>CM065643.1:40192757-41505257 GCA_033220585.1 Dipteronia sinensis
ATCTCAAAATCTGTTTAAAATAATTCATGCTAGCTTAGTTGACATAAAAATTGAACTTATTCGATCAGTAACAGATATCACCAGATCCCGTACATTGGTCACCGGCAGTTTTTCCTAGTAGAAATTTGTTATTCAAAGTTCATATTTTTTTCTCCTGACGAAACTTCCCATTTGAAAGTTTAACCACCAACAAAACAGGGGGGCCAAGGTAAAAAAGAAGCATTGATGATTTCAGTACATGGCCCCATCCCCCATGAAAAGTCAATGGAACTTGAAAATGAGTCCAAGGCCCCACCCACTTTTCCTAGTTCAACAAAACCTGAGCATAATGAAGTTCGTTTATGTTTAACTAGATCTTAATGGGTCCAATTCGTTATTAGATCATGAGGATTCCTTTTTAAATACTTGAATGTTAATAAAATTTAACTTTTAGACACCAGACTTAAAAACTAATAGGAGACATTAGCAGAACTAGATAAATTTCTGGGTCCTCATGAGTCTTGACTCTTGAGAACCACCAATTTTGAGGAGTAACCCCACTAGTCACAATCACTCCCTCCTAAAACCATCACATCTCTAACTGTAAAACATTCCAACCAGTGCCATGAAGGTAAGATATCATCTCTTCAGAGGAACCTATGTTCTCTAAAGTACTAAACCACCATTCAATTCATTTTCCAATCCCATCCTTCTTCATCCGTGTCAACTGCACTATCATTTCTGAATTCTGACACCCTTCCACTATCTAAACATTTTTTTTCTGAACAAGTTCATGTACAAAAGCTTTTTCTACTGTTAAGTGTTAATTTCTACTCATCAATCAGCTAGCCCCTAGACTCAAAAGACATTCCAATCTAAACTTAATTATACAATGAAGAAGCACAAATGAAGTCAGGAACTTTTCTTTGTTGTTTCATTGTATAGCATCTAGCATATAATCACTAGACAAAAAAAAATATTTACCTTCCTACAATCTTACCACCATAACCAAAGCTGAAGTACAGAGACAAAAAGTTATCACTCGTTTCTTTATCTATTTCCAAAAAGAATGATGCTCAGAGAAGAGGAGTCTGTTATTTCAACCTTTAATAGCCCCACATGGTGATAAACCCAAAAAGCAAGGACCACCATGTTTCACTAAATTTTCTTTTTCATAAAAAAAAACCCTAGATCAAAAAAAAAAATTTGTTTGTATTTATAAAATTACTCTACCCTTCAAGGAAACAACCAGTCTCCTTCACATGTTTTGTTCACTAGTAAGTCAAATCTTGTATACAGTGACATCACAAGTAAAAAAATTTAAACTTTCTAAGCAAAATTGAAGTTCACACTCTCCAACGGTCAAGAACCTATAATCAAAATAAAAAAAACAAACAAAAACAGAGCTAGAGTTTCCAGAGCAAAAGGGTGTTTACCAGTTAGAGTAGAATGGAGCCATGGAGATCGTTTTGAGCTGTTATGGCTGTCAAACCACCACCACCTTGATGTATCCTTCGCTGTCATCTCCACCATCTGTTTCTCTCTTCCTCCAAATATCAATCAAATCCAAATAAATTAACACGGTACACATCCCTTTTTTATATAAAAGCAAGAATCTAAACATGGAAACCAATTAAACAATTCTGACTGACTAAAAACAGAGAAAAAATTACAACTTATTTTTTATCAAAATTGATGGAAATAGCTATGTTGAATCTTTCATTTAACGGATAAGGGCTATTTCAGTCATTTACACTCCTAAAAGCCAAAGAGGGAAATTTCAACTTTCAAATTGCCAGATTATTTGCCATATGGAGACATCCCAAATTTAAATAAAAAAAATCTCTTATGGCAAGAAATCTATCTGCATATCTGCATATTAATGACAAACTTTGACTCACTGAATCACTCAACAGTCAACACTACCCAGCAAAAAAAATATAAAAAAAATGAAAGCAAAAGAGTACCTGAGTTTTCTAGGTTTGGTTCTTCGCTGAAGCAAAGCAAAAACCAAAGAAAAAGAGAGAGCGGTTCTTGTTTTTGTCTTTACTTGTTTAGATATAGTGAGAGACTCTGCAGTCTGCAGTGTTGATAGACTTCAAGTTTAAATACACTTCTCCGAGAGTCTCGAATTTGTTTCTCTTTTCCCACCGTTAAGCTCTCTATCTCCTGCAATGGGATCATGACACGTATGCAAAAGGCTTGAGATTGAAAAACTCATCCCTTAAATGAAGGATTTTTAAATTAAATTCATCGAATCCATCATTTCAAGGTTAATTTAGTCTTTTTAGGAATACAATTAGCATGTAAATACTGTCTCAGTTGGTGGATTCTTTGCTTTAAAAAGCCTAATCTCTCATGCCACTCTACGATGTATAAATAAGGTCATTTTTGGAATTTGGGTGTATTGAAATCTTTTTTGCCCTGTACATACAAAAAAAAAAAAAAAAAGGCAGGCGCTTCATTAAATATATAAAAGGAAAGATATAATCGTAGGAACAAACAGTTGACACTTGACAGTACGCAACATCGTGTGGATCGTAGCCCGCTACAACGGTCGAAAAAACCAGACTATTTTTATTGAACACCAAAAGTGCGCTTGAGAGGAATCCTATTG
Organism: Dipteronia sinensis; assembly: GCA_033220585.1. Lineage (NCBI taxonomy): Eukaryota > Viridiplantae > Streptophyta > Magnoliopsida > Sapindales > Sapindaceae > Dipteronia > Dipteronia sinensis. The sequence continues at coordinate 40,195,354 of CM065643.1, forward strand.
GAACTGACAACCTGGACTTTGAGCATTTTTGATTATCACACCTATTCGCACATCCATAAAATTAATTAAATAAACACTACTTAATATTATTATTATTCAAAAATTTTGTTTTCTATCCTTGTTGGTGCTCAAAATTGCCTTTTAGGAAAGATTTTTGAGTATTCGAACCCGTAACCTCGTGATGTAGATGTGTGGTGTTTACCAATAGACCAAACTAATCACTCCAACATTTATCAAAACTAAAAATATTGAAATTCATTTCAAAAACAATATACTGAAATTAGATTAAAGTCTCCTACTTTCCTTAAAAGAAAGCATCCAAATCAAAGGAAAAGGATGTATGTGCACCACCGTTTTTTTTTTCTTTTTCCTTTTTATTTTATATTTACAAGATAACCCAAAAAATCCTCACCTAAAATCATACCGTTAATATTCCTCAAAATGTATAAAACTAACCTATGCTAATGATGTTGCTAATTCTTGTTAATTGATGTTCACTCATATCTTAAATAACACTACTGAAACTATATTCATCTGCTGTTTTTCCACCAAATATTGGACGCATTATAGCATTATCAAACCTCCTCCAGTGGTAATGAACAGTGTAAGTCGGGGTGCTTAGAAGCGCGCCTATGCTGGCAGGTCGAGGCATTTCATACTCCTGCTCATGTGCTATGAGTGGCATAGTTAGGGAACCTGGACTCAATACTTCAGAAGACATATTGATGATTGCCTGTTGATGAGGCAACACCATCAATCTTACAAAAGTCTTGGTCAGTAATCCAAACACCTGAAAATCATCACATTCCCATATTAGCATTTCAAGAGTATTCTCATATCGAAATAGGATCACATGTAAGAAGATGTTCTTTAGGAGAGAACATTCCAAACTGAATCTTTCAGATGGAAAGATTCCTTACCACGGTACTAAACAGAACAATCATGATGATGCTGCAGATCACCATAGACTTTCCGGATGACGAAGTCCGTTCCGCCCCAAACTGTAAATACATCATAAAAACAAATTTATCATTAAAAAGAGAACAGTAAACAACCATAGAAAAAATGGCCGTGGCTACCCATCAGTATTTGTGTTTCATGTATTGTAATGGTATAGCTTTACAACATTATAAGGAAAAAAAAAAAAAAAAAAACATGCATATAGCTAAATTTGGGCTGCCCTATATGTTCCAGCTTCTTGTGTTGTACATATCAACAGTTTCCCTTCACCTGCCAAAATATTACTGTCACTCTAAATGCATGTCAAACAATTTAGACAGACCACACCATTCCTTCATGTGATATAGAATGAAGGGACCAATCACAATCATGTAAAAACCTATTGACAGTTTTCAGAGCTGCTAATACATCTAACATCCGTAAAACTTGTCCCAAGATTTACCTGACTATACGCAAGTGCAACAGATACAGCACCTCGTATGAGCCCAGCCCACCATATTGTAACCTGAAGAAGTAGCATCACTATGCCATTTAGTAAATAGTAATTCAGGACTCGGGAGGGTGAAAACATTTAAGCAAAACCATAAGTTCCTACCTGCTCTTTAAATCCGATTTTGTCATACTTCTTAGGTAAGTTAGATAAACAGGATAGAGGGAATATAGAAGCAGCCCTTCCGACTAAAATCAGGCCAAGCAGTATTAAACTCACTCCAATTGATTTCCCAGGACTGGAAAGGAAACAACAGTAAAGTTACAAGAACAATTGCACAAACTTGCAGTTGGCAAGTTGCAAAATTATAACGAACTTTCAGCATCTTATAAAACAATTAGAAGGAAAGGGTAACGTACAAACAATATTTTACCTCATAACCAGAAAATTTAAAAAAAAAAATTAAAAAATTAAACAATTATTTACAGATAAGCTTGAAAGCTAATACTTGATGGGAACCATCCTCATGCAAACATAAACATTACCTTGTAATTACAGATTTCCACTTCTTAGTGTCCAAGGCATCCATACCGACATAGAGGAAGAGAGAAATCTCTGATACAAAAGACAATGTTGCCAAACCACGCCTGCGGAAGAGAGAAAACAACCGAGGATATCATTAACATGACTAGTTTCACAGATGCTAATAATACAAATTTCACATAATAATTTCAATGTTTTCAGAAGCTATTTTATAATATTCAACATACTTGGCCGTGACTTTTGACTTTGCAGTAATATTATGCCAGGTGTAGTGAGACATGACTATCCCGCAAAAAAACACAGTAAGGATGCCGCTACATTGACACAACTAGAAAACAAAAAAGCAATGCCATCATAATTAGACGAATAAAGTTATGTGGCACACAATAGAAAGGAGAAATAGCAACATAAATCGTGCAATCTGTAGACTAGAAAACTTACTTCAGCAATGATATATGAAAAGTAAGCCATGAGAACCATAAGAGCAACTTCACGTTCTGTTGAGTGCCTGAAATTTGCCTTAATTTTAGCTACTTCATTTATCAAAAATAAAATTCAATTGCACGTAACAAAAACTTTCTTGTAGCACATATAGAACTATGATGTTTAATCATATACAACAATTCAAAAATATGCTTCAAATAAGTTTTGAAAAATTCCAGATGGATTATGATAAAATTTTGTCATTTAGTTCACATCCAGTTTGCGATTAGTTTGCATACTCCAACTATAGATAAGATATCAGGTATAATCCCCAAGTAAACAACTATCAACATAGTAGTTGAACTCCATCACCAATAGTTCCATAATAGAAAATACAATTTCTCTCGGACTAAGAAATAGTAAATGAAATCTCACGAATGAATTTTTAATAGCACAAATAAAAATAAAGAAAAGGAAATCAATTTACATCAATAAAGAATTAATTAACAAGCAGAAATATAATGACTATCACAGCATACCTTCCTTTCAAAAAAAAAAGAGACTATCATAGCATACCTGCCAAAGCACAAATTCTTCATCATGTATGCGCTTAACAGTCCAACCTGCAGGTAAAAGAGATATGATCTTACATCACGTAACATTCATGCTCTCAAGCATCAAAAAATTTCATAAATGAAAAAAAAAATGACTCTTTTAGAAGCTAGGAGCAAGATCATTAATAAATTGCAAGAGGATATTAAAAGTTCAAAAGAAACACTTGCATTATATTACCACTAACTGAATGTTCCCCGTAATAAAAAGCCTATTTGGATTTTATCCAGAGAGCTAAATGATTTAATCTGGATATTCCACTAATAAGTAATAACCACATCTACCGTATAGAGTTTTCGCTGGAAAGCACGAAATTCAACTCATACACAGTAACATATTTTTGTAAATATATGTTATTAATGGAAGATAAGATAGGTTAAAGGTGCCAACAAGAGAAAAAAAATTATAAATAGAAAATATATCCAGGAAAAGAAAGAGAATTGGAAATTGCATCACTTGGGAAGTTCAATTCTTGCACATGCATGAGAGATGATGGATGGACTCACAGTTATACCCAGCAACGTGCTTAAAATGAATAAATATAAGAAATTGCCCGTAAACTGCAAAAGAATGTTAGAGCTGATCTGCGAGGAATCAAATCTTTGGATTGCATTGAAAAGGACAACAGACGTGGCATCATTTACCACACCCTCTCCAAAGACTAGACTGTACAATAGAGGTGTCTCTTCCTGATTAAGCACCTGTCAGGTGAGATATAAAACTTAGCCAACAATGATGTCTTAATAAATCATTGCATTGGCAAAGGGAGCCTACGTATATATTTATACCTGCAAGGTGCAAACAGAATCTGTGGCCGAAAGGATTGCTCCAAGTGCTATAAGTAGAGGAAAACAATTAAATTAAGAACATAACAAGAGATGAAAAAATCAAATAAAGCATAACTAATGACAACAACATTATGACTTCATGCTATAATTTAAAATAATGCTTAGCATTATGATACACATCAAATCAGACACCCAAAAACAAACATTGATTGTTAATATGATAAATAGCAACCCAGACATAACAATGCAATTGCCAAAATAATACCCCAATGAGATACCAAAATAAAAAAGAACTTTAAAGTTCAAGCAGCTCCCCTCTGTATGGGATATATACATCACAACAGGACAACTGAGCTTAAAACTCCAAAAGCAAAGAGGTAACCATTGTGAGAACCCAAATTTAAATTTTATTTTCCAAAAAATAAAGCACGCCTATCTAAAGTGTGCTGAACTGAAGTAAGAGTTTAAAAGTTACAATTTCTTGAATAATAGTTATAGATATAGGGGTTTTCATAAAAAAAAAAAAAAAGTTATAGATATAGGGAATACCAAGATAATCCTTCAGATTCAAACCAACAATCCATTTCTCGAATAATAACGCTGAACCTGAAGCAAGGTTTAAAAGTTACGATGATGATGATGAATGATAAACAGAAATGGTACATAACATACAGTTATGAACAATAAGCAATATTTAACATCCCAGAAATTTTCGATTAACTTGTTTCCTTATCTTCAGACAAACTTCTATTTCTTTCTAACAAATGGCAGGACATGTTGAAGTTCAGAGTATAAATGTGATCATGCAATTAAATTTTAGAAAGCCATTCAGAGAGTGGGAAAAGGGAGCAAGATAACATAAAGCACAATAGTTCAACTGAATTTAAGTCCTGGCAAACACCTCCAGAATGCGCAGATTAAGTAATACTTCTCCAGATAATTTTAACAAAATCACTAATCTTTCAAAATATTATCACACTATAAAGCCAAATGTCAAAGCTGTAGATCTATCTAATTCTTAATTCAATAGGAGTCTTCTTCCTATTGTCTTTTCACATTTTAGGAAAGAAGTTGAACCAATTTCAATAAAGGAGAAATATAGCTACAAAGAAACTGATATAAAGCCAAATGTCAAAGCTGTAGACCTATCATTCTATCTAATTCTGAATTCCATAGGAGTCTTCTTCCTATTGTCTTTTCACATTTTAGGAAAGAAGCTGACACAATTTCAATAAAGGAGAAATATAGCTACAAAGAAACTGATATAAGAACACAATGCCGTAATGAATTGACTCTGAATTTTAAAACTTAAACTGTCAGCAAATGCATCATAATGCTGCATCCGTTCCTCAGCTGCAAGGTTAAATGTACTCAAAGAATTATATCGTGTTATGCTAGTGAACTTTTCTAATGCTCCTACTACAGCACCACCAAAAATGATTTCCTTAGGGTAATCTCTCTAATATTCTGATTCCCTCATGCAATATGTTTGAGGGTTAATAGGAAAATGATTATCAAAATAAATTTAAGAAAGAGTCCGATATGGTAAGTTATTGGTCAATGAACATGTTAAATAAACTTTGAAAGTGAACAAAGCCTCGTGCATGAATATATAACATGTGCATGAGCATCTGTGCGTGCACATTGCAGTCTAACCTTATCAGACTAGCATTTGAAATCTTGTATTCACAAATGCATATGACAGTTATGATCAACAAGAATCTATTACATAGAGATGATGTAACATGCCTTAGGCTTAGGAATATACCTATAGAAATGATGCCAAAGGAGATAAAAGAACCAATAACACCAAACAGCATGATCGTGATGAAGTTTCGGAAAAACTGCTTTTTCTTCACCTGGAACCTGCCACCCCAAAAAGCGATCAAATGGTCAAATTCAAGACTTGAAAAAGAAAACAAAATAATCACTCAAATGCAAAAGTTTACATGTACATGATAGATTCGGCATTGAACAGTACAAGTTGGTTCCCAGATAATATAAACTTCCAACACACATTAAAGACAAAAAAAATATAACATTAAGAAAAAACCGGTTTCATGTTCTTTTTATAAATGATACCATAGTACTCTGCCTTTCTTCTGCTTTGGTCAATAATAAAATCCAACACCAAGATCCTCCTATTCTCTATAGTTGCCTCCTAAGGCCCCAAAGGTTGCCACACAGCCTTATCACAATTTATTTCATTTCATCCCTCATTTAACATGTTTAAAGATATACGGTAGAAAATATCTGCATAATATAGCCTTTCATTTAAATTAGCACTGATATTTTCCAAATTAGTCGTAATTTTACTAAAATATATATGATTTACTAAAACAGAACTAGCAAATCTAGCTTCAAAAAAAAAAAGAACTAACAAATCTTAATTTAAGAAACCTAAAAGAACTATTTCAAACACATATCAAAATGTATTCTAAAGATATACTGATGCAATGCGTTTATGTTTCTGATAAAATACTTTTAGAATATTTTTTTAGATGAATTTGAAAGTTTAGCAGCCACCTTTGGCATCTGCAAGGTCCGAAATTCTAAATTAAAGCTTTTAGAAAGATCCATATAAATTCTTTCAAGTTTCCAAAAGCACCAAATCATGAACCACTAGATTGACTAATATCTTGCAGTGCTACATCTATTACTGATACCCACTGAAAAAAATCTATAGAATGGTCAGCCACAACAACTGCAATTTGAGAGCACCATCAATCTTCTTAAATTACAATTTCCTAGTTAAGCAGTGACACCAACATAGGTAATAAGCCTAACATCTGAAGTATTACCATGAGTACACTGTTTATACCAGAACTAAGATATGCAACTCAGCCCTTCCTCCTCAAGTCAGTAAAAATATTAAAAGTTATATCAAACAAATTATTGTGTCCTCCACAAACTAATGTAGCTGTAGTTCTTCAGATTCGTCTTCACTTCGTGGAGGTTAAAAATGCACCTCATCATGATAAGGAACTACATGTCTACACCCCATTTATGCTTAGGTACCTCTGCAAAAGAAATACACAATCTTCCACCCGGTTTTAGCAACATTTAAGAAGCTAACAAATAAAGAATTCAGAGGGATCACTTCATGTGACTTCAACAGCCAATATAAAAAACATACAAATTAATAAACAGCATAATTTAACAGACAAATATAAGAAGGGCGACCAACAGCCAAATGAACCATCTAAATAATCTAAAAAGAGAAAACAAATACTGTTTGAGAAAAAAGGTCAAGTTAAAATATAAATGAAAATGCAACATACTACAGATTTATTGAGATTAAAATGAGCAAGAATGCTGGCTATATTTGACTGACCACAAAATTGCTACATAATAGCAGAAAAAGTCAATTTGTTAAGTAAAAGATGCAATATAAAGATCAAACTTACCCAGCGTTAAATATGATAGGAGGAAGAAGATATATAAAAAAAATTTCTTCCTTAAATTTTAAAACTTGTGAGTGATGCCAGTGACTCTTTACTAGAATTATAATTCCAGAAAAAAGACCCTGCAATCAAAATCCCAAACGATCACCTACTATCAATGTCTTTCCACAATAAGTAGAAACCAATAAACCAATCAAATACAAATATTAACAATAAAATGTCAATATCATAACAGCACAACTGCATAAGTTGTTTGGAATGTAAAATAGAGGAACTCACAATGCCAAGTGCAATAATTGACTCGTTCAACCATCTATTCTTCTCCAAATGGTGACCAACCACAATGCAAGCGCAAAGGAGTGCCACAAACAAAGCTATAGCATGTAAGGTAGGTCCTTCCGGATCATCCATTAAATGAAGGAGATCCGCTTCCATCTTGATTTCTCAATCTTTACTAGGACCAATATGTTCACTGTTTCAAACACAAAAAACCTTCTCAGATCAATGGTTAAAAAAAAAATATACCAACTGAACTCTGGTAACTAATACACCTTAACAAAAATTCAGAGAAGTTATTTTGTAAAAGTGGAAAACCTAACTCGTGAAATAGTCAAATTTTTCTCTTATTTTCTTCTCTTTCCTTCACTTTCTCAGCATCCAAACAGGAAAAGGAAAAAACAATAGTAAGAAAAAAAAACACTTACATTGGATTTGATATAGCTCTTGTGCTCCTCCTTGTGCTTGACATGAGCGGAGAAGAAATAAATAAAAGCTTTCAATGATTTTCAGAGACATAGAATTTCAAAAGGAGACAACTGCTTCTTGAAAGCATTCTAATTTGAAAAGGACACAACTGCTTCCTGTATGGAGATTGGACGGAATCACAATCGACGATGACTGGAATAATTTTATTTTGTTTTGTTTTTTCAAAAACCGCGAAAAATATAGATGGTAGTATGGTTTAGTTGTGCTGCGGTGCAGCTGCATAAGTGAAGCGTGGAACCGCACCTGATAGCCGTCAGATCTATCAATGTTCAAGTTTTTGTTACTTTTGTGCAATGAAATGATATATTTCCTCAAAAAAAAATATAAAAAAATGAAATGATATATGCTGTACAGCTGTAGTGCGACAAGCGTGATTACTGATTAGATTATCTCCGATGATACGGTTGATTGTGAAAATATTATGTCGAATATGATAAATTGATAATGTGTTTAAATATGTTTTTCTAAATACAAATGTTATTAAATACTTTAGTTCAATGGAGAATTATTTTTCTAGAATTTATAAATATCTTCCATCTTAATGAACAATTGTTTCTTTATTTATCTTTAAATCCTTTAAAATGTATCATTTATATATAAATTGTATTCAAGCAATTGTTATTGGTTATTATTACTAAATTTATTTTCTTTATAGATTAGAATTTAAACTAACGTTATTATTATTATTTTATTTTATTTATTTTATTAAAAAAAACAGATTTGATTGAAAAGAGATGGATATGATTGGATTCAACTTATCGCACCAAATCATGAGTTTACATGTTTAGTTGGGATCTAATAATTGGCATCTTTCAGATGAATTGGTATAATTTGATTCTCCTTTTTTTTTTATCTAAGTATTATCCGTAGCAATGGATGAATTTTATATATATATATATAAGTAGAATTTCACATAAGTCCTACCTTTTTGTTGATTTGTCACTTTTATAAATGTTTTCCAAATTCATCACTTTAATCCTTACTTTTTCCAAAACTCATTACTTTAGTACATTTGACTAAATATATGAAAGTCAACTATTTTCAAACCTATAAAAGTACACTTTTACCCTTATTACTATTTAATTTTGCTAAAATGATTATCTTAACTTTAAATTAAAAAGAAAATCAATAAAATTCTCAATAATAAAATCTTAATTAAATATATTACAAAAAAATCTTAAATAAATAATTAAAAAATCCATTAATTTTTTTTTACTTTGTATTTTTTTCATAATGAATTTTTATTTAGCTAAAATGACTATCTTAGCTTTAAATTAAAATGAAAAACAATAAAATTCTCAATAATAAAATCTTAAATAAATAGATTACAAAAATAAATTATAAAAAAAATCATTTAAAGCTAAAAAAATCATTTTAACTAAATAAATATCTATTCAGATAAAAATACAAAAAATATTAATGGATATTATTATTATTTATTTATTTAAATTTTTTTGTAATATATTTATTTAAGATTTTATTATTGAGAATTTTATTATTTTTCATTTTAATTTAAAGCTAATATAATCATTTTAGCTAAATTAAATAGTAATAAGGGTAAAAATGTACTTTTACAAGTTTTAAAATAGTTGATTTTCATATATTTTTCCAAATAGACTAAAATTATGAGTTTTGAAAAAAGTTAGGACTAAAATGATAAATTTGAAAAAACATTTATAAATGTGACAAATCACCAAAAAGATATGACTTATATGAAATTCTATCTTGGGTTTTTAGCAAAATTGCCCTATTTTAGGGACTGAATTGCAAATCTGCCCTAAGATCCAAATTAATTGCAAATCTACCCTAAAATGACCTCAATACCCTTATCATAACAACACCCCTATTTACTAACTATATTAATTACATTTACTAACCACCAACCAACCATTTACCAACCCTTAAAAAAAAACTAAAAATTTACCAACAACTAACATTTTTTTTTTATCACTACACCATCTAACATTTTTTTTCTCTACATCATCTAACATTTTTTTTCTCTACATCACATTTCATTTTCATGTTTGAAGTTTTAAAAACATTGGAGAATGGTTTGAAGCTGTTTGAAAGGGTAAGTATTACTTTATAAAATAATTTTTCCACCCTCCCAATTTTGTTCTTTTAATCCAAAAACGGTTTTTCAAGTATATGAAAAACCATCGGGTCGGGTGGCCCGACGTCGAGCACCCCATCCCGATGGAAAAATTCCATCGGGATGGGGTGTCCAACATCGGGCCACCCCGACCCGATGGTTTTAAAACCATCGGGATGGGGTGCCCGACAAATATGAAAAACCATCGGGTCGGGGTTGCCCGACGTCGGGCACCCCATCCCGATGGTTTTTCAAAAATATGAAAAACCATCAGGTCGGGGTGGCTCGATGTCGGGCACCCCATCCCGATCAAATATTCCATCGGGATGGGGTGGCCCGACGTCGGGCCACCCCGACCCGATGGTTTTTCATATTCTTTAAAAACCGTTTTTGGATTAAAAGAACAAAATTGGGAGGGTTGAAATTTTTTTTTATAAAGTAATACTTACCCTTTCAAACAACTTCAAACCATTCTCCAATGTTTTTAAAACTTCAAACATGAAAATGAAATGTGATGTAGAGAAAAAAAATGTTAGATGATGTAGAGAAAAAAAATGTTAGATGGTGTAGAGATAAAAAAAAAGGTTAGTTGTTGGTAAATTTTTAGTTTTTTTTTAATGGTTGGTAAATGGTTGGTTGGTGGTTAGTAAATGTAATTAATATAGTTAGTAAATAGGGGTGTAGTTATGATAAGGGTATTGAGGTCATTTTAGGGTAGATTTGCAATTAATTTGGATCTTATGGCAGATTTGCAATTCAGTCTCTAAAATAGGGCAATTTTGCTAAAAACCCTTCTATCTTTTATATATATATATATATATATATATATATATATATATATATATATATATAAAGAAATTGGAATCTCTCATATTTGTTTGGTGTGACATCAATGTTGTTGCGCTTGTCCTTGCTCAACATGCCTTATATGTAGTTATGTACATATGAAAAGACCAAATTGCTATTAGATATTAAAATTAAAAAATGAAAATAATTTTTATATCCGAAAATAATTAAATTAAATTAATTTAAGATAATTTTTTCAATTAAATCAAAATTAGATAAATAACAACTATTTTTAAAATTTTAAATTATCATTATAATTTAAAAAAAAATTAAATTATTTATACTAGCTCTTATTGCTCTTCTAATATATATATATATATATATATATATATATATATATATATATTCCGTATTTTTAAATTTTAATAACTAACGGTAATTTGATATTTTTATTAGTTTAATTTTAAAAATATAGAATGTTTGAGTAAATAAATACATATTTGCTCTCTAGCTATATTAATGCCAAACTTCAGTAGAGGTAGGTGTATTTACCCTAAAAATTATCGTAACTCTTCACATGGTATCTCATCTCATGTTAAAATAATTTTAATGTAGTCAAAATAGTTTATTTTAGTAAAAATATTTGTTTTAAATATATATATATATATATATATATATATATAAAAGTATAGTTTGTACTTTATAAGAATCAAGAATCGTAAACGTTTTTATTTTATTTAAAACAGCAAATAGTTATGTTTTTATGTATAAACAAAGGTTTAATCTAATTTTATGGATATACTCTCATAATATATCAAACAAGATATTAATTTTTTTATATTTTTTTTATATATAACAAGATAGGATTTTGATGAGATTTATTTAGTTCAATCTCTTGCTGAACCAAATAAAAGACAATACTGAAATAAACTTATCATATTCGGTCTATATCAATCTCATTATATATCATAATAAATTAATAATTATTTTCTTGTATGTTGGTCATTGGATTTAAATGTTTTGACTTGGCTGCATGCACTTGTCAAAACAACTTTTAAATCCAATGGCTCATATAAAAGGAACTGATATATTTTATATCAGTTCGAACTAACAATATAAAGACTGCCGTTTTGTGCACCCAGGGATGGCCCTAGGGTAACCCAATGAGGCAACCATCTAGGGTTTCTGAATATTTTGAGACCTAGATTTTATTTTGTAAAAATATAAATATAAATAAAAAAAACCACATGTCACATATGATTTTTATTTTATTTTTTTGTAAAAAAGGCACGTATATCACATGATTTATAAAAACATATATATACACAATCATTTTCTTCTAAGTGCGTACTGATATAACTTATATCAGTGCGTTGCATGTGAACTACTGATTATGGAAAAGTTTTGACAAGTGTATACAATTTGAGTCAAAGTATGTAAATCTAATGGTCTACATCCAACGCACTGATAAAGTTATATCAGTGCTTACTGAATTGAAACTCTCTCTCTCTCTTTCTCTCTCTCTATCTCTCTCTATATATATATATACACCCACATAAGAAAAACACAAATAGCATTCTTACCATAACTCTTTTTTCTTGATTGGGAATCATTTTTCTTTTCCCAAAAACATATACTAATGTTGGAGGGTTGTTGCGAATGAAATTCACTCACGTTTGTATGGTTATTTGATTGTACATATACGATCACTTACAAGAAATTTAATATTTTATAATCGTTTAGATTTATAACCTTTTGAACTATAAAAATTCCAATGTGAATCAATAAAACGGTATAATTTATTTAGAACAAATTACACCAAACTCCCATGAGGTTTACTCTTTTACATGCGAAAACAACTTTACTGTTAATTAACACTCACCTCCCCTACCGTTAGGGTTTGACCGTTAAGTGTAATAGTTGACCGTTAAAAAATAATAAAAGACAGATCTACCATTGATTCACCACAAATCTAAAAGAACTAATTATACAAAGCTCCCTTGAGGTTTGCTCTTTTACACATAGACACAACTTTATTGATTATTGACACTCATCTCCCTTATCGTTAGTCAAAGTTGGTCAAATAAAACCGTTGACCAATTTTGATTATCAAAACTATAGTTTAGTCATTTGAAGCATTATATATATATATATTAAAAAAATTGAATAAATATTTTTAAATGAATATTTTTTGCAGGTATTTTAAAATGAAGATTAAGTGAAAAAAACTGTTTATAAAATTAAGATGTTTTTTGGAAAGAAAAATAAGATTAATTGAAAATTAAGAATTAAAAAAAAATTCATTAAAAAAAACCAGAAAGATCAATCTAATTTAAAAGAAATTCAAATTTAAAAAAAAAAATCTTAATGCATTTAACATTTTGCTAGTTCCACCAACAACACAAATCGCAATCCCTTTCTAATTTGTTCGATTTCCTCCATAAGAAATTGAGTCAATTCGTCAGTTCCACCAACAACACAAATCACAATTCCTTCCTAATTTGTTTTTAATTTTTTTAAAATCTATTTATTAAAAAATTAAAAAATTTAATTCTATTTCTTTGGGAAATTTTTTTTTTCTTATTTATAAATATATATTGAGCTTTTAAATTTATTTATTTTTTTGAACAAATTGCATCAAATTAGGAAGGGATTATGATTTATGTTATTGGTGGAACTGCCGAACTAGCTCCATTTTGGGAAAAAATCAGGCTCAATCTATCATGGAGGAAATCGAACAAATTAGGAAGGGATTGTGATTTGTGTTATTGATAGAACTGGTAAACTGTTAAAAGCATTCAGATTTTTTATAATTTTTTTTAATTTGAATATCTTTTAAATTATATTGAACTATCCGTTTTTTTAATGAAAAATTCCGTTCTTTTTTTTTATTCCTAATTTTTAGTTAATCATATTTTTCTTTCCAAAAAAACTTAATTTTAAAAACAATTTTTTTTGTTCACTTAAACTTCATTTTAAAATACCTTAAAAAAATCTTCATTTTAAAATATTTATTCAGTTTTTTAAATAAATACACACACACACACACACACACACACACACACACACACACACACATATATATATATATATATATATATATATATATATATTTAAAATGCTTCACATGACTAAACTATCCTTAGTTTTGATAGTCAAAATTGGTCTACGGTTTAATTTAACCAACTTTGACTAATAGCAAAGGAGGTGAGTGTCATTTATCAATAAAGTTGTTTGTGTGTAAAAAAGTAAACCTAAAGTGAGTTTGGTGTAGTTATTTCTTTTATATTTTTGGTGAATAAAGAGTATTTCTGTCTTTTATCATTTTAACGGTCAACTCTCACACTTAACGGTCAAACCTTAACGGTAGAGGAGGTGGGTGTTAATTAACTGTAAAGTTGTTTCTACATATAAAAAAGCAAACCTCATAGAAGTTTGGTGTAATTTGTTCATTTATTTAATATAATTATTTTAAGTCTCAAAATAACTCATAGCTGTTTTTATATATACCAATGAGAAGTTGTAATGCTATTGTGTCAATATATTTCATTGCACTTCATTTTGCTTTTTTTTTTTAATTTTTTGATTTGGATTTCAATTTCATTGCATTATTGTTTTTGTTTCTTTATTCTTCATTATTATCTTCACTAGATTTTTAAAGATCGAGTTTAGGTTTTGAAAGCTAAAAGCATACAACACATAAAGTTCACAAACTAAAAAATTCTTCCTTAAATGATTTATTAAAGTTTTAATTCAATGTGTTAAAATATCTTTTCTCAATACAATTATATTTACTTGAGGTTTAGTTGATTACAGTAGTAAGTACATTAATTAATTATGTTTTATATATTATTAGAATTTTTCTCTATAATTTAAATGTTATTAAATACTTTATTTAATTCGATAGATAATTATTTTTCTAGAATTTATAAGAATCTTCCATCTTGATAACATTTGTTTATTTATTTATTTTAAAATCCTTTAAAATAAATCCTTAATATTGAAATTGTACCTGTGCAACCGTTATAGATTATTATTACCAACTATATTTTCTTTATAAATTCGGGTTTAAACTAACGTTAATATCCCACACATATATATATATATACATATATATATATATATATAAAAACAAATTTAATATTAGTGTTGTTGCGCATGCCTTTACTCATTATGCTTTATATGTACCGACCAAATTGCTCTTAGATATTAAAAATTTGAAAATGAAAATAATTTTCGTATTTGAAAATAATTTGATTAAACTAATTTAAGATAATTTTTTCAATAAGATATTAATTATAAAAATAATTTTAAATTATAAAAATAAAAACTATTTTTAAAATTTTAAAATATTTTTATATAATTTAGATTATTTGTACTAGCTCTTACTTTTTTTGCTCTCTAGCTGTATTTATATCAAACTTCAATGAAAATAAGTGTATTTACCCCAAAATATATAGTAACTCTTCATACGGCATCTTATCTCTCTCATGTTAAAATAATTTTAATATAATCAAAATAGTTTATTTAGTAAAAATGTATTTTTGTTATATATATATAAGTATAGTTTTATATATATATATATATATATATATATATATATATATATATAAAGTATACTTTGTACTTCATAAGATTTGTAAACATTTTTATTTTATTTAAAACAACATATAGTTATGTTTTTATTTAAAAAAAAAGGTTTAATCTAATTTGATGGATATAAACTCATATTATATCAAACAAAATATTTTTTTTATGTTTTTTTTATATATAATAAGATAGGATTTTGATGAGATTTATTTAGTTTAATCCCTTGTTTACCAAACAAAAGACCATACTGAAATAAACTTATCATATTCTGTCTATATCAGTATCATTATATATCATAATAATCATATCTCATTTTGTGCACCCAGACGAGCCTTGGGGTAATCCAACGAGGCAACCGTCTAGGGTCTCCAAATATTTTGTGCCCCAATAATTAAAAAAAAACCTACATGTCATATGATTTATTTATTTTTTGTAAAAAAGCACACATATCACATATGATTTTTTTTTAAACACGTATGATTTATAAGAAAAACCCAAATAACATTCTCTCTTTTTTCTTGATTGAAATAATAAAAATATCAAATTGCCCTTAGTTATTAAAATAAAAAAAATAAAGATAATATTTTTTTAGAAAAACAGTTAGAACTAATACAAATAAAAAAAACACATATGATTTATAAAAAAACCAACGTATGAAAAACTCAAATAGCATTCTCCTTTTTTCTTTATTGGAAATCATTTTTCTTTTTCCCAAAAGCATATACTAATGCTGGAGGGTTGTTGCCAATTAAATTCACTTATGGTTGCATGGTTCTTTTATTGTACATATACGATCACTCATAAGAAAATTAATATTTTATAATCGTTTAGTTTTATAACCTTTTGAACTACAAAAAATCCAATTTGAATCTATAAAACGATATAATTTATTTAATATAATTATTTTAAGTCTTTAAATAATACATAACTATTGTGTCAATAGATTTCATCGCACTTTTTTTTACTTTTGTTTTTTCGATTTTGATTTCATTCCATTCTTGTTTTTGTTTCTTTATTCTTCATTATTTCCATCACCATATTTTTAAAAATTGTATTTGAGTTTTGAAAGCTAAAAGCTTAAACACATCAAGTTCATAAACTAAAAATTTATTCCTTAAAGGATTTATTGAGTCATTAGTCTAATTTATTGGTTTTTTTTTCTTAAAAAAAATAAAAAAATAAGTAAACATTCTTAGAAGGTCGAGAGCTTCATTTTTATAATTCATATCGGCCCCCGATATTTTAGGGCCGACCCTGTGTGCACCAAATACAACTTTAAGGTCATATTACTACCACCCCCAACATGACTTGGTGGTAAGAGCGTTTAATAAGTCTAATAATATCAAAGTTTGAGTTGACACCACCACAATTGGTAAATATATAACTTTAAATTCACATTCACTCTACCATCTTGTCTCACCTCCTACACTAAAAACATCTTATGATCACCTACCATACGATACAAGTCTAGTCAACGACATTATTAAAGGGTTTCGATATATGTTTGAATACTATAAGTTAAAAAAATGTAATGTTAAAAAAAAATTAACTATAAATTAAAAGTTAAAATTTGGTGTGTGTTTTTGTCTATATTTTGATTCAAATGAATATGTAGTTTGACTTAATTGTTGTCACAAAATACAATCACTCTCAACAAAGTATTGGCACTTATCCTTTCAAATTTATTATGGGTTCGAGTCATACAATTACTCATTAAGTCGCAGCAAAGTGTGTGAGGCCCATTTATTATAATAGAAGTTGCATTTCGAACCGTTCTTATAGTGGTTGATATTACTTACTGACTTGCTTCTAATTCGATTGGTAACATATTAAAAAACAAAAATTGCTACCACCAAAAGACTTCCCTTTTATTGCACAAACATCTCATGAGTTTAGTGAAATTACACTCATATTCGACTTTTTATTGAAAGTGCATGAGCTTACATGTAGAACGTTGTCGACCACTTTGGCGAGCACACAAGTGCCTTCATTGCATCTCTCAAAGCCAGTTCTGATTGTTCGATCATCAGGTACAACAATGCTTGTCAAACAAAACTAGTACCAGAAGGAACTGACATCATTGATATAAGCTGTATAGGACAATCAAATTCTCAACATACAGATAGATATAAACACATTATCACTTTCATGACATGCCCCAAATAGGGACAAATAGTATGGTACCTTTGAGTAATACTCAACAACATTTTTGAAATCCTTGTCTCTGAACGCAATGTCCACGATTTTTTTATGCATTTAACACATTTTGAACTTCTTGTGTTCATTCTTAGAAGGATAACTTCAAAAATTACATAATTTTAGCAAACTAGATCATTATAAGCACAAGTATAATTACAATACTCACATGGAGAGATTAGTTGAGTGACCAACATAAATGAATTTGGTAGCTTTGACATACCTCATTTTATGCACATTTTTCATCTTTATAACCAGTTTTAAGTAAGATATTATACACTGCAATGAGATCCATACATGCTGATTATCCCCACTAATAAGGTGTTTTCTTTCACATGTGGTTTCCTTAGGTTACATCACATATTCTAATGGGTTTATCCAATGTTTAATAAATTACAAATCCAGCCCAAACACAACGTTTTATTGAAATATAAGGGGTTCCTGTGGGTTTAAATATTTTTTAAGTGTCAAAAATATTATGTTACCTCTGCACTACCCATTGACCTTTAAATTGTTTGTCAGTCAAACTATTAGTTAATATTTTTCAAGCGAGGTTTGTGAATGAACAGTTGAATATGAATACAATTTCACCTAAACTCATGAGATGTTTGTGCAATTAATCCAATTATATTTTGTCAAACATAATGTGATGTTTCTTAAATAGCTATATTTTTCGGTTGACAAAGCTTCAAAGTTCTTTTACTAATTTGTATTGCTCCCCTTTTTTAGGTATTACTTTCTTTCCTCCGTTTTCATTATAATAGTAGTTTGATTCAAATTATTTACCGATTATAAATATGGTGCCAAAACATAAGTTCATACATGATTCCATAGCATGACTCAAATTAGCTAATTAGTAGAAGATTTAAAAAAAAAACAATATAAGTGTAATTTGGCATGGACAATATGATGTTGGTCGAGTGGTTTGCCATCACACACCCCCCCCCCCCCCCCCCCCCCTCCCTCCCCTCGAGGTTATCCAATGTTTAATAAATTACAAATCCAGCTCAAACACAACGTTTTTAGGGTTATTTGATAGTTATTTTTTGGGTAGCTCACTAATTATTGAAATATAAGGGGTTCCTGTGGGTTTAAATATTTTTTAAGTGTCAAAAATATTATTTTACCTCTGCACTACCCATTGACCTTTAAATTGTTTGTCAGACAAACTATTAGTTAACATTTTTCAAGCGAGGTTTGTGAATGAACAGTTGAATATGAATACAATTTCACATAAACTCATGAGATGTTTGTGCAATTAATCCAATTATATTTTGTCAAACATAATGTGATGTTTCTTAAATAGTCATATTTTTCGGTTGACAAAGCTTCAAAGTTTTTTTACTAATTTGTATTGCTCCATTTTTTTAGGTTTTACTTTCTCTCCTCCGTTTTCATTATAATAGTAGTTTGATTCAAATTATTTACCAATTATAAATATGGTGCCAAAACATAAGTTCATACATTATTCCATAACATGACTCAAATTAGCTAATTAGTAGACGATTTCATAACACTAAATTATCAAATATTCACTAAATTATTAAAATAATATAAATTAATATTTATGACTTGGCAATTATATTATATTCCATATATGAAAAATTGGTAAGTCAAAAATTAAATCTTCATTTTAAGTATCATTATTTAGTAATTTAGAACACGATTTTCTACACAACATTATTGCAAAATGTAGATATCAGATGTATTAAAAAGTTAAAAATATATCTTTTCATTAACGGGTTGTAACGAATTAACGGTTTTTTAAAAGCGAACTTGAAATTGACACTTTATATTTACGGATTTTGATGGGTTGACCCATCAACAATCCAATTTGATAAAGCAAAACCAATCATTTTTTTTAAATGTGTTTGGATAGTGTGAAGTTTTAACAAATCTGCTTATAGGCATGATGAATATTAATGACAAGTTCAGAGGTGATTTGAAACGATAATTGGATTAGAAGGTGATCCATATTGAAAATGAGTTTGGAGGTGATCCATGTTGCAAAATGAGTTTGGATGTGATCCAAAACGATGATTGAGTTTGGTGGTTATCCCGACCATTGATTGAGATGGAGGTGATCCATATTGAAATTGAGTTCGGAGGTGATCCGAATGAATGATTGATTTTGGAGGTGATCTAGATTAATGATTGAGTCCTGAGGTGATCCCAATAAATGATTTACTCTAGAGGTGATCCGAAATGGAAGCTCAATGGTTATAAGAAAAAATCATTAAATCCAAAGAAGATCTACAAAATAATTGTTTTGTGGAAGCCATTAGGAAACAAAAGGCGGCGTTGCCTGCCATCACAAACGACAGCTTAAATGGTTACCTATTGAGGGTTGTTTTGTGGTCCTATTGATAAACTCTTCGTGGATAATCATTTGAGCCGCCATCGCAGATGGCGGACAGTGGCACCGTTTGTTTTTTTAATGACTTCTAATAATCACTATTTAGATTTTTTTCTGATTCAATATATTTTTTAAACAATTCAAATTATATTCAAATACAAAAGATACTCTTATATACGATAGATTATAATTGGGAGGATCAAATATTCAACAAAAATAAAATATTACAAAATGAAATAATGAATCATTATAGAATGAAGGGTGCTAGAATCACTCTCTCAATCCACTCTCTTAACCCACTCTCTCTTCATGTAATGAAGATTTCAGGTCTACAACTCTACAACTTCTCTTTAAAAAAATTCGTTTCTTTTTCTTGACCATGTGTATATAGAACCAGATTGAATTGCTTTTATATTTCTTTTTACAAAATTTTTATACCAAAAAACAATTGCAGAATATTTATATTAAAACAGTATTTTTTTAATTAAGTGTACATTTTTTCATTTGAGAAAGTACTTCTGACTTTTGAATAACTACAAAACATATATAAAGAAAATTAGTGAATTTTAATATGAAATGAGAAATATTTTCTTACGTCACTCACTGTTCATGTTAAAAAAATTTATACATCCATACGGTTTTAATAATTTATATATTTAAAACAATCTAATAATTAGAAGCGTATATATATATATATATATTGATAATCATGATTTTTTTTTCTGTTGTTAGGTTTGTCCGATCACATCTGATTTTCCACAACAACTTTTGCTTTTTAGACTTCCTTCTCGACTGTTTCTCTTGATTCATAGTCTTGCACTCTTGCTAAGTTGCATCATTGTTGTGGTTTGATTTGCACAGAGAACAGTAATATAATATTTATATATCTCTGATATTTTTTAAAATGATATTAAATGACAATTTATTAAAGTTAAAGATGAAGGATAATTTTGAAAGTTAGTTGTTGGTTTGTATTGTAAATAAAAAGATAAATGATGCCATTTATAAAAGCTCAGTGTTTAATGTGCGATATTTAATAATGTCCATATGAACACATGAAGAAAGAGTGGGTTGAGAGAGTGGAGTGAGAGAGTTAGGGGTCGTTTGTTTTTTTGTCTGAACACTGAACAGCCCTGAATTTGTCTGAATACTGAATATGGACTGAAATCTGAATCTGAATGACATAGTTGTTTGTTTTTTTTCTCACATTTGAACGTGCTGTCAACATTGTCGACATGTTTGTTTTTTAAAAATAAAACTGTCTAAAAATAAGTAATTTTACATTTATACCCATACTAATTAAAAGAAGTAATTTAACATCCACCATTCTTTATAACATTTTGTATGTTTTTTTTTACAAACAAAGTTCAATTTAACAAAATAAGAAGTTAATCAAAGAATATAATTTTACATGTTCTGCAAACAAAGTTTAAGTTAAATTTATTGTCAAAAAAAAGGTTCAGGTTCAGGTTCAAGTTCAAGTTCAATTTTATATGTTGTTCATGTTTCCGGTGAATATAATTCATGAAACCATTTTTGTTGTTTTTTGTTGTTGTTTCCTGGATCATATGCACCGGAAACCAAATAAAAAAAAGTTCTTGAATTTTTTAATAAAATAATTCTATAACATTTTCGAGCCACGAAATCTACTCAATATGATAGACAAATTTATTGAGCACTATACGAATAATTAGATAAAAATAAATAAATAAAGAGTTATTCCCGGGATTTGGCAGGAAAGAAATTCAATTGTTCAGTCTCTAAAGAATTTCATTATGAGAAGTATTTATGGTTTTTCTTTTCTTTTCTAAAACATGTTTAAAATAAGAAATATGTTAAAAGAAGTTTTTTTACACCATATTAAATTGAGATAAATTTGAAAAAATATTTTTTTTTGGAGGATAGACTTGGAAGAGAATATTTTAATTGTAATCCAGTGATTTGGAATTAAGTTAAAAGTCAAGATTTCTTACTTTTTATTTTAAGTTGTTTTTTGATATTTTTAAGTTGTTTGACCATTTAAAAAAACAAACAAAGCAACTTAATGAGTTCAATTTAGACCCATTAAGTTTTAAGTAAAAAAAACAAATGGGTCGTTTGTTTTTTCCACTTGAAACTTAAAGGGTCTGAATCATAATTATTAATTGTTTTGTTTATTTTTATAAGTGGTCAAACAACTTAAAAATGCCAAAAAAACAACTTAAAATAACAAGTAAAAAATCTTGACTTTTCACTTAATTACAAATCACCGAATTACATTAAATGCAATCTAAAAATTTTTCTTCCGATATTATCCCCTATATATAACATGTTTCTAATTTCATGATAATTATATATGATACAAAAATCTTTATTTTAATATATTGTTTATTTTGAATAGCTTTAAAAATAAAAAAGAACCTTAATCACTTCTCATATTGATCTTTAATATAAATATTTTATTATGATATTTGGGTGGTGTATTTATATATTATTTTTTTAGAGCGTTTTGTGTAAGTTTTCCTACTGCCCCTTTTATTTTTTGAAAAAAAAAACATTTGTTTTCTTAATAAAAATAAAGTTTATTTGTAATTGAAGAAGAAGATCATGATCATATGTGTTCATATATAATTATTATTTTTGGATTGTTTTTATTCCATATTATATGTATAATTGTTTAACGTGGATATAAATGTAAAATTACTTTAGGGTCCGTCTTGTTAAGCGTTTTTCAGTGGCTGTTTTTCGAAAAAAAAAATAAAAAAAAATGAAAACAATGTTTTTTGTTTCATTTTTGAATTCTGAAACTGCGTCTGGTAGCACATATTGAAAACTGTATTCTAAAATTAAAAATGGAAAAAACGCGTCTGGTAGGTTAATAAAAAAATAAAAATATATATTAATTTTTCAATTATTTTTTCTATTGTAATTCTTTAATTTGAATAAAAAATGAGTTAATAATTCATCTAATTATCAACTATGCCATCCAAAAAAGTTCTTTACTTTATGCCACCCAATAATTCATCTAATTATACACCCATTTAAAAATTTTACAAATAAATTATTAGCCACTTTATTCCCATAATTTTTCATCTAAACTCATTTCATTACTTTTGATACATAATTAAACCTCAAATAAACAAACAAATGTATTAATGTAAAGTTGGTCCAATCTTCATCACACAATTGTGCGTGATTTCGGGTCTCATTTCAATTTTTTTTTGACAAAAGCAACATATAGAATTTCAATTTCTTTTTTGACAAAAGCAACAAATAAACACAAAACAGAGTAGAAGAAACTCATCAGGAAACTCATCGATGGCACCAAGGCCGACGCCGATCTAGCAACAGATCGGAGAAGAAGAAAAAGAAGAAGAAAAACAGCTTTGTGAGCCGCGAGCGCGAGCTCGCCAAGCTGCGAGCGGCGAGCGCAAGCGGCTGACGGAAGAGCAGATCGGCTAGCGGTGAGCGTGAGCGGCAGACGGAAGAGCATATCGACGATCGGTGAAAGAAGAAGAAAGAAAGAAGATGATGATCGGCCGCTGGCAGTGAGCAGATCGGCAGCGAGCAGATTGATGAAGGAGAAAGAATATGGAGATGAGGAAGAAAGATATGTCTGGTTGTGGTGGATTATAAAAAGAAAAAAAAATTGTTAATTTTTTTGAAAAACAAAAATAAAACAAAAACAAAAACGAAAAACAACTTTCAAATGTTTTTTGTTTTTCGAAAATAAAATGAAAAACGGTTAACGAACGCGAATTCGAAATCGTTTTTGGAAAACAAAAACGAAAAAAAAAACAGTTGCAGGACGAGGCCTTAGTTTCAGACAATTTTACTTTTAAAAAACAAACATGTTGACAATACATTCAGATATGAGGAAAAAAAAAACAAAAACAAACGATCCCTTAAGGGCAAGTTCGGTATTGTTTTTGAAATGCATTTTTTGTTTTTTGAGTCACAAAAACAGAAAAAACCTGTTCGGTGGGATGATTTCAAAAAACCAAATTAGAAAACACTGAGAACAGTTCTCAATTTTAATGAACAAATAAGTGAGAATATGAGAACATCAATTTGTCGTTCTCAGCATTCTTGTTCTCATTATTCCTATCACATACTCATCAAGATATCTGAGAGTTGAAGACTTTTTTGTAACAATAAAATTTGCTCAAACCAAATTCATCTCTTGGATCTTCATGAATCTATACCAAAAAGAACATTAAGAAAAAAAAGTACAAATCCAATAACCAAAAATAAAAAAAGAATCTGTTTGATATCAAATCTGGATCTATACCAGATCCATCTCTTGGATCTTCATGGATCTTCATGAAGAACTCAGCACTGCCACCATCCCCGCTTTCACCCAGAATCCTCCAAATTAAAAAAAAAAATCGCGCAATTCAAATTTCCAGTCAATCCCTACTCCAAAAGCCAAAAAAGGCCAAAAAAATACCCATCAAGAACCTAACTTGCTATACCTCTAACTCACTAAATTTACAAGAACCCACTTTAAAAATCCAACAATTAAGCCGAGAAAACAATCAATCATACATATAAAATAATTTATTTTTTTAAAAACAGCTAATAATCAGTCAAACCCATCTCGAAAAGCCAAGAAAACAACAGCAAAATACCCATCAAGAACCTGACCTTTCTATACTCTATCTCACTAAATAAGCAAGAACCCACTTCAAAAAATCGAAGAATTAAGCCGGGAAAAGACTAAATTATATAGTTTTAAAAAGCTACAAAAAGATAGAAGAAGAATGACCTGCGAGCCAAGGAAGATGATTCTCTGGTGATATGAAATATAGGGTTTTTTAAGTCGAGGGAAAATTGAAGAAAGAAATAGAGATCTGAGAGTGAGAGAGAAGCAGATTTGGAGAAAAGTCAGAGAGAAAAAGGGAAGAAGATGAATTCTAGAGAATTCTATATATATATATATATATATATATATATATATATATATATTAATACATAAATCTATTAACAGAGGGGAATGGTA
This sequence comes from Dipteronia sinensis, assembly GCA_033220585.1. Lineage (NCBI taxonomy): Eukaryota > Viridiplantae > Streptophyta > Magnoliopsida > Sapindales > Sapindaceae > Dipteronia > Dipteronia sinensis. The sequence continues at coordinate 40,220,280 of CM065643.1, forward strand.
ATTTTATACGAATAATTTAGATTGGTTAAATTTCAAGTAAATGAGAAATTTTAAAAATTATTATCACTAATTTTTAAAAATATTCTACCAGACACATTTTTTATGTTTTGATTTTCCGAATATCATTTTTAACTATTGCTACCAGACGCATTTTCGAATCTGAAAAATCCAAAAATCAAATTTTCGAAAACAAATGAAAACAAGAAAATAAAAAACGAAAAACAAAAACGTTACCGAACGCGCCTTTATTCTAACATTCCTCCCGAGAATTTATGGGACTCCGTTTTTAGGATTCGACCCGGCTGGCCAGAGACAAGGCACTATCGGATAAGGGCACATGGGACCCATCGAAGTAAATACAGGTCTAAGGCTGACCCCAATTCACAACCACATCGCAATTCGCAACAAGAACAGCAACTGACATAGTGTAATACCAAACCCTAATCTAATCTCCTTACAAAATCTCCGATTTTGTTGTCGATCATGGTCCACTTACACTATCTTAGCTTTTGATCGAAATGGGTATCAAAATTCTAATCCGATGATTCTTGCTTATGAGGTTTGATTTTTCTAATTACCTGTAAGTTTCATTAACTTATCATTGGAAATGGCAAAGATTCAATTTTTATGGAGATCTGTCGATTTTTAAAAAAAATATAGTGATATGTTTAGTTGATCTTTGGCGGGTAATCTTCAGTTTGCTTGTAGAGTTTGAGCTTTGATACTGTAGATCTTGAATACGTGAGTGTCTGGCTTGTTGTAATGGTCGTAACATTGTGAGAGACTAATCGTGTTTGATATTTATGTTTTTGGTGGAGAATTTGTAGTGAGGGGTAGTCATTTTACTTTATGAATTTGTAGGTTTTGAGATTTCTGAGTATTGCTGAGTGGTTCATATCAGCTTACATTTAGTGTGTAAAGTTTGAGATTTTTAGGAGTATGAATCTCTGGTGATTGGCGCTTGGAGATACCGAGATAGTTGAAGTTTTCAGGTACAATATTAAAACTTTTGAGGGGGTTATTATTGAAGGAAGCACAGATGTCATTTAAAAGTATATTGCAAGACATGAGGGGTGAGTTTGGGAGCATATCTAGGAAGGGGTTTGATGTGAGGTTTGGATATGGGATGCGATCTAGGTCGCATCGGGTGGTTCAGGATAGTTCCTTGGTGGTTGAAGCTTTCAAGCAAAGCTGCTGGGCTAACTTGCCACCTGAGCTGTTGAGGGATGTGTTGGTGAGGATTGAGGGTTCCGAGAGTACCTGGCCTCCCCGGAAAAATGTGGTTGCTTGTGCTGGTGTTTGCAGAAGTTGGAGGGAAATTATGAAGGAAATTGTTAAAACACCGGAAATTTCAGCCAAGTTGACGTTCCCCATCTCCTTGAAACAGGTTCGGAAAATGAGCACTTTTCTTTTAATAAGTTTTAGATAATGTTGTTTGATTGAATTATGTTTCATTTCTCACATATTTTTTTTTCGTGTTTATTATCATTGTAATATATATATTGTTTAATGACCGTAGCAGAATTCGAATTTAGTTAATGTTCTGTTTTTGTGTTACCTCAACCTCATCAACACACCCCTCAACAGCTATGGTCATATGCCGCAAAACCTGCTCTTCTTCCCAATGAATTTTGATTGATTACATTCTTTTGAGGAGTTTAATACTTTATAAACCATCTTATTCTTTTATTTTGCTACTAATTGTCAAAGCCCGTACTTTTTTGTTGCTGCTAATTGTCAAAATCCATGCTTTTTGTTGTGCAGCCTGGTCCAAGGGGTTCTCTCCTTCAGTGCTACATTAAACGGAATCGTGGCAGCCAAACCTATTATCTTTATCTAGGCTTAAATCAAGGTGAACAACTGCATTTTTATTTTATTCTATTTTCTTGTAAAATTGATTTGCTGTGATTTTGTCCCTGTTTTTAATTGATTTATGTATTGATGGATTTACCTATATTATAACAGTAGTATATGCTTATTTTTCTTTAAATTATTTCAATTTGTTGGAGAAAGGATAGTCTGCTTTTCCCTTATGCTTAAGTGTGAGTTGTAAACATAGAACCATTTTGTCTGTCTTATCACTTGGCAGCTTCAAATGATGATGGGAAGTTTCTTCTTGCTGCAAGGAAGTGTCGACGGCCTACCTGCACTGACTACATTATCTCATTAAATGGTGATGATCTGTCCAAGGGGAGCAGCACGTACATAGGAAAGCTAAGGTATGGACTATGGGCATCCAGGATGTGACTTGTTTGGTTCTTCATCAATATCTTAGTCTTACTCTTAGGGTACCATCTTGGTTTTCTCGATGACAGGTCAAACTTTTTAGGAACAAAGTTCACAATCTATGATGGGCAGCCTCCGAATGCTGGAGCAGCAAGAGTTACTAAATCTCGCTCTACAAGGCTGGTTAATATTAAACAAGTCTCCCCTAGAGTCCCTGTTGGAAACTATCATGTAGCCCACATCTCATACGAGTTGAATGTCTTGGGTTCCAGGTGAGAGATTTTTCTGAAAAATTTTCTATTCATGTTTCCCCAAACAAATGACATGAAACATTAATATAATATGTTAAATATCACTGTTCAATTACCATGTTAATGTTCCGTTCTAATAACAAAAGGTTTTCATTTTGCGAGTAATAGAGGCCCGAGGAGAATGCAGTGTGTTATGGATGCCATCCCTGCCTCCTCCATTGAGCCTGGGGGAGTGGCCCCCACACAGACTGAATTTGTTCACAGCAGTCTGGATACATTTCCTTCCATTCCTTTTTTCAGATCAAAATCTACCCGCACAGAAATTTTCCAATCTGGACCCTTATCTGGCCAGAAAGATGGAATGCTGGGATTGAGGAACAAGGCCCCCAGGTGGCATGAACAACTCCAGTGCTGGTGTCTGAACTTCAATGGACGGGTGACTGTCGCTTCAGTTAAGAATTTTCAGTTGGTTGCTTCTTTGGAGAATGGAGCTACTGGGCAGGAGAATGAGAATGTTATTCTCCAGTTTGGAAAAGTGGGAAAGGATGTGTTTACCATGGACTATCAATATCCAATCTCAGCATTCCAGGCATTTGCCATATGTCTTAGCAGCTTTGACACCAAGATTGCTTGTGAATGACTTTCAAGCAGCTCTGCACCTGCATACAAACTTTTTCCCCGTAAGTATCAGTGCGCTTTTTGGCATGATTTGAACTTGTGTCATATACTTCATTTTAGTTAATATATAACCCAGGCATGAATTTTCATTCTGAATATCTCCATTTTAGTTGGTTGTTCAATATGATAATCCGTTCCAAAAGTCATTGTGAAACTTGATTGATCTGTAGAAGTGGCATGCAAAAATACTTGCATCTAGAATCCATTTTGTTCTCACTGTTTATGTTTAGTAAAAGCCGTGTCTTCTTTTTATGCAGTCAAATAACTATATCTTTTAATCGTTTTAGCCTGACAGGAGTTTCCAGGTGCAGTAAAACTTGGTTGAAGACTGCACCGGTGAACGGGGCCATCATTCGAGGAACCTTCTAGGTAGTTAAATCTGTGTTTGTTTACTTGGCGAGTGTGAGCATTTAGGTTGTTAATTTGAGTGTTTTTCCCCTGTAAATAATCATTGTTGTTAACACCAGTCACCATGTTAGTTGAGCGCTTGCTAACACATTACATCCTTTTTGGATTGTATCAAGTTTGAGAAATTGGATGCCTCAAGGTTTTGTGAATCTGCTGCTATCTTTCTTTATTGAAAATCCCCTTTTAAAAAAAATATTGCTTGTAAAATTCTTTGGGTGAGCACAAACCAATTTTTTGGATGCCTGAAGGTATTGTGAATTTGAGCTACAATGCAAGATCAGATTGCCAAGCGCCTCAATGGATACAAGTCATCAAATCATACTTGCAAATTAAGTGCTTAAAAGGCTGGGAATAATCATCAACAAACAAAAAAATAAATCACTGATACCACTCTCCAACTTTGACCCGGCAGAGATGGTGTTTCCTCCCAAAACATTCAAAACAATGTTTAGAGATCAAATCTGTGGGAGATAATACTGTAAAGTTGAAGAATGATATTTGTCAAGAACAACAGAGTGTTCGACGAAATGACTCACAGACTTTTCATATGTAAAGGAAGTAATTCAACGAACTCCATTGAAGAACTTTTGAGAGAGAATGTTTCGATGTTATTTTCAATGATCAAGAATGAATACAGAGTACACAATATTCTGTTACAATATTCTCTTATACACACACGAGTCTGATCATGCAAAATGTGTGTTTAGAAAACTCTAACTGACTATGCTGACTAGGCAGGCCACATCAGCTATACTAGCCTTTAGATTAGTTGATGATTAGGGCTTTAAACTAATATTGCTTATCACAAATGATCATCATCAGATGAGTATGCTTTGTCCATATGAGGCTTTGTTTTGCTCGTTCTTTCTTCCAGCAGCTTAGCTTCATTCGCATCATAATTCTTATGCTTCATCCCCCCTCAAACTGAATTGGGGTAAGTTCTCCAATTTTAGTTTGGAGCAGAGAAACCGAAATCTGTCCCGTGTGAAACTCTTAGTAAATACATCAGCAATCTGTTGATCTGTGGGGATATACCTAGTGTCAGTCTCTCCAGAAACAACTTTTCCCTAATAAAATGCGTGTCAATGTCGATATGCTTTGTGCGTTGATGAAAAACTGGATTTTGTGACAGAATTTGCACTTATGTTGTCACACCAGACAACCGAGCTTGAAGATACTGGAAGATGAAGTTCTGTCAACAATGACCTGAGCCATAACACATCAGTAGTTACTTGAGCTATGGCCCTATACTCAGCCTCAGTGCTCGAACGAGCAACAACCTTATGCTTTCTCGATGACCAGGACACAAGATTACCACCAAGAAGCACACAACACCCACTGGTTGAACGCCTGTCATCTACACAGCTGGCCCAATCATCATCGGAAAAAGCTTCCAATGAGAGATCAGTAGCAGGCCTGAAACAGAGACCAAGATGAGAAGTACCTTTCAGATATCGAAGGACCCTCTTACAAGCTTGCCAATGCACCATTGTTGGTGCAACTAGAAATTGGTTACGTTTGTTTACTATATAGGAGATGTCAGGCCTGGTATTGGTAAGGTACTGAAGAGCACCTGTTGTGCTTCTATAAAGAGTTGGATCATGGAAAACAACTTCATCCTTTAGAGAAAGTTTAGAACCGACTGCACTAGGAGTTTCACATGGATGAGACTCATCCATGTTGGTTTTCTTAAGAAAATCATAAATGTACTTTGCTTGAGTGAGATACAAACCGGAGGCATTTTGAAATGTCTCAAAACCAAGAAAGTAATTCACAGGACCAAGAGTTTTTAGAGCAAATGTCCTGTGAAGAGTGGAAATAAGATCTTTGATCAGCTATGGATTGTTACTAGTAACCAAAATATCATCCACATATACCAAAACATATAGCTTGTCCAAACCAGTACATTTGATGAACAAAGATGTGTCTGAAACAGAATTAGTGAAGCCCCAGGATAAAAGAGCAGTCTGTAATTAATGAAACCAACTTCTAGGAGCTTGTTTTAAACCGTATAGAGACTTGTTCAGTCTGCACACATGATTTGGTTTGGAAGAATCAACAAAACCTTCGGGTTGAGCCGTGTAGACAAGTTCAGAGAGATCACCATTGAGGAAGGCATTGTTGATGTCAACTTGTTCAATTTGCTAACCATATGAGACTGCAATAGAGAAAATTACTCGAATTGTGAAGGCCTTAACAACAGGATTGAATGTCTCTATGAAATCCAAACCAGGAGTTTGATGAAATCCCTTCGCAACTAATCTAGCCTTGTGCTTCAGGAGACTTCCATCTTGTTTGTATTTAGTTCGAAACACCCATTTGCAGCCAATGATGTTCATGTTTGGCTGAAAAGGAACTAAAGTCCAAGTATTGTTGAACTCCAAGGCCGTAAACTCTTCATTCATAGCCTGAACCCATTTAGGATCCTTGAGAGCAACTTTAGCAGTTGTAGGATCCGAATTTGCCAAGTAGCAACTGACATTAGCTACAGCATTATAAATTTTCGGTTTGAAGACACCATTTTTAGACCTTGTGACCATTGGATGGATGCTTGTAGTGACAGGTGCTGAAGTAGTAGCTGGTAGCTCAGAAGGCATCACATGATCATTAAAGTGAGCTGGAGATGGTGACAAATAACTATTGGACAAAGGTTGCTCAGCTAGAGATGATGAAAAATGAGATCTTGGGAGAAGAGAATCATTGCCAACCGAAGAAGCATTATCAAAACTAGTATCTGAAGAAGATAAAGACTGTGGAGACCTGCTGTCATTTCCACTTAAGGAAGCAGTCCTAAAACCCCGTGAAGTGTCATCAAATGGCATCAAAAATTGTGAAGAACTGTTGGATTTTTTACTGGAACCAGATTTTTGAATTCGTGACACAATCTTGTCTAAATGGGAGAGTGACATGCTTTGGCCATGAGACCTCACATTAATGGAATTGTTAGTAGAAAACAAGCTAGCATATGGAAATTCTAGTTCATTGAATTCCACATGCCTAGAGATATATATTTTTCCAGAAGGATGTAAGCATTTAAAACCCTTGTGCAATGGACTGTATCCTATAAAGACACACTTAGATGAATGAAAATTGAATTTGTGAGATGAATAATTTCTCAAGTAAGGAAAACAGCTGCACCCAAAAACCTTAAAGTAATTATAGTTGGGTTTCTTTTGATAGAGTCTTTCAAATGGTGATATGAATTGAAAAACAGCCATAGGCATGTTATTTATAAGAAAAACTGATGTTGAAAACGCCTCATACCAGAATTTTAGAGGTAATCTAGCATGAGCAAGTAGAGTCAAACCAGTTTCCACTATGTGTCTATGCTTCCTCTCAGCAACTCCATTTTGCTGATGAGTGTGTGGGCAAGAATATCTCACTTGTATACCATTCCTGCCAAGACAAGAAGTAAAAGCAATGTACTCTCCACCCATATCACTATATAGACTCTTTATCTTTCTACCAAATTGAAGCTCCACATTCTTTTGAAACTTTATAAACACATTGAGAGCGTCAGACTTAAGTTTCAAAGGAAATATCCATGTAAATCTGGTATAAGCATTTATGAATGATATGTAATACATATACCCCTCTGTGGACAACATTGGGGCTGGTCCCCAAACATCTGAATATATCAACTCAAGAGGAGCATTAGTAGTTATATCAACCTTAGCAAAAGGCAACCTATGAAGCTTTCCAAACATGCATCACAAAAATTAGGAACCTGAAACTTATTACAAAAGTGTACTTGTTTTAACATTTTTTGAAGAATAAGAAGAGCTGGATGCCCCAATTTAGCATGTCATACATTGGCATTCACAACAGTATAATCATACATACTTGCTGTCTGTGACTTGGATTTTGACATCATTCCAAGGATTGTTTTATTATCTAAAGAAAAACAACTAGACAAAGCTTTATTTGTAGCAATTTTCCCAATCTTGAAATCAGTATGTTGAACTCCTAGTGCTCCATCAAAATGTAGACAGTATAATCCATCTTTAAGCACTCCTCGAAGCAAAATTCTCTTCGTTTGAAGATCCTTAACAACACATTTATCAGCATAGAATTCAGTAATGGCTTTGTTGTCAAAAGTAAACTTAGATATACTAAGTAAGTTTTTGGTAATTTGTGGCACATGGAGTATGTTTTTGAGCAGTAATTTTTCATATGGTTTTGTATGTGTTCTAACAAAACTATCACCAATATGAGAAATTGAAGACTATTTCCATTACCAACAACAATTTTAGCATTACCTCTGTAAGTGTTCCTCAAGGAGAGATTGTTCATATCATATGTGATGTGATTTGTTGCTCCACTATCCATGTACCAAGCTGGATCACTCACAGATTCTGGTGTAGCAACTAGAGTTGTGTTTTGATGATAATAAGCTTGTGTATCACTAAGACCAGCAGTGTCCACACTTCCTTGAGAGGATGAGCCTATGAGAAACTGTTGTTGTCCATTAAAGCCACCTTGTTATTGATTATAGAAAGCTTGAGTCTAAAATTGTTGTTGATGAGGTCCTTGAAAAGCTTTGTCAAATTTATGATAACATTTGAGTGCACTATGTCCTGGTTTGTTACACACTTGACAGTCTATACGACCTCTTCCTCCTGATCTGCCATTCCTGCCTCTTCCACGATAGCCTCCACCTCTATTGTTCTGTGTATTTCCACCTCTTTGTCCTCTTCTGTCTTGAACATTATTTGAGGCATAATTTGCTGATGTTTGACCAGACTCAAGTTGTGAAGGAGAATCTAGATGTTCTAAGCGTTGTTCATGCATCATCAACAAGAAATGGGCATCTTCAAAGGGCATGAACCTTTATTGAGTTGAAATCACAACAACAATAGCATCAAATTCGTGTCCAACTCCATTGATCAAGGCTAGAACAAGATCTCGATCTTTGATGTCCTCATCACCAATGTTTTTGATTTTTAACACAAAGTCACTTATTGAATCTGCTCATTTCTTGATGCTTTGTAGTTGATTTCTTAGTTGAGCAATCTTTGCCACTGATTGCTAAGAATAAAGCCTTTCTAATCTATTCCAAATCTCAAAGAAGTTTGACATCCAATGACCTGACCTATGAGATCTTCACTAATCGTGGAATAAATCCAACTTACAAGCAGTTTATCAATCGTTTTCAGACAAAGAAAACTTTGCTTAACTTCTTTTCTATAACTTTTTCATCAAATTGATTTGTAATCTCAACATTTACATAGACATTTGAAGGACGATTCAGACCATAAATATATTCCTCAAGGTCTAAAGCTTGAATAGAAGATAATACCTGAGCTTTCCGGTAAATGTAATTTGATCTTCCAAGCTTGATTGGTAGGTTGTAGTTTAAGCTTTTGGTGAGAGCTGAGAATTCTATCGCCTCTGATACTTCTTGAGATTCTTGGTTCTGTTGCAGATTCGGAATTCGAGGTGATGGAATTGCTTCTTGTGTGTTGTGATTTTGATCGAAAAATGATGAGCGTGGTTGAGTAAGATTCATCATGACGTTTGTCAATTGCAGATCTGATACCATGTAAAGTTGAAGAATGATATTTGTCAAGAACAACAGAGTGTTCGACGAAATGACTCACAGACTTTTCATATGTAAAGGAAGTAATTCAACGAACTCCATTGAAGAACTTTTGAGAGAGAATGTTTCAATGTTATTTTTAATACTCAAGAATGAATACAGAGTACACAATATTCTCTTATACACACACGAGTCTGATCATGCAAAATGTGTGTTTAGAAAACTCTAACTGACTATGTTGACTAGGCAGGCCACATCAGCTATACTAGCCTTTAGATTAGTTGATGATTAGGGCCTTAAACTATTACCGCTTATTACAAATGATCATCATCAGAGGAGTATGCTCTGTCCATATGAGGCTCTGTTTTGCTCGTTCTTTCTTCCTGCAGTTTAGCTTTATTCGCAGCATAGCTTTATTCGCAGCATAATTCTTATGCTTATCACTAATCAAACTTGCCTTTATCGATTCACAGAACAATTACTCAAACTTGTTTTTATCGAGTCACAGCACAATTACTCAAAACTTGTTTTTATAAACTTAGTTAATAAGTTAAAGCAATTATTGTCGCATTTTCTGATCATTAAGTTTCCTTCCTACAAAATGGAGGCTGAAATTGCAAAAAGATTTTTTTTTTCTTTTTTAAATAAAAACAAAAGCTGATGGCCGGAGCTGTCGGGAACCGTCTACGAATTTCTTTTTCTTTTTTCAACTGGGAAAGGAGGAGGTAGACTTGAAAAATAAGTTCCTGTAAAAAAAAAAAAAAAACTCGAATCTACCCACAGTTTATTGGCACATCGATCTATTAAAGACAGTTTGACGCACACCATCTGAATGTGGGAATTGGGATGATTTCAGTAAAGTAAAATGAAAAACGTCAGAAGCGTGGAGGGCCATAAGGGCCACGGCCTCCACCAAAGCAATCTTGTAGCATCCAACAGTAGCAGCTGCAATTCCATTACAATCAAAATCACACATATTAGCACACATTTTTATGCCTTTTAATTGTCAACCAACCAGTTAGATAGTAGAAAACAAAAGGCGTCCCAGCTATCGCAGACTGCGGCTCAATGTTACCTATTGAGGGTTTGTTTATGGTCCCATTGATAAACTCTGTATTGATGACCATTTGAGTAGCCATCTGTTGTAACTTGGAATTAACTTTTTCTGTAGAGGATTATTGAGTTATAACTGAAATAGTGGTTCATATAATATTTTATCTCAAGCAACGGATATAAATGTAATTAATTGGTTATACAGTGAAATGAATTTTTCATATGTAGTTGAAATACCAATTTTTATTTTTATTTCAATTATATGTAAAAAAAAAAATCAAATCTATCAAACCAAAATTAATAATAAGAAAAAATGGATCAGATTTCTGGCTTGGATTCTAAATAATTCATATGTAGTTAAAAACATGAAAAATAATGTATGTGATTAAAAACAATGAAATAATAATTAGTATTTTTTTTTGATAAATAATTAGTAATTTTAAATGGCTAATTTTGTCAATTTCCTCTATAATATAATACCAAACCCTTATCTAACCTCCTAACAAAATCTCTGGTTTTGTTGAAGATCGATCATGGTTCACTTACACAATCTTAGCTTTTGATCGGAATGGGTATCAAAATTATAATCCGAAGATTCTTGATTGAGAGGTTTGATTTTTCTAATTCCATGCAAATTTCATTAACTTATTATTGGAAATGGCAAAGATTCAATTTTTATGGAGATCTATCGATTTAAAAAAAAAAAATATAGTGATATGTTTAGATGATCTTTGGCGGGTAATTTTCAGTTTGCGTGTAGAGTTTGGGCTTTGATACTGTAGATCTTGAATAGGTGAGTTTCTGGCTTGTTGTTAATGATCCATTGTTAGAGACTAAACGTGTTTGATATTTTTATCTTTGGTGTATAATTTGTAGTCATTTTACTTTATGAATTTGTAGGTTTAGAGATTTCTGAATATTGTACATCAGCTTACATTTAGTGTGTAAAGTTTTAGATTTTTAGGAGTATGGATCTTGGGTGATAGCTTGGATATAGTAAAAGTTTTCTGGTACATTATTAAAAATTTTGAGGGGGTTATTATTGAATGAGGCACAGATGTCATTTAAAAGGTCTGATGAGAGTTTTGGATATGGGATGCGATCAAGGTCGGTTCAGGATAGTTCCTTGGTGGTTGAAGCTTTCAAGCAGAGCTGCTGGGCTAACTTGCCACCTGAGCTGTTGAGGGATGTATTGATGAGGATTGAGGGTTCTGAGAGTACCTGGCCTCCTTGGAAAAATGTGGTTGCTGGTGCTGTGTTTGCAGAAGTTAGAGGGAAATTATGAAGGAAATTGTTAAAACTCCGGAAATTTCAGCCAAGTTGACGTTCCCCATCTCCTTGAAACAGGTTTAGGAAATGGGCACTTTTCTTTTAATGAGTTTTAGATAATGTTGTTTGATTGAATTATGTTTCATTTCTCACATTTTATTTTATGTGTTTATTATCATTGTAATATAATATATTGTTTAATGACCATAGCAGAATTTGAATTTAGTTAATGTTCTGTTTTTGTGTTACTCCATCAGCCACAAAATGTTTTAATGGCTGAATGATGGTTGTCATATTGACCCAGGAAAAACCGACAGAAAACAATTTGATCTGCATCTGCTTGTTCATGATGTGCAGTTGTGATGTAAACGTATGGTCGGTATGGAGTATCAATGTATCATACTTGATAATGGTCACACTGTTTGTTTGTTGTTTTTGTACTCTCTGTTATGTACTTAAGTATTAGCAATGGAATATTTTGCAAGTCTACATTTCTAGTGATTTACAAGTGGGTTTTCCTACTTAATGACTAGCTTTCCTTTGGACTTCAGTCCTAGTGGATAGTTAAATGTTCATTGAATAATGATTTTCTATATATCATAGTTTCTCAAAAAAATTTGTAATGTGGAGATTGAGATGGGTAACTCTTTCACTCATGACACTCAATAATGTACTTATTGAGTAACCATAAAATCTATGTGTTTTAGTGTTTGGTAATGATTGCATGATATTGTATGGTTATGGAAATACAGGATGATATGGTAATTTAGGAGAACTATGCTGATGAAATGAAGTGCACTCAACCTTTGTTGTTGTCTATTCCACTGACATAGTTTAGACAGTCTCCATAGACTTAAAAGAATCTTCATCACACATTTGAGGCCATATTTTTTCACAGGCTAGAAAGAAAAATTGATATCTTGCTATATGCAAAGTCAAGAATTCAATGAACTTTGTTTTTATAATAAACCTCTGGTTGCTAGAAATAAGGATCTGATCAGTCCAGAATATAATTGAAAGTAATTTCAATTTATCTATTTGAAGACGATTAAGCATTCTCAACCAAAGGTCCGTGTATATAATTATCCTGTTCCAGTTAATGTTTGTGATGTTTGGCATTGTGGTCCGTGGGGATGCTGCATAATGTGAATAGAATCCAAATGGATCAAACCTGCTCTTTCTTCCCAATGAATTTTGATTGATTACTTTCTTTTGAGGAGTTTAATACTTTATAAAGCATCTAATTCTTTTATTTTGCTGCTAATTGTCATACCCCATACTTCTCTTCTGCTGATGCTAATTGTCAAAATCCATGCCTTTTGTTCTGCAGTCTGGTCCAAGGGGTTCTCTCCTTCAGTGCTACATTAAACGGAATCGTGGCAGCCAAACCTATTATCTTTACCTTGGCTTAAATCAAGGTGAACAATTGCATTTTTATTTTATTTTATGTTCGTGTAAAATTCATTTGTTGTGATTTTGTCTCTGGATTTACGGTTACCTATATTACAGCAGAGTAGTTTAAGCTTATTTTTCTTTAAATTGTTTTAATTTGTTGGAGATAGGATAGTCTGCTTCTCCCTTGTGTTTTAGTGTGAGTTGTTAACATCGAACCATTTTGTCTGGCTTATCATTTGGCAGCTTCTAATGATGATGGGAAGTTCTTCTTGCTGCAAGGAAGTGTCGACGGCCTACCTGCACTGACTACATTATCTCATTAAATGGTGATGATCTGTCCAAGGGGAGCAGCACGTACATAGGAAAGCTAAGGTATGGACTATGGGCATCCAGGATGTGACTTGTTTGGTTCTTCATAAATATCTTAGTCTTACTCTTAGGGTACCATCTTGGTTTTCTCGATGACAGGTCAAACTTTTTAGGAACAAAGTTCACAATCTATGATGGGCAGCCTCCGAATGCTGGAGCAGCAAGAGTTACTAAATGTCGCTCTACAAGGCTGGTTAATATTAAACAAGTCTCCCCTAGAGTCCCTGTTGGAAATTATCATGTAGCCCACATCTCATACGAGTTGAATGTCTTGGGTTCCAGGTGAGATAGATTTTTCTGAAAAATTTTCTATTCATGTTTCCCCAAACAAATGACATGAAACAATAATATAATGTGTTCAAATATCACTGTTCAATTACCATGTTATTCTGATGACAAAAAGTTTTCATTTAGTGAATAATAGAGGTCCAAGGAGAATGCAGTGTGTTATGGATGCCATCCCTGCCTCCTCCATTGAGCCTGGGGGAGTGGCCCCCACACAGACTGAATTTGTTCACAGCAGTCCGGATACATTTCCTTCAATTCCTTTTTTCAGATCAAAATCAACCTGCTCAGAAAATTTCCAGTCTGGACCTTTATCTGGCCAGAAAGATGGAATGCTGGGATTGAGGAACAAGGCCCCCAGGTGGCATGAACAACTCCAGCGCTGGTGTATGAACATCAATGGACGGGTGACGGTTGTAACAGTTAAAGAATTTTCAATTGGTTGCTTCTTCGAAAAATGGAGCTGCTGGAGCTGGACAGGAGAATGAGAATGTTATTCTCCGGTTTGGAAAAGTGGGAAAGGATGTGTACGCCATGGATCATCAATATCCAATCTCAGCATTCCAGGCATTTGCCATATGTCTTAGCGGCTTTGACACCAAGATTGGAATTTGGAAACTGCACTGGTGAACGGGGCCAGGCCGTCATTCGATGAAGCTTCTAGGTAGTTTGTTTACTTGCCGGTGTCAGCATTTAGGTTGTTAATTTGAATGTTTTTCCCCTATAACTCTATAAGTCTATAACTGTAAATAATCATTGTCGTTAACACCACCCTTTTCGGATTGGAAGCATCGTGGTTTTGGGAATCTGCTGGTATCCTTCTTTATTGAATTAAAAACAAATATGATGTTAACAAGTTAAAGTTTTTTGGTTCCAGCAGTTATTAACACAATTTCAGAGTATCCTTCATACAAATTGGAGGCTGAAATTACATAAAGCTTTAAAGAAAGCGGATGACCGGTTGGGAACCATGGATGAATTATTTTGGAACCGGGAAAGGAGGAGGTCGACTTGAAAAAGAAGAAATTGCTGTTAAAAAAAAAAAACACCGACAAGGATCTAACACACTTAATCCCAAACAGTTTACATCATATTTTTTTGGCGCTGCTAACTCCGTAAATATGTAGCAATTTATTTTTCGTTTGTTAGTCTACCAAATCTCATCCATTTTTTTCGTCTACATGGGAGAAGAAATCACACTCCAAGCACATAATTATTGGGTTCAAGATTTTAATGTTGTAATTGTGGTGGTGAATGGTGATCTTTGATGGGATGATGTTTTTAGAGTGATTGGGAAAAGAAAAAAACTTTAGGGCAAATTACACCGAACATCTTGAGGTTTGGATAAGTTACACTTAGATGGATAAGTTTCTTTATTATACACTAATACCCCTAAAATTTAAATTTGACTTTAAAAATACCTAAAATGTCCCTAGTTATATTATTTTACACTTTATTTTTTTTTACCTTTTAATCAAACACTTTATAAACTTTAATAAAATAAAAAAAATTAAATAAAAGATATGATTCATTAAATAAATAAATAGTTTGAAAAAAAATAAATAGTTTTAAAAATTAAATAAATAAATAGTTTAAAAAAATTAAATATATAAATATTTTTTAAAACATTAAGTAAATAAATAATTTAAAACATTAAATAAAAAAAAGTTTTAAAAAAATCAAATAAATAAATAGTTTTAAATAAATAAATAAATAGTTTAAAAATGAGTGAAAAAGTAAAAAAAAATTAATTTTTTTAAGAATATCTATTAATAGGGACAATATAAGCTCTAAATATCTAAGGAGTGTTGAGAACCTTGAAGCTTCTCTCACCGTCATCTTTACAGTAAAAGTTTAGATATTTAGAGTTTTTTTGTCCCTATTAATGAATATCCTTAAAAAATTTAATGTTTTTAAGTTTTTCACTTATTTATTTATATTTTAAATATATTTATTTATTTTTTTAAACTAATTATTTATTTTATTTTTTTAAACTATTTATTTATTTTATTTTTTAAAACTATTCATTTATTTAATTTAAAAAAAAACTATTTATTTATTTAAACTATTTATTTATTTAATGAATCATATCTTTTATTTAATTTTTTTATTTTATTAAAGTTTAGGTATTTTTAAAGTCAAATTTAAATTTTGGGGGTGTTAGTGTATAATAAAGAAACTTATCTATCTAAGTGTAACTTGTCTAAACCTCAAGGGGTTCAGTATAATTTACCCAAAACTTTAATGGTAGCAAGATGAATTACAAAATAATTTTTCAGTGATGATATTGACACCGATTACATGTGGGTTTTGCTTTGGGTGAAATTTACTTAATTTCCATTGCTGAGATGAATTATTTTTGGTAGAATTTGTAGGTTTTGCTGGTAGAATTTATGTCAAATTATTTACTGAGATGAATTTAAAAAAAAAAAAAAACTTGAGAGTAGAGGTGGATAAAACAATGGTGTCTTTAGGTTGCTTTAAACGTAAATAAAAAATAAAAAAATATATATAAAAAAAACAAAATAAAAAAAAAGGTTTTTACAATGCAATGGAAATATAATAAGGGTCCGTCCTGTAAGCGTTTTTCGTTGACTGTTTTTCGAAAAAAAAAATTGAAAACAGTGTTTTTGGTTTCAGTTTCGAAATCTGAAAAACGCGTCTGGTAGCACATATGAAAACCGTATTTTAAATATAAAAACGGAAAAATCGCGTCTAGTAGACTAACTGAAAACTATCAAAAATTTCAATTTCAATTTTTACATTTTGTTTAATAGTATAACAATTATAAACAAATTGATTAAATAATTAACCACTAAACAAAATGTATTGCTAGATTTTGATTAACTAAATAAAAAATCAACCTTTAGCAATTGATCTAAGATTTGAGTTTTAAAAAAAACAAATTGATCTAATTTGTCAACAGAACTGGGAAGATCTATGAGAGCTTGTTTTAGTTGCTTTGAGATTAACAACAACACAACTAGCAGCCAACGAAGAAGACGACCAGCAGCCGGCGACGAAAAAGAGCAGGACGACGAACAGCTGCTGGTGACGAAGACGACGACTAACAACCGGCGGCGAAGATGACGACGAACAGCGGGTGACGAAGACGAAGAAGAAGAAGACCATCTGATGACCAGTTGAAGAATAGCAGAGGCTCCTCCGACGTCGACGAAGAAGAAGAAGACGAAGACCATCTGATGACGAGCTGAAGAATAGCAGATCGACCGCGACCGGGAGAAGAAGAAGACCAGAATGGCCATGGCGAGCTGCGAAGCCGACCAGATCGGCGGTGGCGGCGGCGAGCGGAGATGAATAGCTGGTCGACGACGAACAACAAAAGAAGAAAGAAGGTGAAGAAGAAAGAAGTTGAGGAAGAAAGAAGCGGAGAAATGATGTTCACAATTGAAGAGAAAAAAGAAAAAGAAAATAACAATAATAATTAATGTTAAAAAAATTTTGAAAAACAACTTTCAGATGTTTTTTAAATTTTTCACTTTTAACACTAATTATGTTTTTCAATTTTTTTTGTTTTTCGAAAATAAAATGAAAAACGGTTAAACGAACGCGAATTCGAAATCGTTTTTGGAAAACAAAAACGAAAAAAAAAAACAGCTGCAGGACAGGGCTATTAATCATTCGCAGTTGAGGGTCTGGAGGGTGTTAAGCATTGAAGCCTCTGGCTTGAAGTCGGAGAAGAGAAGAGTGTCTCTAAAATCCTTGCATCCCAAAATTGTCTATTAAAATCTCAATCAAATACATCCCTCTAAACAAAGAAGATAGATTTGGTGGAGAAAGACCCATAAAATTGTGAGGTTTTGTTAATACGTTATCGTGTTTAAAGTATAAAAGGGAAAACAATAATTAAAGCAAATAATCTAGACCGTCCAATAACTTAATATGCACATATCATTAGATCTTTAAGGTCCCGTCATGCAGCTGTTTTTCAGTCAGTTTTTGTTTTTGTTTTCCAAAAACAATTTCGAATTCGCGTTTGTTAACCGTATTTCATTTTAATTTCAAAAAACCAAAAACAAAATGAAAAACAAAATCAATGTTAACAGTGAAATATTTGAAAAATACAAAATACTTGTTTTATTTTTGTTTTTCAAAAAAATTAAATATAATTTTTTTTTTCCTTTTTTTCTCATCCACCAGACATAATCTTCTTTCTTCCTCATCTCCATCTTCTTTCTTCCTTTGTCGATCGCAGCCGACCGATCATCATCATCTTCTTTCTTTCTTTCTTCGCCGATCGCAGCCGTCGCCGACTCCATCACCACACATCACTATCTATTTTTTCCTTTCGAGTTCAACAACAAAAACTGAACATAACCACAAATCCATGTATAAACAACTTCAATCCAACTAAAACCCACCTCAAATCCAACCACAGAAAGAGAAAAAAAAATGGATAGATATAATGGACAGATGTAGAGATAGGCGTGAGAGACTCATAGAAAGGATATATATTTTTTTAATAATGTTTTTTTTCTTTTTTTCTTTTTTGAAAGATTTTAATTAATTTTTTGATATTTTGATATTTTTGGATTAACCTACCAGACACGTTTTTAGTGTTTTCATTTTCAGAATACGGTTTTTCGTAAATGCTACCAAATGTGTTTTCGTATTTCGAAACTGAAACCAAAAACAATATTTTTATTTCATTTTTCTTTTCAAAAAATATAATTAAAAAACGTTTATAGGACGGACCCTTAAGAGCTCAATACAGATCGGTACAAAAGGCAGCTTCCAAAAAATACTAAAAAAAAAAGGTACCGGAATCTACACACAAATTGAATTTATTGGCGCATTGATAGACTCATATACTAAAGGAAAGACATAGTTTGACCGAAATAAACATCAAATATAAAAAAAAAAACAGAGACGCACACCATCTGAATGTGGATGCGGATGATTACAGTAAAGTAAAATTTAAAAGATCAGAAGCCTGGGCCAGGGGGGCCACCAGGAGGTCCATATGAGCCGCCACGGGGACCACCAAAGCAATCTTGTAGCATCCAACAACAGCATAAACAGTAGCAGCTGCAATTCCATTACAATCAAAATCACACATATTACATATTAATACCCATTTTTACGCCTTTTGAGTGTCAACCAAGCAATTAGATAGTAAAAAACATGCATGTAAATGTAATTGGACTTACAGAGAAGAAATCATGCTGCATAAACCATCGGCACACCCACCAAGAAAGCCACCAGGTCCTGGAAAGAAACCACCTCCACCACCACCCCAAGGTCCGCCAGCTCCCGGACCCCACCCTGGTCCTCCCCACCCTGGTCCTCCTGGTCCTCCTCCGGGTCCTCCACCCCACCCTCCACCTCCTCCGGGTCCTCCACCCCACCCTCCACCTCCTCCTCCTGGCCCACCTCCTCCTCCTCCTGGTCCACCTCCTCCTCCTCCGGGTCCACCAGGTCCCATTATAAAAGTTTCTTCTACAACTCTATAAGAAAAACAGGCACCAGCGCATGCAGCTGAGAGACGTATGCCAAACGAGAGTGTTTAGATTGAAGTTTCGGACAACAAGACACTGACTTAAATATATTATATTTGTAAGATATTATTGTAAAGGGGTTTGGCAGAATACTTAGGCATGAAGTTTGTGAGCAGGAAAACCTACCATTCTTGTATATATCTACCATTCAAACAAGCTATTAAGTTTGCTTTATTGCTATCACCTATCAGCCCCCACACTGACCCCCTAAACAATAATGTACAAACTATCCTATACACGATGTCTTATGTCTCATAGTCCATCTCTCTCTCCATCTCTCTCTCTCTCTCTCACTGGCTCTGCCCACCGCTTCACTATGAAATATTATCAACTCAGAATTCACAAGAAACAGCAATATCCATCCAAGTCATCAAACCAATAATAATACAACAACGTCAACTTTTTCTAAGTAGAAAGGTAAAATATCGTTTTCCTCCCCTAACCTTTGCCTTATTAGAAAGGTAAGAACAAATTTTGCCCATTTAGGTCGGTCTCCCCCCTAAAACGAAACTAATGTATATTATCCCCCTTCTGTTACCTTTTCCATCCATTTGAGCTATTGACCGTTAAATCGGAAGGGCATTAATGTCATTGACCATCTGAAATTCTGAAGAAGATAATTTACAATTAAAATAAAAAACAATTAAAAAAATATAGATCTCCACCGTCCATTTCAAAGATAATAATGGATCTCCACCGCCATCTCAAAAGATTTATTAAAAAAAGAAATTAATGAATAAAAAAATTACAATTTCTTCAACCTAAATTCATCTCTTCCAAATCACACCAAATCATTCATAATCAAACCCATCCAAATCATTCCCAAATCTCTTCAACCTAAATTCATCTCTTCAACCTAAATCTAGAAACCACCACACAAACACACCATCAACCACCACAAATCAAACCCTAGCCACCCACAAACTCACCATCAACCACTACCCTTAAACCAAACAAAACACCCACTGTTAAACGAAAAGAGAGAGAAGGAGAGAAGGTGTGGGTGGTCATCGTCATCGCCGCAACTGTCCGTGCCGGTGAGTTTGAGCACCGATCGGGCTTCCGGTAGTCTTCGCGCTTCCGATCATCGTCGTCGCTTTTGGTCATCGCCGTCACTTATGGTTTGAGTTCGATCTCATCGAACTATCTTCTCTCTCATCTCAATCTCTTACTCCGATCTCATCTCAACAAAAATTATCTCTCAATGATGGTGATTTTCTGTGTTTAAATCCGGGTTTCTCAGTCCAGATTGTGTGATTTTCCCGTTTTTTATTTGATTTTGTTGAGGATTGTGTGAAATGGATTGTGTGGTTAATTCTAGAAAAGTAGAAGAATATTTCTGAGATTCGGTGATCCAAATTGAAGTTTTTTTTTAATTTTTAAATTTGGTAGGAAAGAAAATATCTCCACAGTTCATCATGGAGATGGACAGTGGAGATCCATATCTTTTTTTATTTAATTTTTTGTTTTTAAATTCTTTTTTATTTTTAATTTCTATTTTTAAATTTAAATAATAAATAAATAAAAAATCTCCACCGTTCATCATGGAGATGGACGGTGGAGATCCATCTTTTTTTTTGTTTTCTTTTTTAATATATTTTTCATTTAATAAATAGTTTGAGGGTACCATGGTCATTTTTTGATTATTTTTTAGGATAAAACGATCATTTGACCATGGTCAAACCTTTTTTGGATGGAAAAGGTAACAAAAGGGGGATATTTTACATTATTTTCATTTCAGGGGGAAAACCGGATAATATGGGTAAACTTGTCCTCAGCTTTCTAATAAGGCAAAGGTCAGGGGTCAAAACGATCTTTGTCCAAGTAGAAAACATTTGCTTACCATTTACACTGTTTATGTATTTGCTACATCAACAAGGGTTCATTAGGCCATTAGTGGAAGGCCCAATAGCATCTCTCAATTTGGTACATGAAGATCATTATATATATCATGATTGGTCTTGGGCCGGCCCATTAGGGGACTGGAACCATCTGCCCAATAACTTTAGGACGACTCGTATAGCAAGCAATGCACAGTACGTAAAAATTCTGAAACCAAATTACACTACATTGATTTGATGGTATATCATTATCTCGATGCATGAACGGTATTTTTCCCACATAACATTATGATGCCTTCTGATAATCACCATCAACAACCTCACCTCTGTTATAATAACATAAAAATACGTATATCATTTGTTTTGATTAATAATAGCGAGTTTCTCGTTAATAACAATTTTAAAAGAAATCCAAACTTTAAACATTGTATATGCACAAAAATGGAGTCTCAAATATTCAATTATGTAATATTTGAGACTCCATTTTTATGTCATAACAGCGTATAAAAATTAATAAAGCAAAACAAATGGACAAGCCTGATTAGAATTGTATTAAAAGCCACATATGGGGAAAATCACAAGATGTTTACATGAAATTGAAGTGCAAGCACATTTGCAAAGCATCAACATGTTTGAAATCATTTCAAACATAGATCACTTGTCAGGTTCCGGTGCCATTTTTCAAATCATTTCCACATAAACTACATATTTTTCAGGTTCCAGTACCTTGATAAACAGATCAACCATTAGATTTGGATAAATTAACAGTAGCTCTGGAAATAGGTACCTTAATAAACTAATCAATCATTAGATTCGGATAAATTCACATTAGCTCTGAAGAGGGTACCTTGATAAACAGATGAACCATTAGATTAGGACAAATTCAGATTAGCTCTGAAAAGGGTCCTAGATTAAGTTGATTCCAATCAGGCTGGCTGACATGAAAATCAAACCAACTGGCAGATAATCTACAAATCACAATAATTCAATTCATAAAATACCAACTAGATATCAGAAATTAAAAGTGGGCAATGTCATGAATTGACTTTATGGTTGAAAAAGTATGCCAATACTGATGTCCTTCACTGTAATACTAAAGTCAATAATGCAAACTAAAATAAAAAGAACAATCATATCACAGTAACCCAAAAAGGTGTTCATGAATTATTTCACAGATCCATGAAAACAATATGATGACTGGATCATCAATTCAAATTTAAACTTGATGCAAGTTAACACAAACACAATCACAGCATAGCAGGTGATAAGCACTTCCCTAAATCACATAGTAATTTTACAATCCAATTTAGGAATTTAGACAGTTTGAATAATGAATTTAGACTGTTAGGATCATATAACCAAACTAACAGTATCTTGAAGGAACAATTTATCTAAGGTTCATTCATGCCTGCCCAAAGTCTCTAATGGTTACAGATTCAGATATAAAAGAGCCAGCAACACATATGCAGGCTTATTAACTCATAAAACCCATATCCAGCAACAAGGAGACCAAATAAAATTGGATTATTAACTGTATCAAGCTGACATAATAAAACACATATGCAGGCTTCAGTTCTTATAAAATCCATATTGATGGCAAAAAACACATTAGTTCAATAAGTAGAGAAAACATAATATTAAATTCTGATAATAATAAAAAAAAGGACAAATGAATTGTATCATAATCAAGCATATCTGGATAAGACTTAAGAGTGTGTACTGACATAGAAAATTTGAGCAATTAAAAACTAAAATAAAAACGATAGTTTTCAACAATTCAATTCATACCCTTGGATAAATCACAATTATTTTTGCAGCTCATGTCCAAAAGTGGTCTTCATAGACAACAACAATTCACGTTTTAGCCATTCAATCATATAAAAATATGTCATCCAGATTCCAGAAAAAAAAATCAAGATATATGGATTGGGTTTTGAAAAAAATCGAATCAATTTTTTTTTATTTAAAAAAAAAAAAACATGTTTGGATCCGTTTAACAAATCAAATATATTCCCCAATTTCTCAGATTGAGTCTTGAAAGAACCCAGATCAGTCCGGGCACCAGAAGCACAACTAGTATTGGATCTTCGTCCTCTAAACTGTCTAAAACTTAAAATCTGTGTTAAAATTTTAGGAATTCATGAGATATCAGAAGTAGAAGCCTCAGATTAGCATATTGGCACATTCTTCATTGCAACAACAACCCACGTAGAAAGAGATTCTACGCGGAGCGCAAAAAATATGTTGTTGCAGCTCATGCCTGTACGTTCTCATCATCGGCAGTAATTAACTCCACAACAAACAAAAACTAATCACGACAAGATCAGCATTAACACAATCAATACCTCGAATTAATATTATGTAATTGTTACTCGACAGAGATTGAAAAAAAGAGTCAAATTTTCAATCTGATTCGTCAGAAGAAGAGCGAAGAATGTACAAAGTAGAAAGCTCTTAAAACTTAATTAGGGTTTGTACTTGTAAACGTTATGAATTTGTGATACATCAGTATATGTCACATGTGTATTTAAAATTTGGGATATTATTATTTTTCCCCTAAGTTTTTCCGTATTCATAACTTTGTCCCCTAGTTTCAAAAATGTCCTGTCTTCCCCTTGAAAACAAAATTATTAAAAGATTTATCCCATACCGTTAGGATTTTCGTTAAATAGTGGTTTGACCGTGAAAATAATGGGAAAATTACATTTTTACCCCTAATAATAGATTTTTTAAAAGAAAAATCATAATTAAAAAAAATAAAAACTCATCATCATCAGTTCATCTCCAGATTCAATTTCTACCATCCATCTTAGATAATTAGAATTAATTTTCTTTTAAAGGAAAAGCGGAATTAATAATAATAATAAGCCTTTAAAAATAATAGTAACAAAAAACCATTAAAAAATAATAAAACATAATTTAAACTTAAACACCAAAATCTAAAATCTGTATCTCTTCATCTTTTCCAATTGAGTCCATCACAGCCCAACAACGACTCAAACACCAAATCCAAGCCACTACCACCACTCAAATCGGCGCTCGATCCAACCGCAACATATTGTTTCTCTTTCTTTCCTTCTCGCTATCTCTCCCTCTTCAGCTTTTGTTCCGGTTCATTTTCTCTCTCTCCTATTCACCGGCGATATCGAGCATTGATCTCCTCCGTTGAAAGGAGATCGGGACCGGTGATGGTTATTTATGGTGGGATGGTTGATGGTAGTGGTCATGTGAGTGTGAAGATTTAGATTTTGAAGCTTCGAACTTGGGTTTGTGTTTGAAAGATTTTTTTTTTTCAATTTCGATTATTTTTTTTTATTTGAGCCAATAATGGGTTTGGTTGGATTTGAGCCAATGATGATGTGGTTGATGTGTTTGGTTTTGGATTTGGTGTGGCTTAATTTGAGGGTTAGGGTTTGGTGATTGAGATGGATGGTGGTGGGTTTTGGTATTAGAGATGGAGTGTTGTTTGGTTTCTAGTGTTGAATGTTGATTATGAAAAAACTACTTCTATTGTTTTTTTTTTCTCAATTGATTTTCATTTTTTAGTTTCTGGTGAATGACATCATTTGAAAAAAAAAATGGTTTCAGTTTAGGGTTTTAAATCTGTTTCTTATTTGGATTATGATGAGCTGATTTAAAATCAATGATTTTAATTTTTGAGTTTTGATTTTGGTGAAAATAATTTTTGTTTTCTTAATTCTGGAAAGTTTTTTTTTTTTTTTAAGTAGCACAGTTAAAATATTGTCCTTGATGTTTCACGGTCAAACCACTATTTAACGTAAATCCTAACGGCAGAGGGTAAATCTTTGAATAATTTGGTTTTTAGGGGGAATATTGTCCATTTTTTAAACTAGAGGGGTCAAAGTTATGAATATGGCAAACCATAGGGGAAAAAATAATAATATCCCTTAAAATTTTTAAAAAATTCAGTTGTATCCCTAAACATATTTCTTGTTTGGCTGCTCTATTTACAAATGTTTTACTATGGTCCTCTTTATTGTTTTAAAACAGTAATGTAATGAGCAGCATCATTTATCTTTTAATATTAAATAAGATTCTTTTATTGTTTTTTCAATCCTGAGCATGTGTAAATATAAATAAATAATCATTTTTTTCTTTTGAAATCTTGAGTGAGTAGCGATTTACTCTATAGTGTCTTCTCGCATGGGAGCAAGGCTATAAAATTTATTTGGAAGGACCATTCTATTTAATTAAAATTTTTTTTTTGAGAATGGTCAAAATATAAAAATTACAAAAGTTAAGGATAAATTTATAATACTCTTAGAAAACCTTGCAATTTTTTTCACAATAACCCCCTTCCTCTGACAATGATCATACTTTTTTTTGAATTTGAGAATGACAATACTTACCGGTAAAGATGGAGAGATATAAATTTTTATTTGGAGATGTCATTATATTAAAAAAAAAAAAGGAGGGATCAACATGAAAAAAGTTACAAAATGTAAAGGTATTTTATAAACTATTGTTTATATATATATATATATATATTTTTTTTTTTAAGAAAACTTTTTTTTTTAGAGTTATTGGGCTAAGACCTTTCCGTCATTTCTAGTCTCCAGCCCACTATACTTTAATTGCTGAAATCTAAGGTTCCAATCTGTCTATCTGAAAACAAAGGTCTACTAGAATTAGTTGTTAGTTATTGGATTTTAATCAAAGGTGTACTAGAATCAAAGATTATATATATATATATATATATATATATATATATATATATATATATTATTCTCATGCCCATCTGTCTATCTCTCAATTATGTAAATCATGTATTATAGCTAAATCTCGTAATTATGTAGATCATGTATTATAGCTAAGAGTGTGTTTGGTAGGGATGAAAAGAGAGAGGAAAGAAAATGGTAGAGGGAAAAGGGAGACGACAATGAGGAAGCACACTGTTTGGTATGAGAGAAAAATGGAAGAAAGAGAAAAACCGGAGGAAAATTTTATGGGTGGGATCCACTAATTTTAATCCCCCAAAAAATGGACAGAAAATGGAGAGAAAAAGGGAATGGTTTTTGAGTTTAATTGAATTACAAATTTGCCCATCCTTTTTAATCCTCTCACAAGCCCTAACTACATAATGTAAGGGTAAACAGCAAAATTGATAAAGAAAATTTTCTATCATTTTTCTTTTCCTCAACAATACCAAACAAAGGAAAGGAAATATCTCTTATTTCTTTCCTGTTTACCAAACTGCTCAAGAGAAAATTATTTTTCTTTCTTTCCCTCATATTTTCAATCTCTCCATATCTTTCCATCATTCCTATTTTCTTTTCTTCCTACCAAACGCACTCTAAAGATTTGAGAGGTTTCATTTTTTTTATAAAAACATCAACAAAAATAATTGTAATAACAGTACTGTAATTTACAAGACTTGCATTAAATTATACATATTCATCTTCTACTCCACATGTGACATACTGAATTACTGTGTCAAAAAAAATGCCCCTAAGGGCGTAGCTCGGTTGGTAGATGAACGAGTTTAAAGCTTAGATAAATGACTTCTAAGGCAAGCAGCTCAAATCCTACGAATGATAAAGAACTTCAAAAAAAAGACATACTGAATTACCGATATACATTTATTGCACACGCTCGAAATTCTAATTGAAACTCAATGGATTTTGCTTATTAATTTTTCATTTAAGTGGCACCTTACCTTTTTAGACTACAATTTTTAGTGTATACAATCTTATTTTTAATTGTTTTTATATATAAAAAAACCTATCTAACGAGATTTGATGTTCGCGCATTCAGTTTGATAATGTATTATGTTCATATCATCTGTGATTTATATAATATTGTAACTTTATAAACCGTCAAAAGAATTGGTTGCATATCTCATTTGGCTTAAATGGTGTGTATCTTCCTTCGACATTAGTATAAAGGATTCAAATCCTATCTTTAGAATTTTCAAAATCATTTCGAGGTTATGATAGTAAAAAATTTCGGAACGTACATATTAACAAATCCCGTCAGACCCTTACCGAAACCGTTACAAGATCTGAGTGAAACCCTCTCTTTAAATTTACTACTTTATTAGAAAAGAAATGAAGCATATAAAGTTGAAAAGTTGTATGACTCGATAACCCGACCATAATTGCAGAAATGGGAAGAAGAAAACGTAATTGGAAGAGTCAAATTGTATGGCTGAAAATGCAAGAGCTTTAGGTAGAAAATAAAGACATCAATGTCAGGCACTGTAGAAGCAGCCGAGAGAGTGTCACCACCACCACCACCAAATCGGTCCCCATTTCCGCCAAATGTTTTTGTTTGTGTCAAAAGATTTAAAAAATAAAAACAAAATCGTAGGATCAATGAATGAACGAAGGAGAGTGGTCCACATATTAATAGGCTGATATGATTGGAAGAATCAGAGCCATTGGATTGGTTTGGTTTGGGCCCGTGTTTGATTGGAATGGGGACCACAAACACGCGATTTAATGAAGGAAAAAAGCGTATGGGCCCTTTGATTAAAACGGGTCGTATACTACAGATCGATGGAATCGATAACATAACACAACAAAGCTAAAGGCATCTGGTATTCTGGATCTGGTGTGTGAGACTTCACACCAACTAGTGTGGTCCCCCTCCACTTTACCATTATAACATATGATGTTACCCATTAACAAATATTTGCACCCCACCACCACACACACCATTCTCATCAAATTTTTTTTTTTTTTACCTTAAAATTTTCTCTAATTAAATTCTACTATTCGTCTCATTTTCTAATGAATCACAAACTTTTTTTTACCCATTTCTAAATTATATGATATGGAAAATTTGTTTCAATATACTCCATTATATGGGTATATTTTCCATTCACGTCATATCATATCAAATGTTGTATAAACATATTCGGTGAAAACACAAGATATAACAAGTACTCTATAACCCTTCTCATATAAGGGTTTGATATTTTGAAAACAAAATATACTGGTTTCAAGTAAAATTAACTATCGTTTAATGTGGTTCGATGCTAATAACGTTCATTTGGTCGATGTTTACGATCGCTATATATGGTAATATAAAATATATAAATAAATAATAAAACTCAAATTATGATTTGTGACATATCCTATGCAATTGGACTCAAATGGGACAAAATTGTAACTCATAATACCAAAATCAACAATTCGAAACAATCAATTTCATAGTGAATTGATTGGTAGATCAATGTTATCACCGGTTCATTAGTCAAATCCTCCTAATCTAATCATACTTTTCCTCTCTTTTTAATTTTAAATGTAAAATACAACTTTATAATTGATTGATATATTCACAAGATTTTATTGCGTGTAGAATTAAATTTCAAAGATCTAATTAGGAAAAATAGTTATAAAGTAAACTTTTTGGTCCAAATTTTCAAAATTCGCTACCTTAATCCCCACCCATAACATAGTGCAAACCATGAAGTAAAGTTCCTAAAAAAAAAAAAAAAAATTGATGAAAGAAGCTTGGTCCAATCCAATCATCCAACGACGTGCCGTATATATACAAGTTTTTTGAAAGTTATAATGTTAATAGTCATATAAGACAAGGCCATAAAAATTCCAGCAAATGTTGACCAGCTAATAATTTAATCAAATTGGAATCGACACAAGCAAGCATGCCAATTAAGTCCAAATTTGTCACTATGTGGACAACCTTGCAAGGAACTTTCATATAATAATAATAATAAAAAAAAAGTCTCTCAATAGAACATGGTAGTCACTACTTTCCTGCTTAAAATTAATCAACGGCCACAGCATTCCAATTTTTGGTCAATGAGGTCTGATTTGTTTTATTTGAAACCTAATTTTGATTATGAATTATAATCACTACCCTTGCAAGTTACAATCAAGCCAGAAGATCAGTCTATTTAAGGTACAACAAGTCTGATTCATGTATTGGAATTGTGACATTCTCTCCGACTTAATGCCATCCTCCATGTTTTCAAACTCTATCTCTATCGCAAGATGCTTAAGTTGGGTAAATTGCATTTACTTTTATATCGAAATATAACAATCAATGTGTAATCTCAAAAAAAAAAAATGTTTACTTTTAATTATTTGAGGATTTCAATCTATCGAAAATATTTATGTTTCGAGAGCAGTCTATTTACAAAATTACAAGTTATAGTAAAGGAAATCGTTTTCGAGAATCTTCTGGAAGCTGATTTGTTACCAACTATGAAATGTGAGTTTGAGCTTTATAAGTTACCTTGATCAGCTATATATCACAGTTGAGCTTATGATGATCATGATTAACAATGATTATCAGAAGTTGTGATCAAGCTAACTACGGTGGCTTAACACCTCTAAATGGTTCTTATGCTTTGAGGGTAGATTTTTATTCTAGTTTTTCTCGATGGTGGCTATAATCCTATGATTTGAGGGACAACGTGGCGTGATCTTAGTCGTTGATCGATTTGGTTATTCAATTATTAATCAGATCCTTAGTTAAAAATGTGAGTTAACCAATAGTTTACCAACTCAATTTGATTAGGGTAGTTTGGTGAGAATAATCATTAATGTTGACCATATCCATGGATGGATAAATCATAAATGTGTAGTGAAATAAAGTTGTGCACAAAAGACGAGTCAAAGGTGAGATTGGTGAAGTTGAACAACATTTCATGTGCGTACGTTCTCTGAGGCCGCATATTTGTCTAGACACTATTCATGAATCATGAACAAATTGACAAATTCACAATGTCGTATTAAAGCAATTTCACAGATTTAGGTTCATCCAACCAAATTCAGCCTACATGTTCACTATTGTTTGTCATGCCATTTGGATGTGTCTTTACTTTACACTATACTATTTTTATTTGTCACATGTTATTAAAGTTTTTTTTTTTTTTTAAGAAGATAAAAAAAATTTGATACCCAACACTTGAAAGGTTAACACTTGACGACATCAAGTGATGCATACGCGTTTTGGATATACTATATTATCCTATAATCGAAACGTATCTAATACTTGTAATCCAGAAAACTCTTTATATATATATATATATATATATATTAAAGAAACTCTATATATTTACTTATAAAATATACTGTAGTACTGTTCACGGTTCCGGTTCGGACCGGTTTCGGTTCCGTTGACAGCTCGAACCGAAACCGAACCGAAAAATTTCGGTTTTGGTTCGGTTTTTAACCGCCGGTTTGACGGTTTTGGACGGTTTATATATATATATATATAAACCGGCGGTTAAACCGTCGGTTTTGGACGGTTTTTGGACGGTTTTTCCAAAGGCTAAACTGAACCGAACCGACTTCAACCGGTTTTGTAACCGCCGGTTTCGTAACCGCTGGTTTCGGTTTCGATTTTCGGTTTCGATTTTTCAATTTTGATTTCGGTTTTTAACGCCGGTTTAACCAAACCATGGATACATCTAATATACTGTGATATTCAAACTTTTATTACTGATATGGAAGAGATGCCACATGTTATTAAAGTTGCTCTAAAATTCAATGCCTTAATCCATTTTCATTGATCAAATCCAAACAAAATTATTTCGATCAATCTAAAAGATTCGATTTCAATAAAAAGATTTCATATGATAAGGTGAACTGATTGTTGATAGATTGACTTGGTTTATATTCCTTTAAACGATGGAGATTTTGATTTTCAAATTTAGCATTATTATGATTTCAGACAAAAAATAATAATCACATTATCATTTTTCGCGTGCAATAAAATAGATTATCCAATTTCATGTCCATCCTATTATAATTTGAGAAATTAAAAAAAAAAAAAAAAAAACTTTATCAAAACAAAAAAAAATTAACTCTGCGGGCTGCTGCTCTGATATAATGTAAAAAAAAAAAAAAAAAATTCTACATGGGTTTTTCATTTTTGTATAACCTGGTGATCGGTGAAGATTTCGGGTCACAATGGTTTTTTTTAAAAAAAAAACTAATTGCGATAATATATATATATATATATATATATATATATAATTGTTTTCTATTTTATATTAAATTTTAGAGATTGTTTTTGGACTTCACGGAGAAATTAAAATCTCACACTTTATCAGCTATGTATCTTTTTTTTTTGAAAGGTTATCAGCTATGTATTTTGATTACAGCTAAAGACCCCTAAAAGTCTAAATAAACCAACCAGCTCCAACAGTCCATAGACTCTTGATTTGTTGACTAATTGTGGTAAGTTTTTATTTAATTTTATGTTATATATATATATATATATATATATATATATGAAGAGAAGTATTAAGCTCTAATCCATGTCACGGTAACGTATTATTGGACAAATCTCATATATCCCCGAAATGTAATTATATATATATAAATTACTTTTTTACATATAAATTCCAAATATAAAATTATATAACAAAAAAATGAAATAAACACTTTTTAAAAATATAATGAAATTATCGCTTTTTAAGAGATTATATTTATTTTATGGTTCAGATATAATCTCATATTCATGATCCTATACATTTTGCCGTGCGGGGATTGTTAGAATATATATTAGATTAAGCTCCATCAATAAAATACCACAATGGATCGATGGAGCTTACTTTTAGATAAGTCTTTAACCAAGATATGGTTTATGCTTCGAGATCATCTTTTATTTATTTTTATTTTTTTAAAAAAAATCCCATCACGCCAGGTGTAATCTCAAAAATAAAAATTAGGTAAAAATGCAAAAATGGAAGGAAGAAGGTAATGATACTATGATACCAATTACGTGAATATAATTGAACACGTTTACAATGATGACACAACCAACAGACATACTACATAACATAACATAACATAATCGGATAGAGTCAACTGTATGGATGAAGTGAAGGCAGTCAGCAAATCAAAGGGAGACACGCAAGTACTAAATAACCAAAGAAAACATAAGATTGTCGGTGATGGCGATGATGATCATGTCAAGCAAGCAAGCAACGCTGTGTTACTTTTTAGAAAGCTTTCCACTTTTTCTTGTTTCTTTTTCTCGTGTCAAATTCAAACACACAACCACACAAATTGTACAAACGAAGAAGAGAGAAGAAAAAGGTATAGAGAGTCCTGTGAGTCAAGTTGATTGGACAGTGGAGGCCGGCATTAGCCATTAGGGGGCAGAGTTTGGCCAACCTCTTACGACTTACCTCCCAACTCAAATACCCGGTTTTTGTTTGTTGTAGGGTACCCCACAATTCTTGTTGAGGAGGGTTGGTATCCTACTACTCCTTTGCTTCACTATATTATTGAATATTGAAGTTGGTCCCCAATTGACAATTGTCATCTCTCTTTTGGGATTTTGCTCCTCATACCTGATACCTATCCTGTCCTGTCCATAGCACTAGCTAACACATGTTTTGCCTTATATCTTTTCTAGTTAAGTTCAGATTTATTAGAGTTTTGTTTCGTTAATCCATAGTCCATAGATGATGATTTAAATTATTATTGTTATTTAATGAAAGTGAAATACATTTTGAATGTACTGTATATGAATACTTGTATTAACTAAATTTATAAGTATTTAGAGCGAATCAGACTTGATTGTTACAATCATACATGTATTATGTGGGATGACCTTTCCTCAGTCCTTCCTATAAAAATTTCAAAACTTCCTTCAAAATATTATATAATTTCCATTTTAAAATTTTTTATTTTTATTTTTATTTTTTGTTTCGGCCACTCTCAAGTTTTATGGGAAGAAACTTTAACGAACACCGATCATGTCATGTCATGGACCATCTAAATATAAATTTGCGACTTCATCCCTATAAGTATTGACTTAAATGATGGTATCGAACATACTTTGTTATGGAATCATTTAAATCGGTTCTTACAATATTTTCCATTGAATTTTTGAAGTAATTTGGCATTTTCTCTACTGTCAATACGACAAGTTTTGATGTTGGTTTTTAAGTGAAAGTCAAACATGAAATAATAAGAGATTGGAGAAGTTTAGTTAGAGAGAATAATACAAATTGTAGAGTGTAGACGCAACACATCATGTGTGGAGTAGTGTTGATTTTGAACGGGGATTTCAAAATGTCAATTTTTCAAAAGCAAATATAATGTACAATGGAGTGTGCCAATGATTGGGTTATTGCCTACTTATTAACAACTCTTATCTAACTTTGAAAATGCTTCTTGTATTAGATAATGCACCGAACCCTCAAAAGACTCCAACAACATTTTTCTAATTTACATTGGTTTCTTAATTACATGACAAAGGTTTGCTATTGCACAAGATTTGGTTAATTGCAGTATATTTTTACCCTTTTTATCACACACACACACATATATATATATATATATATATATATATATATAAGGTTTCAAGTTTGGAATTTCCATACGATTTTTCTTGCAAGATCGACTATGTATATCATTATATAACCCATTTTGGAACGTTACAGAGTGGCGTTATCATTTTTAGGTGACTATGCATATCACTTTATAATGTTACAGATCCAGACATGATTACTTTTAGAAGAATGAGCAGATCACTCTATATTGTTACAAAGCCCACTCAGTGACGTTATATAGTCGATCCCGCACGAACAAACATGCATGAATTCCACGACGGATAATTATTATATATATATGCGCATTCTTTTTTAGCTCAAGTGATGGAGATTCGAATCTTACTAAACGTATTTTACAAGCATGTCTGATGATTTTTCTTTCTAGCATTGTGAGAGTTATTTGTAAGATTTATAAATACCGTAAAAGGTCTTATTTTCAAAACCCACCAATATGTAATATCAGTATGTACATGTATCCTCCTTATCCCTTGTCCACCGGAGTTCAAACTCTATATTGTAAATATAATTTCAAATTTATTTATTAAACCGTAAAGTGTGGGTAAAACCCTCTCTTAGAATGAGAGTTGCATTTGGGATCGTGCATGTAGAGCCCAATCTCTCTAGGTCCAGACAGACCTCCAACCGACAATGGTGTCAACTAAAAAAAACATATGCCTTATGTATATGTATTTTTTTTTTAAAGAATGTAAATGTATCTGTAAATTATATTTTTTCCTCATTGATGGTTTAAAACATTTATACTTTGGTTTGATGATACAAATCTTAAAAGTTAAAACAAAAGCAGTTATATATAATGAACGAACAAATCATAGTTTTATTTGAGATTCCTAAATTCTAATGGGTGGGAACCATGGCATCAACCATCTAATACAATAAGTCAAAAAGTGCCACGTCATTTTTCTTTGCACCGGTCACCGGATGTTTGCAAAACGTCCCATTTTATAGTTGAATTTTTATTTTTCTCACACAATTACGATGAATTCGAGACTTAAGAGAGGAGATACAATTCGAATCCACGACTTCATATTATACATTTCCATATTGTTATTGATTTTTTTTCAAACTTTTATTATAAATTTGAGATTTTAGATATAGTGATATAGTTCGAACCCACAACGTATTGTGTAGGTTTGAGAGGCATATAATTAAACCGGTCTCATCTCATCATTTTGTTATTGATTAGTTGGTTGATTACACACGTCTTAGTAGTTGTACATTAAGGTACATACTGTTGCACACTGTGTAAAGGTAGGCGCACATGCATTATTAGTAAGTTAGGAAAAAAAGAGAGCCTAAAGTTTCTAATTAATTAATTATAAGATAAGAAAGTCCTATCAAACTCTTCCATTAATCAAAAGGCCATTATCATTAATTTAATCCCACTTTTCTTTTTCTATCACGTGCACCTAATACTTGTGACCTAATACTTGTGATACGCAATAAGTCATGGGCTCTCATGAATCAATTGTTTTTTTATTTCTTTTTTATTGTAACTAACCCCTCCTGTTTATTTATTTATTTGTTTGAAATTAAGATTTAACGGATATGACAAGATCAATCGGTATAAACACAATTTGAAATATAATTTTCACTATCGGGAGAGATCTCTTTAAAGGACATGGTGAGATTCAAACTATATCATAGATTTGAAGAGAAAATACCTACAGCTTTATTAAGAGTGAGTGTACGATTTTTTTTGTTTATTCTTATCGATCAACAAAATTTTGCTTTGCTTTTTTTTTTTCATTATTTATTTATTAAGTTTTTCTAGTTATTAATCTTAATTTAATTTGCATCTTACAATTTTGAATTTTTGTTTTTGGAATATATTCGTTTTGTCACTTTAAATTTCTAGCATCTATCGCTATCGGTACTTCTTTTATGTAACCGGTATCAATTTAATAATTTATTTTTTAATAACACAAAAAATGTTTTCTATAAAAAATACTATTCAAACACAAACATAAATTTCCCATATTAAGTCTCACGTTCAATTTTTTTTAAGTCTTTGGTTGGGAATTCTTTAATATCGTGTTTTTTTTACATTGTGATTGGTTTTCATTATTTTGGTAATATTAAAACTCAACTTTATATATATATATATAAAACTCAACTTTATATATACTTAACTTATTGAATTGACATTTTTTTCTTTTAAAAAAGAAAATAAAAAATTCAACAAAGTGATATTGAGGCTGTTTTTAGTCTATTATTTTTGTGTTATGAATTGAAGATGAATAATGCAAGACTTCTTGGCTCCTATCCTAGCTTCCCGATTATCGACCACATAAATAAGTAATTTGTTTTATTAATTTAATATAAATTAAAGTGGGAAATGTTATACTGAATTTTTTTATTTTTTATTTTTGATAGTGACAACTGAAATTTTTTTGTTTTGGCAGCTTGAAGGGAAAATATGAAATGTGTGTCTATAAATATAACATTACTTGTAAAAACACGATAAACAGTGGTACCATGAAATGATTCGAATTCCGCATATGCTGTGAATATCTCGTTTTATTGATGGTGTATTTTTTTTTTTGATAATATCTATTTATCCAACCTATTTAAATTATGTATTTTTTTTACATTTTTATTATTGGTAGGATTTGAACCGCTGACTTATGAGTCTTTTGTCTAAACCTCATACTCGTCCGTCTACCGATTGAACTGCACCCCTGATACCGTTTTATAGATGGTGTAGTTTGCTCCAAATCGGCAATATTTCATACTTCAAATGCATATAATGTATATCATTGTGACTTTTCATAAGTGCTTTTATTGTTTCAAGTCTATCACTGCTCAGCTGCCTTAATTTCAATGTCATAAAGACACAATGCATGATCAATAATTGAGTAGTCCATAATAATTAACCATTAGACACAATTTAGAGGTCCAAAGTGCACGCGTTTTTTCTGTCTCCTGCGGTTTTTATTGTTGCATCTGATCGAAACAGTTTACAACTCTGTTCATCACTCGTTTTCAAGTGCATGCAAGTAGTTTTATACTTTTATTTTCGCTGTTACTTCAAGTCTTCAATCTCTATTAATTTATGAGTAAACAAATTAAACTATTAATGGATACTAATTTAGAGTTCGAACAAGCTAGTATATATTTCTTTATTCTCTTTGTTTTGTAAATCGTAATATATCATTTTTTGTCCTCCTCCTAAATAATTTTGGGTGTTCAATTAAACTCTTTATGCTTTCCATATTGAAGTGTATATTTTAAATTAATACAATTTTATGATACACAGGAGGTATATACTTTTCGATTAATACAATTTTATTATATTTTGGAGGTTCACTTTATAAAAATTCCTATTTAATTTAGTCCATCTTAACATTAATTAATTCTTACCTAAGCTCCTAATGGTACCATGTACATTCCACAAGTATGTCTAAATAGTTTTTTCTTTGATGTGTGGGACTAGGTATTTATCGTTTGTGAACTATTTTTCTTTCCATTTTCTTATGTTTTCCCATTTTTTTAATGTCTTAATTAACTTAAACAATTTAGAAAAACTAGTTCCCAAACTCGAAAACTTTTGACTTTTTTTTTTCTCTAAGTAAATTTCATTTTTCTTATTATGCATATAAATTTTTTTATCAAAATTCATTAAATTTCATCATGGTTTGGAAATAAAATGATCTGCACGTGGTTTTTTCATAATATATCCCGTATTTTAATATCAAGTAACGAGTAAGAGCCTCGATAAAATCCATTGATTTTAATAAATTTTGATATGACTTTTTGTGTAGATAATAAATCGACATAGTAACAAAATTTGACAGGCATTACAACTATTTTTTCATATATATATATATATATATATAATTTCATCCATTGAACTTTTAGTATACATAACGCCTTAATAAAGTTGATTACTTACAGGTAACTTAAAAGAAGATTTAAAAGCTTTTACCTCCAAAAACAAAGAAAAAGAAAAGAAAAGAAGAAGAGAATACTGAGTTGCACAGGTTGTTATATTTATGATTCCAAGCAATCATGAAGATGCTGAAAACAAATCATTTTCATAGTTTTGTTTAAAAGCCATGCTTTAGTTTCAAACAATGTTCATGTAGATTCATTTACTAATAAAAATAATGGACCACGTACTTTCCAAATATAATTTAAATACAAGCAAATGTATTGATGTAATTTTTCATCCATATATATAGTTCTTTAATACGGACGTCCTGACTTTATATTTTTTTATAATTTTAAGACGTCCAACTACGGTTATACATTCACATTGAGCATATAGTCATACATTAATAAATACCCACACCCAATATGAATATGTGACTGTAGTTGGACGTCATTTATTTATAATTTCATGACGTCTTTACTAGATAACTACATATATATATATATATATATATATATATATATATATTTCCAAGTTTCCAACCAAACCCACCCTTGAAAGTACTATGTCCTAACTAATAAGTGCTTGTTAGCAACACATCCACATACACCATTAGCAAATTGATTTTGCATTTACTTGTCGTTAAATAATTATGATTGTAATAGAGAAACATATTTTAATATATTGTCTATTTATTGTATTGTTTTTATATACCACTTGGGAGTATGACGACTCGAACTTGAAACAATATTAAGTTGAATGAATACTATTTACTATAAAACCATATTATCATATTATATTAGGTGGTGGTATATGTATTTACTATCTCTGATACGTATTTGTTTTCATAATTCAGTTGTATTATTAAAGATGTTCTGACGGGTTCAAATTCCACCTTTACACGTTATACCGTAAAAGTCTATAAAAATCCTCTCTTCATAATAGAAGTTACATTTTGGGTCGTGTACATAGCTTCTTAACGAAGAGTCTCGACTAGTTCCGTTGAATCCCTAATCAAATTGGTGTCACAATTCAAAAAGAAAAAAAGACACACGGTTAGCATTAAATTTCATTTCACCCAAAAGTCCAAAACGCATTGACATTGGGCACACCACTTTTTCACGTGTAGGAGATTAAAATGAATAATAAAAAGAACTTAATTGGTTGGTAACTAAGAACAATTGACTTTACATATCACCGAAGAGACCATAACATTTTACATAACAAAGTCATCAATTCAATTATTTTATCATTTCA
This sequence comes from Dipteronia sinensis, assembly GCA_033220585.1. Taxonomy (NCBI): domain Eukaryota; kingdom Viridiplantae; phylum Streptophyta; class Magnoliopsida; order Sapindales; family Sapindaceae; genus Dipteronia; species Dipteronia sinensis. The sequence goes on from CM065643.1 coordinate 40,258,545, forward strand.
CAACACCAAACTAGGCAAACTGTATGATTAACCTCATTTCTATTTTACTTAATAATAATAGTTACACCTCCTAGAATTCGATTTCCTAAAACCATTTAAAAAAAAAAACTATACTGTTATGGAAATTGGAAAGCAAAGAAATAAATATCAGTTTTAGTAAAATTTTTAAAAACTTTGAAAATTTTGCTTATTTTTTTTATATTAATCTCCAAAGATATAGAAAATATTATGTATATTTAGATCTAATATTAAGTAAATCTGAGTATGACTAGAAAAAAATAATTAGCAAAGTCTATTCCATTCAAGAGGTAGAGAGATTCCCGGAGAACCAAGCGTGGGCTTAATAATCAAATCCTCACTCTTTTTATTTTAATTAGTTATTTGTTTAATCTTAATCACGATTTCTTACTAATTAATTAATCAACTCTACGTGCAAGACAACTCAGCTCTCTCATTTTTTTAATTCCAAAATTAACTGATTAATACATAAATTTCTGAGCAAAAGATTCAAATTATTTTAACAATATAACCTTTTTCGCTGTTTCCTAAAACAAATACTATACTTTTTTATTTTTAAAAGTAAAAAAAAAAACACAGAACAAATTTAAAATTATCGATAAGGTGGGTAACCAATGGTCAAGATCTATAGTTTTTAAAAAGAAATCTGAACCGTTGATCTTTAACCTGCCTCACTTCTCAGCTTTTTGGACATAAAAACGACAGGTCTATAGAGTCCATGCCGAGGAGAGTGCAACCCCATAATAACATGTCCTTTTCATGGACTGACAACAGTGCCCCTCATTTATGTGGAAACGAGGTACAAGTTGTGTCATCAGATAAGGGGTATTTACGTCATCGTATTTTAAAAAATAAATAATTTTATGTTTGATGACATGTACGTGCTGCACCTGAAGCTGATGAGAGAGGCAAATTGGTAGGGACCTTTCGCTCTTTTTTACCATTAAGGGAAATACAGGTTTTATGTTTTTATTTGCTGTGTCGATTAAAGCTTTAATTTTTTTTACCATTAAGAGATAAAAATATCTATTTACTGCTTCAGCTTTTTATTTTTTATTGTTTATAAATTTGTTTTTTGGGTTATTGTGTAAATCGTTTCTATTTACAAATAGCCAGTACACTGTAAAAAGGGCTCCCATCTGACGGTTTTGTTTAAATTGCGACGTGCAGTTGTTTGTACTTTTGCTCTTTGGTCTAACCCTTGCTTCATAGTTTATTTTCCAAATAAAAATAATATTGTTTTTAAACATTTGATTTTTTTTGGGTCGAAACCAATGTGTATCCCCTAAAGCACATTGGCAATGAGACTAATCTGAGCTCGAGACGTGATTAAGACTCCTTATCTCACCTAAAGGGTGTGTTTTGTAGGGATCGAACATGAGTCTCTTCCCACAAACTCGGCCTGTGTTGTCAACCGAGCCACAACCTTTGGTTTTAAACATTTGATTTAAGGACATGTTAAATTAATAAAGATTCAAAATTAAAGAAAATCAACTTTTATTAGAAAAGTTATCCGAAAATAAATTAATTTTATTTCTAGTTGTATAATTGATAGCAAATCAGTTTGTTCTTTTATTAAGTAGGAGATAGTCAATGATGGGATGAATCAGGGCCGTTGAAGTTGAATAAATGGTGATATACATCAGCAATAGTGTACCCGTTAACAGTCAGAAAATGATGAACAATTAACAGTAAAAACATGATTGGACGGCCATGATGTCACAATAACCCAAACTTCACATCAGATCATTCCTCATTATTTTAACCTTTTATCTCCCTCCTCCTCCTCCTCCTCCTCCCAATGTGGTCCCCGCAATATCCGATCCCCTCAGATCCAGCCGTGCAACGCGAATCATGAGATTCCCTCCTCCACCATTCTCCCTACACACGATAACACTTTATCATCTCCCCCTCCCCCCCCCCCCCCCCCCCCCCCCCCCCCCCCCCCCCCACGATATTTTGAAATTACCATATCGCAACACTTTTGGAAATTCTCGCCACATCTGCCCTGGTTCCACTTTATTTACACACACCCGTTTTCTGCGGCTCCCCTTCGTCGTCTACGGATAAGATCATAAAACTCGCACCGTCCATCCAACGGTTGTAAATCGAAAAGAGATACACGTGTCTCGATTTGAAGCGTCATAGAAGTGGAAACTTGATTGATTTAACCATGGTTAAAATCTAACCTCACTAGTCACTCACTTAACATAAAATCCTTATCTATTTCTTCATTTCCTTTTTCTCGTCCTTCACCTGACTCTCTCCTTCTCTCCTTCTCTATCTCTCTCACCTCGGTTGAGTATTAAGCTCTGTGTTAATGGCATTTCAGATCTAACAAGAAGAAGAACATAGAAACTGTAGAGTGTTGACTCGTTGAAAGTAGGAAAAAAGAAGGTAGAGAAATAAGCAGGAAAACGGTGTCGTTTTTTGCTTCCATGTTAAAGAGAATGTCATACTCGTCCTTCCCGGAGGATGTACTGGAGCATGTGTTTTCGTTCGTGCAATCGGACAAGGACCGGAACGCGATATCGCTGGTGTGCAAGTCGTGGTTCGAGATCGAGAGGTGGTGTAGGAGGAGGATATTCGTCGGAAACTGCTACGCTGTGAGCCCTAGGATGGTGATCAGACGGTTCCCGGACGTTAGATCGGTGGAGCTGAAAGGGAAGCCTCACTTTGCCGACTTCAATTTGGTACCGGAGGGATGGGGAGGCCACGTGTACCCGTGGATCTACGCCATGGCCACTGGCTACCCTTGCTTGGAGGAGATCAGGTTGAAGAGGATGGTCGTTACGGACGAGACCTTGGAGCTCATTGCCAAGTCTTTTAAGAATTTCAAAGTCTTGGTTTTGAGCTCTTGTGAAGGCTTCTCCACACACGGTCTTGCTGCCATTGCTGCTAATTGCAGGTTTCTAATTTTTTTTTAAGTATTTGAATGGAATACTTGTTACTATAATTTCTTGTTTTTTTAAGTGAACATTTAATTGGTTGTTTGAGTGTGGAAAGACCTGATTTTTTCTTGCTCTTGTCATTATGTTGGTTTATTTCTAACTGATTTTCTATTTTTTATTAGGAAAAAAATAAACTTGATTATGTTGGTTATAGCTGGGCAGATTTGGAATCTGTAAAAATATGAACTTTATTTTTCTTGTTTGTGGTTTGCTTTTGTTTCTTCGGGTCTTAGATCTGTTGTGGGCTTGTTCTTTGAGTCGGAAATGTAGAAAATCTAGTCAAAGATCACTTGTATAATTGCTTTTTTCTTTTGCTACTTAGTTTCTGATGAACGAATGTCATGTGGGTTTGTATTTAGTTTTGGATGTTCGCTTCTCGGACAATGTGGGTTTTCTTTTGGATTCCTCAACTAGATTCTCTTTATCTTACTTTATGTTTTATGTTGATGTAGTAAAGAGCACAGGTCTTCTGTAGCTTGCTTTACTTTTATTATTCTTCAAGTTTTTCACTTTAAGATTCTGATGATTTTTTTACTGGAATTTGGTTTCTGGATTTTAGAGCAAACTTAAAATGTATAATGTTTTCCCCCTTTTTTTTTTAAATCTATGAAACCTGAAATCTTAGAATGAAGAGTTTTGTTTCTTTATGTGATAATTGTGATTTACTGAGCAGATCAAACAAATATTAATACAAGTGCCTTCATTTTCTTTGAACTGTATTTCTAAAAAAAGTAACTTTTAATAAGGCAGTCTGGTCGCTGTCAATGATAATGACGGTCATGAACTTCTAATTTTATACAGAGTTCTGACTTTTTTAATTTTTCTTATGTTCATACGTCAGTGTTCTAATTTGGTACCATAGTTGCATTAGTTTTTGTAATTATATCAGTTTACTGTGTTGAACCTTGTCATCCTGTTTCCTTGTGCAGGAATCTGAGAGAGTTGGACTTGCGAGAGAGTGAGGTGGAGGATCTTAGTGGGAATTGGCTCAGCCATTTTCCTGATACATGCACATCACTGGTAGCTCTTAACATTGCTTGCTTAGGGTCTGAGGTTAGTTTCTCAGCCCTTGAGCGCATGGTGGGTCGGTCTCCTAACCTGAGGACTCTCAGGCTCAACCGAGCTGTCCCTCTTGACAAGCTTGCCAACCTGCTTCGCCGGGCACCCCAGCTGGTTGAGTTGGGCACTGGTGCCTATTCATCTGATTTGCGACCAGAAGTTCTCTCCAATCTGGCAGGAGCTTTTTCAGGGTGCAAGGAACTTAAGGGCATGTCAGGGTTTTGGGATGTTGTCCCAGCTTACCTCCCAGCAATTTATCCTGTGTGCTCTGGTTTGACATCGTTAAATTTGAGTTATGCCTCTGTCCAAAGTCCTGATCTTATCAAGCTTGTGAGCCAGTGTCTGAATTTGCAGCGCCTCTGGGTAAGTCCAATCTTAACAAGGGATGGGTGATTTGTTTTTGAACATCTCATATCTTTTGCACTAAGCTTCTTGCCTAAGTTTTCATCTTAGCTACTATAATTGAAAATGCCTTTCTTGAATAATGTATAATATTCTGTAATCCATTCTGTGGTTGCTTTACTAAAAGTGTTTTTTCAAACTAGTTTTGATCTTGTTTTCACTGTGATCATCTATTACTATTTTTTTCCTGCTGCTGTACTGTCTTAGGCTGATGAAGTATATGATTACGATTTACAGATACTCGATTACATTGAGGATAGTGGCCTTGAAGCTCTTGCAGCATCTTGCAAGGACTTGCAAGAATTGAGGGTGTTTCCATCTGAACCATTTGGTGTAGAACCAAACGTATCCTTGACAGAACAAGGCCTTGTCTGTGTTTCTGAGGGCTGTCCTAAGCTCGAGTCAGTTCTCTATTTCTGCCGCCGATTTTCCAATGATGCCTTGGTTACCATTGCCAGGAACAGGCCCAATATGATTCGTTTCCGTCTTTGTATTATTGAGCCACAAACCCCTGATTACCTGACACACCAGCCACTGGATACAGGTTTTGGAGCCATTGTTGAGCACTGCAAAGATCTCCGGCGCCTTTCTCTCTCTGGTCTCCTCACAGATCGTGTGTTTGAGTACATTGGTACTTATGCGAAGAAGTTAGAAATGCTATCTGTGGCTTTTGCTGGAGAAACTGATTTGGGACTTCATCATGTGTTATCCGGGTGTGAAAGCCTGAGGAAACTGGAGATTAGGGACTGTCCCTTTGGAGACAAGGCTCTTTTGGCCAATGCTGCAAAGCTGGAGACAATGCGATCCCTTTGGATGTCTTCGTGTTCAGTGAGTTTGGAGGCATGTAAGCTGCTAGGTCAGAAGATGCCCAGGTTGAATGTTGAAGTTATTGACGAGAGGGGACCTCTAGATTCAATGCCGGAGAGTTTTCCTGTTGAGAAGCTTTACATATACAGAAGTGTTGCCGGACCTAGGTTTGATATGCCTGGTTTTGTTTGGAATATGGATGAAGATTCTGCATTGAGGCTTTCTTGACAAGCTAATTAAACTTGATATATCAAACCCCTTGGACATATAGCAGGTACATGCTCTATATGCTGCTCATTGCTTCACATTTAGTTTTCTGTAGCGTAATATAATTGCAGCCCTTATTGGAGTGGGGGCAGGATAAAGAAGGGTATACAGAGGCTCAAGTGCTCAATTGCCATTCATTTTACACTTGGCTGAGCTATTGCATACCAACTTAGATATTAATAAAGAGATAAAGCTCCAATTGTTGTCTATTAACTAGAGTTGTTATTTACTTCGGAATAGTCACCGTGTATACTATTTGCAGACTTGTCATATTTATGCATTTGTATCATCTTTTTTCCAGAGGTAGTAATCATCTTGTGGACTCGATCCGTATCAGTTTTAGCTTCTTGAGGAATAAAATTTCAAATTTTTGTTGCCACTACAGCGATTGTTCAGTTTCATATAGATTCCTCTTCTTCCATTGTTCACCAACTTGAATGTTTTCTTGCCAAAGATCCTACAGTTCTGAAAGAATCTTTTTATTATGTTCCAGCTCAATACCAGCTTGATGGAGAGACAGCAGTGTATGATACTTCTTATTATATACCTGGCACTTACAAAATCCTTTGAAGCTTTATACCCATTTACTTGCATCTTGTGCATGAATGTGTTTGGTTTTATTTTCTACTTATGGATCTTCCAAATTTTTGCTCTGTGCCAACTTGTTACAACTTACAAATGGGGGTGGAGTTTTCCTGCCTTAACCTGTCAATGGCATCAAAATAATGCTTTTACTTTACACTGTTTCGTGGAACTGAAAAATGGGCACTAAAGATTACACAACAGATAATAACTAACAAACAATCAAACGCCAAATTTTGGTTGTTGAGCAAAGATTAAATTAACTGATGTAAGGTTGCAAGTAATGAGTGAAAAAGCTATGTTAGGAAAAGAAGAGAAGCTGCGTCTACTCTTCTCTGATTAGATGATTTTTCAGGTATGCAAAATTTTCAGCTTTATCATGTTCAAATTTATGGACCTCGACTGTTGTGCCACATGATAGATTCGGTGACATTGGTTACTGTCCACAACTTTTGCTACATTCACACACTCTTTTCATGACCTATCTCTCCATTTACACTTAAACCCCTCCTCCCTCCTTTGGTTTATATCAGATACCCACAGAGATCAAAAAGCAGATTTTGCAATTATGTTTAAGTTTAATGACACAAAAAAATCCGGAAAAAAGGGGAAAAAGATAGCAACAAGACAAGAACATATCATCAGAGAACCTACCCAGAAAATTATTAGGTAGGTGATAGAAAATAAAAGAAAGATTGATATCTATCTATGATCCATCCATCTATCTAACTGTCTGTGTGAGTGTCTGCAAGTGGTGTAATCACAAATTTTATCCGTTTAATGATGATGGGCACACATTTGATGGTATTTATGATGATCATCATTTATATTCTCTGTTTTTTTATGATTGTTTGCTGAACTCAACTCCTCTTTTTATTAGACTGTATTCAACCCCATTATGATATCACAATAAACTCTCTCATGGTCCAGTAAAACAGTGAATTGTCCAAGTCTTTGATGATGTGAAGTGAAACAAGTGAAAACTGAAATACCTCAAGTGATTCTTATAAGTGAATCATGATTGTATCATCTGGGCACTCAGTTGCAGCAATGATGGTCTCTATTATTTTGTTAGCATCCACTTTTTTGGCCCATTGTTTTAATCTAATTCTTCTGTCAAGAATTTTTCATGTAATGGGATGATTTATTTTGAATAATAAGTAGCATCAAAAGTTCAACCACTTAATGGTCTTTTGGTATTTGATTAGACTAGCCTATGTGAAAGTAAAAAAAATTGCGCTGACTCTGTTGCTAACCCTACCTAAAACCTACTTCAAACAGCCTCAAAAACTATAACCTAGTCCACTCACATTATCTATAAAGAGTTCACACACACAAAAAGAAAAAACAGAAAAGAAAGAAAAGACAAATCAGACGAGATCAAATTCAGATGATCATGAAATCAATTAAACACTTTTGGCCATTACCAGAATGTAACCTAAAACCATGTTTCCGCTTCATGTTCATGCCATAGATGCTCAATTGTTTATGAAAATGATAGCTTCTGCTAGGCTTCGGAAATTCATGAGCAGTTCAACATTATGCAGTCAACAGATTTAATTTTGGTTTTAATAGGGGATGCAAATTTTCCACAAGTCTTTGTAGAAGAAAACCAATGAACACGCGTTTAGTAATATTTTCCACAATGAACATGACTTAACAACTTTGGCGGAGCAATAAATTAAAAAAAAAGGACTAAAGACTTTTGACTTAAAGAAATATACTATAAGTCATCTAATATATGGATTTGTGGCATTTTTATTCTTTACTGGCTTTGTTTCATCAATTCATTTGTACCCTTGAAGGAGGCGTTTGAGATCCGATGGGGAAGGTTTTTTGCTCCGAACTAGTAGAAGGTGGCGGATTGGATCTCATGGGATTTTTCATGGCGGTTGTCATTGCTCTCACCCTTATGCTCACTTGTGTTGCACCTCGGCGCCGCTATATCGTTTCTGAATATCGTCCCATGTATTATGCTATTCGTAAAGACTGAACAAGATTCACCATCAAACTTTCTTATCTACATCTTGTAATCATTTATTTTTGTGTTTGGTGATTTCAGTCTGTCACAACTTCTGTACCAGTGTTGTATGGCTATATCAATAAAACATCAAGGGTTATTGAAGGTATAAAGGTTATTCAACCGGATGTAAGAGATAACAAAGCATGCATAAACCATAAATATTCAAGTTACAATTTATCAGTCATGAATAAAAATTCGCTTTTAACCATCAAAATCACCGGTAATGTGAACCAACATTCTGTTTACATTAAAGATCGCTTTTAACCATCCGAAAGTCCGAAACACTATGGCAGCAGATCTAGTCTATTACATTTCATGGATTTTGACAACTGATATGATTCACTATTAAGGTACAACAGCAAAAAGAATCCTTAACTCAGAGTTAGTTCTAGGTATTTTTATCAACTGAATTTTTGCCTGAACCTTGAATTGTCTCCAAAAGATGTTCAATCCTATACTTCATTACAGGTTGGCCATATCGTGTTTTTTTGAACATCTTGTCTCTGGTTGACTTCCTTCGAGCTTCAGCCTTTTCCCTCCCTTCCTTCTTTGCCTTTATCATGGCCTCCCTCTCAATCCTTGCCTTCTCTTCTTCTTCACGCTTCTTCTCATACAATATTTCCATAGTTGGTTTCTTTTTCTTCTTGTTCTTTGTATTCTTCTTACTACCATCTTCTGTTTGACTCTGATCAAGAAAAATAGCCATTGAAATTGACGACTCAGTACATCAAATTCATAAGCATGAACCTAATCAAAATTTGGTATTTGTGTTTCTAAAACTAGGCGGTAAAGGTTTCAAAACACAAACTTCCTTACAATCCACAAAAATAAGCAGACAAATGAATTGGATTTTGTAAACTCAACCGGGAACTAGATTCCCCAAATCCACAATTTTCTAATGCCATTCGATCATAACCCAGCAATTAAATATCTAATGAGCACGATTCAACTATACGGCAGTACATAATCACTGATATAAAAGCTAATTAGTGTATTTAGGCTTCAAAGAGAAACTGAAAAAAACAGAATGATAATTAAAGAAAGTCGACAAAGGCTACAAACCTCTACATGTCTTACAGCCGCTGAGGATACATCATTCGGATGACTTAGTTGCTTTACTGACTTCTTATACTTGTTCACACATTTAGCATTCTTATAGAACTCCCTTTGCTTCTCTGATCGAAGACAGACATAAATATATCAATAAAATCCATCACATTCAACTCCTGTGATATCAATTATAATTTACTTAAGAAAACAAAACTGGAGCAGAGCTAGACACACACTATACAGACCTTTTAATTAATTAAAATCAGGTCCAGACCTAGATTCACTGTCTTAAAATCACTGATACCCGTATAAAATCATTTGATCATATAACTGAAAAATAGAGGCACACATAATCATCAATTGGAAAAGCAAGAAAGGTGGGGACTTTACTTTTAAAGGCAGGATTGTGGTGATTGTTAACGGATTTGGCATTGGCAAAGGCTTCGAGAGAGAGACCGGTCCCTCCCAATCTCTGCATGTTCTTCTTCTTCTTCATGCTAAATGGGTTGGTATTCCCGACTTTCTCTTCATCTTTCGAGTCCCGAGGCTTCATCGTCGCAGGCAATAGAGTGGAATTCTAGAGATTTTGATTATTGATGGATGGGATTGGGGAGAATTGGGATATTGAAACCCTAATTTATTTTGCACTGACAATAGTTGTTTACGTTGAAATAGATAAGAGGGAGAATTGCACAAAATTCCCTGAGCTATGGCCAAAATGCTTAATATTCAACCTTTTGCCATAATTAAACAAAACATACCCTTACGTCAATCGACAACGGTTAAAGAAAACAGTTGACCAATTTTTATTTATTTATTTTTGAATGAAAAATTGTGGTAGTAAAAATCTGGCTTTAGGCCAAAGGATAGGGGGCCACATCTATATTTGTTATACAATTGGGTTAAGGCCTAAAAACTAAGGATTCGACCCATGATCCAAACATAAACACTTGTTCTGATTAGTTCAATGTTGACCAAGTCAGGTGGTTATCAGATAAAGAGATAATTGTCCAGTTCAAATTCAACATGGTTATAGAAGATATCCCACGAAATCAGGGAAAGATCTCGGGGATCACGATCCCTTATCAGTAGAGAAACAACCTTCTTTCAAAGGTAAATAACACCTCTTTCTTGTGGAGAAGGGGTTCAAAATTCTTTCTAGAGAGACAAGCTTATTTGCGTACCAAAACGCTGCCAAAATTCATACTCCGGCCATCGGAAACTGTTCATCTTTTCCGTTCGGGTCACTCAATTGTTATTGAACATCTTCTTACCAATTAATCCATAATTTTATTCAAACTCCATGCTCTTGTCGCCAAATTATATCCTTGTGCTATACACAGAGGAAAGCTCTACAAGCTCAATGAGAGCTCTATGGTTTGATTCAATTAGTACTCAGTTGTTTCATATCTTTAACGTTAATATTATTGATAGATACCTGACTTGAGCGTCGGAGAGCCCCAACAAGGGACACCCATAATTTGCTACTTTTTTCTATCTTATTCGCATGATATTTGAACCCTCAACCATAGCTATTGTGCCTAGCTCTATTTACAGGTTGCAGATGCCCAGAGATCTACAATTGTAGAGCGATCCCCTACAGTTTGGCACCTATCGTGGGGCCCAAAAATATTTTCACGAGCAACGATAGCAAGCGACTGGTCTTTTCGACACGAAGATGTAGGAAGAAGGCGTCCCCCCTACCGTAGAGCTGCAGATCACCACCCTCTCTGCACAAATGAATGCCAATACTGAAAAAAATGTGAGAGCTCGAGGCAGAGAATGCAGCCGTGCGCCCAAGAAATGTAAAGCTCCAGGCAAGGATTGAGATTGCACTAACCAATGAGATCCCTGTGATCCCAACACCAACTGTCTACGAGGTGCAGAATATCGAACGAACGACCCTTTTAACGCCATGACTAGATTTCCATGTGCAATTGAGGTAGTTCCATGTAGGAGAGGGAAACTCAACAAGAGGGAACCTCCCAACGCCGACCCACACGGTCCAAGCAGAGGCAAATCTGGCCAATACAACGACTCCTCTCGGAGCGCCAAATGGGCATACCCTAGCCAGTGCTCAACCGGACAACGTCTTAAGAATCCTTGTGTTCCTTCAGTCAGCATCTAAATTTGTAAGGTCTGCCCCTATAGTGCCTATTTTTGCTGACCCATATATTGTAATTAATTAATTTTATTAGGAAACTTGAATTCCACTAAATCAACAGTACTTGTGGCAAATGATAAATTTTCAAACTCTAATGATCGACTGTATGTTTTTTTTTTGAACATTTAAAGGAGAGCTTTCTATGAAGAAACAACAAAGCACAAGGAGACCATGGATACAACGCAACATAATGAGCACTCCTTACAAACAACACCAAAAAATAGAAGCAAAAACAAGAACATCAACCAAAGAGACCAAGAACTAACAGTCCTAAAAAACAGAGCAACCCAACATTAGAAGGAAAGAACAAAACAAACTGTGAACAGAAAGTGGAAAACTACGCTCCGCTCTCACTCTAGACCAACTTGTTTTCTTTCAAACCAAAGCCCCTCTTGGCCAAGTTATCAACAAAAGAGTAGAATGCCCTTGACCAGAAAGTCACTTCGACTCTACCCAGTAATTTCAAAACTTCCTTGATGTCATAAATGAGTCTCACATGATTGATACTGCTAAAGTCCAAGTCGTTATTAACTCACGATACCACAACCATCTAGTCATTGACAATCATTATGTCAGGATCATGAAGAAAAGGGTTAGAGACACAAAGGTTAACAGCCCCGTGGATAGCCATAATTTTAGCGGTGTAGGAGTCTTGCTCACCTACAAAAAAAGAAAAGAAAAGAGACTAAATTTTTCCTCTAGAATCCTTAAGCACACCGCCGATCCTCGTTAGATCTGGATTCCCTCTAGCCAAACCATCAACGTTGAACTTTCAAGCATCAAAAAGAGGGGGAAGCCAGACTTCTGCACGAGAGGCTGTTTTCACAATGGTATCAATACAGAAATCCTTGATATTTAGCAAAAGGTAAAGTAATATGCTCTTGACTCTCTTTATCTCAATGTTTGAACCACCACACCACCCTAAACTTAATAGAGTCAATGGTGCGGACAATATCGGCTTCTCTGTTGTTGAAAACCTAATGGTTTCTTTCTTCCCAAATCATCCACATTACTGCAAAAAGGAAGATGTTCCACGTTGTCCTATTCCTGGCCGATGGAAACATGCCATTCCATCCTATCATCCAGTCATTCAAACTCTTGTTTGTGCAGTAAACCACATCCCACCATCTCATACAAGAGGACCATAACTTCCTAGTCCAGCTGCAATGAACTAATAAATGGTCCATAGTTTCATCGCCCTCCTTACATATTAGATAGCCACCATTAGGGACCTGAAGCAACTCGAGCCTGATAAGCCGACCCCTTACCATAATTCTGCCCTTTAAGAGTTGCCAAACAAAAGTCTCGACTTTGGGAGGGCAAAGGCTTTGCCACATGAAGTTCAAATTCGGTAAATCTCTGTCCGAAAGATCTTTCAGACACTTGCGAAATGAGGCCACTGTAAAAATACCGGAAGAGATGAGAATCCAGTCAATCTTATCTTCAATTTGCCTTCTTATATGAGAGCATTCCAACACTACCAAGAAACATCTTCATTGCCCAGTCTCCCAATCAAACAGCAGTCTACAAAGAGGATCTTCCCATTTCAAGCTAGAATTATGCCAGCTATCAAAATCTACGATACACCTCACCTTAATCATGGAAAGAGCAAATATTCTGAGAAAAGCGAGCCTCTGTTGGATTGAGTCTCAACACACATCATTTCAGAAGTCAGCTTTGTCCATTCGACCAATAACCATTTGAAAACCTTCACGTAAAATTCTCTCCGGATGGGAGTTGATTTTGAACAAGTTATTCACTGTCTTAATAAACTGAGAAACATTAGAGGGCGTGGTCCAATCCCACCCGAGCCTCTTCGAATTTAACCCATACTTAGCGCACACAACCTTTATCCAAAGCAAGATATCCTCCCTCCCAAATCGCCAAACCCATTTCGTAAGAAGGCCATTGTTCTTATCAATCACACGACTAATACCAAGACCACATTTGTATTTACTTTTACAAATTTTATCCCACCCTACTGTATGAATTTTCCTTTTTACAAAACCGTCACCCTAGAAAAAATCTCTCTGAAGCTTTTCGATCTTCTTAGCCACGTTAATCGGCATCTTGAAGACTGACATATAGTAAGTAGGGCTGCTGGATATAACAGATATAATCAACACCAACCTTCCTCTTTATGATAAAAACCTCATCTTTTATGGAACCAAACGTTCTACACTTTTTCAATCGTCGGATTCCAAAACACCTTTGCTTTTGAATTGACACCAAACAGAAGGCCAAGGTAAGTGACAGGAACGGAGGATATCTTACAACGGAAAGCCGCAACCCAATTTTCCTTCGAAGGGGCACCTTGCCAATTCTCACAATACAAGATTTGTGAAAATTGATCCTTAAACCCGACGGCAACTCGAAGCATCTAAGAATTCTCTTCATATTGAGCAAAAAATCCATTATTGGTTCAAGAAAAAGGATCGTGTTATCCGCGAATTGGAGATATGAGACATGCACCCTATTGTTGCCGAAAGCCACACCTCTCAACAAGTTTAAATCGAAGCCCTTTTTGAATAAACAACTTAAAGCTTCAATCACAATGTTGAAAAGAAAGTGGGATATGGGGTTACCTTGTCGAAGCCCTCTCTTTACACTCAGTTGATTGGCTGGGCTACCATTAACCAACACCGAAAGCAACAGAGAGGAAATGCAACAACTAATCCATTTCCTTTATCTAACGCCAAAACCCATTCCTTCCATAATAAAATCTAAGAATTAGTAATCAGTGCTATCGTAAGCCTGTCCACCTACCCTATCCTTTTTCCAAGAGTGAATAATCTTATTTGCAATCACGAAACTATCAACGATTTTGTGGTGCCTTACGAAGGCCATTTGAGTGACACCAATAATCGTGTTCATAACCTTCTTAACTCTATTGGCTAAAACCTTGGCAAGAATCTTGTACATAGATCCCACCAAGCTAATATGCCTGAAGTCTTTCATGGAGGCTGGATTATTAATCTCTGGGATGAGAGCTATGAACGTTCTATTGAGCTCTTTAACATTGGAAACGTCATCGTATAATTTCTAAATAAACCGCATAAAGTCTTCCTTGATGTCATCCCACTTAGCTTTGATAAAATTTAGATTAAAACCGTCTGGTACTGGCGCTTTGTTACCATCGCAACGATTTAACGCTTCCAACACTTCCTCGTAAGTAAACTTCGTTTCCAAGGCTTCCTTATCAAAATCTGAAAGCTGCTTGGTCTCTAATCCACCAATCTTTGGACGAGATCAAGCCTCATTTTTGAAATGCTCCAAAAAATAATTAAGCACCCTTTCCTTAATTTGACTCGGATTTGAATGTACCACCCCGTTGAACGAAATGATTCATATGAAATTATTTCTCCTTCTGGCATTGGAGACATTATGAAAGTATCTAGTGTTCTTATCACCGTCAATTAACCATTTGACTCTCAATTTTTCCACCAATTATGTTCCTCCAACCTAAACCCTTTCCATAAATCAGCAATGAGTTTGATCCACTCTTCTTTGAGAGAAGAAGACCAACTAGAATTCGTAGCCAAAGATTCCACCGCAACCAGCTTTTCTTCAATGCTTTTGACAGCTGAACTTTCTTTCTTCTTATAACAAACATCGTTCTTCAAACTACTTTTGATTACCTTAACTTTTGAAAAGAGAATAAAGCCTTTAGAACTGGTGACCATGCAGTCCTTCCAATCTTTAATGGCAGTCTTCATTCAATGCTTTTCCTCAATCAAACAATTATAAAATCGGAAAGGGCTTGGTCCCCAGTCGACCTTCGATGCCCCTAAAAGAATGACGTTGTGGTCAGACAAGCTTCTAGGAAAACCCTTTTGCACCATTTTAGGAAACCATGATAGAATCAAAGGGGACACCAAGAAATGATATAATCTTGCCCAAGAGGCTCTTTCCCGGATATTAGTCCACATGAATGTCATTCCCTTGAATGAGTCGTCATTTCCTTGAATGAGTCTTCATTCCACAGCATAATCAGACCACCAGTCGATCCTACCGTACCCACACCATCTCCCCTAGTAAGCCGTTCACCCTCCAAACATCGCACAATTTTACTGTCAAAACAAACTTTTGTTTCTTGAATAAAAAGTAAGAACGGTTTATGAATCGAAACCAAGTTACTAACCTTCCTTTTCTTCTCCCCTTTACCCATACCTTTTACATTCCAAGACAAAGCTATCACAAAACTAAAGACTCAGCCAATCCACCATGCCAACTGAGAAGCATTATAGCTTAGTCATCTCTTCGATTCTAGCTATATCCTCCGCCTCTCTTGTTGCTATTGCCTTGACGTTTTCAGCTTCCTTGCCATTGAAATCAAAACTGAGAGGCTTTCCAGTTTCAACAACTTTGGCACCTCATCCTCAATACACCAAGACTCATGACTAAGATTTGATATTTCCTTGATGTGACCCTACGCCAGTAATGTTGTCTTTAGACAACGACTGATCTTCTTCATCTGTCGACCTGACATCCGATTGTACCCTCATTTTGCAAATAACCAGTTTAGATTTCGGATGAAAATGGTGGGAAAGATCCGTTCTACGCCTCCTATATACAACATTTTTATCCTTGCCTTTAGATACCTTGGGGAGATAAACTTCTGTCAACCCAGCCAGACTATTAGCAACAAGGTTGGATTTGACTACCTTTTTCATCCTATCTACCCTAGCCTTCCATTTCTGAGAGCCAATATGCCCCTCAACCAGAGTCAGCATCCCCCTTTCTAGAGAAGCGAGTTGTCTAGACTTCCCTCTGTGCAACTGGTAACCATCCAACTTGCTATTTCTAGAGGAGGTTTCCAAGTTAACCCCTCTGTTCAACAAGGAACCATAGATTTCCTTATATGAGGCAAAATTCAAATTGTTGAAACCAACTACCTGCTTCAAGCCTAAAAATAACTCAACCCATTAACTTTCAACTAGAAAGGAGTCCTCATTCGTTGAAACTTGAAACAGATCCCTCCCTACAACCACTGTTAACTCAGCTGGGCATAGGGGCCTAAAGGGGATTAGAACAAGGAATCTTCCTTTATCCAATATGTTCTTGAGGATAGTATCTTCATCCACAAGAACTGTCTCCCCAAATGCTTTAAACAACTTTATTTAAAAATGGGCACACCAAATGTTCAAGAGAATCCCCATACAATTGACCCAAGCAAATATGGCATGAGGGATAACAAATTAAGACCATCTTCTTATAGAAACAAAGTAGTCATCCCACATGAATCGACTTCTAATGAATTTGTTAACAGGTTTTTATGGCAAGGGACCAAAGAGAATTTTCCAAATAGAGATCTATCCAGGAAGATTCATCCAGAGACTCCAAGAGACCTACGAGATCGGAACCTTCACCAAGATGGAGTCGATATCCGACGAGGTTGGAACCTCGACTATCCATCTATCTAGATAGGATATCAGCTCCGAAAGCATTTATCTCACCCTACTGAAGCTCCTGATACCAGTTCAAGACCAGTACTATGATAGCTTGCACGCCCAGAACCCCGCAAGCATCTCGATGTTGATCAAGGTACCAAGGTACCAGGTACCTCGATACCTACCTCGATACTGATGGAACCTAGGGTTACAGATTGCGCAGCGGAAGGTTTTAAATTTTTAATGCAATCATTAAACTAACCCATTTGTACAGTAATAATCAAATGCAATAATAAAGTGAAGGAATTTTTTCATACCTACGTAGGAGGCTCATTCACTTTGATACGAACTGCTCCTGATTTGAACCACGTGATCTTCCTCGCTATCTCCCGGAACTGGTAACAGCGTGTGGGCACGTCACGATATTCAGGACCTGTATGGAGGAAGAAGAGAAGAACACACACACCAAAACAAAACCTAGAAGTGCAGCCCTTGTTGTTCTCACTGCACCCTATTATTTTTCTTTTTTGTTTTGCTTGTGCTTTTGCTGTTCACGATCACATTTCTCTCTTCACTGTTTCAATTTTTCTTTTGATGTGTTGTTTTTTTATTCATTCGTTTATCTCATTTGTTTAATTAAATATATATCTCATACATATTCAAAAAACAACCAACTGAAAATCTATATTTGATTTTTAAAAATTTTACAAAGATATCTCATATCTTTTTAAAAAATAATTAAATATTTATTTTTGAATTCAAACATTTTAAATTCAATTTCAAATATTTAATTTAATAAAATAAAATAATCATATTATCTTATTTTATTCAAAATCAAATATCAACTAACACCCTCCATTTAGTGATTAACAACATAATTAAATAATCTTATTATTTAATTTATTTAATCACCATTATACATTAATTAAATAATCTCATTATTCAATTAATTCCCGAATAAATACGTGTCACTTTCGTAACACAATTAATTGGACAATCCAATTAATTGACCGTGACCCTTGTTACCTAAATCGATCGGGCTAGCAAGGGGACCTAATGGACCCACAGTATTTTGAGCTCCAATAATCCTTAGAAATTATTAATTAAACTCTTTAATTAATATTTCATGATTATTAACTTCGGTGTTATTCCACTAAAAACCCGAAGTTGCACTCTCTCAACTGTAGACGTTTTTACACAAACCTTTAACTCTCGGTGTCCATCGATATAGCTATTACATATAGTATAATCCTCCACAAGTAGTTCATAATTAGAGCTGGGTCATAATGTCCGTTATACCCCTTTAATCATATCTTTCCATTAAGTACCATTGATTATCTAATGAACAATAAATCCTACATTCCTTACGGAATTAGGAGAGCGCTCATATTGTTCAAGCCCCGAATCAACTCTTAAGGGAACTACCATCTACTTCTCACAAGAATGAGTGGATTCCACTATTGTGTACAAACCTTCCCAGCCACAAGCCAAACCGCGATCCCAACATACAGAGTATATTGATCGGGAATTCAACTCCGACCTCACCCATGGTATATCAAAAACCACGATCTAACCTGAAGGAGTCGATAAGACACTCAGGATTAAGATCACCCACATGTAACCATCATTAGTTGATATATATAAATCTCATCGTTAAACGGATCTTAGTGAGAGATTCATATAGATCATGGCCCAGTCCTATATGATCACATCATACAAGGTGCCTCCATTCTCATATCTTCATGTGAATGATCCAGGATAGGATCACCGTACACTACAGAATGGACCGCAGTTGTAGATTAGCCACAAATAAAGTACCCAGCTTTATTTGCTATCTACGGACTCTTTAGATTGCTCGTTTCAAACTGAATCCATCTATATATGACACTCATATACTCAGTTCGAAATTACATTGGCAATTTTGGATGTTAAGTGCACATGTTATATAAAGTATGACACAAAATGAATGAATATACTACTTCTTTTATTTATGTTCAAATTATATTTACATATTACAAGCTTTAGGGCAAAAACCCCAACAGATACCACCTCGATGTCTGCCTTGGTGCCACCTTGACTCCAGCCTGGTACTTAGTATGCTTATCTAGAGCTCCTTCAAGGCAAGTATCCTTCCCCCCAGGCAATATGATAGGGTACACGAAGACACAAGCACCATTCCAGCAGGAGGCGGACAAGCTCATCAAAATGAGGTACCAGCATTACCCTCCGTCAGAACTCAAAGTCAGAATTTCCCTCCAAGCTCCACGAAAAAGGAAAGTCGATTCCATCGCCATCAAGCTCCACGAAGAAGGAAAGTTGACTCCATCGCCAAAATAAAACCCCATTAATGACCCAATGGTCGACTGAATCAGAATTTGAATTCACCATTAATTAACGGGATCTAATCCCGCGCCTTCAGCTTCACGCAAATGCCTTTCAACGCTTAAAATAGGACTCTCTATAATCTTCATTAAGGGAACTAGATTTTGGGGAGATTCTGGAGAGTACTATATAGACGGCATTGAAGGGTAAAGCAAATGGGAGATTTCTTCAAGTATTCTTGATCTCCAGAACGAGAGAGAGAGAGCCCGGGAGATTCCCGAAAGCCAGTAAGAGTCCATTGACAATCACTGGAGGAAAAATATCCACTTATCGACACGAACGTTTTCTCCACCTCCATCCTGTGTGAAAGAGTGAAAATATAGAGAAATATGTATGTATACATATTGTAATTCTACTGTAGTAATTGACTGAATAAAAGAGTGTTCATTTTACATCTCCCGGTCCCTTTGTGTTTTTTCTCCATTATTTGATTTATCGATCTCGATCATACAAAAAAGAGGGACCCCGGTACTGAAGGTACCTACCCCACTGCTGCTACCGGTAGTGAATGAGGGTGTTAACCGAGATTTTTATCCCGAGTGAATTTTTCCGTTAACACAATTCTTTACTGTCACGAACAGACTGAAAACCCTATAAAACAAACTTTTCTCTTAAGAACTTCGAGATAAAAGAGAAGCCTCTTTTTTCAAGTTTCTAGTTCACGTTGGAAACAGACCCAAAATCCTTTAAAATACCAACTGAACATCTAGAGATCCAATTGTCATCACACTGAGATGCCTCCCAAACAACTGAATCATCTGTTGGGGTTTATGCTCTAAAGATGTAATTTGTAAATGAATTTATGAAATAAATGAAAAGAAAAGTTCAATTCATTCTTATTGTGTTGTTTATTTTATAACTTGTGCATATATTAACATCCTAGATTGCCGGATGTAATCTCGAACTGTGTATATGAGTGTCATATACGGATGGATACAGTAAGAGACATGTAATCTAAAGAGTCCATAGATAGCAAATAAAGCTGGATACTTTATTTGTGGTTAGTCTATAGCCGCGGTTCCATTCCGTGATGTACGGTGATTCCATCCTGAATCATTCATATGAGATATGGGAATAGAGGCACCTTGTATGATGTGATCATATAGGAATGAGCCATGATCTTTATGAATCTCTCACTAAGATCCGTTAACTGATGAGATTCATATATATCAACTAATGATGGCTATATGTGGGTGATCTTAATCCTGTGCGTCTTATCGACTTCTTCGGGTTAGATCGTGATCTTTGATATACCATGGTTGAGGTATGATGCAGTTCTTGATCAATATGCTCCGTATGTTGGGATTGCAGTTTGACTTGTGGCTGGGAAGGTATGTACACAATAGTGGAATCCACTCATTCTTGTGAGAAGTAGATGGAAGTTCCCTTAAGGGTTGATTCAGGGATTAGTCAATATGAGCGCTCTCCTAATTCCGTGAGGAAATATGATTTATTGTTCATTAGAGAATCAACGGTACTTAAAGGATATATGTAATTAGAGAGGTATAACGGACATTATGACCCAACTCTAATTATGAACTATTGTGGAGGATCACACCATGTGTAATAGCTATATAGATGGACACCGAGTTGTATCGGTCTATATAAAAGCGTCTACAGTTGAGAGAGTACAGCTTCAGGTTTTTAGTGGAATAACACCAGAGTTAATAATCAAGGAATATTAATTAAAGAATTTAATTAATGATTCCGAGTATTATTGGAGTTCAAAATACTGTGAGTCCATTAGGTCCCCTTGCTAGCCCGATCGATTTAGGTAACAAGAGTCACAGATAATTAATTGGACAATCCAATTAATTGTGTTACGAAAGTGACACGTGTTAGGAGTTGATTGAGTAATTGTGTTATTTAATTGATTAAAATGACAATTATGACAATTAAATAATAAGATTATTTAATGATGTAATTAGTCATATATGGAGGGTTTCATTTGTTATTTATTTTGAATAGTGAGATAATGAGATTATCTCATTTATTAAATAAAATAAATTAAAATATATTTGAATTTAAATTGTTTAAATTTAAATATACACAATATCTTTTTTGATAAATAAAATATAGATTTTATTTTAAAAGATAAGGTGCAGTTATTTGAAAAAGATATAAAAGAGTTATATATATATATATTTTGAAAAATCATAACCAGATATGCATGCACATATATTAGTGTTTGTATATGATACAAATACCGTGTGCATGAATCAATTTACAAAAGATAAACAAAAGGGAAAAAATGCATAGGTGTGAGTGAGATCAAAAGAGTTTAAAAGATAGAAAAAATTGGTGTAGGCGTGCACCAAGTGAAACAAAAAAAAATGTGCTGCACTATTGAGAGAGAAAAAAAATATTTTTAAAGAATTAGAGTTGTTCTAAGTTTTTTTTTTCTCTTACAAGAAATAGTTTCTTCTTCTTTTCTCTGAATCCTCCATTCAAGTTCCTGAGTACGTGACGTGCCCACACGCAGTTATCAGTGCCGGGATATAGCGAGGAAGATCGGTGGTACAGACCAGGAACATATCGTAAAGTGAAGGAGCCTCCAAACGTTGGTAAGGTTCTAAATTATTTTTTTATATATTGATTACAATTTCTTGTGTTTACATATTGTATGTATTAGTTCCGGAAAAATAATTACCATCTCAAGTTCACTGGTTCCAGATTAATTATGATATGTATTAAAAAAATTTAAAACCTATTTTCGCTGTTTTACCAGTGATCGGGGTTCCAACATCATCCTGAGTCTGGATTGAGATACCTTTCTTAGCCTTCGCCCTCTTGGTACCTTGAACTACATTTACAAAAGAACGATCTTTATGGAACTTCTCATGGATTTCTTGCTCTTTGAAGCCCCCTTTCATAGACTCCCATTCTAAGGTTTTAGCCGCAAATCCTCTGGACATATGCGATATTTGATTGCTCCAACCATAAGTCGCTACTTTCACCACAATCGGCCATCCATAGACATGCATCCCATGTGTCAAATTAGCTACCTTTGTTGCTTCATTCATGGAGGCAAACCACACAAACACATATTTACTCCTTCGAGAGCTGGAAGACTGATGCATGAGATATTATTGAAGATTTTCTTGAAGATTTTCTTGAAGATTTTAGATTTCAAAAATATTTCTATAGTTAATAGATATTATTTTATTTCCATTTATTATGTATCTAATTAGGTAGTTACTTATTTTATAATTTGATTTTATTAAATCAAATCTTATTTCCTTATTAGATAGGTTTTTAATGTTTTAGAGTTCTAGTATTTTTAATTTCCATTGTTATCTCAATTATCCCTTTTATAAGGAAATTGATAATTTTATTGCTTTACTAGTTATTTTAGGTTTCTTTTAGGATTTTATTTTTCCTATTTAAAGATGATGTACCCTAATAGGGATTAGAGTTTTTGATGATTAATAAAAATTTGAGAGAGAGTATCTCTTTTTATCCATTTTCGGTACCTTTGCGAGGGTCAACGAATTTGAAGCCTATTATTCTGGTATTCGTGTGCGGATCAACAGATTAATAGTAGGGTTCGTTTCCGGTATTCGTGCATGAATCAACGGATTCGAATCGATTACCCTTTCTTTTATCGATTGTTGTTTGCGTTGAATTTTCCGCTGCATCAGTTGGTATCAGAGCCATCGAGTCTACCGTTGTGCTAGGCTCATCGATCCACCAACCATAACAAACTACTATCTCCATTAGATATTCACCTTCCATATTTCTCCAAAAAATAAAAAAAAAAATTCCCATGAATCCCCAAAACAAAATTTCCTCATACCATTCGTTGTTTTTCGATGACGATTATGTGTCAGATCCGGTTATCGTTGACTTCGATAAGCCGCCAATTTTCGATGAGGAATATGTGACGGAACCTGTTATCATCAATTTCGATAAGCCACCGGTTTTCAATGAAGATTTGTTCCAGAACAAGCATGGGAGGAACTCAATTTTTGAGGATTATTTCGACGATGTCTCCATGTTTCATCATTCAATGACATCTCCAATTTATTTGTTCCTCAAAGCAGTCAAAATTCGAGGCCAAATTTTCTCCAACCTGGAGAGAATTATGCAGGAGATATTATTGAAGATTTTCTTGATTAGATTTCAAAAATATTTCTATAGTTAATAGATATTATTTTATTTCCATTTATTATGTATCTAATTAGGTAGTTACTTATTTTGTGATTTGATTTTATTAAATCAAATCTTATTTCCTTATTAGAAAGGTTTTTAATGTTTTAGGGTTCTAGTATTTTTAATTTCCATTGTTATCTCAATTATCCCTTTTATAAGGAAATTGATAATTTTATTGCTTTACTAGTTATTTTAGGTTTCTTTTTAGGATTTTATTTTTCCTATTTAAAGATGATGTACCCTAACATGGATTGCAGTTTTGATGATTAATAAAAATTTGAGAGAGAGTATCTCTTTTTATCCATTTTCGGTACCTTTGTGAGGGTCAACGAATTTAAAGCCTATTTTTCTGGTATCTGTGCGCGGATCAACAGATTAATAGTAGGGTTCGCTTCCGGTATTTGTGAGTGAATCAACGGATTCGAATCGGTTACCATTTCTTTTATCGATTGTTGTTTGCGTTGAATTTTCCGCTGCATCAAAGACGCTGACCGAAAAATATCTATAACAAACCCAAACGGCTTGAAAATCCCCTACATGCAATCTTGATCCACAATGGGTTTCAAGTTGTCAATAAAAATTGAGAACAAGCTATCTCTAAAGTCTCTCCTATCCTTTCTTTCTACCTTTCTCTCTCATTGTCCCGGCTGGAAGTTTGTTAAACATATTAATCAATAATGGTGATTTTTTTAGGGATATTAAGATTTTAGTCCCTCTAGTTAGCGTTAATCTGGGTTTGGTCCACTAATTTTTGGAATTACTAACTTTAGTCCACGGGTTCTTTGACAATACCTATTCCAGTCCCTACCGTCCAATTCCGTTAGATTTTCGTTGACTTTTGTTAGGTTAACAAGGGCTAAAGTTAGATTTTTGTTAACTTTAGTCCACTATTTTTTGGAATTTACTAACTTTAATCCACTAGTTTTTGGAATTTACTAACTTTAGTCCACTGGTTCTCTGACTTTCGTTGACTTAACGGAAACCGTTATAGAAGGACTAAAGTTAGTAATTTCAAAAACTAGTGGACCAAACCCAGATTAAGGCTAACTCGAGGGACTAAAATCATAATAACCCTTTTTTATTGTTATTTATAGGGGTGTGCTAAAAATTTCCAAACCGAATCAAACCGACCAACCCACCCCATAAAGTTTGGGTTGGTTTGATTGCAAATATAACAAATGGGTGGTTTGATTTGTCTTTTGAACAAACCGATGAAAGGTGGTTCGGTTTGGGGTTGAGTGAAATAATTCACCAACCCAAACCAAACCACATATTTTAGAAAGTAAAACTAAAATATAAAATTCACATACGTTTTTTATTCAGTCCAGGTCATATAACTTTTACCGATTACTTTAGGCTGTTATAGTTTATTTATTTGTTTTGATACAATTCTTCAGATTGGTTGGTGTATTAGGGTTTCAAAAGTATAGTTGCTGTCAAACATGTCATTAATTAGGGTATATATACATGTGTGTGTATATATATATATATACATATATATATATATATATTTATATACATACAATAATTACTCGTTTGACTTTTCTATAGTTCCTTTATATATAATTAATATTTTATGCTACAATTTTTTTATTTAAATATTTTTTATAATATAATATGAAAAAAATTGAGTTCAAATCTAAACCGATAAATCTATCCAAACCAACTTGATATTTTTTGGTTTGGTTTGAATCAGTTTGAAAAATCACATTGGTTTGGTTTGGGTTGAAATATAGCCAAATGTTAGGTCGATAAATGTTGATATTTGAGACCCCTAATTCCTATGTTTTATGTTATGCTCTTGAGTATAATTGAATATTTTAATGTGTTTGTTGAAATTGTGTAGAAGATATCTCTTGAAGTGAGTTTGAAGACAAACATGTGATTTTAGAGAAAGTTTGGAGAAATGCCTCTACAACACATCCAACTTGTGAAGACCATATCTCCCTCTTAGATCGAACCATGTTGAGATCTACAGGTTTTCGGAAAGGCCCGAAAGTCTAGTTGTACATATTTTTGACTGATTTCCATTCCGAATTAATCCAAAATTGTCCATAAAGCTGTCCAAATCAAATTCTAATGACTTTAAAAGATCAAGACATGTTTGGGAAACTTCCTAAATGCAAATCAGAAATCAATCATCCAAAGAAGAAATTCAAGTTAGGAAATTAATTCTCATTCCTTGTTTAAATCTTCTTTCTTACTTGGTGTGTTTCCTATAACAAAAAAAATTGGGAATATACAAGGAGAATCACCTATAAATACCAAAAGTTTCTTCAAGAGAAGAGAGAGATTGAGTATTTAAGATTGAAGACCGAAGACCCTTTATAGTTTTATTTTCTCTCTTCTTCTACCTTTCTTTAGTTTTAGATTTGAAAAGAGCAAAGAAACGCAATGGCTGGAGGCAGGAAGAAAGGATGAGGAGTGGAACCTAGAGGTTGAAGTTGCCAAGGTGATAGAAAATGGAGTAGCTTTGAGGAAGATTAAAGCAAGTCAAGGTACAACTGTCACATCCCATATCGCTGGCGAGTGAGGTCCATGGTTTGTATATAAGCCTTGGTCTCTCCTAACTAAGTAGACGCGTTTTTGGTCATGGGTGAAGGCTGCTTGTGTGAAACCCATGATCCAAAGCAAATCCGTGAGGGTGAAGGACGCGTGAGTGAAGCCTGAAGCGGACAAAATCTACTTAGTGGGCCCAGACTGTTACAACAGCTAAAAGGAAAGCCAGCCAAGAAGTGGAGGTGTCTGTCTCATCAGAACAAAAAGGAAATTTCGTATCCTGGAATCTTGACGAAGAAGTGGCAAGGTTATCGAGATGGGGATTTCTTTAGGCCTTGATTTTAATGGTGACAAGGAAGCGGTTTCGGTCGAGATTTTGAGGAGAGAAAATGAGGATGAAGAGAGGACGACCAATGCCAAGAAATAGAAATTAGTAGATGGTGGGTATCGCTTGATAAGGGTTTCAATAGTTTAATGATTTTGTTTTCTTGGAATATAAGAGGTCTAGGCAGACCTGAGAATAGGAAGGTGGTAAGAAACCTGGTCATGAGTCTCAAGCCTCAACTTTTATTTATCCAGGAGTCCAAATTAAATAAGTTTGATAGCAGGGTTATCAAGTCCCTTGGTGGGTCGATTCTTACCAGTGGTATGGGTGTGGAGGCTACAGGTTCGGCGGGTGGTTTGATAACGCTTCGGAATGAGGAGCTATTCACGGTGAAGACTTGTATTTCCAATGATAGAAGTATCATTTTGTCAAGGGAACTAGTCCGTTTGAGGAAAGATGTTGTGTTTTGTAATGTTTACGCGACAAATCGTGAGTGTGAAAGGAAAGAGCTCTAGGACTTTTTATTGAATGCTCAAACTTCCTTATTAGACCTTTGGGTTATATGAGGCGATTTTAACACTATATTAGAGCCTTGCGAGAGAAGAGGAGGCCCCTATTCTGTTAATGAGAAACTTCAAAGAGTTCATTGTTGTAGCTAAGGTGGTTGACATCCCTTTGCAAGGGCTGTCATTTACTTGGTCTAATAATAGATAGGTAAAATCATGAGCGAGGCTTGACCGATTTGTGTGCTCTCCCACGTTTTTATCGTGGTTCCCCTCGCTGGTTCAAATGAGCTTTAACAAGAGCGTTTCAGATCATAATCCTATTGCCATAGGGGAACTGGAAGAGGATTGGGGACCTAGACATTTTTTGTTTATTTAATGGATGGTTAGAGGATAAAAGTCTTATGGAGGACGTGGCTTATAAGTGGATTAACTGCCAGGTGAGAGGATCAAAATGTTTTTTGCTACAATCCAAGGCAAAAATGGTCAAATATCACATTAAGGGTTGGCTAAAAAATAGGAAGGTGCCGGCCAACCAAGTA
This sequence comes from Dipteronia sinensis, assembly GCA_033220585.1. Classification (NCBI taxonomy): domain Eukaryota; kingdom Viridiplantae; phylum Streptophyta; class Magnoliopsida; order Sapindales; family Sapindaceae; genus Dipteronia; species Dipteronia sinensis. The sequence goes on from CM065643.1 coordinate 40,285,661, forward strand.
AAAGAGCTAGAAGATGGGTTGGCCTCTGTTGATAGGAAAACTAAGGTGTTAAGGTGGTCTCAAGGTTTGAGACAAGAAAGATTGTCATGCCTCATGAAACTGTGGAGTTTAATTTATGCGGAGGAGATGGAATGGAGGCAAATATCTAGAGTGAAGTGGTTAAAAGAAGGTGATAGAAACACTAAGTTCTTCCACCTTATTTTCAATGTTAGACGGAAATCTAGCTTCGTTGGTGAGCTACTGATTGATGGCAGACTGTGTAAAGGTCTTACTCAAGTTAGAGAGGGTGTTTTTTCATTCTTTAGAGACCACTTCAAGAAGGTGGGATGGAAAAGACAAACTATCAAAGATTTGGCTATTATTCGTATTTCAGAGGAGTAGATTTCAATGTTGGAAGCTGATTTCAGCATGGAGGAAACGTGGTCTGCTTTGTGTGAGTGTGATGGCAATAAAGCCCCAGGCTCGGACGAGCTTAACTTGAATTTTGTAAAGGCAAATTGGTAGGTGATCAAGAGTGACGTGTTAGATTCATAAGTGAGTTCCATAGGGACAGTTTCGTAGTCAAAGAATTGAATTGTACCTTTATTGCTCTTGTCCCAAAAATAAGCAATCCGGAATCCATCAAGGATTATAAACCGATTAGCTTGGTGGGTTCGATGTACAAAGTGCTAGCAAAAGTCTTAGCCAATAGATTGAAGAGAGTTATGAATTCAGTGATAGGCCATACACAAATGGCTTTTGTTAAAGACCGACAGATCATGGATGGTTTGGTAATTACGGAGGAAATCATTCATTCTTGGAAAAAGGACAAAGTCGGTGGTCTTCTCTTGAAACTTGATTTTGAGAAAGCATATGACAGCGTGGACCATGATTTTATAGACGAAGTGATGTCGAGAATGGGTTTTGGCTTTAAATAGCACAGCTGGATCAAGTGGTGTATTGCCTCGCCTTCCCTCTCAGTGCTAGTGAACTGTAGTCCGACGAAGCAATTCAACGTTGAAAGAGGTCTTCACCAAAGTGATCCATTGTCGCCTTTCCTCTTTAATATGGTCGTTGAAGGACTGAGTTGCTTGTTTACTAAGGCAAGAGATCGTTGCCTGTTGAAAATGGCGGTCTTTGGTGACGAAAAAGTTCATATAACGCACTTACAGTTCGCGGATGACACTATGCTTTTCATTGAACATATACTATACTTCCTCTTGAATGCAAAGAGAATTCTGAGATGCTTCAAACTAGCATCGGGGTTGAAAATAAACTTCCACAAACTGTGTTTAGTGAAAGTGGGTAGGAAAGGTTCGATGGATGAGTTGTGGACTGCTGTCTTTCAGTGTACTAAGTCCCCATTTCCGATAAATTACCTTGGCCTCCCTTTAGGAGGCAATCCAAAGAAGGAAGCTCATTGGAGGCCGGTCATCAATAGGATTGAGCAAAGACTTGTGCCATGGAAAAGAAACTGTTTGTCTAAAGAAGGAAGACTGGTCCTAATTTAGTATGTGTTATTTAGCTTACCAACTTATTTCATGTCTATTTATCGCATTTCAGTGGGAGTAGCAAGGAAAATTGAAAAACTCCAGAGAGGATTCTTTTGGGGAGACAATATCGCCAATAAGAAGATACACGCGGTAGACTGGCCTATGTTATGCAAAAGCAAATGTTATGGAGGCCTTGGTATTGGTCAGATTACTGATAAAGGAACCCATCTTTTAGCAAAATGGGTGTGGTGCTTTGGGAGAGAAGAATCCTCTCTGTGGAAGAGAATTGTTTGTGCTAAATACTGTATCGAGGTAAGGAATCTTGTATGGGATTGGTAGGATCCTAAATCGGCATCTTCCTTTATCAAAATGATAGGCCATTTGTTTTTAGATAGCTCCCAGTAAAGCAAGTTTTTAAAAGATGCGCTTAATGTAGTAATTGGTAATGGTGTGAGAGCCAAGTTCTGGAAGGACATCAGATGTGGGTCATTTCTGTTGAAATGTGCTTTTCCTAGGATTCATGCTTCGGCTCAGAACAAGTGAGGTGTTGTGGATGACTTTGGTAGGTGGAGAGATTTAAAATGAGAATGAGTGGTGAACTTGCGTAGACTTATGTTCAATTGGGAAATAAGTCAGTGGAATTGTTTCTCTATGGCCCTTGATTCTATTCCGATTCGAAGCTCAGACTCAGATGAGTTGGCTTGGTCCTTTTGTCCAAATAGTGTGTTTAAGGTGGGTTCGTTTCGAAGGTGCTTGGAGGATGATGATAATTAAGATGATAACATCACATCAAATTTCCTGTGGTAGGGGACATGCCCTCCTAAAGTTGAATTGTTTGCTTGGCTTCTCTATAGAGATATGATCCTGGTCAAAGATGTTTTAAGACGATTTGGAATCAATCCAATGACCAACGAGCATTGCCCTATATGTAGCTTAGAGCCTGGATCGATTGACTATCTTTTCTTGCTATGCCATTGGACTATGAAACTGTGGTCTGAATGTATAGGATGGTGAGAGGTAAGCTATTGTTCAAATTCTTCCTTGAAAGAGTGGCTTAATGGCTGGTCGAGCTTTTGTCCGTCCGAGAATTGGAAGAGAGCGTGGGATACTATGTTTCTAGCTGTGGTCTGGACAATTTGGGAGATGAGAAATCGGGTGGTTTTTGAGGAGAAAGAGTTTAGTTTAGAGCTGACAATAGACTTAGTTAAATTCAGGGTAGCTTGGTGGTTCAAGCACCATGGCTGCGGTTCTAAGGAGTCAATCATGTTGATTATGTTGGATGTGCAACAGAGGTGCGTGGACAAAGCCACTGCGAAGGTCAGAAAATGCTGCAGTTGGAAGCCGCCGACGAATTGTGCCTTGATGTTCAATGTAGACGGTTCAGCTAAAGGAAGCCCATGTTTGGCAGGTATCGACGACGTCCTCAGAGATTTTACAAGAAGGATTATATGCCTGTTTTCCTCTCACATTAGTATCATGGACTCGAACTCGAACTCGGCAGAAATTCTAGCCATCAAGAGAGCTTGTCAGTTGGTGGCCTCGAATCAGTCCCTTGCTCATTACAGTGTGATCATAGCTAGCAACTCTAAGGCTGAGGTCTCTTGGATTAACAATGACGGCTTCAGAAGTCTTAGGCATGTTGCTGTTGTTTATAATATCCGCCATCATCTAGAGGTCTTGCCAGGCCTTGAAATCAGGTTTATGTCTCGAGAAACGAACTCTTTCCCGGATAGCCTGGCAAAAATGGGGTCGTGTTTGAATGGGGAAAGATTACTATGGGGGGATATATGATTTGGCTCTCGGTTCTGTTTCTGGCTTTGTAGTCGGATCTGTTCTGTCTTAGTGCTTGTTGCTCTGTCTTGTTGGGCGGGTCCTTTGCTTGCTTGGGGTTTTGCCTTTTGGGCGTTGATCCCTTCTTTTGTTTTCACTGGCCCTGCTTTTTGGCGGGTCTTTAATAAAATCTGAGCAGTTTCAAAAAAAAAATGTTTTTATTTGTTTTCATAGTTTTGATGTGTAGTAAACTTTTCATAGCTAGGGCTAACTTGAAGCCCTAGACATGATTTCGATTCATAGACATATAGTTTTAATGGAGTATTATTTTTCCTACATGATGAATTCAATTTCTCCATAAAAATTCTTTCTTTTTGTTGTGTTTCTTTGAGTGATCACTTTAGGAGTATGATTTTAAGATTTATGTTGCAAGGATACAAGTCGGACTCCATACGAATCTATCATTGGTTGCAACAATTAATTGAAATAAGACTCAATTAGGGGAAGTTGTTTCGTAAATTGAGATACCATTTTTTAGGGTTTATGTGATGTTCATATTCTCTTCATTCTTAATGAATTCCAATTATTAAATCTAAGTAGACACCATGCTAGGTTATAATTTGGAATATAAGTATTTATACAGACACCATGCAATTTACATGCCAACTAAGAGAGAATCATACGACCAGAGTGAGACACCATCACCTTGTCGTGAACATCTGCATCATGTTTGATATCTTTAACTCCATTATTGTCTATGAATCAGATGAATGTTTAGTGGTGGATATGAGGCTCTCGTAGTTAGCTTTTCCTTATTGATTTTTCTATTTAATTTTTCTATTGCGTTCTTAATTTAAGTTTAACTTAAATTCCTAGTTTTAATAATCGATTCAAAACCCCCTAATTGTGTGTGTGAGTTATGTTTTATTTAAGTTTTTTAGAGTCATATAATGTCTTAATTTAGTGTTTATAAATTCATAACTTCCGTAGGTAATTCATTCCTCGTGGGAACGACCCTTGCTTGTCTATTGTGTTATCGTTTATGATTTGTGCACTTGCAAGGTTTGATAGTATTTTTGTTTGCTATTTTGCAACCAACACCAAACTGATCCATATTAGTTTGGTTTGACATTAATCTTTAGCCCAAACCAAACTGAAAATGCACACCCCTAGACTTATTTATAATTAAATGCTACCTTTTAAATTGCCAAATGGTACATAAATTCTAGAGGCTCTAAGGATAATCCAATGAGACAACCGCTTAAGGCCCCAAAAAAATACCTAAAAATATAGAGCCTTGAATTTTGTTGGGTTGAGCCACATGATTTTTTTTTTTAATAAAAAAAACCTAAGTAGCTAATATATGATTAAAGAAAGAGTGGCGATATTTACACTTCTTAAAAAATGTATGTATACCCCAAAATTTTAAAATCAATAATAGCCTCAAGTAAAATTACCAAGAAGATTAAATAGTTTGTAAGTGCACCCACTAATAATTATTAATTAGTTTCCTATTTCAATCTTTTGTTAAAAAAAAGTTTCATATTAATGATTTGATATTAGCACATATTATTAAAAACTCTTTCCAGTTTCTTAAACCCTAGATTCTCTTTTAAATACTAATTTGGAATATATTTTTCAATTTCTTTTAAGGAAATATAAATTAATTGCAAATTATGAAGAATGAATCAAATATCTAAAGTTTGTTGGGAAAAAATACGTTTTAAATTAGTTTTACTATTTTTATTAGAAGAATAAAATAATTATGCTTCTTTCTCTCTATAATATATGTATTTTTTTTAAACAAAAAAATCCGTATTTTTTTTTATTTCTTTCAATCACGTTTTAGACTTTTTTTTTGTTATCAGTATTAGTTGTTCTTCAATTTCTTTAAATATTTTTCTACTTCCAAATCAATTGGGACATGTTACAAACCTTGCATCCCTACAACGTAAATTCACAAATAGAAATGGATCTTCAATCGGAAAAACCTCAAATCAGAGTGATTTATGGACAGAAAACAATCAAGAAGAAATGGAGGGAGTTGCTTGACATAGGAGAGAAAAAAAGAAAGAAAATGGATTATGATTTTATGGAAGGAAAATATAGAAGAGAAAAGAAGTGAGGGAAGAGAAAGAGCCATGATTTAATTAAAGGTAATAAAAAATTTAAATAATAATAAAGTTGATTAAATAACATAATAATAGATGCAAGTATTGTGTACTTACAAAAATACAATACAATATAATTAAAGAAATGATATTTTTGGCATTAAGTGATGTTTATTTTACAAATTAGGAATTTTTTTAAAAATTTAGATGAGTGTGATTACGAAAGGGATGTACATACAGTTTTTAAGAGATGCTATTATCGTCACTCTTAAATAAAAGACTCATTTTCATTAAAAAAAACCCACATTTTTTCTTTTTTTCAAAAAAGAAAAGAAAAGAGATGCCATTATCGTCACTCTTAAATAAAAGACTCATTTTCATTAAAAAAAACACACATATTTTCTTTTTATCAAAAAAAAAATAAGAAAAGCTCACATTCGGTGTCCACACATTAAACACAAACAACATTCTTATAAAACCATTTACCAAGTCAAATCGACTTGATCAAAAATCGAAGAAATTTATTTGCTATTTTGCTGTGTTATAGTCTTGAGTTTGAGTTATTATATCGATTTTTACAAGTATTTAATATAAAAAAAAATCAAGTAAGCATACAAGGAGTGTTGAGAGCCTCATTTTCTATAGTTTGTCTCGAACCCCGAAAAGCTCAGGCCCGACCTTGAATTTGAGTACAGAAAATAGCTGGTAGTTGGCATATGCAGCCACTCCCATGGTCAAATTTCAAACTTCAAAAAATTATCGTATAAATAACAAAAATTACATAATCAATGACGTATTATCATGATATAATAAGGTATATATATGTACGTATGTATACTGATTATATATGACATGTAGACTAATAATATATAGAATGTAGACGTGTTATTATCGTCCGAAGATGAAATTTTTGAAAAAAACTAGCTGGCGGTTGGCATATGCAGCACTCCCACGATCAAATTTCAAACTTTAAAAAATTATCATATAAATAATAAAATTAGGTAATCAATGACACACAATTATGATATAATATATAACTCACATCAGGTATGCATACGTATACTAATTATATATGGTATGTAGACTAATATTATATAGAATGTAAACGTGTTATCCGCATCCAAATCCGTCGAAAGATGTGGAATAAACTTGCATAAATACCATCGTCCAGCCATCATATTGAAAACACAAATCCTGAAAGGATTTACCTAGTCCTTGATTATTGCAAATATCATTATTTCAACTCTCAACTCATCATGATTACGAAGCTTTTTCTTTTTTTTGAAAACTTGTATAGTCTTGCAATTGAAAGAAACAATTGGATCAACAATTTACCAGTGAATGAGAATTGGGTTGGTGAGAAAATTTCAAGGTAGATCTGTAAATTAAATATGTTGGTTTTTTAAACAGGCAAGTGCTGTTTGAGTAGTCTCAAAAGCAACCTTGTTTTTGTTGAACTGTTTTCTATTTGCAGGTGTGTTTGGCTAGGATCAAATCCAATGAGAATCTCTGAAGAAGCTTGCCAAAATGATGGCTACTTAGGACTAGAAGCTGCAGATCAAAGGTTTGATCTCAGAGTATTGTTTATTTATTTATTTTTTTAAATTTTTTACTTTTTTTCCACAAATATTGGTTGCCAAGTTTAATTATTATTATCATTTTTCAGCTTTATTATGATCTTCTGGGACGACATGCAATACAGTCCCAAGCAACATTCTTGTGTTTTGCCAAGAACAAAACAGCTTTAGGGTTTGCGCCATTGTTGAGGTATGAAATCAAAGCTGTAAAACAGACTGTAATAGGTTTGACTGTGGCTTTATGTCTAAACTCGATATGAAAATGAAACAAACTCTCTATTATAAATTAAAATAGGACAATATGATAAAGCAAAACATGAAGTAATAAAAAGAGATCTGTGATTCTGTGAGAAAGAGAAAACACATAAAGCTGGATGATTGATTCTCCAAGGGAGAAAGTTGTTGGACCAGAGAGGGAGTACGACAGCATGTATCTCCGAATGGCAGCATCATGTCATCCCCGCCAAAGCTGCCTGAGAGCTCTCTTCAACATTCCAATAGCGCTGCTGCTGCTGCTGTTGCTGAGGAAGAAGATGATCACCCTGCCACCATAGCCATCCTGTTGGTGGTATCGGCTAGTACTTGTAAATTTCCTTCAAGTACTACTCAATCGTTCAGCCAAGATCGTTCAAGTTCATCATGCTGAAAGGGTGCAGGCTCCCCGCTCCAACCTACCCATTGTCCTGATCATTTGCTCTTTTAGTTGCTCATTGGACTTCATAATCCTTGTTGGAGAAAGCTGTACTGATTCATCATCTTCTTGCTTTGTTCCATCTCGGGCATCCTCTTGAATTGTGACACGATCCTTTGTACCCCATGATGGGAATGCCAGACATCATGTAGCACACACATCAATCCCACAAAGAGTACCGAGTTCACTTACCTTCTTCAATAGACTTTAATTGATTTGACTGTGGCTTTATGTCTAAATTAACTTGATGAAGTTATTGTAATGTTCTCATTAATAATATATTACTTTAGAAGCAATTCTTTTGGTTGTGCTTATGTTACTGTAATTTTGGATCCTCTTCTTGAATCTTGAGTTTAGTTATGCAAAGTAGCAAGATATACATATATAAGGCGATAGGATGAAAAAATGAAGGCACCATATATGAAAAACTAGAAAGAGAGAAGTGTTTGATACAAATATCAAACTGTTTGTGAAAAGGCTTGAATGAACATATATTCAAGCTTGAGAGAGAGCAACAATGGATTCTGAAGAAAACTCTGTTTTCATTGATTGACAAAAACGATTACAGATAGCTATGAATATTGCATCATATTACAACTTTCAAGAATCCTCAAATAACAATTTACCTAACTTTCTTAGAAATACGGAGGGCCAATATGTTTGCCACCTCAGCTGAGTTTAGTTACACAAACTGCTATTGGCACCTCTTGTTATCTATTCATATCAGCTGCTCTTCTAGCTTGAGTTATTGTTCTTGAAACCGTTGTAGCACACAGTCTTGATTGCTGCATTATAGTAGCTAACAGTGTGTTACCATTTTTTCTAGCAACTCTAGCTGTTTTTCTCAACCACCTGAGTCTGAATGCAAGCATTCTCAGTTGAGCTTGTAGACAAACCTTGTACCTGAGCAAACCTGAGCTCTTCTTTTATTTCTGCTCTGATCATCATCACTAACAATATATATTCAAGTTATGTGTATGATGTGAATGCAATTAATGCAGGCTTAACTAGCCTGTTCTTTTATATTATATAGTTTTTTTTTTGATATACCACATTTATTTGTTTGTGACTAATCGAACATACAATATAATATTGTCAGACTGAATGAATGTACTTACCATCAAACCACATTTGACTATGGTCTTTTCCCTTATATAATTACAATTCTTTCACTAATTGATATTAAATGACGTAATCTTTTCGGTAACAATTAATAGTATAAATTTGCAGGCTCTTCGCATAAATAACCATATAATATTTGTGGGCTTTCTAATTTTGTCAATTTCCAATAGTTTGATTGTTTCTATCAAACAATCAATTTTTTGGACAAATATGCCTTTGAACCAAATTGCTTTTGTTTGAAAGAAAAAAACAAAAAGACGCCATTTTAGAAATAGTGAGAGGAGGGAAACCGAATATTGTTACCAAGAGAGAGAAACTGATTCACCTTCATCGATGGAAAACCGGCCTCCAACAATGGAGGTCAATGCACCTCCATTAATGGAGGTCGTAGATCTCTTTAAAAACAAAATAGAAAGAAAATTTGAAAAAGGAAAAAAAAAAGATCAAAATTCTCTCATTACTTTTTTTTTTCTAGGACTTTTCATAATCTAGTGACATCTAAGTATAATAAAAAAAAACATAGTTTTGTACAATTTGTTTTTTTATTTTATTTATGAAATATTATATTATTCAGGATTAGGGTCAGTGGACAACTCGAACCCACAATCTCATGGTATAGGTGTGTATGGCAAACCACTGGATCAATATATATAGGGAGAACTTTAAAACTAACCATAAAATTAGTGGGTTTATTGTTTTTACCCAAGATTAACATTTTTATTGTTTCTACCAAAATTTCCACTATTTGGATAAAATTGCCCTTCTTTATAAAAAAAAATTCTCTATCTTTTTTTTGTTCTTTCCAGAAAATAAACAACTTTTTTTCTTTTTTTTTTCTTTTTCTTCTTCTTCTTCTTCCCAGACCTCTAGTATTCTTTTTCTTCTTCTCGGTTGTGTTTAATTTGGTGTTGGCCATGGTGTGTTTAATTGATTTTCCATTGTGTGTTTAATTGAGTTGTCCTAGTGTGTTTAATTGGTCGTTGCTCTGGTGTGTTTAATTGGTCTGCCCTGGTGTGTTTAATTGAGTTGTCATGATGTGTTTAATTGGTCTATCCTGATGTGTTTAATTGATTTACAACTGGTGTGTTTAATTAGTCTGTCTTTGTGTGTTTAATTGGTATGCCCTGGTGTGTTTAATTGATTTACACCTTATGTGTTTAATTGGGTTGTCCTGGTGTGTTTAATTGGTCTGCCTTTATGTGTTTAATTGGTCTGACCTGGTGTGTTTAATTGATTTACCCCTTGTGTGTTTAATTGGGTTGCCCTTGTGTGTTTAATTGGGTCCTGGTGTGTTTAAAAAAAATCTGGAAAAATTTCCAGATTTGAATAGATTTGAAAATTTTCCTGATTTTCTCCTGCCAAATAAAATTAAAAAAATCTATGAAGAGATCTGGATGGATTTTCAGATCTCTTCAAATAAAAAAAAACTAAAAAAAAAAACTAAAAACAAAATTAAACCATTCAAGAAAATCAATTTTAATTCAAACAAAACCCACCAACATCATCAACCGAATCACATCAGTACAACACCACCACAAACCCCATCATCATCAAACCCAGAACCAACACCACCACAAAAACCATAATCAATTCCAACAAACTAAAAAAAAAAAAAAAAAAACTAAAAACTAAAAACTAAACACAACTGGATGCGGCTGGAGACGAGGCAGCGACCACCGGAGATGGGTGGTTGACCACCGGAGATGAGCGGCCGCCGGAGATGAGGCAGCAACCACCGGAGACGTGGTCGTCGGCGCGGTTGAAGAACAGTGGTAGTGAGAGAACGAAGAGAGGCCAAAGAAAGAAGAGATTGAAGAGAGATAAAGATTGAAAAGAGATAAAGAAGGAAGAGATTGGAGAGGAGATCTGGTAGAAAAAAATGGTGGTGGAGAGAGGTGAGAGACGTGAGAGAAGAGAGAGAGAAAGAGGAGATTGAAGATAGAGAATGAAAAATCAGAAAATGATTCTGACCAAAGAGAGAGAAGAGATAAAAGAAAATAATGAGGGGCATTCAGGTCTTCACAATCAATTATTGGGTAAAAACAATAAAAACACTAATGTTGGGTAAAAACAATAAACATCCTTATTTTTTGACTAAAAAGACCTATTTGCTCATATATATATATATATATATATATATATGAAACTTTTCTCCTCAATGCCCATTGATAAATATATATCAATGCATTGTATATGGACCATTATATTCAACTGCTTTGACTTGGTCTGCATGCACTTATCCATACTTATCCATAATCTATGACCCACATGCAATGCAACGATATGTGTGTGTATATGTATATATATATATATGTATATATATATATATATTTAGTGGTTCTCTCATAAAGGATCTCTTATTTTAATTTCGGTAAGGACCTTGATGAAATCACATCCATTTTTATGAATTTTGATCTGAATTTTTTTGCGAATGATATGTTCAATAAAATCTACATGTGAATAAAATTTGAGAATTTTACAAGCATTACAACTATTTTTCTTCAATTTTCCTATATTTCGTTCATTTTCCGATGCCTTCATATTTAAGAAAATCGGGATAAATAGCTGGAGTGCTTGAAAATTTCTTAAACATATTTGATTGATAGATTTCATTGAACATATCATCCATAAAAAAAATTCAGATCAAATTTCATAAAAATGGATGTGATTTCATCAAGGACCTTACCGAAATTAAAATATGAGATCTCTTATGAGAGAACCATTGATATATATATATATATATATATATATATATAGTCATTTTCTCCTTAGTGCGCACTGATATAAAATACATCAGTATATTGCATATAGGACATAGATTATGGATAAACACTGATAAGTGTATGCAGATTGAGTCAAAGCAATTGAATCTAATGTTTCACATATAAGGCACCGATATATATATATATATATATATATTTTATTTAGATCATTTTCTATTTATATGTGTGTGAGAAAGGAATTCAGTTACTCAAAATAATTAAAAGACAAGTTTATGTTATGTCTATACCTACATTTCATGTACATGGAGGCTGCTTTGCACTCAAGATCGTTCATATATAATTATATATTTTTGTCTTTGTTGATGCATACAAATTGATCAATAACAAATTGAACTAAGTAACTTCTTTATTAAATTTTGATACTAAATTGACTGCTCTAGAAATTACAATATGAAACTCTGAATCTCCCTTTTCTTTAATTGTATATTTTTTCTTTCCTTATTTTTCCATGGTCTTTTTCGTCGGTGAACTTCACCTTTTATACTATTTCTTTATGGGACCCTGGAACACGTGTTTGGATTCATGTTTTACTACACGTGGCAATGTCTTTCATGCAATCTTGTCCTTAAATACATGTTAGGAATTGACCTTGGGCATAGTACAAATTCTTCTCTTTATACCGGGATTGAGCTCGGACTTAGGACGACTTTGAGTAATCTTTTTGAAAAAGAGCTCGGACACGGACATCTTTATTGACGGATATAAGTTCTTCCGAGTTCGGACTTGGAATAGCTTTGGATAACCTCTCACTTCAGATTGAGTTTGGATACATGTGTCTTTTTTCATTCGTTCGTTCGACAATTTCATTTTCCGGGTGATAGGACGACTTCTTTCTCCAAGTCGAATTTTACTCATACTTTTATTCATGCTTGTCTGGTTATTGTTGTGTGTGTGTGTGTATGTATATATATATATACAATAATATTCACATAAGTGCGTACTGATAGAATTATATAAGGACATTGAATGTGAGCCACTCATTTTACATATTTTGACTTGGTATGTATGCACTTGTCAAAACTCTTTTATAAATGAGTGGCTCACATTCAATGTCCTTATATAATTCTATCAGTACGCACTGACAGAAAAATGACTGTATATATATATATATATATATATATATATATTCATATTCATATACGTTTATGCATATATTTTATAACCATGATTTTCTGTTACTAATTTCAGAGTTTCTACCTGCTCAACTTTAAAGTATAACACTCTTTCAAGGGTCAAGTACTATTTGTACACTTGAAAGATAATAATAATAATAATTATTATTTTTATTATTATTTTAATTTTTAGTTTATTTTAATTTTAGGATGGTGACATCATGATGATGTAATCCTCCCTTTTTTGGGCCGAGGATGACATCATCCTCGTCTTTCTTTTAGGGCGATGACAACATGGTGATGTCATCCTTGCCCTTTCTTAGGCCCAGGATGACGTCATCCTTGTCCATTTTCTCTTTTTTATAGGGTGGTGACGTCATTCTCACATCATCTTTTTATTTTTATTTTTTAAAGGTGGTGATGTCATGGTGACATCATCCTCATCTTTTCTTGGGCCGATGATGACATCATCCTCATCCCTTTTTTAGGGTGGTGATGTCATCCTCACGTCATCTACTTATTTTTATTTTTTAATTTTAGAGATGTCATGGTGATGTCATCCTCGCCCTTTTTTGGGCCGAGGATGACATCATCCTCATCCTTTTTTAGGCAATGGATGATGTCATTCTCGTCCCTTTTTTAGGGTAGTGATGTCATGGTGACATCATCCTCATCCTTTCATGGCTGAGGATAACGTCATCCTCGTCTCTTTAATATGGTTCTAAAATGGTAAAAATAAGGAAAGAAAAAATATAGAAAGAAAGAAAAGGGAGATTCAAAGTTTCGGATTGTTATTTCTAGAGTGGTTAATTTTAAAGTTGTCAAAACCTGCCGGCAAGGCCCCCTAAGGCTCGACCTCTTAGGCCCCGGCCGCCTTAATGTGATGTGCCGTGCCGACACTCTAGGGAGCAGTGTCGTGCCAGGCACGACCTGTTAAGGAAACGGGTGGCACAACAATGGGTCGTGCCATGCCGTATCATGCTGTGCTGTGCCAGGCGCAACCTGTTAAGGAAACGGGTGGCACGACTAGGGGTGGGCAAAAAACCAATAAACCGAACCGAACCGATGAACCGAACCGATCCAATCGGTTTTTTTTTTCGGTTTTCTTATGTTGACCGGTTCGGTTCGGTTCATTTTTTTGAAAACCGATTGGATCGGTTTTTTTTCCGGATCGTTATTCCCAAACCGGAAAACCGAACCGAGATCCAATATGTATATATATATATATGTATATATATAAACCTTAGTTTAATGTTTAATAGTCCATAAAACTATAAAACTATGAAAGTGTATCACATCATATTTTTTTATTAATTTTTTTATGAATATTATTTTAAACTAGTATTTTCAATTTGTTCAAACCCATAATTTAATTTTGGTCAAAGGTCCAAAAGGATTAAAATATAAAAAATATGTGTAATAATTAAAGCCCAAGAATTTGGTCCAATTGGCCTAAAACCGAAAAAACCGAACCGAACCGAACCGGTCAAATTTAATCGGTTTTTGATCGGTTCATAATTGTTAAGTTGATCGGATCGGTTCACTTTTTCAAAAACCGAACATTATCGGTTCACTCCAAAAGTGAACCGATCTATTAAACGCCCACCCCTAGGCACGACAATGGGTTGTGCCATGCCGGCATGCTAAGGAGCAGTGTCGTGCTAGGCACGACCTATTAAGGAAACGGGTGGCACAACAATGGGTCGTGCCGGCAAGCCGGGTGATACTCAATTTTTATGTGGTTACCATATTGCGAATATCAAAAGATATTTATACTAAAAGTTCCTACACAATGTGCTCTAAACTAGCAAAAGACTAGTAAAGCAGTAAGCGAGGGTATCGTTCCGTATGTAGGTGTTATTCGTCGACCGAATCATGTTCTAGTGTTTATAGAAAGCAATGTAAATAGAATGCAGATATGGTGAGAATGATATATGTGCTGTGTGTGCATAATGCGGTGTGCAAAGAAAATGAAAGAAAGTAAAAATAAACAAAAGAATATGAATGGGTGAAAATAGTGATTAAATGAGAAATAACAAAAGGGTGGATAGGAGAGATGCAAGATAATGGTTACACAAGGGTCTACGAGTTCACCAACATAAGTGCATATAAGTTCATTGTTAGACATTAAGTGCATTCAATTCAAGTTGAAGGCTTGTTCTCTCAATTAAGAGATTCAAAACACTAATTACTCCCCAAAAGGGTCATAGAAGAGCAATGTGCCTCTAGTCTCTAGTAAGGGATTCGAAACACTAATCACTCCCCAAAAGGGTCATGGAAGAGCAATGTGCCTCTAATCCCTACCATTAAGCATATGAACATATAGCCAAAACCTATTCTAGCACGATCATGTATAAAACAAGTTTTATCTATTCTTAAGAGCTAAGTGATTATAGTCATACCTGGATTGGTCATCCTTCGAGGTACAACCGAAACCTGCAAACACTCAAATCGATCCTAACATGGCATTTCGACCTTCCAAAGACATACACACACAAATAGGATATTTGATTATAACTACTCCTACACTTAAGTTAATCTACTCCTAATCTCATCCATAAGCACATATCAATTTTCAATCATCCATACATATGCCATTCATAACAAGAGATTATCAATGAATATCAAGAACAAATCAAAACCCAATTCAAATATAACAACAAACATCACATACATTGAGCACAAATAGGTTTACAATATTTTCCAAGTGGGGATTACACAATTAAGAAAACATGAAATACAAAGAGATGAGATAAAAGGAAACAAAACCCTTAAAGAATCCCTCCAAGTGCTCAATGAATCCTTAGCTCAAAATTGGTCAAAACCCACTCATATCTCCTTGCAATCAACTCTCAAAAGTGGTGGACGATGTGTAGAAATGATGGTGGTGAGCTTCCCCTGGAGGAGAACTTTCATGGGAGCTTTGAAAACCTCTCTCTCTCTCTTTGGAAATGAAGAAGATGAAGAAATGAAAGTGTTGCTCGGTTTTTTTTTTTCTGAAAAGAAGAGAGGAAAGTGGTGTATTTATAGTTAGGGAAAGTTTTGGGATAAATTGGGGTGCGAAAGGACCATTTTTGCCCTTCCAGGCACAGAGGCGAGCAGAATGGTCGCCTGGAAAGTCGCCTTGCCTGCTGCGAAATTGTGCAGAAGATGAGGTGACATAGGCAGCCTCGCACACTGGTAAGAAATTTCAGTTTTGCTCACCGTTATGAAAAAGTGCATATCTCCCTCTAGAAAACCTGGAATTGCGATCCATAAAAACAGCTGGAAAGTAGACTTCTGGGGCTTTCCAAATATATATGGAACTCACTGTAGTTCGATCTGAGGAGAGAGATATGCCCCCCAAAAGTTGACTATTCTGCACGAATTCTCTGCCACGGTTTGGTTTCCATCCTCGCGAACTGTTACGAAATTGATCATAACTCCCTCTAAAAAACCTAGAATTGTGATCCGTAAAAACCACTAGAAAGTAGACTACTGGGGCTTTCTAAAAATAGGTGGTACAAAACCCAATACATTATGATGAGGGAGATATGAACCCCGAAATTTGTATGTTCTGCATGGGCATTTTCCAATTTCAGCCAACTAACCTTTGGAAAACAGAGTTGACCTGTGCCGCGGTCTTTATGTCGCATTATGGTTGGGCGACAGATCCACCACGGAACTTGCCATGGTTGACCATGAATCACGTCGCGGTTTGGGTTAATGGGGAGGCCACGACAACTCTGAATACTTCCAATATATTCTCTTTTTGGCTCATTTTGCTTCCCAACTAATTTTTTAAGCTCAAAACCTTGAAATAGGGAATATGCACCTGTACAAGGCTCAACAAACACTTATATAGAAAAAGACGCTCGAAAACGAGAACAAAGGCTAGGAAAGGAGGACCTTAATTAGGTACATTTATCGTCCGATCACCGGGCTGGCCCACCTTTTTTAAAAAGTTTTTTGTATATATACCTTATAATCCCTGGTTGTATATATCATTTTTTTGAACGGCTATTTATTCATGAGGAAACACAATAAAACAACAAGCAGAGAAGGACCTGGAGGGAGGCCCCAAACAAAAAGACAAAAGGAAAACGAGAAGACAAAAAACAAAACGAATCAAGAGTAAATGATGAGGTAGAGAGATTCTATTAGGATCCCAAAATCGTTGATGGTTATGAGCATAATTCCATGTTGCTTGAGGAAGGCATAGTAAAGATATAGCATTGCATTGAATAATGCCACTGAATATTGTATTGATTGAAACCCTTGTGTTGATTTTTCTTGAAGATCCTGTAGAAGGTTGGCATATAAACAACAAATAATTAACTAGTCAAAATAAACAAACCAAATTTTTTTAATTTAATTGAGAGAGAGAGAGAGAGAGAGAGAGAGAGAGAGAGAGCTCTCACATTAGGGACAGATAAACAAGGAAGGATACTATATTACCTGCACAAAGAAAAAATAAAACAAAAATTAAAGAGATACAGAAAGATGAGTGAATAAAGAATTGTGAATTAAAAAAGATATAATAATTACCAAGAAGGCCATAAATGACACAGTCTTCTCCTATGGTTTTCTCTCTACAACATAGTGTAGAAGTAAGCGGGTTTTAGCGGCTGTTTTGATGGTGTAAGACTCTAGTAGGAAATGTTTTCTAGTTCGTGTTACCACATGAACCTTGAGGAGATCACGAGGCTATGTGCATCCCTTTCAATCAAGAGTAAGGATGAGAAACTTTGGAGTGTCAAAGATACGTTGAAGGAATCTGCGGGTCGGAAACTTGATTTGTGTTTGGTTGGTAAGGTTTTATCAAACAAACATATTAACAGGGAGGCTTTTAGAGCGGTGATCCCAAGGATTTGAAAAACAAGACTGGATGTTAAAGTGGTGCAAGACAATACGTTTCTTTTTTATTTTCGCAATCATGGTGATCGGTTCTGAGTATTAGCAGAGGACCTTGGAGTTTTGATAACTGTCTCTTTGTCCTGGAAAAATTATCTGGAGTGGGAGATATAGCTAACCTAGCTTTTAACCGGGTGGTCTTCTGGATCCAGATCTTTAATGCGCCGTTGATATGCATGACGAAAGAGATATGAGAGTTTTTAGGGCAGCTGATAGGTGAGTTGGTGGACATTGATGTTAGGGTGACTGGTGAATGTTTTGGGAAATATATGTTTCTTAAGGTGGCCATTGTTGTTTCAAAGCCTTTGAAGGTAACAATGGTGGTTTATGCCTCTATTGGAAATCGTAAGAACCTCTATTTATGATTGATTTATTTCATGACAAACCACATTGGGATTATTATGTAATGGGTAGCTTAGGTGATTGTGATTGACATGCTTCCGGACATCCCAAAATGCTTCAAGAAGGTATATCACTTGACTTAACTTCCTTAAAGAGATTTAGTTACACACACACACACTCACTACTCATGCATACTTTGTTCACCTTGCATTTGTGTTCATTATGTTTTATATGTGTGCATCATTTACATATTGCACACACACTTACATGCATTTGTATTGACATGCATTTATTTTATGTGGCTCATATGTGCATTCCTTCACAATCACACATGCACTTCATTTCTAGATTTAAATGTGGTTGTTGTGTCCGTGCTCGCACATCTGGATGTGCTTGTTTTTACGCGTTGACTGGCCCCTATGCGCGTGTCCATGTGCACGGGTAACTCCCCTCGCAGCGACCAGCGCAGTTGTCCTGGTGTGGTTTTTGGTCCCCGGTTCGTTGGTCTGTTCGCTGGTTTCCTGTGCGTGAGTCAGTGCGAGGGTCACTACCCTTACTAGTAAATCAGCGCAGTTGGTCCTGATGCATTTTGGTCCCTGATTCGCTGGTATGTTCGCTGGTCTCTAACCAGCGAAGCCCATATGCGCGTGTTAATGCCTGTGTTCCTACCCGCACAGTGGACATGTGCACTACGACTGTTTTGCTTGTCTTTTTGTAAACTTTCTCAAAACGACGTTGTTTCATTTAGGGTTTCTATATATATGTTCTCTTCTCTCCCATTTCATTTTTAAAGCTTCAAGAACACTTTTATAGTGAGAGAAATTAACTACTAGAGAGAGAAAGAGAGAGAGAGAGAGCGCTCCAAGACTTGATTTTTACTTAACCAAACACAAACCCCATGTGTATCTAGCATCTTTCAAGCATCTTCAACTCATGGGTCTTCATGATTTCACATCATTGTAAGTTGAACATGTCCTAGAACCTATTGTTTGCATATTTGTTCATCTTTGCTTAGGATTAGTAATTACTTTGTTGATTAATTGCATGTCTCTTTGATTAGGCATGTTTTGAGTATGTTTGTGTTTTTGTTTATTGGTTGAGATTGTCCATTTATTGATAGCTAGAATTTAGGACCATTTTGCCTTCTAGTTAAGTCTCTATGCCTTACATTTAGATATTATTGATTAGGACTTATTGATTGCATTTGTTGATTGTATTTATTGTCCTTGTCATGTTTAATGACAGCTCTTGTTGATTGGCCCTTGTTTGATGACTAGATTTTAGACTTGCATATCTATATCTAACTAGGTCTTTATGAGCATTCATATAAACATTGATATCTATGATTGCATCTATTGCCATCATTTAATCTCTATATAAGCATTTAGTGTTGCATTTAGAATATATTCATATATTCACATAGATTGTTGATCTCTTCCTGAGAGTTAAGTCTTGTGACTACGGGTGTGTAGTGCACAAGCAAAGTGGTCAAGAATGGCTATAAAGGCCTGCGGGTAGTAGTGGTTAGTTAGTAACCGAGAATGATGTGAATAAAGGTCAACCTAGGTTGAAAATATTATTACAATAGGACCATTTTGCCTTCTAGTTAAGTCTCTATGCCTTACATTTAGATATTATTGATTAGGACTTATTGATTGCATTTGTTGATTGTATTTATTGTCCTTGTCATGTTTAATGACAGCTCTTGTTGATTGGCCCTTGTTTGATGACTAGATTTTAGACTTGCATATCTATATCTAACTAGGTCTTTATGAGCATTCATATAAATATTGATATCTATGATTGCATCTATTGCCATCATTTAATCTCTATATAAGCATTTAGTGTTGCATAGCATTAATTGCATTTAGAATATATTCATATATTCACATAGATTGTTGATCTCTTCTTGAGAGTTAAGTCTTGTGACTACGGATGTGTAGTGCACAAGCAAAGTGGTCAAGAATCACTATAAAGGCCTGCAGGTAGTAGTGGTTAGTTAGTAACCAAGAATGATGTGAATAAAGGTCAACCTAGGTTGAAAATATCATTACAATAGTGGATTTGATGACCAAGTATGACTAGAAGGATATCCCGTGAGTTTTGCCTAGTTGAAGGGATTCTCAAGTAAAACAAATCAAATGTTTTTTATCTTCTACACTTTACTTGATTTGTGTTGCTTGTTTGAATTAGGTTTATTGTTAATATTGACTAATCAGAAAATTGGTAATAATCGATTAACAACACATTCACCCCCTCTAGATTGTTTAGACACACGTTTGAGTTGTAATTTTCAGAAATTGGTGAGTGACGTTTCTCTTCTTTCGTATTCCCATTTTCATATTGACTCGATGGTTGTCTCTCACAAAAATATAAAATGGCGATTGACTGGATTCTATGGTCACCCTTGTTCGACTCAAAGAAGCCACAGTTGGACCTTGTTGAAAAGGTTGGCTGGACTGTTGTCACTTCCTTGCTTGGTAGGGGGAGATTTTAAAGAAATCTTGTGCATTTATGAGAAATCTGGAGGGGCCATAAGGCAAAAGAGTCTGATGGAAAATTTCGGGTAGCTCTTAAGGGTGGTGGGCTCAAAGACTTGGGGATCTCCGGGCTTCGGTTTACTTGGTCTAACCCTCGTGATTCTCCTCATACGGTGCAAGAAAAGCTGGATCGTTGTGTTGGTAATTCTGATTGGTGTAAACTTTTTCCAGTTTTCTTGATTAAACACTTGGAGTTCTAGAAGTCTGACCACAGACCAATTCTCCTTGAGTTGGCGATAAAAGAAGATAGAAACCAGGGTGGCTGCCGCTTTCATTATGACTGTTGTTTGGCTGAGAAGGCTGAGTGTTTAGAGATGATTCATAAATCTTGGTATGAGACGGATGGTTATAATTAGGGGTGTGCATTTTCGGTTTGGTTGGGTTGAAGCTCAATGTCAAACCAAACCAATATATTTCGGTTTGGCTATATTTCAACCCAAACCAAACCAATGTGCTTTATCAAACCGATTTAAACCAAACCAAAAAAAAGTCGGGTTGGTTTGGGTAGGTCTATCAGTTTAGGTTTGAACTCAAAAATCAATTTTTGTATTATTATAAAAAAATTATTTAAATATAAAAATAGTGTTATTTAATTATTTTAAAAATTAAAAATATTATATAATTAACATTAACAATAACATGTACCATAGCAGAAAAATAAAAAAAATAAAAAAATAAAACTCATTTTCTAACATGCATTGGAAGGGAGGAGTAATTATATTTCATTTATTAAAAAAATATAATATATAAAAGAAATAGGAGTGGTCCAATACCAAATGGTTGGGGAGAATGAATGAGAAAGAAAAAAAAACTTATTTATATGAGAAGAAAATAAGTATAAATAAAAGTTACAAAACCCCGAGAAATATGGATTTGACTTTTATTAAATATATGGGTTGGTTTGGGTTATATGACTTTTATTTTTAGCAACCCAAACCGAACCAATCTTTGATCGGTTTGTTAAATGACAAACCGATTACTAATTTTTTTATATGTGAAACCGAATCAACCCATAAAGTTTGGGTTGGGTTAGGCGGGTTGGTTCGGTTTGGCGGTTTTTTGCACACCCCTAGTTATAATAATATGCAAAGGGTGGTTAATCGGTTGTTCACTTGCGCAAGGCGTCTTCAAAAATGGAACCGATCTAATAGAATGAGCCTTCATGAGGATATTTCATCCAAGAAAAAGGAGTTGGCTCGTACAAGTGAGGTGGGTGACTCAGTTGATTGAAGCATTGTAGGCGGGTCAAGAGGGAGCTTGATGATCTTTTGAAGGTGGATGAGGTGTTTTGGAGACAGCGAGCTAGAGTTTCTTGGTTAAAGTAGGGCGATCGTAAAACAAAGTTTTTCCATGCGAAGGCTTCTTCAAGGAGAAACCGAAATACTTTACATGGCCTGTTTGATGATGGTGGGGTTTGGAAGGTGCAAGATGAATATATGGAAGGTATTATTCAACAATATTTTCTTCTCTTTTCACTAGCTCTTAGCCTTCTAGTTGTCAACTGGACAATGTTTTTAACTCGGTTGAGGCAATGTTGCCATTGAATCTGAGAGATTTTTTTAATGGCATGTTTTCTACGGAAGAAGTGAGAAGAGCTCTTTTTCAAATGAGTTTGTCGAAAGCTCTTGGTAGGGATGGTTTCCCTGTAGATTTTTACCATAAATTTTGGAATGTGGTAGGGGATGATGTGACGAAGTTATGCTTAGAATGTCTTAATGAAGGCTATTCTGCTGATATGATCAATCACTTTTCATTGTGTCTTATTTCGAAAGTGAGGAATGCGAAAAGAATGTCTGACTCAAGACCTATTAGTCTTTGCAATGTCATTTACAAATGCATTTCTAAAGCCCTTATGAATCGTCTTTGACAAGTGCTTAGTAGTGTGATTGCTAATACTCAGAGTGCGTTTATTCCAGGGAGGCTAATTACGAACAATGCGATGGTGGGTTTTGAGTGTATGCACGCGTTATGTCGAAAATTTAATGTGAAAAAGAAAGGTTTTATGTCTCTTAAGCTAGATATGTCTAGAGCTTATGATTGGGTAGAGTGGTGTTTTGTTGAAGGAATGATGAGGCAGATGGGTTTCTCAGAGAAATGGATTTCAAAAATAATGGATTGTGTGTCTTCGGTTACATATTCTTTCATTCTGAACAGTAAAGTTAGAGGGAATATTAGGCCTACTCGAGGGTTGAGATAGGGTGATCCTCTTTCTCTTTATCTTTTCCTTTTCTGCGCGGAGGGGGTTCTCTAGTTTGGTTTCGATATCTGAGAAGTGTGAGGCTTATGCAAGGTTTCGTTGTAGTAGACTGGGTCTGAAAGTTTCTCACATTTTCTTTACTGACGATAGTTTTTTTTTTCACACGTGCAACAGTGGAAGAATGTGTCAATCTTAAGCATTTGCTGGAGACTTATTCGGTGGCTTCTGGGCAGCGTATTAATCTTCAGAAATCTGTTGTTTGCTTCAGGAAACAAATTTTGGTCTCTGACAAAAAAATCTTGGTTGGGATTCTGGAAGTAGGGATTTCTGAGTATCATCATAAATATTTGAGGCTTCCGTGTGTCACTAGTCGATGCAAGCGTGCCCTTTTCGATAACATAAACGAGAGGGTTTGAAAAAAAACTCCAAAGTTGGAGTAGTTATTTCTTCTCGGGTGGAGGGCGGGAGGTGCTTCTCAATACAGTTGTTCAATCGATTCTAGTTATTCAATGAACTTTTTTAGGCTTTCTGCCTCTCATATTTTTGATATCCATCGGATGTGCGGGAGGTTTTGGTAGGGACGAGGTGGTTCTAAACGTAAGTTACACTGGTGTTCGTGGGATACGTTATGTAAGGCTCGGTGTGAAGATGGGCTTGATTTTCGAGATCTTGGTGCCTCCAGCCAGGCATTGCTTGCTAAGCAATGTTGGAAACTTCTCCAATATCCGAATTCGTTGGTTGCGGGAATCCTTAAAGGGTGTTACTATCCTGGAACAACGTTTTTGGATGCCAAAAGTTGCAAGTCTGAATCATTTCTCTGGAAAAGTCTGGTGTGGAGGGGAGAAGTGATTGAGCGTGGGACTAGATGGAGAGTTGGTAATGGTCATTCTATTCATATTTACAAAGCTAGGTGGATTCCTTGTTTGTCTACTTTTAAGATTATTTCCCTTCCGATTTTGGAGGATGAGGCGACTGTTAATTCGTTTAAACTGCAACATGGTTCTTGGAATGAGGAGGTTGTGCGGCAGCCTTTCTCTAAGGAAGAAGCTGAGCTGATTCTGAGTCTTCCACTTAATGGGTTTGATTTGGAGGATAGGCGAATTTGGCATTTTGATATTTCGGGGAACTATTCGGTTCAAAGTGGTTACTGGATAGCTAAATCCCTTGTCTTGAATCCTAGCTGCTCTGGTTTGAGTTCATCTGTTTCTTAGCTGAATTTTTTTGGGAAGCTTTCAATTGGAAGGCTTGTAATGAGTGGATCCCCACGAAAACTAACTTAGCTTCTCATGGTATGAAGATGGAGATTTTGTGTCTGATTTGTTCTCAAAAGATTGAAACTTTGATGCATGCTTTGTGGCAGTGCTCTTCTCCGAGAAGTGTTTGGACTGTGGTATTATCAGAAAGGATAAAACTCTAGACTCTATCCCTTTCTTCCATTTTGTGTTGTCTTATAATGAGAAAGTTAGTGTTTTAGAGTTTGAGCTTCTCTGTGTTGTTTGGTGGTGAATTTGGCATAGAAGAAATTAGCTGACTCACTCTTCAATATTGCTGCCTGAGACTGGGATTTATGAGTGGGTTGTCAATTTTCTTGATGATTTTCGGAGTGCTAATAAGGTTGAGGACCTTGCTCCTACGAAGGTTTTGGAGGTCCAGCGTTGGAAGGTGCCTCCTGATGGATTCTTCAAAATCAACACAGATGCGGCTTTGAATAACTGTGGTAAGGTCTTAGGTATTGGTATGGTGATCTGTGATTGCAATAGCTATGTTATGGCCTCCCTCTGCCAGAATTTAGGGGTCTGATATCACCCCAAGTTGCTGAGGCCATGGCCATCCTTAGAGGTCCGCGTCTAGCTTTGGAAACTGGTTTGGTCCCGACTGTTTTGGAATCGGATACCTTAGCGGTCGTGAATATGATCACATCGATGTTTGTGCCCAGTTCTGAGATTGGTGTAGTTATTCATGATATTATTTGTTTCTTAGGGAATTTCAATTTTTCTTCTGTTAATTTTGTTCGGGTGAGTTTGTGTGGTTGGAAGACTGTTCCTTGTTAGTGGAGAGTCTGGTCTTGGGTGATTGTCCGAGTTCTTTGTAACTGGTTCTTTTCTTTATGAATTTTTCTTTAAAAAACAAAATTACCAAGAAGGCTGAATAAAATTGAAAGGGAGATGTAAATAAACAAAGCCATTCTTGGTGTGATCACAAGCTCTTGTGGCTTATATGAGTTCCTCTTTGAGATCAACCAGAATTAAGATCCTTATAATGAGTATTCTCTCAGGAGTGATTGATAAATATATTTATATGAGCTATATATAAAAGTGATAATGCCAAACAGTTGAGAATTTTTTTAAGGATGAGCTGGATGCTTCTAGGTGGGAATTTTTTGTGTAAGCTTTCTCCAGGAATTCTTACTTGATTAATGAAGCAAGATTGAAGCTTCATGTTTTGCCACATCTCTGATTGGTTCTCTCTCAATAATAATATCTTGCCAAGTGTCCATTTTTGATCTCCACAAAGTATAGGGTTTCCATTTCCATGTGAAATTTGACATGTGTTTCTTGGAGGACTTATAATGGTATATGATATCTATTTTGATCTTCATTTCCTGAAATAAGGGTTTGCTACAAATCATTAACAACCCTCTATTCTATTAATAAGACAAATTAAATGAATGACGAGTTGCCATTTTCATTTTCTTTTTTCCCAAGTTTTCGGGCTTTAGAGCTGCCGTCATGGTGGCACCTCCGCAGTAGGATTTCTCCCCGACATGGTGGCTTATCTTATCTCCATGCTTCAGCCTTTGCTTTCCCCCTTTCATCTTAATTGTGTTCGCTACATAGCTTTTTGTCGAAGACACCATCAACATCTGCGACCACTAATGTACCATGCACGCTACCCTTGATCCATTTCTTGTGTCGGCTCATATCCCCGCCTTGCTATCTACTGTGTCTGTCTTGTCTGAACCATTGTCGCTTGCCTTGAGTTCCCCTAGTATCATGATGCAGCAATCTGTTGCAACGCCTCTAGTAGATTCGCTTCCGCCAGCGTTTATTGCGGCTGCTTAACGTTTCAGATTTTTCGGTAAATCCTTCCTTTGCAGACGTGCTCAAAACATGCATCCTTTCATTCACTCTCCTCTTCCATGCACTCTTCTCCCAACATGCCAACTAAAAAGGAGAATTTGTGGCTATTCGCATTAATACTTCGATAAACTTGGAACCTGTTTTTTTTTTTTTTTTGAAATATTACAATAATTCAGGTTTTTTGGGGTGTGTGAGAGACTCAAATCCACAACCTTGTGGTATGGGTGTGAGAGGCTTAACCATTAGGCCAACTTCATTTTATCATACTTGGAACGTGTTGCAATGTGCAAATTAGCTGTAATTGGTCATGTTATTTTATCTAAAGGGGATGCTCCTTGGAAAATTCACGATTTGAACTTTGGTTGATCCCTTCACCATGGTGACTGATATCTTTGGGTAGAAGATATTATAACATGTTGTTTTCTAACGTTCATGATGAAGAGTAAGTCTAGTCTTTTGGCTCGATTATGTTGAAGCCATGAATTCTAAGATTGCAACAATGTCAACCTGATTTTAATCTTTATAAGAATAAGGCAACAAGTTCACAAGTTTGGGTTCTTATTTACCAACTTGGTTTGGAATATTGGCACCCCTAAATTTGACTGACATTGCTCGGGGTATAAGAGTGCCACTAAAAATTGATAAGGTAACCCTTGAGGGAGACCCAAGTCATTACACTAGGGATCACTTAGCACTATGTTTGGTTTGATGGAAAGGAAATGAAATGAAATGATAAGTTAATGAGGAAAGGAAAGGAAAGGAAAGGAAAGGAAAGGAAATGATAATGTTTTTAATGATTGTTGTTTGGATAGTTATGAAAGGAAAGGAAAGGAAAATAAACAAATAAAAATAAATAAATGAATAAATATTATTCCATTTACGAAAATACCTTTCTTTCAACAATATGAACGATAGATATATATTGTTATATAAGGTTACTTTTGGGATATTGAAAAATATATTTCCTTTCATTTCATTTCCTTCTATTTCCTTTCAAATTTGGTGAGAAACCAAATTGGGTGAAACAATAAGAAATCATTAAATCCCTTTCCATTCTTTTCCCTCCTTTTCCTTTCCTTTCCCTCTCATTTAATAATCCAAACAAGATATTAGAAATCCATCAAAATCCTTTCTTTTCCTTTCTCTCCAATTCCATCAAACCAAACATAGTGTAGGAGAGAATCAATATATATATATATATATATATATATATATATATATATATGAGTTTGTGTGGTATATTTTATGTTGTAGACAATTTATTCAAAATTAAATGATGGATAGTAATTATTCATGGTTTCATGGTTTTGGTTTTGGTTTTGATTTTAGGGTTTCAGGTTTCTTGGATTCTTGACTTTAATTTTGGCAAAGGACTCCCAAAAATGAAATTTCTATGGGAGGTAATTTGAATACAGAAAATTGTTGGCAGTTGCCATATGCAGCCACTCCCACGATCAAATTTCAAACTTTAAACAATTTTCTATAAATAATAAAATTAGGTAATCAATAAAACACTATTATGATATAATATGCATATGTATGTACATATACTAATTATATATGGTCAGTAAACTAATAATATATAGAATACAAACGTGTTATCCTCATCCGAAGATGAAATTTGTGAAAAGAAATAGCTGGTAGTTGGCATATGCAGCACTCCCACGGTCAAATTTCAAACTTCAAAAAATTATTGTATATACAATAAAATTAGATAATCAATGACACTATTATGATATTATATATTAGGTATGCATACGTATACTAATTATATATGGTACGTAGATTAATAATATATAGAATGTAGACATGTTATCTGCATACATATCCGCCGAAAGAGGTGGAATAAACTTACATAAATACCATGGTCTAACGGGTATATAGAAAACATAAATTCTGAATGGATTCACCTGATCCCAGATTGCAAATATCATTGTCTCAACTCTCAACTCATCATGATTATGAAGCTTTTTCTTTTCTTTGAAAGCTTGTATAATCTTGCAATTGAAAGAAACAATTGGATCAACAATTTACCGGTGAATGAGAATCGGGTGGCTGAGAAAACCCACATAGAGTTGGATGATTGCTTCCTCAAGGGAGAAAGTTGTTGGACCGGAGAGTATGGCAGTTATCTTCGAATGGCAGCATCATGTCATCCACATCAGGCTGGCATGTGGGCATATCAAATCCGCTGCTGCTGCTTGAGAGCGCTTTCCAACATTCCTCATCACACCATGATTTGGTGGTGGTGGTGGTGGCCTGGTGGGGATGGTGTGGGTGTGCCAATAGCGCTGCTGCCGCTGCTGTGGGGGAAGAAGATGACCCTGCCACCATAGCCATCTTGTTGGTGGTATCATCTGGTACTTGTAAATATCCTTCAAGTACTACGCAATCCTCCAGCCAAGATCGTTCAAGTCCATCATGCTGAAAGGGTGCAGGCATCAAAATCCCATACAGAGTACTGAGTTCACTTACCTTCTTCAATAGACTGTAATTGGTTTGACTGTGGCTTTATGTCCAAACTCGATGGAGTTATTGCAATGTTCCCATTAATAATATACTACTTATAAGCAATTCTTTTGGTTGTGCTTTTGTTTTATGTTACTGTAATTTTGGATTCTCTTCTTGAATCTTGAGTTTATTTTTTTTTTGATGGTACTTGAATCTTGAGTTTTGTTATGCCAAGTAGCAAGCATTATAAACGATTTTGCTAGATATACATATATCAGGTGCGTGATGGGTGAAAAAAATGAAGGCACCATATATGAAAAACTAGAAAGAGAAAAGTGTTTGATACAAATATCAAACTGTTTGTGAAAAAGCTTGAATGAACATTCAAGCTTGAGAGAGAGCAACAATGGATTCTGAAGAGAATTCTCTTTTCATTGATGATTGACAAAAACGTGCAGTTACAGGCAGATATGTATTACATTACGTTACATTTCAAGAATCCTCTAATAACAATTTACCTAACCTTCCTAGAAATGCAGACGGCCGATAGGTTTGCCACCTGAGCTGAGTTAGTTACACAAACTGCTATTGGCACCTCTTGTTATTTATTCATATCCACTGGTCTTCTAGCTTGTGATATTGCTCTTGAAACAATTGTAACACAAAGTCTTGATTGCTTCACTACGTAGCTAACAGTGTGCTACCATTTATTCAAGCAACTCTGTTTTGCTCAACCACCTTAGCCTGAATGCAAGCATTCTCGGTTGAGCTTCTAGACAAACCTTGAACCTGAGCAACCTGAGCTCTACTTTTATTTCTGCTCTGATCATCATCACTAACTCTATACATATTCAAGTTATGTGTATGATGTGAATGCAATGCCAGCCTAGCTAGCCAACTCTTTTCTATTATATAATTTTATTTTTAATATACCGTATATAGTGGCGACGACCTGAACATAAGATATTACTAACTAAATGAACGTTCTACCATTAAGTGACATTGGACGGTGTTATTTTCCTTTTTATTTTTTAAAGACAAATTCATTCAACCAAAACAATATTGCAAGGAAATCTGGTAATCTGAGACAAAACGCCTGAGACAGTAAGGATATTCTGGTCAAAAACAACTATTATCGGTAGACAAAGCATATTTTGCTAAAAAATTGGCCACTTGATTGGCATTTGTAGGCACATAATTCACAGTAACACAACTCATGGATTGAATCAAGTCACAGATGTCAGTAATTACCAGCCCCACATCAGAACAAGCTTGGCTCCCATCTTTGATCTACCCTACCACAACTGCAGCATCAGATTCGACCACCACTAGTCCTATACTTGAATCACGTGTCAGCTGGAGACCTTGCCGAATAGCTACCGCCTCCGCAACTTGGGGATTAAAAGTTGCAGCAATCTTTTAGGAACTCGCAGCCATCACTAAACCCTCTGTATTACGAATTACCATACCAAGAGCAAAACATTTTCCAGCTTTATCAATATTTAACTTAAACATACCTGGTTCAGGTGGATTCCACACCACTACACCATGATCCAACTGATTTGTCATCCGAGCACTAGGCGTCCTTCCTTCCCGAAAATAGGAGATATAATTTCTCGACCACTCAACAGCATCCCCAATACAAATACCCGGTACTGAGCCATGCACCACCAAATTGAAAGAATTGATCTCCATGCCCATGAGAAGCACCCAGAATATATAGACCGCCAAGCATCACACACCACTTTTAGAGTCTGACAACCCCACACCGCATGTAAATTAAGTTTACTCTTCCTTCCTTACGCAGAGAGGACAAATCGGCCCTAACTGGGATTCCACGACGGGCAAGATTATGGCATGCCTTCCAAATAAAAACCTTCACCTTTAGACGAATTTCAATCCGCCATAGAAACTTCCACCACGATTTTGCATCAATTCAGCAATGAAGTACTTGGAGAAACTTCTATCACACACCCCACCCACAATCCGTTTTTAACCGAATAACAACCGGTTTGCTCATAGTGCCACACTGCCTCTGCAATGTATTCGGTACTCGACTGAAACCACATGGAGGAATTCTCAATACAGCGACCACATCGTCTTCCTGAAAACATGTTTTTAAACGATCCACTCCAAAAGGACTTTTAAGCTGACTAACAGTGGCCAATTCCCCCAAAAATGGTGGCAACCGAATTTTCAAGTCCATAATAAATTCGAACCATAGCGCCATCTCCTCCACCCTCTAAAAGACCATTCCCCCATAGCAAACTATTCAACATAAACGATCCAGAGGGTTTCGAAACCGCCTGCATGAAGTCCAACCCCTTGAAATAACTGCATCATATAATTATTATTAACTGAAGTAGTAATCTTTTTGGGACAATTAATAGTATAAATTTTCTATTTTGCTACTTTAATTAATCACTTGAAATATTATAAATAATATCTGGTAATTAAAGTAATGAATTATTTGTGCCTGAGATTTAATTAGTATAACTGTATAGCTAGGTTGTTCAGATGTCTGTATCATTTTTCCAAATCTGAAACTCAATGTTGATAATTGATATCGGGATTGAAGTCCACAGACACAGTACTAAAAAAGGCCATTAATTAATATATATTTTGATAGATAATTCCTGGTTGGTCCAATATTTCCATTTACAAATTAAGGGTGCAAAGTGCTGGTGGTGCATGAACATTATGCATGACAACCCTCGTGAAAGGAACAATACTTACCGGCCTATCTATCAAATAATTATATTTTTTGATATGGAAAAGTTTTGCTTCCAACATTTATTTCTTTCTCAAAAGTTTGGTTGCTACTTGCAATTGGTAGCTAGTTTGTTCAGCAACGCCAAGCAGTCTGAATAGTCAGTGGAATATCATTAATTCTAGCTCCTATTCAATCGACAATAACTCAGAGATTGGTTAACATGAATATATTTATTCAATTATATGACATAGACGAATATATTTAGGGGTGGGCACGGTTCATTGAACCGAACCGAACCGAACCAACCCAAACCGAACTGAAATATGGTGTTTGGTTCGGTTTTAAGGTTGAGTTTGGTTCAATTCGGTTCGAACCGAATGAACCGCATAGAATATGGTTCGGTTTCGGTTTTGGACCTTCCAAAACCGAACCGAACCGAACCGACGAACCGAACTATAAATACAAAAAAAATACAAATTTTATTATGGATTGTATGTTGGATTATTTATGTATGATCTTATTTTATTTTGGACTTCTATCATTCTATGTAATGTATGGACTGAATTTGGTAGAATAGTAACTATTGAGCAAGTACTTATGATTGAATTGGACTAAATTTGATTAGTTAAATAGTGATGTAGTCTATTTAGATGTGTTTTGAATGTAATGGATTGTTAAAAAAAATATAGCCCAAAGTCAATTGCCCAAAGGCCAAAGGTCTAAATACAAAAATAGGGCTGTTAAATGATACAAAAATTGAAAAAATATGTAAAAAAATCTCAAAGCCCAATAGGCCCAATAAGCCCAAAACCGAATTGAACCGAACCGAACCGAACCGAGATAAAGGTGTTCGGTTCAATTCGGTTTTGTGGTCCAATACGGTTCAAACCGATTCAAGTTTTTAAAAACCGAAAATATAACGGTTCAATACGGTTTTGGCCAAAACCGAACCGAACCGAACCGCGCCCACCCCTAAATATATTAATGAGGAAATTGTAAGAAATAATCAAACATATTTGTTGGTTTATTGTTTTTAGCCATCGATTTATATTTTATTATACTTATTACCTTTAATCTTGAACAGATAAGATTGTCTTCCATTTTGTCTTTACTTCACCCAACTAAAAATTTGGAAATCAACTGGCATGTAACTTGAAAATCATTGACATGTAAGTTGAAAGTTAATTGACATGTAATTTAAAACTTAACTGACATTTAACTTGAAAAATCAATTCGTATGTAACTTGGAATCAAATGGCATATAATCAAGTTACATGTCAGGTGAAATAAAATTTAGGGGTAATTTTGTCCACAAAGGGTGAAAAGTGATAAAAACAATAAAATATAAATTGGTGACTAAAAACAATAAACCAATAATTTTTTTTTCTTTATGAATTCACCCCTATATTAATTATATAGTTGTAGGGTGAGAGTCCTTTAGTTTTTTTACTTTTACATTTTCAATTTCATAAAAACCATTAATCATAAAAGTACTTCGGGAGATTAAAATAAAGAGAATGAGAAAACACGTAACCACAAAAAGAAGAGGGCTCAAAAACTTTATAATAATATGATTTCACATCCTACCAAGTAGTGTTGGCAATTTGGGCCAGGCCCAAATGGGCCTCCCTGCCCGGCCTGGTTTTTTCACAGGCCTGGGCCGGCCCGGTCCGCTAGCGAAACGGGCTATGCTCAAGCCCGTTTCGCTGGCGGGCCAGACCGGGCCTCATTTGGAAAATATCGGGCCGGGACCGGTAAGGCTTGCAAAACCCGTGGTCTAAATTTTTTTTTTGATTTTTAAAAAAAAATTTGAATTGAAGAGTGGCTTTTGTAATTAGCCAGGTTACCGTTGGTGACCGTTAGGAGGAAAAAATATTCAAAACTTTTAAATATTACATTTTTTTTTAAATCTTTTACAATTTTTTCCAATTATACCCTTACCTAACTTTTTCCTATAAATACCCCATCACCCTCACCTTATTCTCTACATTTTCTTTACTTCCCTCCTCTCTTATTCTCTCTATTCTCTACAATCTCCAACATCTCTCACTCACTCTTTCAACTATTTTGAAATTTATTTTATTTATTTAATATATTATTTATATACTATATACTATTATACTAATATACTATACACCATACATTATATATTATATATTTACATACCTTCCACTCTCTAGTTTCTACATATTCTAAGACTCTTACTCTAAGGTATTGTCTTGTTTATTTTTTTTAATTAACTTTCATTTGTTATTTAATTATTAAGTATTATTAATATGTTTACAACTAATGTTATTATTTGTTATGTTGTTAGGTATCCAATTGATTAATTAATTCAACACTCTCAAGCCTCCAATTTAGGTCTACTTCTTTACTTTTGTTATTAATAACTTTTTAAGGTTGTAATTATTATTATTTAGTATTTAGTGATTAGTATGTGTGTAGTTAATATTGTTGTTAGTAATATGTTAATTTTATGTTTTCTATTGTGAGTTTAACAAAAAAATAATAATTAAAAAAATAAATTCCTAATTTTTTTTAAAATTTTCGAAATTATTATTATATTTGAAAGATTATGTTTATTTTTTTTGTAGAGTTCAAGAAGAAAAAATTGATTTAGAAAAATTAATTCCGAATTTTTTTAAATTTTTTTTGAAATTAATAATACATTAGAATGAATATGTTAATGTTTGTTTTTTGTAGAGTTGAAGAAATAAGAAGAAAATAAAATTTAGAAAATTTAATTCTAGATTTTTTTAAAAATTGTGAAATTAATAATATATTAGAATGAATATGTTAATGTTTTTTTTGTAGAGTTGAAGAAATAAGAAGAAAATAAAAATTGTATAAAATTAATTCCGAATTTTTGTTAATATTTTGGAAATTATAATATATTAGGATGATTATGTTTATGTTTTTTTTGTAGAGTTGAAGAAATAAGAAGAAAATAAAAATTGTATAAAATTAATTTCGAAATTTTGTTAACTTTTTAGAAATTAATAATATATTAGGATGATTATGTTTATGCTTTTTTTTTTGTAGAATTGAAGAAATAAGAAGAAAATTAAAATTGTATAAAATTAATTCCGAATTTTTGTTAACTTTTTAGAAATTAATAATATATTAGGATGATTATGTTTATGCCTTTTTTTTTTGTAGAATTGAAGAAATAAGAAGGAAATAAAAATTGTATAAATTTAATTTCGAATTTTTGTTAACTTTTTAGAAATTAATAATATATTAGGATATGCTTTTTTTTTTTATAGAATTGAAGAAATAAGAAGAAAATAAAAATTGTATAAAATTAATTCTGAATATTTGTAAACTTTTTAGAAATTAATAATATATTAGGATGATTATGTTTATGTTTTTTTTAGAGTTGAAGAAATAAGAAGAAAATAAAAAGTGTATAAAATTAATTTCGAATTTTTGTTAACTTTTTAGAAATTAATAATATATTAGGATGATTATGTTTATGCTTTTTTTTTGTAGAATTGAAGAAATAAGAAGAAAATAAAAATTGTGTAAAATTAATTTCGAATTTTTGTTAACTTTTTAGAAATTAATAATATATTAGGATGATTATGTTTATGCTTTTTTCAAAAAAATTGAAGAAATAAGAAGAAAATAGAAATTGTATAAAATTAATTTTGAATTTTTGTTAACTTTTTAGAAATTAATAATATATTAGGATGATTATGTTTATGCTTTTTTTTTGTAGAATTGAAGAAATAAGAAGAAAATAAAAAATTGTATAAAATTAATTTCGAATTTTTGTTAACTCTTTAGAAATTAATAATATATTATGATGATTATATTTATGTTTATGTTTTTTATGTTTTTTAAATTTGTTATTTGTATAAATGTATAATTGTATCTGTAATTTTGTGACATTTAATCATTTATTTAATTATAATCTTAGGAAAATGAATCTTGAACACTTCAACCTGAACCGTGAAGACTATATGCCGGACGAGGAAATCAACTGATTATACGGTGACTTCCATATCGATACCGATCCCGATCCCCCTAGTACTACTGATGCAGGACCTTCGTCCTCGGCACAAAATTCGAGTAAGAAGAGGAAGAAGAAGAAATCGATGGTGTGGGATTGCTTTGAAGTCATACTGGTAAAGGATACAGCTGGTATTGAAGTTGAGCATGCCCAATGTAAGTATTGTCATTCTGTACTCACTAGTTCAGGTAATGGAACTAGTCATCTCAAGAGACATAGAAATAAATGCATGGCTTCCCATGGGCAAGTCGATACAACTCGACAAACCCAACTGCAACGGAACTCAGATGGTTCTGTGAGTACATGGCAGTATGATCCCGACCGGGTCAGAGAGCATGCGGTGTTGTACTGCGCTACAACTGACCAACCCATAGGTTTTCAAGATAACCCTCATTTTCAATATTTTATTAATAATGCTTTTAACCCCCAATATGTCCCTGTTTCTAGAAACACAACTATGAGCGATTTGATTCGTACTTTTCAAAAACGTAGGACTGAATTGATTTCTGAATTACAAAACATTTCTTTTTCAATTGCATTAACATCCAACATCTGGAGCGGACGTTCAAAACAAGATTATTTATGTGTCACTGGACACTATATGGACACTGAATGGATTTTACAAAAAAAGCTCATTGGATTTCGTGTCATGGATTATTCACACACTGCACAAAATATTCATGATGTTATTATGTCCGTTATACAAGATTATGGCATTCAAAACCTCATCTTGTCAATTACTTTGGATAATGCATCTGCTAACTCCAAAGTTATAGAACTTTTCGTTAATTCTAGAATCCCTAATACTGTGGTAAAATTTTTCCACGCCCGTTGTGTATGTCACATTATAAACTTGATTGTAAAATCAGGTTTAAAGCAGGTGGAAAGTCGAATCGACAATATTAGGGGGGCTTTGGGTTGGATTATGGCATCTAACCAAAGAATTGCTGAATTTTCCAGATATTGTACATCAAATGACATATTACCCCGTAAATTCCAAACAGATATGCCGGTAAGGTGGAACTCAACATATTTAATGTTGAAATCTGCTTTACCATATGCTGAATTGATTACTAGTTTTTATAACGTGAACACCGCCAACGACACCGGACGTGAAAAACTCACGGATGGTGATTGGTATGTGGCCACTGTTTTTATTGAATTTTTAAAAGTTTTTTATGATATTACTGTAGAACTTTCCGAGGTTTATTACCCCACATCTCCACTTGCAATTCTTAAACTTTATGACATAGCTGATGTACTTAGACGATATAGTGAAAATGTGATGGTAGCTTCCGCTGTTGTTGCTATGCAAAAAAAAAATTGAAAAAAATTGGGGGAAAATTCCTCTTTGTATACCCTTGGTATTATTGTAGATCCTAGGTTCAGATTTAATGGTTTAGAAGTTTTTTCCAAAGAATTGGGTGAGTCTCTGGGTGTAAGTGAAACGGATGTTGCTGAACATCTTAGTACACTGAAATCCCAAATGTTCGAGATTTTTTCTATTTATGAAAAACATGTATAGCCAGGGAACAGCGGAACCGGCGCCTCCTCAGCAACAATCCCAACAACAATCGAAGCTCATGAGAATTTTTTTTTAGCAAGGCCACAACTTCTCGCGCTTCAGGTCCAGGAAGTTCGAGTCAAAGTCAAAGTCAAAGTCAAAGTCAAGGTCAAGGTCAACGACAACACGTGGAGCTGAACAGATATCTGACTACGGAGTACTCCATCACGGAGAACGATGACTTCATAACCAACGATCTACTGAAATGGTGGTGCGGCAAGAGAAACAACTTCCCCATTCTATCGAGATTAGCATGTGACGTCTTTGCTATCCTTGTTTCAACAGTTTCATCGGAGCAGGTGTTCAGCAATGCCGGACGAATACTAGAAGAAAGAAGATGTTCATTGGCCCATGATGCGGTAGAAGCTTTGATATGCCTTAAGGATTGGCAAAATGCAACATTCAGATGACAACATCAACCGGATACCGAAGAACTCATGGATGACTTCTCAAACATGACCATCGAAGAGAGTTCTAGTAGCAACCAGCCGACGAGCTGATGTAATTATAATTTGTAAATACTTAATTTTTTTTCCCGATTGGACTCTTTTTCCCTTACCAAGGTTTTATCCCATTGGGTTTTTCTTAGTAAGGTTTTTAACAAGGCAATCATGATTTGTAATTTATACATTTCAGTATCTCACCACAAATTTAATATGAAATTTATTAGTCATCGAAAACTAATTAAATGTTGTATGAAATGAATAATATTATATTTTATATTAAAATTATTACATTAATTACTCAAAGTTATTACAATGTATAAAAAATAATATTGAATTAAAAAAAAAATTGGAAGCCCGACGGGCCTTTAACAGGCCGGTCCGTTACTGGCCCGACAAGGCCCGGCCTGTCCCTACATGGGCCTTGGACCTAGGCCGGGCTCCCTATTTCGTCTATTGGGCCGGGCCGGCCCGGTCCGACCCGTTTTCCATGCCGGTCCAGGCCTGGCCCGACCCGTATAACATACGGGCCTAACAGGCCCATGCTTAATGGGTCGGGCCAGCCCGAATTGCCACCACTACTACCAAGTACCAAGTTATATTTTTTTTTGTAAGAAAGAGATATTCATGGTTCAATACTTCAATTATATAATGACTTAATTAGGCCATAATGATCCATATAAATTCACAATTGCATAAATAATAGCACATTTTTGAGGTGGTATTTTAAGACTATCACTCCTTTAATAAGTTAAGTTTAAATGGTACCTATTATGGCGAACGGATAAAAATGTCCCCTACTATAACTTTCTTCACTATTTTGGTTTTTTTTTTCTTTAAAATCCTCCATCCATGGAGGTGAAAAACCTCCAAAGGAGGTCGAAATCGGCCTCCAATGGAGGTTGATTAAGAAGAAGATGAAAAAAAAATTGGAAATTTTTTTCATGTAATTTCCGATATTTTTCGGGTATTTTCGAGACATTTTAGGTATTTTCGAGACTTTTTATGTATTTCGAGATAATTTCTGAGACTTTTCAAGTATTTCAGAGACTTTTCACGAAGTTTCTGAGATTTTTTGATAATTGTAGTGACTTTTGGGGTAAAAATTAATTTTTTTAAGACTTTTGGTCATTTCCGAAACTTTTGGTAATTTCTGAGACTGTCGGGGCAAAAATGAAAATTTTGAAATGACCAAATCCAAAAGTCTCAGAAAATTTCATTTTTACACGGAAAGTCTCGGAAATTACTAAAAGTCTCGGAAATTACCAAAAGTCTCAAAAAATTTCATTTTTACCCAGAAAGTCTAGAAAATTATCAAAAAGTCTCGAAAATGACCAAAAGTCTCGAAAAATTTAATTTTTGCCCAAAAAGTCTCAAAAATTACCAAAAGTCTCAAAAATTACTAAAAAATCTTGGAAAGAACCTCAAAAGTCTTGGAAATATATGAAAAGTCTCGGAAATTACCTGAAAAGTCGAAAATTACCTGATTTTTTTTTTTTCATCTTCTTCTTAATCGACCTCCAGTAATGGTTAATTTCGACCTCGACGGAGGTCGAACAGATCTCCAACGAAGGTCAAATCACTTCAACCTCCAATGGAGATCAGTTCAACATCCAATGAAAGACGATGAAGAAGAAGAAAAAATAAAAAATAAAAATAAAAAACTAAAAATTAAATAAAATATATATGTAAATTAAGGGCATTTTCGACCTCCATTGGAGGTCGATTGGGGGTCGAAATTGACCTCCATTTCGACCCCCAATGGAGGTCGAAATCGACCTCCTATGGAGATATGTTCAACCTTCAATGAAAGCTGATGAAGAAGATGAAAAAAAAATTGACAAGTAAATAAAATATATATGTAAAGTAAGGGTATTTTTGAAAGTTCACTTACTTTGGTATCTTTAAAACTTAAGTTATTAAAGTGGTGACACTCATGAAACACTAACTCAAAATAGTAACAAAACCCCCTATTTCCACTAATGGTCCACTAATTATAATTTTATAATATCTTAACTTTCCTCTCCTCTGCGCTGCAAGTTCTTATCTAGTCAATTTGTCTTAATTTAACAAAGATCCAATGGCATGTTTTGTTCGTAAATAAATAAATAAATAATAATTTTGAAATATTATAATAATTCGGGGTTTTACGGGGGAGAAAGAAGAAACTCGAATCCACAACCTCATGGTATAGGTGTGATGGGTACAGTTTTACCACCAGACTAATCTTATCTTGTCTTGTTCGTAAATATCCTGATCAAAACTTTCGTGATCTTATTCATTATGAAAATATTCAGATCATTGTTTAAATACAAAATTTTTAATTTTTTGTTTGAATAATACAAAATTTTTAATTAAAACGGCATTTATTGACCGGATATAGAGATACTTCGGTTCCATTCCACATTCTCTAACAATCAATATACAGTAGAACCCCTGTAAATTAATCTCTTATAAATTAATATCCTTTCTAAATTAATTAAAAATCTCGGTCCCGATTCGGGCTAGTGTAAAAAATTAATAAACCCCTCTCTATCGTAATAATTAATAATTTCTTTTTGAAACCTAATGTAAAATTTCAGTCCCGACTGTCGCATAAATTAATAATTTCATAAAAATACAAAATATATTATATATTATTCAAGAACAATAAAGGTATTTCAATATGCTAGTTTGCACTAGGCCACCATGTTTGATATTTTTGACTCCATCCTTCATCTTTTGAATTGTCATTAAGAAGTTATTGACATCACCTTCTTGTTGTAGCCAAAAATTTTCAATTAAATTTAGTATTTTAACAGCCTTACTAGTTGAGATTTTAGATACCTTATGATTATCGTCGTCTTCATCTAATCTTCACCATATCATAATTATTCTGCCTTGTGATATCATTGATGACAACCTCTTTAGTTGGAGTATAACACACTTCTTCTTCAAATTTAGTGGCAGATAGTTCACTGTGGTGTTTCTAAGTTGGATGTGATTATATAGCTCTATAAGTGGTACATGAGCAATAAAATTGTCAAGAAGAAGCGAACCTTTCAATTTGCCATAGGTAGTGCCATTGCAATTATGAATCCTTAAAAAAAAAAAAAGTAGATGTGTAATTAAGAACAGTACATTTATTTTTTTGAAAGCAAAGAATGGTACAGATGAGCAGCAGAAAATGAAAAGGCAAAGAGTACGTACGTACTGTTACTATCTTAATTAATAAATAGAGAGCAATATTGGGCCATTGGCTTGAATGCATTTCCAACGCCCCATCTACTATTGTTTGATTAAATTAACCTCCCACAGATCGCTTCACGTTAAGTCCATCATATATACTCTCAAGCTGTGCAATACAAGCAGCAGCGGAGCAACATGGATACCGGTGGCGCCGTGAGCAGTACTAGTAGTGTGAAGGTGGTGGAGAGTAGTACTTCAAAGAGAGTGATGAGATGCAGTGATATGATGCTACGCATTCTGGGACTTTTAGTTACGTTGGTAGCTGCCGTTTTGGTGGGTGTTGATAAGGAGACAAAGGTCCTTTCTGTCACTGTTATCAAAACCTTGCCTCCCTTGCATGTTCCTGTTACTGCTAAGTGGCAATATCTCTCTGCTTTAGTGTATGTTCTCTCTCTTTTTCCATTAATTTCTTCTATATATAGTTATGTGTATGTATATATAATAATTATCAGGACGAGATTTCTAAAAGAACGTACCGCATTCAACGATTAATTTTTGATCATCCTTATACAGCATTATGAACTTTATATTTATTTTTAAAACTAATCAATTAGTAGTTTTCATTTTTTTAGAGAGATTTAAAACTAAGTAGTTATTTATGGGACAACGAAAATTTATTTATTAAGAAAATTAGAAAGTTACAACGAAATATTTATGGGAGCAAGAACTCCCAAGAATCTCGTAGTGCTTAAAAGGACAACGATGAATTCTAATATACAAGTCCCCTAATCCCCAAATAATCCAATACTTACTTAACAATTATTTTAATTTCAAATTCGATCTACCCTGCGTCTAGGGGAGTAGCTCAACTGGTATGTGAATGAGCTTGAGGTTTGGACAAATAACTCTCAAGTCAGCGGCTCGAATCTTATCAATGGTAAAAAAATAAATAAATAAAATCGATCTACGTACCCATAAAGCTAGACTATATATAGTTTTTTTTTTTAATTTGTTTCCAATGTCTACCAATTTTTCAAATTTCCTTACGGATTTTAATACTGTAATCAAAAGCAAAGCCAATTTCATTAAATTTGGAAGGTCTGGGAAGGGAGCATGACAAAAAAATAATTTAAAAAATTTTACATATATATTAATATGTATAAAAACTTAGGTGTAAAAAATGAGATAAATTTTAACTATATTTAAAAAAAAAATTATATAAACTTAGGGGTAAAAATGAGATAAATGTTAACTATATTTATAAAAAAAAGTGGTGCTATTGGCACATCCCCTACTGATCTATTCATGCCCCATTTTTTAATTATATAATATTCTTTTTTTCCTTTATCAAAATTACTTAAAAGACATACAATTTAGGAAAGAAATATTCTACAAAGTAAATCTATTAAAATCTCATGTTTTCAAAAAAAAAAAAAAAACTCAGTAATCTGTTTCTTCAAAAAAAAAAAAAAGTTTAACTCTTAAACCCTAAAATCTGCTTCTTACTTACATCTAAAATATTATGAAAGAGTTTGAGAACGATATCAAGAAAATTGAAGAATTTTCTAAAAACAATATCAAACATCTTGAAGAATTATCTGAGAATGACATAAAATAAGAATTGTCTGACAATGATAGTAAGCATCTGGAAACAATTCATTCGTTGGAAATAAGTTTGAAGTTTATTTTTTCTTTAGAATGATATCAAGTTGTCGTTGTGTTAAAGTACTCTGTTATTTTTTATTTTTTCGTTTCCGAAATAAGAAGAAAAAAAAAACTAAAAATAAAGAAATAAGAAGAAAATAAATAAATAAATCAATAGAGGTGAGAGAGATGTATATAGATATAGAGATAAGAGATAGAGAGATCATATATGATATGTATTAAGTTTGAAAAATAAGTAAAATGGTAAAATGAGTAATTTTGGAAATAAATAAAAATATTTAATTTTATTTAATTAAATCAAAATTTAAAAAGTAGGGGCAGGAATAGATCTGTAGGGGGTGTGCCAATAGCACCACTCAAAAAAAAATTAGCCCCACCTGATTGTAATGAAATCCATTTCATCAACATTATTGACAAACCAAAAATAGTAAAAAGAATGTTTATATATATATATATATATATATATATATATATATATATATAAAAGGAGTAAAAATTCTGTTGGACAAAAAATATCATTAATTAAGTAATTACTATTGTAGATTTATATTTTCTGAAAATTTTTGGTCTATCTCTCCTTATATGCCTTTGGTGATATTTTTTATTTTTTATTTTGGTTGTGATGATAGGTACTTCGTGGTTTCAAACACAATAGCATGTTCATACGCAGCAGCATCTTTGGCATACTCTATTAAATTTTTAGCCCGAAATAACACAGCAATATTAGTCCGGACAATTCTAGACCTGATCATATTGGGACTGCTCTCCTCAGCCACGGGGGCCGGCATAGCGGTGGGGGTTCTGGGGCGAGAAGGGAACTCACACGTGATGTGGAACAAGGTTTGCAACCTGTTTGGTGGGTTCTGCCGGGAGTTCGAGGCTGCCCTAGTCCTGTCTTTGGTGGGATCTCTTGTGTTTCTTTTGCTGGTTGTTGTGGCTGTTTTCAACCTACACAAGAGATCCTCTAGCAGGTAGATTCATCATTCATCGAAAGATACAACTAATTAAAATTTATTACATTATTACTTGGTTATTAGTTGCGAAACTACAATAAGTTGGTGGATGCACCGGTAAATGTTTTTAATTGCATGCTTTCTATATGTACTAGTATTTAAATTTAATGTGGTAAGCTGGTTATTGGCCTGTGCTACTGTTCTATTAGAGCTGTTATTATTACATATATGATATAATATTATATAGTTTTTTCGTGATATGCATACATGGACCTAGTACTGTTCGATCATGAAGTCTTGAGATATTCATCGAAATAATTTTATATATATCAAGAAAGAATCTAGATAGCAGAAGTCGAAACCTTGTCTTGGTTTTCCTTCTCATCCAAATTAAACCGCTTTGGAAGATACCTACCAACAAAAGCGTTCTTAAATTTGGAGGAGCCGATGGCCTGATGGCCATGGCAAAAAACTTTTTAAAATAAATATAAATAACAAAACATATGTGATTGTTGTAAATCAACTAAGAATAAACTGAATAAAGTGAGAGATAGAGAGAGATACACGAGAGAGAGAGAGAGAGACAGAGACCAGAGAAATAGCTTTTGTATTGAACATTTCTGGAGCCTTTTATTTAACAACAACAGCATCTATAAAGAAAAGAAAACATATATATATATATATATATATATATATATATATATATATATATATATGGGCAGAGGGAGGCGGTGGAAAGGGGAAGATATTTGTGTGATAAAAGTGAGAGATACTTGTATGTATTATATAAGTGGTAAAAGCCACATATTACAATACTCCTTTGTATTAATTTTTTAGGAAAAACCTAATGGGACAACATCCGAAAAAAATGTATACAATGATCTCTTTGGATCTAGTGGGGTTGGATATTAAAAACTATCTCATTAAAAACTTTATCAAGAAAACCCAGTAGGGATAAAACCTGATCGAAGGAAAAAATAGTATAGTGTACATATATCCAGAAATTATTGTTTTCTTCAAAACATTTCTCACGTTTAGCTAGGGAAAACCCAGTGAGATAAAAACCTGAGCAAAAATATTCATTGATCTGTCGGATCAAAGTAATATTTATGATGATTTTCTGGATCAAAGTAACATATATACGATGATTAGCAAGATCAAAGTAATATTTACAATGATCCTTTTGATCAAGTCAACATATATACGATGATCAATTGGATAAATGTAATATTTATGATGATCTTTATGGATTAAAAGATTTTTGGGTGTGCTTAGAGAATTGCCTCATTAAAACCTTATCAGGAAAACTCAATGGGACAAAAACATGATTGGAAGGAAAAAGAGTACAATGCACATATATCCCAAATAATAAATATACTTCATTTGATATACTCCCCCTGATGGAACGTTCCCCCTAATGGGATGCTTCCCCTAATAAAAGTTCTTTCGAAACAATCTTTTAGATTGTTGAACTGAAGTATACGATGTTTATTTCATAAAATGTAATAACATCATAAATGATTGGGGAGGAGTATGAGCAAAGACTTGCTTTATGAAGTAATATCCATATGGAATCTTTTCAGAATCTTTTCAACATATTCTGATTGATGGACAAGCATTCCAAATTGATCTATGTTCGATCTTCAGGTCGAAACAATATTTTCTTTCTTATTTCTTTATGGAGACACATGAGTAAATAATATGATTTATTATATCCTTATCTTATCGGATATTAACTGAGATGGTTATACCACATCCGCTCATATTGTTTTTAATCTATATAAGGATTTCTGTATGTTCATCAAATACAGATTATGAGATCTCGATTTACATGCTTCTAGCATTGAATTCTTCAGGATTTATAAATATCTGCATTGAGTGAATCATATAGATAAATGATTAATACGTCTAGAAGACGTATTTCAAGCCTTTTAAAAGCAGCTGAATTTATCAACAACGTAATCGTATTCATCAG
The DNA here is from genome assembly GCA_033220585.1 of Dipteronia sinensis. Classification (NCBI taxonomy): domain Eukaryota; kingdom Viridiplantae; phylum Streptophyta; class Magnoliopsida; order Sapindales; family Sapindaceae; genus Dipteronia; species Dipteronia sinensis. Next base: position 40,330,298 of record CM065643.1, read on the forward strand.
TAATGAATACCAAGTTTCTCTAAGAAACCTCACACTACGAGTCGTGCCTCATATCTCACGATCCCATTTTTCTCATTACGTTTCCGTATAAAGATCCATTAGTATCCAACTAATTTAACATCTCCAGATGTCTGGAGTACTATTGATCTAAACATTTTATTATTGGCTTATGAAGTCAATTCTTCTTGAATTACTTCTTTCATCTAGGCCAATCATGCATTTTGTCTACAATTATTGATATTATGAATATCATAATTATCATTTATAATTTCAGTAGCGCTACTGTATATAAAAATACATTATCAATGATTGTTTCTTTATGATTCCACATTTCTCTCATATGACTTATAGAAAATTTCTCAATTTCTATACTCTTGTATCTCTGTTGAGATTACTTCCATTTCAATGGATTTAGTCATTTCATAGACTCTGTATGATTTATAGAATTTCTCTCAATTTCTATATTCTTGTATCTCTGTTGAGATTTCTTCTATTTCAATGGATTTAATCACTTCATAGACTCTGTATGATTTATAGAATTTCTCTCAATTTCTATATTCTTGTATCTCTGTTGAGATTTCTTTCATTTCAATGGATTTAGTCATTTCACAGACTTGTGTCTCTTTAGATATATCATACTCTGTTAGAGTTGATTTAGAGAAAGTGTATTTATTTATAAGTCGAGTTTTGTTTACTTTTGGGATCCCAATAACAATACCTTTTAAAAGGTTCATAAGCTTATGATATGTATCGGATGATTTATTTGTTGCCTTTTTTCTCTGATCGTTCTTCAAAAAACAATCACCCTGCCAGGGTTTATGAAATAGCAACTTATAAAATCTTGTTAACTTTAATATATCAGGTAACAGATTAATAATTATCTGATGATCAATTATCTTTCGTATTTGAGAGATACGAAGATTGAAATTAGACACACATATATAGAGAACCGAACTGGTATCTCTATTTTGTATATAAGTACTTTTTCATTTACTTTTCTCTTCTAGAGAAACTGGAAACGTTTGATAAGTGATTCTCCTGATCCATTTTGATTATGAGTATATCTGAAAAACTAATAATTAGTGCAAGTAATATGAAGATGTTTGATAATAAACAAACATATGATCATCTCGTAGATGCATCAATTAGAACCATATAATAATGAAAGGGATCATTTAGTTTATAAATATGTCCACATATATCTCCTTGAATTCTTTGTAAGAATAATGAGAATTCAAAACCAATTTTAGAGTAAGATGGTTTTACTATTAGTTTCCTCTATGAACATGCAGTACATAAGTTACCATTGGATAAAGAATCTTCTGGTTCGTTAATGGATATCCATAAGAATTTTCAATAATTATACACATCATTGTAGATCCTGGGTGACCGATACGATCACGCCAAAACACAAATATTTTTGGATCTGGAAACTTTTGATTCATAACTGCATAAATATTTATACTCTTTATAATAGTGTAATATAATTCAGAGATAAAGCACGTAAGTTTTCTATAATTAGTTTCTGACCTGAATCATGAAAAGTATTGCATACATATTAAACATTCTCATTACTTATCGTTTCAGTATGATATTCATTCCCCTGTATATCTTTGAAACTAAGCAGATTCCTTTATATTATGTTTGAATGATATAAAGTATCATCGATACACAATTTAATACCATCTGGTAAAAAGATTGTGGCTCTTTTAGAGCTTTTGATCAGATCCGCTGGATCTGATCTGGTATTAACTTTATATGTTTTTGAACTGAGCATATTCTTTTATGTTCTGCTTGAATAATATCAAGTATCACTGATACATGATTTAGTATTGTTTGATAACAATATCATGGCTCTTCCAAAACTCTCTATCAGATCCGTTGGACCTGATACAGTATTTCATATTTGCTTAGATCAAAATCAAATTCATAAAATATATCTGACTCCGCAGAATTGTATGAGTCGTTACTCAAAGATTAAATATAACCGTTGACCACTAACGGCATGGAATGTTTGTGTAATTTCGAACAAAAATTGAATATACCTACAATTATTTCAAAACTCAGGGATGATAATGCAATTAGCCCTACTTTTATTATAAGTCTTGTCCTAGGAAGCGATTAGCCATGTATGAATGTACATACCTTAATTGGCAACAAATTATTACTGCCCAATATTAAAAGACGCGACGAAACATGAAGCTTCAATCTTGGCTGGTTTCAACTTTCAAGTAAAAAAAAACCTGGAGAAAGAGAGATTTACAGCTCCCAAAAAAAAAAGGCCCATATAGAAGCACTTTTATAGCTTATATAAATATGTATGAATCCCTCTTTAGGGAATTCTCATTATTATAAGCTCTTTCTGGTTCGTCTCAAAGAACCAAGAATGGCTTTGTTTATTCACTACTCTCTTTCAATTTTATTCGGCCTTCTTGGTAATTATCTTAATTGACAATCAATTCTCTCTTCACTTCACTCCCCTTTCCGTGTTTCTCTTTTTTATTTTATTTTTTTTCCTTTGTGCAGGTAACATAGTGTCACTCCTTGTGTATCTGGATTCTGGCTCCAATGTCAGTTCTCAAATCTCAACCTCTATAAATTATATTAAAGTTTGTGGGTTTGTTTATTAACACTATAGCCTGTTGTTTTGAGGCTAGCCTTCTACAGGATCTTCAAGAAAAAATCAACACAAGAGTTTCAATCAATGCCATATTTGCATTCTAAAAAAATAAAATCAATACCATATATTCTGTGGCACTATTCAGTGCAATGCTATATCTCTACTATGCCTTGCTCAAGCAAAATGGATTTATGCTCATAACCATCAACAGTTTTGGGATCTTCATAGAATCTCTCTACCTCATCATTTATATGATATATACAACCAGAGATTATAAGGTATATATTAATCATTAGAATTGGCCTCTCCATCTTATTATACATGTCCCCATTTTTGTGCACTGTTTAATTTTGCTGGTAATAACTTGGTTTTTATCTGCTAAAACTGTCAGATATTCACAGCAAAGTTGCTTATCATGTTCAACTTGGGAGCATTTGGCTTGATTGTATTCTTCACTTACCAGATCACGACTGCCTCTAAGAGACTTGCAATTGTGGGATGGATTTGTGATGTCTTCTCGGTCTCTGTTTTTGCTGCTCATCCTCTTGGTATCATGGTATATGTTAATTAATTTGATGCACCAATATTTTCCCATATCTTAAACGAGCTTCAATTATTGTCCTAATAAAATTATGATACTTTAAACAATTTCAGAGGCTGGTTATAAGAACAAAGATTCTAGAGTTCATGCCATTTTCGCTCTCCTTGTGCCGGACAATCTGCACCATGATGTGGTTCATGTCCAGCCTTTCTATACACGATTACTACATCGCAGTAAGTACATAAATATAAAAACAAATTCCATATTCAATTAATGAATTAAAACTAACCTAAAAATGTGTATTAGTAATAATACAATTGTGATGGGTATTGTTTAGGCACCAAACATTCTGGGAATGGCATTTGGGTTGAGTCAAATGATATTGTACCTTATCTACAGTAAAAGAAGAAATGAAATCTCGCCAGAAGTTGATATAGAAGACCAACCAAATAAAGCTCCAGTGAACAAAGATGATCAGGTTGATAACAGGAAAACAAATTGAAATCAATACTATTCAACTCACCATGTGATCATCAAATGCATTTCAACAACGTATACATACATATATATATTATAGATTGTTTGCTACAGCTTATTCTAGCTGTTAATGGCAATTTGATTGATACAAATATCTTTAAAGATCTCTTGAGGTAGTCAGGACTCATATAATAATTGAAGATTGTGTTTTCGATCGAAGGCCAAAATTTATTTTGGGGATGCTTACAGTGCCATTGTAGTCTCTAATGCAAGAATGCCTCTGTTTTTTTTTGGAGGTAGCATTGTTTGCATAACTTTCCTCATATGAACACAACTACATTTATCATTTACGTAGCATAATCCACAGCCAGAATTGCAACAATTCCAATTTATTTAATAGATTTAGCTATTTTTTTCAATAAAAACTTGCATTTAACCAAAATCGGAAGATATGAAGTATAATCTGCAACCAAAACTTTACAATACACAATAACTACACATTCACCTAATTAATACAATAATAATGCTAGTCAGCCCAAAAACCAACCTAAATGATGTGGCAAATGATTTGTCATTGCTATATTATTCACCACATCATCCAATGATTTGTGTGATGATGACAACTCAATTACGACATAATTTGGATTTAATTTTTGGGTTATATAGTATTACTCTTAATACAATCATCTAATTAATACAACATGATCTCGTGATATAATCAATAATCATATACAGATTCACAGTTGGATAGAGTTCAGGGTTGCTGACTTCTTAGTTCTTGCCGGCTTACCACTACTTTACTGTTCAAGCTTTGCAAACCGCCCCTTAATTCTTGTCCTGCTTTCTGCCCGGACTTTCCTTGATTCATATCTGATATGTTTATCATACCTGTTATTATCCATTAAAGTACTGTCAGTTTAACAAGTTCAAAGCATCATGGAAGCATCAGTGTCATATATGATATATCCAATGCAAGTGCTCTACATTTGAAGCTTCACACACATAGCCAACCTCCTACTTTTAGCTTCTGCCGACAAAATCTTTCAGATAGTTATCATTCATATAATATTTGAAGATATTTAAAGAATCTAACCACTAAAAATGCTCCTACACCCAACTTTGTTGCTGCATTAGGGAACAAATGACATTTGATAATATAGAACCAATCAAGTAGAGAACACAAAAGTTATCAGAAGCACTTTTTATAAGCCAGAATATTTCTTAACAGATCATTCCAGTTTTAGAAATATAAAATATAAATAAGATCAAAATATTCAATTCTTAAATATCTTACAATTCAAACTTGTACTTCTATGTGTGTTTCTCTCTATAAAAAAAAAAATCAATTTGAGAGGCCATGTTTGTAGGGTAAAAGGCTAAAAGTGGTATAATACCTTCTTGTTTTCCTTTTCTCCTTGTACCGGGAGATTGCAGAATCTCTTTCCTGACTGTTTAACTCATGTAAACCAAATTTAGGAAGAACTGGTATGGTTTCAGTTGTAACAGGATCGGGTTGATGTGATTGTTCTTTGTTACCATCACTGCTATGACTTACACAGCCACCAGTATCTAAATGTTGGTCAGGCACCACAGAACTTTCCTCAAACTTCTTTCTTAATAATGATGAAGGAAGTTGATTCGCAACCTCAAAACTATCAGTAAACCACTGAGCTGCACTGGCCTGCATGAAGGGAAGAATTTAAGCACATAGAGAGCTCTCCAGTTAGTGAATGAATCCATTGCATTACAAGTTCATCTAAGCATACAAGTACATTGATCTTGCTTATTAAATAAAGCAGAACAAATACAAAATCCAGCATTATATATGGAGACAATAGCATAAACTTTGATGATACACTTTAACAAATTGTTTCTATATCATTTCTGCTGAATGCATAACAGATTATATCATTTGCATGAACCAAAGAACTATCTATAGCATGTCACCATTTTGTTATTAACTTCAATAAGAAATTCCATTATTCATCTAATTGTCAACATAATGACCAAGGGCTAACAAATGAGACTGCTAAACATATGCTTCAAATGCCGGGACAAAGGTAATACTAGAATCATCCCAGACCTGTTGTATCTTCACACTTCACAGTAAGAGTGTGGTATTCCTTTATTTCAATCCCAAAAATTTCTGGGGAACTGCACAATCGTTGGACTAAATCTTTTTGCAGAAAGATAGAAATCAATCATCCTCTTATGGCAATACTCATAGAAATGGTCTGATGGGGAAACGATTCCAAGACATGTCCCAGCACAGCTACAGTAGCAGTCTGGAATTTAAGTCAGACTATAGAGGTTTAAGGGGTTAATTTTTAGCTAAGAGTTAGGATAGGAGTGATAATTGGTTAGATATGTTTCTACCTACAATCAGATTCATATCCACACATTACAAAGAACCAACAAAGAGAAGAGCTGACTATGATCAACTTCTTCTTCCCACCACTCATATACAGATTATCCCTTTTGAGTGAGAATACCAATATCTGTTCACTTTCTTTAAGACACTGTCCAGTCTTCAAATTGATTAGTTTGTGAGGCCAAAACCTCATGGAAACTGAAAACTCTGATGTTTGTACAAAATACAGACCCCCAACTTCAAAGCTAGTATAGTTGCCTTTTGCCCATACATTGCACTCTTAAACTTCAGTTGCTGCCTCCATAGCAGGATCACTAAGGTGACTACTTCCTGTTCTCACATATATATGCTATTTAAAACCCCAATCCCTTTCATATCTCCAGTCCCTTGGACTGGTTTGATAAAGATATATATAAACAAGAGCATGCCAAAAGTGGACATCATATGCTGGCCATACAAAATTTCACACTCGCAATCATACACATAAAAAAGATACTACACATGAAAGAAAACATACTTGAACGTTATATAGTATGAATTAGGAGAAAACCATCAAGAGAGAACCTTTTACCTCATGATCAGGAAATGAAATTGGTTTTGCATCATGTTCTAAACCAGTATGCAAATTTCCTGGCTGTCGATCTAGCTCAGGCACCAGTGAACGGAACCCAACAGCGGTTTCAATATCTGCATTTTCATAATAGTAGTTGGGTTCCAACTTTGCAATTTGACGAAGCTGACGAAGCATTTCTTCCTTTTGTTGCCCACAAGTAGCATTACGATTCTGATTCAAAAACAATATCCTGAACCAAGTCAAAATCACAATATTCGATGGAAAACTCCACAAACCTATTCCATAAATGATCTAAAACAAACAGGACAAGCAATGAATCAAGAAAACAACGAGAAACAAAGTTATTACTTTGAACTAATTAAAAGCCTAGAGACAGATATACAGTGATGTGAAATTTGAATTGAAACCAACTAAAACTCGACCAATGTCTATGAAACCTAACCTAAAATGGAAAAGTGACCAGCAATCTCAAATTTATTTATTTTTTATTTTTTGCCCATCTCTTCACTAACCAAGCAAAGAGAGAACCACCAATTGAAGACTTGTCATAAATTAGAACTCAGAAAACTAACCTACATAACTTGAAAATATACAATCTTTGAAACATAAATTGATCTAAACAGCAACTAAAAACAGATCTAAAAAAACTTACTTTAGGCAGAGAAGGCACATCCAAAGCCTGATAATTATGAGCCGCATCACTAGGAACAATCAAATTATCAATACTCACAAAATCATTAGCCTCCCAATCGAAAAACTCCGATAACCCATCACCATCAAAATAATTGTAATTATTATTATCCTCGGTGGAAAACAAAGCTTTATTGTCCAAATCATCGAACCCAACAAAAGTCAAGAGCTCAGTCACAGATGGGCACCCATTGAAGGACTCAATTGGTCTACGGCTATGCAGAGGAGAGACATAGAGCGTGGTATGATTTTCCCAGTCACAGTTGGAGCAGAGAACAGAGTGCTCTGTTTCACAGAAGATGGAAGCAGGGGAATCACCACAGCTGTCACAGAGCTGAGAGCGAGAGTGCTTTGAGAAGAGCTGGTTTGTTGAGTGTACTTCTCTGTCACATGAGAAACAAAGCTTGGCTGAGTCAGCTCTGCAGTACAAAACAGCTCTTCTGTCGTTACAGTAGTCGCAGAGTCGTTTTGGTTCCTCATGTTGTGGCCTTGGCGGCGTTTCTTGGGGTTTATGAGGGGTTTCACTCATTTCTTTCTCTGTTTTCTTGTTGGGTTTTTTATTTTTGTTGATTTGAAGATAAGAAGGAGAACAAACACAAGGCGTGGAAATGGCTTTAAGTTGCTCTCTATATTTCAGAGAGAGAGAGAGAGTCCTTATCGTTTCTTGCTGTGCAAGAACTTTCGTGAATACCAAATTGATTTTTTGAAATGAAGAAAGTGATATTTTTCACCCTTTTTGTTCAGAAATGAAAAAAGTTGGTGTGGTTTTTAATTTGTTAGGGCTGTACACTGGAAAAAACTAAAAAAGTAAGTTTTGGAGCTTTGTCAAAATTCAATTTTGAAGCTGTCAAAGTCGTTGAAAGGTACTGCAATTTTGGAATCATAGATGACACAACTACACTATCTACATTAGTTAATCAAACCATCTCTTCAGTCTGGAGTCCGGACACCATCAGATCCACACAATTACTTGAACTACATTATAATTTATATATAGGCATGCATCTGACTGCAATGGGGATGAATATCAACTTATCGTTACAAAAGATTACGAATTATGATACTATATTATATTTTATCATTCGACCCAAAAGCTTCAAGTTGATGTATATAGTGAATTATTGTCAGATCATCTCCGATCCAAATAGTATTTTTCGTGCAACTTTTGTATTAAAATAGTGCAACTTTCACACTATTTCACTATTTCATCTCCAATCCATTGTACCAAATTTTACGCTAAAGAGAATATTTTCTTTATTTTCTTTTTTTATTATTATTTGTCAACCAATAATAATCTCCGACCAATCAAAACCCAATTTACAACAAAAAAAAAGTTTTGCGCTAAACGAACAGTATCACGCCAGATATTGCATGACACTGTTCACTTGCACAAAATTGCCGTAAGAGATAGCGATAGGTTGGAGGCGTTTTTTGCTGCAAAAATGAAGATGGCGATGGGTTTGATGTAGGGTTGGAGATGCTCTTAATATCTAAGTTGTGACGGTAGAAAAGATTGAAAATATTTGTTATATGGTTATACCTAGTAGCAAACGTTAATGGATTGGTACATAAGCATTATTTCAAGATTTATGAAGGTTTTAAAGACACTGATTAATATGGTTCCCCAAACCATACACCCACTTAATAGGGTTGGGGGATGATTCTAGTTCTAATTTCTGAAGTTTAGTGAGATGATGATTGAAGATGATAATGACAGTTTTGCTCCTCCAACTTTATTGAAAACATGACACTGTTAAATCCCACTCCCGTTAATGATAGAGGGTTTGAGTCCCACTGTCATTTTATAGGTATATTAGTGAGTTTTCTTTTCGTCTTGTGGGAGTAGATATCTCCCAATTTTGTGAGTAAATTATCCGGATCATACATGTAATGCTTATTCTTGGGAAGTTCCAATATACTCCTGACTCAAGGAAAAAAGAAAGGGCAAGGGGGATGAATGAAAGAGACATAAAAAGGGAGAGATTATGAAAATCTTTATTGTCTGCAAAGCTGATATTTATAATTTATGCCTGTGGTGGGAACAGGCAGAGAGGCACACCAACTTTTTTCCAAAGAAGTTGCTGGAAAGTGTCTCAGCAATAGAAAAAATGGGACCTAAATGATTCATCAAAACGATTGTCTAGCACTGTTTTCATCATTAATCATTGATTAATAACGATAGTTTACCTGTCTCCTTCATCATCACAAGTCATTAACTTGCATGCTTATCATCACCTCAAATGCCAGAATCTTGTCCATGAAATTTTGAAAAATCCAAACATCTCATAGATAGATGGAAAGGTAGGACTTTTTCAAACAAATTGCACTCCATCATGCATGTATTGATGAGAAGGGGCAGAGGAAAGCATGAACCCAATTCCTACCGTGATGAATATATGCGAAATTGAAATTCCAAAATTTCTTGATGTAGTTATCACATCAAATCCACGATTGGAAAAAAAAAAGGCAAGCAAACAAAAAACACACAAAATAAGAACAAATACTCAGATTATGAAATCATGAACAAACATGACCAATGCAATAATAAGATCAAACAACTGCTTTAAATGGAAATGAAATTAAAATACAAAAACAAATATTTATTTTTATTTGGGCAAAAGGGGAATCTAGATTTGGCATTCATGACAGATTTACGTTCATGTTGGGGAATCAAACCCTCTAGCTAAATACACAATCAAATCATTGTATTATATATATTTTCTTTTCTCCTAATAAAGTGAGAAAAAAGAAGGGGTCAATGAATTTTTGTATATATAAGGAGCACTTGCTAAAATGATAACTTTGAAATAGAAAAAAACACAAACACAGCATCTTCTATACCCCATTTACTGTTAACTAACTTCTGACATCAGTGAATCATGACATCAGGGTCAGGTGTTGAAATCCTGCGAGTGTTGTATGAGTTGCACTGCCTGCACTTGTGTCCTAAGATGTGAAATGGGGATTTGCTGGTACTGTTGCAGTCATTGCAGAGGATCGAAACCTGAAACAAACCCGTCCCACTCAGTCAGGTGTTTAGTATTCAATAGTTTGCTTGCCAAAGTAAGATTTCAATACAGAATAAATAAACTATGCAATGAACACAAAGTCTAGAACTCTAGATAGATAAACTGTATTAATTGTGTTCTAAACCAGACAAAAAGAGGACCATGGTAACAAGGTATATCCATGATAACATGCCCTGAGGACTTCAAGTGACAATTTGGCATGGCAACAGCAGACCCAACCCAAATACTAAAATTTTTTCTCAACCAAAGGAAGTTTCTGCACTGCAGCAGCTTCATGAGAAAAGCATCCAGAGCAACTGCATATCTACTAGAGTCAACAATATAAATTGTGTTTAATAGATGAGGGCTCAAGATACATATACTGTTTGCCTGTTAATATCACCATTGGTGGGATTAATTACCACCAAAAATATACAACACCATCTCCATGGAGTAAATTACGAGAGGTTAACTACTTAGGTAGGATAAGCGTTCTAACTTCTATAAGCCCAACAAATTTCATCAATGACCCAAAAATCCTAGGTAAAAAAGAAAAAGAATATTGGCGACTGTTAAAGATCATTATCACTAGATATTACTTCAAACTGATGCAGGGGGTGCCCACTGCATTTTCATAGCACGCCAAGCCAACATAAAGTAAAAGGCATGGATGGAGTTATTACATCATATTGATACTCCTCGGGCATCTTATTAGCTTCAATCTGTCAAAAAGAAACCCTGTGTTAATGTTGTTAACGAAAGAAGCAGTGAGATAAGTATCACAAAGTAAATCAACTAGAATATTCACCCAACTTCACAGACAGCACAGGAAGTCACCACTGTCAACTTTCCAACAAACTATGAAATGTTCAGACAAAACTGAATGCACAAAGACCAACAACGATCAAGAGTACTCCACCAAACATAAGAGCTGGGTGAGCCATAAGTTATTCATTTAAGCTCAAGGGAAAAAGTTGGTTCAAGCCCTAGTTAATTTAAGCCAGTGGTTAAAGCTTAGTCCTTTTGAGACTCAAGCTCAACTCTTTTACAAATCTAAAACCAAGACTTAAAATCTAGAGAGACAAAAGGAGAGTGACATGCTAATAGTTTATGCCACTAGAGAATTTGGGTCTGAAACAAGCAATCAAATTTTGAAATTTTATATGGTCACATATGGTAGCTGCAGTTCCATGAATGGTGACATAGAGAGTATTTAATTTGGATATTTGGGTCGATTGATAGTGGAATCATATGGAAGATGGGATTAATTAGGGATTAATGGTAAATGTTGGTTTTAAAATACTAAAATTAAGGAAAATACGAAACAAAGAGATTCAAAATAAATTACCTTAAGAGTCTCTCTAACTGTCTAATTCAACAAGAATAAGATTTCTTAGTTACGATTTAAGACTTAAACAAAGGCAAAAAAACAAAGAATTAACTAGTCTCACAAGTCACAGCCAAATAGTTAAAAAAAAAAAAAAATACAATCTGCAATTGGCTTTGACTGTAAAAATTAAAAATATCCCTAATTGTGAAACTTTGAGAGATGCCCTCGATCAACTGTGGGAAATATCGTTTCATTATGAAGAAAATGGCAAATTTCTTTATTAATTTTATGTTTTAATGAGGTAAATGTAATGGATAAATTTTCATACCTCCATTTCTAAATTTTCCCAGTCGGTAGACATGCTGAGCACTGTTTTGGAGCAGAACGGGCAACGATACCTAGGCAATGAACAAAATTCATAATATAAAAAATATGCAACTGTTAAGATTCATCCAATATACAAATATATAAAATATTTGATATTTGATCTGAAGTGTACTGATTTTGCAATGCCATTTCATGAAAGCAGTCTGAATGCATTGTGTGTCCACACTTCATAACTGTTGAGCCTTTAATTGAGTCAAAAAGATACTGTCAGCAAAAAAGAAAGTTGTTAGGCCAATAAAAATTTTGTGAACAGCAGTCAACATGACAGAACGGTAAAGCACAAACCTCATAACAGACAGGACAGTAGTTTTTCATAGAGTTCTCCACACATACATGATTATTCTGCACACTCACAGCATAGCAAGATCCTGTTCTAACAATAACATTAGGAAAGGGAAGCAATGTATGACAAAAGACCCACTGTCTCAGCTCTCTTTCCACAACCAAGGTACAACAACACAAAACCGATTAAAAATGTATGCATGTTTTTAAGACCAAAATGATAAACATAGGAAATATTCAACTATTAACTACAAGTGCAGTAAAGATTAAAATTAATAAGAAGGTAATATACTGAATATATTACATTTCTAAGATAAAGACATAAGCAAATCCACAGCTTGAACGTGAATGTCTGAAACTTGGCTCAATGCTCCATTAATACATTGATGATACTCCAATCGAAAGGTTGTCATCTTCTTCCTCTCATATTTCTCTATCACTTGGCCGTTCAGGCTTGAGTTTGATACTTTGATTTAAACATTTTTCTTCACCCATACCAGTTCTGGTGGAGAATTAACATTTTTGAAGTTATTAAGGCAGACTTAGAGATGCACATTTTCCCTCGGATCCTCAAACCCCACGTCCCCATCCCCATTTGGAGAAATATTTTTGGGAAAAAAATGGGGAATGGGGTGTGGATGGGGATGATTTTCATCCCCAATTTGAAAAGGGGATGGGGATGGGGGGAGGTCCCCCCATCCCCATTTCCCCCATAAATATATTGAAGTGGGGATGGGGATGGGGTGACCTCCCCCCATCCCCATTTCCCCATTTCCCCCAAATCATATATAAATAAATAAATAAATATATTATATAACACTTTATGATTTTATTATGTATTGTAATGCACACTTTATGATTTTATTATGTATTTGTAATGCACTAATGGATTTTAATTTGTATTTGTAATGAAATTATTTTTTTTTTATTTTTAATTTTTAATCAAAAGGGAGAATGGGGAAACGGGGAAATGGGGAAATGGGGAAATGGGGAAACGGGGAAAAATGGGAAAAAAACGGGAAACTAGGGTTGGGGATGGATATACCTCCCCCAAAATTCTCCATCCTCATTTTCCCCAAATGGGGAAGTGGGGGGATGGGGGAAGGGTCTGGGAAGTGGGATGGGGATGGGGGACCTATATCCATCCCCATTCCCCAAATGTGCATCTCACAGACTGATCACTGATGGGTAAATAAATATAATTTAACTTTAAATCCTAAAATGTTTACTTCTCAATTGTCTACTTATTTACAATTTCCCAAAACCGGAAGAGAGGAAATAGAGGATATCAGCTAAGAAGATCGCTAGAACACAGAACTGAGTTCATCATTTTAACTTCCTCGTTTGATTTACAATCGCTGAATTTTTTCCATTTACATCCAACTATTAGTAAAAAAAAATGTCATATCCCAAATCATTCCAGAAGGCATATGAATACGTCACTTTTTTATTCAATGTTATATGTTATGATCATAATTCATACATAATTGTAATACCGTCTTTAGTTTCTTAATAACTACAGGGCAAATGAGAACGTGAATGAATTTTCCAATCCTTAAGAATCACAAGATTCACATGCCTTAAATAAACTCAATTACAGAATATAATTCAAACAATTTCCCTTGTCTGAGTTCATCCTACAATCTTACCAAAACAAATTACCCAAGCAATATAGGAGTTTACCCCTAGTTATACCCAAACTAGTATCTTGATTCTTGAAGTGTCATTGTTGACAAGTTTTAACATAAGATGGACGAGAGGAAGACATCAATTGCTTGTGGGATAAAATCAAATTCTTGGCTTAACTTTGGGCTTCCATCTCCAAAGAATTCCAAGATGCTTCATTTTTTTTTAATCCTTTTAAATTGGGAAACGGTTTTGGGTAGCTTTTTATTCTATACTTTTGAAAAGAGATACTTTTCTTATAGATCTTTGGGGTTTGGGGTAAAGTTCATACAAGTTTCCATACCTTTTACTTTTTGTAGTTGAGTTGTGGACAGCTAGTTAACCTTTGCATCTTCTTTATTCAATAGAATCATTCTAGTTTCCTATCATATATATATATATATATATATATATATAGTAGTTATCAAGTTAGGGATCTCGCACGAATTTTTTGTACGGGATCACAGTTTATCACATGATAAACCGTGATCCCGCATGAATACCTGATCTGATAATTCGTGTGTGTGTATGTATATATTAACTATCGAAATGGCATTCGACATCTCCTAAAAAGCTTTGACTAATAACTATCAAATAAATAACAATTGACGACAGAGGGAAAAAAATGAAATAAAAGAGAAGAAAATTCTCTCTTGAACTTAGCCAGCAGTGACCAATTTATGACCATCCTAAGCACACATAAGCTGGTTGTAACATCAAAATACAAATGATTGAAGGAGAGACAAATCACTTTAATAAACCAAGTTAGCCAGCATGGTAATAAGGTTGCATACCACATTTCTGACAGTGAAAGAACTCACTACGACCCCCAACCCTGAAAGCACAATTAACATAAGAAAACAACTCAGCACTCAATAAAATGTTTATAGGCAGACAAGCAAAATATATGACCATATAACTAGCTCACTTACCTACAAATCCCACAATCATCACAATGGAACTGCCCCTTTGAAGTCTGTAGAATTCACATTAACACATGATATCAACCCAAAATATAACAACATTTTACAATTCAACCAATAGATTGAATACTAATTATCTTACATCATCGTCATAGAATTTGCAAATGTTGCAAAAATATTCACCCATTTTGACCCCACAGTCTGAACAAATTTGAGCAACCTATACAAAATAAGGGACAAATATTTAAAAACTTATAAGAAAAACCCACATACATATTTAATAAACCAACAAAAGGGTAATCAAAATATGGCCTAGATCCACGAAATAAACACCTGCTGCTCGGTATTACAAAGTGAACAAACAACCTGGAGCACCAATTTGAAACAAAAACAAAGTAAGCAATTTATCACGAATACACACACACATAAACATGTATATACCAAGTAAAAACTAAGCAAAGAAAAACATACTTGCTTTACATCTCGCCTGACAAGTTCGTGATGTTCCTTGGGGTTGCTCAACGAGCTCTAAATCATAAAACGAAAAACCCCACGAAAGTAAAATATAAAAACAAGATACAAACACAGCTCAACAAACATCAATAGACATTTACAGAGAGACAGAGAGAGTTACCACGGCCTCGTTGTGGCAATGGCGGCAGGGGAAGATCTTGTCGCAACAAGGAGCGCGGATTTTGCATCGTCTCCGGTAGTGCTCGCATCTGAAGAGAACAAACAAAAACATTTAACAAAAAAACAAATTCAACTAAAGCAAAAGAAACATAGAATTTGGAAAGAGGATGTGGAAATTGGAACCCGTGTTCTAATTTTCCAGTGTGAGGACGCGCAGAGTTGTCTTCTTTTTCCATATAGTAACACGTTAATGTCAGAACAAATCACACCCCAAAGAAAAAAAAAAGTGAGAACGGTGATGATGCTCCAATTCGATCAATGACATCGATATAGGTTTTTTTTTTTTAATAAATAATAAAATTTTATTTATAGTTATAGTATACGATCAAAAAACAAAACGGGGTAATTATCACTAAAGTCCCTATTTTTTCATGAATTGTCATCTTTTTAAACGTCTTTGCCATATTAGTCATTTTAGTCCATTGTTTTTTTAAAATACATCACTTTAGTCCATTTGACCAAAAATTAAGGGTCAACTATAATATAATATATAAAAATACAATTTTACCCTTTATTGTAATTTTTAAAAAATTTCCTTTTAGTCCCTCTAATTTCAATAATAGCTGGTCAATCCCTAAAAAATAATATGTTTTTATCAAGAATTGAACCTTTAACCTTGTGATTAAAAGCCACAACCTCTGACCAATTGAGCTACTCTAGTTTATTGTTGAGAATTTGTTGATTTAAATTATATATATCTAATCTGTTTATATAATTTAAAATAAACTTATATTTAATAATAATAATAATATATAAAAACATATTTATGAAAATGAAAAAGAAAATAACAAAATAAAAGTAAAAAAAGGAAAAAAAATGAATTTTTATTTATTTTTCATCTCTGTTGTTGATTTTTTTCCCTTTTCAATTTACGGGTCTTTGATTTTCTGGGTTTTTTATCAAATTGAAATAATATATTTTTTGAAAAGAAAAAAAAAATTACAGGCTTTGAATTTTTAGATTTTTTGAATTTCCTTTTATTTTGTTATTTTGTTATTTTCTTTTTCATTTTAATAAATATGTTTTTATATATTATTATTATTATTAAATATAAGTTTATTTTAAATTATATAAACAGATTAGATATATATATATATATATATATACATTTAAATCAACAAATCCTTAACAATAAACTAGAGTAGCTCAACTGGTTAGAGGTAGTTGCTTTTAATCACTAGGTTGAAGGTTCAATCCTTGATAAAAGCATTTTATTTTTTCAAGGATTGATCGGTTATTTTTTCAAGGCCGGGCCACCAAGGAGGCGGGCTGTGTCTGGGCTAGAAAGGCACGAAGGCCCGTGCTGTACGGGGATGAGGGTATCGGCCCGCCGTGTCGGTACGGCACAGCACTCCAGGCTCTCGTGCTATGGCCAAACAGTCAGTACGGCGGACCAGCACGCATGCCGACCGTTGGTCCGCCAGAATTTAACTTATCCTTAGAGATGCACATTTTACCCCGGAGAGATGCACATTTTATCCCTGATTCCCAAATTCCCATGTCCCCATTCCCATTTGGGGAAATTTTATTGGGGAAAATGGGGATGGGGATGGGGATGGGGATAGGGATGGGTCCCCTCTAATCCAAGATTGCAACTCTAATCCAAGATTGCAAGATTTCGGCAGATATTGTCAAGCTAACTCTCCCAACAATTCCAAACAAATATACCAGTAAGGTGAAACTCTACTTACTTAATACTGCAAAATTGTTTAGATTATGCTGAAACTATTTCAGGTTTTTACAACATGAAAATGGCCAAAATTGGCCGTCCACCACTAACCTTAGACGATTGGTATGTTGCAAAGAATTTTGTTCAATTTTTAAAGGTTTTTTACAATTCCACTTTAACTATTTTCGGGCTCTATTACCTCACATCTTCTAAGATAATCTATCAGATTGTGGAAATGTATGAAATGTTAAACATGCATTGAGAATATGATATCTTAGGCACTACTGTTGTTGCCATGAAAAACAAGTTTAAAAAATACTAGTCTAAAATTCATTTCCTTTATGCCTTAAGTGTTATACTAGATCCTATGGTTAAATTATCTGGTTTAGAAACTTTTCTTAATTATATTGGCTCTAAACAGGACTTAAATTTTTCTGAACAGTATATTGACCTGCGAACCAAGTTGTTCGAAGATTTAGTATTTATGAGTATAGGTTTGACAGCGTTAACACCCAACAATTGGAAGAACGGGACATACTCCCGTCGAAGAGAAGTTGGAGCATTCTCAATCGCTGGCTAGTCAAGTTCTTCTTCTTCATCCTAAGCTCTACAAGCAGCTATAACTAGAGGTGCCGAACTCAACAGGTTCCTTGAAACTCAGTTCAATTCAGCCAGAAACACGGAAGAATTTGATATGATGTTATGATGGAAGAACTATAGCAACATATATATATGATTCTATCATAACTAGCACGTGATGTACTCGTTATCCACGTGCCCATCATTTCTTCAGAACATGCATTCAGCAAGAGTGGACTTATAATTGAACAAAGAAGAACTTCTTTGTCTCCTGAGATGGTAAATGTATTAACATGCCTTCGGGATTGAGAGCATGCTCGAAGGAGGATGCAACATCAGTTGGAAGACCAAGAAGTTATTCAAAATTTCACAAATTTATACGTCAATAAGGGTTCCAGCAGTATTCAAATCCAAGAGGGTCAGGACTAGGACTATGAGTGAAGACTGAAGACTGAAGAATTATTGATTGCACTCTTTTTTTAATTTTTAATTATACAATTATATTTACTTGACTACTTGTAATTCAATTGCACTCTTTTTCCCTTACCAAGTGCCGGTGGGCTGTGCTGTGTCCTTATCGTGTCGTGTCTGGCACGGCACGACATCTTAACGTTCCGGTACAGCACAACCCGTTTAAGAGACCAGGCATTAGGGGGCCGTGTCTTAGGGGGTCGTGCCGGTACGTATTGAAAGCTTTATATACTGTGTGGAAGATTCGCGGGATGGGTTAAAAATATGATATGCTTCTGACTACTATCTGTTGTTAAAATCAAACCAATAAGATTATTCCACGGTGTCATTATTTAACTATAATGATTTTTTTTTACATTGTACAATTGTAGAATTAGGAATGTATAAAGAAAAAAAATAGACTATGCCAAAACCCCACCCCACAAGAGGCGGGGTCCTACCAAAATAAATAGGGGTCAGAGTGGGTTGAGATTTGTTGTCCCGACCCGATCTTGACCCGCTTATAATTTATTTATTAATATTTAATCAATAAAAATTAAAATACATTACTATAGTTAATAAAATAATATATATCTTTATTCCAAAAAATAGTAATATATTTTATTACTAGTCTTAAGATATAAAAAATTAACATGATTTTTTTATCTAATTTAAACCTAATTTTTATTTAATTTCAAAAGAAAAAAAAATAGTTATATCCTCGTCTAGGAAATTTCTGGACCTCTGTTTTCAATAGTTGGGGTTAGAGGTAAATAATTTGATTGGGATTAGGGTTTGGATTTGTTTTCTTTGCTCCATTGACTATTCCTATATACAAAGATTATTTTTATTTTCTATTAATTTTCACATCCATTTTGATTGAACCGAAGACTATGGTGTAATCATAAGCAGGGACGGAGCCAGAAATGGTTTCCATAAGAGGCGCTGTAAAATACAATGAGTTATATCATGTATTTTAGAGGGTATGTTATAGAAAAAAATTAATAAAAAATACCGTTAATGTGTATTTATTTGTCAATTGACATATTAGTAGTTGGAATACAAATTGATTTATAGAGTTAGAATATCCAAAAATTACTCTAAAAATAATATAGAAAAACATTATGGCTCTTTATTCATGATTCAATAATAGTGTTTAGGCGTTAGAAAACTAATTTAAATTTAAATTGTACTCATAGTATTTTTCTAATATCTAAAAACTAGAGACTCAAATACAGAACCCTATAATGTGTGTTAGTGTGTGTTAGTGTGTGTGTGTGTGTGTGTGTGTGTGTGTGTGGTAGTGCTGAAAATATGTGCCGGCCCGGCCCAGGTAAGCATGGCCCGCCAAGCCCATTTTCCAAAACGGGTCGTGCCAGGCCCGGCCCGTTTGGGAAAATGGGGGCCCGTCACAGCTATGGCAGGCCGTGCCGTGCCGGCCTGCGTGCCGGCTTAGGCGTGCCAAACGGGCCGGCCAAATTTTTTTTTTTTTATTTTTAAATAAATTTGTTAATAATAACATTATAGAGTATAGACATCATAAAGTATTGGATTGTGGCACATAACCCTTGTCCAAGTAAGTATGTTTTCCTTTACTTTTTTCTCATTTCTATATAGGTGATGCCTCTTTTCATTCTCTTATTTATTCAATGTGGGATGTGTGATTGAATTTCCATTTCCATTCGTTGATATAACATAATGATATTCTTTTGTGTCCATTTTTTTTTCTTTAAATATGGAAAACATAGAGAGAGTTGGGAGGTCTATTAAAATTAAATAATGGTTTTGATAAAAAAAAATTTTAATAAGCTATCTATTGATATTATGCATTAATTTCCATCTATGAACAAAAATCATATATATATATATACATATATATATATATATGTAAATAAATCATTAAATCTCTTTCACATATTATTTTTCCCTAATATTGGTCATAGTAATTGCTTATCACCATAGTTGTATTCAATCTCACATCCCACATCGGATAAATAAGAGCATTGAAGAGATGTATAACCTATATAAAAAGGAGGGAATGGTAAATGAAAATTTACATACCTAAACAAGGGTTATGGACTATGGTTCAATACTCTACAATGTCATTTATATAAATTAACACATATTGATTATTTAAAAAATAAATAACATATCAAAAGTATAATATGGTATTAGGGTGAGTGAGATAAGTAAGATTGTAAGAGAAAACTAAATTATTTGAATGAGAAAATAATATTTGTTGAGATGCAACATATATATTATGATTCGATTTTCATTTATATTTAAGATACATCAAAATAAATATGATATATAGAATCAATGATATTTTTTATGTAATTTGATGGAAAATTATTAGATGTCACATTTATAGAAAAATTAGAAAAATGAAAATGAAATAGGGGTAAAATTATATGATTATGACCTTTTTTTTACCTAATTTCGCTTGGATTGTAGTAATGGGACGGTGAGACAAGTCATTATTGATTTAAATAATATGTGGTGAGATAAAAGATTTTTTAATATATATATATATATACAATTTTTCTATTGTCAGTTCGAATTGATATAAGATATATCAGTTCTTTACATGTTGAACATTAATGGATTTAAATCATTTGACTTTGTTGCATGCACTTGTCAAAACATCTTTTAAATCCAATAACTCACATGCAATCGGTTCGAAATGACAATAGAAAGACTATATATATAAGAAAGAAAACTCACACAATCCCCCTCGAACTATATTTGACACTATAATATTAAGGAAATTTTAGCTTTCCAATCACTTCACTTGGTTTCATGTTCTTGTAATCTTTATTTTCTTCAAGAGCCGTCACTTTGGATTCGAATCTAACGGAGAAGTGACCTTATGATCTTTTACTTGATCCTTTAATCCGAGTATGGGTCACCTAGTTGATGGCTTTGATTAACGATGTCCATCAACTTCACGTTAATGTCTATCAACTTCACTTGGAAGTCATTGAAGCATTCATCCTCCTCCATCCTAATTGTCTCGAATTGCATTTGGAGGACTTAGAGCTTTGAATCCTTCACCACTTCGGTTCCCTCATGAGCCGTCTCTAAAATCTTCCAAGCTTCATGTGCATTTTTGGTGATTTGGATGAGATTGTATTGATTTTCATCCATTACACTGAATAAGGCATGCATCGTCTTGTTGTTCCACTTCAAAGCTTCAAATTCTTTGGGACTCCATTGAGCCTTGGACTTAGGCATTTTCCTTCTATCTTCGGCGGTCATGGTTGGTGGTGCGTATCCATCCTCAATCACCATCTAAACTCTATCATCTATCGCGAATAGGAAGGACTTCATCTTCCCTTTCCATGAGGAGTAATTATCCCCCTTGAGTAGTGGTGGTCTCACACTTGACGCTTCATCTTTACTCACCCCAAATTCACTCATAGTGTTTGGTTATATGAATGAAACAACCAAAATGCACTCAAATGCAAGACACACAAACAAGAGCAAGAAGCAATTCAAGAAGAATTGACTTCATAAGCCAAATATAAAGTGTTTAGATCAATAGTACTCCAGACACCTGAAGATGTCAAACTAATTGGAAACTGATGGATCTTTATATGGAAACGTAATAAGAAAAACTCTACCCTTTTTAGCAATCACTAACAAGAAAATAATAAAAATATAAATATATTAATACAGTAAAGTTTTACAATGTTAATTGGTACAAAATTGTAAAGCTCATTCATTAAAAGGTCTATAAACTTTTAGAAATTATACATTATCTATACATACAAAATTGTAAATTGTGATAGGAAGTGTGGAAATAATTTCAATATCAACGATTCCATCCTGTTAGATATAAATATATAGTATATTGTATATGTTTTTCCAAAGGAGAATGATTAAAAAAAGTATAAATATATGTCAATATAACATAAATTAGATGGATTATATGTCATATCTCATTTCTCTGTTATATCGGTTGTGTTGTAGAGCATGATAGAAACGTCTCTGAATTTTGACCTATCGTTGCAAAAATCGATCCATATATATCTCTTAGTTCAACGTCAAAACGACACCTAATATAAAAGAGAAAATATAAGTTAAATTCACATTGTGTAATCTAATTTCATTGTACTATAGTAAGAGAGGAAGTTGTTTTCTCCATCAAGCAGCCATGTTAGCAGAATAAAAGATACATTCACTATAGAAAAGGAATTCTAGAGAAATCTTGTAGGATGAAGCCAATCTCAGAGAGTGTAGTTTTTCTGCTAGAAATCATGTTTACAACATTCAAAGCATCTGATTCCAAGCCAATTAGTGCAATACCACTTTCAACCTAAAACGGATCACATAAGCTTCAGAAATCTCGAGACTAAACCAGCTTGTAATCTTGTAACATCTGAAAGCAAGACTTTCCCTCGAAAGACATGAATTATCATGATCACTATTTCATATTAATTTGCAATATATACGATTTTGTATGTATTTATGCATCAATTACATTATAAGAAATTATGAACCTTCACTTCACTGTATGCATTTCTCTAACAAATGTTCGAATTAACTTGTTCTTCAAGTAGCTAATTTTCTTAGTATAACTCTTATGACTTGATGCTCAAAAGTAAACTATTTATAGACATAACTCACTCATATACTAATAATTCACACATCCAAAAGGGCCTCAAAAGTAAGAATGGCTTTCGCAGCACTCGTCGTCTACATATATAAGGATTCCATAAACCAATGCAGATTACAGACATAATGTTATGTACCTAACAAATGAAAAATGATGATTTTTTCCCAATGAAAGTATCTGATATTGCTTTTGTTTGTGCAGTAACAACAGCCACCATAGAACTAGATTCTAATTGCTTTAGAGTCTATCCAACACAAGCAATCACTTTCAAGCCTTGAGAAACTGCACAAGCAACTTTATCTCCAACAAACTACACAGATACATGTAGGAATACAAATTGTAAATACTGTAAATGGCAGATGGTAGACTAAATATTGTATAGTAAGTAGAAAGAAAAACCAACGGCATCATAACATAGCTTGCTTCATTTGACTCGTTTAAAAGTGCTCCTCTCAAAGTGACCAAGAATGACCCAAGGAATGCTCAAATTGACATACATCTCAGCACTGTGGAAAACAAATAAAGAAAAAACATTAACTTCATATTAATACACAATCAGTCTAAACCGTATAGTTTACCAGCCTAATCACCATCAGAAATTCAACAAACTAAAACCTATATATAACTGCTTACTAATAGTTAAATATACAAAAACATGTAATATAGACAATTGTAATATAGAGATGGTATTGGATAACAACATACCTGATTTCACCAATAAAAGCACAATCCTTACCAACCTAACAGTTTTGTGTGGTAACATGGAAATCAGACTGCAACATATTTTTGATTAAAGTTATAAATACAAATGGAGGACTAACAATAACCTTTGCAAGCCAAACAAACAAACAAAATCCACAGCACATCAACAAAATGATACTGTCAACAACATCAAATGAAAACACATACACGGTAACAAATAATGTTCCTGTTATCTTTTAGCTCCTCAAGATTAACATATTTCAGAAAGTAAAAACATTTTCTTTCAAACAAATTATTGCTTTTTCGGTGCAATTCAATGACAAATTTTCAATGAATTAAGCTGATTTAAATGTAAAGATACCCAAATAAACAGCTAACAAAGACATACCCACAACATCCTCTAAAGGGACTTCAGCTTCATTCAACACCGTGACGATCTTCTTCACTTCCTCAGTTGTCTCATTCTGCCACCAAATTAAAAAAAAATCTCAGTTAAGTCATTAACTAACTCGCAAACAACTTGATCCAAATCAAGTCCCAAATTAATATAATCATTACATTGAAACAACATAAATTCACTAATCTAAGTTTTTTTTCTTCTAAAATGTTGAACTTGTTCTTCTTCCTTGATGCATCTTTTTATTCCAAGGGAAATTTTGATTTTTTTTGTAATTGTTGAAACAAAAAAAAACCCGAATAAAAAAAAACAAAGACAAAGTAAAAACCTAAATAAGTAATGAAATTGAGCTTAAACACAGTTAAAATTTGTAACAAACAAAAATAGATTAAAATTTCAAGAGTTCAGAGCAGAAAGGTTTTTGACAGGAGCAAGAAGCAAAATTCATGAAAAGCAACAAACTGTAACTGATATGGGATTGAATATCTGTTGAGAAATTTAGAAATTAGAATAAAAATTGAAGAAGAAAAAACGCGAATTACCGGTAGCGAGAGACCCTGAGCAAAAGATCCTTTTGTTTTGGCTAAAAATAGAAACTTTAACAAAAAAAAAAACAACACAATCGAAGCAGTTAAAATCTTATAAATGAATCCAATAAAACTCAAATTAACATCAAAATCAACAACAAATTACACTACAACCTCAAATTTACTTAACACAGTTGTCAATCACACAATCACAGCAATTCAGTACCTAAAAATTCAGAAAGCAAACATATTTCGCTCTCCGGTGAGCTACAATTTAACAAATATTAACCTATATCTAAAGTGTATATGCAAACAATTAACAGAAACATATTCAGCTCAAACTCACCTGTAAAAGCTACAGCGAAATAGGGTTTTGTACAGTAAGCTTCTGGTGTCTCTTTTTCTCTATTTATTGCACGATTGTATCTCCTCTGTTTTCCTAATTTTTTTTATTCTTCTTCCTTATCAAATGAATCCACCGTATTTCTTATCCGATTAGGTCACCGCTTGGACTGTAATCATTTTTTTCTTCTTCCTTATCAGATGAATCCACCGCTTGCACTCAAATCACTTTTTTTTTCCTTCCCTTGATCCCTTCACTTTACAAACGTCCCCCGTATATTTAAGTCATCAAGTTGCACGACAATTAAATTTATACCCCTATATTATTTCTTATTCCTTTTCAAGTCATTAAATGTATATAAAATAATATTTGCATCCCCTATCTCATTTTACAATATAAAATAATTATCAATCCAAATACTTATTGATTTGGGTCCAGTCTATATCATTACCTCTAGCCTTATAGCAAATAAATTCCTTATAAATTCATAATAATTGGAGTAAATTATTTAATAGTGATTTAACCTATTTAGAATATTTGTCATTTGACTTTCAAAGAAAATATAAGGATGCTCTAATTAAAATCTTACTAAAACCTATATATTAAGCAATTATATAAACTTTAAAGTCTGTATTTATAATTTTACTTTCAAAGAATTAAAAAAAAAAGTCAAAGAAATTAAAAGAAGGGGGTGGCTATAATTCAACCGACCAACTCACTCTTTTTATATAGTTAATAGAAAAAAAATGTGAATCACCTATAGTGAGGGATTTAGAGCAAACAATCTTCTCTTTTGTTTGTTTTCTAGACCTCTAATATCAACAAAAGTTCCCTTGTTTTTTTTTCTGGATCTCAGATATACATGTGTGTTCATGTCTATCCTCAAATCTCATAGTTATCTTTACACTTTTTGACTTTTTGTTTTGTTATCTCTGCTCTCTCTTTTCTATCGATCGAAGTTCACTTTTTGTTATTGATAGAAGTTAATTCTTTTTTTTTTTAATTGTTAATTATAAAGTCAATGATAAATTTGTAAACAGTACCTATTGTGATCATTCAAATAATTATATAAACTTTAAGAGTTATATCTGTAATTTTACTTTCAAACAAAAAAATGGGATGCTATAATTCACCGACCAACTCCCTCTTTTTATATAGTTAATATAAATTAGGGTTAATTGCAATAACATACCATGAGTTTTTCCAAAAAGGCTTAATATTCAACAAATAACTTTAATTGTAGCAAATACTCCTATTTACGGTTGACTTCCATACCTTTTAACGGTTGGCAGGGATTTTGGTAAAAAAAAGTCTAAAACGCCCTTATACTATGCTTGAAAAAGTTTAATTGCCCTCTACTTTTATTAAAATAATAATTAAACTATTAAAAAGTAATAATAATAAATAAATTTATATAGTTACATTTAAAAAAAAACTCTTAGAAAAATCAAAGAAATTGAAAAAATAAACTCTTACAAAAATAAAAATAAAAAGCAAATGCAAGATCAACGACCTGCAAATTTTTTTCTATGAAACTTCTATTTTTCCCTTCCAAACTCTTCTCTTCTTTTCATTTTCTCTCATTTTATCACTTCCCATACAAATATTTCAGATTTACAAAGCCATCTGCATCATCCAAAAATCACCAAACTTTATCACCCAAAATTTTCTCTCATTTTCTCATTTCCCAAACAACAATTTTTCAGATTTAAAAAATCATCTCCATCATTCAAACATCTGTACATCACCCAACATCATCACCCCGAAATTTCGCTTATTTTGTCATTTCACAAACAACAATTTTCAAATTTCAAAAACCATCTCCATCATCCAAAAATCACCCAACTTCATCTCCATCATCCAAAAACTTTCTTTCATTTTCTCACTTCCCAATTTCATCAGATTTCAACAATGTTCGAAAATACGGTAAAATCGGCCGCCTAGGTGCTGCCTATACGCTAGGAGGACGCCGGCAGTCCCGTTTCGGCCAAATCGGCCATATTAGGCGGTCAGAAGAAAATTGACCTATTTTGACCGGGGAAATCAGCCGATTAGGTCGAAAAATATGTTGTTATTGGTAAAATCTAGAAAGATGCTATGTCAGCATAAACATCGTGTTTCACGGGGATAACAAATGAAGTGTCAACAAATGTCGACTAAACTACGATGACCAGGAGATAATCTCATAATACCTGATCAAGGTTACTTAGATGGTCGGGTGAAAAATGTCCTACCAAAGTAATTAGATTGATCAGGAAAATATGATTCGATCGGGAAATCCTAAGATGGTCAGAGAAACCCAAATAGTCGGGTTTAGCTATCCAGTCGGGTGTAGATCCCTGGTCGGGGATGAAAGAGATCTGGTCGGGTTTGGAGGAGGATCGGTTAAGCGACACGTGGGCAATTTCTAGATACACTGGGATGTTTGACATGATGATAACGATGAATTCAATGCAATCACGATTCAAATACGTAAAGAATAATCCTATTCAAATAAGATATCACGAAGTATACTCTGGTAAGGAAATAGGTTTCCTTATAGTTATCAGAATCCAGAATAGGCAAAAGACCTGATGTGATTAAAACACCAGTGATGTAATATAGAAAAGAAGATTAAAACGACTCTAACAAGTCAGCGTTTTATTGAGTTATTACCACTTTTCTCTTACTTGTACTTCAAGAATTATGGTTCTATACATGTATAAATAGACCCTCAAAATACCCAACAAGGGTTCACGAAGGATCAGATTTTTAGAGAGCAAGTGAGAAAGAGATTGTAATATTCTTTTCATAGTGGATTTCTTTCTCGCCGTCATCAGCAATCGTGGTTTTTTCCCTTTAGGGTTTTCCACGTAAAATCTCGCTTGCATTGTCTTCTTTTACTCTTGTTGATTTCTTACATAATCATAAATTGTATACAACTTGTGTGACGTGCAATTTGATTTACATAATCCTAAAAACCGTCGTCAACATCTGGCAAATCGAAGTCAAAGTCGTTGACTCCGTCTAATTGTTCCAAAACTCGCCGTCGTCGAAGAATAAAACTCAAGTGCCCGGTGTCTAGATCCGACACCATTCACGGTGGACAAAAAAAAAACACAAACAAAGATGAAGATAAGTTTCAGAGAAGAAAATAAAAAGTTAAAAACATGAGTCTCTTTGTGAATAGAGTCAGAGAGGGATGAAGAGAGAAATTTTTTTTTGAAATTGGGAAATTGAAAAGAAGTTAAAACGATGAAGAGAGAGATAGAGAAGGAGAAAGAGAGAATGTATTGCAAATTTACAATATTGTCTGTGTTGAAAAAGAGAAAGAGATGGATGTTTATCGGGAAACTAAAGAAAGATAAAAGTTTTTAAGAAGAGTATCAGCCATCATTAATTTGTTGGATTGTGGACCAATAAGTGATTCAATGGTACTTGATGCCAATCAAAAAAGAAATTAAAAAAAGTAAAATAAAAAATATAAATGAAAAATCAACCGACTAAACACCGAACTAGACGATGCCCAGTTCGCCTAGGCACTAGGCACTGGGCTACCCCTGACTAGTGTCTAGCATTTACTAGAACATTGGATTTCAAAAACCATCTCCATGACTCCATCATCCAAAAATCACCCAACTTCATCTCCATCACCCAAAACTTTCTTTCATTTTCTCACTTCCCAAACAACAAATTTCAGATTTCAAAAACCATCTCCATCATCCAAAAATCACCCAACTTCATCTCCATCACCCAAAACTTTCTCTCATTTTCTCACTTCCCAAACAACAAATTTCAGATTTCAAAAACTATCTCCATCATCCAAAAACCACCCAAACTTCATCATTCAAACATTTCTTAACTTCATCACCCCAAACATCCCTTCAAAACTTATCGTTATCAAAACAAATCCATCAACTCAATCATCTACCCACAAAATAATTTTTTTCCTTTTTGTAAGAAAAAAAATTAGTAAGTTCACTGCCGGGATCATTCCGACATCGGAGTATCTGTTCCTCCACAAGGAGCAAACTGCACCTCACGCGGACCTCTCGAAGGAGCAGGTTTGGGCCTTTGATGGGGAAATTCCGAATCTCCATTAATTGATATTTGGTTTTCATTTTAGGAGAATGAGATTTGGATCCCCAATTTTGGAGGAGAACTAGATCTGGTTCAGATTTAAACCGAAATATTAGATCATGGTTCAGATCTCTTGAACAGAAATATTCACCATGGACATCGATATGATCTCCATGATCTAATATTATATGTTATTTTTATATATAGTTTTTAATTAATAAATACATAAATAATTTATTATTATATCTGTCCAAATTAGTTGATGCAGTAAATGACGATCTTAGCCCGAAGAAACCAGTTAACCATTTACCTTTAACGGATTTTGACTAACTGCAAAGGGGCTACAACAATGAAAGCAATTAGTTGAATATTAAGCTTTTTTCATTGCAGTTAACCCTAGAAATTAACAAGTCTCCCATTAACAACTAACTTGCAAAAATTTTTCAATAATAATAATAATGAATTTTTTCAAAAAATGTTGAGTGTGATTTTTTATTTTTATTTTTATTTTTGTAACCAATACAATTAATTTGAGGTTTACAACCTCAATGATGTAACCATTTATTGTGCATTTTTTAATTTAAACTCATTTGTTCCACTTGTATTATAAATCACCAACAACATTTTTCCATTGAAAAACTATAAACCATTAACAATCTACAAACACAGCTTCTTCCCATTTAAAAAAAAAAAAAAAATCTGTGATGCGTATTGTAAGATGTACACATTAACACAAATCTGGTTTATTTTATTTTATTTTTATCCTATATATATATATATCATCATACTACTAATAATTTTTAAGTTTATAAATAATGTATTCAGCTATTATAAAAGATCTATATAGTTATTGAGTTAATTTATAGTCTTTAGATTTTAATCCAAAGGTATATAAAAATTAAGAACAAAATTAAAAAAAATTAAAAAACCACACTTATATAACTGTCCATTAACAATACATGAACTATATTGTAGCTAAACCCATAAATGATATAATAGTTTATTTAATTTTGTTTTTTAACATGTTAAAAATTATGTGAACGCCATTATAGTATTTAGTTAAAAACGTTTTTTGTCTTTCAATTTTCAATAAAAGGTGGTGCTAGATTAAGGGTTTTACCATTTAACTTATGGATTATTTCCAAAAAAAAATGAACTACTAATATTATATACCACATTCATATTAAAATAAAATAAAATAAAGGACATATGATTATTTGGCTTGGTGGAAGGGGCCAGCAAGTGGTATATAAAAAGGAAAAAAAAAAGGAACAAGAAAAGAGAAGAAATTATGATATTATTAATATTAAAGCAAAAGTATGGATGCAGGCAGCATGAGTTTATCTAAAAAGAATGTATTGTCCTTCCTGGTGCTGATTTGGTTAATAATCCGAAAACAATCATAACATGAAGTCATGAACAACACTGGAGGAGAAATTACAACAACAACAAAGGCAGCCTCATCCTGTATACACACCTATATGGCAATCAAATGAACTATTCTCATCAAGGGAGGGAAAAAAAAAACTAATCTCATCAAACCCACAAAACATTCTAACCAATTTAAAGGATAGTACATGAGCATGAATTCTGCTTTTGCTTTTCTTCCTTGTTCTTGTCTGCATTATAACAAAGAGGAGGGGAGGGAGAGGGAGAAAAGAGAGAATGTTAATTGGACGGTAGATATAAAAACAAAATCACATAAACTGAAGCATGCATATCATGATATCAATATCATTGCAAAACAACGGCTCGGAAATAAGGTCATCTCCAATATTTCCAAGTCCCAGCAATGGAGCCGGCTTTAAATAATTGAGTTACAACTATGACAACAGAAAATAGATAGCTTTACTCTAGAAAAATGGATATGGGAGTAACCTTGTCTACAATCTATCGAGTAAAAGGTATTTGAAAGATGTGTTTCGTTAAAAAGATAAGCTATGTTCATTGCTTGACCCTGCATTATTCTTAACCGCTATTAGATTTGGCAGGAACTGCTAACTGATATTGTACTCTTCTCAGCCAATCTACATAATAACCTAAATAATCCTTTTTAATCAGTTTTCAAGTGATTACATCACCATTGGTGAGCACAAAGCATAGACAATCAAATTGTATGAAATCTTAGATCACTTGAAAACTAAAAAGTCCTCAAACCCATGCCAAATCAGCTTGGGAAAGAATCCATATTGTTTTCTCAATAAAACAAAGCAAGACAGTGATAGAAAGGTATAGAATACAGAACAAGAGTGTAAATTCTTGTTCCTTGGATCATTTTCAGCATAAATACTTTTCCATCAGGAACTAGAAAAGAATCTATTTATAGTATAACATAAATTGTAAAAGGAAAGGGGCTTGCAAGAGTTAATTATACTGGGCAGCTCACAAATCCTAAGGAACTGAAAGAATTTCAAAACAAATTCTGCTTAACAGACACAAAGAATGAGAAACTAAACAAACCTGTCTTCTTTTTAGCAACATGAGGCTGTACGACAACATGCATGGTGATAACACCGCTAGGAAGGTCGCCAAAGGTTACTTTTGAATCGGCAAGTGTCTTGCTATTCTCCAAAATTTTACCAGCATGTATAAGTTTTATATCATTCACCGACTTTGGTGCAATTGTTTTACCTGCAAATGCAAAGATTCCATTCAAAACTTGGATGCAGGAATACCACTAGATAAAATCTTAAAAACCCAAATCCCTTAATTCAGCATTCACATATACAAACATCATATGTACATAAGTCCTATAAGCAGACAAGAAATTTTTTATTTGCCCTGTTAGCTCATTAGTTCTGTCTTAATGTTCAGTGAGATGATCTTTTGATCCAACAATGAAGAGACTAGAGAGACAAATTACAAGCATACAGAGCAAGGTTTATTCAGTTCCAAGGGAAATAAAGACAACAATTTAAGAGATTGGACGAACAGCAGTAGATTTTATAGAAGGCGCATTAATAATCCCGGTTAGCAGACAAGTAATTTTTTATTTGCCCTGTTAGCTCATTAGTTCTGTCTTAATGTTCAGTGAGATGATCTTTTGATCCAAAAATAAAAGTTGAAGAGACTAGAGAGACAAAGTATACGCATACAGAGCAAGGTTTATGCAGTTCCAAGAGAAATAAAGACAACAATTTAAAAGATAGGACGAACAGCAATAGATTTTATAGAAGGGGCATTAATAATCTTAGTTCTACTGCATAAAACCTAGATTCGGCAAAAGTCTAAATGATGATAGTGGTCAAAGGTGCACCTAGGCACCGACCCGGTGCCTTGAGTAGGCAAGGCGAGGCGAGGCGAGGTGCCTTGTCCACTCAGTCACGCACCCACGCATCAATTAAAATGTTAGTTTTTTTTAAGATAGATGAGTAATTTAACATAAGTTATCTAATCAAAACTCAAATACCCTATCAAAAATATAAAAAACACTCTCCCAAAACAAACCCTAATAACTTTGACTCTTTCGGTTATAGTATTTATCTCAAGTAAGATCTCTTTTCTCAATCTCTCCATTTTTTTTTATTTTTCTTCTTCGGTTTTACTTTTTCCTTTTATTGTTATCTTATCTCTTCTCATCTACTCTTATTTTTCTGCTTTCAAAAAAAGTAAAAACCAATTTATTTTATTTTATTTTTTTCCTGACTTTTCTTCTTTGTTACAGTAACTTTCTTAACTTTTCTTTTTTCCTGTTTCGATCTCATCATCCCTATAATTGTTTTTAACACAACGCTACTTTAATTCAAGTCTAAAAAAAGTGTCTCGCTTTGATCTAGGCTCCGAGAAAACCTTGGCGCCTTGTGCACCTTTAAAACCTATGTTCCCAATTATTGTTAACAAGCTTTCGTAACTTTCTTTATGTTCATATTTGGTAAGCTCTATCCAAACCATTATACTTCATAAATTCCAAAAGTGTCTACATTTCTACATTTAATCTATCAAATCAGCACATTAAACGCAGCTGAAAGAAAATCTGTAGCTGTTCTCCAATATCATCCTAATCACTACCTTTCTTTTTCAAGAAAAAATTATTTACTTCAACCCGAAACCATGAGCCGAACATTAAATTCATACAACATCCTATTTCTACCACATATAAATCATAAATCAGAAGATAACAGATAAAGTAGGAGGAGTTACAAAGAAAGACCAGAGCACATAGACAAAATACAAAAGATCCTCTAACCAAATTTATTTTACACAATCAGATAAACACTATAAAATGCAGTTCAATGAGTCTGAATATTGACATTTAATCATAAAATCTGCAGTCTCATGCATAAGTAGTAGATATATTAATAACCTTGAGGCCACTCAGCAATTAGCCTTTGTTTAAGAAATGCAATGGTGGTAGATGATGCGTAAGTAGTATGCCCTATATCTGTTCCATCATATATGCGGAATTTAAGCTCGATATGCTCCTGTCCTTCGGCCATAGTACCCTTCTTCTTTTCCTAGCTTGCAAATCCAATGTAATACCGAATCAACAGTTCCAGTCGCAGACCCAAAATTCAGTCTCACCCTACTCACCTGCACAAGAGTCCACATATTCTACTTAATTTGAAATATTACATATTGCTAACTGATTTGCTTCAACAAAATAGAGCAAACTAACATAATGAAAAAGGAAAACAACGGCACTTTTTTACTTTGTATTGCTTGTACCTAAATTACAAAACAGACTGTTAGTTTTTATAATTCTTGGAACTAAAGAGTCAACATAATATATTAAAATGAAAACATGTTTCATGATTTCGAGAGCATGTGATTAAAAATTTAGCAAAAACAAAACTCAAGAAATAAAAAACTTGATTAA
The DNA here is from genome assembly GCA_033220585.1 of Dipteronia sinensis. Classification (NCBI taxonomy): domain Eukaryota; kingdom Viridiplantae; phylum Streptophyta; class Magnoliopsida; order Sapindales; family Sapindaceae; genus Dipteronia; species Dipteronia sinensis. Next base: position 40,364,019 of record CM065643.1, read on the forward strand.
AAATTAGAGTAAAACAAAACAAACCTCAAAGACGTTGATAAAAGGCTTGTCTGGAGTGAAAACGTGCAAGAAGAGTACATCTAAATCAACAGCTGAATAACCAATCCAATCCAGCAACCAGTTCATATGATCCAATCACTCCGGTCAATCAATTCCTGCAACAACAAACGGCACTCTCTTTGACTACAAATTCAACATGTGAAAAATTCCGTGAAATCAAGATTCGAAATACAACAAAAGAATAAGACAATCGAAAGAACAAATATCACCTGATCAAGAAGCCATGAATTGAATTTAGGGTTTTCACTGTTAAAATCTACAGTATTCTGTGTCCGTACTCTGTTTCTTGCTGGTTAGTTATTTTTGTTTTTCTTTTCACGATCTCTCTCCCTGTTTTTTTCTTTTTCTTTTTTATGTGAAAATGAGTCTTTAAATAGTATAAGATGTGAAAATGAAATTATTTTTAGAGAGTTGAATTATGTAAGGTCGTAATTGTGCAAATCTCGTGGGATGTAGAATTAGAGTGAGCCACGTCAAGGTATCTTAGGGAAGTTTAGGGCGGAATGACTAAAATACCCCTAGCAAGAGTTGGACAACAGGAGCTATTTGAGGCGTGGCGATTTGTTACTGGGAAATTTGAGCAGACTACATCAAATGGTCTTCGGTATGCAATCGTCTGGATTTGGTGTATACACCGACTTTCATAGATTTTCATTAAAAAAAGCAAAATGATATTTATAGATTTTTATTGATTTCTAAATATAATATATACTTTGTTACAACATAATTATATTTCTCATGTTAATAAAAATATTTGTTCAAACAAATAAAAAACAAAATTATCGTTAATGTCCATGAAACTTGACGAAAGCATTCGTACGGATATACATGATTTAAAATTTTTTATTTGTTTTTTATATTATATTTTACATCGTAAAGACAATTATACACCTAAAAGTTTTTATAATTAGTCAAAATATATGTGTAAAATATAATAAAAAAGGTTAATTTTATTTTTCTTGTATAATTAAAATATAGTTAGTCAAATTTTTATTTTTTTTTATAATTAGTTAAAATATTATAATTTTCTTTAAGAATAAAGGTAATAAACCGGCAATAGTGTTAACGTTTACATATCTCTGCAAAAGAATGATAATGAGTATAAAAGCTCTACCCAAAATTAATTCAAGTTACCAAGACAAAACCTAAAAATCGCATCTATTGTTGAACAAGACCCATGCACAAATGTGGGTAGTTTAATATTTACCATATTTACATAGAGCTACACTCATATGTGGCTTTGACTATGACGTGACTGATTAATGATTTTTGCCTTTTATTATTTTAATTAATATAAATGAATGTCATTTGATTTATTTCAGAGTTATTTAGTTGCTTTGAAAACAAAGGTAAAAAAAATGAAATCTTTCGTTTTTAATTACATAACCAGTGAAGAATTGTTTTATTTTCTATAATTTTTTAGTTTAACTTTTTTTTTGTTATAGATCGCTAATGTTTGTATATTTCTTATAATGTTTGTTAATTTTAAAAGTAATTCATTTTATTATATTTGTGAAATTTGTTAAGAATGAGTGTGCTCTTATTTAATAGAACATATGTTTGGTTGTTGATTTTTTCAAAGAGTTTTTCGTTTTTCTTCTAAAGTGAAAGTCTTTCTATTTTTTTTAAAAGTTATTCAAAGTCTTTGATAGGAATGAAAGACAAATTTTGAGATTTGATATAACTAAAAGTCATTGACATTTTGAATACCTTCGTTCATAGACTTTCATAAACTCTTAAAAAGTATGTATTGAATATCTCATGACTTTTATAAAATCATTAAAAGTCTACATTGAACATACCAAAACTTTTAAATTTTTTAAAAGTCATTAAAAGTCTTTTGAAATTTCAACTGAATAAACCCCTGTAATTTCTTTTTGAGCATTACGGCATTGATAACTACTCTCACAAACCGAGAGAAAACTCCACACACATATTTGTAAAATGTGCATGGTGGGACTCGAACCCGACCATCAGGTGTGGAAGGGAGGTGCGCTACCATCAGGTGTGGAAGGAAGATGCATTACTATCTCTGCTAAGAGGCGATGTGTAACACCAGTATAGAATGTTAAAAGAGAAAATAACAAAAGACTTTAAAAATAATAGTAGTTAACAGTATTTTTCTAATAAGGATGGTCTAGTTTTGTAACTTTTCAATACCGTACCGATCAAAGAATTATTATTGTTGTACTTAAGTTTTAATAACGATAATAATGGAGTATAATAATATAGCACGTCACCCCCAGTATAGATGGTAGTGCACACTTGTAACAAGCATGGAGTTTTCTCCAATTACATTTTAAACGACGTGGTACTTAATTTGCAGTTGTCACAAAACTAGAGGATCTAAAGACTGAGATTTGATTTCCGGTTTTTTGTTGTATTATAGATGGATGTGCGCGAACCGTATATAAATTGGATTACTAAGGAAGTTTATTGAGATGTAAATGTAGATTAAAAGAGATGGAATGAGTAAGTTTGAAAACAAAGTAAACCAAAATTGATGAGGTACAGTCGGTAGCTGCTGCGTAAGATGATCAAAATTCCATGTTTTCTAGTTAGGTGTACCAAATTCAGGAGTTTATAGGTCTCACAATCTCACTTCAACAAGCCACATCGACCGAACCAGCTTCTTAACGACAACTGCTTTCAAACAATTGATTTCTGTTAATAAAAATGTATGGCAACAAAGAAGAAACATGCTGAAATTTTTCTGCCAAATATATAAATAAATAGATGGCTAATCCTATCAATTATTGAATCTTTGGTCCAGAATAGGGATGGGCGTTACCCCATAGGGCCCCATCCCCCACGGACCCTATGGGATTTTGGAGGCAAATTTTGCCTTAAATTGGGTTTTGGGGATTAAGGTAGGGCCAAACTTGGCTCCCATTTTATAAATGGGGGAGGTGGTGAAGGGACCCTCCACCAACATTCCCTCATTTCCTTGATTTATATATATATAATTTTTATTTTTATTTTTATCTAAAATTTTAACATTTAAAAAAATTAATATATTATAATATTAACATAAGTTAGTAGTTACTAGTTAGTATTTAGTATATGAGTATTGATCGAAAAAGTAAACTTTAAATTTGATTTGCTGTGTAATACTATATTAAAAGCATTTTTATTTATTTTGGATTTCTTTAAACTAATTATATATTTTAGAACGAATATATTTTGATTATTTTTTGGATTGAATATTTTAATAGAATCAAATTAGAGATTGGAATGATTGAATTCCAAATCCAAATTTCGATTTTCGAAATGAGAATTAAAAATTTAGAATTGGAAATAAAAGTAAATGAGGGAAATGGGGTTTGTGGGTGGGGAACCTCCCCCTAAAACGCCCCCACTCTCAATTTCCCCAAATGGGTTTTAAGGGAGATGGTGGGGGAAGGGTTGAGGAATGGAGGCCCATTGGGCCCCCACACCCATCCCTAGTCCAGAACCCAACTTAATCAACTCACCAGTCACCACCCCTCATTCTTGTAAAGTATCTCCGCCCATTGGGCCCCCACACCCATCTCTAGTCCAGAACCCAACTTAATCAACTCACCAGTCACCACCCCCATTCCTGTACACTATGTTTGGTTTGATGGAAAGGAAAGGAAAGAAAATAATAAGTTAATAAGGAAAGGTAAGGAAAGGAAAGGAAAAGATAATGTTTTTAATAATTGTTGTTTGGATAGTTATGAAAGGAAAGGAAAGGAAAAGAGACAAAATAAAGAGTGGTGCTATTGGCACACCCCCTACTGATCTATTCATGTCCCACTTTTTAAAATTTTGATTTAATTAAATAAAGAGTGGTGCTATTGACACACCCCCTACTGATCTATTCATGCTCCACTTTTTTAATTATACAATATTCTTTTTTTTCTTTTATCAAAATTACTTAAAGAGACATACAATTTAGGAAATAAATTTTATACAGTATAAATCTATTAAAATCTCATATTCCTTTTCAAAAAAAAAAACCCAGTAATCTGTTTCTTCAAAAAAAAAAAACTCTTAAACCCTAAAATCTGCATATTACATACATATAAAATATTATAGAATAGTTTGAGAACGATATCAAGAATATGGAAGAACTGTCTAAGAACAATATCAAAAATCTTGAAGAATTGTCTGAGAATGACATAAAGTAAGAATTGTCTAAGAATGATAGTAAGCATCTGGAAACAATTCATTCTCTGAGTATAAGTTTGAAGTTTATTTTTTCTTTAGAATGATATCAAACTGTTGTTGTGTTGAAGTACCCTGTTATTTTTTTATTTTTTTTCTTTTCCATCATGAAATAAGAAGAAAAAAAACTAAGAAAAAAGAAATAAGAAGAAAAAAAATAAATCAATCAATGGAGATAAGAGAGATGTATACAGAGATCAGAGATGGAGAGATCATATATAGTATGTATTAAGTTTGAAAAATAAGTAAAATTGGTAGTTTTGGAAATAAACCAAAAAATTTAATAAAAACATTTAATTTTATTTAATTAAATCAAAATTTTAAAAAGTGAGGCATTAATAGATCAGTAGGGGGTGTGCCGATAGCACCACTCTTAAATAAAATTAAATGTTTTTATTAAATTTTTTTGTTTATTTCCAAAACTACCCATTTTACTTATTTTTCAAACTTAATACATATCATATATGATCTCTTTATCTCTTATCTCTGTATCTGTATATATCTCTCTCACCTCTATCGATTGATTTATTTTTTTTCTTCTTATTTCTTTATTTTTAGTTTTTTTTTTCTTCTTATTTTGGAAACGAAAAAAATAAAAAATAACAGGGTACTTTAACACACCGACAACTTGATATCATTCTAAAGAAAAAATAAACTTCAAACTTATTTCCAAAAAATGAATTGTTTCCAGATGCTTACTATCATTGTCAGACAATTCTTACTTTATGTCATTCTCAGATAATTCTTCAAGATGTTTGATATTGTTCTTAGACAATTCTTCAATTTTCTTGATATTGTTCTCAAACTCTTTTATAATATTTTAGATGTATGTAAGAATCGGATTTTAGGATTTAAGAGTTAATTTTATTTTTTTTGAAGAAACAGATTACTGTGTTTTTTTTTTGGAAAAGGAATATGAGATTTTAATAGATTTACTTTATAGAAGATTTCTTTCATAAATTGTATGTCTCTTTAAGTAATTTTGATAAAGGAAAAAAAATTATATAATTAAAAAATTGGACATGAATAGATCAGTAGGGGGTGTGCCAATAGCACCACTCTAAAAATAAATGAATGAATAAATATTATTCTATTTACGAAAATACCCTTCCTTCAACAATATGAATGATAGATATGTATTGTTATATAAGGTTACTTTTAGGATATTGAAAAATATTTTTCCTTTCCTTTCCTTTCATTTCCTTCAATTTCCTCCCAATTTTGGTGAGAAACCAAATTGGGTGAAATAAGAAGAAATCATTAAATCCCTTTCCTTTCATTTCCCTCCTTTTCCTTTCCTTTCCTTTCCCTCTCATTTAACAATCCAAACAAGATATAGAAATCCATCCAAATCCTTTCTTTTCCTTTCTCTCCAATTCCATCAAACCAAACATAATGATAAAGTATATAGTAAAGGAGAGAGTATACAACTATACATGATGGTTGAAGTAAACCACCAAAGAGCAAAAGATGGATGCTAGGTGGGTGGTGGATGCGCAAGTGTTCATGCCTATTTCTCTCTATTCATTGGAGAGAAATGTACCATAACAATAAACAAAATAAATAAACTCTCAAGGTTGATGATAGAAGAAATTCCTGCAATTCTCCACTTGTAAGTTATAAAATTTTTAGTTATAATTTCAGATATAATAATACAATAAAAAGTGATATTTTCTTTGTTGGCAGTCTGGTCGGCATAAAGTCAACAAATCAAAGTGCTAATTAGCCTTTAAGATGGTCAACAATCAAATAAGTGAATTGTGAAGTCTGAATAATAATATATGTTGCGTTAAATCAATAATGTTGCACAACGCTGACGCATTGAGATCAGCTTGCAGGGTATGGGGAAATACCCAAATCAAAATTTTAGTTTCATATTTATTGATAAGTGATTTCTTATTTTATTATGGAGTGATAGTTTTACCTTTAGCGTTTGATTATTTAAACTCTTGTATTTGTAGGGTTTAAGTGAGATAGTGCCAAAGAATATTTAGAGCTTAATTGAGAGAGAGCTTCACAATTATAAATACAGATTTGATAATGAAAGTTGAGTGTTAGTATGTAGATATGGATTTACACGGAACCACATAAAATCTTGTTTGTGATTGTTTCGATTGCTTTTGGGTTTTATATTTCGTAACAAGAAATAACACTCAAAACTCTTGCCGGGAGTCCTTGGTTGCTGCAATAGTTCTCAAAGAACAGTTTCCCTTCAGTAATAAAGCTTTCATGAACCTGTAAAATAAGTAATCCATTAAGAACACCGGTTAGACTCCCAACCGGCGTTTATACTTAGACAATCAAGTGAGCGAGCATTTTTGACAGAGTTTCTGGTAAATAAAGAATATATGTGTACATGGTTTGACATGAATCTCCCTATTTATAGCAAGGGGATAGCAAAATGTTGATTATTCAATTATAACAACGCGGCATTAATATCCTGACAATTATTGGTTAATAAAGGGTATTGATTACCTTGTCTAACATTTTTTTTTACTGTTGAGAATGCGCATTAAACATAGATTCGGGCGGTATGAGAGTATTTTTTTGTGTGGAAGTATTATAAAAATTCGGGGTTTTTTTTAAAAGGGAGAGAACTCAAATCCATAATTTTATGGTATAAATGTGAGGGGTATACACTGGACCAATCTCATCTCGTTGTGTTATGAGAGTATTAATGTTGCCTTATTTGTACTTTTTGCGCTATGATTGCTCTCATAAATTTGTGATCCGATCATTTATTAAGCATATTTGTACTTGTTTGTGTGGCAGAACCACCTCTCGCCGAGTTCCTTCTTCCTACTTATTCCACCCCGGTGGATTCTGCTACTAGATGTAGAGTTGCTTAGAGGATTGTCACATGTATGTAGTTTTTCTCTTGGCTGCTTTGACCTTAGCCCGTCCCTTTGCTTTGGACCTCTGTGGACCCCCAATAAATTATTGATAGATGATCTTGACGTGCCAGCCGAGATCTTTGTATAACATTTTTTATGCCAATTATTGACTCAGTCAGATTGTTACAACCGTCAGAATTCATCCCAGCAGACAGCCAGAGACTTGGAAACACAACTTGGTGTTCATTTCAGGATATGGATTTTATCTCTCACTATAAATTAATGAAAACATAGTCACAAAAGCAATCTATAAACAGTATTCAGCTTTTCATTAGTACATTGGTTCAGTCAAATAATAACAAATTAAATCATGTAGTAATAATAAACCGGAAGACACTAGAATAATAACAAGTTGCAAAACTGAAAATTAAATTTAAAGTCGTATGTTAGTTTTTCTCTCGTAAGCATATAATATATGTATATTTATATAGTACTAATCCACATTATATGCATGCATATACTCACAAGCATCTTTGCATGTTACAATGGTAAGCAGCCGCCCCCAGGAAATTACTAGTTGACTGTGAAGATTCTTTATGTGGACATGTTTACTAGTTGGAAAGTGGACATCCTCTGGTGGTATCTGAGATTCTTTATGCAAACACAATTGGAAGCACTGTTTTTTTTTTTTTTTTTTTTTTTCTCTCTTCTCCATAGTTATTAAAACAATGCAAAGTTTCATACGTTGTCACAACTTGATTAACATTTGCCATGCTTGATTATTAAAATTAAATGATTTTCAATACTCCAAGAGATTCCCCAAGTCACGAACCCCACCAAAAAATCGTGCCTTTTCTTTTTCATCTACAATTCTTATATCCTTGTCTCCATATATCAATGAGAATCTACTGATCATAACGTTTGTGCTGTGTATGATTTTTTGTTTGTTTGATTATTTCCATTGGTGTTCATAAAAGCAAAGCATGCAACATGATGAAGCGGAGCATTCTATGAGAAAAACTCATACGAATAATCCGAAAAGTAACCTACTGTTATTCCGTTGATCCGCACACAAATACCATGATAATATGTTTCAAATTCGTTGACTCTCGTAAATGGAAGAAATAGAGAACAATTTATGATTTTTATTCAATAATCAACTTACGATCTCTAAGGGCACCAATAGCTTGTATTTATACTTAAAAAGAAATCTATCTAATAAGGAAATCAGATTTGATTTAATATAATCAAATCATATAATAATTTACTACATAATATATAATAAATGGAAATAAAATAATATATATTAACTACAAGAATATTTTTAAAATCTAAAATTTTAAGTAATATCTTTAAAAATATTCTTTTGTATCATTCTCTTTTTATCTATGGTGGAGAAAATTTGTCCTCGAATTTTGATAGCTTTAATTTCACGAACATACAATGTAAATATACAAGATTGTCGATGATGAACGTAAATTCCTCGATTTTCATCATTATATTCATCCAATCATTTCAATAACTTAAAATAAATTCATCAATCATTAATGTTTTGAGGAACAAATAAACGAGAGATGATGTCGAATGATGAAGCAAGTGAACTCACATGGTCTTGAGGATCCAATGGCCTGGATTTGGTGTAGACGTTGACTTTTGGCCTACTACTCTACTAGTATAAATGGCTTTTTTTCTTTATTTTTTAAGGAATTTTTTTTAATAACACTAGTATTTAGTGTTAAAAGAGAAAAATAATAAAAAGACCATAATGCATGCAACGGTTCGTAAACTTTTCTAGTTAGGGCGGTAACATATTTTGAAAATAACAGTACTTAATGATATTTTTCTAGTAAAGATTGGATGGTCTAGTTTTATAACTCTTCAGGATGGTTATGACTAAAGAATTATTATTGTTGTACTAATTAAGTTTTAACAACAACAACAATAATAATAATAATAATAATAATAATAATAATAATAATAATAGAGTATAATAATATAGCATATCATATTTCAGTATTGATGGTATGAATTTTTTTTTTCTGGTAGTCACACAACTATGAGTATACTTATATCACATTTATTCACCTCATTACTTTTTGCCATGTGTTGGATCAATTAATAGATACATGATAAAAATTGATGATGTGTATAAGTGTGTACAAAGTATGCTCATAATTCTGTATGCTTATAGTTGCGTGTCTATTAAAGAAAAACTGTTGAAAGGGTAGCATACGCATTTTATAAATATATGTAAGAAATTTTCTCACCAGTTTATAGAAGTAGATATCCATCGATATGTCAAAATTTTATTTACATTTTAGACTGGGTTTACCATATATAAATTGGATTACTAATGAAGTTTATTGAGATGTAACTGTAGATTAAAAGAGATGGAATGAGTAAGTTTGAAAACAAAGTAAACCAAAATTGATGACGTACAGTCGGCAGCTGCTGCCTAAGATGATCAAATTCCATATTTTCTAGGTGCACCAAACCTGTCATTCTTGAACCAAATCCAGGACATATAAGTCTCACAATCTCACTTCATTACTTCAACAAGCCACATCGAGTCATCGACCGAACCAGCTACTTGAACTTGACGACAACTACTTTCCAACAATCGATTATATTTCTGTTAATTAAAGGTGTGAATGTCATAGTATGTGGCTCTGTGCTTATAATATTATAAAATTGTACGGCAACAACGAAGAAACATGTCGAAATTTTTGTTTGGTCCTGTCAATTATTGAATCTTTGGTCCAGAACCCAACTTTATCAACTCACCGGTCACCACCCCCCATTCCTGTAAAGCAGTAAAGGAGAGAATATAGTGGAAGAAATAGTGTGGGATATACATGATGGTTGATGTAAACCACCGTATAGACATGATCGTGGTTCCAACCGTAGCCGTAGGCAAAAAACAGGAACTGGACTAGAACCGTAAGACTTAAGGTTACAGTTCGGCTTCCTATAAAAAATTTTTTTGGACTGGAATAGGCGGTTCGGTTCCGGTTTTGGAATCGGCGGTTCTAACCTTTTTTTTAACTAAATAAATTTTAGTTTTATTTCAATTTTTTTTTTAGTTTTTTATATAATTATTTTATTTTAATTTATTTACAATTTCACATCATTACATGTCTAATAATTTCTTTTCTAGTTAGTATGTAATATTTAAAAAAAAAAATTAGAACCGGAACCGACGGTTTGAAACCGGAGCCGAACCACGGTCATCTCTAACACCATAGAGCAAAAGATATGCTAGGTGGTGGTGGATGAGCAAGTGTTCATGCCTACTTCTCTCTATTCATTGGAGAGAGAAGTGCACCATAACTATAAATAAATAAACTCTCTCGGTAGATGATAGACGAAACTCCTGTAAATCTCCACTTGTAAGTTAGAAAATTTATAGTTATAACTTCAGATAGAAGTAGCCTATAAGATGGTCAACAATCGAATAAATGACAACTATATTCAAGGAAATGTTGGGTTGTGACTTGTGAAACCTTAATTAGTAATGTTAAGCTACACTGACACATCGGGGTCAACTTACAGGGTTATGGTGAAACACCCAGATCAAAATTTTAGTTTCATGTTTAATTGATGCTTGATTTCTTGTTTTATTAAGGAGTGACAGTTTTACCCCTAGTGTTTTATTATTTAAGCTATTGTATTCTTAGGGTTTAAGTGCGATAGTGACATAATATTTATAGTTGAATTGAGAGAGAGAACTTCATCATTGTAAACACCGATTTGATAATGGAAGTTGAGTGTTGGTGCGTGGATATAGGCTTACATCTAATCACGTAAAATCTTATGTGTGATTGTTTTGATTGCTTTTGGGTTTGTATATTTCATAACAATAAATAACTCTCAAATCTCTTGCTGGGAGTCCTTGGTATGTCGCCTCTTTCTCAGGGATGGGTCAAAGTTAATACGAAAGGGGTTGCTTTAGGTTCTCTTAGTGTTGGGGGTTGCAGAGGCGTGTTTCACAATTGTCACTTGTTTGTTAAAGGTTGTTTTACTGCTCGGCTCGGCTCAGTGTTCGCTTTTGAGGCTGAATTACTTACAGTGTCGATGACTATCAACTATGCTTGGATTAATGATTGACGTCCAATTTGGCTTGAGAGTAATTCTTCATATGTGGTTTGGTTGCTTTCGGCTCGTTCCGTTCAGGTTCCATGGTGTTCCATGGTGTGTTCGTCAAGCTCGGCTGACGTGTCTTTCTTAGATTTCTTTTATAGACTTTCAGGTTTCTCATATTTTCAGGGAAGATAATCAGGTGACAAACGCTCTTTCTAAACATACTTTAGATTTGGATGTTGCTTAAGTGTGCCTTAGATTTGGATGTTGCCTTTTGGTGGTCTACTACTCCGGCCTTCTGTTCTTCTTTAGTTGGTAATGATTGCATGGAACGAGAGTCTTTCCATTTTTATTAAATATTTTCTTTTTGCTTTTTGTCGTGGCATGTGTGCTTTTTTTTATCGGATCTGTGTACCCTTCGCTTTTTTGCTTTATATATATATATATGGATCCTTTAAGTCAGTCCATTTTTTTTATATAAATCTCCTCTTGCCATAGACATGATGCCGGTTCGGTTATTCCAATCCCTAATTACCTTTATTAGTTCAAACTTCATGTTTCATCAGAATATATCTCACACACACACACACACACACACACACACACACACACACACACCACCAATCAAACCATAAAAACTCAAACACACATACACACACCACCACAAACCCAATCAAACCATTCAAAACTCAAACACACACACAATCCACACACACACACACACACACACCGGTACACCACCAATCAAACCATAAAAACTCAAACATACATACACACACCACCACAAACCCAATCAAACCATTCAAAACTAAAACACACACACAATCCACCCCCAATCTCATCTCTCTCGTTCAATCCAAGCAAGAAAAGGAAGAAAGAAGAAAGAAGTAGAAACTGAGGAAAACGAAGAAGAAAGAAGAAAGAAGAAGATGATCGATCCAAGGGAACTAGGGAAGCTGATGATGGCCGATGCCGAACCGCCGAAAGAAGAAGATGTTGGACCGGTGGTGGCCCGATGGAGTGGTGGGTGAGTGGGTTATGGGGGATTTGTGATTTGGGGTTGATTTGTGTGTATGTGAGAGAGATAGATAGAGAGAGAGAGAGAGATATGAATGTGAGGTGATGAACTGATGATCTAAGACTATCAGATCTGTTTTTTTTAAATAAAATAAAATAAAAATATAAATTTTGAGGAACCGTCCGGTTCGAACCGAAACCGAACCGCTGGTTCCAGTTTGGTTCAAACTAGACGGTTTCAGTTCTAAATATTTAGAACCGGAACCGCTCCTGTACCGGTTTCGGTCCCGGTCCGGTTTCGAAATAGGAACCGCAAACCCGATTTTGATTTTTTCCAGCTGTTTACCAATTCAAATGGTGAACCGAACCGGCTCCATGTCTATCTTGCCGACTTCCTTCACTTATTCCTCCCGGGTGACTAAGAGGATTGTCACACATGTAGCTTTTCTCTAGGCGGCTTTGACCTTGTCCCGTCCCTTTGTTTTGGACCTTATATGTGGACCCCTAATAAATTATTGATAGATGATCTTGGCGTGCCAGCCGAGAACTTTGTATAAGATTCTTGATGCCATTTATTGATTCAGTCAGAATTCATCTCAGCGGAGAGCTAGAGACTTGGAGATACAACTTGGTGTTCATTTCACACTACAAATTAATGAAAACAAAGTGACGCCAACATGGGCGTAGCTCAGCTGGTAGATGGACGAGCTTGAGATTTGGGTAAATAACTCACATTCCAGCGGTTCGAATCCTACTAATAAAGAAAGTTTAAAAAAAAATATCTGGTCCCACTCATGGATTAATAGATATTGTCAAAAAACATAAAATAAAATGAAAACTATATGACAAAAGCAATCTACAAACAGTATTCAGCTTTTCATTAGTACATGGGTTCAGTTAAATAATAACAAATCCTGCAGTAATAACAAGGAGTTTTTGCATCCCTAAAGTTGCAAAAACTGAAAAACAAAATTTAGATTGATGCATATGCAGGCATATACAATAACACAGCAGGCATTTGAGAGAGATATGGTTCTCGATCTTTTCTTTCATTGATTGATCTGTATTCGCAAATCACAGGGATCTTTGCATGATACAATGTTTTTTTTTCCACCAATGGTAAGCAGCCGCCCCCAGGAAATTACTAGTTGACTGTGAAGATTCTTTATGTGGACATGTTTACTAGTTGGAAAGTGGAGAGAGTTCTCTGGTGATATCTGAGATTTTTTTTCTCTCTTCTTCATTGTTATTAAAACAATGCAAAGTTTCATACATTGTCACAACTTAAGTAATATTTGCCATGCTTGATTATTAAAATTAAATGAGTTTCATTACTGCAAGAGATTCTCCCAGTCGTGCACCCCACTAAAAAATCGTGCCTTTTCTTTTTCATCAACAATTCTTATATCCTTGTCTCCATATATCAATTAGAATCTCTGATCATAACGTTTGTGTTGTGTTGTATGATTTGCTTTTGCTTGATTATAATTTCTTTTTCATCAGCAATTCTTATATCCTTGTCTCCACATATCAATGAGAATCTCTGATCATAACGTTTGTGTTGTGCTGTGTATGGTTTTCTTTTGTTTGATTATTTCCATTGGTGTTCATAAAAGCAAAGCATGCAACATCTCAGATGTTAAAGGCCAGATTTGTGAGTTCAAAATCTGTAAGATACTAATTATAAATATCTTCTATATATCACATAAAGTGGCCCTGGGACCAGTCCCCGAATTTCAGTGCCTGTAACTCTCAAGTTGTCATATTCTTATTGCTAATGGATGCAATATGTGTTGGGGACACAACAATTGGTGAAAGAAAATAGAAGAAGAATAGAATTGTTATATACTAAAATGTATACAGCAACTTTGAAGATACCAAAAAACTTGATATTTCAATACACTACTGCAATTGAATAACTACAAATAATAAGGAAAAGAAACAATGCAGTAAAATTAAAATACTGACTTGATTACCGAATATAGAGGCTTGCAAATGGTTGCAATGTCCTAAAACATATTTCACCCATGAAATTCTACATGTGACTGTTTCAGAGATACAACTATCTGTATTCTAATTTCTAGATATTTCACCCATAAAGTTCTACATGTGACTGTTTCCCAAGATACAACTATCTATATTCTTATTTTTAGCACTAGAAATTAGAATTCTAGGGATCTTTGTATATATCCTTTCAATGCGGTCTGTATTCTAATTTCTACCACTAGAAATTAGAACCCTAACGAACTTAGTAGATTTCCTCTCAATGCAGTATGTAAACAATATGCAGAATAATTACTAAAATTTCTTCTGTCAAACTCTTAATCAATTTTGGAATGAATTTCATTCCAATTTATAGACTTAAATGTGCCTCCCGGTAAAGACACATCTTTTGGGAAGAATTGCATCTTTTGATGAAGAGACACAATTTTTCGGAGAAAAGATATGACTCTTGAATTTCATTCAAAATACCAACAATATGCATACAAGGACTAGATGCTTATTGGAGATATTTCTGTGCTAGTTTTGTTTTTTTGTATTGTTGATGGCAACAGATTATTTCTGCTGTTATATAATTTGCTACACATGTGGAACTCAGCTCTACAAACTCCACAAATGATATATATGCAGTAAAGTACAAGTTTTCAGCCACTGACACTGACTTCAAACCACTTGACTTCCACAAGAGGGAAAAGGGTTCAAAAGTAAGCTAAAATAAAGAGGGAAAGGCAAGGAATTTAATACCTTTCTTTATCTAAGATAAAGTAGAAGAATCAAAGGCAGCACATTTTTTTCTAGAGAAGTGGAAAAGAATTTCATAGCATTTGGAGGTGTCAAGAGTTGAGGACCTCAAGAGACAAGAATCTCTTTCACTGTAATAACTTTCGTTTTCAGCTAGGTCCCTCCATATTAAAACTTTTCATGTCTTGCAAGTTTTTAATTGTATGCTATATTATCTCTTCTTTCGTACAGAATCCTCCTGTATTGTTCCTAGGATGCTCTCTAATTAACATCACTTTATGTGTATCATGAATCGTAGAACTGTAAAAGTTAAAGATAGAATTCTGATTTGTAAAAACTGATCTAAAAGTTATCCACTTCTTCTTAATTTGCAGGAGAGGAAGAGGGGTCATTTTGTGATTTAATATCAGTAGGATAGTGTCCAATTCTGCAGCAAGAATTGAATACTATCAGCTTCAAAAACAGAGTCACCAAATGATTTGAATTCTACAGTAAGTAGTATGAGAAGAGCTGAAAAGTATATAAAGCTAATTTCATTAAGAAAGGGAAATACATTACATGCTATAGCTAACACAAAGCTATTGAGTACTTGAGACATGGCAAGCTACATAGACTACACAACATACAACACAGCACACTAAACAACTAATTTGTGCCAAATTTATTCATTCATCAATGTGATTATTGGAGTTGGGTGGTGAATTAAGACATCTGATAAGGCTTGAGCAGTGGCATCAGAGCACCACTTAGATGGTGAGACATGACTTCATTGGTGGATCCCACGAGCTTTCCGGCAATGAACACAGCTGGTATGGGCGCGTTACATCCCAACCTTATGAGAGCTTTCTCCATTTCTCTGCCTTCGGGGTCTTGATCAATCTCATACACCAAAGGGTGCACCCCAAGTTCTTGAAACAAAATGTTGACTGCATAACTCAGGCAACATGATGACTTGCTGAATATCACTACTCCCTTCTCAGATGCCAATTTCATCACCTTGTCCATAACGATAACAATGTCTTTGATCTTACTATGTGCACGATAAAAAGTAACACGGGACAGAAAATGTTTGATTTAGAGAAGTCCTCGCGTTACCTTAAACTTAACTTAGAATCAACAAACCATCGGACTGAATTCAAGCTGAATTCCGTCCAGTAGCTGTGTAAGGATTGGAAGTAGGAGAAGGGAAAATCGGCAAGAGAGAAAAAGGTTTGAAGCTTAAGGTTGTTTGAATTGAAGTTAGTCCTGATGGTAGCCTATTTATAGGGACAGCAAGGTAGACTCCTTCGTTTGAACAAGAACATTCAAAAGAGGATGTGCTTTACTTAGATGCCGAAATTAATAAAGTGACTTTCCCGAGAATGAGACTACAAAGTTCTCATAGACTGAACAACTTGCATACATATACTGCTCATATGTTAATGAAAATTGGCAGTTGAGTGACTATAGCCATTTGATATGTGGACTGATTCAAGATGGATGGAGAAAAGAATGATCCAACGGTGAGATTGATAGAGTCAATTTATCAACACCAACATATGTACCTAATTGACTGGCTGCTCAACTTTTTGCAGATTTTATGGATACAATTGAATACCATCTATCAAGACACAACAAAAGAAGAAAAATTCTCTGAAGGCTAGTCAATTTACAGCAGATTCTCAATATCACCTTATGCGGAAAGATTGGGAATGAGATGGCTTTCGGTGGTTGTGAGTGTTGCGCCCACCAACTTGCAGGATTCTCCCTCACACAAGAGCACATCAGACTCTATTCATATATTTTCTTTCTCTCCTGTGTCAATATATGCTTTCAAATGTGTGAATGAACAAGGCCTACGTATGTCTGCACGTGCATCACGAAATTGCAACTCTTCCTTGATCAAGATCATGTGACAGAATTCTCCTCCCTGGAGCAAGCTAGCTGCCAATCACACGAAGTCATTAGCGAATACTATGGCAGCATACTAATCATTTTCGTAGATTCGTGACTCTGTTGATATATAACGTATGTATCTAACTATCCATAAATATATACATGAGTGAGCGTATAGTTATCATAATATATGTATGCATGTGCATTTATGAGATTCTGTCTATTCTTAGTTATCTGCAGGAAAATCATATGGAAAAAAATGCTTGGATTTGGGAAAAGGAGGAATACAAGCTAGGGAGACAAAACATGTAGCATATCCTCTTTGTCCCTTACTTAGTTAAGGAATAGCACTGTTAACTAATTACCAGCTTACGCGCTCATTAATCGTTGGGTAACTCTTGCACCACAGAGACAGAGAAATTAGTAAAAGAACTCATTCCATTGCCACTCTCATATTTAAAGCTTATGATATATGCTGCTCAAAAGCGTTTCTTTATCAGTTCAATGGTGACAGACACAAGGGTATTTCCTCTGCCGACAAAAATATATTCACTTCATCTGCAGGTGATCACTTTCAGTAAGCGGATAAGTTTCCGTTGAAACGTTTCTATGAGAAATTTATTCTAATTAAATATTCTCAGGTGGAAATTTGTCTGATCATGCAAGTTTGGTTTGAGAGTTTATTTTGATGTTTGCTTTGCTTTATCTATTATTTCTGATATGAAAAGAATCCTACAAAGCTAAATGTTTCGATGGATTCATTGTTTATACTTTGTGATATATTTTCACTATGTATAAGAATGAAAGCAAATATCATCAAAAATTCCATGTGCTGAATTACAAAAAGTCTTGATGCTGTTTTCATTGAGTATGATATCTAAAATCTTCCCATACAATATAGCCAAGCAACTCAAGAGAAAGCAAAGGCTATAATAATACAACATTGCTTTCAACAGAGTATTAGAGCTACTCTTATATTGATTAGTACTACTACTTGAGTATGAGAAATATTGCTATATAGTTTTACTAGAACCAGATGGCTTTTGCATCTATGAGCATCTGCTTGAGAGATCCATCGACGTGGAGGGATATGACATCTTTCGCTGATCCTACATATTTTCCGCCTATGAACACAGCTGGGACGGCTGGATTATTACACCCCAGGCCGCGTAAAGCCCACTCGATTTCCTTCCCATTGGCATCATGATCAAGCTCATGAATTGCAGGACTAGCACCAAGCTCATAAAAAAGTGTCTTGATGCTATGACACATGCAGCATGAGCTCTTGGTGAAGATCACAGCAGCTTTCTTTGAAGCCATGTCTCTTACTCTGTCCATGTCAAACAAGTCTGGTTTGATATCGCAAGCTTGGGGGATCGGTTCGAATGCTATACGAAGAAGAACAAAGATTTCGATGTGCAATGCAGCAGCAGCTAAGCGATAAGAAGAAGTAGGTAGAAGAAGTAGTAGAGAACCAAGTGAGTGCAAAAGAAACTATGTGTGTGAGGATGCCAATAAGCTATGGTGGACTTGGAGAATAGAGATTTCAACAACTCTTATTTATAACAGCAAGTGAAGGTGGTGGATTACATTGTTTAATCCACAAAAAATAAAAATAAAACAATAGAGAGGAATTGGATAGAAAAGAAGAAGTTCCTTTAGATATTTGTTTGGATAAGAAAAAAAAATGCCCCCTCATGATTTGCTTGATTGTGACTCTTTTGTGCTACAAACCCACTTGCAATATATTTGATCCAAGCCATTACCATAATCTAAATCTTCTGCAACTAGCTTGTCCGTACGAGTAGACATGAGGAATCATAACCATAATATTATTATAATTGTTTAGCAGAAAAAGAACACACTTTCGGCCCCCTAAGCCTGGCCTTGTTGGTAGCAGCATCACAGATTAAAATAAAGATTTGATTTCTGGAAACATCTTTGGGGCAACACTTGCACAAACATAGAGATTAAAGGATTTGATACTTTTTTGGTGAACAATCATCATCCAAAATGAATAATTCTTTTTTTCTATAAATTACTCTGGAATGTCAAACAGGACCCTGGAAAATTAAATATATAAGAAAATTATTAACAAAAGGTCTAATGTGATTTCATGCGTTGACAACATTAAACTTTCCTGTTCAATTTTAATTGCATGATTATGATGATGATGATGATGATGATGTGTATAGTTCCTAAAGTTTCGAAGCTTATATATACTTTTTTTTAGTTTCATTAAATCTCATTGCATGTCATCAAATTGTTGATGTGGAGAGAAAGATAAGATTTTATCCAATCCAATCCATTCCACTTTGGTAAATTGGTCCCCCATCAAATTCTTGGTGGATACAAACCCATGAAAATATAGTTTCAGAGAAAATAAAAAAACTATCAAATCACTGTTTCCTGGTGCGAATATAATGCAGATATAATTTCCCTGTAAAAAAAAAAAAATTTGAATTATAAGGGTGTGTGTGGCCTTGCAAAGAAGGGAAAGGGCAGTAGTACTTGAAGAACACAAAAGGAGAGAGGAACAAAAACAAAAATACCTACTTGGGGGTTTATCAGAACAGAATCTTAGGCCTAGAAACTAGAGTAGATATATACATGTTTGATGATCTATAATAAAATCTTCTTCTTCTTTACTTTGTTCTGCTTGATCAACAATAACAGGTCCAAGAATCTTGTTTCAGGCCACGTCCACGATTCATGTCGGCCAATATTGCTCATATATATATATATATATATATATATATAAGTTATAACAGTTTTATTCTTGATTCATATATATCCTCATTGATGGGAGAAAGGTAAGATTTCAATGAATCAAATATTGTTGTAAGAGTGAATGTCAACTTTCGAGAGAATGAAACCTCAAGTCAAAATTCATCCCTTTGTAAGGGCATAATGCAGTGCATGCCGCTGTTGCTATCTTGCAACATTGCAAATTATTTTGTCATGTGGCAAGATCTCAACGAGAATGCATAGTGTATTCGTCTCACCCTAGACTTAATCTTTAATGTACCTAATGATTATTTACAAGATAATATATTTGAAAATACTTGTAATAATCTAGACTTAGATGACAATGACATAGATGAAATCCTTCTAGAAAATATGAATTTTGACATGATACATGCTCTTTCAAGATATGTTGTTTACTTTTATTTTACTGGTTATGTTTATTATTACCTTTAGATATTTAACTGCCGACACTTGCTTTTGACTTAAGTGTTAAGATTATGATAGGCTTCATCATCATAGGCCTAGTGAATGAAAAACCATATTTAATAAATGGGAAGGAAATTTAATTAGACATTCTATGGAAGCCTTGAGTAGTATTGTAGATTATAAATATAAATTAGTATATCTTAAAAGATCTTGTCATTTGTAAGATTTTTTTAAGAAAAAAAATCTAAAATACCTTTTTTAATTTTGTGTGATTTGGTTGCTACTCAACCGGCTATAATTGTAGGCTTTTTCATGAAGTTAACTTTGAACATTTTTTATTTTTAAACTTTAAAATATCAAAGGTACTGTAACACCCCAAATCCAAATGGATTAGGATGTTACGTGATTCAGAACTTACAAAAACCATAATTATACAAATGTTCACAATTAATATCATCAATAATCTACCCATAAAATACAATACCCAAATAAAATACAATCAATTTCACTAAACTTCCAGATTCTAAACGTAATTACAATATTAAATACGTCGAGCATTTACAACCGGTGTTCTAGTAAACGCTAAATGCTAAACGCTAGTCGGGCGGTAGCCCAGCGTCTAGCGCCTAGGCGGACTAGGCGGCGCCTAGCGTCTAGACGGACTAGGCGGCGCCTAGGTGCCCGCCTAGATGGTTGAATTTTTTACTTTACTATTTTTTAAAAGGCATCAGCTACCGGTGTCTCACCACCCACCATCATTAATGATGTTGAATCCTCTTTTCAAAAACTTTTCACCATAAATTATATTTTATATTATTTTTCTTTCTTTTCCCAAAAAACCTCCATAAATCATAATTAATATTCCAATTTTCAAGTTAGAGGCTTACAGCTCATTTTCAACAGAGACAACTTTCTATCTCTCTTCGTCGTTCAACTTCTTTAATTCTTTTCATTTTCAAGATTTCAAAAAAAATTTCCTTAATCTTATTATCTTCTTTTTGAAAAACCTGATCTCCATGATCATATTTTAATTTTCAACCTCTGTCTCTCTCTTCATCCCTCTCTTCAGAAAGTAGACTTGTATTTTCTTTCTCTGAAACTTATCTTAAAATCTTCTTCTGTGTTTTTTTCTTTTTCCGCCGTGAATGGTGTCGGATCTGAACACTGGGCACCTGGGTTTTATTCTCTACCACCTCCTGAAGCTTCTGATCGGGGTAGTGACTGCCCACTCGCCGGCGGCGGCGACCTTTCAGAGATGGTTTGACCGGTCAAACGACTTCCGTCGATGGCGATTTTTGGAACCAATAGGACGAGTCAACGAGTTTGACTCCGATTAGTCCGATTTTTGGCCCTAATCGGTCGATTTTTTCCGGTCAAATCAATCAATTTTCTTCCGGCCGCCTATTATGGCCAATTTGGTAGAAACGGGACGGCCCGCGTCTGCCTAGCGTATAGACGGGGCCTAGGCGGCCGATTTTACCATAATTTCGAACACTGCTTACAACACATACACATATAGAATCTGATTTGTAGGCGATACATATCTCCACTATGCTAATGTAACCCCATCACTTCTGTATCCAATAACTTAATCTGCAAAATAATGATATGACGATGGGTAAGCCGTCAACTCGGTAAGTAAATAGTACACACAACAAGTGATAAATATGTAACAAGAGTGAGGATAGATTCTTATCTCAAACTTAAAACACATTTCTGTAAGAAAATTGGAAACATGGACCTTTATTATATATATATATATATATACATATATCAGGTAAAACTTGAAGTTGTGAAGAACAACTTTCAATAACAATAAGAACAATAGAGGATTGGCTCATGTCACGTAGTATCACCCGTATTCCTGATAACTCGGCCATTAATAACATTTCATTATGACACCTGTATTCCCGGTGATCCGGCCATCAATAACATTTCGTTATGACACATGTATTCCCGGTGATCCGGCCATTGATAACATTTCGTTATGACACTTGTATTCCCGGTGACCTAACCATTAATATCATTAGCGCTGCACAACAATTATTCCAACTAGACCTTTTAGAACAATTCAATAACTACGAACAGAGGAGCCAAAACATTTTCATTACCTTTGCAACTTTATTATATAAAAACAATATGTTCCAACATTTTATTCATAAACGATGTAAACGTAATTTTTTCCAAAGAAAACAAGAAACACCAGTAGTGGCATCATTCGTGAGACAAAGTAACATATATAACATTTCAACTGTAAAATCCTCTAATATGTGTAAACAAGTATAGCATTATATTTTCAAATCCAACCTCAGATAAAAGCATATCGTAGTTCAAAGTTGATAATCAATAGTTTTAGGAAGTAAAGCATTTGAAAATATATTCGATACATAGGCGTTGTGTATGGAATTTATTTATCTCGAATCCGCGTAATAATATAGCTTACTTCTATACTCTAAAAGTCACACGAATCCTATACCAAGTATAATTAAAATTCAATCATAATTTCATCCTCAAAATCAGTCTAAATGCATTAAAAGACTTTTAACAATCTCTCGGTCTAGATTTTCTAAACTGACCATTCCCTAATCCGAGATTTTTAATTAATACTCCACACCTCCATATTGTATGAAATTTTACAGAGTTAACCTAGACATATGAGGTAATCTTTAGTAAAATTTTCAGATCATTATGAAGTAATTAGTACATACAAAATATCGACCTTTCATGGTTTCCCGAAACTGTCCAGCAGAATTCAAATATTGACCTCTGTCCACTTCAAAATTTTTAACAATTTTTCTACACATTTAAAATCACGAAACTTTACATAATGATAGTAGACATATACATATACCTACATATAAATTTTCATAATTTTCCAACACGAATAACCAAATCAAAACAATTTACGAAATATGGTTGATCTTGTAAAACAGAGGATTCTAGACAGGCCTTTAGTCTAATTTGTCTAATTTGAAAATACATGGAAATATCTACTAACCACCCATAACAATTGGATACTATATTAATGATTCTTATAGGCCTCTACTCCCATCAAATTAAATATTACATGAATAATATGAGTCCAAAAATTAAATGACACTTTTTAGAGCGCGTTTTTCAACACAGTCACTGTTTTAATAACTTATGTTTAAAAGATATCTATTATGGTGAACGGACAAAAATACCCCCACAGTAACCTTTTTCACCATTTTTTTCTTTCGTTTCAAAATCCTCCATCAATAGAGGACCTCTATCAATGGAGGTGGAACTGACGAATCGACAAACACACGTACACCGACGACGACGGTGGACACACGTACACCGACCACGACCAAACACAATAGCGACTTTTAATTTCACTGAAAAAACGAAGTATATAACTTTCTTTGAAAATGAAGGGTTTCGAATTGGGGATTCGGTGTTGGAGAAGATGAGCATAACATAACAGAAACAGAAGAGCACGGAACAACAACCCGGAAGTCTCCAAAAGCAATCACAAAGTCTTGGAACAAAGTCTAGGACACATAAACACAAAGTCTCAGACATCATACAAAAGTCTCGGACAACATACAAAAGTCTCAAAACACAAACACAAAGTCTCGAACATACAAACACAAAGTCTTGGACACAAAGTCTCGGACACAAAGTCTCGGACATCATACAAAAGTCTCAGAACACAAACACAAAGTCTCGGACACACAAACACAAAGTCTCGGACAACTTACAAAAGTCTCGGAACACAAACACAAAGTCTTGGACACACAAACACAAAGTCTCAGACAACATACAAAAGTCTCAGAACACAAACACAAAGTCTCAGACACACAAATACAAAGTCTCGACACACAAACACAAAGTCTCGGACATCATACAAAAAGTCTCGGACACATAAACACAAAGTCTCGAACACACAAACGCAAAGTCTAGGACAACATACAAAAGTTTCGGAACACAAACACAAAGTCTCAGACACATAAATACAAAGTCTCGGACACACAAACACAAAGTCTCAGACAACATACAAAAGTCTCGGAATACAAACACAAAGTCACGGACAACATACAAAAGTCTTGAAACACAAACACAAAGTCTCAATACATAAACACAAAATCTCGGACAACATACAAAAGTCTCGGAACACAAACACAAAGTCTCGGATACACAAATACAAAGTCTCGGACACACAAACACAGAGAAAGTAGTAAGAGATAAGTTAAAGTCAAAAAATAATAAAACAATGTGTAAAGTAAATGCATTTTTGGAAATCACTTACTTTGGTGCCTTTTAAACATAAGTTATTAAACTGGTGCCCATCTTGCAACACCAACTCAAAAAAGTGCTATGAACCCCTATTTCCTCTGAATAATAGCCTAACATATCCTAGAGGTTCAAACATAAACGGGATATACAGAAGGAAATTGCAGCACCATACCTCTTCAAAACTGTGGTTGATTCTTTATGCAACACTTACAGATCTTGGTTGTCTGATGGAAGGGATAGAGGATTAATATTCTTAGGAGGCTGTTCACAATGCACACACACACACACACACACACACACACACACACACACACACACACACACACACACATATATATATATATATATATATATATAACAAGAGCATTAAAAAACCCTAGCTTATTAAGGAATTAATATATATATGTTGGGGTTTATGCCCTAAAGATGTAATTTGTAAATGGATTTATAAATAAATAAAAAGAAAAGTTCAATGCATTCTTGTTGTGTTGTTTATTTTATAACTTGTGCATATATTAACATCCTAGATTGCCAGATGTAATCTCGAACTGTATATATGACTGTCATTTACGGATGGATACAGTAAGAGACGTGCAATCTAAAGAGTCCATAGATAGAAAATAAAGCTGGGTACTTTATTTGTGGTTAATCTATAGCTGCGGTCCATTCCGTAATGTACGGTGATTATATCCTGAATCATTCATATGAGATATGATAATGGAGGCACCTTGTATGATGTGATCATATAGAACTGGGCCATGATCTATATGAATCCTCTCACCAAGATCCGTTTACTGATAAGATTCATATATATCAACTAATGATGGCTATATATGGGTGATCTTAATCCTGAGTGTCTTATCGACTCTTTCAGGTTAGATAGTGGTCTTTGATATACCATGGGTGAGGTCGGATGCAGTTCCTGATCAATATGCTCCTTATGTAGGGATTGCGGTTTGGCTTGTAGCTGGGAAGGTATGTACACAATAGTAGAATTCACTCCTTCTTATGAGAAGTAGATGGAAGTTCCCTTAAGGGTTGATTCGGGGCTTGGACAATATGAGCGCTCTCCTAATTCTGTGAGAAAATATGATTTATTGTTCATTAGAGAATTAACGGTACTTAAAGAATATATGTAATTAGAGGGGTATAACGAACATTATGACCTAGCTCTAATTATAAACTACTGTGGAGGATCACACCATGTATAATAGTTATATCGATGGACACCGAGTTGTATCGGTCTGTGTAAAAGCGTCTGTAGTTGAGAGAGTGAAACTTAGGTTTTTAAGTGGAATAACACCAGAGTTAATAATCAATGAATATTAATTAAAGAGTTTAATTAATGATTCCGAGGATTATTGGAGCTCAAAATACTGTGGGTCCATTAGTTTCCTTTGCTAGCCCGATCGATTTAGGTAATAAGGGTCACGGTTAATTAATTGGATTGTCCAATTAATTGTATTACGAAAGTAACACGTACTCATTCAGGGATTAATTAAATAATGAGATTATTTAATTAATATATTAATAATTCAGGAGTATTCAAAAACCCTAGCTTATTAAGGAATTAACTTAGAATGGAAACTCCAATTAAGAAGATTTCATTATGTCTCATTTTCCTATTATTCCATGTAGAAAGTCTTGGGCTGACTAATCTAATATGGAAATATATAATAATTTGATTTGAAAAATAAAGCTATTACACAAATGATTCTTATTCAAAATTTACCAAATTTACGGCTGTTACAGGTATCCTCATCATATTTATTAATTAAAATTAATGAAAAGATCGTTTTGCTCCCTGACCTTTACCCGATTATGAAGATGATGACAGAGTTTGTCCATATTGGCCATTAATCCCCCTAAAATGGAATGAATGTATAATATACCCCTTCTGTCACCTTTTCCGTCCAAAATGACGTTGACTGTTAAAATCAAAGGGGTAATATTGTAAAAGCAAATAATTCAAAAAATTAAAAATTAATTTTTAATTTGCCAAAGGTCCAGAACGAAGCAAACTCTTCTCTCTCTCCCAAAACCCCTTCATCTTCAATCTTCATCACCCCTCCAACCCAGAAAACTAGATCCTTATCTTTATCAACAGAATCAAACCAAAATCAATGAAAAATCAAATCAAAATCAAATCATTCCCAACACCTAAACCCTAACCTAATCAACAACAACTCACACCAAACCCTAGCCTCCACCACCTCTCAAACACCAAACCCTAGCCACCACCCTAACCCACATAAATCACTAATTACTACCTAGCCGTTCAATTACCTCCCTACAGGAGATTGAAGCCAACCAAACCAGCTCTTCATGCCGCCGTTTGATCTCTTACCGCCGTCGATCCCTTTCTCTTTCTTCCCATTTCTTTTCTCCTCATTCTTTCCCTTGATAGAGGGGTGGCCACTGTGGTGCTCAATCTCTCTAGTGGACGATCAAAGGTGAGGGTGGTGTGTTTCTGGGATCGATGGTGGATGGTTCTGGGTCGATGGTGGTTGATCGATGAGGGTGATATGTTTCTGGGTTCTGGGTTTCGTGATGATGGTTGATGGACTGGGTTTCCAGATCCACAAATCGTTTTTGGCTGTGGTTTCATTATTTTTGGTGGTGGTGGTGTGGTAATGGTGATGGTGGTGGTGTGTTAGTGGTGATGGTTGTGTCGATGTTGGTGGAGATCTACAATTTTCCACATCACCAGATCAAAGTGATGGATCTATCTCAACAGATCTTCAATTTTTTTTTAATTTTTTGTTATTTGCTAAAAAGATGGTTCTGAGATTGGATCTCAGTTTTTTTTGTTTAAAAGTTCTTTAAAACTTTTAATTTCTGTTTTGTAAAAATTAAAATTATCTAAAAAATAAATTACTTTTAACATCTCTGCAGAATTAAAATTAATTAAAATTTTCTTTTATTTTTAATTTATGTTTTTAAAATTAAATAAAAATAATAAAAGATATCTCCACCATTCATCTCAAAGGTGGACGGTGGAGATCCATCTTTTGTGTTTTCAATTATGATTTTTTATTTTCTTTTTCTGAAATATATTTTTTATTTAATAAAATTTCTTGAGGGTTAATGGTCATTTACAGAAGGGGTTCTTTGAACATTATTTCGATTTCAGGCGGGAGACCGGCCAATATGGACAAACCATGTCCTTACCTTTCTAATAGGGCAAATGTCAAGGGGGAAACGATCTTTTCCCTTAAAATTAACTACGGTGGCAATTATACAATAGAAGCTCCTCTAAAAAAAAATAAAAAATTAAACAATTAAATGATTTATATGATGATAAAAATAATTTTTTTTTGAGAACCAAGCCATCAGTGTATATTTTTTTTTCAAAAGTTTTGCTTATAAAAAATCTACTACTGTAAGCTCTACTTGTAATATTTATAAACTCAATGAGATAAATTATATCAAGAGTGGTGCTATTGGCACCCCTCTATCAACCTAATAATGCCCCACTTTCAAAATTTTTGATTTAATCATATAAAATTAAATGATTTTATTAAATTATTTTTGTAAGAACCTTTTTTTTTATGATTGTCTTATTTCATGACAAATCACATTGGGGATGTTTGAGTAACGGGTAGCATAGGTTCTCCAAATATTGGTTTCTCGAAGACATGCTTCCGGTCATCTCATGAGCTTCAAGAGGTAGTTCACTTGTGCTTAATTCTCTTTGAAGATGTTTAGTTGCACACACTCACGTCTCATGCATTTGTATTGACATGTATTTGTTGTTGCACACATTCACACACTTACATGCATATGAGTTGTTATGCATTTGTTGATTATTGCTCATGTGTGCATTCCTTCACAATCACACTTGCACTTCATTTCTAGATTTAAGTGGTTTTGTGTAGTGTCCGTGCTTGTACGATGGTGTGCTTGTTTTAGCGCGTTGAGTTACCATTTGAGAAGGTCTCATTCTTCTATTGTTTTGGCCTTTGGTCACTCATTTGACCATAACTATTTTTACAGTCATCCAAATCGTGTTTTATTAATTGGAGTAGAAAGTAGACTTCCATACCTTTCCAACGATATATTATTTGAAAGGTTAGGATGTCGTTTGGTCATGTTTTGAACCCTTGTTTTTCGGGTCTCTCTATTGCACGGGTTGTGCACGGGCCCCTTACCCTTGCAGTTACTCGTGCACTGAGGATGTGCATCATCTGGCCTCTCTGTTGCACGGGTCACTTACCCGTGTAGTTACCCCGTGCACTGAGGTTGAGTGCCTTCGGGTTTGTGTGATTGCACCGGTTGTGCACAGGTCTCTTACCCGTGATGTTACCCATGCACTGATGAAGGATGCACTCGGTTTTGTCATCTGCACTAGTTGTGCACGGGTCGCTTACCCGTGCAATTACCCGTGCACTGGGCAATTTTTTTCAAAACGTCGTAGTTTCACTTAGAGCTTATATATATGTTCTTTTCTCTCCCACTTCGTTTTTTGAGCTTCAATACCTATTTTAGTGAGAGAAAGAGTCCCCGAAGTGAGAGAAGCTCCAAAAATGTTTTATTAACTCTCCAAACCCAAAAACCCATCATCTTTATGCATTTCTAAGCATCTTTAAGGCATGAGTCTTCATCATTAATTAACTTGGTAAGTTGAACAAAACCTGATCTTTGTCATTTGTTCATACTTTCTACGATTATGTTTTATTGCATTTATTAGTTGATTAAATGCTAGGATTCTATTTATTACATATATTTATGAGTTCCTTTGTATGATTGAGTTTGTATTGTGTAGCTAGCATTTAGGACCATTTTGCCCTCTAGCTAAATATCTAAGTTTTGCATTTAGATATTGTTGATTATGACTCATTGATTGCATTTGTTAATTGCATTTATGGTCCTTGCCATTTTGTGTGACAACATGTGCTGATATGGCTTTGTTTGATAACTAGATTGTAGACTTGCATATCTATATCTAGTTAAGTCTTTATGTGCATTTATATAGACATTGATATTTAGGATTTGTACTTATTGACAACTTTAAATCTCTAGATAAGCATTTAGTGTTGCCTAACATTAATTGCATTTAGGATATATTTATATATTCACTTAGGTTGTTAATCTCTTCTTGAGAGTTAAGTCTTGTGACTACAAGGTGTATAGTGCACAAGCAAGTGAAGTCTTGCAACCAAGGTGTGGTTGGCAAGCAAAGTGATCAAGAATTCACTATAAATGCTCGTTGGGTAGTAGTGGTGGGTTAGTGACCAAGAATGGTGTGACTAGAGGTCAACCTAGGTTCTAAACATCATTACAATAGTGAATTTAATGATCGGTGTGGCTAGAATGATAGCCAGTGGTTTTTCTATTGTTGAAGGGTTTCCACGTAAAAAATCAAGTGTCTTTTAATTTCAGCATTTATACTTGATTTTATATTGTTTGTTTATAGGGTGAATTTTTAATATTGACTAATCAAGAAAAACTGGTAATTAACTTGATTAAAACTTATTCACCCCCTCTGGGTTATTAGACACACGCTTTAGAGTGTATTTTCAATTGGTATCAGAGCAGATTCCTAGACATACTTCGGTGATCCTTACTGTTGTTTTTATGTCTTGCATTTATGTGCATTTTTCAGTCTTTGCATTCATTTGCTTTCATTCATTCACTAAACACTATGTGTGAGAGTGAAACACTTAGAGAGGGAATTTTCGGAGAGATGAATGTTTGTCTCTCTGTTGATGTTAAGGATGCTCCAACCCTTAGAGGTTCTATGAGCACTCGCTCCAACATCCTTACTTTTACTTCATATAGTGACTCCAATGAGGAGATGACCCTCACGGTAATGAAGTTTAGAAGACTTTTGAAGCTTGAGAGGAAAAAGAATAACTACAAAAAAAAAATGACTTCAAGAAGAAGACTTTGTTCAAGAATAGTAAAGATGACTCTTCCAAAGGTGAAAAACATGTGCTTAACTTCATGGTTAATGGGACTTCCTATGTGGAAGATTTTGATGAAGGCACCATGGCATTGAATCTTGACTCTTAAATAGAGGAAAGCTGTTTGTGTGACAACAAATGGTGATGAAGTCAAAAAGGCCTTAAATGTTGACTTAATCTATGAGTGTCAAGTGCTCCTTCTCAATGTTCTAGATAAAAATGAAGAGCTCTCAAAGGAAAATGAAATATTGAGAAAGTGGAAAATTTCCTCGGAGGAGAAGATTAGTACTCTTGAAAAACGCAAACAAAATTGTCAAAATCAATTTCATCGGTACCAAGAGATCATAGATGACCAAATGGAAGACATCTCTATTCTTATCTCCAAAATAAAGACCATGGAGAATGAGACTTCCATTGATGACTCATTGGTTATGGACAAGATTGATGTGTCCAAGTATGAAAAGGAGATTGAAGATTGCCACATTCAGATGAAGGCAATGAAAGAAGAGCTTGCCAACAAGGATAATTCTTTGAAAATTGTCAAGGAAAGAGAGATGAAGTGCCTTTAAGAATTAAAGAAGGCCAAGATCAAGCAACCTCAAGCTCAAGGCAAGAGCTATGCTTCATCCAAGCAATGATTAACTCAAGGAAAGTCCACACATGCCTTAGCAACTCAATCAATGCTTAGGAAATTCAAGAAAAATGGACAAGTCCTTGAGAAGTCAATTACATCCTCTAACAAGCCAAATGTCAAGATAGGAGATGATCACAAGAGACAACCTCAACTGAGGCATGCTCAACCACAAAGGCATAAACATCTGGCTAATACTTCAAAGAAAAGCCAACTAGTGCACCATCAAAGACAACCTCATCAACATGGCAATGCCTTGATGAGAGCTCAAAGCAAAGGTATGACTTCTACTTTTATACCTACTTGTCATTTTTGTGGTGTTGAGGGGCATATTAGACCAAATTGCCATAGGTACATTAAGAAATGTAGAGTTGAGAGCATGATGGAGAAGAATAGACTTAAAAGAGCCAATATGCATGTGCCTAGGAAATCTAGAGAAAATGATCCTAGGAAATCTAGTAACATGTTGACTAAGACCACTATGAATGAAACTGTATCACCTAGGTGGATTAGAAAAGATGAACCCGCATGCTATTATGTTAACTTGTCACCCATAGACTTAACTAGATCTAATGGACTTGGTAGGTCTATAGGGGCTCATGCCTCCCATTGACTTGGTTGGATTTGACCCCATTTAGGGAGCTCAAGCAAAGAGAGCGAACTTGCATTTTTGAAATGTGCAAAAAATTGATATACTTTATGCCTCTTTATTAATTGCTTGATATACTAGGTTGCACATATATGATTATATGGTATTTTTTTTCAATAAGTGTGTAACCTTGCTTTGCTTGAAATCCATTTCACATTTATGTTCAAACATGCATTTTTGGATTAAGAGAATTAATTGGGAAGTACTTTTGAATGACCTGTAATTTATCTCCATGACATGTGAATTTGATTATGACATGCTTAAAATGATATGCATGGAATATTTTTTTGATTGCTTATATGCAAACTTTGTGTGAAAGCAAATGAGAAGACTAAACTCAATAAAGACCTTGTGTTCATTCAATAAATAAGGATGTCTCATCTAATTTAGTTTTCTCTCTCTTCATTAATGGTTTGAACAAGACAACATCTAATAAGGATTTCATATCCATTCAATCAATAAGGATTCTTTATCCATGTCTTGTTTTGCCCTTAAGGATTGATATAGTTATTTGTGTGTTGAGATTTTTTTTCGAAAAACTATATCGTGTTTGCTTATGACAAAAGGGTACAAATTGGTTTGAATTCTTATGGAAATCCTTTTGATGTTTACTTTGCCAAATACCATTGTTTGAACTTTGATGTTATATGTCTTGCATGCAAAGCAACACCTTCACACATTCTCTTTAACATAAAACTCCTTGAATCTCTCTCAATTATTCAAATCGCATAAAGTTTATGTATATGATTATGCAATTGTCTTTTGTGCGAATATCTCTCTTTGATAAAGTAACCCGATAGGGAGAGCTCATTTGCCTATCTCATGACAAAAAAATGAGAGAGGTCTTGAGAGATATAGGGGGAGCAATTTTATGCTTTGGGGAGAATTCTTGAGAGAGAGTAACCTTTTAGGGGGAGCATTGCATTGCACTATATTATATTGATTGTATTAGTTTTGTTATTGCAAATGCTTGTTTTGGTTCGCGTCACATGCATTTGTTCTTGGAAAGTGCTTTCTTGCTATTGTGTGTATGTACGATGATCTACGAAGAGATTGAAGACCTTGAAGACTTAGTTTCTTAGGTATCTCTTTTTGTAACGTATAATTACTTGGTTGGCCAATAGCTTTATTATTGCTTTGTGAGGATTTTTTTTTGTGAGTGGTGATTTTGTCATGAAATAACCAAATGGGGAGATTGTAAGAACCTTCATTTTTATGATTGGCTTATTTCATGACAAATCACATTGTGGATGTTTGTGTAACGGGTAGCATAGGTTCTCCAAGTATGGTTTTCTCGAAGACATGCTTCTGATCATCTCATGAGCTTCAATAGGTAGTTCACGTGTGTTTAATTCTCTTTGAAGAGGTTTAGTTGCACACACTCACATCTCATGTATTTGTATTGACATGTATTTGTTGTTGCACACACTCACACATTTACATGCATTTAAGTTGTTATGCATTTGTTGATTATTGCTCATGTGTGCATTCCTTCACAATCACACTTGCACTTCATTTCTAGATTTAAGTGTGATTTTGTGTAGTGTCCGCGCTTGCTTGATGGTGTGCTTGTTTTAGCGCGTTGAGTGACCATTTGAGAAGGTCCCATTCTTCTCTTGTTTTGGCCTTTAGTCACTCATTTGACCATAACTCTTTCTACAGTCATCCAAATCATGTTTTGTTAATTGCAGTAGAAAGTAGACTTCCATACCTCTCCAACAGTATATTATTCGAAAGGTTTGGATGTCGTTTGGTCATGTTTTGGCCCCTTATTTTTCGGGTCTCTCTATTGCATGGGTTGTGCACGGGTCCCTTACCCGTGCAGTTACCCATGCACTGAGGATGTGCATCCTCTGGCCTCTCTGTTGCATGGGTTATGCACGGGTCACTTACACGTGCAGTTACCCGTGCATTGAGGTTGAGTGCCTTCGGGTTTGTGTGATTGCACGGGTTGTGCACAGGTCACTTGCACTGGTTGTGCACGGGTCACTTACCCGTGTAGTTACTCGTGCACTGATGAAGGATGCACTCGGTTTTGTCATCTGCACGGGTCCCTTACCCGTGCACTAGGCAATTTTTTTTCAAAACATCGTAGTTTCACTTAGAGCTTCTATATATATGTTCTTTTCTCTCCCATTTCGTTTTTTGAGCTTTAAAACCTATTTTAAGTTAGAGAAAAAGTCCCTGAAGTGAGAGAAGCTCCAATAGTGTTTTATTAACTCTCCAAACCCCAAAACCCACCATCTTCATTCATTTCTAAGCATTTTAAGGCATGGGTCTTCATCATTAATTGACTTGGTAAGTTGAACAAAAACTTCATCTTTGTCATTTGTTCATACTTTTCAAGATTGTGTTTTTATTACATTTATTAATTGATTAAATGCTATAACTCTATTTATTGCATCTATTTATGAGTTCTTTTGAATGCTTGAGTTTGTATTGTGATAGCTAGTATTTAGGACCATTTTGCCCTGTAGCTAAATATCTAAGCTTTGCATTTAGATATTGTTGATTATGACTCATTGATTGCATTTGTTAATTGCATATATGGTCCTTGCCATTTTGTGTGACAATATGTGCTGATATGGCTTTGTTTGATAACTAGATTGTAGACTTGCATATCTATATCTAGTTAAGTCTTTATGTGCATTCATATAGACATTGATATTTAGGATTTGTACTTATTGACAACTTTAAATCTCTAGATAAGCATTTAGTGTTGCCTAACATTAATTGCATTTAGGATATATTTATATATTCACTTAGGTTGTTAATCTCTTCTTGAGAGTTAAGTCTTGTGACTACAAGGTGTATAGTGCACAAGCAAGTGAAGTCTTGCAACCAAGGCCTTTTAGAATTCACTATAAAGGTCCGTTGGGTAGTAGTGGTGGGTTAGTGACCGAGAATGGTGTGGCTAGAGGTCAACCTAGGTTGTAAACATCATTACAGTAGTGGATTTGAGGATCAGTGCGGTTAGAAGGATGGCCCGTGGTTTTTCCCTTGTTGAAAGGTTTCCATGTAAAAAATCAAGTGTCTTTTAATTTCCGCATTTATAGTTGATTTTATATTGTTTGTTTAATGGGATAAATTTTTAATATTGACTAATAAAGAAAAATTAGCAATTAACTTGATTAAAACCTATTCACCCCCCTCCCCTCTAGGTTATTAGACACATGCTTTAGAGTGTATTTTCTTTTTTTGATTTATTTCCAAAACTACCATTTTTACTTATTTTTCAAAATTAACAAACCCCATCTTTCTATCTTCGATGTCTGACTCTCACATTCTTTCTTCGTCACAATCTCTCACCTTCTCCTCCATCTTAAATTTTTAAAACTCATCAACTAAACTTTTTTCTATATATTTGGGTTTTAAAAACTTTAATTTTACTTTTATAAATCTACAAACATAATAAAAAAACTTGTATTTGAATTGAAATTAATGACTTCAAAAAAAAAAAAAAACCGAATGGAGGTAACCTTTAAAGGTGACCTCTACTGGATTCATATATTGTTTTAAACTATTTTTTTTTATAATCACCGATCTGGAGAAGCCCTTCCTCTAGCAACATGAGGAGGCCATGGTCTCTGCAATTTGTGGAGGAGAATTGGGTCTCCCCAATTTTTTTGTTAATGTTTTTTTATTTTAAATAAAAAAAATAGATTGAGAGGAAATTTCTTGGTGGAATGAAAAGGAAAAAAACCAGCCATCATAGAAAATAGAAATTCGTTGATGAGAAATTCGCAAAAGAATCGTTAGGAAATAAGATGAAATTTCCGATGTGAAAAGAGTACAATAAGTAAAAGGAGTTGCTTTGAAAAATATAATTTAGGGTTTAAAAGTTACAAGACTTTTTTCAAACAAACAAAATAGAAGTGAATGTGGGGTTTTATTAGACTTTAATTTATTGATGAGTTTTTTTTTAATTGTATACCTATTTAAGTAATTTTGATAGAAACAAAAATATAACATTAAATAATTTAAAA
Organism: Dipteronia sinensis; assembly: GCA_033220585.1. Classification (NCBI taxonomy): domain Eukaryota; kingdom Viridiplantae; phylum Streptophyta; class Magnoliopsida; order Sapindales; family Sapindaceae; genus Dipteronia; species Dipteronia sinensis. The sequence goes on from CM065643.1 coordinate 40,399,421, forward strand.
GTAGAGCGTTTTTAGTTCAACAGATGGGTGCCACCACTCTTATATCAATTAAAATAAGGAAAAATTGCAATAACATATTGTAACATTTGACGTAAAAAAAAATAGTTTAGGGTTAATCACATATACGCACACCCTTGTCCACGTTAACTCATGTTAACAATAATGGTTGACCATGTATGTTGACTTATTGAAATGTCCACATTGCCCATCATTTAATTATTTTTATCAATTTTCCTAAAAAAATATTTTTATCAATTATTATAATATTATTTTAATAGCAATAACTTCAAAAATAAAAATTCTATTTGAAAATTTTCATAACATCATCACAATTAAAAAAAAATCTTTAATTTAACAATAAAAAAATCACTAAAATTCATAATCTTCTTCAAATGTATAACCTTTAAAAAAAGCAGACCAAGAACAACAAGAACAAGCTAGAAGATCGAGAAGGAGATAACGACTACTTCATCATTAATATAAGTTTAAAAAAAATACAAATTTTCACCACTAATATTAATCGAAATTTCAAAAACAAAAACCTCAATTTACGACAACACACGTTTGATTATTGTATGTTGGAATTGGCCAGTTCAAAGATGATCATTAATGCTGGGAGTTCGGATAAGATAACATCCATACATGCGTACCCTACTCACTAAAATATTAATGTTCAAAAAGATAAAACATGCAAAGAAAAAAAAAATAAAGGGAAAAAAAAGAAGGAAAGAAGAAACTCAACCAAATCATCCATGGTTAAACCCCAAAACTCGTTTATATAGGTGATTGGTGTGAAGTTGAACTGAATGAATGATCTGTAAACCTCAAACCAACATCGTCAAAAAAAAAAAAGAAAAAAAAAAAAAAAGAAAACGGTGAGGAAAGTGGTTCGATAGCGTTAGTAGAAAGAGGAGGGAGGGTGATGATCGAATATTTGATTTATTTAATATTTATATTGTTTTTTTATCATTTAATAACTTTTGAAAACATTTTTCATTTTTATTTTTCCAATGTACGATGACCATTCTACCCTTGACCTTTTAAGACCACAGTTAATGTCACGGTCCAACATACTTATGTGTAATTAACCCTAAACGGACATCTTTCTTGTATTTTTCGTGTAAATGCTATAAATCATCAAGATAAACTCAATTAATACACAAATAACCCTAGAATATAAGCTAGTCACGATACAACTCCCAAACATGGAAAACTTTAGATTTAAGAAAACCTAAATCACATTTAAGTCTCGATCAGACAAATCTAGCTTATAATTGAAGCTCTATCTTCTAACAACATTTGTTCAAGTTACATGCACTAAAATAAGAAGAAGACCCAAGGTATTTGAGCATTTAAAAGTTAGAAATCAAAAGATAAACAAATACCTTGTCAATTTGAGTGCATCCATGAAATTGATGTAGAACACCAAAAATACTTGAACAAAAGACTTCAAGAATACATGTAGAAGATGTTGGATATGGCTCAAATTTTTCCAATGGTTACCAAACGGGATTCATGAATGCAAAGACTTCTTGGAGACGTGGGATACGTTTGGGAGTATGAAATCGTGTTTGAGGGAGGCTTGAAGACTTGAAGAACTGGAAAAAGGAAGGATAGCTAAAACTGCTATGCCTTGCGCTGCGGGTTTTTGAAAGCGGTAGGGACATCTGTCCCATTCCAGTAGAAACCGCTGTGTCTTGCACTATGGATCTCACAGCGGTAAGGACATCGGTCCTGTTCTAAGGAGGAAACGTTGTGCCTTACGTTGTGGGTTGCGTTGTGGCTTTAACAGCGGTAGTGACAACGGTTCTCGGTGACGTGGCACATGGATATCAGTTTTTTGAGTGGTCAATTTTAGAACGGTTTAGGAAACGGGTAGTCAACCGTAACTCGAATCATAGTTAATCACAAGTGTGCGTTGAATCAGGAAATATTAATGGAAAGTGAAATAGTTTGTTTCTGAAAGTTCTTATGCTTGAAGGAAAATGATTTCTCCTTCCAAGAAGACTTGTCATAAATAGGAAATATTATTTATATGAAATAAGGAAATCTTGTACGTATAGGAGATGGATTTCCTTGTAGGTTTAAACTTCCTGTAATTCATATAAATAGACCATAATAGCTTGGTTATTATGTGTGGAGCAAATTAGCAAATATCAAGAGAGATCTCAAGAGAGCATTGGGTGTAATTGGGTGTAATTGGGTTTGGGGTATTAGAAAAGAGAGAATCCTGAGTGTGTGGATGTAATAATTTTCTACATATATAGTGGAACTTTCTTTTGTCGTCTTGACGGCCGTGGTTTTTTCCCGATTTAGTTTTCCACTTAAATTTTTGTGTTGTGTGTGATTGGATTTGATTACTTTCTTCCATCTTATTTTTTCTTATTTTTTTGCTATTTTTTGTTTGTGATATATTCTGAAACGCTTCCACGTAGTGACATCGTTTGCTTACAACTGGTATCAGAGCCTCTGGTTGCTTGATAGTGGTCTTAACAAACAGGATATGGCAAAAATCATGAGATTCAAGGTTGAGAAGTTTGATGGAAATATTAACTTTGGCTTGTGGCAAGTTCAAGTCAAAGATCTTTTAATCCAATATAGGTTACACAAGGCGTCGAAAGGCAAGCCAACCCCTGCGAACCCTGAAGGCTCTAGAGAATCTAGTAAAGATACGGCTGGTACTAGTTCTGAAAAACTTGTGATGAGCGATGATGATTGGGAGGATTTGGATGAGAGGGCTGCAAGTGCGATACGATTATGCTCTGCCAAGAATGTTATTACAAATATTCATGGAACATACTCAGCAAAAGAACTTTGGGAGAGGCTTGAAGAATGGTATCAAACAAAGATAGTCTGCAACTGATTCTACCTAAATGAGCAGTTTCACATGCTGCAGATGACTGAAGGTACGACATTTTTCTATCATTTGAGAGTGCTCAATGGAATTATTTCAGAATTAGAGTCGATTGGAGTGAAGATTGATGAAGAAGACAAATGATTAAGGCTCATCTGGTCCATTCCAAGTGTCCTATGCACACATGAAGCCAATTTTGATGCATGGGAGTTCAACCATATGTTTTGGAAATGTGGCGAACAAACAGATCTCTAAGGAACGAAGGCTAAAGAGTGAAGGTAAATCTTCTGATAACTCTGCTCTTTTGGTTGATAGGAAGTAGAGAGGTTCCAAAAGGATAGTCACTTGCTGGGGATGTGGATACTCTGGACATGTTAGAAAAGACTGTTAAAATAAGAAGACAAGTGCGGCTAAGGGCTCCAAAGAGGGGGTTTAGACAATCGCCTTTGTTGAGTATGACGACTACAGTGATGCCCTCTAAAGGGGCATAAACATCCTCATGGCATGACTGGTAGTTGCCATGAAAGAGGATGTATTACTGATAGTGGCTCCACAATTGCACACGGGCATTGGCTAGGAGGTGATGCAAGGTGTATGGTGGACAAGGATGTCGATGGTGGACCGAACTCCATAGGAACCTAACGTGAAGAGTTGTACCAGAATTTCAGCAAGGTAAATTTTGAAATGTGCTGGTGAAATCTTAGGATGGATGTTCCTAAGTGGTTATACCTCGTGGTGTGTATGTTGATTCTCGGTGTTGAGAGTCGTAGTTGTAGACGAAAGTTTTGGAATTCTTGCCATAAGAGAGGATTGTTAGATATGGCTCGAATTTTTTCCAATGGTTACCAAACGGGATTCACCAATATGGAGACTTTCTAGAGACGCGGGATATGTTTGGGAGTATGAGATTGTGTTTGAGGTAGGCTTGAAGACCTGAAGAACTGGAGAAACGAAGGACAACCAAAACCGTTGTGCTTTGCGCTGTGGGTTTTGACAACGGTAAGGACAGCGGTCCCATTCCAGTAGAAACCGATGTGCCTTGCGCTATGGATCTCACAGCAGTAAGGACATCGGTCCTATTCCAAGGAGGAAATGTTGTGCCTTACGCTGTGGGTTACGATGTGGCTTTGACAACGGTAGTGATAGTGGTTCTTGGTGATGTAGCACATGGATCGTAGTTTTCTGAGCGGTCAATTTCAGAATCGTTTCGGAAATGAGTGACCAACCACAACTCGAATCATAGTTAATCACAATCATGCGTTGAATCAGGAAATATTAACGGAAAAGGAAATAGTTTCTTTCTAGATGTTCTTATACTTGAAGGAAAATGATTTCTCCTTACAAGAAGATTTGTCATAAATAGGAAATATTATTTATGTGAAACAAGGAAATCTTGTATGTATAGGAGAAGGATTTCCTTATATGTTTAAACTCCCTATAATTCATATAAATAGACCTTAATAGCTAGGTTATTATGTGTGGAGCAAATTAGGAAATATCAAGAGAGATCTCAAGAGAGCATTGTGGGTAATTGGGTTTGGGGTATTAGAAAAGAGAGTGTAAGGACCTCTATTTATGATTGGCTTTTTTCATGACAAACCACATTGTATATTTAACTTTTTAGGGTAGACTAGACCTTCAATGTGCATGATCAACCTTCAAAGGCATTCTCAAGACCTCAAGCTCAATATCACTTCAAAGGTATATCAGTTGTGCTTAACTCTTTGAAGAGTCTTAGTTGCACACACACACACACACACACACACACACACACACACACACACACACACACACACACACACACACACACACACACTATATTCTCATGCATGTTTATTCATCTTGCATTGTGCCTTTTTGTTTACATGTGTGCATCCTTTTCTTGTCTCTTCCTTACTTGTTTGGTGTGTCATTTGGTCTTGCTTTAGTCCCTTAAATCCCTTGGAATATCAGGGGAGTGCGCAGGTCTGCTACCCATGCACTGTGCTGATTCTGCATGCTCACAGCTGTGGACACCATTGTTGGTGTGCTGTGATTTATCACAGCGGTGCGTTTCCAGTGGGTCACCGCTGTGGCACCACTGTTGGTGCGTTGTGAGTTATCACAGTAATGCACGGGTGAGTGCGTAGGTGAGTGCGCGGGTCTCCCACCCGCACACTGCTGCTGATTCCGGGGCAAAAACATCTTTTCCTTGGTGTCGTTTCCCATCCTATAAATGCATAATCTTCTTCCCTATTTTGACATGGAATTCAGAATTTCCAGATCCTAATGAGAGAAAGAGTTCCCTTAGAGAGAGAAAGCTTCAAGCTTTGTTCTTTGACTCTCCAAACCCCAAAACCCATCTTCATCTTGCATCTCTAACATCATTCAAGCATGTGTCTTCATTAATGTCTTTACTTGGTAAGTAGAACTAACATCCTTACTCATTTATTGTTCTAGCTTATTAAGACATGTCATTTATTGATTAGGTTAGCAAATCTTCATAATTATTATATATCAATTGAAGTTATGATATGTTTGTGGTTTGTTTGTTGATAGCTTGCATTTATGATATATTTACCCTCTAGCTAAATATATATATGCTTTACATTTAGATATTGCTGATTATGACTTATTGATTGCATTTGTTAATTGTATTTATTGTTCTTGCCATGATTAATGACAACTTGTGTTGAAATGACTTTGTTTGATAACTAGATTTTAGACTTGCATATCTATATCTAGTTAGGTCTTTATGAGCATTCATATAGACATTGATATCTAAAATTTGTACTTATTGTCATCTTGAACTCTAGATAATCATTTAATGTTGCCTAGCAATAATTGCATTTAGAATATTTTCATATATTCACATAAGTTGTTGATCTCTTCTTTGAGAGTTAAGTCTTGTGACTACAAGGTGTAATGCATAAGTAAGTGAAGTCTTGAAACCAAAGTGTGGTTGGCAAGCAAAGTGATCAAGGATCACTATAAAGGCCCGTTGGGTTCATAAACTAGTATCGTTTAACAAATCTCGTATGTTTTAAGTAATTCTCTTCATATGCTATTGATATGTGCTTTTGGGAAGTATTTGTTTGCCGGGAGGAAGAAAATGTTGCGATTATTTCGGTGGAAAAAAAGTTAGAAATTATAATTTTTACTAAGTTGAATGTTGGATTATGCTATATGCGAATAGGTTGGCCAAGTTTATAAATGCTTTAGTTTCATAATCGTGAAATTCATTTTGTTTTACAAATACACTAGTTTCATGCACGTGAAACTAGTATCGTTTAGCAAATCTCATATGTTTTAAGCAATTCTCTTCATGTGCTATGGATATGTTTTTCCCATTATGTTTGTCAATTTGTAATTATTGCTTGCTAATTGAAGACAAAACCACTACAAATTAATAAATTAAACATGTAGATATTAATTGCAACTTTAATTGAAAACATACAATAATTACTATAAAAGTAGAACAATACAAAATAAGAATTGAAAAAAAAAAACAAAACAAAACGATTAAAATTATTTAACAAAATATAAATTAAAATATGTAGAAATTACTCTCACCACCCAACGCCATCCAATTCCTCACTGTTTTTGCTTTGGTGTTTTTAGTTTGTCTGTGAGAGAGAGTCAATAGTATGTGATGGAAAGAAATGTGAGATTTTTGATGGATTTTGTAGAGAAAATCGAAGAAGAGGAGAGGATTTTTGAGTAAAGATTGTGATAGACATATTATGATATGTGGTTTAATCGACAAAACTTAAAGTCTGATTTAAAGAAGAATATAATTAGGTTTTGGTGTTTTATTATTGATAATTATAACATTTAAATCCAAAGCTTCCTCACAGATAAATTAATAGACAAAGCAAGCCAACGCTAATCCATCAAAAGACCGATAAGAATTTGAATTATGTAACAGATAACGAAATTAATGCAAGACTTAAAATATTGTAATTAAGGAGTATAAAAATGTTCAGGTTGATTAGATAATAATAATAATAATAATAATAATAATATAAATAAAAATAATAGGCAAAACAATAGATTAATGGCTCCATTATAGGAGATTATATAGATATAGATATAGAAGTGTAAACAAATATATAGCTTTTAAGTCCAAAGCTCCCTCACTGTGACACATGGCACTGCGATGGTCAGCTTTTTTTTTTCGGGTGGATATGAAAGTCATTTGGAGAACCTTCCAAAATATTAATGTATTCGGACATTATCATATGTTATGTTGTTATTGTTTAAGTTTTTTGTTTTTTTTTCTATCCCTATTTTAATATTTTTATGTTATTATAATTTTTAATATTAATTTTTGTTATTTTAATACCATGTTTCAGTTTTTATTTTATTACTAACTTATAATTATTAATGTGTAATAAGAGATTTTTTTATAACATAATAATTTTTTTTTGAGAAAATTATAACAAAATAATAAAATGAATAACAAATGATAAAGTATGGTAAATTAAAAATTATTAATTAATATTCAATATTGGACTCATTTTAAAGATCTACATGAGATATTTCTAATGGTATAATTTTTATGTTAATAAAATTTATAAATTAAAATTTATTATATAATAATTGAATTTAATGACAAATGTAAAATGATATAAATGGAATATAAAATGTTAAAAAGTGAGTTCAGAGTATGATATTTGGTACTCTAAATTTAGAGTATCAATCTTAGAAAATCTAAAAAAATTTCTTGGAAATAGAATATTAGAGTATGGTAGAAGCAACCCATACTCTATTTAGATTATGGTAGGAGATGCTCTTAAGTTTCTGGCTAGGTATTTTCTTTCTAAATGTCGTCCTTTATGGACTGTAGATAAGTGAAGATATACAATCCAATAAGAAACTATAAAGTATACTGTTGAGTAAAGTTAGATTATTAGAAACAAGATGTAAATATGTTAGAACAATTTTGGAGTTAAATACCTACAAACTGGGTTTGCATGGTAGCTTAAATTTGTACTCCATGATGTTCTAATATACACTTGAGATCTAACTGGGTTTAGTGTCCGCGGTTGTCCTCATTGATTCTGGTATTGTTAATAATCATGATGGTTGTATGAAAATTATTTTAACAAATTATATTCATATGGTACTTGATAGTTGTTTAATGGTTTTATAGTATTATACGTCAATGTGGACGGTTATAATTTTGTTTGTTTTTCAATCATTGCAATAGTGATGATGCTGATATTTTGGCATGCTGATATTTTGGCATGCTAGATTAAGTCATGTTGGACTAGATAGAATGAGAATATCAGTCAGATAGGAATGATTGGACTCATTTATTTAATTGGTCATGCATATTATCTAGTAAGAAAAACAACTAGAAAACCATTTAGTAAGGAACTGGATCATGAATTCTATTGCAACCAATTCATTATAACATTTGTGATTGAATGAATGTAAAGGCTAGACATGAAATTTCATATCTAATTACATTCATTAATATCTTTAAATGTCTCGGTCATGTCTATTTGATCTCCCATAAATCAAAAGCATTGGATTGCATTAGATTGTTTGGTTGATGATCAAATTAGATGATCAAATTAGATGATAAACTTTTGAGTTTAAAGAATAAACTGAGTACGTAAATATCTTTATGAACGTTTCAAGGAATTGTTTAACGAGAAAGGTATAGAAAGATATTTATTTATTCTAAGGACATCGCAGCAAAATAGTTTAGCAGAAAGAATGAATAAAATATTGTTGGAAATGGTTAAGTCTGTGATGGCGTAAGTGAATCTTTAGTATCTTACTAGAATATATGTTAATTGATTGTTGCCTATTTACTTAATCATGTTCCACTAGATCAGGACACTTCCACACCTTACTAATTCTGGACAGGTAAGGAACCTGGTTTGACTAATCTACAACCCTGGGGTTATACGGGTATAATCCATCTCATAGAAGTGAGAAATTGGATGCAAGAAGAGAACTTATATCTTTGTTTGATACTCTGTGCATTCCAAAGGATGAATAAACGATGGTGTACAATTAGATAGAAGTGTGACTGAATTAGAATCACAAGATATCATTATCAGAGAATGAATTTCTTAGTAGAAGCGAGTTTGATATAGATATATGATTTTAAGAATTGGATGATTTGTGTTAATATGCGAGTGGTGGTAAATTAAAATCTAATTCGATCTTTCATCTCTAGTGGGAGTGGAAGTCTACACCCTAGTGGGAGTAGAAATCCGCATGGATCTTTCATCCTTAGTGGGAGTGAAACAACTGTTGAATCAGCCACCGTGATAATTTACTAACTCGTTGAAATATTCGTAAAGTTATCTCATGTCATCTTTCAGAGATTGAAATGGAAGATTTAATAATTACTTCACTTGATAGTGATGAACCAAGGATTTTTTGAATTGAGCCATCACTTCTATCTACTATGTGAATATATGAATGAAAGCAATGGAATGGGAGATGGAGTCTAGAAAAGTGATCATGTCCGGGACTTGATTCACTTATCGCCTAGTCATTAGACCATTGTGAACGTATGGGTTCCACATATCATACTTTAGGCGGAAAGTACTATCGAAAGTTATAAGATGCAATTAGTAGCAAATGAAGAAACTTATTCTCTAGAAGTAAAGTTTTTCTTCCATATGCCTTATTCTAGCACCCGTCACATATATGAACCTGAATTTACACCAGATGGATGTAATGATTGTACTTCTCGATAGAGAACTAGAGGAAGAGATTTATATAGAACAGTCTATAAATTTTTGTTTCAAAAGACCAAGAGCACATAAGTATGCTTGCTAAATTAGTGTATGGTTTGAAACAATTCTCTGGGAAGTGGTATCTTTGATTTCATCAAGATGTAACATGATGACTAAAGATAGTCATGGTAAGTACACTAAATATGTTTGAAAATAAACTAAGCGTGTGCCTAATACATCCTAGTTAGTAAATATTAATGAGTTGTTAATCGATTATCATCAATTTTTTCTATTAGTAAATATTAATCACAATTAACCCAACACAAACATACAACAAAAATCAAGTAAAGTGGCTTTTTACAATCCCGGAGGCCTTTTACAATGGCTTTGGCAACCAATGCTTGCCAACCAACCTTTGGTTGCAAGTCTTTACTTGCTTGTGCAACTTCACGTAGAAGCCACAAGAATTTGACTCATTAAAGAGAATTAAAGGTCTAAGTGAATACGTGACAATATTCAAAATGCAATGATGTGTAAGACCACACACAAAATGCCTAACTAGAGGTTATAATGCAATTTAGTTATCAAACAATGCCTACATGCCCATACATGAGGTCTCAATTAGATTTGTAGAGTATTCTAACAACCTAATTGTCAATTAAATCCACATGAACATTCAATAAAGCTTGACTAGATAAATAAATATTAATCTATCAACCTAATCATCAACCGATCACACAAGAATGTTCAAGGGTTAGCTATTTAGGGAATAATCAACCTAATCATGCAAGCTATCACAAACAAACCCAATCATGTTATCAAGACTCATAAATATATGCAATAAAGCAATAAAGCATGATTAGGTTTTTAATCAAGCAATAAATACCTAATCTAGAGTAAGTACAACAATAAATGAGAATTAATGTTGTTGTAACTTACCTAGTCATGAAACCAAGAAGACCTATGAAAGATTGATGCAAGAAAGATGTCATGGATGCATGAGTTTTGGGTTTGGAGAGTTAAAGAAGCAATCTTGGTGCTTTCTCTCACTAGGGGAACTTTTTATCTCACTAGGATCTAGAAATTTTGAGCTATATGTCGAAATGAGGAAGACGATGAAGTATATATAAGGTCCAAGTGAAACTATGTCGTTTTGAGAAAGTTTAAAAACAATTTCAGGGCAAAAACGCTACAGTGCACAGGTTTACTGTACATGTAGGTACCCGTGCATTACCTGCTCAATGGGACCATGAAAAACCTTAGAAAATTCTTCACTGGTGACTTCGCGGGTTGATCGGACGATATATGTACCTATTTGAGGTCCCCATTTCCTAGCTTTTGTCCTTGTTTTCGAGCGTATATTTGTATATAAGTGTTTATTGAGTCTTGTGTAGGTACATATTCCCTATTTTAAGGTTTTGAGCTTAAAAGATTAGTTGGGAAGCAAAATGAGCCAAAAAGAGAATATATCGGAAGTCTTCAGAGTTGCCACGGCCTTATCGTCAACCCAAACCGCAATGTGATTCATGGTCAACCATGGCAAGTTTCCATGGTGGATCCGCTATTGAGCTAGAACGCTAAATAGAGACCGCAGCACATGTCAACTTTGTTTTCCAAAGGTTAGTGGGCTGAAATTGTAAAGTGCCCATGCAGAACACTTAAATTTCGGGGTCCATAACTCCCTCCTCAGATTGAATTGGGTTTCATACCACCTAATTGTAGAAAGCCCAAAAGTTTACGTTCCAGCGATTTTTATGGATCGCAATTCCAGATTTTCTAGAGGGAGTTATGATTGTTTTTGTAACGGCGCACGAGGATAGAAACCAGACTGCGGCAGAGGCTTTGTTCAGAACACCCAATTTTTGGGGGGGCATATCTCCCTCCTCAGATCCAACCATGATGATTTCCACATATATTTGAAAAACCCCAAAAGTCTACTTGCCAGCGGTTTTTACGGATCGCAATTCCGGACTTTCTAGAGGGAGATATGCGCGTTTCTGTAACGGTGCTTAAAGCTAAAATTTCTTGACAGTGTTCGAGGCGACCAACCTAACTCGCCTCATCATCTCACCTCAACCTCTGCCCAAACATCACAGCAGGCGAGGCGACCATTTCACTCGCCCCAGAAGCTCGCCTCGGAGGCTGGAAGGGTCAAAATGGTCATTTTGCACCCTAAATTGTCCCAAAACCTTCCCTAACTATAAAAACACTCTTTCCTCACTTCTCCAAAGACATAAAAACACATCCCATCTTTTCCCATTCTCTCTCAACTTCATCTTCTTCACAAATCAAGAGAGAGAGAAAGAGAGCTTCCAAGAGCTTCCATGGAGGTTTTCCTCCTTGGATGTCTCTCCCATATCATTTCTACCCATCACCCACCATATTTGAAAGTTGATTGCAAAGATTAGGAGTGGTATTTAGACCAATTTCGAGCCAAGCAAATGATAGAGCTCTTGGAGGGTTCTTCACGGGTTGTATCTCCTTATTCTCATATTTTTGTATTTCATGTTTTCTCTTATGTGTAATCCCCACTTGGGAAATATTGTAAACTTATATTTGTGCTCAATATATATATGTTAGTTGTTTTATATTCATTTGGGTTTTGATTTGTTCTTGATATTATTGAGTAATCTCTTGTCTTGAAATGCATGTGTGTGGAGATTGGAAATTGATATGTGCTTATGGATGAGATTATGAGTAGTTTAACTCAATTGTAGGATTAGTGTAATTAAATATCCCATTTGTGTGTGTATGTCTTTGGAATGTCAAAATGCATTGTATGGATGGATTCGAGTGTATGTGGGTTTTGGTTGTACCTCGAAGGATGACCAATCCGGGTATGACCATAATCACTTAGCTCCTAAGAATAGATGAAACTTGTTTTATGCATGATCGTGCTAGAATAGGTTTTGGCTTTACGCTCATGTCCATAATGGTTGGGACGAAAGACACTTGCTCTAGCCATGACCTTTGGGGAGTGAGAAGTGTCTGGAATACCTTAGTTGAGACAAGAGGTGCAACTGCTCTAGCCATGACCTTTGAGGAGTGATTTGTGTCTCGAATCTCTGAATAGAGTGAACAAGCCCTTAACTTGGATTGAATGTGCTTAATGTTACCAATACGTGCACTTATGTATGGTGAGCTTATGCCCTGGTGTGATCATATCCTACATCTCTCTAAGCCACCCTTTTATTTGTCATATTAAACACCATCATCACCTTTCCATATTCTTTTGTTTGTTTTCTATTTTCTTTCTTTACATTTCCTTTGCACACACACAACCACACTATGCTTTCACCTCATACACACCATTCTCACCATTTCCGCATTCTATTTTCATTGCTTTCTATAAACACTAGAACATGAACCGGTTGACGGATACCACCTCCCTGTGGACGATACCTTCGCTTACTGCTTTACTAATCTTTTGCTAGTTTAGAGCACATTGCGTAGGAACCTTTAGTATAGATATCTTTTGATAATCGCAATTTGGTAACGACACAAAAAGTGAGTCACGGGTAGGGACCCTGTGCATTACCCGTACACTGGCAAATCAACACAACATACTGATTTTCAAGCGGCTCAAAATATGACCAAGCGACATCGAAATTTATCAAATAATATACCTTTGGAAAGGTATAGATGTATAATTTCTACTCCTTTTTACGGAATGAGGTTTTGATGTGTGTAGAAAGAGTTATGGTCATTTGAGTGACCAAATGTCAGATTCAGACAACAACAGAGTTGCCCTGTTTTGGTGGTCTCTTTGGAGATTTCAAAACCAATCTAAACGGTCATGAAATATTACGAATAATATACCGTTAGAAATGTATGGGTATATATTTTGTCTATAAATTTTCAAAACTCAAATTGGATATTTGTATAAAATGTTATGGTCACAAAACCATACAAATGTTAGTTTTGAAAAACATTTAAATCATTAAAAGGCAATATTTCGAAACTAGACACATTACTCCAAATAACCAAACCAAATCTAACACAATTAACCAACATGAAAACAATAAGATATCCCATGATGAAATGCAATGCATGATCATTGGAAACACAAATGCAAGATAAACAAAGCATGCATGAAGTGTGTGTGTGCATACCTAAACTCTTCAAGAGACAAAGTCAAGTGAATATACCTTTCGCTTTTGAAGTCGCATAGATATTTAGAAGCTTGCCATCAATAATCATCAAGACGACCTAAGCTATCCATTACACAATCATCCCCAATATGGTTTGTCATGAAATAAGCCAATCATAAAATATAGGTCATTACAATGTTAAAGATAATTTTTTATATTATCTATATCTGCGCGCTATATCTTTTGGCTAGAAATAATGAAGAGATTGTAAAACAATAATGAAATGGTAATTCTTAAATTTCATTGAGATTTTATATGAGCAAAGTGGCTTATATATTGGGAGTGAGAGTTGATTCGAAATGAGCAATTATAAGTTCATAGATTCTCCTATTTTGAAATCACAAACTTTTAGCCCCAATATGTACCCTGGAACTCCATAAGATCAAAAAAAAAAATGATGACAAGTTCCTCATGTTAGTACCATGTAGAGTCTTATGTACATTGTGATATGTAAAAAGTCTATCATTAGTTATGCCGCAAGATTGATGAGTGGAGACCAATATAATCCTAGATTACAACATTGAGATGTTGTCAAGAGGATTGTGATATACCTTGAAAGTACGGCTAACTACATAGTGTACATTAAGATATGTACAAGGCCCAATAGAAGTTATGCCATATGATTGGTGAATGTATACCAATATAATCCTAGATTGAGAAGATTGTGGCATAACTTAATAGTAAGGAAAACTACTATTTATGCTAGCATAATTACACACATAATGCGATAGAAACATGTCTTCAGGTTGAGACTGGCATTCTTACATGTTCGGTCGCCTCAGTTGCTGAGATATCAGGTTGAAATGAGACTCGTATATATGAATTTGTTGCCTTGACTGGGTCAAGATGAGGTTCACAATAAATATACTAATATTTTAGAGCCAATTATGACAGACCCCACTATCATTGATACCTTATCAAGCCAGATGTGAGGTCTTAATATGGTGCCAGAGGGAGGCGAGTTTTTAAGAACTCAGGTTAGTCATGGGATTTGTGACTGAACTAAGATCTGTATAGTGATTGACGTAAAGACATATGCATTCTTATTTAAAATAAAATTCACTGTAACACGTGTTTCATACCATGTGTGCTATAAGTGACAAATGTAAAAAAATGAGAGAATGAATCCCTACTTCCTCATTGTGTAAATTCCACTGAAGTTTTATATATAAACTTCAATATGGTGTCCTCATGACCATTCACTCTATCTTGAAGTGACAGGATAATGTTAGCACCTTTATCTTGTTATTTCTATGGCTATGATAATTCAGCCTATTGTTGGTTGCCAAATAGGCAAACAAAATATTATCAAACATTGCAAGTGCACAAAATAGTAAAACGATAGCACATTAGGCAAGCAAGGGTCGTTCCCATGGGGAATGAATTGCCTACTGATCGGACCATATTAATACCTATTTGAGGTCCCCATTTCCTATCGTTTGTTCTAGTTTTCGGGCGTATTTTTGTATATAATGTGTTTATTGAGCCATGTGTAGGTACATATTCCCTATAAATGATTTTGAGCTTAAGAGATTAGTTTGGGAGGCAAAATGAGCTTAAAATGAGAATAAATGGAAAGTATGCAGAGTGCCGCCCATCACCGTTGACATTGACCGTGACATGATTTAAACCCAGCCGTGGCCAAGGGAATCCATATGTATCCACGGTTGATCTGTTACCGAACCAGAACGCGACACCGAGACCACGACAGAGCCTCCTATGTTTTCTAACAGCTTATGAGCTGAAATTGTATGGGCTTGTGTAGAATATTCGACTTGTGGGGAGCCATAACTCCCTCATCAGATCAAACCATGTTGTCATCTATATATATTCGGAAAGGTACATAAGTCTAGTTTCTAGAACATTTTATGGATTGCGATTCTGGCTTTTCAGGAGGAAGTTATGCATGTTTGAGTAACTGGTACGCAGAGTAGAAATTGAATTCGGCGGGTACCAAAACCGCCGTTTTGACCGCCATTTTACGACCAGAAACTTCAGAAGATTTTGTCAGTTTGGAATGGCGGGTACCATGGCCACCGAATCCAATCGATAATCAGCACATGGAATTCGTTTTTAACCCGAAATCAAGGGACATTTTCGTCATTTCCCTACTATTTCGTGACTTAACCTCCTCACACTATAAATACACCTATTCTTCTCCTCTTTTGATACAATCCACATCACACAAAACTTTTTCTTGGTTTTCTTCATTGCAAAAGAGAGAGATGAGCTTTTAAGAGCATCCATGGAGGTTTTCCTCCATAGATGTCTCTCTATCTCACCTTCTACCCATTATCCACCCATTTGAGAGTAGATTGCAAGGAGAAAGGAGTGGTCAATGACCAGTTTCGAGCTAAGCATGGATCAAAGGAGATAAACACATTTTTGAGGGGTTCTCCACTTGGGTTATCTCTTTCATCTCATTTCTTTGTATTTCTTGTTTTCTTAAATGTGTAATATCCCCACTTGAGAATATTTGTAAACTTATTTTGTGCTCAATATATGTGATGGTTTTTTTTATTTTCAATATGGGTTTTGATTAATTCTTGTATTTATTGATTATATCTCTTATCTTGACATGCTTGTGTTTGGAGATTGGAAATTGATATGTGTTCATGGATGGGATTATGAGTAGATTAACTTGATTGTATGAGTAGTTGTAATTAAATATCCCATTTGTGTGTGTATGTCTTTGGAAGGTCGAAATCCACTTGTATGGATGAGTTTGAGTGAATTAGAGTTAGGGTTATGCCTTTGGAAGGGCCTTTCCGGGCATAGTCTTGATAATTAGCTAGGGTGAATGAATGGAACTTGTTAATTGCCATATTGGAAGAGGTTTTGGTTCTATGTTTTGTTATCAGTTGGACTTTGGCTATTTCTCACTCTAGGGGTTCTAGGTGAGTAATGGTTGGAGATACAATACTCTTTCCATATTCATTAGACTTAACGTTGCCATTTTATATTACCAAGTTAATATTGGATATCAATTTAGCATGGTTTGTAGAATTTGTTCACAAATGTTGGTTGCGATTTTGTGTTTGAAAGGATTTTCAATACACTCTTCAACCGTTAGCTCAATGAATGGATATAAATCGGATTGAGGCAAGAACGAACCCTTAACTTAAATTGGATGAACTTAATGTCTAACAACCCACTTGTGTGCACTCATGTATGGTGAACTTACTGCCCATTGTGTGACCATTATCATGCATCTCTCCAAGTCATCATATGTTCGTAACTTAGGGTGTTTGCCTTTAGGAGTAGATTAACTTAATTAGGAGTAGTGTAATTTAGAAAGGAAAACACTCAGTTACATTTATCTCACTTAATCACCATTCTCACCCCTCCATATTCTTTTGTTGTTTTTATTTTCATTCTTTTCATTTTCTTTGCGCACACACACACACACACACACAACACACTACACACATCATTCTCACCTCTTCCGCATTCTATTTATATGCTTTCAATAAACATTAGAACTCGATACGGTCGGTAGACATACCTCCCTGTGGAACGATACCATCGTTTGCCGTGTTACTAGTTTATTGCACTAGCGAGGTTGAACTTAAAATATAAATCTTTTTTATATACACAAACGACGTGTATCACCTACGGAAGTTACAAATTTAAAAACACTAAATTAAGACACTCTATGACTACACTATGTTTGGATTGGTGGAATATGAGAGAAAGAAAAGGAAAGGAAATTGAAGAAAAGAAAGGAAAGGAAAGGAAAAGAAAGTGTTTTTAATGATTGTTGTTTGGATGGTTATAAATATAAAAAAAGGAAATGAAATCAATCTTATTTGAAGGGGAGAAATAAATGAATTCATTTTATTCTATTTACAAAAATACCATTATTTTAACAATATGAATACCCAACATTAATAGGGTTAGTTTTGGGATATTGAAAAAATCATTAATTATGGATTCCTTTCCCTCATTTTCCTCCCAAATTTGGGTGGAAATGAAATTGAGTAAAACAAGAAGAAATTATTCCCTCATTTTCCTTCCATTTCCTTCCATTTCCTTTCCTTTCTCTCTCATTTAACACTCCAAACAAGATATTATAAATCCATCCAAATCTTTTCCTTTCCTTTCTCACCTATCCCATCAAACCAAACATAGTGTAAAACAACTTAAATAAAACACAACTCACACACGCGATGGGGGGTTTTTGAATTGATTATTAAAAGCTAAGAATTTAAATTTAACTAAAATTAAGAGAGCAGCAGAAAAATTATTTAGAAAAATCAGTAAGGAAAAGCTAGCTAGAGCCTCTTATCCACCACTAAAACTTTATCTGATTCATAGACAATGGTGGTGTTAAATATATCAAACATGATGCAAATGTTCACGACAAGGTGATGGTGTCTCACTCGGGTCGTATGATTCTCTTTTAGTTGGCATGTAAATTGTATGGTGTCTACATAAATACTTATATTCCAAATTATAACTTAGCATGGTGTCTACTTAGATTTAATAATTGGAATTTATTAAGAATAAAAAAAATATGAACATCACATAAACCCTAAAACATGGTATCTATTCTAGGTAATTTACGAAACAACTTCCCTTAATTGAGCCTTATTTCAAATAATTGTTGCAACCAATGATAGATTCGTATGGTGTTCGACTTGTATCCTTGCAACATAAATCCTAAAATCATGCTCCTAAGGTGATTAATCATAGAAGCACAATAAAAGAAAGACAATTTTTATGGGGAAATTGAAATTTATCATGTAGGAAAAATAATACTCCATTAAAACAATATATCTATGAATTCGAAATCATATCTAGGGTTTCAAGTTAGTCATAGCTATGAGAAGTTTAGCTACACATCATAATTCTGAAAACAAATAAAAACATTCAAACTAAAGAAAGGTAGAAGAAGAAAGAAAATAAAAGGGGAAGTATCATTTTCCCCCTATATTATCACCTATTAGTAACTTTCCCCCTGTATTTTGTTTAATGGCCAATCTCCTCCCTGAAACTGAAAATATTCACCATATTCCCCTCTTCCGTTAGCTACACCGATAAAAAAGTGATTCTCACGTTAAAAGACAAATGCAATTCATACTGTGATATCCATATCTGTCAACAAAAAAAATATTTAAATGAAACCTAGAAACATTCATCATCATCTGTCACCACCAAACCACTGTTATCATCACTAAACCACTGTTATCACATTCCAATCGCCAACACCAAACCATTACCATCATCAAACCACTGAAGCCTAATCGAAATCGAAAACCCCTAATTGAAAACCTCTAATCGAAAACTCCTAATTGAAAACCCCCAACCCAAAACCCTAATCCTAACCAAAACCCCAAACCCAGAAAGAGAAAGAGAGAAAGAAACCAAACCAGAAATCAAAACCCTAAACCCAGATTTTTTTTGAGCTAGTTGAGAGAGAGATTGTGATCGGCTGTGAGAGAGATTGAAGATTTTTTTAAATCCAAATGGAAAAATTAAAGACAAAAACATCACAATTCACACAAAATCAACAAATTTTCACAGTGAAATCGAGTCTTGGATCGAAAACGGGTCCTAGCTTTTCTTCCTAATCCGTCGCTGAATCTGCTTCTACGGTGAGCCCGCGTCGTTCACCGTTGTCCTCGCCACCCTCTCCGACCTGTTTGCGATCTTCTCCAGACCCAATCGTTTCTCTTCCTCTCTTCTTTTTTCTCTTCTATTTCTTCTACTGCTTTGTTCCAGTCCGCCGCCCTTCACACCGTCACCGACTCTCGTACCGTCGCTAGACATCGAAACCAATTGCCGGTGGTCTCGCTGAACTTCCCCACAGATCTACCCTTCCCTCCCCTCTCTCTTTCCTTTCTATTTCTTCTCCATCTTGAAAACACTGATAAGGTTTTTTTTGTTATATTGTTTTAGTTTTTTTGAATTACAATTATATTTATTTTATTATATATATAATTCTTAATTTCTTAATATTATTATTTTTATTTTAATAATAGGTTAAATAAAATTCCTTTCAACAAAAAATAAGTTAAACAGTTTTTAATTTTATTTTCTTATCAAGTTACTATTTTACCCTTACTTATTTAAATATATAACAGAAGACCTAACGGTGTAAGGGGGAAAACTGTGAATATGGAAAGCTATAGGGGGGGAGTTTAGCCATTAATGAAACTAAAAGGGGGAATATGGTGAATATTTTCAGTTTCAAGGGGGAGATTGGCCATTAAGCAAAATACAGGGGGAAAGTTACTAATAGGTGATAATATAGGGGGGAAAATGATACTTTCCGAAAATAAAACTTTGAGGGATCTCAGGTCTTCAATTTTGATAAATGAATCTCGAACCCTTCTCTTGAAGAAGCTCTTGGTATTTATAGGTGATTCTCCTTGTAGATTCCCAATTGCTTTGTTGTAGGAAACACACCAAGCAGGAAAGAAGATTTAAACAAGGAATGAGAATCCTTTCCTAACTTAGATTTCCTCTTTGATGATTAATTCCTAATTTGAGTTTATGAAGTTTCTCAAACATGTCTTGATCTTCTAAAGTCATTAGAATTTGATTTGGGAACCTTTGGGGACAATTTTGGACCAATTCAGAGTGGAAATCTGCCAAAGATGCGTCTTGCAATTCGGTTACCAAATTGGCGGTTCGCAACCGCCGAAACCACTAGAACAATTTGACTACCGAAAACGGCGGCCATGACCCGCCGAATTATTCTGCTCTGACCTTTGATTACTAAAATGGCCATAACGTCTTCTAGAAAACTCAGAGTGACAAATAGTAAAGTGCGTTGGAAACTAGACATCCGGGGCTTTCCGAAAACATGTAGATCTCAACCTGGTTAGATCTGAGGAGGGAGATATGGTCTTCACAAGTTGGATGTGTTGCAAAGGCATTTCTCCAAACTTCACTAAAGATCACCATTTTATCTTCAAACTCACTTCAAGAGCTATCTTTTACACAATCTCAACAAAAACATTAAAATATTCAGTTATACTCAAGAACGTAACATAAAACATAGGAATTAAGGGTCTCAAATCAATATTTATTGACCTAACACTTATGGGGCACGTCTAGGGTAGCAGCTGTTCTGGAGACCAAGAGATAAAGATGGAATGGGAATATTTAATTTATTTTTTATATGATTTATGTATTCACTGGTCGACCAATTGTATTTGTGGATACAATTGTGAATACATGAAATGTGTTAAAGTTAACATAACTTTTCTAATAATAGAGGGATTAAGTATGCTTTGGAATGATAACAAAAATTATAAAATTAAATCTAAGATACAACAATGACCAATATTATCTCTTGTAAATAGAGATCTTACAATTGAGATTTGAGATTGGTAGCTCTCTTTTATATACATTGATTGTTCATAGGTCACACGATGCATTTACCCGTATGAACACTATGATGATAATACTTGTGTTTAAAGACTCAAAGGCTCAAAGGCTCTTCTGTATGTATCATTGGGGGAGTGAGAGATGTTAATTATTGGTGCACCCATGATAGGCTTGCGGTAAAACTGTATTGGCCCCACTTATACGAATGAGAGATGTTGATATAATTGGGTTTGGGTTAAAGACCCATTTAGACACCCAAATAGGGCCAAGAGCCCAAGCCCATGCTATAAAGCCAAGAGCCCAATCCCATATAAGAAAACTGTTTTTAATAGTTTACTAATAATAGATCAACGTGATTTTTGATCAATATATATTGTTGGTTGTTGTCTTGAATATTAAGTGCACAGAAAGAAGTATCAGTGCAACATATCAGACACAAAGTTAGTACATGTGTGCCAATGTTTACAGAGATATAACAGAGAGCAGATGTGGAGAAAATTAATTGAATTTCTACCATCTTGAATTAGAGTGTGGGTATTTACGTTGTGATTAGAGGGAACTTTTCGGATTTCGATCTTTGATCGTTCCTCGACTTCCGGTGATACAAACCGGTTTTCGATCCCCCTTACGCCGTGGAATTCGGATTTCCGTATGGTGAACGGTAATAATTCGAATTCACTTTGTTTGTTTATTGAATTTATACTATGAGTGTATGCATGAAAGAGATAGCACAGCTGCTGAACAAAGAGGTTGAACTGAAAAAAGCAGCAGCTAAAGTTAGTAAGGCTGAACAAAAGGCTAAGAAGAACTAGAAGCAGGTGGAGGAGGAGATAACGAAAAAATATGTGGAGCTTAAAGAAAAATAAGCTGAAGAACTTGCTTCATTAGCCTATAGCAGTAGTAATGGAAATGAGAAAAGCAATCTTGACACTTTGGTGAAGGCCATTGCTGGGGTTTCTGTTACCAACCAACATGATCATTCTAAGCCTAGCAAGCTAGGGTGCGAAAAGGCAATTTAAAAGAGCTCAGAAAGAGAGCAAAGAATTCAAGATGAGCAGAGCAATATTGTGAGTGATAGAGTTGTTGGAAAGAAAGCTTGAACCTATTGGATTGGCTGTTAACGAAATAAAGCCAGATGGGGGCACTGTCTCTATTGAGCTGTTGAGGATCAGGTTGCCAATTTATCAGGGGTCGACTTTCAAAACTTGTTCACCTCTAAATTAAATTCCACCGTGACATGGAAATGATAAATACATTTTTTTTTCAGTTATACTGAAATTTTGATGATAAATTTCTCAGTAATGTCTCTTACCTTTTGTTTCTTGAGATTGCTGGTGGTTTTGTTATAATGTTACGTTTTTGCTAGTGGTTTGTTTCCCTTGCGAGTGTTGATGATTGAATTTGCATCAAATACAATGATTTATTTGAAGATGTTTTACAGTGGATTCAGGTCTCCAATTTTCTTCTTTTTTTTAGGTGAGTGAAAAGAGGGACAGCATTTGTAGATATAAATTATTGAATTTATCCCAAACTTACTTGAAGATGTTTTATATATTCTACCGGGTTGTCGATATTGACACCCATAAATATGATAAATACACCCATATTTTAATAAAAATTTTAATTACAAAAATATCTCAATAGAAATTTACCAATAAGGACAAATTAGTTTAATTAAAAATAAACCAAATACTATGTACACATATTAATTACACATATATCTTCAACTATATCACTTTATTAATAAAAAAAAACTAAATCCTAATTAAACCATAATTCTATTCAAGTATAAAAATATCTCATTATCATATAACAAAGTAATGACAAACGAATTTTCCAGAGGACTCTGATCATACAGGGGCACATATATATTTATTTATTTTGTTATGGACTCTATCAATAAACAAAAAGTGAGAAATACTTTTTTTATATATAAAAAAGATAGCAGTACATATTCTATTGTTGGAACAGACTGTGTTTTCGAGTCCAGAGAACTTAAGAGTTTATTATTTATATAAATAAAATGTATAAAAACTGTCTAGTAGTACATATCCGTAATAATCAATAAACATTATTTATCAGTACAAAAAACTTAATTCTTATATTAAAAATTTAAACTCTAAAAGTAAATGTTAGCAATAGGAATGTTAAAATAATTTTAAAATGATAAATCCACGCAAAATTCAACTGCAACAAACCAAAAATGGAGGACAGTCTTTCTGTTCTTTTTCTCATGTTTGCTTTCAAGTTGTTCTAATCAAAAGTATGCTATGAGAATCCACCGTACATTTCCCATCTTTTATTGATAAATAATATTGATTGATTATTAAAAAAAAACTTTATTTATCAGTCATTATATAAATAAATTGTATTTACATAGCATAGCAGATATATCCGATTTCACCGGACGTGCTTTCGAGCCCGGAGAACTTAAGAATTTATCATATGTGAAATTAGGTGCGTTAATAACTTAAGAGAGTTTATAAATAAATTGTATTAAAATTAAAACATTCATTTAAATAAGGGTACTATTGCCATTAAGATGGATGTTTATAGTATTGTTTTAATTTTAAATTTTAGACATGAGTGTACTTATAAATATGAGTGTGCTTATCAAATTTATAGGTGTCAATATCCGCACTCGTTTAATAATCCTTTGAATATTAATTTCAGTGTTCCAAATTACTGTATATACAGAGCAAATTCACTAACTCTGAGTTTTTGCATTATGACATAAAAATAAAATTTAACACTTTTTTATGTCAAGTAAACTTATTATTTTACCATTTTTTTGACTTTTTTTTTATTTTACCATTTTACCTATCAAGAAAAACAAAAGGTTTTAAAAACTAATATCCAACTTTTTATATTTATATCTATTTTAAAAAATTGTAAAATCACCCAAGATTTTTTCATAATTATATATTTATCCAAAATGAAAAATGAAAAATGAAAAATGAAAACAGATTCACTTTAATCTCCTCGAGTCCTCGGTGATATGAAGAGATCAAATCTCCGGTCTCCACTGCCGTTGAGTTTCTTCCCCATTTTTACTATTTTTTATTTTTATTTTTCAGACTTATTAAAGACAATTTATACTTTAAAAGTAAACACTTCAATCTATAATTAAGACTGTTTATTAAATATTATACTATAATATAAAAACTCGGGATATACAAGTTAAATTTGTCCTTAGATATATAGTTAATTGCAAATTTCATCCTTCGAATATATATTAAACATAGACAAGATAAGGTTGGCTCTTCACACCTATACCATGAGATTACAGGTTTAAGTCTATTTCTTTCCCTAAAATCTAGAATTATTGTAATATTTCAATATATATATATATATATATATATTGAAATATAATAAACATCAGTTATTCAAATTCAAATTTCTTTGTCTGGTTCTACATTTGATTGATTTCACATATTCTTCCTTTTTCTCTCTCTTTGTATTTCTCTTTAATATAATAAATTTCTCGTAAAAAAAAACTATTAGACTTCTTATATCAAAAAAAATAATTTCTTTTGATTCCTCATAACTCAAATAGTGGTACTTTATTTTAAGATATATAATGCCTAAAAAAATATGGAAAAGTAAGAAAAAAAAATGAAAATTAATTTTTTGTTATGTTTGTGCTATGCATGTGGCCTTTCTACATTTGATGGTGGTTAAATGGATATAACAATCTATTTTATTTATCCGGTAATATCAATTTAATTGTCATATCGGCAGTTTGGATGTGTTGATATGTTGCAATTGGTTCTTAGAATTCTCAACTAGCTAATTTGATAATTGGATGGCACGTCGATTTATTTGAGATGCTTCGTCTAAGTTCTAACTACTTTAATTGTCTTCATTGAGTACCCACGTACCATTGACAGTATAAGTGGAATACTTGGGTTTAGAGACTCTTTAATAAATTTCGGAAACACAAAATTGTTCAGAAAAAAAATAAAAACCAAAGATTTATTTTTGTGACTGTTATAAGAATATTTTAGTCGGTACAACCCTTTATGTGTTATTAAAATCTAAGTTATTAAGTTGGTGACAATATAATAAGTAAAAGAGTAAAGAGTGCTAGAATGCTATTCACACATACTATTAAGATTGTGGGGTTCCAGTTCCATTCCCCCCCTCCCCCTCCCCCTCCTGGTGGATGGAATAATGTGTGACCAGTGACCACATTTGACATTTGTATGTACCAGGCTGATCGATATCTTGAAAGTGGCCACATGCAGAAAGACAATTAATGGATAAACAACCACTTGTTTGATAAAATCATAAAAGTAGAAAACAGCATAACAGCTTGTGTACGAAGATCCCCCAAATAGTCCCTTGGGTTGGAATCTTTTGAAAATGAAATCCATCTTGCCCTGCCTCCTTTCATCCTCCCTTTTATTTTTCTCTTTAAAATTGCATACTTGCAGGATTTATAATTTTCTTTTTCCTAAAAAAATGTGCAATTTGTGTTAGTGAATTCAAAGTAGCAGTCAAATTAACTTGGTGAAAACAACAGATAAAACTGCTTTATTCTAAATTTTTTTTTTACTGAGGGCATTGTTAGACTAAACGGGGGCACTTTATCATCAAGCCACACTGCACCATGTTTTTTGATTGATCGCATTGGAATTACATTAACAGGGCGTGACAATTTGGCCTTTCGCTTAGGCACAAGCCGGTTATATGGAGATGATCCTTTTGAACTTTACAGATTAAAAAAAAAAGTGCTTTACTTTAATTTTCTGAGGTGTACTGTATCTATCCACTTGGCTCAATCTTCTGCTGGAAATTTATTCCCTAATAAAAGGGGATGAAGCATACCCTCAAATGATTTCTAATCTCTGAAAAGCAAGAATTGATTAGATTTTTCTGATATGAAATACCATCTGTCAAATGAAATGGATACTATTGTTAATATTTTCTTTTTTCTTTTTCTTGCATGAGTAAAAATGGAATATGTGTTTGCTTCAAAAAAATAATATGGAATATGTGTTTTCATTAATTATATATAGTAAAATTAGTCAAAGATTGACATCACTTTGATTATGTATGTGGTGGTTTTCAGAAGGTGTAAAACTGTAAATCATGAACTAATTTTCCATTTTAGTGGATTTTTAAATTAAAATCACCGAAAGGGGATCGTGTGCTAAATCTAATACTGGAATCTTGACTTGGTACAGAAAGGTTGTTTAATTAAACAGTTCTTTTTTCTTCTGATAGACAAAATCAAAGATTTTGGAATTAATTATTAAGATGAAAAAGTTATCTCAGATCATATCTTTCAACAAGTTTTCAAATACTGCGGTTGTCTTTATCAATGAATATTACATTACCACTTAATTTAAATACTTGATTAGTATAATTTATTACTAATTGAAAAACCCCAGTCACATTTCAAACCATACAGTGCCTTTAGTAATCAGGAATGAAAATGAGAGATAATTAAGTTTTATTGGAAAGTGAATCTGAAAAGGAACTTAATTCATTAGGTTGGAGGGGAAATTAAACATCCTTCCCAACATGAACTTAATTCTCAGTTTGTAGTAAACGCCATAATCACAAAGAACATTAACCCACTCTTAGATGCTTTAATAGTGTATAAGAGCATCTCCATTGGAGACCCCCTTATTTAAAAGTGAATGATATTGTAGGGGGTCATTAAGAGGGTATGTGTTCTAAGAATACTTCCTTAAATGGCTCCTATAATAATTTTTTATTATTATCTTATGTTTTACTTTATAATTATTATTTATAGTGAAACAAAAAAAGAGTTGTTGGTAATTCAAAAAAACAAACTAGAGATTTAAAACTTAAATATATACTGCTTTTCAAGCAATAAAATAAACTTAATTACGTAAAGCTCACTTAAGGGGGTGGAAGCCACCACTTAATAATTAAGGGAGTGAGCTCCACCATAACTCATTTAATAGAGCTTTTAAGGGATCTCGAGCTGCAAAAATACAGTTCCTCCCTTAATTAATTTAAGGGGGTTTTTAAGGGAGATTCTTGGGGATGCTCTTATCACTTTTGCAATTTTTAAATGAAACTAACAAAGAATGTGATTTATTCTAACAAAATCTAAATGGTATTTCTTTTCCTTAATTTCCACAGTAAATCAACAGCAGCAGATAATTAAAGTGATTCTCTATGGTACCATAATTTATTAGAATTTATGATCTTACATTTCTATTAGAGGTAAATTACCTTTAATTAGCTAGCAATTAAGCATCTATTTTCCTCTCTAAATTTCTTCTTTTCGTATATATTATAATTATTGTTACTACTAGCTTTCGGTTTTCTTGAAATGAACATATGCGAATCTTGTTTTGGAGAAAAAAAGTGCTACCCAATTCAATTTGGATAAACCCAACTTATTTTTCCACCTCACCACGATATGCTTTTATATAGATAGACTAGATATTCCACAATCTTGATACTTGAAAAAAAAAAAACCAATTTAATTACTAAAATATCCATCCCATGATGCTCTAGAGTCTAGCATGCACATTCATTGAATCAATATACAAAAATAAAATCAATTCATTTCTTAACAAATTTTAAACATTTTCAAGGTACATTTTTAACTAATCTTCCCAAAGATTTCTAATGAATTTTTTTACCAACTTCTAAACCATACCTGAAAATCTTTCTAATGAATTTCAAAATATCAAATGATTTTTTTTACCAGCTTCTAAACCACACCTGGATTTTTAGTATTCAAGGAAGCAAAATGTCTGAAAACATAATGACTTTACTTTTAACTAATCTTCCCAAAGATTTCTAATGAATTTCAAAATATCAAATGATTTTTTTTACCAACTTCTAAAGCACACCTGAAAAGCTTTCTAATGAATTTCAAAATATCAAATGATTTTTTTTACCAGCTTCTAAACCACACCTGAATTTATAGTATTCTAGGAAGCAAAATCTCTGAAAACATAACGATATGGAACTTTTCCTATCAGCACCCTCTTATTTTAATACAATGAACACCTTTAATGAAATTGCATGTAATTGAATGTTTTTCGTTGAGATTTTTTGTATACATCTTAAGAAAATTAAAATATACATTTTGTAAAAATTTAGAATTTTTTTTCTTATATTTCTCTATTTTTAAATGTTTTTTCTTTAGAAAAGTCGGAAAAAATTAATTATTGTACCCGAAAAATTTTCAATTTTTTTCCACAAATGAATTTCGATGTTTTTATCATTCATACAAAAAATCACATCAAGATTTAATATATTACATTAAATTTCATCAAAGGTGTTTAAAATGTACATCGCAAAAAGTCCTTTATTGGAAAATTATATATATATATATATATAGTTATATAAAAGAGCTTCTCTATTGCGGATGTCTATATATATATAAGTTTTAAAATGTTACAGAACAAGAGAATTATTATATTTATAGAGAGAGATATGTGGTTCATATTATGAGAAGTACTTCCTTGTCATCACACATATTCTTCATGTTGTTATAGAGATTATGGGCAACTTGCTATTCCATGCATATATAGAGATAAATATGCATGCAAGTTGAACTTGGCCAAATAATGATTGGATACATCAATTCACAGATGTCCAACTTGTTTGTAAAACATTAGCAGTACCAAGTCTTTATCATATAATAATTATGGATTTATGGGTAATTTTGGAATCCAAAACATCTTTTGGAACATTTTATTCCTTTCTTCAAGTATTTTATCTGATTAGAAACAAAGCAATCCAACATATATACTTTTGGCTACTATTATAAATACCCCCACACTGGAGCTCAAGTTTCTCACAGCAAAGCCACACAACACATTCTCTCTTCACATAAAACACTTGCATTCACTTGTCTGAATTAATTAGCCATGGATATGGTGTTAAGGTTGGTGGCTGAAAGGCCGGTTGTGATTTTCAGCAGGACCACTTGCTCAATGAGTCATGCTATTAAGACACTCATACTCAACTTTGGAGCAAACCTCACCATTTACGAGCTCGATGAAATCCCCAACAGTCAGCAGGTAGAGAGGGAGCTGGTGCAGCTAGGTTGTCAGCCGAGTGTACCAGCCGTGTTCATCGGTCAACAGTTCATTGGAGGTGCTAATCAGGTGATGAGCCTCCAAGTCACTAACCAGCTTGTCCAGTTGCTTATAAGGGCCGGAGCTATATGGATTTGAAACTAATGACACTACGGTTTTGCTAATGAGATCATCAGCGCTCCATATATTAATAAGCTACTTGTCACTTATTTTGTATCTTCTACATGTAATATCCTGTTAATTAGTAAAGTTTAGACTTGCTTAATTAAATTAATTGTGTGCTGCATTAATCCATTAATGGTTCTCTAGCTATCTCAGACATTGCTTAACACGAATAAATCATATCTACATGGTCCTATAGATTCAAGCTCAACATTGGATCGTCATCATGAGTAGTACTGAGTAATAACCAAAGTGTATAAGAGACTATAATTATAAATGATCAAAATTCCTCGAATTTCTCTTTCAAAAAACAAGAAAGAAAAAAAAAAAGGCTCCAATTCACCGCCTGCCAAAATAAATGATAGAAGGAGAGTTTGACAATTCATAATTAAGCAGTACAGTGATTAAAAGATTATAGGAAAAGTAGTATATTTTAGAATTTTAATACATTTTATTATATTCTGGGGATGGGATCCCTTTATACATATAATTAATATGACAAATTATGCAGTAAATGGAGCATAAACCTGATGGTGAATTTGCATTAGATGCGACTATGAATATGCTGTTGTCATATCAATTGTCCCCCGAATTCACCCGATTTATTATTAATAATTTTTTTAAATATTATAATAATTCAGGGTTTGAGGAGGGGAAGAGAGACTCGAACTCACAACATTGTGGTAGAAGTGTGAGGGGCATACCATTGAACCAACATCATCTTATCCATTTTTAGTTTTTTTTTTTTTTTGAACGGCAAGTTTATTCATCGGCATGTGAAGCCGGAAAGGGAAGAATTAAAACACAAGCACAAGAGTTGACAACAAAAACAAGCAAAAGATCTAACACAAATCCCAGATCAATCTATCCCCTTCTTTACCGGAACCCATTTTAGCTAAAGAGTCTGCAAAGGAATTGGAAGATCTTGAATTGAAAATGACCCTAGCATTCCACAGGTTATTCAAAACATTGCAAATGTCGTAAATTAAATGGACATGAGTTAAGCTCCCGATCCCCTCCGCGTTAATCCAAGATACGGTAGCTTTAGAATCACTTATGAAAATAACCTCTTTATCATGAAAGAAAGGAGAGGATGAACACAAAGAAATCGTTTTATGAATAGCTAACAACTCGGCAATAATGGAGTCGGAAACCCCCACGAATTCAAAGAATAAGCCATGCACCTTTCCTGAGCCATCTCTCAGGACACCACCGATACCTGAGTCACCCGGATTGCCTCTCGAAGAACCATCCACATTGAACTTTAAAGAAGAAAAATCTGGCAGAGTCCAATCCTCCCTTTTGGACAGCTTGACAGGTTTGGAGTCAACACAACTCTCCTGAATGTTTAAAAGAATAGTTGAAATAAGAAGCTTGGATCCCTTAGCGTGGAACTTAAACCACCAAGTTGTTCTCACCTTCACCAGATCGGCCACCTGATTCATTGAAGTCTGGTTGCCTTTAAAATTCTCTAATTCCTGATCGGTCTATTTCTATACATGTTTTAGGTCCCCATTTCCTATTATTTATGCTTTGTTCTTGAGTAAAATTAGATATTTTATGAGATTGTTGACCATGTGTAGGTTACATTTTCTTAGATGAGATATTCATTGATTTCACCTAGAAAAGGGGTCTAAAAGTGAAGAACAAGAGCAAATCTGTCAATTACCACTGTGGAGGTCGCTCTCTATGCAAGGTCTCAATCGCTGTCTATCTAGCGGTAAAGTTCAGTAGGCAATTCTTTGTCTACCGAGTTACATACTGCTTGATAAGCATTTCCTCAGACGCGGTCCACCAAGCGCCAAAGATCAGTAGGTACATTGATGCACAGACCGCGGTCCAGGAATGGGTCCGCCAAGCGGTACAGGGAGCGGTCGTGCGTATTCCTTGTTTTTGGCAGAGATCTTGAAGCCCTAATTTTTGGAGAACATATAAATATATCTTATTCTTTTTAAGAGGATTATCGTCATTATTTTATTTCTTTTGGGAGACTACCATACACAAAACCAACCTCTTTCATCTCTACACATAAGAGATTCAAAGACGAAGGAGATTCATCAATTGAAGACTTGAAGTATTCAATGGAGGCCTCAATAAGTTTTATCCTTTCTATCTCTTTTCTTTTTATCTCTATGATGTGTAACTAAATCCATACTAGGGAATCGATGTGAACCTATGTAATGCTCATGTTTTGATTCAAACTCCATATTTTATTTATTAATTCAAATTTAGATTTATTCAATTCATTATATGTCTTGATTCTTGACTTGTGTTAATCTATGGAAATTAATTGATGCTTGTCTAGGGTTTTGATAATTTATTAATTGAGATTGGGCTATAGGAACATAGGTAGCCTTAATTACTTTTCAATTGAATAAATATAATTGTTCTTGACATAGGAATATGCGAGACAATTTTGGTTTAATAATTCTTGCACGTAATGGGTTTTTGGTTACTATTGACACCTTGGAAAAGGGTGAGTAGTAGTTGAAAGCACTTGGTTAAGCCCGAGTAGGAATAACTGTAATATCATAATTAAGATAAGAATGAACCCTAAATTGGATTAAATCTTGTTAATGGAATTAATTGATGAACATTGAGTATTACATATGGGGATCATCGGTTACCTAGTTCTTCTTCTCTTGATCACAAACACCAATTCTTTTAACTGTTTTCTTAGTTTAATTTAATTTAGCTTTAGTTTAATTAATACTCAAACAAATCTCTCGATTCCTTTTAGTTTAACTTTAATTAGAATTAGTTTTAATTAACAAATCGCTTTTCCTCGTGGGACCGATCTTTATTTGCTACTGTACTTATCTTCACGATTCGTGCACTTGCGAGTGAGTATTTTATAACACGATTTTGGCTAATCAAAGTACCAAAAATCAATGGGGAAACAACAACAATTATGGTCAGAGACAATACAATACCGATGCCCAGAATCCTGAATATCAATCTAAGAACTAGTCACTGGAAGATACAATGAAGCAATTCATATAGAATATGGATCAGAGAATGAATCAATATGACAAACAGTGGCAAGACTCTCAACAGATGTTCAGAGATTCCCAACAAGATCATAATGTGAGATTTCAAAACATTGATGCTTCATTGAGAAAGATGGAGACGCAAATTGGACAACTGGCTGAAGCTAAGCAAAGGAACGAACCAGGAAAATTTCACAGCCATACTGAACAAGCAAAGGCCATGACAATTCTCCGGAATGGTAAGGAACTAATTAATAATAAACCTGCTGAAATTTCTAATAAATCTACTGATGTTTCAGGTTCTTCAGAAGAAAACATGGTACCATAAAAAGAGGAAGAAATAGTGGTGGAAAAATCCAAGAAAACACCGCTTCTGCATAAATCACCAAATCCATACGTTCCTCCGGTTCCATTCCCAAGAAGATTGCAAAAGAGCAAGTTGGAAAAATCATACAAAGATATATATGACATTCTATCAAAGGTCAATGTCAATTTGCCTCTATTGGAGATGATCCAGAAGATGCCAGCCTATGCAAAATTCTTCAAGAGTCTCCATACTTACAAGCCGAGGTTTCTAGAGAATCATCAGGAATTCATGGCCGGAAGTGCCAATGCTGTCCTTCAAAAGTCTCTGCCACCAAAACTTCAAGATCCCGGAAGTTTTTGCATCAATATTACTGTTGGAGGAACCACCTTGGAAAGGGCAATGTTAGATCTAGGAGCCAGCATCAATTTGATGCCATACACCATATATGAGCAATTGGGGCTGAATGATCTAAAGAAGACAACTATGTCACTTTTTTTGGCGGATGGTTCAGTCAGATACCCTAGAGGATATGTTGAAGATGTACTGGTCCAGGTAGATAACCTCATTATTCCTGCTGATTTTGTGATACTTGATATGGATGAGGGAGCCAAGGAAAGAGGTAGCAAGCCAATTCTCTTGGGATGACCTTTCATGGCAACTGCAAAGACCTATATTGATGTATATAATGGGAAGCTAACAATGTCTATGTTAGATGAAACTGTGGAGTTCAAGGTCTTTGAATCATTGAAATTGCTTGAGGCAGCCGACGATGGCTATTCGGTCGATTGTTGCTCGGTTGAGGTGGTTAATTCTGCAATCCAAGAGGAGTTATCAAATGAAAGCCTCGACGAATTACTTGACTGGGTAAAAGACTGTCTTCGAGGATGATGAAGAAGAACAATAAGAAGAGGGTATAGAAGACGATGTTGATATTGAAGAAGTAAGTGCTGAAATTGAAGAAGAAATCAACAAGTCTTTAGTACCATCTACAAGTTCTCCCCTCGCATTAGAACTTAAACAACTTCCTTCTACTCTTAAATATGCTTTCTTAGGAGAGACTGCGACCCTTCAAGTGATCATAGCTTCTGACCTAGATGAGGCAAAAAAAGAGAAGTTACTACGGTGCTCAAAGAACATAAAGCCGTAATTGGATGAACTATATCGGATATTAAGGGAATAAGCCCTTCCATTTGCATACACAAGATCCTGTTAGAAGATGATGCAAAGCCCTCTAAGAGACTCAAAGAAGGCTTAATCCAAACCTGAAAGAAGTTGTACGGAAAGAGGTCTTGAAACTACTCAAGGTGGGTATTATATACCCAATATCTGATAGTAAGTGGGTGAGTCCGGTCCATGTGGTACCAAAGAAGTCAGGAATCACTGTTGTTGCCAATGAGAATAATGAGTTGATTCCAACAAGGAAGACAACGGGATGGAGAGTGTGCATAGATTACCGCAAGCTCAACACGGCAACAAAAATGATCACTTTCCTTTGCTGTTCATTGACTAGATGCTTGAGCGCCTGGC
Organism: Dipteronia sinensis; assembly: GCA_033220585.1. NCBI lineage: Eukaryota > Viridiplantae > Streptophyta > Magnoliopsida > Sapindales > Sapindaceae > Dipteronia > Dipteronia sinensis. The sequence goes on from CM065643.1 coordinate 40,433,472, forward strand.
GGGACATGCTTATTATTGCTTCCTGAATTGATTTTCAGGATACAATCAAATTGCCATTGCTCTAGAGAACCAAGAGAAGACAACTTTCACATGCCCCTTTGGCACCTTTGCATATCGAAGAATGCCTTTCGGGTTGTACAACGCTTCTGCGACTTTCCAGAGATGTATGATGTCAATTTTCTCTGACATGTTAGAGAAGTTTATTGAGGTATTTATGGATGATTGTTCTGTGTTTGGTAATTCTTTTGACCACTGCCTTGATAACTTAACTCTTGTTTTAAAAAGATGCACTGAGACTAATTTAGCACTTAGTTAGGAGAAAAGCCATTTTATGGTTAAACCTGGAATAGTTTTAGGGCATGTTATTTCGGAAAAAGGAATAGAAGTAGATCAGTGCGAAAATTGAAGTGATTGCAAAACTTCCACCTCCCATTTCGGTGAAAGGTGTGAGGAGTTTTCTTGGTCATGCAAGTTTTTATAGGCATTTTGTAAGTTCCTCATATTTTGATTGGCTTATTTAGTTGACAAACCACATTGGAGATTATTCTTTGTAAGGGTAAATTAGGCATCTTGAGTGTGATTAAGCTTCAAGGACATCATCTCTCTCAAGAGCACTTCAAAGGTATCTCACTTGTTTAACTTTCCTTGAAGAGATCTAGTTGCACACACTCACTTGCATGCATTATGTTCTTATCTTCATGTAATTGAATGATGCTTTGTATGCCACTTTACACACTCCACACTTGCACTTTTTCCACATCACTTAGTGTGTTGAGTTTGCCCAGAAAAGAGAATTTCGTCTCTTACCGCGGCCTAGACCGCTTGGCAAGACATGCTTGCACCGCGGCATACAGAGTGGTATACCTCAGTAGGGTCATGCTTCCTGTACCGCTTCCTGTACATTTGCACGCATAGCGATCCAAATCGCGGTGTTGTCCAGTAGGCCTCTGTTGCCCATACCGCGGCCTGTGCACCTGCATGCACAGCGCCCTATACCGCGTTGTTGTCCAGACGGTGCCCTGCTGTGTGTACCACGGTCTAGGACACATGCCTGAAACGCGGTCCATCAAGCGGTATTGACGGGTTTCTATGCCCTAAGTTCAAAACGACGCTGTTTTGACTAGGGCTCTCATATATATACTCTCTCTTCTTCCTTGCTCGTTTTAATGAGTTCAAGAAGCCATTTTTGAGAGGCCAAGCTTCCTTTAGAGAGAGAAACTCCCAAGAACTCATCTTTACTCAACCAAACACAAATCCATGTGCATCTAACATCTTACAAGCATCATCTCATCATGGATTCTTCTTGCTTTCATTGACTAGGTAACTTGAACATGCCCTAAATCTCATTGTATTTATTTATGTTCTTGTTTGCCTAGGGTTAGCTCTTTTATATGATTTTATTGCATACCTTTATGTTTATTGGCATGTATAACATGTTTGAGTTGTTGTTTATTGGTTGAGAGCTTTGTTCATTGATAGCTAGCATTTAGGACGATTTTACCCTTCTAGCTAAATCTTCATGCATTTGCATTTAGATATTGATATCTAGGATTTGCATTCATTGACATCTTTAAATCCTTAGATAAGCATTTAGTGTTGCCTAGCATTAATTGCTTGCTTGAATATCTTTTACATATTCACATAGGTTGTTTAACCTCTTCATTGATTGTTAAGCTTTGTGACTAAGTGGGTTAGTGCACAAGCTTGTGGTCTAGAATCACTATTAAAGGCCCGTTGGGTAGAGTGAAAGGGTTAGTGACCAAGTATGTGTGACTTGAGTTCAACCTAGGTTGTAAACTTTCGTTCAAATAGTGGATTTGAGGACCGTATGTGGCTAGAAGGATAGCCCGTGAGTTTTACCCAGTTGGAGGGTTTCTCACGTAAATCAATCCTTGTGTTTTTATTGTTTTCTGCATATTTATATTGGATTGATTGATTGCTAATATGGGGTAGGTCTATTAAAATTGATTAAGTCGAAAAGTTGGTAATAAATCAACGAAAACCTATTCACCCCCCCCCCCCCCCCCCCCTCTAGGTTGTATTAGACACACTTTGTGTATTTTCAATTGGTATCAGAGCGGGTTCCTAGATACACTTAGGAGATCCTTGCTCTTTGTGTGTCTTGCATTTTGTTTGTGATTGTTGCATCATTAACATTCATCTCATTCACACCCAAACACTATGAGTGGAAACGGAAGTGGTAATGAGGGAGCCTCTAGCACAAGACCCCCTTTGCTCACCGGAGTAAACTATGCCTCTTGGAAAGGCAAGATGGAGTCTTACATTTGCCAAATAAATGACCGAGCATGGATGGCAATTGAAGATGGCTACACTCCTCCAGAAAAGACTCTTGCAGACGAAAGTGTAGTTCCCAAGCCAAAGTCGGAATGGTCAACTCAAGAGTTTGAAGCATCCAAGTGGAACAACAAGGCTATGCATGCCATTCTTTGTGCCATGGATGACAATCAGTACAAATTGATCCAAACAACAAGAATTGCAAAAGAGGCATGAGAGATTCTAGAGACGGCCCATGAGGGAACCGAGGTGGTCAAGGACTCCAAGCTTCAAGTCCTCCAAACACAATTCGAGCAAATTAGAATGGAGGAGGATGAGTGCTTCAATGACTTTCAAGTGAAGTTGATGGACATAGTTAATCAAAGCCATCAACTTGGTGATCCTTACTCGGATAGAAGAATCAAGCAAAAAATTATGAGGTCTCTTCCGGCAAGATTTGAGTCAAAAATGACTACTCTTGAGGAGAATATTGACTACAAGAATATGAAGCCAAGTGAAGTTATTGGAAGGCTTCTAGCATATGAGTCTAGATGGACTCCCACATCTACACCTCAAAAGAAGCAAAAGAGTATTGCTTTGAAGACTTCTAAGGTTTAGAAGGAGGAAGAAGACTCAGATGAAGAAATGGCCCTCATGGTCAAAAGGTTTAAGAAGTTCATTAAATTTGAGAAGAAGGGATTTGGATCCAAAGGAAAAAAAATGAAGAAGAAGACTTCTTTCAAGAAGTTTGAGTCAAGTGAAGACAAGTCCACAAGAAAAAGGATTCAATGCTTTGAATGTGGAGGTTTCAGACACATCTCCACAGATTGTGGCAATTTAAAGAACAAGAAGAAAGGAAAGGCTATGGCCGCCACGTGGAGTGATGGTGATGACTTGGAAGAAGAAGGGGAATCTTCGGATGATGAGGATCATGTGGCAAACTTTATTGCCTTCACATCTTCTCTTAAGAGTAAGGAAGCATTAGATGATGAAAAGGAAGAGAAACAAAGTGAAAATGACTCTAGTGATGGTGACTCTTCTTCCCATTCAACAAATATGGATGTAGGAGGAATGGATCTCGAAGGGTTCATTGAGCATTTTCAAAGCTCAAGATTGAAGATGAAGAAAGAGATTCAAAAGCTAAAGGGTGAGAATCTCAAGCTATCTACCGAAGTCACTCACCTAAATAGAGAAGTAAAGATAGAAAAAAGAATGAGGAATTGGTGGAAAAGGAGCTTGAAGAAGCAAGAGAGATCATTGCTAAAATGACTTCAAGTACGAAGAAACTTGATCACTTGTTGGGAGTTGGCAAGAGGCCAAGTGATAATAAGGGTCTTGGCTATGAAGATGACAAGGAGACCTCATCCTCAAGGAAGACTGTGTTTGTAAAGAGCTTGGACATCAAAGAGCCTCCACCCCCACAACATCCTAGGAAGAAGATCAAACTAGGAGAGTGCTCTAAAGATTCTCAAGTCAAGGTAGCACATAGGAAACAAGCTCAATCTCAATCAACAAGGGTGCATCAAGCAAGTTTCCCTCAACCCAAATACCATCAAGCCAAGAAGCAATTCATGCAAGGTCAACCAAGGAAGCAATTCATTCCAACTCAACAACAAAGGAGGAGAGAACCAATCCAACACCAAAGACAAGCTCAAATGTGTGGGAAAGCCCCTTTGTACTCACAAGGGCATGGAATGTCTTCTTATTTTATTCCCACTTGTCACTTTTATGGTGTTGATGGTCACATTAGACCTAATTGCTTCAAATACATTGAAATGTGTAGAATCAAGAGCATGATTGAAATAAATAGAGCTATAGCTAAAATGCATGATCCTAGGAAATCTAGAGCCAATTTGCATGATCCTAGGAAATCTAGAGCCAATGTGACTAATACCACTAGGAATGAGAACATTTCACCTAGGTGGATTAGAAGGGATAACTATTCTTGCTATGTGGCTCAAATTGCCTTGAAGGCAAATGCCTCTAACACTTGGTATTTGGATAGTGGGTGTTCTAGGCATATGACGGGGAACAAGAGCTTCTTTAAATCCCTTGTCTTGGAGGATGGAGGATGGAGGATTTGTCACCTTTGGTGATGGATCTAGAAAGAAAGTCATAGGGAAAGGAACCATTTCCATTCCCGATTTACCCTCCTTGTCCAATGCTTTACTTGTTGATGGCTTGCAAGCCAATCTTATAAGCATTTCTCATCTTAATGATGATGGACTCTCCGTCTTGTTTAACAAAAATGATTGCTCTATTTTAATGCCAAATGGACAAACCTTGCTAAATGGAAAGAGATCTAGTGACAATTGCTATTGTCTTGAAGCTAGTGTTATCTCTTGCAATATGTCCAAATGTGAGGAAGTTGAGTTATGGCATCAAAGACTTGGCCACATGAACTATCGAGATTTGATGATCTTAGATACGTTCAAGGTTGTGCGTGGCCTCCCTAAGCTTGGGAAGAAAGTCGATGGCGTTTGTGGACCTTGTCAACAAGGGAAACCAACCAAAAGTATGCACAAGAAAGGCAAGTATCTTGCCACCAAGGAGCCATTAGAGCTTCTACATATGGACCTTATGGGTCCCATGCAAACCGAGAGTCTCGATGGCAAGAGATACATTTTTGTTTGTGTTGATGATTTTTCTAGATTTACATGGACATATTTTCTTAGAGAAAAATCTGAAACATTTGAAAAATTTTAAAATGCTTTGCACTAAAATTCAAAATGAAAAGAACTCACACATTAAAAGCATTAAAAGGATTAGGAGTGACCATGGGAGGGAATTTGAAAATGCTTGTTTTGAAAGCTATTGTAATAGCTTAGGCATTTCCCATGAGTTTTCGGCTCCTAGAACTCCTCAACAAAATGGGGTTGTTGAGAGGAAGAATAGGGTCCTTCAAGAGATGGCCCGTGTGATGTTGCTTAGCAACAATGTCCCTAGGAACCTTTGGGCCGAGGCCGTTAATACAGCTTGCTACATAGGAAATAGAGTCTTCCTAAGGCTCGGTACTAGGCAAACCTCCTATGAATTATGGAAGGGTAGGAAGCCAAATGTTAGCTACTTCTACTCATTTGAGAGCAAATGCTACATTCTAAATGACCGAGATCAACTTGGCAAGTTTGATGCCAAGAGTGATGAGGGGATTTTTATTGGCTATGCCCTTAATAGTAAGGCCTATAGAGTTTTCAATTTAAAAACTCGGAGTGTCAAGGAATCATCTAATGTTATCATAGATGATTGTAGGCCTAAGACTAGAGACCATGATGAGGAGGTCATCGTGCTTGATGATTCTTCCTTGGAGAAGAATGGTGAGACTTCAATTGATGTAAAGTCAAGTCTTGATGAAGAGGTCATTCAACCTCTTGATAGAGATCCATCTTTGGACTCTAAAGAACCCGCTCCATGGGTTAGACATCTCCACAACAAGAATGACATTCTTAGAGATATGAATGAGGGTGTTAGGACTAGGCGTCAAATAGCTAATCAAATTAGCTATACTTGTTACACCTCTCAAATTGAACCCAAAAAGGTTGATGAAGCCTTGAATGATGAGTTTTGGGTTCTTGCCATGCAAGAAGAGCTAAACCAATTTGAAAGAAATGAGGTTTGGACTCTTGTTCCTAGACCCAAGGATACTAATGTCATAGGCACCAAATGGGTATATAGGAATAAGTCAGATGAGAATGGCAACATTGTGCACAACAAGGCTAGACTTGTAGCACAAGGATACTCTCAAATTGAGGGTATTGACTTTGAGGAGACTTTTGCTCCGGTTGCCCGTCTTGAGTCCATAAGGCTTCTTTTATCCATATCATGTGTGCACAAGTTCAATTGCATCAAATGGATGTTAAGAGTGCCTTTCTCAATGGTTTCTTACATGAGGAAGTGTTTGTTGAGCAACCCAAGGGGTTTGTGGATCCACACCACCCCAATCATGTCTATCGCCTCAAGAAGGCTTTATATGGGTTGAAACAAGCACCTAGAGCTTGGTATGAGCGCCTTACTCAATTTCTTGTTGACAATGACTACACTAGGGGTAGTGTTGATAAAACTTTATTCATCAAGAGAAACAAAGATGAGCTTTTCATAGCTCAAATTTATGTTGATGATATTGTTTTTGGCTCCACCAACAAATCCAAAGTCCAACAATTTGTTGATGTCATGTCTCATGAGTTTGAGATGAGTCTTGTTGGGGAGCTCAATTACTTCCTAGGTTTGCAAATCAAGCAATTGCATGATGGGATTTTCATAACCCAAGCTAAGTATGCCAAGAACCTAGTGAAGAAGTTTGGCCTTGAGAATGCCAAACATTGTGACACACCCATGAGTACCACCTTGAAACTAAGCAAGGATGCTAGTGGCAAGAGTGTGGAACAAAGTCTTTATCGTGGCATGATTGGTAGCTTGCTTTACTTGACCGCAAGTAGGCCCGATATAGCCTTTAGTGTGGGTGTGTGTGCTAGGTACCAAGCGGATCCTAAGGAATCCCATCTCTCCTCCGTGAAGAGAATAGTTCGATATGTGAATGGGACATCCAACTATGGGATATGGTACTCTTTTGACACTAATGATAGCTTAGTTGGCTTTAGTGATGCAGATTGGGCAGGAAATTGTGATGATAGGAAGAGTACATCGGGCGGTTGCTTCTTTCTAGGTAACAACTTGGTCTCATGGTTTTGCAAGAAGCAAAATTCCATCTCTCTATCCACAGCTGAAGCGGAATACATAGCCGACGGGAGTGCTTGCACACAACTCCTTTGGATGAAACAAATGCTTGTGGATTATGGTTTTGATCAAGGTATTCTAACCCTTTATTGTGATAACATGAGTGCAATTAACATTTCAAAGAATCCGGTTCAGCACTCTAAGACAAAGCATATAGACATTAGGCATCATTTCATTAGAGAACTAGTTGAAAACAAATGCATTGCACTTGAGCATGTGGGCACTAATGATCAACTAGAGGATTTATTTACAAAGTCCTTAGACTCAACTAGGTTCAAGTCACTTAGTAGGTCTATTGGGATTTTTCATATGCCTTGATGTGTTTTGGTAATTGACCCCTTATGGGGAGCTCAAGCAAAGAGAGCAACCTTGCATGTTGAAATAAGCAAAAACTTGATCAACTTTATGCTTCTTTATTAATTGCTTGAGTATTTTTGGTTGTGCTTATATATTTTCCTATATGGCTTTTTATTCAATAAGTGTGCCTTGCTTGGTTTGTAATCCATGTCACCTCTATGTTCAAACATGAATTTTTGGATTAGGAGAATTGATTGGGAAGTACATTTGAATGACCTAAAGTTTATCTCCATGACATGTGACTTGATTTTGACATGCTAAAATATTATGCATGAATTGTGTGTGCAAATGTGTGTGGAAGCACCTTGACAAAGCTAAACTCAATAAGGACCATGTGTCCATGCAATAAATAAGGATGTCTCATCCAATTTAGCTTTGGGTCTTTTCTTAATGGTTGAACAAGACAACAACCAGTAAGGATTCTATATCCATTCAATTAATAAGGATTTTATATCCATGTCTTGATTGACCATTAAGGATTGACATGGTTGCTTGTGTGTGCTCAAACTTTTAAAAGCTCTTGTTTAATTATGGCAAAAGGGTGCAAATTGGTTTGAATTCCTTTGGAACCCTTTTAATGTTCTCTTTGCCAAATACCATTTGCTTGAACTATGATGTTACATGTCTTACATTCAAAGCAACTAAGTCACACATTTTCTTCTTAAACAAATAAACCCTCAATGATTCTCTCTCAATTAATCAAGTTGCATAAAGTTGTTGTATATGATTATGCACTTATCTTGCAAATAACTCTCTTTGCTACAGTGACCCGGTTGGGGAATCCTCCTTTGCCTATCTCATGATAAAAAGGGGGAGTAATGTGGTTTATTTAAGGGGGCTACATTTTTGGGGGGATTGTCCCATTGAGGGGATTGTCCCATTGAGGGGGAGTTAACCTATTTAGGGGGAGTTAACCTATTTAGGGGGAGCATTTGCATGGTGCATGTTGCATCTTTCTTTTATTATGCAAATTGCTTTTATTTATTGTCTCTCTTGATCACCTCACATACACTTGTCTTGGAAAGTGTAGTCTCATTGTTTTGTAGGGAAGGTGGCTATTCTACAAGAGCTTGAAGTTTTGAAGACCTAGTATCTAGGTATCTCTTTGTAATGTAGACTAATTTTTGTTGACCTCTAGTTTTTACTTTTTGTGAGGATGATTTATGAGTGGTGGTTTTGTCACGAAATAGCCAAAGGGGGAGATTGTAAGTTCCTCATACTTTGATTGGCTTATTTCGTTGACAAAACATATTGGGGATTATTCTTTGTAAGGGTAAATTAGGCCTCTTGAGTGTGATCAAGCTTCAAGGACATCATCTCTCTCAAGAGCACTTCAAAGGTATCTCACTTGTTTAACTTTCCTTGAAGAGATCTAGTTGCACACACTCACTTGCATGCATTATAATCTTATCTTCATGTAATTGAATGATGCTTTGTATGCCACTTTACACACTCCACACTTGCACTTTTTGCACATCACTTAGTGTGTTGAGTTTGCCCAGAAAAGAGAATTTCGTCTCTTACCGCGGCCTAGACCGCTTGGCAAGACATGCTTGCACCGCGGCATACAGAGCGGTATACCTCAGTAGGGTCATGCTTCCTGTACCGCTTCCTGTACACTTGCAAGCATAGCGATCCAAATCGCGGTGTTGTCCAGTAGGCCTCTGTTACCCATACCGCGGCATGTGCACCTACATGCACAGCGCCCTATACCGCGTTGTTGTCCAGACGGTGCACTGCTGTGTATACCGCGGTCTGGACACGTGCCTAAGAAGCGGTCCATCAAGCGGTATTGACGGGTTTCTGTGCCCTAAGTTCAAAACGACGCTGTTTTGACTAGGGCTCCCTTATATATACTCTCTCTTCTTCCTTGCTCGTTTTAATGAGTTCAAGAAGCCATTTTTGAGAGGCCAAGCTTCCTTTAGAGAGAGAAACTCCCAAGAACTCATCTTTACTCAACCAAACACAAATCCATGTGCATCTAACATCTTACAAGCATCATCTCATCATGGATTCTTCTTGCTTTCATTGACTAGGTAACTTGAACATGCCCTAAATCTCATTGTATTTATTTATGTTCTTGTTTGCCTAGGGTTAGCTCTTTTATATGATTTTATTGCATATCTTTATGTTTATTGGCATGTATAACATGTTTAAGTTGTTGTTTGTTGGTTGAAAGCTTTGTTCATTGATAGCGAGCATTTAAGACGATTTTACCATTCTAGCTAAATCTTCATACATTTGCATTTAGATATTGATATCTAGGATTTGCATTCATTGACATCTTTAAATCCTTAGATAAGCATTTAGTGTTGCCTAGCATTAATTGCTTGCTTGAATATCTTTTATATATTCACATAGGTTGTTTAACATCTTCATTGATTGTTAAGCTTTGTGACTCAGTGGGTTAGTGCACAAGCTTGTGGTCTAGAATCACTATTAAAGGCCCGTTGGGTAGAGTGAAAGGGTTAGTGACCAAGTAGGTGTGACTTGAGGTCAACCTAGGTTGTAAACTTTCGTTCAAATAGTGGATTTGAGGACCGTATGTGACTAGAAGGATAGCCCGTGAGTTTTACCCAGTTGGAGGGTTTCTCACGTAAATCAATCCTTGTGTTTTTATTGTTTTTCGCATATTTATATTGGATTGATTGATTGCTACTATGGGGTAGATCTATTAAAATTGATTAAGTCAAAAAGTTGGTAATAAATCAACTAAAACCTATTCACCCCCCCCCCCCCCCCCCCCCCCACCCCACCCCTCTAGGTTGTATTAGACACACTTTGTGTATTTTCACATTTTATTAAAGATTTTTCAAAAATTAGTCGTCCCCTATGTAATCTCTTGACCAAGGATACTGCATTTGTGTTTGATGATGATTGCTTACATGCTTTTGAATCTCTGAAAAGTAAATTGGCATCTACTCCTATAATCATGCCTCCTGATTGGTCCCTTCCTTTTGAATTAATGTGTGATGCATCTGACTATGCTGTAGGAGCTGTTTTAGGACAGCAAGTAGATAAATTGCCTCATTTTATTTACTACACTAGTCGTACTTTGAATTGATGCACAATTAAATTACTCCACTACAGAAAAAGAATTGCTTGCTGTTGTTAGTGCTTTAGAAAAATTTTGATCATACTTGATAGGATCTAAGGTAATTGTTTATTCTGATCATGCTGCATTAAAGTATTTGCTAACTAAAAAGGAAGTGAAACCGAGATTGCTCCGGTGGATCCTTTTACTACAAGAATTTAATTTGGAAATCAGGGACAAAAAAGAAGGCGAGAATGTGGTGGCGGATCATCTCTCTCGATTAGTAGAAAATGATGAAATAAAAGAGCACACTAAGAACTTACCCATTAATGAGAACTTTCTAGATGAGCAGCTTCTGAAGATAGTAGGCAAAGATCTGTGGTATGCAGACATTGTGAATTATCTCATAAATGGAATCATACCACCTGAGAAGAGCTCGCAAGCAAAGAAAAGATTTCTCTCTATCACCAAGCATTATTTTTGGGACGAGCCATACCTGTTCAAATTTGGTGCCGATCAAATCATTCGGCGATGTATCCTTGAAGAAGATCAGCAAGATGTGCTGAAATTCTGCCACAATCTTCATTGTGGAGGGCACTTTAGTGCTAAAAAGACTGCTCAAAAAGTTCTTCAATCAGGTTTCTTTTGGACCTCATTATTTAAAGATTCTCACTATTGTTGTGTTTCTTGTGACAGGTGCCAAAGGACAGGAAGTATTGGAAAAAGGGATGAGATGCCATTTTCAAACCAGTTGGTGGTGGAAATATTCGATGTATGGGGAATTGATTTCATGGTACCTTTCCCATCCTCGTACGGGTACAATTACATCTTAGTTGCCGTGGATTATGTTTCAAAATGGATCAAAGCAATTGTAACCAAGACAAATGATAGACAGGTGGTGGTTAAGTTTATCAAGGAAAATATTTTCACCAGATTTGGGACTCCTCGTGCAATAATAAGTGACGGTGGGAGCCACTTTTGTAACAAGGTTTTTGCTTCGTTAATGAAAAAGTTTAGTGTCAAACACAAGGTGGCGACTCCATATCATGCTCAAACGTCGGGACAAGTTGAAGTAAGTAACAGGCAAATTCAGCAAGTTTTGGAGAAGACGGTGCAACCAAATCGGAAGGATTGGTCGCTTAAACTTAATGATGCCCTGTGGGCGTATAGAACTGCTTACAAGACTCCGATTGGGATGAGTCCTTACAGGATAGTTTTTGAAAAAGAGTGTCATCTTCCAGTTGAATTGGAGCATAATGCTTGTTGGGCTCTGAAGAAGTTGAATTTCAATTTAGATAAGGCTGGAGAAGAAAGAAGTTTGCACCTGAGTGAGCTTGAGGAACTTCTAAATAATGCCTATGAGAATGCAAAGATATACAAGGAAAAAACAAAGAAGTTGCATGACAAGAAGATTCGCCCGAAGGAATTCCATCCTGGAATGTTAGTCTTGTTATACCAATCGCGTTTGAGATTATTTCCAGGAAAGTTGAAATCTAAATGGACTGGGCCATATAAAGTGAAACAAGTTTTTCCACATGGTGCAGAGGAACTTGAGAATCCAAAGAATGGAGATACATTCAAAGTGAATGGGCATAGATTGAAGTTCTATTTTGAGGGAGTTTTTCTTGAATCAAAAGTCCAATGGATCAAGCTCAAAGAGCCGTAGTGCTCTCATACGTTTCACCTAGACTTTAAATAAAACGTTTGGTGGGAGGCAACCCACCCATATAATTTTCTTGTCATTTATTTTTAATTTTGGTCATAAAATAATGTGTGTCTCGAATGCTTCTTAATTTAAATTGAACATTGTCATATTATGTGTCTTGAATTTTATTGAGAGACAATGTTGAATTCAGGTTTGGGGGTATTTCGAAAGTTTAATTTTCTATTCAGGATAGATGCTTCTAATGTGTTTTTGTTTAAGTTGTCCAGATCAGGTCTGAATGAAGGAAATATAATAATTTTAGAACGATCGCTCCCAATACCGCTTCCTAGGCACACTGCATGGAACACGGTATTGGTAGCATGTGTCTACTGAAGTTCATCGCTTCTTGTACCGCTTGGTCGACAAGTGCCTGCCCAGCGGTCTGGCGAACATGTGCCTTCTGCTATTTACCGCCTATTGGGCCACGTCATAGGCATTCTGTCTGTCTCGCGACATGCATAGCGCATCAACACTGGGATATTGCGCTTGGTGAACCGCTCTATGAGCGAGTGTCTACACCGCAGTAAGTTATGAAACGGTGCGTTTTGCAGTTCTGGGTAAGCAAAATTAGGCTTAACCGCGGCATGTACCGCATCCCAGGTAAGTTACCCAGACCGCGGTATGGTACAAATTTATGTCCTTATTTAAGGACTGCGCAGCTGCGTGGGACTTCCTTCCCATAGCAGCTGCGACAGCTTCTTCTTTCCTTCTTCTTTTCTTTTCTTTTCTTCTCCTCTCCATATTTTTATTCTCTTTATTTTTCTCTCCACTTGTTTTCTCTTCTCTCTACAGGTCAAGGTATGTTTCCTCTATCTCTCTTGCTTTTCTTTTGAATTTTATTTGCTACATTGGGTGATTTTCTTTGAATTTCGAATTTATGTATATATATATATATATATATTTTTTTAATCAATGGGTTTTGTTTTGATTGCATTGTTCTTGATTCAAACTTGTTGATTATCAATTTATTTGTTTTTCTTTAAATTCGATTTCCACATGAAGAATATGGAGTGAGAAGAATTTGAATTAAATTGATTCCATATTTATGTTTGTATGGAGGTTCCACCTTGATTTCGTTTGCGTTAATGTGGGAATTATGAACTTAGAAATTTTACTATCATGTGAAAAATTGTTTACTTAATTTTTGATAGTATATTGTGTTGATTGGTTTTTCTGTTGATGAAGAGAAAATAAGCACATTGAGTCCAATTGCTGCCCAATTTTTTTTATCATATTTTGGTGTTTGTTTGTTTCTTGAATAGATGAGGAAGGCATCCTTGGCCAAGAGACCCAGGATTAGTGCATTTTTCTTATCTTTCTTTTCTTGTTTTCGTTTTGTTTCTTTTCGGATTTCATTTTTTTCTTTTCTTGATTGGATATTCTTGTTTCCATTCTGTTTTCTGTCTTTCGTTTTAGGATTTATGTTCTGTTTTTCACCCTGTTTTGTTTTTATTTATTGTCACCGTTGGGGACAATGCTGAATTTAGGTTTGAGGGTGTCTTTTGGGGGTCAAAAATAAAAATTTTAGAGTCTGTTTTCTTGTGAATCCATGATAAGATACTTTGAATTGTGCCCCGAGATAATATGCATTAATCACTGAGTTTATACTAACGTCTTGCTACTTAGAGTAGTGCATTGCATTTTACAAAACTTTATGACATGCTCTTGATGTGATAGTGGATAAGATGCTTAGTTGGATTGCCATGATTAATAGTGGAGACTACCCTTGTGAGTTCACTAAGCCAAAAAGCGTACATACAAGACATATTATGAGGGATTATTTTGTTTCTACTCCTAAACACTCAGTAGGTTCTTAGCATTAGATTTGATCTTTATAGGTTGTACATTGAGCATTATAGAACTTTTATTAATAAAAGATTTCACATGTTTATTTTGATCTTGAGTAAGTCGAACCAGTGGAAGTGATGATTAGACTATGTGTGTTTGAACCATTTAAAAGGCCTTAAATATTTCTTACATTTTGTGTGTGCTCCATAGCTCTGTTTGAAGCCAAACACTGAATAAGCCTTTTTCTTTCTTCACCACATTTACTATAACCCAATAAGCCAATTTTATAGCCATACCTTTAACTTGGGATCATGCTTTGAGGAAGTGAAGAAGACGTGATGGTTCTACTTGTGTATATTTTGGTCGAAGGCCATTGAAGGAAGAGCTGCATTCAATCCAAAAGTGTAAGTTTGATAATTATGAATTTCTATGTAATTCTCTGATTCTCAAATTATATATTCTTTAAAAAAAAGGTGGTTAAGAGAATCAGAGAATAAATTTTTAATGAGTGCAATTAAGACAATTAAATTGCAAAGTTGTATCAACTCAAGAAGAGTTTTGTCAAGAAGGAAATTGTGATTTTTGAAGATTTGGACAGAGATGAGTGAAACATTTCATTTACAATGAATTCAATGAAGACTACGAAGATTTACGTGAAGCCGGAAGGGCAATTGAAGATTCTCATGGTGTGGTCCTAGGTTCTTGAATTCCAATTTTCCCATTCTTTTTTAACCTTCACCAAATAGCCCTATTACAACCGTGATTAGGTCTAACTAGTCTATTAGTCCTTGCTATGAAAGTATAAATAAATTGTGTGAATATCTTGTTCATAGTGCTTGATTCTTTTCATGAGATCTTTTGCATACATTTGAGCGTTCTTTCAATTATAAATTCATATGCGATCAATACTTTGAATTTTCTTGTGCATAATTTCTATCGCATATGCTTGATGAGTGTATTTGCCTAGGTTCTGTATGAATTAATGAGTGATATCCTGTGAGAATTAGAGTCAATGCGAATTACATCTATGACATATAGTGAAGGCAACTTTGAAACTTGAACGTTTTGAGTAGTGGGCTCTTCATTAAAATTGAGCAATGCATTCAGTTTCGTGACTTAACTTTAGTTTTTACTTATTGGCTTTTGTATGCATTGTTTCAATATGGGCAATTTTCGAATGTATTTGGATGACTGGTATTTGCAGGATAAGTTTATAGGTTTATAGGTATCGTACCTAGGAGTTTAAAGGCTTGTAGCATACCCTCAATGATATCGTGTTCCTTACGAAAGTGGCTTAGTTTAGAATTTTTGTTTTTAGGTTTGTAGGTTTTGTTTTTAGATTTGTTTTCTTTTATTTTTTGTTTTTATTCTAGTTTTGCTTGAGGACTAGCAAAATATAGGTGTGGGGGTATTTGATCAGTCTATTTCTATACATGTTTTAGGTTCCCATTTCCTATTATTTATGCTTTGTTCTTGAGTAAAATTAGATATTTTATGAGTTTGTTGAGCATGTGTAGGTTACATTTTCTTAGAAGAGATATTCATTGATTTCACCTAGAAAAGGGGTCAAAAAGTGAAGAACAAGGGCAAATCTGTCAATTACTGCTGTGGAGGTCGCTCGCTATGCAAGGTCTCAATCGCTGTCTATCTAGCGGTAAAGTTCAGTAGGCAATTCTTTGTCTACCACGTTACACACCGCTCGATAAGCATTTCCTCAGACGCGGTCCACCAAGCGCCAAAGATCAGTAGGTACATTGCTGCACAGACCGCGATTCAGGAATGAGTTCGCCAGGCGGTACAGGGAGCGGTCATGCGTATTCCTTGTTTTTGGCGGAGATCTTGGAGCCCTAATTTTTGGAGAACATATAAATATATCTTATTCTTTTTAAGAGGATTATCATCATTATTTTATTTCTTTTGGGAGACGACCATACACAAAACCAACCTCTTTCATCTCTACACATCATAGATTCAAAGACGAAGGAGATTCATCAATTGAAGACTTGAAGAATTCAATGGAGGCCTCAATAAGTTTTATCATTTCTATCTCTTTTCTTTTTATCTCTATGTTGTGTAACTAAATCCATACTAGGGAATCGATGTGAACCTATGTAATGCTCATGTTTTGATTCAAACTCCATATTTTATTTATTAATTCAAATTTAGATTTATTCAATTCATTATATGTCTTGATTCTTGACTTGTGTTATTCTATGGAAATTAATTGATGCTTGTCTAGGGTTTATATAATTTATTAGTTGAGATTGAGCTATAGGAACATAGGTAGTCTTAATTACTTATCAATTGAATAAATATAATTGTTCTTGACATAGGAATATGCGAGACAATTTTGGTTTAATAATTCTTGCATGTAATGGGTTTTTGGTTACTGCTTACACCTTGGAAAAGGGTGAGTAGCAGTTGAAAGCACTTGGTTCAGCCCGAGTAGGAATAACGGTAATATCATAATTAAGATAAGAACGAACCCTAAATTGGATTAAATCTTGTTAATGGAATTAATTGATGAACATTGAGTATTACATATGGGGAGCATCGGTTACCTAGTTCTTCTTCTCTTGATCACAAACACCAATTCTTTTAACTATTTCTTAGTTTAATTTAATTTAGCTTTAGTTTAATTAATTCTCAAACAAATCTCTCGGTTACTTTTAGTTTAACTTTAATTAGAATTAGTTTTAATTAACAAATCACTTTTTCTCGTGGGAACGATCCTTATTTGCTACTGTACTTATCTTCACGACTCGTGCACTTGCGATTGAGTATTTTATAACACGATTTTGGCACATCAATTCCTTGCCTCCTATATGGACCACAATAGAGCAAAGAAAAGAGTGTTCCATCCTCGACTGAATCTGATTTCAGGACATAAACCTGGCCAAATGTTGAACCAATCCACCATGGACTTGCTGCTGCAGCTCTCTACACCCCACCAGTCCATACAAGTGGACCAAAGCTTCCAAGACCACGAACATAAAAGGAAAAGATGGTCGACAGACTCTGCCTCAAAATTGCAAAACTAACATGCAGTGCCAACCGAAGAGGCCAATCTGAATTTCTGCAACACTTGACCCACCATCACTCTACCTCTCATGACTTGCCAAGTGAAGATTTCAATTTTAGGGGGACAAATCCCCAACCAAATGTTCTTATAATCCATTGTACCTTCATTAGTTATGGTTTCCAGGCAACATCTGAACGATCCGACAGTGAACTTACCATCGGATTTGTGCATCCAAGCTAACGTGTATGTTATCCTTTTTCCTTACCTTAATGTTGTCTAAAAAACTTGTGAGAATTTCCCATTGTCTCTTTTCCTAGTAAAACAATGGCCTCCTTAGATCAATCTCCCAAACCCACCGTGACCCTTGCCAACTTCCAAAGTCTTGAATCACACCCATCTTCTTGACAGCTAAAGCGTAAATCCTAGGACAGGCTGATTTTAAATGAAGAGAATCACCTCCTGCTATATCCCAAAATTCAGCCATGTTGCCATTACCATTAATAATCTTCAGACCGCCTCTTAGGATCCTACTTGAAGCAGTGTTTTCGACAAAAAGACTGGAGAGAGCCTTGATAAAAACCGAGCCTTCAGTGATACCCTTCCAATCCCAAACCAAACTTGTTTTAGGAATCCCATATCTTACACATATGACTCTCCTCCAAAGAGTATTATCTTCGATACCAAATCTCCACACCCATTCGGCAAGAAGGCTCTTGTTGTTGTCCTTCATCCTACCGATACCCAACCCCCCATGTCTCTTATTTTTGCACATCGAAACCCAATCTATGGAATGAACCTTCTTCTTCTCGTTGCCATTCGCCCCAGAAAAAAGATCTTTGAAATTTTTCGATGGAATTAGACACCCCTTTAGGAACCTTAAAAACCGAAAAGAAATACGAAGGAATGTTAGCCATCACTACCTTGATAAGAACCAATCTTCCCCATTTATTCAGAAATTTCCTCTTCCAAGGAGCCAACCTCTGTTCAATACGGTTCACCACAGGATTCCAAAACAACTTAAGCCCCTTTTTTGCCCCAGAGGTAAACCGAGGTTGGAAATTGGCAAATGGCTTTCTTACATTTAAAAGCCGCAGCCCACCAATCCTCCCGATTCCCATTTCTACCCACCCTTATAACACACGATTTGTGAAAGTTGATTCTCAAATCAGCTGCCAACTCAAAGCATCTCAAAACTCTTATATCATTACAAAGGTAATCCAAATTCGGTTTAAGGAATAATATCGTGTCATCCGCTAACTGAAGATGGGATATGTTAACCTCATTGTCACCAAAACTAGCACCGCTCATCATACCTAAATCACAGCTTTCCTCAACAAGCCACTCAAACCTTCCGACACAATGTTGAATAAAAAGGGAGATAGAGGGTCCCCTTGGCGTAAACCTCTCTCCATTCCGAATTTGGAAGTGGGACTTCCATTTACCAAAACCGAAAGCATTGGAGTTGAAATGCAACTTTGAATCCATCTCTTCATGTTACACCGAAGCCCATTTCTCTTATCATGGCGTCCAAGAAGCCGTGATCTACACAGTCGTAAGCTTTCTCAAAGTTCAGTTTAACCAATAAGCCACCCGTGTTGTCGTGTTTCCATATATGAATAATTTCCTCTGCAATGACAAAACTATAGAGAATTTGGCGATCTTTTGCAAAAGCCATTTGAGAGTCACCTATGACCCTGTTCATAACATTTTTGATGCGATTGGCCAGAACTTTTGCTAAAATCTTGTACATGAATCCAACTAAAGTGATAGGCCTAAAATCCTTCAAAGAATTCGGCTTGCTACACTTCGGAATGAGCGCAATGAAAGTCTTATTTAAATCTTTAACTATCGTGCTATCTTTATGGAAGCCGTGAATGAAACCCATGAAGTCCTCCTTTATCCATTCCCAATTTGTTTTGACAAAGTTTAAGTTTAAACCATCAGGTCCCGTGGCCTTGTTTCCGTAGCAACTTCTCACCGCCTCCCAAACCTCTTCATCCGAAAAAGGCCTTTCAAGGTGTTCTCTATCTACTTCCGAGAGAGATTTAAGATTCAACCCACTAATACTCGATCTTTTCCAAGAAACATTCTGAAATTGACCTTTGAAAAAAATTCAAACGCCTTCCTTAACAAGACTAGTATCTGTGATGCGGTTGCCATCCACGAAGATCTCTCCAATATGATTACTCATTCTCCTCCCATTGGCTAAAATGTGGAAGAACTTTGAGTTTCGGTCTCCCTCCTTAAGCCATTTCACCCTCGATTTCTGACGCCACATTTGTTCGTCCTTCCTATAGCCTTTCCATTATTTTAAAAGAGTTGTCACCCTTTCTGCTCTCAAACTTTCGGACCAGCCTGCACAAGCTGCTCTGCTGTCTAAATCTTGCAACCGTTTCTCACAAACCACGACTGGAGATTGCACATTCTTTTTCGCTAGCACGCACCTTTTTATAACCTCTTTTGTGAATTTCAACTTGGCCGATAAAATGAAACCATGGGTTCCCCCTACTTTGAAATTTCTCCACCCTTCTCTTGCTTTCTTCATTAACTCAATGTCATCAAGCCAATTATCATAGAAGCGAAAGGGGCATGGACCCCAATTGTCTCTTAGCTCGCCGATAGTGACCATGTTATGATTTGATATACTCATGGGATAGTTTGTTTGGATCAGTTTAGGGGAGCTGCATTAGAAACCATGGAGAAATAAGGAATCTATCCAATCTGGCCCATGAGGCTGCTTCTCTGTTATTCGACTAGGTAAACGGAGATCCTTGAGTCGGTAGATCAAGCACTGCCGCTTGAAGAATAAATGAGTTGAAATTCTGCATCGAAACTCTATTGGACAGTCCCCATTTTCTTTCTGTTTCCCTTAACACTATGTTGAAATCGCCTCTGATGCACCATGGCATGGGGAAAGAAGCCTGAGCTTCCAAAATGAAATGCCACAAAACCAATCTTTCACTTTCTACATTGGGAGCATAGACGTTGCAAAAAACCACATCTTTGGCGAGCTTGAGTAATTCTCCAGCTAGAATTATGCATCGGTCATTTTTTATACAAGCCTTGGCAACAAAATGATTGTCATTCCATAGTGTAATTAGACCTCCAGCCGACCCGACAGCATCCACGCATATCCCGCTGTTGAGCCACGTCCCCCTTAAAGAGCTTATAACTTTGCTATCAAAATTACACAGCTTAGATTCTTGAATGAACAACACAGTGGGTTTGTATTTTGTTGATATTACTTATCAGCACAAGTATATACCTTTTTTAATCTAGCTAATTTGTAGGTTATTTTGTTAAGAGGATTTTTTCCAAGGGTGCGGATATTGTCACTCATAACACTAATTAGTACACTCTTTTTCATTAGTACACCCATGTCTAAAATTTAAAAAATAAACATTACTATAAGCACTCATTCTAATGCCAAAAGTAACTTTATCAAATTGAATATATTCATTTGAATACATTTTATTTATAAATCCTCTTAAACTATTAACAAACCCAATTTATAAAAAAATTATATTATTTTTGAAATCAAATCATCTTCTAATGATGATCTAATTTACTTTTGGAAATGTCTCGAATGTAGAAGTCTAATGAAAGAGAAAATGTAGAATTGGATTGTATATGAGGTTAAGAGATTTTAATCTGAAATCCTCTTATATATACAGCTATCTTTAAAAAAAAAACTCATCGATATCTACAGATATCTTAAAAAAAATTATTTTGTTTATTGATAGAGTTCATAACTAAACATAAAAGAAAGATAAAAAAATATTAAATAATACATACCTCTGTATGATCAGAGTCCTCTGAAAATTCTTCTTCTATTACTTTTTTATATGATAATCATGTGATGATGAGAAAAAATTAGAATTTAATTAGGGTTTATCGTAAGTTTTTTTTTTCAATAAAGATATATATTTGAAGATATCAGTGTGATTAATGAATGTATATAGTATTAGGTTTATTTTTAATTAAAGTAATTTGTTCTTATTAGTAAATTTCTATTGGGATATTTTTGTAATAAAATTTTAATAAAGAAAGTTTATCCTTACAATCCAATATTTTTCTTTTTACAATTCATTTTTAAAGACACTTTATTCTAAAAATTTAAATTGAATTTTTTTTCTAAAGACACATTTTTTTTCCAAAATTATTCATTTTATCTTTTGGCACTCATATTCTAAAGACACTCCATTTTAAAAAATTAAATTTCTAAAGACACTCAATTTTATTTTAATATTACCCGTTTTGAATACATTTCTTTAGAAAATTTGAAACGGAAAATAGAACAGAGATGTGAAGTAATAAAATAAAAATAAAACAGAGAATAAAACTAAACAACAGTGAGAAGATCAAAACAATGAGAAAACTGTCTTGGAGATCAATATGTGAAAATAGGAAAACAATATTTGTTTTTCTCTTTTGGATTTTAAGTTGAGTACAAAAAATCTATTGAGTAAGAAAAATAATTTAAATATATTTTTATGGAAAAGAGAAATTTTTTTTTAATATATATATTTTCTAGTGACAGTGATGATTGAATGTGTGTGGTATTTGAGAAGAAAAAAAACCGATATCAAATTTGGTTGAAACTAAAGATGGAAAAAAACTTGTCTTCTAAAAATATGGTTTGGAGTGTCTTTATAACATTCTTGTTTTGTTTAGTAATTTTAATTCAGGTTAAAGTTATCATTAATAAAAAAATTAAAATGGAGTATAAACAAATAATTAATAGATTGTTAATAGCATTTTTTTTAATTAAATATGGGTGTAGTAATTAGTTTTATAAGTGGTAATATCAGCACTCTTTTCTAATCTTTCCTTTGAAGTGGAATAAATACGAAAGTTTAACCATTATTTACAATTAAAAAAAAATCCGGTCCATAACCAAAATTACGAAAATTTGCCTGCAATTGTGACCTACTTTTTTTTTTTTTTGGAAAAACATGAAACCAAGAGATTTCAAACCAAACCTCGAAGAAAATCGTGAAATCTTTGGGAAAAAAACAAGACATTAGTAGACTTTTGGCAGCCTAGACATGGAGATGTGTCTGGTTATGTGTGAACATCTGAAATAAAGAACAATTACAGATGAGTGGTGTCAGGTTAATTGTATAAGTTGGATGGTTGAAAGCTTTGCCTACCACGTGACATTAACTAACTTTGATTTGTTTTTATTGAGAAAAGGTTGAAGTCCCGAAGTCATCGTCATTTATGCATAAAAGTTTCAGGTTTGTGCCAGACATTTTTAAATTACATTTTTTTTTACATAACATCGATGGTGGGGATTATTGGAAAATTTCCAAATAAATTGAATTTAAATGAAAATGACCCAACTTTCTGAACGTTATTAATAAAAAGTCGTAACTTTTTCAAATGGTGTTTGTGTCTTTTTGACTGAAAATACATGACTTTAAGCTTAAAGATTGCATTAATCATTTCATGAATGGTACAAAGCAACAATGTTGCATCATTTCACAAATCGGTGGGAAATGCTCATTCTTACAACATTCGATAATAAAAAATAAAAAATAAAAACCTAGAATTTGGCCATCATGTAGTGATTTTTTTTTATTTGAAAAAAAAAAACCATCTTAGATTGGTCATATGCTATCTCCTTTTCTATTTTCTCACATTAAAATAATCAAATTATTTTATTGAATTAAATTATCGATATTTTATCGGTTATGTAATGACAGAAATTTTATATCTTGACAAGCCTATATACGTTAAAGATGTAAACGATCTAATTTTGTTAGTGCACAACGCTGTGAGATCTAAATAAGAATTCAAAATTTGGAACCGCTGCGTTTTTAACAATAAAATACAGCAAGTTACTATTTGTTTTGGTAATGTTTCAATTATTTATGTTCATTTTATTTGGCACTATAAAATAAATTGCATATCGTGAATAATATGCGGAACATACAGTAATTATATAGGTTCTAAGTAATTGAACCTAATATATTTTTGATTAATATTATATTGAATCTAGAGATTTATAAATTGAAACTAGATTCATTGTTGCTAGTCCTAGAGCTTTGTAAAACACTCTTTGAAATAATCCTTTACGGTCTGTTTGTTACATGGGATTGAACTATGATTGGACTAATCTCAATCTAATCCCATATTTGGAGATACCACCGGATTAGCCAATCCGGTGGGGTCCTCTTTCAGTGAATTAGTCTTGCAAAACATAGAACTAATAGAACTAATAAACCTAATAAACCTAATAAACCCATCCATTTGGTGGGTTTGTTAGTCCTGCGTCGTGAATGACTATTTTTATTTTAATTTTTTTTTCTTTTAGTTTTTTTATAAATAATTTAATAATAAATAAATCTGCCCCCCTGAGACGATGACAGGTTTTCGTCATATTGGCCGTTTTTCCCCTCAAAAACAAAGAAACGTTAAAAATGCCCCTTCTGTCACACTTTCCGTCCATTTAGGGAGTTGACCATTAAATGAAAAGGGTATTAACGTAATTGACATTATGGGGGCAGAACACCTGAACTCAAGCAACCTTGTAACCGCCGCCAAAATCAAACCCAGAAAATCAAAATCATTCTAACTCATTCTAACTTAGAAAACCAAAACCATTCAATAACAAAATCAAATTGATTCAACAATTGAATTAAACTCATTCAACAATACAATCAAACCTAGAAAATTAACACAATCAAACCCCCAAAATCAACACAATCTAAGAAGTAAAAATTTCTCCATCTTTTTTCATTCACAACTAAATCCAACACAATACAAACATCACAATCATCAACAAACCTCTTCTTAATCAGATCCAACAAAATAAGAAAAAAAAATTAATTTTTTTTTTGTGATTCATCAAGTGTGAACCGATAAAAGGTGGGTTGACTCACCAAAAGAGCTAGCAACGGTCGTCGAACGATGACCAGGAAGTGAGCGTCGAACGGCAGCAGGAAGCGAGCGTCGAACGGCCAAGACGGTGAGCGACTACCAGATAGTGAGCGTCGAGCGGCGGCGTGAGGGCATGAGATTTGGGTCGAGCGGCAGTGTGAGAGCCAAGTTGTTGTCGAGAGATGGGTGGTGTGAATCTGCGATTGTTTCGAAGAGAGAGAGAGGGTATGGAAGAGAGAGAGAGAGAGAGAGAGAGAGAGAGAGAGAGAGATTTCTTATTTTTTATTTTTTATTTGATTTTTAAATATTAGGTTTTTTATTAAATCAATTTTTAATTGTTTTTTGATTTTACGATGATGATGATGATGATGATTATTATTATTATTATTATTATTATTATTATTATTATTAAATTTAAATAATAAAAAAAAGTGATATCTCCACCATCCATCTCAAAGATGGACGGTGGAGATCCATCTTGTTTTTTAATTATGTTATTTATTTATTTTTTATGTTTTTTTAATATATTTTTCATTTAATGAATAACTTAAGGGTTAAATGGTAATTATATGGAGAAAACTGAAGGATAAAACGGCCATTTGACCATAATGATTAACGGCCAACTCAAAAATGGATGAAAAAGGTAACAGAATTGGCATATAACACATTCTTTCCATTTTAGGGGGGAGACTGGCTAATGTGGCGAAAATCTGTCCCTGTCTTAACAATAGGGCAAAAGTCAAGAGGGGAAATGATACTTTCCCTAAATAAATTTTAAATGTTAAATTTATTTAAAATCAATGTAAATTTGTGATTTTATTTAAAATCAATGTAAATTTGTAATTTTATTTAAAATTTATTTTAATGTTATTAATTTAATTATATATAGATTAAAATATTTATTTCATCGAAATAATTATTTTAATATTTTGTTATTCAATTTTCATTTGATTATTAGGGACTGAGATTATTTCAATCATAATTCATCCTAATGGGATTGAAGAATCTAAATTTGTTGGGCCCACCGTAATCCCACCTATATATATATATATATTTTAAAAGTATTTTAGTAAATAAAAAAATTATAAAATTGAAAAACATTTAAATTTATTTAAAAATAATATAAATTCAAAAAATATTTTTGGATATTATTACTTTAATAATTTATAAACTAAAACATTTATTTTTTTCATATACATATTTCAATAATTTATTATTCAATTTCAAAATATTATTAAGTTAAAAATATTATTAAATTTAATCAAATCTCTTGTTTACCAAACAAAACATGGTATTAATGCAATTCAGTCCCATATTTCTCTAAACACAGCATAATATTAATTTAGTCTAGTCCAATCTAATCTAATCTCATCTAATCTCAATCTCATCTTAATCGAATTCAATCTTATGAAATAGTACAATCCAATCTCGCACACCAAACGAGACCTTAGTTACTTAGGCTAAGTCATAGCTCTGCCATTGCGGACTCAATGGGACTCGAGAATCAAGACAAGCAATAAAAGATCCCGTAAAGTATACATTCAAAAAAGGTATATGTATTTCTTCAATTAATAAGCTTTCGATAATTGGAAGAACTTAGGATTGCATACATGCACTTTCATGATTGGCATTCTTGTTTACATGACTTGCATTAATCATATAACATGCTACATATATTTAGAATGCATTTAGGAATTGTTATGAGTCACATACGGAGGAGCCCTTAGGGCTATTTGAGTTGGTCTCTCTCAGAAAGCATCATTAATCGGCAATCACTCACATGGACCAAGCTTCGAAGGGTAAGACAACTTGAACTTAGTGAGGATGTACTTTTCTACCTAAGCTAAGGGTAGACTCTCTAAATCTACAGAAATGGGTCCAGGGATATCCCATTTATTTGAATTTGCTAGTTTTTAAAAATTAGTTTTGAAAGCCAAATTAGAAACTAGACATCATATCTTAATTTCCAACGGTATATCGCTTGTAAAATTCTGTAACTGTTTTGATTGGTTTTGAGGTCTCTAAAGAGACAATTGAAACAAGAGAGAAAACATGGGGGACTCAGTGCCATAGCTCGAGCGGTGGAAACCAAGACTCTCTGCCAGCGGTTCTCACCACCGCTCGAGTGGTGAGAATCGCTGGCAGCGGTGGGAGTCCTTATAATGGTTTTTACGTAAATTCTCATGTAGGCTTATTCCCTCATTTTGTTTCCTTTTGATTCAAAACCTTTCCGAAAGATTTAAATTATTTTTAATAATCTCCTCGATGTTTTTTGTTTAAAATTGGTTTTCACATTGGAAATTTTCTTATAAAAATTGATTACAAGTAGGCATCCATTGGAGCTTGTATCCATATCGATTGAGGCCTTCCACAATTGTAAAATAAACCAATAGAATTGATTTCCTCTCATTCTTTATCTCTTTGGTTAGTATTATATAAGCTTTATTTTATAACCGTTTAATAATTGTTTATTTGTTTTGTTATTGCATACCTTGTCTGTACGTATTTTACTATGTAGATCACAAACAATTACAACACTTCTGGCTAGCTAACTCAGACATGGTCATGATTAATTGCACCATAAGGTGGGTTCACTGGCCGGAAAAAGGAATACTCCTTCAAACTTCTCCATGAAACCATGCCTTAAAAACAATTTTTGTTAGGTTTGTGTGAAGCTTGGAAATAGTCAAAGAATCGAAGTTCAGAGAAAACCGTAACATAGACTGCATCGCACTAACCGCGGTCATTAGTCAATCCCAGAGATGTTGCCACAACGTGAAGCACGGTTCATAGACTGCGGTATAGACCGCGAAGACTTCCAGAGGATAGGCGCGGCGTAGACCATGACCTAGGCGAAGAAGCACACACCGCAGTGAAAAACAGAGGAAGACTGTGGTCCAGAGCATGAGCAGTAAAGCACGGTAGTGATGAACTTTGTGCGAAACATGAAATCTTGTGCGGGAAGAAAAGGACTCCTAATGGGTTTGGCTTGCCCTAATGCTCTGATATAAATACATGTGTTTCCCTATGTTTATGGGTGTGTAGAAAATATTAAGAGAGACTGAGAGAAACTTGTAGAGAGATTGAAAGAGAGAGACATATAGATTGTAATCAAACTCTGATAGTGAATTTGAGTGCTGGTATGCTCCGTGGACTTAGGCTTTTACTGAACCACGTAATATTTCTCATGTCGTTTCTTTTCTTATTTTATTACTCTATATATGCGTGTGTGATTTAGATTTACGTATTATGTGTATACAGATTTTTCTACAACAGGTATCAGAGCCTGGTTGGGAAAATTAGGATTTACGTAAATTTAGAGTTTCTTGAGGCCAACAATTTCGTCATGTGAAGACGGGATCTGAGAAAGACTTTAACAGGGTTGAGAAATTTGATGGTACAAATTTCAGTTTCTGGAAGATGCAGATAAAAGATTATTTGTACCAGAAGGACTTACATTGGCCGATAGTAGAGACGCCGAAGGACCTATTCGACGCAGACTAGTAAGTCAAATGGATGACTAAGAGCATGACCCATGTGGACTGGTTACTTCTGGATTGCAGAGCACTGGGAGCGATTCGTCTTAGTTTGAAAAAATTTGTCGCATTCAACGTCAAAGATTAAGAGACATCAATAAATCTCATGAAGACCTTATCTAATCTATATGAGCAACATTCTGCAGCAAGGAAGGTCCATCTAATCAAGAAGCTAGTAAATCTAAAGATGTCAGAATGTCATAGTTTCAAGGATCAATTGAATCAGTTCAATTAGATAGAAGATAGGTTAAACTCGGTGTCCATGGCATTCGATAGGAGTTTTTAGGTAGCATTATACTCACCCATTTTCTGAAAAGTTTGAAGTCGACGAGTCAATCAATCGCCAACTCATTCGGGAAAGAGAAGATAAACTTTTAGTAGGTTGTGAACATAATCATGACCGAAGAGATCAAGGCAGCGTGAAGAGGGGCATAATCTTCAAGACTGAACATGGAAGGTAGAGACAGCAGAAAAAGGAATCAAAATAAAAATTAATGGCGTAAATCATACGAAATTCCAAACTGACTCATTCAGCTGAATCCTCACATCCCTCTTCCAGTAATATCGCATGCTTGATCGTTACCAAGATGCACATTACCCAAATTTTTAGAGATATGATTCTCGAACAAATCCCTGTGTAAGGTGGCATGGAATGACTCCTCTGAGTCTAACACCAAAGCTTCCGTATTGCTTTCAAACGAGTAGATGAGGCAATCGTCTGACTTCTCTGAAACACTGTTCACACTGCACTTTTCGTTGTCCTTCTTGCTGGACGTACACTCACTCCAGCACTTAATATCCTTCTTGCTTCGCTGGTGGTCACCTGAATTTTTGCCCTAGCGATTTCTGGACTTGAATCTTCTTCTTTAAAGGGTCCACGAAAATAGTACAATACATTCGATGGGTTCATGCAAAAGAATGACTACTTTAGATGCAATGCTGACCATTACGGCTACTTTAAGAAGGTTAAGTCGAGTTTCATTATTTTCCTACTTTATGTTGATGACATGTTAGTAGCCAGTGCAGATTTGGGGGATGTAAGAACCTCAATTTTATGATTGGCTTATTTAATGATAAACAACATTTAGGGATGTTTTTGTAATGGGTAGCTTAGGCATTCGAAGACAAGTTTCCAAGCATCTCCGTGACTTCAAGAGCAAGAGCGAACGGTAAATCACTTGACTTTACTCGTGAAGAGAATAGTTGCACACACACACTTACATGCATTTGTTCTTTATTACTCATGTGTGTTTTTCTTACACTTCTCAGTTCTCACACATGCACTTTGATCGGACTATAAATGTACCTATTTGAGGTCCACTATTTCCTAGCTTTTGTTCTCGTTTTCGGGTGTATTTTTGTATATAAGTGTTTGTTGAGCCTTGTGTAGGTACATATTCTCTACAATAAGGTGTTGAGCATAAAGATCAGTTTGGGAGGTAAAAATGAGCCAAAAAGAGAATATATTGGAAGTATTCAGAGTTGTCATTGCCTCGCTGTCGACCTAAACCACAACGTGATTCATGGTCAACCATGGCAAGTTCCATGGTGGATCCGTCGCCGAACCATAATGCGACATAGAGACTGCGTCACAGGTCAACTATGTTTTCCAAAGCTAATGGGCTGAAATTGTAAAGGCTTGTGCAGAACATCTAACTTGCGAAGGCCATAACTTCCTCCTTAGATTGATTTACGTTAAGATCCACATATATTCGGAAAGCCCCGGAAGTCTTGTTTCCAGAACATTTAACGGATCACAAATCCGGGCTTTCTAAAGGAAGTTATGACTGTTTGACCAACCTAACTCGCCTCATCAACTCGCCTCAACCGCTGCCCAAATATCACTGCAGGCGAGGCGACCTTGCGAGGCGACCATTTCACTCTCCCCGGAAGCTCGCCTCGGAGCCCTGGAAGGCCAAAATAGTCATTTCATGCCCAAATTTCATCCCCAAACCTACCCTAACTATATAAACACCACTTTCTTCTCATTCTTGATGATCCCATCTCTTCCCATTCTCTCCCAACTTCATCTTCTTCACAAATCAAGAGAGAGAGAGAGAGAGAGAGAGAGCTTCCAAAGCTTCCATGGAGGTTTTCCTCCATGGAAAGCTCACCACCTCTATTTCTAACCATCACCCACCACATTTATGAGTAGATTATAGGAGATTAGGAGTGGTCCATTGACCAAATTTGAACCAAGCATCATCAATAGGAGTCTATCACATTTTGGAGGGGCTCTCCACTTGGGTTTTTCTCCTTTTACTCAATCTCTTGTATTTCTTGTTTGCCTTATGTGTAATCCCCACTTGGGAAATATTGTAAACCTATATTTGTGCTCAATATATGTTGATATTCATTGATAATCTCTTGTTGTGAATGACATGTGTATGGATGATTGGAAATTGATATGTGCTTATGGATGGGATTAGGAGTAAATTAACTTAATTGTATGAGTAGTTATAATTAAATATCCCATTTGTGTGTGTATGTCTTTGGAAGGTCGAAATGCCATGTTAGGATCGATTTGAGTGTTTGTGGGTTTCGGTTGTACCTCGAAGGATGACCAATTCGGGTATGACTGACTGCTCTATTTCTACATGTAAATGTAGACCCATATCCTTGTAAATTTGGGCGCGTCTCTTGGGTAAAACCGGGTTTTAACCCTTAAATCAAGTTGTGCATGTCAAAGATTAGTTTTGGAGCTTAATGTTGTGGATGGAGTTGACATGAAGTAAAAATCAACCTAAGAAGCAAGATCAGAGAAAAAAGCGACCTCAGGGTGACCTCAACTAGGTCGCCCCAAGATCGCTATTCAATCGGCTAAGGAACCCCTCCAATAGAGAAGAAAGCGACATCAGGGCGACGTCAACCAAAGTATAAAATTAGAAAAATGACATTTTTACCCCTACCATAATTCACTCTTCTATATATTCCCTTTCCATTTTCATACCTGAAAAAAAGACACTCTCTACCAAAAAAATTCTCTCAACCTCCACCATTTCATCTTCCTCACACACAACCCACACATCTTCCAAGAAAACTACCAAGACACCACATTTCCCTACAATCCAAAGCCTTCATCACTTCCATACACCAAATCCATCATCATCTCACTACTTTTGGGCAAAAGGGGTTGAAGACAACAAGAAGGAGAAGAAGAATCAAGACAAGGAGGATGCTCTTCATTTAGTTTTCTCTAAACTCTTTCTCCTTTACTTTTTATTGTAGAGCCATGTATTTATTTTGGATGGCTCTCATGTGAACTAACTTTCCCATGCTAAGACTTGATGAAACCAAACCCTTGATTTGATCTATAAAGACTACTCTTTTATTCATTTATGCCTTGTGTTATGTATGGATGTTTTTGAATACTTAATGCTTTCACTAGATTGATCACCTTGTGAATGATTTTTAGTGGTGTGTTATGGACCGAGGGGTGATGCACACCACATGTTTGATAAAATGTCCAATATATATGTCTAGTAAGGTAGAGATACACGATGCTAGAGTATAGGATCCTTATATGTGTGCCAAAGCTCCTAATGAATTCATGCATGTATTCTAGGGTCATCGAGAGATAGGCTTTGGCTATACTTGGGTATTATTTCTATTACTCGAGGGAGAATAGAGGTTATACGGATAATACCTCCCTGCAGAATGATACCCTCGCTTACCGTTTTACTAGTCTTTTGCTAGTTTAGAGCACATTGCGTAGGATATTTAGTATAGATATCTTTTGATATTTGCAATTTGGAAACGATACAAAAAGCGAGCCATCAAAATAGCGCCGCTGCCGGGGAGGTGCCTATTCGTTGATTGTTTCTTAGATTAGGTTTTGTAAATGTTAGATTTAATTGTTTAGCGGATATATATGTATGCGGTTAGATTTTCTTTTTCTTATTTTCTTTTTATTTATGGCATATGCATTTGATTGTTTTTGAGTTGTGCTTGTGCAAGGAAAGGACAATTTTAGGTCGGATGGACCACATAGCTCATGAGAACAAAGTGTGGGCTTATCGCACCGCAACAATTCCATCAAGTGAAACGGTAGCGGCACAATGGAGGCATTGGTCGCAGACACAAGAGGTAATTCTTTTACTTAAACTTGAGTGCTTGTGGAATAGTTGTCGACTTGGGCGGAAACCGCCCATGCGCTTAATGATAGGAATGCTATGTTTGTTGTGTTTGAGATTTTTGTTTTTGTTTAGATATAAGAGTGGATTTGTATTGTGCTTAGATCTTAGGATTTGCTCAGTTGTTGTTTTTAGTCTTTTGTGATGTTTATGTTCTATCTCCCGAATCTTGCTAAATGTTGTCCATATTTTATGATTTGAGCAACATTGAAGACAATGTTGAGTTTAGGTTTAGGGGTGTGGACACTTTCATGTTTCTATGTGTGTTTTTGTTATGTTTTAGAAAATTTTCAAATCTATGCAAAAAACTGCCATGTTTTGAGTATTTTTGAGGCAAATGTTTCCTTAAAACCGTACTAATTGGTGAGGAGATAAATTATTCTGTCCTCTTTATGTTCTTCAATTTTTTGTCACGGTTCTGAATATATAAAGAACATAAAATTCCGGGCGGCGGTTCAAAAGTTATGACCAATTCTTCGACTAATGGTCATGGGCGATGCCCTGTTTTTGCGAAACTGCACATACACTGTATTCATCAGTCCGTTTTCACACTTTTCCAATTCTAATTTTGAAATATTTTCTAAACGAAAAGTGTGTATTCATATGTCTACTTTATGGTGTAAAATATTTGTAAAAGGATTCTGAGTTCTTTTAAATATATGCACCATAAAGCATACATTGGACGAATTTAAATTTCGACAGTTTTGGAACTTTTGGCCACCATGTTGAGTTGTTTTCTTTCGCGTGCCGATAGAGACATATCATCTATGCTTTTAGCTCCTTCCATCACTTAAAATATGCTTGTACAATGCCAATCCTTTGATGTTGAGGTGGATTAGACTTCTATTCTTGTTTCGCTTAGGAAAATAGTGGAGACTACCCGTGAGCTATACTAAGCCAAAATTGCGAAAAATCTGTGGATTTTGTTTCTACTCTCACACACTCTTCGATTTTATACTTAATTTTTAGTGATCTCATTATACATCAAATTTCTTTCATTGATTGCTATAGAACATCATGTGGACTGCTTGTATGAGATTTGTATTCCCTTGCTAGATGGACTTTCAGAAATGATTTTGGGCTTGAGTGTGTGAGTAACTACTAAAATAGCCTAAACACATATCCCTAAATATGTGCTTTCATCGGTTAAATTGAGGCCAAACACTAAACCTCCACCAAATACATAACCCAAACACTTTCACATACTCTAGTTATTGATCATGTTAAGGTGTATATCTTTAGAGAATTTATGTAGCTCTAAATTATGTAAAGCGTGTACTTAGGAAAATGTATGTAATTGTGCAAAGGCAAAGGCTTTAAAAAGAAATAGTGTGAAATATAAACACTTAAGCCTATAATTCTTAAAATGTAAAGTTACTCAAAATATGGGTACAAATGTAGCATAATGGTGCAATGTAAAATTTATAGCCTAGACGCTTAAATTATGATCTTCAAGTGTAAATGAGCTCAAATTACTGTAATTGTAATGTGTAAACACCTTGGCATGATTTGTAACTTTATCTTCCCACTCCTACCATATCCTCTATACTTCACCACAAATTACCCTTGGCTACAAATACAAGTGAGGGAAAACCTATTTGATCTCTTAGGAAGTCTATCTTAGGAATGTGAGTCAACGCATGCTCTTTCCAGTTCATGGCATTTCAATTCCTTTCATGAGATCCATTTTCAGAAATTGTGCGTTATTGAAAAAATACTCATATGCGATATATTGATTCCATGTACCTAAATTCATTCGAATATGTTTACTAGAGAATAATCGCGTAGGTTCTGAGTGAAAATATATGACTGAAATCCGGTGAGGATTATAGTCGAGGCGAATTTTATCTTGAGCATTCGAGTGTAGTTGTCTTGTAAACCGTAAACATCCTAACTATTGGCATACTTGCATTGCGTGATACATTGTTATTGATTGGTATATTTGAGATTCTAGCATGCATGTGTTGTCTTTGCTTGGTATGTGAGAATTGCATCTCAACCATTTTCTTGCAGAGTATACGTTTGTGGGTGTCATAGCTGTAAACCCTCAGAAGACAAAACTTCTCTATCTAGGGATCGTCCTAGTAGTTGAAAGGCATGTGGCATGTCTTAAGTGCCATCGTGCTTCCTACGAAAGTGGACTAGCTAGTATATATATTTTTATGTTTTTATGTGTTTTATTGTTGTTTGTTTGTGTGTTTGTTTTCGTTTTTAGTTTTGCTCGAGGACGAGCAAAAGATAGGTTTGGGGGTATGTGATCGGACGATAAATGTACCTATTTGAGGTCCCCATTTCTTAGCTTTTGTTCTCGTTTTCGGGCGTATTTTTGTATATAAGTGTTTGTTGAGCCTTGTGTAGGTACATATTCTCTCCAATAAGGTGTTGAGCGTAAAGATCAGTTTGGGAGGTAAAAATGAGCCAAAAAGAGAATATATTGGAAGTATTCAGAGTTGTCATGGCCTCGCCGTCGACCCAAACCACGACGTGATTCATGGTCAACCATGGCAAGTTCCATGGTGGATCCGTCACCGAACCATAATGCGACATAGAGACCGCGGCACAGGTCAACTCTGTTTTCCAAAGCTAATGGGCTGAAATTGTATAGGCTTGTGCAGAACATCTAACTTACAGAGGCCATAACTTCCTCCTCAGATCGATTTACGTTGAGATCCTCACATATTCAGAAATCCATGGAAGACTAGTTTCCAGAACATTTAACGGATCACAATTTCGGGCTTTTTAGAGGAAGTTATGGTTGTTTGAGTAACTGGTGCGTGAAGCGGAAAATTCCATACCGGTGTGCGAGGCGACCTTGCAAGGCCACCAACCTAACTCACCTCATCAACTCGCCTCAACCGTTGCCCAAATATCACAGCAGTGAGGCGACCTTACGAGGCGACCATTTCACTCACCCCGGAAGCTTGCCTCGGAGCCCTGGAAGGCCAAAATAGTCATTTCATGCCCAAATTTCATCCCTAAACCTACCCTAACAATATAAACACCACTTTCTTCTCATTCTTGATGATCCCATCTCTTCCCATTCTCTCCCAACTTCATCTTCTTCACAAATCAAGAGAGAGAGAGAGAGAGCTTCCAAAGCTTCCATGGAGGTTTTCCTCCATGGAAAGCTCACCACCTCCATTTCTAACCATCACCCACCACATTTGTGAGTAGATTATTAGAACCAAGCATCATCAATGGAGTCTATCACATTTTGGAGGGGCTCTCCACTTGGGTTTTTCTCTTTTTACTCAATCTCTTGTATTTCTTGTTTTCCTTATATGTAATCCCCACTTGGAAAATATTTTAAACCTATATTTGTGCTCAATATATGTTGGTTGTGTTTATATTCATTTGGGTTTTGATTTGTTCTTGATATTCATTGATAATCTCTTGTTGTGAAGGGCATGTGTATGGATGATTGGAAATTGATATGTGCTTATGGATGAGATTATGAGTAAATTAACTTAATTGTAGGAGTAGTTATAATTAAATATCCCATTTATGTGTGTATGTCTTTGGAAGATCAAAATGCCATGTTAGGATCGATTTAAGTGTTTGTGGGTTTCGGTTGTACCTCGAAGGATGACCAATCCGGGTATGATCGTAATCACCTAGCTCTTAAGATTAATAGATGAAACTTGTTTTATGCATGATCGTGCTAGAATAGGTTTTGGCTATATGTTCATATGCTTAATGGTAGGGATTGGAGGCACACTTGCTCTAGCCATGACCTTTGGGGAGTGAGAAGTGTTTCTGAATCCCTTAGTTGAGACAAGAGACACGATTGCTCTAGCCATGATCATTGGGGAGTGATTTGTGTCTCGAATCTCTTAATAGAGAGAACAAGCCAGTAATTTGAATTGAATGTGCTTAATGCCTAACAATTGCTTATATGCACTTATGTTGGTGAACTTGTAAACCCTTGTGTAACCATTATCTTGCATCTCTCATATCCACCGTTTTAGTACTTCCTACTTAATCACCATTCTCACCCCTTCATATTCCTTTATTTTTATTTGCATTCTTTTCATTTACATTCCTTCACACACACACACACACACACACACACACACACACACACACACACACACACACCACACACCATATTATGCACACACCTCACACACACCATTCTCACCACATCCGCATTCTTATTTACATTACTTTCAAAATACACTAGAACTAGATCCGGTTGACGGATAACACCTCCCTGCGGAACGATACATTCTCTTACCACTTTACTAGTCTTTTGCTAGTTTAGAGCACATTGCGTAGGAACTTTAGTATAGATATCTTTTGATATTCGCAATTTGGAAACGACACAAAAAGTGAGCCATCACACTTTGTTGTTAGACTTAAAGGCGGTTTTGTGTGGTGTAATTTGTTTCCAGATGTTTGATTAGAAACGTCTGCGCATGCACAATGGTGTGCTTGTCTTAGCGCAATGAGAAACCTCTTTCTGGTCTCTATTGTGCTAGTGGTGCGCAGGGTACCTTACCCGCCCAGTACTCGCGCACTAAAGCTTGGTTGCCTTGGGTCTGTGTTTGTGCGGGTAGTGCGCAAGTCCCTACCCGTACAATACCCGCTCACTGAAACCTAGTTGGTCGAGGGTGTCATTTGAGTAGGTAGTGCATGGGTCCCTTACCTGCGCACTGTCCTGTTTCAGCCTTACTTTTCCAAAGCGATGTCACTTCATCTAGGTCTGTTATATATATATATATATATATATATATATCTCTTCTTCTTCTTCAATTCGACTTTAAAGCTTCAAGAACCCATTTTTAGAGAGAGGAAGAATCCTCTTAGAGAGAGAAGCTCCAATATTCATTATTTAATTCTCCAAACTTAAAAACTCATCATCTTCATGCATCATTGAGCATCTTTAAGTATGGGTCTTCATCATTGAGTTGACTTGATAAGTTGAACAAAAACCCATCTTTGTTAATTGTTCATACTTTCCAAGATTGTGTTTTTATTGCATTTATTGGTTGATTAAATGCTAGGACTCTATTTATTGTATCCTTTTTTCAGTTCCTTTGTATGATTGAGTTTGTATTGTAATAGCTTGCATTTAAGACATTATTGCCCTATAACTAAGCATCTATGCATTGCATTTAGACATTGTTGATTAGGACTCATTGATCGCATTCATTAATTGCATATTTATTGTCATTGCCATGTTGTGTGACAACTTATGTTAATTTGGTCATGTTAGATTACTAGGTTTTAGATTTGCACATATTTATCTAATTAGGTCTTTATGAGCATTCATATAGGCATATTAATATCTAGGATTGTTGTTTGTTGCCATCATTAAATCCCTAGATAACCATTTAGTTTAGCCTAGCATTACTTGCATGTTTGAATATTTTTACATATTCACATAGGTTGTTTATCTCTTCATTGAGAGTTAAGTATTGTGACTACGGGTGTGTAGTGCACAAGTAAATTGGTCTAGAATCACTATAAAAGGCATGTGGGTGGTAGTGGTGGGTTAGTGACCGAGAATGGTGTAACGAGAGCTCAACCTAAGTTGTAAACATCATTACATATAATATATTTGAGGACCGTGTGTGGCTAGAAGGATAGCCCATGAGTTTTACCCGGTTTGAAGGTTTCTCACATAAATCAATTGACGTGTTATTTATTGTTTCCGCACTTTACA
This sequence comes from Dipteronia sinensis, assembly GCA_033220585.1. Taxonomy (NCBI): domain Eukaryota; kingdom Viridiplantae; phylum Streptophyta; class Magnoliopsida; order Sapindales; family Sapindaceae; genus Dipteronia; species Dipteronia sinensis. The sequence goes on from CM065643.1 coordinate 40,470,605, forward strand.
TTGTCGATTGATTGCTTGTTTTATTTGGGTAATTTTAAATATTGACAAATCAAGAAAAGTTGGTAATTAACTTGGTTAAAACCTATCCATCCCACCTCTAGGTTAGTTTAGACACACTTTGTTTATTTTCAAGGGAGATTAACAATTTAAAGAAGAACTGTTGAGCGAGTGCAGCAAAACAGATGTTTGGAATAAGGATTAGTATAGACGAACAGAGGGGTACTTTGCAGCTATCTCAAGTAGAGTACACTCATAAAGTGTTATAGAGGTTCAACATGGGAGATGCAAAGCTGGTTAGAACACCATTAACTAGTCACTTGAGATTGTCCAATGAGCAATATCCAGAGACGGTCGAAGAGAAGGACTTCATGGCTAGAGTTCTATATGCATCAACCATTGGAAGCTTGATGTATCCCATGGTTTGCAAAAGACTAGATATTGCCCATGCAATGGGATTTGTGAGCAGATACATGTCTAATATAGGCAAACAACACTGGGAAGCAGTGAAGTGGATCATAAGGTACTTGTGAGGTACAACAAAGAGGTGTGTAACCTTCAGAAGAAATGAGATCAAGCTGGAAGGTTATGTGGATTTCGATTTTACTAGAGAGGTGGATCATAGGAGGAGCATCATAGGATATGTGTTCATAATTAGGAGTACCGCTATTAGTAAGGTTTCTCAGTTGCTGAAGATAGTGATGATATCTACAACTGAATCTGAGTATATGACTATGACAGAAGCTAATAAGAGTTGATATGGTTACGGAGTTTGTTGACAGAGTTGGGATCGAGCAGGTGATAAATGTGTTGCATAGTGATAGTCAGAGTGATATACACTTGGCCAAGAATTCGGTGTGCGTTCCATTCCATGACCAAGCACATAGACCTGCAGTACCATTTCATTTGCTCGTTAATCGAGGATAGGGTGTTGAAGCTTGTGAAGATCCCGTTGAGCAAGAATCCGGTTGACATGTTAACCAAACTAGTCATGAAGGAGAAATTGAAGATGTATGCAGCTTCAGTGGGTCTTCAAGGTTGAAGACAAAAAGGATAAGAGCACCGTAACAATCCACTAGTCATCAAGAAAGAATGAAGAAGTCCATTTGAGTTTCAGTCTTCAAGTGGGAGATTGTTAAGTTTTTGTGAAGCCTGGAAACAGTCGAAAAACTGAAGTCCAAAGAAGACCGCGATGCACCAACAGTGGTGTAGACAATTCCAGAGATTTTTCCACTACGTGAAGCGCGGTTCATAGACCACGGTTCATAGACCACGGTTCAGACTGCGTAGAGGATACACAGTGTAAACCGCGACCAAGGCGAAGAAGCACACACAGCAGTTTTCAGAGTGGTGGAAAACAGAGGAAGACTGCGGTTCAGGGTGCAGGTATGAATGGGTATGGGGGCTCAATGGGGCGGGGGAGGGTCCCCGCACCCCTACCCCCACCCCCACCCCAAAAATCCATTTGGGGGGATTGGGGTGGGGGCATTTTGGGGGGAGATTCCCCCTCCCCCACCCCCAAACTCCATTTCCCACATTTATTTTCATTTTCAATTTCTAATTTGAAAATCGAAATTCAGAATTTGGAATCCGGTCATTCCAATCTCTAGTTTGACCCTGTTAAAATATTCAATCTAAAAAGTAATCAAAATATTCGTTATAAAATATATAATTGGTTTAAAGAAATCCAAAATAAATACAATATTTCTAATATTTCAATTTAAAGTTTATATCTTCAATCAATACTCATGTACTACGTACTAACTAGTAACTACTAACTCAGGTTAATATTATAATTTTTTTTTGAATTGTTAAAAATAAATTTATATATAAATTAAAATTATATATATTTGGGGGAAATTGGGGAATGGGTTTGGGGGAGGGTCCCCCACCACATCCCCCATTTATAAAATGGGGGCCAAGTTTGCCCCCACCCGCATCCCCACCCCTAAAACCCATTTGGGGGTAAAATTTACCCCCAAAACCCTATAAGGGCCCGTGGGAAAATGCCCATCCCTAGGTGGGGGCTGCAGACCGCGGCCCAGACCACGGTCAAGACGAATTTTGTATGAAACGAGAAATCTTGTGGGGAAAGAAAATGACTCCTAGTGGGGTGTGTAAAAAATAGCAAGTGAGGATGAGAACAACTTGTAGAGAGAAAGATATTGTAATCAAACTCTTATAGTAGATTTGAGTACTGATGCGCTCCGTTGATATAGGTCTTTACTGAACCACGTAAAATTTATCATTTCGTTTCTTTTATTCTTTTATTACCCTTTATTTGCATGTTAGATTTAGTTTTGTGTATTGTGTGTTTGTAGATTTTTGTACAATAATTTTTTGTTTGTTTGTTAATTTATCGGTTAATGCTAGACATCTCATTTTTTGTATCACAACCAATAATGTATTAATTGGTAAATGGATATACATTAATATGATAATTTATCTCACTTATTAATTGTAATTATCAGTATATATAATCACTTGATGAATCTGGGGTATAATAAAACCCAATGACCCAATAAAATTTTATTATTGAATTATTCAAATAGCTTCTTCTCCTACCGTGATAAAACCTAATGAAATTTTGAAAATGACCACATTAAATATATGAAACTTATTTTAACCACAAATGAAATTGCGATTGTTAGTAAGTAATTACATTGTAAAATTTAATTTCAGTCTAAATTACTGAAATTCCCCCATATGCATTGCATGCATTGTCAGCCTTCCTTATTTTTCCATTTCCGAAGTCAAACGTGAAATTAGTTTAAGCGCGCTAAACATGAAATCATTTTAACAAGTGGCATTATGGGTAGGGATGGCAATTTGACTCGTACCCACGGATACCCTCCCAAATCCGACCTTTGAGGGTTGGGTTTGGGTGGTGATTTTACAACACATGGGCGAATTTGGATCTGAAATTTAAACCCGTAGCGGGTTCAGATATGAAAAAAATCCACACCCGAACCCCTAAACCCGCTAATATCTAATCATAGTAGAATCTCTATAAATTAATCTTCTATAAATTAAGATCCTCTTTAAATTAATAAAAAAATCATGGTCCCGACTCGGGCCTATGTAAAAAAATTAATAAACCCCTCTATCGCAATAATTAATAATTTCTTTTTGAAACCCTGTGTAAAATTTCCGTCCCGACTGTTGCATAAATTAATAATTCCATAAAATACAAAATATATTATATAATAATCAAGAACTAGAAAAGTACTTCAAGATGCTTGTTTGCACAAAACCACAATGTTTGATATTTTTGACTTCATACTTCATCTTTTGAATTGGCCTCTTGTTATAACTTATAACAAAGAAGATTAAAAAAAAAGAGAATTTTCGCAACCGTTAAGAATAGAATTTTTAGGTATATCTTGAGATCTTTCTTGTTATATACAACCAAAGAATAAGTCTCATTATTTATAGGGTGAGTATCATTGGTCTCTAAGTAATCACATTCCCAAAAAGAATTGGAAACTTTCTTAATAAGTCTTTCCTAAACAAAGAATCTTGAAAAAAAAAGGAAATTTCACCGAAGTAGAAAATGGACTAACCAAAGAATCCCGAAAATGAACCTTTCCTAAACAAGAAAACCGACTTCCACAAATTTTCTAAGACAAAATAACATTTTACAATATAAAACCCTTCAAATTAATAACTCCTCAAAATTAATACTTAAGGATGGGTTCCAAGAATGTTAGTTTAGAGGGGTTCTACTGTATAATTTAATATACATTAGATAAAAAATTGAAAATTAATTTAAAGAATAAAAAGGAGTTTGAAGTTATAAAATATGAACGAATAAATTAATAAATATTCTACTTCAAGAAATACTACTGGTCATTTATATATAATACGCGTTGAACCCTTACCCATGATTTTACAATGTGGGACAAAGTCTTTCATATGTGACAGCTGAGTGCTGATCCCACGAGTTCAAGAGGAAAGTAGAAATTAATATTTTCATATAAATGAAAGCTGTTCAGCAATTGTCAAACTTATTTACCGGTGTGGGCCTACTCCTTTGAGATATCCTATTGGGCCATGGTCTGGGTAGGTAACTTTACATTTTCACCGTTTCAAATTTTTAAAGAGTATTTTAGGTACTCAATTGCTGGTTTTCTTGTAGAGTCCATGAACCCTCAAACTTTCACAGGTTCGCGGGTGGGGTATGTGTTCTCTCATAATCCGCAGGCTCCACCCGAACCCGTTTAACTTTTACAGGTTCACGGTTGGGTTTGGGTGGTAAGATTGTTCACGGGTTCGGGTGTGGATTTGGTAAAATCCATCCAAACTCGACCCATTATCATCCCTAATTATGGGTAACTACAATACAACTCTAACATTCTTATTAACAATTAAAATTTTGTTAGCCAGCGGTTAAAAACAAATTTTCAATATTTTATGTGGGTTATTTCTGAGAATAGATTCATGGATTAGAGGTGATCAGCCTTATGATCTCCCAAAAGTTATTTTAATTTAGTCTATCTTCACTAATTATTCCTTGATGAATTAATCTTAATTAAATTGATTTGTGATCATGTTGTCACACAATGTAATACCTCAAAACAAATCGTTGTTGAAGATAAAGATAAAGATCATGCAAGATCAGGTGGGATAAATCATTCCAACAAAAGTAGCTAGGGTAAACGTAGATAATTAAAGCACTGCAACACGTGTTACACACCAAAACCCTGTTTTGAGGAAAACGACAAAGTATAGGAATTGATCAACAGTAGTGAATGAATCATCGAGTACAGAAAGAAAACAAATCATCATCATCTCTATAGAAGATGCCATATTGCCGTCATCCCACCGGTCACCACCGAAATCTATCTATCTATCTTCTCTCTCGTGGATCATTATCAATCTTATATATATGGTGCAAGATTTAGGAGAATATTATGTTATAAAAATTCTTATGTACCTAGTTAGCAAAAGAGAGATTTGAGTAAAATTATATACAGTGTGTTTTTGCGAGTTGTAAGAATTTTTTTTCTGGTTGGCATGCATTGACAAAATTAAAGATGGGTTGTGTTGTGTATCGTCTTTTTATGGAGGATATTTCTGCATTGGCATCTAGAGTACAGCATATATAAAAGGCAAAAGCATATACAATGAGCAGTCAACTTTTTTTTTTTTTTTTTTATGGGGAGAGAGATAAAAGAACCAATTAATGAAACAATATTGAAGCTTCATGAAATCGATATATGTGTGTGTGAATTGTGATGCTAGAAACCGACATCGCATTCTTCTTTTATTTATATATCTTTTTTACGTGTGGATTCGTCCATTGAAGTTTGAAGTTGACATTCCTCTCATAATATTATGTACTATTTGCATGCCGTACATTGTATTCTTATCTTCAATTCTCTTTTACATTCGTATATATATTCTGTTTCATACAATGGGGTAGTTGCATGCCTTATAAGGCTTATATATGCAAACTGCATTGAAAATGACAGTAAAAGAAATAGAAGTTCATGATGATCACCGTAAGCTGCATTTTCAACGGAAGAGAATCTAGAGCGGCATTTATACTACTTACATAACTGACCCTACTAAATCTGACCCTTCGTTCCATCATGAGCCGGTTACGCAATCTGGTCCCTTGTGTTTCCATCATCAGCTCAGACCTATACCTTTTTCTGACAAATTTTTTTTTAAAAAATATTACCAATTAATTTGGAGATTTGAGAAGGGAGAGGGGACTTGAAGTTGAACCTCTGTCTAGAATGAGGTAGATGTGACAGATATAACAGATAATTAAGAGTATCTTCGTTGTAAAAGTGGTTTGTATACTAATAATCATTAACATAGTAAAATTGTGAAGAGACTTATTTTCTATGTGGCATAAAAATAGATTTGATAGATAATTGACTTAAAATTTGGTCTTCAATGCTTTTATCTAAAACATAATTTCTTTTAATGGCATGTCCTTTTTTATTCCTGTTTTATTTTTTATTTTATTTTCTTATAAAAAATAGATGAAAAATTAATATCAGTTTTAAATACTTATTGAGTCAATCGAAAAAATAGATATACAACAGATCGTCTTAAAGTAGACGGTGATGTTAACAATGTCTAATATATTTTTTTTTTCAACATCAACTTGAGGTTGAATATGCACAGCTGTATTGGAGAAAGATTTATTAACAGAATATCTATTAATCCTATATGTGGCATCTTTTTTTTTTCCAAGTCACTATTGTATTGGAGATGCTCTAATCTCATTAAATTTAAAACCTATAATTTCAGTGCTTTTTTGTTCTTCAAGAAAATATATATTTATTATTAGAGTAATGCTCTCAAAAAATTGAACAAATTAAATTATTAACAAAATGACGTCGCAAATTGATTTTTAACTACTACACCATCAACAAATAATTCTATAATCAATAATATGGTTACTACAAATCAACTTATCACAAACTATAAACAGCTTATCACATTATTTGAGTAAAACGTTTGGACATTACATCATTATTGTGAATCTATTTTTCATTATTTGAGTAAAATGTTTGGACAAAATTTTGGGACATTACAGCATTATTATGAATCTATTTTTAATCAAATAAAGTTTATAAAAATAAAATTTTGTCAGCAATTTTAAAAAGATCTTTTTGATCAGTTTAAGACCAATAAAAACACAATATTATCAAAATACCCTTCCTTAAAACTTTGATGAGAGTACAAAAATGGATAATGAAACATATATGGAAAAATAAGAATGGATTATAAATCATTCATGTGAGTCACGAATGGATTATACGTTTTTTTAAGAACATAAGAGATTGCACCTTAGTTTAGGGCAATTAAGATATTTCTTGACTATAAGTGATTTTTCAAAACCATGTTTGATTATAAATGCAATTTCTTTAAAAAGTGGATAAATTTGATAAAAATGTGAAAAGTGGCCATTTTTTTCGAATTTGCTCTATTGTAGCTAAACCCTATTCATTGTATTTATATATTTTGGGTGCCAATATTAACACTCATAAAACTTATTAGTACACCTATATTTTATTAAAAATTTTAACTATAAAAATATCCCAATAGAAATTTACCAATAAGGACAAGTTACTTTAATTAAAAATAAATCAATTACTATATACACTCATTAATTACACTCATATCTTCAACTATATTTCTTCATTAAAGAAAGTGGGGAATTCCTATAAAAAAATGAGAGAGAGAGAGAGAGAGAGAGAGAGAGAGTCTGACTCCCTTGGCTGTGAAAGACGTCAGTTTGCAACTAATGCCGGGGTTTCAAGAAATGATTTCCGAGATGGGTCGTATTCTATCTTCATTGACAACCCGAATCCGGATGTGGACTTGAAAGTTTTGTGGGGTTTTTTCAAAGTTCTTGGTAAAGTGAGAGATGTTTTTTTCTCGGCTAGATTCTGCCATAGAAGGAGCAGATTTGCTTTCATTAGGTTTGGACACATGGGAGGAAGCCAATAAGGTGGCAAACATGGCGAACGGAAGACAGATTCATAGGTGACCTTTAGTTTCGAAGGTGGTTGTTTTTGGGTGGAAAAATATGAGTTCTTCAGCAAAGCGATAGAGCGGTTCAAGAATGGTGGATGGCGAGGTAAGTAAGGGAGTCGATGAAGTTAACTGTGTCCGAGTTAGAGAATGTAGAGGCAACATACAAAAAGAATTTCATCACGATAATCGTCCTTTTGTGGTGGCGTTGAAAGGGAACAAGAAAGGTAATATGGAGAGCGGTGAGAGAAAGGATGAACAATTAAGATTGTTTTGAGAAGGAAATCCAAATGAAGTAAAGTGGTTCTCAAACTGTGATATAGGTGAGCTGAAAGTTTTTTCTAGCGTCTTAAGTGTGAATGATCGTTTATCAAAACAGATGTATATCCGTTTCTTCTTCCTATTTAGAGGATAAGAAAATCCTTTGGAGGTTTTAATTAGAGAATGACAGTAAAATGTTCATCAATAACATATTTTTTTTATGATGATTGCTTCTCTTCGAAAGAGAAGTAGTCCTCGAAGTTTACTTCACAGTCAAAACCAGTGTGGATCGAGTTTTTGGGGGCTCATTTGAATTGCTGGAGTGAATCCTTCTTTTTGAAGGCTGGAGGGATCCTTGGTGAACCTTTATTGATTGATTTTGACACTTTACAAAGAAGGAGATTGGATAAAGGAAGAGTGTTGGTGCTGCTTCCATTTGGTGGTCGTTGTCTAGAGAAGATGGAGGTAATTGAAGACAGGAAGTCGTATGTTGTTGCAGTTATGGAAGATCGGTTTCCGATGGAACTCCAATGGTTGAAGAAGCAGTTGGGGTTGAAGATGAAGTTTTTTCATTTAGATTTGAATACTTTTCTGGATTTGGAAAGAGGAGGGAATAAGTTAGAGAAAGGTGGGTCTCTAGATCCTTTTCAGTTCAAAAGTAAAGTTAAAGCTGTCAGTTTTGAATGGAGAGATAGAAAGGTGAGTGAGGATCGAGGAAAGGACAAAGGAAAGATATGTCGCTTCATGAAGTTAGGATGGACATTAATGAAGGATCAAACAGTTATGTCAACCTTACCCATCTTGTTCAAAGAGGTAAGGTGGTTGTAGCTGTCAATTCTGTTTCCAAGAAGACTCAAATAGCTAGGCTATTTTTGGGAAAAAAAAAAGAGCTTTGCATTCTGATTATGGGGATGTAATAAAGAGAAGTGAGAGTGGGCCGACTCTTGTTTGCTCAAAGAATGGGCCAAAGATGGACTCTCATTTTCTTGCTACTGGTTACCCGAAAGATGGGTCTTCTAATGTCTCAATTTCAGGAAGTGAGCATGGGAATGGTAAGAAGAGTGGTGGCCAGAATCATGAAAAGGAGCTGGCCAACGTCATTGTTGAGACCTTTTCTAACTTATCGAATAGGAGGAGAGATCGTGATTCTTGCTTTTCTATTGAAAGTCATAGTATGAAGTTGAGAAATTCCAAGGAAAATTTTAAGATTTCTAGGATCCTAGAGGAAGAGTTAGCCAAGGTTGTAGAGACTGGTGTGGCTTTGGGGATGGATTTCAATGGCAAGGAAGTGAAGATGGCTGAAATATTTGAAGAAAAGAGGAGGAAGAAGAAGCTAGGTGTTTCTGGGAGTTGTGGAGAAGATAGTGTTGCAAGGGATGGTCTTGAGGGAGAAAAAGCTTGCAAAGACAGTGTTTTATCAGAGGCTACTCCGAGTTGTTCGAAGAGAAGAAAAGATAGGTTTGGACCTCCTATAGTGATGAGTCATATCATGAAAACTAGGAGTATGAATGAGAACAATAAAGGGCTGCATAAGGTTCCAGATGAGAAGGATATGATGAGGTGGAATTTTGAGCAAGAAATGGTGAAGGTGTTGGAGAAAGGTATGGCCATAGGCTGGGATTGCAAAGGAAATAAAAAGATATTTATGGAGATCATTGCCAGGAGGGATGAGGAGGATGGTGGGAAATTTCATGAACTTGTGAGAAGATTGATGGTCAAAATTAAATCGAGTAGGTGCTGGTTTTCTCAGCTTTGTGGTTTGTTTTTGGTATGGCTTGGTGGACTGTGGAAGGTGCCGCTTGCCTTGGTTTTGTATGGATCCTTCCTCTTTCAAAGGTGGCGGGGAGCAGAGTTTTTTCCCTCGCTTTCTTTCTCTGGGTAGCAGCTGCTTCTTGGTGTTGCGGTTGTTGTTTCTGAAAGAGAAGTGGTCTGCTGGGACCTTCCTTAGACTGTTTCGTATTTTAGGCCAGTTGGTGTTGCTGTTGATGTTTTGACTTGTTTGCATTGTAGGGGGTGTCTTCTTTTGCTTGTTTGGATTGTACTTTGTAGGACTTTGCCCTTTTATCTCCGATTCAATAAAATTGCTGTTAAAAAAAAACTATATTTCTTTATTAAAAAAAACTTACCTTTAAAAAAAAACTTATAATAAACCCTAATTTCTTTTGATAAATCCTAATTAAACTCTAATTTTATTTCAAATTTCAAACTTTGTCATCATCACATGATTATCATATTGTTTTTGTCTTTCTTTTATATATAGTTATGAACTCTATCAATAAACAACATATATATTTTTTAACTATAGTCGTAGATATCAACAAGTTTTTTTTTAAGATAGCACTAGATATCAATAAGAATTTATTTTAAGATAGTTGTATAAATAAGAGAATTTCAGATTGAAAATCTCTTAACCTCATATACGGTTTCACATATTCCCTTTTATAAGGTTCCTACCATCGAGATATTTTCAAAAGTAAATTGGATCATCATTAAAAAAAGATTTGATTCCAAAAATAATATAATATTTTAATAAATTGGGTGTGATAATAATTTAATAGTGTTTATAAATAATATGTATTAAAATGAATACATTTATTTCAATGAGGGTAATATTGATATTAGAATTGGTGTTTATAGTAATATTTATTTTTTAAATTTTAGATATAGATATACTTTAAAAAATTGATGTACTAATAAGTTTTATTGATATTAATATCTATACTCATATATTTTAACGTTATCAGCCTAAGCAAGGAAGAAAAAGAAGTATATTGTCGTCGTTATTCCAGTTGATGGACGTCATATCTAGAGATATAGTGCTATACATAATTTTACGTTTATTCTTCACGTAGATGGAATTTTTCTTTTACAATCACCATCATTTCATGGCATAGTAATTGATATATTTATACTAGAATCGGTATAAATTTTCAACCATATTCGTAAGAAAGCTTCAAATGGATTCAAATCAGTTGTCTAAAAATGGTATCTAAATTTATATCTAACTTATTAAATTAAGATATATGTTTATATTTATAGAAAAAAATTAAAAAATAATAATTAATATAGAATGAGTGATTTCTTTTTCACCAGAAAATCCTTCCTGTACACAAACAAAATGAGATTAAATCATTAAAACCTCCGATTATCAGCAATTTTTTTGTTTTTTAAAGGGCAGTACTAGTAGATAATGTGGTGGGGTTTTGAAGTTGAAGGAAGATTCTGGTTGTACGGATAGGACATGGTTTTTGATAATCATATATACCGCTCAAGTTAGCTTTACATATTTATTAAAGGCATCTTTTTTCGATATCTATTTGGGTCAGATGCTCCCAAATCGAGAGAGAAAAGGTCACCCTTTTCTTTTTTTATTATTTATATTTGGAGTTCAAATAATATAGCATCATTAAAATCTAATAATTTCAATCATTCAATTTTAATATAATAAAATTAATAATTCATATTATTTGAACTTTAAATTTAGATAAAATGACATTGTTGTTTATTAATTCTGAACATTATTTTATGTTTTAGTAACAATTGTTATGAATGAATATAGTTTCAATCGAGATTTGTTTTCGGCCGCCAAAACTTACCTTTAGTACTTAATTATTTTATGGACTTTTTGAACAAATAATGACCATTGATTCGAAATAATGGTAATTTTTGTGCAATATAACAAAAAAGTGTTAAAAAAAAAAATTTTAAGTCAGTAATCTGAGAGAATTTTGTAAAACCAAAAAAGGGGTTATTTAGAAAAATATTCTAGATAAACCCTTATTTGTTGGGCTAGCTTCTTCAAGCTATAGTACCATATCACTTCAACACAGTTATTAACAATTTCTTGCAAATATAATTTTTTTAGTCGATTTTGCATGTCAATAGACTTTTTACTTTGTTAATATGCAAGCTGCCATCAAGGGTAGTATGGGAATCAAAGGACAATATTCTCAAAGTTTATTTGGAACATTTTATAACTTTTCTCTATAGTGAATCTATCTGGTAACAAAGATATATATGGAATCCCAATCCCAATCTCAATCCCATCACCACTCTCATCAAGAATTCTTATTATAAATAGACCTAAATGGTTGTTCAAGTCTCCTCATCACAGCAATACAACTTCCCTAATCATTCATAGCCTTTAATTAATATTTCTTGATCATATCATCAGGTTGCAGCAAGGAAGCCAATTATGGACACAATAGCAAGGTTGGTGAAAGAGAAGCCAGTGGTGGTATTCAGCAAGAGCTCTTGTTGCATGAGCTACACAATCAAGACACTGATAAGCAGCTTCGGAGCTCATCCTACGGTGTACGAGCTTGATCAGATCCAAAATGGGCAGCAAATCGAAATGGCATTGGTGCAGCAACTTGGTTGCAACCCCAGTGTGCCCGTCGTGTTCATAGGTCAACAACTTGCTGGAGGTGCTAATCAAATCATGTCCCTCAACGTCCGCAACCAGCTTGGCCCTAAGCTCCTTGAAGCTGGAGCTATATGGATCCCCGTCTGGATGGAAAAAAAGTAATTAATCAATCAATTCTCTCTACATATATGATAGTTACATATATTTTACTAAACCTACTACAATATTATACAATATCATGTATACTTAACTTGTCTCTTCTTCTTCTTCTTCTTGGTTTAGATGCAACAGATAGAGAGAGCTTCTTTAGCACTTCTTTTTTGGGCTTGGAAGGGCTATATTACACTCTTCTTTTTACTGTATAATCAAGTTCCTGAGACCTGACCATCAAGAACTTGTTTTTTCTAACTTAAACTTCTATATGTAGTAAATAATAAAGAATTTGGTATGTAAGGAGTACTGTTTAATTTCCGTACTTATGTATATTTTATATTTATGAGAAGTGGTATATATATAATATATTTATAATATATTCTTCTCTTGGTTTATATGTTTTCAACCCGAGATTCATCTCATTTTCTTTAACTTCACATATGCGTTATGCGTTATCTAATAATCATGAGGGACATTGCACATTTGCCCCAGGAGACTGAACGGCAAACTCAGCAATATGATACCAAAGATGACAAAATCCAAGACTTGTAAATTAAACCACTCAGATTCCATCCAATTTTTCTTCGAGATGGGCAGAGAAAAACACTAGCAGTTAACTAAAATCAGAAGAATTAATTAGGCTTTCTTTAGTTTTTGTATGCCATATAATGGACTACATGCGGTAGAATCATCGAGAAGGACTAAATCAGAATATAATCAGTAAGAAGAATAATACATATTAAAGCCAATGCCTAAATCAGTTAACCATATTCATCTTAGTGCAAGCCTTTGACCAAAAAAATTTTTTAGTGCAAGCCTGTCTCATGGCATATTGAGATTATGTATTATTGAGGAATGCATATATTAAAAAATATATATTAACCCACAATTTTTTCCCTTTTGTTTAAATGGTTAAATTAAGGAAAAACTTCTCTAAATAATGGCCTATATATAATAGCTCAGACCAATCAAGTAGATATTGTCCATGAGATTTTCTTTGGATCATGAGTTTCACGCAAGTATCCTTTACCTATGGCTCAAAACACGTCTACCTAGTTAAAACACATCTACCCAGTTAAGAGAGACCAATGCTTATATACAAGTCATGAACCTCACTCGCTAGCAATGTGGGATGTGGCAATCTTCCCCACTTCGTACCTCACGAACCGGTGAACCGAATCTGAACCGGCGACGAAAAACCGGACCGAGAACCGGTTTTTCCGGTTCCGATTTAGGAACCGGACCCGAAACCGGTCCGACCGGTTCCGAGTCTCTTTGTTACGGAACCGGCTGGTTCGAACCTGACGGTTCCAATTTTTTTTCTTTAAATAACACTTTAGTTATAAATTTTTTTTTTAAAAAAATAGACATTGTAGAATATTAGGTCATTGCCCATAACCCTTGTCTAAGTAGTTATAATTTCTATTGCATTATTCTCCTTTTTATATAGGTTATGCCACTCTTCATTTGTCGTATTTATCCAATTTGGGATTTATGATTGAATATAACTATGATTATAAACAATCACTCTATGACCAAGATTAGAGAAAAAAAATGTGGATGAGATTTGATGTCATATACTTATATATATATATATATATATATATATATATATATACAGTCATTTTCTTGTCAGCACGCACTGATAGTATTATATAAGGACATTGAATGTGAGCCACTTATTTATAAAAGAGTTTTGACAAGTGCATACATACCAAGTCAAAATATGTAAAATGAGTGGCTCACTATTCAATGTCCTTATATAATTCTATCAGTGCGCACTTATGTGAAAATTATTGCATATATATATATATATATATTAATAGTATATTAAAAAAATGATACATATTATTGCGTTCACAATCCACATAATATAGAAGATTAAGAAACATACATATAAAGATGTGAATTGTGATGTGATTTAATCCAAAATGAGATGATTTCTTTTATAAAATGATCAATTTCTTTTTTCTTTTATTAACAACATTCCATTTGTTTATATCCAATAACATGTTAAAAAAGTTTTCAAATGGATATTCATTATATTATATCAATGAATGTAAATGGAAATTCAATCCTACATCCCATATCGGATAATTAAGAGAAGTGGAGAGAGACCTAACCTATATAAAAATGAGGATAATGTAAAGTAAAATAAACATTCTTGGACAAGGGTTATGGGCCCTAACCCAATACTTTACAATGTCCTATATAACATTTAAGCCTTTTTTATAAATAAAATGTTATTTTGTGAAGAAAAAAAAAAGGAACCAAACCGCCCGAACTAGCGTCATGCCTAGTCCTCATGAGGGTCTAAACACAATCACAAATCCAAATCAACATCCACATCGTGTAACGAGTCTGCTCTGATACTATTTGTAACAACTCAAGCCCAGCGAGTAGATATTGTCTACTTTGGGCTTCATGCACGTGTCTTTCACCCTCACGGATTTTATTTGGATCATGGGATTCACCCAAGCATCATTTATCTATGGTCCAAAAACGCGTATACTTAGTTAAGAGAGACTAAGGCTTATATACAATCATAGAATTCACTCGCTAGCAACTTTTCTTTTGAAAAACACAACTATTTAAGCCATTCATAGGAATTATGTCAAAATTAAAACTAATGATGAACTTTTTTCCTCTCTCTCAAACCAAGATCACAATTTCTCTCACTACAAAAAATGGTCTTTTTTGACGGGAAAAAGCTGTCGGCGACCGTCACAAATACGCTAGTCGTAAATAACCATTTACCGACGGACCGTCATAAATACTACAATTTCCGACAATCATGGCCGTCAGAAAAAATAAAAATGTCGTCGGTAATAGTAATTGAAGGTTGTCAAAATTATCTTTATTTCTGACGGCTTATCTTTAGTTCTGACAGGGGATGGTCGTCGGAAAAAGTCCAATGATGAAAAATAATAATAATAACACTGCTACATCACCCAAGCTAAATTCCATGCATTTTCTGTGGCTTGAATCCGTGACTTGAATGATTGATAGTAAATATTACTCTTACCATTTTACTATAATTTTATATCTGATATTTTTTATATACTATTTATATATAAGCTATTGATATGTTAGCATACTATATTACTAAATATATATTTTTGTATACAATTTAAATATAATTATCGATATTGTTTTTAAAAATAATATTTTATTAAAATATTTCCCTTATTTCAGTAAAATTTATAATTATTTTGTATTATAAACAAATAGATATTAAAAGAAATTATTAGAGTTTTTTTATAAAAAAATTCGACATGGTAGTGTCACTAAACATAATTAAAAATAACTAAATATTATTGTAATTACTAATAATTTTGCTATATTTTATATTTATTTAATTTAGTCAGGTGTACCCATAAAGTAGACTTCTTATTAGTACCATTATTTTGTCCCTAAAGTCTAGTTCCCATTGCTTAATTTTCTTGCAGTGATTGCCATAAATTTTACTATATTTTTTTACATTATCTATGACATATTATTTGAAAAATTCAAGATTAAATCAAAATATTTGGCGAAAAAATTGACTGAGTGATTTCGCTAAAAAAATAGTGATACATTTAAAATATTGACCTACATGTCACATTTTTTGGTACTGTATAAATTATCACATACATTCCATTATAATTTATTAATTAAGATAATGATACTTAATTAATTATTTTTTCCATGACAATGCCATAACAAATAATGCAGAAAATAGTACTACATTTTCGACAGTGTAATTGCCGTTAAAAATAATTCAAATTAAATTTTAGCATTTCCGACGATACTTTTATGCCATCAAAAATGTGGACAACGTTGATTGCTTTTTTTCATTATTTATGACCGCACAAATAGTGTCGTCGGAAATGTAGACTATTTCAGACGGCCATTAGGCCGTAATGTTGTAATACTTTTTCCTCATTTCAAACAGCACAAAGACTAATTCCGACGGTATTGGGCTGTCGAAAATGTGGTATTACATTTTTTGTCATTTCCGACGGCACGTTTGTGCCGTTGAAAATACGAACAACATTGATGGCTTATTGGACTATTTCCAACAGTTATTGAGCCGTCGAAAATATGGTATTACATTTTTACTCATTTTTGATGGCACTAGTATGGCCGTCAGAAAATGTACCATTACCGACTGCAATTAGCGTTATCGGAAATAGTTCGTCACTAATAGACATTTTTTTTTGTAATATCTATAAAGACGAAGAGTCTAGATATGTTAGAGTGTTTAATGGTATTGGAAATTCTTTTTTAACGATTTAAATTTTTGAGTCTAGTGATTATTAATATGGTATCAAAACGCATTTGATCTTGAAGTATGAAGTTTGAATCCTTGGAACTATATCATTAAAATTAGGCAGAATTTCATGTAAGTCCCACTTTATTTTGTAATTTGTCATATTTATAAATGTCTTTACTATATTCATCACTTTGGTTTCTATTTTTTCTAAAACTTACCACTTTAGTCTATTTGACAAAATATTTGAAAGTCAACTATTTTAAAACATATGAAAGTACACTTTTGCCCTTATTACTATTTAGCTAAAATGATTATCTTAACTTTAAATTAAAATAAAAAACAATAAATTCTCTATAATAAAATATTAAATAAATAGATTACAAAAAAATTCTTAAATAAATGATAATAAAAAAATCCATTATTTTTTTTCTTATTTTATATTTATTTTTCATAATGGATTTTTATTAAACTAAATTGATTATCTTAGCTTTAAATTAAAATGAAAAATAATAAATTCTTAATAATAGAATCTTAAATAAATAGATTAAAAAAATTATGAAAAATAATCATTTAAAGTTAAAATAATCATTTTAGCTAAATAAAAATCCATTTTGAAAAAAAAAACAAAATAAGATAAAATTAATGGATTTTTTTTATTATTTATTTAAGATTTTTGTTGTAATCTATTTATTTAAGATTTTATTAGTGAGAATTTTATTGTTTTTCATTTAAATTTAAAGTTAAGATAATGATTTTAGCTAAATTAAATAGTAATAAAGGTAAAGTGTACTTCCATAGGTTTTAAAATAATTAATTTTCAAATATTTGGTCAAATTGACGAAAGTGATGAGTTTTGGAAAAAATAGGGACTAAAGTGATGAATATGGTACATACATTTATAAAGATGATAAATCGCCAAAAAAGTGGAACTTATATAAAATTCTGCTTTAAAATTAAATATATAATTACAACATCGAGCAATATGAACCACCCTTCATGTGGTTTTGTTTGTGGAAAGGGCGCTAATTCTGATGGTGTCTAGCCTTGCCTTGTATATGGGTGGGAGTACCAGTTAAATTTTTGGAATATATATATATATATATAAATATATATATATATATATATATATATATATATGTATACAATTCATGAATACCTCAAGTTTATCAAACCCACATTTGATAACATAAAAAGACACAATAAAAAGCTTTATCATAATTCTAATAGCTATGATCGATATGATATTATATTTTGATCTCGAAGTATGAAGTTTGAATCTTTGGAACTTTATCATTAAAATTAAGTATATAATTACAACATAGAGCAACATGGACCACCATTCAATGTTGTTTGGTTGGTGGAAAGGGCGCTCATTCAGACTGTGACAAGCTTTCGTCTTGTATATGGGTGGGACTATTATATATCATATATACCATTCATGAATACCCTAATTTTATCAAACCCACGTTCGATAACATAAAAAGACACAATATAAAAAGACACAATAAAGCGTTTTACCCTAATTCTAATAGCTATGATCAATATGAAATTGAGCTCTTCAATTATCTGTATTTGTCATGAAAGATTAATTTTAATTTCCTCTTCTTCTTGATGAATGAAATTACAAAGGAAGACGAGCTCTAGTATTGATGTATAATGTTCCTAATTGCATCAAATTCTCAATAGTAAATTTTTTTTCTTCTTGTGGATTCTGGCTAAAGTTTGTTATGTTACTCCATATATTAATTAGGCCTAGCAGAGGAACCACTCAACATCAGGGACCATATGATAAAGTTATCAAAAACTCCTTCAAGCTTAAACTGTTTGGTGATCTAGACTTCACATCTGGTAGTGACACAACGCAAAATTCACCCACTTTAGCTCCTCGAATGCAAACCCATTGATGGAGATTCTTCAGAAAATATGTATATAAATATAGCAGAGATGCGACCACATCAAAGTGAAACGTAGACATCTCATGGCAGAAGCTGGAACATTTAACCCACGTGAAATGAGCAACATGAAAACTATAACTTTTTGGTATGAAGATGAACCCTTCGACAAACTATGGGAATCCAGAGATGGATATTATTCATCTTGTCTTGTTCCACAGACATAATCAATCTTGATTAGAGATTTGAAGAATAACTTAGATCTTAAGAGAATTTTCTTTGTTTTTGCATCTACTTTCGAGGCAATGTCATATTATTATGTGTTCTTGAGTAACTTGAATCGTGATTGAGAGAGTTTTCAACTGTATTGCTTCTAAAAAACAGTAAAAGGAACTGGAGAAAAAGAAGAGGAATCATGATGTCAAGAAAATCTACAATAATGTGTACAACCGGTACAGATTATTTAGAGTAATAGCAACATCAATCTCCCACAACAGAATTTAGAATTGCATGTCATAATCAAATCAGTTTAAGATCTAGTTTGCTTTGCAATTTGAATATGACTCCTTGTATTGTAAAACAATGGAGATAACAAATCTTCAAGAAAATGCCTTCCAACTGATGATGATGATATATAATAACATCATGTTAACAGCAAGTATGCACAATTACACATCATTTCATCATCCAACACTGGAAAACTAACACAGCATGCATTTCTTCGAAATTCAATTGAAATGACACAAAAAAACTGAATCAATGAAACCAGCTTACAAATTCTACAAAATTTTCTAAGCCAGTCATTTATGGAGAGAATATTTACCACAAGATCGGTCCTTCACTTGTGAATAAAATCCTTCAAGAATTCGTTCCCCTGCTCAAACGTTGCATTTCTTCGCCAATTCTCAACTGCTCTGAGGACGGTAGCATTTGCTTGGTGTACCTCCTCGGTACAGAACTTGTGTTCTATGATCCCCAAAGGTCCCGGTTGCAGTATTTTAACCACAGTTTCCATCTCCGACTCCAGCTGCCTTTAAGATGAGAACAGCAACAAATCATCATCAACCAAATCTTGCACAAACACTCAACACACAAAAAAACAAAATTGACCACTTGTCCATAATATCGATCTTTTAATGACCATTCAACAAAATCCAAGCTACCAGAACAATCGAAAATGAAAATCAGGGGCATTCATCCAATCAATTAAATGATCAATTTACACTTTCAACTATGAATCGCAAATTCAATCACACTGACCATTCAAATAGAAAATTGTTATTTGATCCACCATGCAATGAATTTGCGAATGTTATAGCAATTAAATAATCACAAAACCCTAACCAAATAGAAACATCACCTGAAGATGTTTGAAAAAGGCAAGGCCCGGCCTAGCCGAGTTAAGCATATATGCATCTTTCTTCTACAAGAAACACCTTCACAGTCGCAGTCTCGCAGGTTAAACTTACAGGCTACAGGCGACAGGCGACAGGCGACTTTCAAAGTTGGAAATAGCGTCGTTTTTATTCCTCACGTACGGCGTCGTTTTAGGAGTCCAAAAGTGAAGCAAAAAGGAGCGACTCCACTGGGGATCGAACCCAGAATCTCTGGTTCCGTAGACCAGCGCCTTATCCATTGGGCCATGGAGTCATTTGTTGACATTATTTTCTATATTATATTATTAACTCTTGTCAACAATCTGTGACCAGGGCATGAAATTATTATGAAACTTGGTTTGATTTAAATAATCAAGATCGTCTCCTCACATTTTGTGCCATCAACTTCATAATTTATTGCCACATGTCTAATTGGATTATTTCTATTAATTTTTATATTTTTACGTTACAACAAGATAGAATTAACCTAGACTATTAATTTAGATGGGGACACAAAAGATGAGAAGGGAATCGAAATCTTAATTAACATTACCTGAAAGTGTAATGCTACCTCATAAGTCTTTTATTGCATTAACATGGTTTAGTGGTAAATGACGCTCATATGATGTCCTAAGTTCGAGTTTCTGCACCGTCGGTGGTAGGTATATCAATGAAGCCTCCTGTTGCAAATTGCAATGCTACCTCATAAGTCTCTGGTTTTAACAAATAAGTAAAATGTGTTTCAAATGGGAACTCTCAACTCTGTCAAAAAGGTTAAAACATGTGCTTTTAACTCTGTTTCAATTTTCTAAAATTTTCTCACACATGTATCCACCCCATTAGGATACAAGTTTGATCAAAACTGCCTCCCCTAAGCAACCCATAATCAACACTCAACCAATTAAAAAAAAAAAAACTATCAATAATCTGGTAACATCATTAATTAGACACAATCACACTATATATAATATATATACTATACACTCTTAATTAATTTACTTATTCACACAATTGAACATTGCATACTACATCTATCGATGATCATGACACTGAGTGGCGCCACCGCTTCTGTAACATGAATCGATTTTCTGAGTTAGCCTTGCCACCAACAGGCTTGAGACCATTGATCCTGAAGAGGGCATTGAGCTTGCTTAATTTCTTCGTAAACGATTTGAAGAGCTTGTTAGCAGGATGTGACCTTACTAGCTCTTGTTTCATGGACACATGGTCTTTTTCGAGGTCTGTTAGTCTCATTCTCATCCTTGCAACTTCAAGCTTCAGCTCCCTGTTCTCTCTTCTCACTGATGCATAGTTGTCTCTTGGAGAAATGGCTCCGCTCCCTGCGCCACTACTTGATCTTTGAGGGAATTGTCCATTATTGATTGCACCGAAGAAGAACTGGTTGTGTCCACCACTCATTGCATTTCGAAGCCTGATTTGTTCGAAATAGAGTACTTGTACTGCCATCTGCACCGGTAGCCTCTCATTCTGTGCTGCATGGCTACATGCTTCTTGTGATAGTTTTTGACAGTCAATTGTCTTGCACAACCTGTATCGCTCTGAGTCCTTCATATTCGGATGAACCTACAAACACAATCACAATTGTTGTTCACAATCTAGCAAGAAAATTCTAAACATAACTTCCAACACAAGTATAATTGATTGCTGCTTACTTTGAGGAAGATATCCACAGCTCTGTACAATCCATCGCTTACTATACGAGCGTGGTCTGGAAGTAGTTCTGCTAATGCTATGAATTTTGATGGCAACAAGTTGGAGTCTAGTGCAACTTCTGCAAGATAATTGTCCAACAACTTTGATACTTTGAGAATTGAGCTTTGCTTAGGAGATCCAGGGCTGTCAAAATCATAAACCATTTCACTTTCATCTCTCAAGTGATTATTATTATTATTGTCTTCATCGTCATCCTCATCCAAGTTGAGAAATATTGAGAAGATCCTCAACATTGAATCTGTATCGTACAACGTGCTGTGGTTGCTCCCGTGTGAGTTTGCCGGGATGAGGATGTCTTCAAGGATTGCCTGATCAAGTTGAAGACCAATACGCCTCTCTAAATCAGATCTGCAAGAAGTAATAGCTGATGCTGCTATTGCTGTTTTCAACAGACTTGAAAGAAATGCCATTGGAACTGGACTCTTTCTTGATTGTGTTGGTAACAAGCCAACTATTGCTTCAACAATGATCCTTTGTCTCTTCTGCAACTCCAAATCCAGCAGACTTCCTTTGACCAATTGAGGGTCTCTGACAATAAGACCTTGTAGAGAATTATGTGCATAATTTATCAAAATCTTGCTGATTAAATCCTGTTTTAGTCCCTTTGATTTTACCGCGGATAGAACTCGTTGGAAGAAATCAAGATTAAGCATTGCAAGAGACTTCCCCCACCAATCCGATGGTGTTTCAGGTTCGATGTTTGTGGAAGCTTTTGCAGGGAAGTTATGATCAAGCTTTAACAAACCAGAGGTGAGCTGTTCTTTACATGCATTATTTGCTATCGCGTTGATAAGCCTGTTAACGAGATTGATCTCTTCAGATACTGGTAAGAGGCTTTCACAACGATGAAGAACAGATATAGAGTTCGATATGTTTGGGAAAACCATCTCCTTTAGATAAGCTTCAGCTCTAGTCTCCAAGTTTTTCTCAGCAAAATCTTCTGTCATTTCCAGGAAATGTGCAGCACAACGTAGCATCGCAACATTCGACAAGGTAATCTCAACATTTACTCCATAGCAGAACTTTGCAGCCTGCTCAAACGCCTCTGATCCACCCGGAACTGCTGATAGATTAATGCGTGAAATTTTTGTCTCTTTCGATTCCAATAACAGTTTTCGAATTCTTCCACTTCGAGACACTAGAGGGAACTGCAAGAGAATTGCAATAACAGCCTTACTAAATCGCCAACGATATGACAATACTAGAGCTAGAATTGTTCTGTTCATTGAAAAAGGACTCTGTTCATAGTTTTATTTCTAATAATTAGATACTACATTAAGGATACCAACCGGTTGTAATTCAATTTAGATATGGCTAAAATTGCATACAAGAAAGTACCGATAGTGAATTTTATTAGTTTTGCATCGATAAGTTAGATACGTGGATGAATTTATGATAAAAATCAAACTTGATAAGCAGAATGTGTTAGTAGAGCAAGAAACAGATCCCTCCTCATACCTTATGAAGTGCAAAGTTTGATGATCCTACTTCGACAGTGAGGTCACTAGACACATCAGAAATTGGCCTGCAAAACAGTAGAACATTGAAAGAACATTGAATGGATGAAAATTGGTCCTCCATAGAGACAAAAAAAAAAAATTAAAATGCTTGAAAATGGAACAATGAGTAAAGACAGGAAGAAAGAAACACAAGGAAGCGTACATTCTTGTAATGGACAATAATTTAGGAACCACGCAGGAGCCTCTACTGAATACTTGCAACCCCATGTTTGAACCCATTATTATGATCTAAACAAATTCATCAGTCTTCAGCAGAAATTATTCATTTTTTTATATATACAGTTTACTGATCTTCCTCAAAACTTATGGACAGAATGATCTGTCTTGATTTTATGTTTCGACACATATGGCCCAGATATTAGACATAGACAACTCAATTATTAAATTATATCTCACTAGCTTCCAAGCACTAGTACAGGCAAATAAGATCATAGTTGAAGGTAAAAAACTGATTTGGTTGTACATAGAAGTGGAAAATAATATGACCAGATACTGATGTGACAATTTTGTTGCATTATGTATAATCTGTCAATACATATTGATGAACAGATGTGTACGGCTCTTTCGTACAAGTTTGAGGGCCTATTGAAAGTAAGAGCTAGCAAAATTATTGAGAGGCAAGACATTGATTGCACTGTGTAGGATATGAGAATAAATGAATTCAGTCTCGTGACAGTGTCAATTGGTTAGAGAACTTGAAGGGTCAAGTACTTCAGAGGTTTGATCTGCCAGATTCTTCGCTTACTGGCCATAGAAGGAAGTGTTGTTTTCTTCTATTAAATGGATAGGGGGGCCGTATGTGAGAAGACTACTGAGAAATGTGAGCAAAATCACTATATGCTATCGTTTGGACTATTCAAAGCAAGAACATCAACAACAGGAATTGCATAGCAACCACGGAATAAAATTTCCAAATAAGAGCAAAAACATGTTTCGTGCTTTGCAAGAGATGTACAATAAATGCAGAATTATGATTGCAACTACCATGAGAAGCAGTGTACAGAGAAACAGCTGAGAATTAAAGAGAAGATAATATTGTTACCATTCAGTGGCATGCCTTATACTAGAGCTTGGTCGAAAAGATCTCTTCCCTGATATACTTGGCTTCAATTCACCAACAGTGACAACACCCATCTCTATCTTCTCCTAAAAGAAAACAACAAAAACGAAAGACCTGACAATTCAGCCTTTGTAGAATAGTGTTCTTTCTCTGACTTGTGTTTTAACAACCCAATATCTCTCTTTTCAGGTCCAAAAACTACCCAGTAGTAGTACTGATGGAGGTTATTATTCTTCTGCTGCTGATGACAGATTGACAGGTTGTTTAATTAAAGAAAAAAGCTGGAGTGAGAGGAAAGTCACATGAACTCATGCAGGATTAAAGGAGGGGGTGTAGTGATGACTTTGAAAATGAAAAACTTTAATCAAGTGTTTTATTTAAAATGTGATTAATCTAAAGTCAAATTATTTTTGCAGGGTGGTGTGCTTGCACTTTTCGGTGAAAGGTAGTTTTGTGAGGAATGTTTTGCCTTTTTTACATGGGTTTTGTTTTGTTGAGAAGAAAATTTGCAGGAATCCTGAAGGTCTGCAATGCTTTTGGGGGGTGTAATCATGGCTAGTGAAAGCTACCCACATAAAGATTAGTATAAATTAGGCCTTATATTATGTGTAAAGTCTCGTTAAAGTGGAAATTTATAAAGATAAGTTGGATCATGGATGACACTTGTTATAATGAGCAACACATTACCTCTACTTTATATATATATATGTATTTAATTATATAAAGCTTGTTTTAGTATTACAAGAATACTTGTACACAAGAACTGATTTGGTTTGAGCATCCAAATTTCTGTGCCTTCCAAATTTCTGTGCCATAATACACTACAACATTTCACTAACTAACTTGGAAAGGTATTCCTCAAAAAGGGAATTTTTTTTTTCGATCCTCCGGGCAAGGCATCAACTTCCATAGTGCAATTCTATTATATGCAGGTGTTTTTTACTAAAAGTTTTTAACATATCACCTCTTAGCAGAAGTGTTAGGACGTTATCTAACTGATAAAAGATTCGAATTTCACCATATACACATTTTACAATGATACATTTATACTGTGTTTGGCACATGAGATTGAAGTCCAATTATGTCCAATGTTTGAGGCCACCACCGGCTTAGATAGTCCAATCCAGTGGCCCCATTTTAATGCTTTCACAATCCTGCCTGGATGGTATTGTGCAAACCCATCAATATATTAGTTTTTTTGGTAATTTCACTAAAGTCGCTACTTTTTAATAAAATGTCACATATTTAAACGTTTTATTATATTAGCAACTTAAATCCCTTATTTTTTTCAAAATACATCACTTTAGTCAATTTGAACAAAATACAACGGTCAACTCTTACTATATATATAAAAGTATAATTTTACCTTTGTCAAAATGATTTATAAAAAAAAATTAACAACAAAAAATTAATTTCTAAAAAAAACAAACAAAAATAATTACAAAAAAATTATGTATTATGGAACATATAAAGTTAAAATAAATAATAAATTGAAAATATTTTTTAAAAAAATTAGAAGTATTTCAAAAAATAAAAAGAAAACTTTTTTTTTAAGTAAATAGATCTCTACCTTGGGATTTGGATCGATTCAATGGTGGAGATACATTACTTTCTATTTAAAAAAAATTTCTTTTTATTTTTTGAAATAATTTCTATTTTTTTAATTTATGAAAATAATTTAAATTTATTCTTTATTTTAACTCTATATTTTCCATAATCCTTAGTTTTTTTTTCTGTTTTAAAATTTATTATATTTTTGTTTTTTTAGAAAATAAATTATTGTTGTTAATTTATTTTTATAAACCATTTTAATATTATTTATTTTTGAAACTCAATAAATTATTTTCGCAAGGGTAAAATTATACTTATATATATATATATATATATATATATATACATATATATATATTTAGTTGACCATTAATATTTTGGTCAAGTTGACTAAAGTGATGTATTTTTGGAAAAACAATGACTTAAGTCGCTAATATGGTAAACACGTTTAAATAAGTGACATTTCGCCAAAAAGTAAGGACTTTAGTGCAATTACCTTGTTTTTTTAAAATAATTTAATAGTAAATAAATGTAAAATATTAATAATATTTAAATTTGTTATAACCCTATAATTTTAATTAAAATTAATTTTAAATATTGTAAATTTAAGAATATATATATATATATATTTGAATATTTATTTTACCGAAAACATTATTTCAATAATTTTTTATTCAATTTTAATTCGATTACTTAGGGATTGACATTATTTCAATTCAAATTCCTCCAATTAGATTGAAGAATCTAAACTCATTGAATCCACCGTAATCCCAACAATATTTATTTTTAGAAAATTATTTTATAAAATAAGCAAATTATAAAATAGACAAATATTTAAATTTATTTTAAAATAATATAAATCCATATTGTTGGATATTGTTATAATAATATATAAATTAAAACATTTATTTTCTTCAAAAAAAATTCAATAATTTATTATTCAATATCAAAATATTATCAAATTTTAAATATTATTATATTTAGTCAAATCTCATTTTTTAACCAAACAACACATAATATTAATTCAGTCCAGTCTCATGTTTCTTCAAACACAGTATAGTATTAATTTAGTACAGTCCAGTCCAATCCAATCTCATCTCATCTAATCTCAGTCACATTTCAATCCAATCCAATCCCATGAAATAGTTCAATCCAATCTCGTGCACCACAGAGCCTTAGAGTTTATAGGAGTAGATATCTTATGTTATGAGAGTAGATATCCATATTTACAGGGATGGACCCACCTTTAGACCAGGTGGGGCTAGTGCTCCACCTCAAAATTTCCAAAAAAATATTGATTTTGTTTATATATATATATATATATATATATTTATATAATTTTAACATAGCTATCAATGTATTTTTGTTCCCACAATGGTGATGGGGGTTCAAGTCCCACCATTTGAATTTTTTTAAGCAAAATAAATATCTTTTTAAAAAAATATTCAATTTTAGGGTTACTTGCACCAATGTCCCTGAATTATACGCGAGGTAGTAATGTGCCCCTAAACATTTTTTTGACAATAAACCCCTTGAACTTTCATTTATTTGCAGAAGCTAACGGAATAGTAACAGAACTTCATTTCCATCCTTTTTTTTTGTCATGTGCTCTTCACGCGGGTTCGTACCAAGGTTTAAATCTAGAATAACATTTTAGGGTTAATTGCACCAATGCCCCTTGCATTATACGCAAGGTAGCAATGTGCCCCCCTGAGCTTTGTTTAGCAGTAAACCCCTTGAACTTTCATTTATTGGCAGAAGCTGATGGAATAGTAACAGAACTTCATTTCCGTCCATTTTTTTTTGCCATGTGCACTTTACATGGCTTCATACCAGTGGGGAAATCTGGAATAACATAAAAAAATATGTTGTAATATATTTCCCATTTTCCAGACCTTCTTCTTCTTCGTATTTTGGCAGTTGCCTTTTTAAAAAAAAAATTTAATTTAAATGTGAAGATCCAATATGGATCTCCACCTAATAAAAAAAAGTAAAAAAAAAAAATTAAACCTAGATCCGGTGGCCACCCAAATCGAAATCACCAACGTCATTTTCATCATAACCAACTCAAACCCTAACCACCGCCGTCGAAATTGAATTGAATTCAAACCTACAACTTTTTTATACAATCAAACACCCACTTCAGCACACACTGGATACAACATCAAAAAATCAAAAAAAAAAAAAACCATTCATAAAATTCCAAATAATAATAATAATAATAATTGAATTAAAAACAAATGGATCTTAATGAATCTTCCATTTATCTACTACTTCTGTTCTGAATCCATTGGCGAATCGCCTCCATCCATCAGTGAATCGCTGAGTTTTGGGTCTTCTTAGGTCGACTTGTCGAATTTTTGGGTTGTTGAAGAAATCGGTGGTAAATCCTTAGATTTTTTATTTTGGATTTGATGGATCTCTCTCTCTCTCTCTCGATCTTGATCTCATTACACAGGTTTGGGATGAGATTTCTAGTAGAGATTCATGGAATAAGTGGCTCAGTTATGGAAGAATGAGATGGGTGGGATGAGATTTCAAACTGGGTTTTTGTCATTACGATTGATTGTATTGTTGAAGGTCTTTTCATTTTGATTAAAACCCATGAGAGAGAGAGAGAGAGAGAGAGAGAGAGAGAGGAAGGAATGGGGAATAAAATGAAATCTGGTTTGTTTGGATGATTGGATCTGGAAATTAGTTGTTGTTTTTTTAATATAATAATTTTAGTTAATATAATAATCTTTATAAAAAAAATTCAGAATTTTATTCCAATTTTGCCCTTACACGTGCAAGGCACTTTGCGAGAAGGTGGACGGAGAGTGGGTTCCGTCTCTATTCCGTCCATTATTATCAATTTCCGATAGTTCAAGGGGTTTACTCTAAAAAAAAAAAAGTTTAGGGGGCACATTGCTACCTCGCGTATAATTTAGAGGGTATCGGTGCAATTAACCGTTTATGTTATTCTAGATTTGCCATTTGGTACGAACCAATGTGAAGAGCACGAGACAAAAAAATGGACGGAAATGAAGTTCTGTTATTATTCCATCAGCTTCTGCCAATAAATGAAAGTTCTAAGGGTTTACCGTAAAAAGAAAAGTTCATGGGTACATTACTATCTCGTGTGTGATTCAGGGGGCATTGGTGCAATTAGCCTTTAATTTTAATAATTTTTTTATGTCTGTTTTATTTTATCATATTTTTCGAATTTCTTTCTCAAATTTTCATCTTCTTCTAAAGCAAAAAAAAAAAAAAAAAAATTCTCTTTTCCAATAATTAGAAGAATAAAGAATTCAAAAACATGTCTAATAATATTTATTAATAAATTATTTTGTATAAATTTAAAGTGAATCATTATATATACAAAACAAAATTTCTTTTTTAAAAATTAGATTGTAATTTATTATTTTTGTTTTTCATTGTTTATGTTGCTTTTCTTGTTATTATTTATTTTTTAATATTATGTTTTTTATTTTTTGTTTTTTAATGTAAGATTATTTAGTTCATCTTGAGTATGTTTTCTAATTGTTTTATTTTATCAAAATTTTATTATATCATCAATTTTTCTTTATATAAAAATACTCATTTTTTCAACAAACAAAAGCTCATTTTACTAAGATATTAATTTTTCAAAATTTTTTTATATAATTGTTATTTTGTTCAGATTCCCCATTCGATTAAAATTCTTAGATCCGCCATTGTTCATATAGCGTTTGATCTTGTCAGATCTATCCCTTTGAATTTATTATAATACTTATAAAAAACATATATTTCAACCGTTTTTTATTTTTTGAAAAAAAAAAGGAAAAGGGAAAAAGAAAAAGCTTGTCATTGTTTTTCTTTAAAAAAAAAGTGTTTATAATAAACTTCTATCATACTACAATACACATATATAAAAATGTGTATATTGTTGTTTGATGGAAGTTACATCAAATACACATGCATTTGGAATTTGGCATACCAGTTTATACAATGATGATAAATGGTGTATGTAATCCTGATGTGGGGTTACTGTTGGTTTTAATGATCATATATACCATTCGATTGCATCGATCCTGTGGTAATGATGAACCCATCAATGCCTGCTTTTTTGTGTGGTCATCTACTCATTGGCAGCTTGTCTCTAACTTTTATTTAACAAATTAAAAACAAAGCTCGAAGATCATGTGGTTTAGATCATTTGATCAATTTCCTCATCTAGTTTTCCTCTGTTAGAAAAAGTTACTCCTCTCTGCTAGATTCTGCTCGCATAATTTTCTCCCAAACACCAAGAGTCCAAGACAAGGTTAGAAAAAAAAAATCTTTGACACCTGGCATAATTTCATTGTATGAATGTATATGCATAACATGTGAAACTGATATTTTCTTACTTGTAAATTTGTAATCGTTCATTTTCTTAAATATTATATATATATATATATATATATATATATCACATACGAACAAATTAATTAGATAGACACCTATAAATATACACACATATGAAAATAAAAAGGGAAGTATAACTCTTTTTTTTTCTCTCTTGAAAAGAAAAAAATAATGAGACTGCAGCTTGAAGAATTAATAATGAAACATGCCTCAAGAAAGGTAGCATAAGATAAGAAGAATATTTGAGTAGCCACTTCATCTTCAGCTACCTCATCAATGCCTCACCTTTTGTGTGGACCTTGTGATGAGTTGCATACACACTTGGAAATATATATTACACTTGGTTGTTTCAATTTTTTTGTATGTGGGTTCAATTCAAAGTTCAAACTCTAACTTGGACATGGTTTCTTCCTGTATGAGCAATGCATTGAAATTGGCACAAACCAAAAGCTAATTAAAAAGCAAAAAGGGGTTTTTTATTTTTTATTTTCTTAAAAAAAAAATACAAATGAAGAGGAAAAAGGAGGATGGATATGATTAGTGCTGGTGAGGAATGGTGATGACCACAATTATGGTGTACACAAAACATTTGAGCCCACCATTTTTAAACAAAACCCTAGGAGAGTCATCATATTATAAACGCACACTAGTACTTTCATAGCATTAATTTGCAATGTTATTTGATCGTGTGGTTGGGTTTATTTATTTATTATTATTTTAATTATGTTCCTATGATAATTTACCGTGCCCCAATCAACAGAGAAATGACCTAAACTTCCTTTTAAAAATCACCGAATCATCAGCTCTTACAAGGGAAATAATTAAGTTAAGATAAGGATTGTGAAGTTTAGAATTAATTTAAGTTTACCCTTGAATTTTTTCTTATTCGGACAATGAAGAGGTCAAGGCCGAGTTTGCCGAGAACTGGACATATACAATCCGGATATCTATCCTATAATATTAGGAAGTAAACTTCTCACACATATTTATAGGCTCGAATCCCCACATTATTGTGGAAGGGGACGTGCACTGTTACTTGTGTTGATGATTAATTGTTGGTATTTAATTGTTTTTGAAACTTATTTTGATGGTACATATATTCATTATGAGAAAACTTTATATTTAGAGCATGTTTGCAATTAGAGAAATGAAAATTAATTGATTTTTAGTGTTTACAATAAAATAAATTCATAGATTAGATAAGGTTTTTTTTTTTTTTTTGAGTAGCCTAGATGAGGTCGGTCGGTCATGTGCATGACTCTCACATCCAAGGTTAATTAAGTCTGGATCCCAATTATGTCTCCCTCATTTGACCTCACATTGTAATAGTTAAAATGTAAATTAGAGAGGGAGAATTTGACTATGCCAAATATTGATTATCAAATAATTAATAAACTCATCCTTCTTTCTTATTATTATTTTTTGAATTAACAACGAACATGTCTAAGGTTTGTCAGGAGCTACCCCACACGTCTAGTAACCTCTCACCACAAATGTGGAAAGAGAGTTGTATATCACTTGATGTGTATGGTAAGACTCGAACTCCTCGTCACTAATGCGGAAAAGAGGTGCACTACCATATGTGCTATCAGGAGGTGATGTGCAAGTAATCCATTGTTAATAATAGTTTAAAAAAAATAAACCTGAGATAATAATAGATGACTATCTTAACTAGATTTTTGTCCCTTTATTTATGGTCATAAAGTATTACAAAGGGTAGGACTTAGGAGGCAGCTTAAATTGTTAGAAAATGGGCCTGATTTGTCCGAATAGAACCAAATTAGGGTAAATGTAATGGGCCCATCAACCCCATGGACCATCACCAGGTGCATCTGCATGGGATGCCATTGCATTTGCAGCAGACATCCCATCAAACAATAAGCTGTTCCTTCTTTTACAAACGTAAACTGTACATTCTATCAAACCTTTCCATGACCCAAAACTGGTTTAAGTGAATGAATGTTGAATCATCATTTCTTCATTTTTTTTTTTTTTGCTATGGATGAAAAAGTTAATGCCTTTTTTCTTTTTCCTAATTTGTAGCAAGTCAATATATATATATATACGCAACCTGTTTTCTACCTTTTGGCCCAAGTCAAGATAAGAAGAAAATCATCGGCTTTTTTATCTCACCGAAAAATCGCTTTTGATTCTATTGTAGTTCTAAAAGACAAAAAAAGGTTGGACTAATGGAGATGTGTTTTATAGATATAATAATTGTGATTAGGATAAGATTTATTGCTAATCTACTCTCATAGACCTATTAATATTATTCTTGATATATATTTGAACAGATTCTTTAAATTAAAGACGGGCCATGGGTCAAACCATTTTAGGGTTCGTGCTAACATCTGCTAAAATCTCTATTTGCTTTAGTGGGCAAAGCGGCCATATTTTGCACAAATCAATCTCTATTTGCTTCAGCTGTTTCTAAAACGGTTGATGTTAGTTTTCCTATAACATCCACCTATTTACGGTTTGACGCTATACATATATAATTTTTTTCTATTATCGTTTCGAACTGATATAAGATTTATCAGTTCCTTATATGTGGAATATTGGATTTAAATGTATTGACTTTGCTACATACACTTGTCAAAGCATATTTTAAATTCAATGACCCACATGCAATGAACTGATATATTTTATATTAGTTCGAATTGACAACAGAAAGACTATATATATATACACATACATATATGGGACAATCTATAGAACATCAGTGTATCTGTACACCGCGTATATATATACACATACATATATGGGACAATCTATAGAACATCAGTGTATCTGTACACCGCGTAGAATATTTTGCGATCGAAGGTTGGATCACACTTTTTCAAATTACGATCATAATATTTTGGTATTTCCTACATGGTGTATAGGTACACCGGTGTTCTATAGCCTAACTATATATATATATATATATATATATATATATATATATTATGTCAATGCTTTCATTTTCAACAATTATGTGTTAATATAGTCGGTAAGTGCTAACATTTGATCGAGAGGTTTGTCGAGATCATTGAAGAAGAAGCTTATAGTTAGTTGTTAATTCTATTGTAACTGAATGTACACGTGCAAGCTTCTGATTAGTAGAAAAGTTTAGTCCATTATTAAAGAAAAATCGAAAGCTTCTTTTAAGCTTAATCCCATGTACTCTTCATTCATCGAATTAATGAGAAATTCCTAGATTCAACGTTCTTTTCATTTCCTTTGACATGGTGTCAAGATCCGGTCCTTCAAACGTGGAAGATCAACGAGATTCAATCTCCATGGAAGGTGCTTCGATCAAATTTGTTCCAGTTTCTTTTAAGCACTCTATTTCTGTTAAACTTGACAATGATAATTTTCTAGTGGGAATGGTGAGAAATATCACCTTTTTGAATATGAGTTGCACCGACGTCACTGATTTAATAAGTTATGTTTAAAAGGCACCTATTATGGTGAACTACCAAAATTGCCCTTAAATAATCATTTTTCTATTGTCTTTGTACTTTCATATCCATACTTAGAACACTGAACTTGTCTGTTTCTCTCTCTACAATAAACTTCTCGACATTCTTCAGCACAATAAGATAACATATTTCTGAAATACTTCTTTTTTATCTTGCATTTCTGAGTATGAGTCTTGTAACACTTTAACCGTTTCTTTTGTAAACATGAAAGTCGTTTTGTGAAGTTTGAATCTGAAAATTTTGAATCTCCGAGCTTTTTACTAAAGGCTCCGAGCTTTTTTAAAAAAGCTCGGAGCCTTTAGTAAAAAGCTCGAAAAAAAGTTAAAAAAGCTCGAAAAAAAGTTAAAAAAATGGCTCCGAGCCTTTTTAGAATGTTTTCGAGCTTTTTTTAAAAATGGCTCCGAGCTTTTTTAAAAATGGCTCCGAACTTTTTCATGAAGGCTTCGAGCTTTTTCATGAAGGCCCCGATCTTTTTCATGGCTCCGAGCCATGAAGGCTTCGAGTTTTTTCATGAAGGCCCCGAGCTTTTTCATGGCTCCGAACTTTATAAAAATGGCTCCGAGCTTTTTTAAAAATGGCTCCGAGCTTTTTCATGAAGGCTTCGAGCTTTTTCATGAAGGCCCCGAGCTTTTTCATGGCTCCGAGCTTTTTCGTGAATGCTCCGAGCTTTTTCATGAATGCTCCGAGCTTTTTCATGAATGCTCTGAGCTTTTTCATGAAGGCTTCGAGCTTTTTCATGAAGGCTTCGAGCTTTTTCATGAAGGCCCGAGCTTTTTCATGAATTGAAAAAAAAAAGCTCTAGGGGCGCTGCTCCCTGCCCCCCCCGCGAGCTGACCGCGAGCTCGGCGGGGAGCTCGACCCCCGAATGCGTCTGCGTAGCGCCACTCCATCACCGCTCGAGTGATTGCCTGAGTTTCAATCGGATTTTCTCTCTCTACTTCACAACTTTGTCACTGTAAACTGAATGAAAGAAATTTGATGTGCAACAACTATTAGGGGTATTTTTGTCCGTTCACCATAATATGTGCCTTTTAAACATAAGTTATTAAAGCAGTGACATTGTTGAAATACTACCTCCAAAAAGTTCTATTTATTTTTTGACCCCTAATTTTCTACTATGACATCAACAAGTAGTGGTAGCCATTAAAGGTCATAAACTTCAGAAGTTCGTTCTTGATGGTCCGTCGTCCATTCCTTCAAAATTGCTTTCCTCTACAGATGAGGTCAAAGGTCTGGTTAATGGTGATTTCTTGGATTGGGAGCAACATGATCGGTTGCTGGTTTCTTGGCTGCTTTTATCGATGACAGAAGGTGTTCTTACTCGTATGGTTGGTTGCGATAATGCTTCTCAGATCTAGAGCACGCTGGATGACACGTCGTTTGTAAATGTTTACAAATATGAAAAAGAATTTATAAAAACCTCAAATGTGTTCACAATGCTTTCAAAACGAGAATAATGTCAAGTGGGGTATCGTCCACAGGGATCGATGGATAACAATGATCAAACTATACTATAGTACTAATAATGCAATGAAAAGAAAATGAGATGCTTAGGCCCCGTCCTGCAGCTGTTTTCTTTTTGTTTTTGTTTTTGTTTTCCAAAAACGATTTCGAATTCGTGTTCGTTTAATCGTTTTTCATTTTATTTTCGAAAAACAAAAAAAAAAATTGAAAAACACAATTAGTGTTAAAAGTGAAAAATTTGAAAAACATTTGAAAGTTGTTTATCATTTTTCGTTTTTGTTTTTTTTTTGTTTTTTCACTTATTTTTTTTTTATAAAAAAAAAATCATTTTTTTCTTACTTTTCTCCATCTTCCCGTCACTATTCTTCTTCATCTTCTTCCAGACTCATTTTCTTCTTCTTCTTCACCGCTGATCGGCTTCTTCTTCTTCTTCGCCGATCCACTTCTTCTTCTTCGCTGATCCGCTTCTTCTTCTTCTTCTTCTTCTTCTTCTTCTTCTTCGCCTTTTCACCGCCAATCAGCTTCTTCTTCTTCTCCTTCTTCGCCACCGATCGGCTTCTTCTTCTTCTTCTTCGCCTCCGATAGGCTTCTTCTTCTTCTTCTTCTTCACCTCCGATCGGCTTCTTCTTCTTCTTCTCCTTCTTCTTCTTCTCCTTCTCCTCTTCTCCTTCTTCTTCTTCTTCTTCTTCTTCTTCTTCTTCTTCTTCACCGAGTCCACTTATTAGTCATCCAGCGAAGTTAACAATTTCCTTTCCTTGAAATTTTACTGAACTTTGTTTGAATACCAGCTTTTCAATTTCGTTTCCTTCCACTTCCAGTGTAAAAGACCCATTCAAGCTTAAAAATTTCAGCCTCCCAATGACATCTATGGCTAGTGAACCTATTCCTTCAAAAGTTGTATATACACTGTTCGATAGAAGTCCTAAACGAATCGGTGTTTCAACAATTGATTCCAATTAACTACGCTAGATATGTGATTGATGTTGAAAAGGGTGTGGTTAAAAATGGTTATTTTACAGGTAATGGTACTTCTCATGATGATTGCAGTGACGATGTGTGTACTAATGATGTCATTACATATTCTTCTTCAGGGAGTTTATTAGATAGGCGTTTTGTGATTGGTGTTTTAAATTTTTGTAGCAATGAAAGATGTCTTGAACTGGGAAGAAGATACCATGCATTGATTATCAAGAGTGAAGTTAGTGTTAATCAGTTTGTAGGAACTAGTCTTGTTGGTATGTTTGCTAAATGTGGAGATATGAGTTTACTGGTAGCACGTTTAATTCCAGATTTTGTTAACTTAACTCCAGTTTACTGAATTTCATGTGTAATGCTCTGGTGACTCACTTTTATTCAAATTATATATATATATATATGTATATATATGTATTCGGTGAATCAATTTTCTTCTCTGATTCATTATTATATTTTTCTCTTTATTTTTACAACAATTTTTAAATTATGAGTTATTTGATAATTATTTGGGATGAATTATTGACTCCCTTTTATTCAAATTAAAAATTGCAATAGAAAAAATATAAGAAAAATTATAATTTTTGATATTTTTCAGTTATTCTACCAGAAGTGTTTTTACTGTTTTCATTTTCAGAATTCAGCTTTCAGTGAAGCTACCAGACGCGTTTTCAGAATTCGAAAAACAAAAAAAAAACACTGTTTTCATTTTCATTTTTATTTTCGAAAAACAGTCACTGAAAAACGCTTACAGGACAGACCCTTAGTTTTTGAAATTAGCAACTAAAATGCAACTACAATTAAGCTAAAACTAAAACTAAACTAATATAGTGAGAATGTGAAGTGAAAAGATATGATAAGAGATATGGGAGTCAATGCAATTCATACACGAATAGTGGGCAATCCGTTCTCTTAAGAACCGATTCGATCTATTTAGGACCAATCTACCTTTGAGTATGGTTGTAGAACCACTTTATCCTCATCCACAACTCAACTATTGGAGTGCTAAATTGAGAGTGGAGAAGAGTCATATTAAGCCGGGATGGCTTGGATTGGAGTGAAGTGAGCTAGTTAAAATCACCTTTAGGGTTGATGGTTAAAATCATTAATTGACATCTAAAATGGGCTAAGAGTTGGAGTACCTACTCAACCTACAAAGGCATCACAATTTAATATCTAACATGAATTGAGAGTTGGAGTACCTACCCAATCCAAGAGGAATATCAAATGCATTTAAAGCTCAAATTCAACCTCTAAGTGAATCAAGTGTTGGTGTGCCTACGTAATCCACAAAGAATTTCAATTATAGTTCAATTAATCAAATAAGTTCAATATCCAACAAGAATCAAGAATTGGAGTGCCTACTTAATTCAAGAGGAAAATCAAACACAATTAAGCACAATGAATGAAACTATATAAATCAAATCCAAAATATGGTGGAAAGCCCACAATCCATGAATTATTACATCAACTCCCAATGTGGGTTCATTTACTCATAATATGAATACAAAGGAAAGTAAAGGAAACAAGAGTGAAGAGTGAACGTATTGAAGTGCCAAGATTCCTCTCTTTTCAAGTCCTCTTCTTCTCCAAAGTTTGTAAAATCAAAGCTCTTTGAGTGGGTAATTAGGTTTTGGTGAAATAGAGGTTGAATGGGTGTTGTTAGGATTGATTTGGTGAAGAAATTGATAGTAAATGGGTTTGGATTTGGTGGGAGGATATTCCTAGATCTAAAAGGAGAAAAGTTAAGGAAAGTATGTGTGTGGGCTTGTGGGTGATATCAGAACAGAATATATTTATACTCTTCCCTAAAATAGGTTTGATTTGGCTGATGTAAGCGAATCTGGGCCTAATATGTGCGGGTAAGGATCCGCGCAGTAGACCCACGCACATGCACTTTGCTTCTGATATGCTCCATGGTTTATGCTGATTGCGCGGGTAGGGACCCGTGCAGTACCCGCGATCTGGGCGATTTTGAATTCTTCATCTTCCGGGGGAGGGTGCACTGCGCTGGTAGGGACCCGTGCAGTACAGCCATTTTGGCACTTTTTAGATTTTTTTGATTCTCAGCTGCGCGGTTGGTGCACTGGTGTGAACCAACAAAATCTTGGAAGTGCGCAAGTAAGGTGACCCGTGCAGTACTCGCACACTAAGCTGCAATTCTTGACCTTTAGCTTGGTTGCGCTCGAAAATCCTGTTTTCCGTCCCCAGCACCTGAATTACGTCGAATACTTGCAATCACTAGCATATTAGACACAGAAATAAATACGAAAACGAGACAAATGACATGGAAATGAAGGGCAAAATACAATACAAATTAGGCACGATCAATGGATTTGTATTTTGCATCGCTGACTAGAGCGAAGGTTTCTCAATTCAAGACACAACTTCAGAATACCAAGAAAGGTGATCTTATAATCAATGGTTATATGCTTCGATCCAAAACCTGGTTGATCAGCTTGCATCGTTGAGTACTTTCTTTCTACTTCTGATTACGTTACTTCCATTTTCGATGGTCTTTCGTTTGAATATGATACTTTTGTTGTATCTGTGAGCTCTCGTAAGGATGCATATACAGTAGCTGAATTTGAATCATTCCTGTTAGCTCTAGAATCTAGAATTGAATATAATCTTAAGACACTTGACTCTGCTTTGCCTAATTTTATAAATGTCGTTATTTTGTCTTTTAATCAAAACAGACGACCTTATTCTAACTTCACACGAGTTTCTTCAAATAACTTTCGACCATCATTTAATTCCAATTCCAATTTTCAATTTGGTCATTATAGTAATTAGTTTCAGCCTAATCGAGGTGGCTTTAATTGAGGTTGTGGCAGAGGAAGACAATCTTGGAATGGTGGTAATAAGCCGCAGTGTCAATTATTTGGAAAATTTGGCCATG
The DNA here is from genome assembly GCA_033220585.1 of Dipteronia sinensis. Lineage (NCBI taxonomy): Eukaryota > Viridiplantae > Streptophyta > Magnoliopsida > Sapindales > Sapindaceae > Dipteronia > Dipteronia sinensis. The sequence continues at coordinate 40,509,434 of CM065643.1, forward strand.
TTGTGATGAAATATTGGTATCGTTTTGACTTTAATTTTCAAGGTCCGACTTTCTCTAACTTTGGACCTAGTCAGTTTGGTGGTTTTTCTATTTCTAGTTCTCCTCTGATGGCAGCACAACTTGCTGCATACATGGCCACGTCTGAATCAGTTTGTGACAACATTTGGTATCCAGATTCAGGTGCCACCAATCACATTACTCATGATGCAGCTAATCTTGTAAACATGGCAGATTACACAAGACATGATCGAGTAGATATGGGTAATGGTCAAGGTCTGTTAATATAACATGTTGGTCATTCCTCTTTTTAGTCTCAGATTAATTATAAGTTCTTTCTTTTAATCATTTGTTCATGTTCCTAATATAACCAAAAATCTTATTATTGTATTTCAATTTGTGCATGACAATCAAGTTTTCTTTGAATGTCATCCTAAAATCTATCTTGTAAAAGATCAAATGTCTAAAGCTATTCTTATGCAAGGTACTCTTAAAAATGGTTTGTATGCTTTTGACTTATCTTCTTTGTTTTTTAATGTCAAACCACATACTCAAACTATTAAGTTCCAGATCAATCCGTCCACAAATATGGTCACAACAGTAGTTGATTCAGTGTCAGCAATAAAGCCTTCTGCATTATCTGCTTCAGCCATTTCACGTGTCTTGCATACTTCTATTACTACTGTTTCTATTGTTGATCTGTGGCACAATACGTTAGGCCATCTATTTGTTAAAATTGTTCATACTTTTCTTACCTATTGTAATGTTCCAAATGTCAATAAAATTTTAATTTCCTTTTGTTCAGCATGTTGTTTAGGAAATTTGCAGAAATTTCTATTTCCTAATTTTGATACTAAATATACAGCACCTTTACAATTACTGCATACATATTTGTGGGGTCCTTCATCTACATAATCATCTTATAGTTACAAATAATATAGTCACTTTGTTGATGCATACTGAAGATACACTTGGATTTATCTCCTTAAAAATAAATCATATGCTTTAACTACTTTCATTAATTTCAAAACTCAAGTTGAACTATAGTTGGGGTCTAAGATCAAAGCTATCCAAACAGATTGGGGAAGGGAGTATCCATCATTTACTAGTTTTTTGCAAACACATGGTATTTCCCATAGATCTTCTTGTCCTAAAACTAGTGAACAGAATGGGATAGTTGAGCGTAAACATAGACATATTGTGGAAAATGGTTTGACCCATTTAGCTAAAGCTCATATGCCTTTAAAATACTGGGATGAGTCTTTCAAAACTTTTGTGTATTTGATAAACAAGTTGCCTACTCTGTTGATAATATGCAAGTCACCTACTGAGGTTTTGTTCAAAACTAAACCAGATTATTCTAAATTTTTTTTGGTTGTTCATGTTTCCCTAATCTAAGACCCTACAACAAACATAAGTTTCAATTTAATTCTCGAAAGTGTTCCTTTGTTAGTTATACCTTAACATATAAAGGCTATAAGGGCCTTGCTAAAGATGGTAGAATTTTGATCGAGCCATGATAACACTAGATTTTGGGCCCCCTTCCTACGCTTATTGCTAGAATTCTCGGGTAAAATCGAGTGTTTGATGGCTCAATGAGTTGGTTGTAGGTTTTTCTTAGGTAGCAGGTGCAATTGTGAAAAAGGAAGAAGAATTGGGGCCTAAAGTGCAAAATTGGAAACTTTGCCTGAAGGAAGAAGTGTCGCGGCTCAGATGTCACCTGAAAATGACGCGACACATTAGGCGACAACAACTTTCACACATGAAGTGCCGCCGAGTTTGCTGCTGAGCTTTCGCGCGAATTGGAAGATTAAATGACGTCGCGGTTGAAGTGCCATCATGGATGACCGCGACATTCATGATCGCGACAGCACGCCTTCACGACTTCCTAGGTCGATTTGTGGGCCCCTTTGGCTCCCATATAAATTCTCAATGATAAATTCATGAGGAGTACACACACACACACAGAAAAGATACCCAGCAGCCATCACACCTCTACATCACCCTGCACACATCTTTCTACCATCATCCATCCATCATTGGAGTTTGGAACCAAGAAGAATGAACTCAATAGACAAGAAGCCTTAATGACAAACTTTGGTTTCTTCTTAAATTCTTCTATGTTTTCTTTTATTCCTTTGATGTGTAACTAATCTTTTAAGTTAGGGGACTGATGTAACCAATTGAATGACTCTTTGTAATCCAAGAGTCTAATACTTTTAATTCAATTCATTGTTAGTCTCTTTTATTGAATTACTTGCTCTAATCTCTTTACTCATATTCAGTTGTGACCTCAATGAATGTGTGTGTTAGGATTAGTTTATACAAGAGGAAGATGATTAAGTTTGGGTGACCATCCCATTTAAGCCTTAACCCTAAGCTTAGTAATTGAGAGAGTTTGCATATGCATGACCTTGCTATGTTTAATTTGGCTTAAATTAAAATTTAATTCTAACCATTGCTCATTACATGACCTTGTGTGAACCTTCTTCCTGGTCTACCCTTGTTGTCTGTTTGGTTCTGGCCATACTGGACACTCAGAAACTGTGTCGCTTCAACTCAAACGGACAGTACTTCGGCACAACAACCCAACTACGGTAATCCGATACACCACGGATACCACACAGCCACAACCCCAACCCAATACACATACCAAAACACCACCAATCACAAAATCCACAAGCAAAACACCCAAAATCCCTAAATATATATCAAACACCTACCAATCATTACTCAACAGGGCTGAAACATGGAAATGGTATGCAATAATACTCCTAATCACGAAAAGAACATGAAACCCACTTCAATATTCCAGGCAATCCTACCCCACACACCAATTCCGCACAACACTTCCACAATCACAAATAACACCCAAAAATCACCCAAATCTTAACCTAGAAGACATGAAGGAAGAGAGCAAGGGGATTCGGCATACATACAACGAAAACAAGTGGAAAAAAGAGTGAGAAATACCGATTACGTGCGGCGGACGGCGTCGGTTCACGGGGAGGGAACAGTTACCGTTTGGAAATTTGAGTGAATGTGTGCCTTACCACGAACAGGGGTATTTATACCCACGAGGCGTCTCTGTTCGATAGTCGCGGTCTCGTAAGACGGAACCTAGACCGCGACTCTAAAACGACATCGTTTCACTTAGTGAAACCTATGTCGCGGTCATACTTCCTCGCGACGAACCACGCGACTCCTTCGCGACAGCAACTCTAGCGGAATTTTTTCGCGGCCTTTGAAGACGGCATGAAGACTGCGACTCTTCATCTAAATTTCTCCTTTCATTGTCGCGAACGGGGACCGAGCGACACCCTGGGTGACATCTTGGCGACAGCAACTCTCGCTGATGATATGTTGCGGCCAATGAAGACGACATGAAAGCCGCGACTCTTCTGGGTTCCAAGGGCTGCCAAGGGTTCCAATGTGTCTCCACTACACACATACTCATAATACAACATATCAAATGCATTTGCTTGTAGGAATTAAGGTTGGTGAGCCCTTCTTAGCCACTAGTTGTTACAACAAAATCAAAGTCACCCCCAAACCTACATTTTTCTACACCTTGCATTAAAACATCATTTAACTCAAAATAGAAGGTGTGGATCTATATAGACTTGGGAGTGAAGTAGAATCACTACCATTCACATTATTATTGGAATTGAAAGATAATGAAAGGAAAACTACCTAGATGGGTTGCCTCCCACCAAGCGTGTTATTTAACGTCTAGGCAAGACGTGATGAGAGCGCTACGGCTCTTTAAGCTCACACTCCTCCAACCAAGTGATATCTCCCACCTCTTTCACATATGGTTTGACTCTGTGCCCATTGATTAAGAATTTTTCACCGGTCTTCTCATTCTCAACCTCCACTGCTCCATGTGAGAGAACTTTTGTCACCCGCAACGGTCCGAACCATCTTGACTTCAATTTTCCAGGAAACACTTTCAGGCGGGAGTTGAAAATGAGAACTAGCATACCAGGGTGAAGATCCTTCCGTACAATCATCTTGTCATGTATTAACTTGGTCTTCTCTTTGTACAACCGAGAGCTCTCATAGGCATCCAAGCGGAACTCCTCTAGCTCACAAAGTTGAAGTTTTCTCTCCTCACCGGTCTTGTTATAGTCGAAATTCAACTTCTTGACTGCCCAAAAGGCTCGGTTCTCAAGCTCAACCGCAAGGTGGCATGCCTTCCCAAAAATTAATCTATACGGGCTCATCCCAATTGGTGTCTTGAATGCTGTCCTATAGGCCCAAAAGGCATCATCCAACTTCAAGGCCCAATCTTTCCGAGTTGCATTCACCGTCTTCTCAAGTATGCTCTTAATTTGCCTATTGCTAACCTCAACTTGGCCCGATGTTTGTGGGTGATATGGGGTGGCTATCTTATGCCTCACACCGTATTTCCTCAGAAGTGCAACAAAGGTCTTGTTGCAAAAGTGTGTCCCCTTATCGCTAATGATCGCTTTAGGAGTCCCAAATCTAGCAAATATGGTCCCCTTCACAAATTTCACCACACTTTGACCATCATTGGCTCTTGTGGCTCGCGCTTTTACCCATTTTGACACATAGTCGACGGCCACGAGGATGTAGCTATATCCACAAGATGGTGGGAACAGCCCCATAAAATCGATGCCCTACACATCGAATAGCTCAACCACTAGCTCTCCGGCCAAGGGCATCTCATTCCTTTTACTTATGTTCCCCGTCCTTTGGCATCTATCACACGCCAAGCAAAATCGGGCTGTATCCTTGAATAATGATTCCCAATATAACCCCGATTGCAACACCTTAAAAGCTGTCTTCCTTGCTCCAAAATGCCCCCCCTCCCCCCCCCCACATTTTAGTTCGTGACAAAACCGAAGAATGTCCCCTTGTTCGGACTCAGGAACGTATCTCCTAATGACTTCATCCGAACCATGTATGTACAAGTATAGGTCATCCCAAAAGTACCTCTTAGCCCTTGATATGAATCTTTTCCGTCCTTGAGAGTTCAAATCCACCGGAACCACCCCACTAACAAAGTAGTTAACCCAATCGGCGAACCACGGCTCTCGTTCTTGCACACTCCACAACTGCTCATCCGGAAAATTCTCTCTTAGTGGCAACTCGTCCATTTCCTCCGGATTTTCATGCACTAACCTACTCAAGTGGTCCGCCACCATATTCTCACTCCCCATTTTTATCCCGTATCTCCAAGTCAAATTCTTGCAAGAGTAGGATCCACCGAATCAGTCTAGGCTTGGCATCTTTTTCTGTAGGAGATATCGAAGAGCAGCGTGGTCGGAGAATACTATCACTTTGGCACCCACCAAATAAGCTCTAAACTTCTCCAAAGCAAATACCATCGCTAGGAGTTCTTTCTCCGTTGTTGAGTAGTTCAATTGGGCATCATTTAAGGTCATTGAAGCATAATAGATCACATGAGGAACCTTGTTAACCTGCTGCCCTAAAACCGTCCCAATGGCATAATCCGAGGCGTCGCACATGAGCTCAAAGGGCAATTCCCAATTGGGTGGAACCATGACCTGTGCGGTTGTTAGTGCATCCTTCAAGGTGTTGAAAGCAATTATGCACTCCTCACTCATCTAAAATTCTGTATCCTTCTGGAGAAGTGCACACAAAGGTCTTGTTATCTTTGAGAAGTCTTAGTATAAATCGCGGTAAAATCCTGCATGCCCTAGGAAGGATCTCACATCCTTCACTGAAGTAGGAGGTTGTAGACTTCGAATCACTTCGACTTTAGCCTTGTCCACTTCAATTCCCCTTTTTGAAATCACGTGCCGGAGGACTATCCCTTGTTGCACCATAAAATGGCACTTCTCCAAATTTAGGACTAGATTGTTCTCCTCACATCTCTGAAGGACCAATGCTAGATTCTCCAAGCACCGTTCAAAGGAGTCTCCGAATACCGAAAAATCATCCATGAATACCGCTCAACATCATGCATCTCTGAAAGGTACCCGATGCATTGCAAAGGTCGAAGGGCATCCTTCTGTAGGCAAATGTACCAAACGGGCAAGTAAAAATAGTCTTCTCCTGATCCTCTAGGGCTACGGCGATCTGGTGTAACCTGAGTATCCATCAAGGAAAGAGTAGTGACTTGTGCCCCGCCAAACGTTCCAACATCTGATTAATAAACGGAAGGGGGAAATGGTCTTTCCTAGTGACTGCATTCAACTTCATGTAATCGATGCACACCCTCTAACCTGTATGGAGCCTCTAGGGAACTAACTCATTTTGCTCATTTCTAACCACTGTTATGCCTGACTTCTTGAGAACCACATGGATTGGGCTAACCTGTTTACTGTCTGATATGGGATAGATGATTCCCACCTCTAAAAGTTTTAGGACCTTTTTCTTCACCACGTCCTTCATGACAAGGTTCAACCTCCTCTGAGCCTCTCTTGTTGGTTTTGCTTCATCTTCAAGATGTATCATGTGCATGCATATGGTTGGGCTAATCCCTCTAATGTCTTCAATAGGACCATCCTATTGCCGATCTGTGCCTCCTCAAAACTTCAAGAAGCTTTTCTTCTTCATACGTTTCCAACTTCGAAGCTACAATCACTGGGTATGTCTCATTCTCGCCCAAGTAGGCATACTTCAATGTGGTCGGCAACTCCTTGAGTTCTACTTGTGGTGGTGATTCTTTCATGAGGTTTACATTTGACACCTTCAAGTTCTTCAAACTCTTCATCCCTTTCCTTTTCTTCGGCTGGTCCGGACACATTTGCTGCTTCTTGGTCTCGATCTTGCCAATCTCATTCCGCCAATGCTTCCAAATCTTCGTCCTTGAATATCTCATCGACCCCTGGGTCTAATACCTCGATAAAAGTACAATCATCGAATCCGGTTGGGTAGGATAGGGCATCAAACAACTTGAATTCTACGGTCTCATCCAACACTGTCATAGTGAGCTTCCCCTTTTCACATCAATGTAGGTCTTAGCTGTGGCCAAGAATGGCCTTCCTAAAAGAATATGCCTCATGTTAGTCTCCCCACTCATATCATCCATATCTAACACCACAAAATCTACTAGGATGATGAGTTTGTTCACTTGAACTAGCACGTCCTCCACAATTCCTCTAGGATATCTTGTCGAACCATCTGCTAGTAGTAAGGACATTGTTGTGGGCTTGAGTTCATTCAGTCCGAGCTGCTTGTAAATGGCGAAAGGCATCAAGTTGATGCTTGCTCCCAAATCTATCATAGCTCTCTCAAGCTTAGTGTCCCCAACTGTGATATTGATGCAAAAACTACCTAGATCCTTCAGTTTGGATGGGAGCTCCTTTTGAAGAACTGCACTAGCACTGCCTGCTATATATTCTTGGTGATTCGGCTCAAACTTTGCCGGTTGGTGTGAAGGCTCTTGAAAAATTTAGCATACGCCGGTATCTTCTCGATCATCTCTAGTAAAGGTAGGTTCACATGCACCTTAGATAGGACATCAAAAATCTCCTTGAAGGCCTTGTTCATCTTGTCTTGCTTCAACCTCCCCGGAAATGGAACCAGTGGAATGTACGGGTTGGGTGAGCTATGTAAAAGGGATGTCTTTTCGGGAATCTTCTCATCCACTGGTTCTTCCTCTTCTACTATAGTCCTTTCTCCCCTCCCTTCTTCCAACTCTTTAGCCTTCTTTCGCTTGGGCTCTCCCACGTCTTCGGTGTCTAGAACCTGACCACTTCTCAATACTGACATTGCCTTGGCTTGTTCTACCTGACTAGGAAATCTGCCCGGTTCATTCTTATGAATAGTGTCGGCTACTTGCCCTAGATGTGTCTCAAACTTCTTTATAGATGCCTCTAAGTTGGTAAACCTCTGCCCACTTGCTTGTATGAAATTGTTCAAGTTCTGATCCGTCTGCTGCGAACTCTGAGCAAGATTGGTCACTAGGTCTTCCAAAGAAGGTTTCCGAGGCTGATATGAAGTCATCTCCCTATTTCCAGAATTGTTCCACTGTTGACCACTTGATCCGTGGCCATGGTAATTCCCCCTATTGAATCCTCCTTGGATTGCTCCTTGAGTGTTGGACTGTCCATTCAATGCATTATTTGGGCTAGACCACTAGAAGTTAGGATGATTTCGCCACCCCGGATTGTAAGAGTTGGAGTATGGATCATTTTTTCCTCTTTGGTAGTTCAAGGCTTGGACCTCCTCTGTCTCAAATGGTACCAATTCTCTACCTTGATGGTCACCTTCATACACCACATTTGCCTTTCCTTGTTGTTGACCCATATTCCTTGCCATTGCTTCCACTTGCTTTGTTAGTCTCACCATTTGAATAGCCATGTCCGTATCTTGGCTAACAACATGCTTTCCTTATCTTCTTGAAGTTGAGCTTCTATGTTGGGAGTTGAGAGCCAAAGTCCCATATATCTCGACTATCTCACAAGCAGATTTTTTTGTGAGTGCACCTCCACATGCATTATCTACCACGGCTTGTGTGCATTCCATCAAGCCATCATAAAAGGTGCGGACCTTGTACTCTTCGGATATCAAATGAGGCGGGCATTGTTCCAAAAGCATTCTATATCGACCCCATGCTTCATGAAAGGGTTCATTATCTTCCTTGGCGAAGCTTGCAATTTGGATCCGAATCTCTTTTGTCTTCGCGGCCGGGAAAAATCTACCGAAGAAAACTTGGCACAATTCATCCCATGATCTCAAAGAGCCCGGCTTCAACGAAATGAACCACACCTTGGCTCTATCCTTCATGCAATACCTAAAGCACCTCATCTTCAACTGCTCCTCCGTGAGTCTGCCTAGCGGAAAGACTTCCAAGATAGATTGGTAATCTTTCATGAATTGTAAACAATCTTCATTTGGGAGGCCATTGAAAGATGGAAGCATGGCCATATGGAGTCCATTCAACTCATAACTCCTAGTAGCCACATTCAACACTATAGGCGATGGTTGAATCTCAATCATCGGTTGCCCGGATTCTCTCATAGCTAGTATGCCTTCATCAACCTCATGTGTTGGTGGCGACCCCTATTCCAGAGATGGTGAAGGCTAGGGGCTGGGAGACATATGTCCAGCGACCTCCCCTGTCATTGCCCCCAGATTGTTCGCTGAGTTTTATACAGGGGTAATTGAGCAGAATTACAGTTTGGGGAGTCCCGTTCTGGTGCGAGGGAGAGCAGTGAGCATTAATTCAGCTGACATCAACAGGTTTTTCAGAACTGTCCCTTCCACCTCAGGCAACCGGGGTACTCAGTATGTACAAGGGGATCCCGAAACTCAAGGTCTTCCGCAAGATGAACATAGCTTTGGCCAACAATTTATTTGCAGAACCGATGCCCTTCTAGAACTCCTAGGTCCCAGCCATTGAAGCAGGCCTACCTCCACATCGAGCTCACCTTTTGGCACTATTTTCATATCCTTCTCGATGAGGCCGTGTGGACACCGCACTACAGTTACCTATAAGGTAGCTACCCTCCTGTATTGCCTACATAATGAGCACCCCATTGACATTGGCGTAATAGTAAAGATGGAAATTCACAAGGCCGCCAAGGATGTCTCGGGCAAAGAAGCCATGGTGTTTCCTAGCTTGATTACACATCTTTGTGAGGCTACAGGTATGGACATGTCTAGAGATGAGATGAAGGAACCTCAGTCTGACCTTGGGATCCGGACATGGTACTCCCTCTACTCAGCTCGAGGGCTGGAAAAACCAGGGGACAATACCGGGCCAAGTCAGCCGCAGAAGAAGAGGGCCAGGGTAGAAGAAGCTGATGGTGCAGAAAAGTCGGATATAGAGCCTGACATAGAGATGGAAGATGGCACTGAGCCTCAGGTTGCAGAGGAGGATGATGAGGGCCTCTCAGCTCTCAACCTCCTACTAGCAGGGATAAAACTTTCCAGAGAGAACCAGGCGGACTTGAATGCTGAGCTGTTCAGTGCATTTACAGAGGGTCAGGCGGCACTCTTGATGGAGATGGTGCGCCATGGAAAGACGGTTATTGGCCAATATAGACATGGTTGATGAGAGGTTCAGGATGGACATAGCCGATCTGAGACAGGAGCTTCACCTTCAGCCGTACTTTAGGGAGAAGAAAACCGTTCCAGTTCCAGTTCCAGTTGGTTCGACCGGGCCACGAATTTCAGAGGAGGATGCTCAGATGCATATGGCGGTAGAGTTATCATTAAAGGAAGCATAAGACCGCGCAGCAGCTGCAACAGGATGGAAGGGCAAAGAGAAGATGCATGGTACCCTATAACCACGCCACCGCCCAGTATTTTGTCATTTTAGCCGCTTTTGGATTAGTTTACTTTAGTCATTTTCATTTCCTTTTATTAGTACTGTTATCGCTATTTCCGGACTTGGTTGGATTACTTGGATTATATTTATCGAATTATCAGTTTGGTGTAGTTTTAAAGGTGTGAGTTTGTTTTGATGAATTGGCTGCGTATGTGATTGCCATCTGCTTGCTTATTGTGCTTGTTGAGCCAAGTTATCATTATTGTGTCATATTGTGCTTGTTATTGGGTTTCAGGTTAGGCGCCTTTCCGCCGGGCTCTCATTGTCAACATTGGGGACAATGTTGAGTTTAGGTTTGGGGGTGTCGACACCGTGTCGGTCGTTCGGTTGTTTTGAGTAAGTTTTTCAGTTTTCAATTTTTCAATTTTTGTGTCCAAGTCGCATGGCCAAAATTTTTGAGCTTTAGATAGCTTGGGTGTGATGCCTTGAGCGTGTGTTTGTGGGAAGTTTATGTATGCATGATGTGCTCGATTGAGCAATTTATTGTCCCTCTAGGGTCTCACTTGAGCTTCATGGGCTTGTCCCATCCTTGTGTGTTCAAGTTGAGGGAACTCGGTGCTCAAACACCTTGTTCTAATAGTGGAGATTACCTAGTGAGTTCACAAACACAAGCCCTAAAAGCGCATTTGAGTGTATCATTTTTCTATCTTTAAACACATATCTCGGCATGCGCATCATTTGCCATAGGACATTACATTGCATTATTCGTGTGGATTGCTTGATGGATACTTTCATTCCCTTGATATATGGAGTTGTGGAAATGATTTTAGGCAATGTGTGTGCATTCAACTACTAAAAATCTAAACACATTCCTTGTCCCTATTGTGTGCTCCTAAGCTAAATTTGAGACCAAACACTTCCCTTTCCTTTGGAACCACATGATAACTACATAGACAAAGCCTAAACACATGCCTACCTTTGTTGCCAATCCTATTAGGATGTGTAATGTAGTGGTAGAAGGGTGAAGAAGCTCTAATATGTAAGATAGCGTGTACTGAGGCTACATTTGTAATGTGCAAAGGCAAATGACTCACAATTGTGGGAAGTGGGAAAAACGTGCACTTAGGAGTTTAAATTTTATTAAAAAAAATTGTAAATTAAAAGAGAAAGGAAAATGGTAAAAGAGTCTTGATTTGTAAAGGAAAAGTACTAAAAGAAAATAGGGTACAAGTTGCAAGGCACAAGTTATGTGAAATTCAAGCCTAGACGCTAGTGTTCAAATTAATAGAAAGTAGAGCTAAGTGTATGGGTGTGTCATATAAGTTAACATGATTGGTGACTGTTGAATTCCATTTCCCATTCCTTGTCACCACATCTCTCCCAATGGCTCCATTTAACCAAAAGGCAAGACCTATTTGATCTATGATGAAATCTAGATTGGGAATGTTTGTTGAAGCATGATCTTCCACGTCCATGGCATTTGATTCAATTCCTAGGGTAGTTCACATAAATATGGTGTTTCCTTTCTTATATTGTATGCAAAGCATTTGATTCCTATACATAACTCTACCTTTACATACCTTGATGAGTGTGAATTTAGGGCTTTGAGTGGAAAGAAAAGAGGATATCCCAGTGAGGCTTAGAGTGGAAGCGAATTACGCTCGAGGTGTGAGAGTGAGTAGTTTCCGATATAAGAGAACTTCGAGGTGTGGGATTCGTGCGGTACAAGTGTTCCATGAGCGCCTTTGGGTTGTTAAGGATGTTTTGCATATGTCTATTCCTTTCATTCACACTTCATTGCATCTCACCACTAGTTGAAAATGCGACTTTTCAAATTACGTGTCTAAAGGGTTTCCTTTATTGAGTCATGTTTGTTCTTTTCTTGTTGTCTCAGTTTTGCTCGAGGACGAGCAAAAGGATAGGTTTGGGGGTGTTGATCGAGCCACGATAACACTAGATTTTGGGCCCCCTTCCTATGCTTATTGCTAGAATTCTCTGGTAAAATCGAGTGTTTGATGGCTCAATGAGTTGGATGCAGGTTTTTCTTAGGTAGTAGGTGCAATTGTGGAAAAGGAAGAAGAATTGGGGCATAAAGTGCAAAATTGGAAACTTTGCCTGAAGGAAGAAGTGTCGCTGCCCAGATGTCACCTGAAAATGACGCGACACATTAGGCGACATCAACTTTCACACATGAAGTGACGCCGAGTTTGCTGCTGAGCTTTCGCACGAATTGGAAGATTAAACGACGTCGCGGTTGAAGTGCTATCATGGACGACCGCGACATTCATGATCGCGACAGCATGCCATCACGACTTCCTAGGTCGATTTGTGGGCCCATTTGGCTCCCATATAAATTCTCAATGATAAATTCATGAGGAGTACACACACACACACACACACACAGAAAAGATACCCAGCAGCCATCACACCTCTACATCACCCTGCACACATCTTTCTACCATCATCCATCCATCATTGGAGTTTGGAACCAAGAAGAATGAACTCAATAGACAAGAAGCCTTAATGACAAACTTTGGTTTCTTCTTAAATTCTTCTATGTTTTCTTTTATTCCTTTGATGTGTAACTAATCTTTTAAGTTAGGGGACTGATGTAACCAATTGAATGACTCTTTGTAATCCAAGAGTCTAATACTTTTAATTCAATTCATTATTAGTCTCTTTTATTGAATTACTTGCTCTAATCGCTTTACTCATATTCAGTTGTGACCTCAATGAATGTGTATGTTAGGATTAGTTTATACAAGAGGAAGAGGATTAAGTGTGGGTGACCATCCCATTTAAGCATTAACCCTAAGCTTAGTAATTAAGAGAGTTTGCATATGCATGACCTTGCTATGTTTAATTTGGCTTAAAGTTTTAAATTAAAATTTAATTCTAACCATTGCTCATTACATGACCTTGTGTGAGTGGTGAGAATGATTAAGAACTTCATAGTTACAAAACAAGCCCTAATAATTGAATTGAAGAACTTTATATGACTTAAGGATTACATTGAGAAGTTTAATTAGGTTACATTAATTCCCTAACGTCCTTCCATATTTATTTCTCGTGTGTACTTAGGATTAGCAATTAACTTATCTTGCAATCTAGTTGATTAATCATCTTCGATCAAAACAAGCATTATGCCATTTAATTTTCAAGCACTTAGATTAGGTTTTAACCACATTAATTAGTCTCAACCAATTGAATCACTGATCCCAGTGAACGAACTTTTCTTTAAATTGAGTAAAGATAAAATACTGCATCAAATTTACATCTCAAGGGATGTTGTTTTCAATGAGTCTTTCTTCCCATTTTCCAAAATGTCATATGTATCTTCTATCTCAAATTCTGATATGATCTCTTCTCATATACCTGCATCACATCCTCTCCATATTCCTTCTTCATCTAATTCTGTATGTACTGACCCTCAAAATATGAGTCATAGTAGTTTTGTTTCTTCTAGTCCTATTTTTTCTACTCATGACCAAGATGTTGTCTTGATTGTACCATCTCCAATAACCATTTGTCCTCCATCAAGTACTATGATTGCTTTTGTTTTATCTACTGACACAGCTGCTGGTGGGAATGCACATCCAATGAAGACTCGGTCTAAGGCTGGTGTCTTTAAGCCTAAGGCGTTTCTTACTTTTAAAGAGCCTAGTTATGTTGATGATGCTCTCCAACAACCATAATGGAAAGTTGCTATGGATGATGATTTTATGGCTCTTAATCGAAATGAAACCTGGTCTATTTTGCCTTTACCTACTAATAGAAGAGCTATTGGATGCAAATGTGTGTTCAAAGTGAAAGAGAATCTATATGGCATAATGAATAAGTATAAGGCTCGGCTGATGTCTAAGGGCTTTCTTCAAACTGTAGAGTTTGACTTCGATGAAACTTTCAATCCTGTAGTAAACCCTACTACAGTTTGGATTATGTTCACTGCTACTCTTTTAAAAGGATGGTCATTTCGTCAATTGTATGTGAACAATGCTTTTCTCAATGGCATTTTTCAAGAAAATGTGTTTATGGAGCAACCTATAGGTTTTCATGATCCCATGTCACTTGGTTTGGTTTATGTTTGGGTTAATTTCACTCGATACCACACGTCAGCACGAAACCTAGGGTTCAAGGGACCAAATATCCATATTAGCTCGATGGACCGCATATGACAATAGTGAGATGGAAGCAACTCACTCAATTGAAAGTAGTTGTTCACCAGTTAATAACAGAAAAGGCGAATTAGTCCAAACCCGCACCACGACGAAGAACAAAGCAACATTAATAGAGCCCGAAGGGAATGAAGATGGTTGTGCTATAAATGTCCAAAGATTTGATTCGCTAAGGATATCTCTATTCGCTAAGAGTCTCGCTGAGATATGATCCCCTTGGGATCTCGCTTAATAATATCTCATGCTTCCATAGCAAGGGCTAGGACAACACCCTAGCTTCTATATAAACACACGTATCACAACAAAATAGGAAGATGCGGAATAATCAGTATGCAAGCAATTCATCACTTGTAATTGTAACCATTTTTTACATAGTGAAGAAACCATTCTCTGTCATTCATAGAGACCGTGGGTTTTTCCCTGTATTAAGGGTTTCCACGTCAAAATACTTGTGTTATTTCTATTTCTAGACTCGTCTATCACCATTTTCCCCACTCAATAAAATTACACACTTATCAGGTAGGCGATCTGATTGCATTTCAAGATTAACTTAGGTGCTGATCTACATACATGTCACTGCTGACTAAATTTCCTAGAAATTGACATCAACAATTAGCGCTAGAAGGAGAGGGTGAACCTTTGAAGGAAAACAAACAATAACTATCAGTCATAAAGATTAGCCACAACTAAGGTGATCAACCCCACTATAGGCTCTAATCCACCTCCGCCACCACGAACTGACATGGATAAGGGAGCAATAACCAACTACCCCTAGCACAGGTGTTGAACCCGCCTTAGGAGGCGGAGCCTGGCGTGACACTGACTTACCATCAGCTTCAAAAAACTATAGCTAAGTTATTCAATGCATTAGGGGGGTATCACGCTTGAAATCCCATTAGCTAATCACAACTATATCCCAACTTCGTGGTATCTCGTAGGTGAAGCCCATAGAGGAAGACTTTGATCCGAAATCCATAGAAAGACACCTGACGCTCCTATGAAGGCACCCAAAGAGAAAGGAATTCACTTAGAGGATCATAATGCTTCAGCGGCCAAAAGGCGTCGCGTTAGAGGAAAATCTAAGATAAACTAATAAACAATAATTATAAGACTAGCTGTGTATATGCACCACTCCTTTACGAAAAGCTCGAACCTTGAGTCCCTAGACAGGTCAGATCACCCACATTCTAGTTCACCATCACGTAGAGATCATGGAAGAGAACGGTGAAGATCAGAGAAATCCCACTCGCAAAAAGCTAGCCCTGCGAAAATGTGAAGTCGTCATAAGGAGAACAAGTGTGAGGGTAAGTCTAGGGATGAGGTTCTCTACGGCGAGATGATGATTCATATGCACTTAGGACCCAATAAAGAATTGGAAGGCCTGCGAGACTGTGATTGTCAAAGATATGGAGAGACTAAAAGAAGAGGTTGCTAAGATGAAAGCATGGAGCTAGGGCCCGTTAGCTAGGCGAACAAGTAGCTACCAAATCCAGGCCTCCAGCGATAATGGAATACCATGAGGGTCAATACCTAGTCGAACACGCCAACCATTTCGAGACCCCGATGTAGGCCTAGGCCATAGACCTCGATTTGTGGTCTAAAGCTTTCCCCATGACCTTGGGCGACCTTGCATCTAGATGGTACCATCAACTCCCGAAAAGATGTGTTGATAGTTTTTAACAATTCAGCGAGATGTTCACACAGCATTTCACGGGATGTGTGCAACATAAGAAGTCGCTAATGAATCATTTTATCATGGAGGCAATGAGCGTCGAAGACTTCAATGATATTGCTGTAATAACTTCTTTCACCAATGGTTTGTAAAGCAATCGATTCTCTTTCCACTTGAGGCAAACCAAGCCCAGGTCTTATGAAGAGCTACTAGAAATAGCCGCTGATTACGCCCGAGCCGAAGAAGAAGAAGAAGTCACCCAATGAGGCATCTTGGTGCATGAAGCCCCACCCAACAACAAAACCAACTGCAACTCCTCGATGAAAAGAGAGGAGAAGCCTAAAGATAAGAAAAATCAAGACAGTAAGAATGATCACCGACAGGGTGAGAGAAAGAATCAAGACAGAAAGTACACCGGGAAATATACCAACTACACTCCTCTCGTAAGAAAGTGGGAGGAGATCTTATTTGTTGTCCATGAGAAAGAACCAGGTACTGCAGATTCCACAAGGATCATAACCACGACACTTCAAGATGCTACCAGCTCAAGGAACACATTGTGAGCATAATTAGGGATGAGCATCTAAAGGAGTTTGTGCTCAAACGAGAAGATGCAGGATAAGGGGACAAGCATGCAGATAGGTAGACGCGGAGAGATAGCCCCGAAAGGGCCAATCAAAATACTGGAAGACCTATTTTTTGGAATTATGTATATACCTCATTACCTTAGGTCAGCCACAAACCCACACTTACATTTCCCTAACATTTTCTCTCTCTAGATCTAGGAATATCCTCCTACCAAATCCAAATCCATTTTCCTATCAATCCCTTCACCAAATCAATCTCTACATCTCCCATTCAACCTCCATTTTACCAAAACCCAATTACCCACTCATTAAGCTTTCATTTGGAAATCTTTAGGAGAAAAAAGAAGACTTGAAAAAAGAGGAATCTCATCTCTCCAATGGGTTAACTCTTTACTCTTGTTTCTTTATTTTTCATTGTATTGATATTATGAGTAACTAAACCCAATTTGGGGGTTGATGAAATAAATTCATGGATTGTGGGTTTTCCACCATATATAGATTTGATTAATATAGTTTCATTCATTGTGCTTAATTGTGTTTAATCTTCTCTTGAATTAAATAGGCTCTTCAACTCTTAATTTTTGTTGATTGATTGAACTTATTTGAGTAATTACACTTTAATTGCATTTCTTTATGGATTAAGTAGGCTCTCCAGCTCTTAATCCACTTAGAGGTTGAAATTGATCTTGAATGCATTTGACACTCTTCTTGGATTTGGGTAGGCATTCTAACTCCCAATTCATGCTAGATGTTGAATTGTGATATTTTTGTGGGTCAAGTAGGCTCTCCAACTCTTGGCTCATATTTGGTGTCAATTTATGTTTTTAACCATCCACACAAAAGGTGTTTTTAACTAAGCTCATTTGAATTGGAAGGGGTATATTGTGATCTCTCCAATCCAATATATCCCGGTTTGTGTGTAAGGGGTGGGGTTGTGAGCTCTCCAATCCAAGTCATCCTGGCCATCTTATATCTATCTAAAGAAAGAGTGAAATGGGTGGATTGTAAGCTCTCCAATCCAAGCCATCCCAGAAACTCAAGTCAGGAAGATAAGCCCTAAATCGGTCGAATTGGTCTTAAGAGACGGATTGCCCACTATTCGTGTGTGAATTGCATCGACTCTCATACTTCTCATCATATCTTATCATTCACATTCTTACTATATTAGTTTAGATTTAGTTTAGCTTAATTGCAGTTGCAATTTAGTTTATGTTCTTGTTACCGAACAATATTTGAATCATTTACCTTTTAGTGCATTTTACTTTTATTGCTTGTTAATACTAGAGCTCTATTTAGTCATAGCTATCCTATCGATCTATATGGATGATGCTCGACTTGCCTCCATACTTGTTTTGTAAAGCATTTTTGAGCGCATTTTGGGATTTTATAAATTCTTTTGACAAGCACTTTTCATATACAAAATGTCACTTGTCAAAATGGCGCCGCTGCCAAGGATCGGCGTTTTTAGCTGTGATTGAATTTCACTTTAGTTTAGTTTCTTAGTTTTAGTTTTGGTAGCTTTTAGTTGCTTTTAGTTTCTTTTATTTTGTTGGTATTCTTGTTTGTGATTCTTTCAGGTGCAAAGATACATGCACGGAAAACGATCTTCGAGAGGCGAATTATTCCTAACAATCGACAACATTCACCAAGTAGGTAGATTAGTTGGTCAATTTGAAAGAAATCGAATCGAAGAAAACATTGCTGAAGAAGCACCACCAGTAGCACCAGTTCAAGAGTAAGAAACTCATAGTGAGGAAGATTTAGGGCTTACCATAGGAGAGTACACTTACCGTCCATAGGCAATCAACCCACTACTATTGTCTTGGACGATGTTGCTCGGCAGTACGAACTCAAAGAAATGCACATTAACATGCTGCCGTCATTTTATGTACTGCCCATAGAAGATTACTTACAGTTTATGAAAGAGTACAACGCTGTTTTGGAGAGGTTTCCAATAGTGGCTCGGAATAACGTACTCTTCAAAGATCAGTTGCACATGAGTTGTTTCCAGTACTACTTGAAGAACCGTATCCAAACAGTAGTACATGGCCTTGAGGGCCGGGTCGATGACTACATGGGCACAAATGTGTAAGGCGTTCTATAACAAAAAATTTTGCAACAGCTAAAAGCAAAAGACTTGAGAGTGAATATTGCCACATTTGCTAAGGAAGAGGGAGAACCCTTCCATGAAGCTTGGGAGAGGTTTCAATTACTACTTGCGCATATGCCACCGCACACTTATCCAAATGAGTTGAAGGTCACCTTATTCTATATTGGTCTCACTTCCTTCACACAGATGATGGTTGACAACGCATGTGGAGGGACCATTGCAGAAAAGAGAGCTGGAAAAGCATACGATACATTGGAGAAGTTAGCTTAGAACTCTCTACTGATAACCTCCAGCATAAGAAGAGTTGGACGATTAGATATTGATGGAGGAATGGGCATGGCCATAGAGATGTCAAGAATGACTAAGGAGATGCAGTCAGTTAAGGAACTTATGAAGAACATGTTCAAGCCTAGTGCCCAAGTTAGCCAAATTATAGATGACACAATGACTGGAGTAGAGGGACAAATGGAGTAGGAGGAAGCTCTAGTTCTAGGAGGTTTCCAAATGCAATGGAATGACCTCTTCTCTAACATTTATAACCCAAGTTGGAGAAACCACCCTAATTTCTCTTGGAGCAACAACAACAATTCAAATAACAATCAAGGGTACCATAATCAATGTTTCAACATGTATAACAACCAAGGAGGTTCAAGCAACAACAATCAATGGGGAAGCACAAACAATAACCTAAAGAACAATTTCAACTCTTAGACAAACCCATACCAGCAGAAGACCAAGTCGTTTGAAGAAGTGATGAGAGATTTCATTTAGACAACTGAGCATGCTTCCATAGCTATCAGGAACTCACAAAGTTCAACAGAATAGTTGTTAAAACTACATACAGAGAAACGACCAAAGGTTTAATGGCATGGATGCCTCTATCATGAAGTTAAAGACTTAGCTATACCAAATCGCAAGTGCCTTAAACAATCATGAGAAGGGGAAGTCTCCTAGTAGCAGTGCACATGCCAAAATGTTAAAGGTTGTTCATGGAGGGTGTGTGAAAATAGAGAAGGAAGAAACTACACAGGACCCAAAGAAAGCTTTGGAAGATGTAAAGTGTGGAAACTTGCAGGAGTTAGAGAAGTCTACAAAGGGAAATGAGCAGAAGGTGAGGGAAAGTATTCCGACGAAGTTAGAAGACCCCGATAACTTCATCATAGTCGTCACCATATGAGACTCACCAAAGATGGGATCAGTGCTTGACATGGGGGCTAGCATCAATATGATGCCTTTGAAGATATGCCAGCAGTTGAATATTCAATCTGTCAAGCCTACCGAAATAATGCTCCGGATGGAGGATAACTCCCCATAATCCTGCATGGTACAGTGGAAATTGTGGAGTTAGATGTGCAAGGACTTAAGGTCCTGGTAGATTTTGTGATACTAAAAGTTGAAGATGAAGAACCCGATGAGAGGGATTGGAAGTTTCTTTTTGGGAGGTCATTTATGGCCACAACTGGGATGGTGGTAGATGTAGTGTCTAGGAGATTGTCCTTTAGCTTTGGCAGGAAAGGTGTTACATTCTATGTTGACCAGCCTAAGGAAAGAAGGAATGAAGGAGGATGTTTTGTTTTGGAAGCACCAAAGTGTAGGAAAAAGAAAAGCAAGGTGTGTGACCTTGTGAAAGCATTTGAAATGGCTTCAAAGATGGAAGAAGGCCATCACGATGGTGTGAAAGAACAAGATGAAATGAGGCTAGAAGATATGATCGTTGATGAACAAGTGCTTGAAGAAGTGGCTAGAGCCTATGAACTTGAAAAGGAGAACAAAAAGCTAGCACTTGAAGTCAAGCTTCTCAAGACGGAAAATGGAATTCTAAGAAAGAAGGTTCAAGTCTCCACCATCAACAAAGAGTTGGGTGAACGGCTTAAGGCCTTGAGAAGGAAAACGAGTCAATATCAAATGACCTAGTTGAACTTGCCAAACTTTCAAAAGAACTCAAAGAGGAATATGCAAGGAAGATTAGGAAATTGTTGATGGAAGTGGAACAAAAAGCAAATGCCTTAAATAGGACAATGAAGAATTGAGCCAGAAAGAGGAGGTATTGAAGGTCACCAAGGTCAAAGAATGCGACTACATTGTCCAACTTGACTTAGTGGAAACGGAGGTGACGACTTTTCAAGTGAGGCAACACCAAAGGCATCAAGTTCAATTGTCATAATGGAGTTATTCTCACTTCCCTCCTACTTGCTATTTTTGTTCAAAATAAGGACATATCAAGTCAAATTGCTTTAAATTTCAAGGGTTTAGGGAAAACCGAGATAGGTCTAGGAAGAACCCCACAAGAGTTAAGAGGGTTTGGGTTCAAAAAGACCTAGTGGATCAAGTGAGGACAAAAGGGATGGGTAAGTCAGAAGAGTCATTGACACCCATATGGGTTGTCAAAAAAATGTACTTCCCCATTTGGACAAACTACCTTTGGTTGATCCAAGTCCCACCATGAGTGCATCACATTGAACATTAGGATGCATGCTTAGGTTACACAATCTATTTTCTATTGAGAGTAGGTGTTGTCCATTTTATTGTGATTAACTTGTGCATAACGTCATTGGGTAGTTATAAGTTGTGGTGAAAATCTATTGTGTAATCTATTTTAAGATATTGTTGTGTATTTTTCATGTTTGTTTTGTTGTTATTAAATGAGTAAGGCAAGAAAGGTTTATGGTTGTAATGTTTATGTTTAGGGAAAGCAGTCAAGATTTGAGTTATGCAGAGATTCGGGTTAGGGTCCAAGAAGTCCAAAAAGTCTGACAAGTAGGTGCCACCTCACAAATATGCCTTGCACAAGGATTTTGAAGACCGTCTAAGTTCCCTTAGATGGTGGTTGATGATTATTGAGAAGGGGATATGGGTGCAAGAGTTGGGTTCCACCACCATACCAGCGATGATAAGTGATAAAGGATAAGGGACTTACACAAGTTCTCCTTCTAAATACTACAGGAGAATCATAGAAGAGTTCTACCCTGGTTTAGCCCCAGATAAGTACAATAGGGGTGCATAGGTCATGGTCATGGGAGTACAGTAGACATAGCAAACATCAACATGCATTTGAGGACGGAATTACCAAGTGACCCAGCTGTGTTGAGTAGGATGAGACAATGAGTGAGATGGAATGACTTATTCATCAAGAAGAGTGTGGACATGGTCAATGAGCTAGTCATACAGAATATGGACTTCTAGGTAGCTCTAAACTAACCTCTCCGGCACAATAACTTAAAGATAGAGCTTAGTCTGTGGCATATCTTCATCTCTCACTCAATAAGGCCACGGACTCACCGGACAACAGTTGCATTCGAGGTGGCTATGCTTCTACACTGCATATAGAACATGCGGTACATTGATGTTTGCTATTGGGTGAAAGATGATATCCTAATGGTAGACAATATAAGGAGTGAGACCTAGCCTTTACTATTTCGATGCCTAATTACAACACTTTGCAGGCAGGCATGTGTAGATATGTCAGATGAACCACATGACTGGCCACTGTAAGACATTCAGATTATAACCTAGAACACCTTGATGGTCGAAACGACCTCTTGAGTTCAAAGAAGAAAACATGAAAGAAGAAGGCAAAAGCTGAAGGAAACACCAGCAAGCAACCACATGTTGATCTATATGAGATAGATTACGATCAACCAGGGATGTATTTTAGCTAGATGCCTTCAGTTCCTCCAGTTGCTGGGGATTACCAAGTGTCATGGCAGACTAGGATTTCAAGGATGGCGAGCCTCCAGACTATAATGAACTTAATGGGATCCAGCTTCACCTTAGATATCAGGGATACAAAAAAGGAGATCAGTCAGCTTCGCTCAGATGCCATGGATAACATTAAGGATCTATGGACTAACATCACAGGCATGCGCGAGGAGCTCGGACTAGTCCCATACTCGAGGATTAAGAAGAGGTCCACTCCACCATAATTCCCTATAGGAGGGCCCACCATTGATCTCAATGCAGCAGAGTTCCAGGCGATAATGGAGAGGTCAAGGAGGGAGCTTGAGGAGAGAGACAGAGCTGAGCTTGATCCTAGAGGCAAGGTCCCGATGGTCGATGACGGAGCAGAGTCTGAGTCAGACGATGATTGATTGAAAATACAAACACGGTTATTTTGCCTAAAACTAACCTATGAGAGGTGAATAGGTTATTAAACCTTTTTCAATCCTTTGAAATAAAAAAAAATTTCTCCCTCCGGATAGCTTGTATCACAATCTAATAAGCACATATAAGCACATATAGACCACTGATGAATATATTCAAAGTATTAATGATTACAATGTCTATATTATACAACAGAATAAATACTACTAAAAAAATAAACTAATAGTCACTTGTTCTTACAAGAGCAAATAACACATATACATAAATCAAAGAGATAAGGATAAAGAAATGTGACACATGATTTTTACATGGTAAAACCTCTTAAGAGGAAACATCCATGGGTTGATTCCACAACCACCGGCAAAACAACTTTCACTAGTAAGATAAAATTACACCCTCATAAGTGACCAATCCACATGATACACTTCCTATTGGATATCCCTTCTATCCTACCCTTATGAAAGAGTTGCCTACTCTTTAACCATACCACATCACATGCCACTAGAGAGCAACTTCCTAACCATAGCAATCCACATGCCACTATGAAGATTTCCTTCTACGCTCTAACCATAGCACTTCACATGCCACTAGAGAGAAACTCCCTAACCATAGCAATCCTCATGCAACTAGGAAAATTTCCTCATACTCTCTAACCATAGCACTTCACATGCCACTAGAGAGCAACTCCCTAACCATAGTGAAAAAAAAACTCTAAGAGTGATAAAACTAACCTAGATTGGGGGGGGGGGGGGGGGGTGAATAGGGTTTAACTAAATTAATTTCCATATTTTTGTTAGTCAAAATTAATCACAACAAAACCCTAACAAACAATCATTGTAACAAGATACGGAAAATAAAATAAAGACACAATGATTTATTTTACGTGAGAAAATTCCAATATTGTAAAAACTCCTGGGCTTAAAAGCCACTCGAACCCTCAAATCAACTATTTACAAATACGATTACAACCTAGGTTGACCACATCACACCTAATCGGTTACTGATCCGTCTTTGCTACCTGCGGGCCTTTAATAGTGATTTCAGGCTCTTGCTTGTACACTACCAATGGCACATACAAAACTCAACTTTCATGATATCTTCCAACCGTTACAATGATGTTTTAGGTTTATTTATACATGCATCGAACCCTAATAATTGAGTCACAAGTTAAGGAAAGTTGATGACATTTAATGAAACTCTAACTTGTCAGAGTTGTGATTATCTTTTTTCTTGTTCTGCGCCTTTTGCGTATTAAATGCATTAGATCTCTTGCCTAATCTGGACTCTGACATCTTTAAGGAGGTTTGTTTCCTTATCAGAGTATTCTTCGAGACACCTTATTTGAGTAAGACTCTTTCTCTGTGTATTTGAATCGTGATTGCATTGAATTCAATGTTATCCACGTGTCGCTCAACCGACCATCTACTAGACCCGACCAAACCTCACTCTCCCCGACCGGTTACTTAACCCCTGGCCGGATGTCTTGACCCGACCATCTTAGTGATCCTGACTGGTTACTCAATCGAGTTATTTCTACCCGATCATCTGGGCAACCCCGACCAGGTCTCGTGAAATCATCTTTGGTCAACTTAGGTTAGTTTAGCCTGGTTGATTTTTGGTGACATGGCATCTCTGACTACCGTGAATCTTGGTGATTATGCTGACTTGTCATCCTTCTAGATTTTATCAATAACAGTGTATATATTGATCATATAAATATATATATTTGGATTTGGCATGCATTGATTTATTCATTTATTTTTTTGGATTAATGGTCAAGCCAAAGGCTATTGTGAGTACTGTTGTGAATATACAGGGTTTAAATTGCACAAATATATAACCCCATTCAGTTTGGGGGTTCTGATTGCCCACATTTCGTACAGGTCTTATACATGCATATAGCTTCATTCAGTTTGGGGGTTGTTGTTCCCTATTCCATTCCATCAATTTTGTTAAAAATGCTTGATGTTGTTTGTGAGCATAAATGTTAGTGCTTGTGCTTAATTGCAAGATTGTATTGTTTGCCTTATCTCTTATTGAGCCTATTTTTAGTCGTTTTGTTTTTTTTTTGGGCAGTGATTGTGCATGATTAGTGCCTAGTTTTTGTGTTTGTGTCAACTTAGGTCCGTGCTGCTAAGCCGGGCTATCTTGTCTTCAACATTGAGGACAATGTTGGGCTTTGGTTTGGAGGTGTATACGCCTTTGTGGGTTGTATTTTTTATGTTTTGAGTCTTATCATTTGTCTTTTAAGTCATTTTTGGTCCAATTTTTTCTAATTTGTCGCATGGCCAAAATTTCGAGCTCTCATTAGCTTGTGTGTGATACCTTGAGCGTGTTCTTGGCGAGTTTACCTATCCGTAGTGAGCTTGTGTACTAGCTAGCTGTCACTTTAGAGCTCTCACTTGCACGTCATGGGCAAGTCTCATCCTTTTTGTGCTTGAGTTGAGAGGACTCAGTGCTCTTGCACCTTGTTCTAATAGTGGAGACTACCCATGAGTTCACAAACACTGCCTATGAAAAAGCGCGCTGAGTGTTATAACTTTTTCTATTCTTTAAACACTTTTCTGGTCACACATTTCACATGCCATAGGACATTACATTTCATTTATATTGTGGATTGCATGATGGATACATTCATTCCCTTGATAGACAAATTATAGAAATGATCTTAGACAATGTGTGTGTAAATTAACTACTTAAAAAGCCTAAACACATTCAATTACCTACTGTGTGCTCCAACGCCAAATTTGAGGCCAAACACTTACCCTTTCTTTTGGAACCGAATATAAACCATATACCCTTAGCCAAACACATGCCTACCTTTTATCGCCAATCACGTTAAGGTGTATGTGTTGTGAGGTGTATGAAATGTGTAATGCTCTCATAGGAAAATAGTGTGTACTCAGACAATTTTTTTAATTGTGCAAGCAATGACTCAAAATGTAAAAGTGCCAACAATTTGCACTTATAGCCAAATCGTCAAATGAAAAGTGTGCAAAAAAAAGGGGGGCAAATGCAAAGGAAAGAAAAGAAAAGAAAGGCACAAGAGCCTAGTGGTTCAATGTAAAGTACTCACAAAGTTAGAGTACAAGTGTGAAGCACAAATGTGTGTGAAAGGGAATGCCTAGACACTAGTGTAAATTTGTTTGTAAAGTAGAGCTAAATATAGAGGTGTGTGTACTTGAGTTTTAGCATGATTGGTGATCTTTGAACTCTTAAGTTTCCTTATTTCTTTGGTTCACTACACTTAACCCCATGGCCCAATTACAATCCAAGGGAAAGACCTTTTTGATCCATTATGAGTCTAAATTGGGAATGTTTGCTGAAACATGATCTTCTACATTCATGGCATAGTGATTCTTTCCTAGGCTAGTTCACGATAAAATAGTGGTCTTTCAATATTCATTATATGCAATGCTTTTGAATCCTATGCATAAATTCTATCATTGCATACCTTGCATAAGTAAGGACTTAGGACTCCGAGCAGAATGAAAAGAGAGTTTCCACATGAGGCTTAGAGTCGAGGTGAATTATGCTCGAGGTGTAAGAATGAATAGTTCTCAATATGAGAGCACTCTTAGGTGTGGGATTCATGATCGTGGGAGTTTCCCTTTAGTGCCTTTGAGTTTCTTTAGAACATTGTCCATGTGTCTACTCTTCTCCATCACACTCCATTGCATCCCATCACTAGTTGGAAATGCGGCATTTTGATTAGTTTGTTTATGTGTAGGAAAATTTTAGATTGAGTCCTGCTTTGTCATGTCTTATTTGTTTTGTCTTGTGTTTGCTCGAGGACGAGCAAATGATAGGTTTGAGAGTATTTGATCGTGTCAAAATTGTGCTATATTTTAGCCCTTATTTCCATGTCCTTTGCCTTACTTTTCAAGCATATTTTAGTTTCTAATAGGCTCTTTTCTAGTTATTGCAGGCTTTCAATGTATTTTAGCCATTGAAGTTGCAAAGTGGGATTTTCGGGTGCAAGACGGTCAAAGTTTGAGAAGCAAGATCCAGTGCACTAGTGACACTGCGGCTCTGTACCCGCACAAGAAGACCACAGTGGGTGGGTAAAGACCCGCGTAGCCGCGTACCACCCGCGGTCTGAAGACCTCTCAAATAAAGAATGGCCAGTACGCGGGTAAAGACCCGCGTACCACCCGCGGTCTGAAGATCATCAAATTCCTAAAAGTGCCCAGTGCACGGGTAAGGACCCGCGTACTACTCGATGTCCGAAATGAAGATTTCAAAGACGATGCCCAGTGCACGGGTAAGTACCAGCGCACTACCGGAAAACTGTGGCTCAAAAGAAGACCAAGGAAATGTGCACTAGTCATATCGCAGGCCTACACTAGAGCACATCGGGAAAGCGGACCAGCGCCCTACATCAGAATCCTTGCTTACATTAGCTTTTCAGACCTATTGTTGAGAACCATATATATACCTCCTTACCTTAGGTCAGACACACACCCACACTTACATTTCCCTGGCATTTTCTCTCTCTAGATCTAGGAATATCCTCCCACCAAATCCAAATTCATTTTCCTATCAATCCCTTCACCAAATCAATCCCTACATCTGCTATTCAACCTCCATTCACCAAAACTCAATTACCCACTCAATGAGCTTTCATTTAGAAATCTTTGGAGAAAAAGAAGGCTTGAAAAAAAGGAATCTCAGCTCTCCAATGGGTTCACTCTATACTCTTGTTTCTTTTATTTTCCATTGTATTGATATTATGAGTAACTAAACCCAATTTGGTGGTTGATGTAATAAATTCATGGATTATGGGTTTTCCACCATAATAGATTTGATTAATTTAGTTTCATTCATTGTGCTTAATTGTGTTTAATCTTCTCTTGAATTAAGTAGGATTCCAACTCTTGATTCTTGTTGATTGATTGAACTTATTTGAGTGATTGCACTTTAATTGCATTTCTTTGGGGATTAAGTATGCTCTCCAACTCTTAATCCACTTAGAGGTTCAAAATTGATCTATAATACATTTGACACTCTTCTTGGGTTGCGTAGGCACTCCAACTCCCAATTCATGCTAGAAGTTGAATTGTGATGTCTTTGTGGGTCAAGTAGGCTCTCCAACTCTTAGGATCATATTTGGTGTCAATTTATGTTTTTAACTATCCACACTAAAGGTGTATTTTAACTAAGCTTATTTGAATTGGAAGGGGTATATTATGAGCTCTCCAATCCAATATATCCCGGCTAGTGTGAAAGTGGTGGGTTGTGAGCTCTCCAATACAAGTCATCCCGGCCACCTTATTTCTATCCAAAGCAAGAGTGAAAGGGCTGGATTATGAGCTCTCCAATCCAAACCATTCTGTAAACTTGAGTTAGGAAGATAAGCCATATATCGGTCGAATCGGTCTTAAGAAATGGATTGCCCACTATTTGTGGGTGAATTGCATCGACTCACATACTTCTCATCATATCTTGTCATTCGTATTCTTACTATCTTAGTTTAGATTTAGGTTAGCTTAATTGTAGTTGCAATTTAGTTTATGATCTTGTTACCAAAATCTTTGAATCATTTACCTTTTAGTGCATTTTACTTTTATTGCTTGTTAGTGCTAGAGCTCTATTAGTCATAGGCTAGCCGATCGATCCATGTGGAAGATACCCGACTTGCCACCATACTTGTTTTGTAAACCATTTTGAGTGAATTTTGTGATTTTATAAATTCTTTTGATAAACACTTTTCATGTACAAAATAGCACTTGTCAAAACCCTATTAACACCATTTACGGAGGCCCATCGATAGGCATTAGCAATAGAGATGGGAGATCCGAAATCTGTGAATTGATAGATGGCAGGAAAAGTCCCAGTGTCTACCTCGTCCACAGGGCCCCAAAGAAACCTCGTCAAGAATGGGGTCCAGGTACTATCTCAAATGAAGATATACATGAGACGTGGATGCAAAACCAAATGATGCGATAGTCATATTGGAACAAATAGGGCACTGGGATGTCTAGAGAGTCATGATAGATAATGGCAGTTCAACCAATATCGTGCATCTCACCGTCTACGAACAGTTAGGCCTCGAATGCCAAGATCTGGAGGTTTTTCACACCCCTCTTTAAGAAATTTGGAGGGGTGGAGATTCGGCCCTCAGGGCAGGTGAAACTCCTAACAAAATAGGCAAAGACCCCTATAGCACTACAACCATGCTCAAATTTGTGGTAGTGGATCTACCCCACTGACCTTATAATACACTATTGGGAACATCTTTTCTTAATAAGATCCAGGTAATTACATCAACGTATTGCGTCAAGGTCAAATTCCTGACTAAGTATGGCGTGTGTGAGGTCATGGGCAATCAATAAACAGGAAGAAGAACGAAACTCTCCGTTTTCAAGGACCACGAAATCCAAGACTCACGGGCGGCATGGGAAGAACAGCCAATGAAGAGTGGCTGAGATCGACCAAGGACAAGATTCTGCAAGAAGCAGTGTGGGTCGTCGTGCATAACACCGACACCCATTACTACTATTTCTGTTTTTATTTTGTTTTTTCTCTTTTAAATATGTTTACACCGAACCCTTGAGGGGGTCGAGTCACAAAGTATTCAAAATATTTAATCAAATAAAGCTTCTTACAGACTAAGTGAGTTCAATCTAGCAAAGCAAAAGCGAAAATGGGATTCGAACCTCTAAGCCAAATACAATTTGCGCACTTCATAAAATCAAACCCAAAGAGCATATATTAATTCCAAATTCGCCAGCAAATGGCACTAATAATAAAGAAAAAGCTCAAAGGGACTAGTGGGACAACAATCTCCCCTCAACTAATTTGCACGCCAACTCTAACACCTAACAGCGCTAAAGTTTGATTCATATCGGCTAAACGCTCGAGCAAAGTTAAAGACTGAGACTTACCCAGGACAAATTGCTACAGACCTCACTTTGTTAGTAATCCGGCCACCTCACAACGGTTAAGTTTGATTCGTCTCTACTAAACGCTCGAGTAGCGTTAAAGACTAGGACTTACCCCAAGATAAAATGCTGCCGACCTCGTACATTAAAGACTGAGACTTACCTTGGATAAAGCAATGTCAACTTGACTTTATCAAAAATCCGGCCACCTCGTGGCGGTAAAGTCCAAACCATTTTGGCTAAACTCCCGAATAACACAAAGTCTAGGATTTGCCTTAGCACATCAAAGACTAGGATCAGCCCTAGCACAAAATACCAATACTTGGGCAACACTCAGGAGTAGCACATCTAAACCCACAACGTTTAAAACTGGGCAACACCTAAATTTTTGGCAGTAGGCGAGCTGAAGGACTTAAAGTCTCACTCATAAGCCTCACCAAGTACTAGAAGTTCCGAATGATACATTAGGCTCTCTGGAGAAGCGCCTAGGGGCAGGACTAGTTTGTATAAATTTTTTCCTCCATATACTAGATCAGCTCTGACATGGCCTACGAAAAGGGAGCAATGGTTGTTAGGATTATACTCAATAGCAAGAGTGTAATAATATTTTTGACAATCTTTTCATATTAATGATTTCTGGTTTAACAAATCTTATAGCATTTATAATTTAATTATTATAATTGTCAAAAGTAAAAAATCATAAGGTCAAAGACTATAAGAGATGAAGAATTGTTCGTACATCTGGATATATATGAGGTAGACACAATTCTTTAGTTAGTCTTAAACAATATTCACACCTTAAGATAGACGTTGGGCTCATTTACCTTGTTAAAGTTGTAGATTCTTTGCTAGCATTTGAATGAGATCAAATGTGTTATGATGAGTCTAAAATCATCAAAGTGTAGTGTCTTTAGGTAAAAGAATCTAGTGCACTAGGTGCATTGAATAGGATCACTGTGAAATACTTTATCCAGAACCGTCAATGGATAAAAGTTTTCACTTAAGGACAGTCGGATAGTCTATCTCAATCCTGAGATAAATGATGGACTTATGGTTACAAGTATTGTCATTTGAGCTGTCAATAAGTACAATTATATAGCATAGTCTATCCTTGATGGTTTGGTGGTATTCATTTGTTAATCGATAAAGGACTTTATTTATAGATATGGACATCGTGGCTCCATTTATTAAATATGATTAGAATATCATCATATGGATATTTTGAGGTATTGGATATTAAATCTTAACATTAAGTTTTCAATAGAGTCTATTGAAACATGGCTTATAGACAAGTCAAAATATCTGTAGGGAAAAATCGATATAAAACGCAGCGGAAGAAACGAAAAATAGATTTCGTATGGTGTTAAAATTTTTCTCAAAGTTGAACCTTAACCTTTTAATTGATTAAACTCAAATATATACGGTTAGAGTTAAATACCTCTTGAAGCGTGATCCGATTGATTTACGTCGATTGGTAATCCGCAAAATCTTTTCCGATGCCCGTGAACAGTACCCGCGTGAACAGTGATCGCGAACAGTACCCTGCGTGAACAGTACACACCCCCCCCCCCCCCCCCCCCCCTCCCACCCCCCCCGTGAACAGTGATCGTGAACAGTACCGCGAGATCTTCCAATCCGAACACGTACGTGAATCACCTAGAAGCGTGGTCTCCCTTTTTCTTTGAATTGCAAACCTGAGAATGGATGAACAAAGTTTTCTTTTTCTTTTGTTAGTCACAAAACAATCAAAAGAAGACAAAAATTATTCCGGTCACTTTTGAGTTCTCAATCTAATGATCGAAACTCGCGTGAACCTAATTCGATGTTGTACACACAAGCTTATTGATGAACAAGCAATCAGTGTACTATCAAAGAATAATCTCTTCTCTCTTTTTTGTTTAGTAGAATAAAAATTATCCTTTTCTATGAATTGAGAAGAAGAAGAAAAATTGAATCATTCAATCAACTATCATGGTGGCCGAATTCTATATGTGGTATTATATAGGTGGCCGAAATTTTGCTTCCTCTTCTATTTAGGATTGCCGAAATCTTCCTCTAAATGGACTAGGGTTGCCGCAAATCACATACCAAAAAGAGTTTGTGTTGCACCCTAATTTCCATCAACCTTTAGACTTCAAAACCTAATCCAACTCATAGATATTTTTATTCTTTTATTGACTAAATAAAAAAACTTCTTATTTGATTAAATAAATAAAATTAATTATTTATTTTCTTATCAAACAAGTCTTTTACTTTTAATATACTACTACCAATAGTATAACTTTAGGAAATATATTTCCTGATCAGAAAAAGATTTGTTTCTTAATTAAACAATTAATTAATAAATTAACTAATTCTTATTTAATTAAAACAATGAAACAAAATAATATATTAGGTTAATATATACACCTTGCCGCCCCACTTATATAAATGGGCCATATATTATTTTCTTATTTCATTTAATCCATTGGACTTTAAATAAAAGCCCACATGTGAACCAAACTCATTCTTACTAAAAGAAACAAGCTCACATGTCTCCTTTTAATATATTAATATAATAGTGCAGCCCATTAATTAACTAATAGACATATTATATTCTTGATATATTAAAAACAATTCTAGATGGACCCTTAAATCGGCCTGGTAGAATATATCAAGTGGTCCATGCAAATACGTGTGGATTGGGGATCTTGGAAGGCTATCTAAATTTAAGCTTCAATAGACACAACCTAATCACAATCAACAAATGATTCACTTAGGTCCAATCTATTAATTTTAACTCATTCCACTAAAAAGTTAAAATTGAACTCTTAAATAAAGATAGAACAAGGAGATGTTTCTCATTCATACCCTAGACAATCTTATAGGAGATGGTGTATCCTCATGAATAATATCAGTCATCGCCAAGAGCTCATAGACCGCCTATAGCTCTCCAAGTTACCATATTTCCTTATATAACCACATTTCGAACTTGGATACTTTGACTTGTCCAGAAGCCATGTTTTCAATAATCATTATTGAAAACTCAACGTTGAGATTTGATATCCAATACCTCAAAACATCCATATGATGATATTATACTCTCATTTAATAAATGGAGCCACGATGTCCATATCTATAAATGAAGTCCTCTATCGATTAACAAATGTATACCACCAAACTATCGAGGATAGACTATGCTATATAATTGTACTCATTGATAGCTCTAATGATAACACTTGCAACCATAAGTCCATCATTTATCTCAGGATTAAGATAGACTCTCCGATTTTCCTCTTTAATGAGAAGACTTATATCTAGTGACGGTTCTAGATAAAGTATTTCATTGTGATCCAGTTCAATGCACCTAGTGCACTAGATTCTTTTACTCGAAAACCTTTCGATGATTTTAGACTCATCATACTCATTTGATCCCACTCAAATGCTAGTAAAAGAATTCTACAACTTTAACAAGATAGAGGTGCCCAACCTTTAACTTAAGTTGTGAACGTTATTCAAGACTAACTAAAGAATTGTGTCTACCTCATACATATCCGGATGTATGAACAATTCTTCATGTCTCATAGTCTTTTGACCTTATGATTATTTACCTTGACAATTATAATAATAAATGCTATAAGTAATTGTAAGAATCAGAATTCACTTTATTAATATGAGAAGATTGTCAATTACAATATTACACTCTTGCCATTGAGCATAATCCTAACAATCTCCCACTTGCTCTATAGCAAGTGTGTCATATCTCTCATTCCCATGTTCTCTAGATGTCCATCAAAACTCTTCTGAGGTAAAGCCTTTGTGAAAAGATCAGCTAGATTTTCTGCTGACGCGATTTTGGTGATCGTCACGTCTCCCCTATGAACAATTTCCCTCAAAAGGTGATACTTCCTTTCAATGTGTTTACCTCTCTTATGACTTCTTGGTCCTTTCGAATTAGCCACTGCACCACTGTAGTCACAGTGTATAGTGATCTGCTTATTCGCACTAGGAACCACTTCTAAGTCAATCAAGAATTGGCGGAGCCAAACAGCCTCTTTGGCAGCTTCGCATGCAACAACATACTCAGCTTCCATGGTGGAATCAGCAATACAAGATTGCTTGATACTCCCCCATATGACTACTCCTCCTCCAATGGTAAACACAGATCCTGATATGGATTTTCTGGAGTCAGAATCCTACTGGAAATCAGAATCTGTATACCCAACGGGAATTAAATCCCCTCCAGCATATACAAGCATATAATCTCTAGTTCTCTTGAGATACTTGAAAATATGCTTGACTGCCGTCCAATGATTAGGACCAGGTTTCGATTGAAACCTGCTAACTATGCCAACAGCAAAACAAATATCTGGTCTAGTACAGAGCATTGCATACATGAGACTTCCAACTGCCGAGGCATATGGAACTCTACTCATGAATAGCTCTTCATGCACATTCTTAGGTGCTTGACCCTTAGAAAGTTTGATTCCATGTCTAAAAGGTAACATACCTTTCTTGGAATCTTGCATGGTGAATCTAGACAAGATTTTATCAATGTATGAAGCTTGGGATAATGCAATCGTTCTATTCTTTCTATCCCTTATTACTTGGATACCAAGAATATAACTTGCTTCTCCTAAGTCCTTCATATCAAATTGTTTTGCTAACCATTATTTCACTGATGTCAATACACCTACATCGTTTCCAATGAGTAGTATATCATCAACATAAAGAATGAGGAAAACCAACTTGTCGCCTTTGATCCTCTTGTATATACAAAGGTTCGTCAGGGTTTTGAATAAATCCAAAACCCTTTACAGCTTGATCGAACCTTATGTTCCAGGATCTGGATGCTTGCTTTAGTCCATATATGGACTTTTGCAACTTGCATACTCTTTCTTCTTGGCCTTTTTCAATGAATCCCTCTGGTTGCATCATGTAGATGCTCTCGTCAAGACTTCCATTAAGGAAAGCTGTCTTGACGTCCATTTGCCAAATCTCTAGGTCTAGAGATGCTGCAATGGATAAGAGTATCCTAATGGATTTAAGCATGGCCACAGGTGAGAAGGTTTCCTCGTAATCGATACCTTCTTTTTGTGTATAACCTTTAGCTACTAGTCTAGCTTTAAAGGTTTCCACCTTACCATCCATACCTCTTTTCCTCTTGTATACCCACTTGCACCCAATGGGTTTTATCCCTTTAGGCAAGTCTATAAGAGACCAGACTTTGTTATTGAACATCGATTCAATCTCGGATTGCATTGCCTTTTGCCAATGACGACAATCAACATCCTCCATAGCATCCTTGTACGTGTAGGGATCATCGTCGTCCGGGAGATTCTCAACAGATTCTCCTAGACCGATATATCTTTCGGGTTGTGTTCTAACCCTCCCACTACGACGAGGAATGGTAGGTTGTTGATCTTGTGTTGGAGTGGAACTTACAATTGGGCTGGGTTGTGAAACCTCTTATGGAATTGTATCTACTGACATCTCATTCAGGACAATTCTACTTTTGGGCACAAAATTATTCATATAGTCCTTTTCTAGAAATGAAGCATTTGTTGAAACAAATACTTTTAGATCAGAAGGACCATAGAAATAATATCCTTTAGTTCTTTTTGGATACCCCACAAATATACATGTTTCCGAACGGGACTCCATCTTTTCTGTCTTTCCTTTCAACACATGTGCAGGACAACCAAATATCCTCATGTAGTTGTAAACTAGGCTTTCGCCCAGTCCATAATTCATGTGGGGTTTTAGGGACAGATTTAGATGGTACATCGTTTAGAATATATATTGTTGTTTGTAGAGCATATCCCCAAAAAGAAATAGGAAGTGTTGAACTCAACATTGATCTAACCATCTCTAAAAGAGTCCTATTTCTCCTTTCTACTACCCCATTTTGTTGAGGTGTACCTGGTGCAGAAAGCTGAGAAACTATCCCATTATCAAAAAGATATTGCTGAAACTCTCCAGATAGATATTCTCCACCACGATCAGATCTCAAGATTTTTATATGTTTCTCAAGCTGATTTTCTACTTCAGCTTTGAATGCTTTGAACATATCAAATGCATCCGACTTATGTCTCATGAGATACACGTAACCAAATCTTGAGTAATCATCTGTGAAGGTGATGAAGTACTCATATCCACCTCTAGCTTGAATGCTCATAGGACCACATACATCAGTGTGTACTAGTCCTAAACATTCAGTGGCTCTTGCACCTTTGGTATTGAATGGCCTTTTGGTCATTTTACCTTCCAAACAAGATTCACAAGTTGGTAGATCATCAACCTTTAAGTCACTTAAAGGTCCGTCACTTACCAATCTTTTAATCCTATTAAGGTTAATGTGACCTAGGCGTAAATGCCAAAGATAGGTTTCATCTTTTGATAATTTTACTCTTTTATGATTAGGTTCCGTTATTTCTGTGTCTAACGAGTGAGAGATATTTCTATGCAAAAAGAATAAACCGTTTTCCAATGTACCTTTGCAAACAACTTTTTCATTCTTACTAATAATAAAAGTTTTATTAAAAGTAACTGAATATCCAAACTTATTTAAACAAGAAACTGAAATTAAATTCCTCTTGAATTGAGGTACATAATAAACGTCTATTAAATCTAAATGCCTACTAGAATCTAAAATAACTCTAATATCTCCCACTGCACTTGCAGACACTAACGTTCCGTTGCCTAAGCGCAAATTGACTTCATCTTCATTCAACCTTCTCTTTTCCTGAAACCCCTGCAAGGAATAACAAACATGATTAGTGGCTCCAGAGTCTATGATCCAAGAATCAGTAGAATCTGCCAGAAAACATGTTTCTAGATAATTAACATTACCTTCTTCCTTCTTTTTCTGGGAGTTTGGGCAATCTCTTTTCCAATGTCCCTTTTCACCATAAAGGAAGCATTTCCCTTTGATCTTGGTTACTTTCTTGGTTTCCTTCTTGGTAGGCACAAGTTGCTTTTTCTTCTGTTGTTTCTTGACCTTCTTACGGGTCTTAACAGTAGCAACTTTACCAACCAAATGAATCTCTTGACCTTTGTTTTTCACAAGGATCTTTTCAGCGCTTTGAACATCTTGCATCAGACCCTGCAAGGTGTATTCCTTTTTGTTCAAGGTGTAGTCCAACTTGAACTGATCAAAGGAATCTGATAGTGAGTTAACTACCATATCAATTTTGGTCTCACCATTAATCTCAGCACCATTTAGTTCAGCAATATTGAGATGTGCTATGACTTTCATCATGTGATCTTTCACAGATTGTCCAGGTTTCATCCTAAGATTCATAAAAGCAGTCACTGCCTCTCTCTTAGTCGTCCTAGACCTCATAGCAAACATTTTCTCTAGAGACATCATTATATCAGCAGCGGACTCCATTCCTTCATGTTGCTGTTGCAACACGTCGGAGATAGTGGCCATAATGTAACATTTTGCCATATCATCAGAAGTCTTCCACTGCTCATACTCATCTCTTTGCATCACATTAGATTCATTATTAGGAAGGGGTGGTTTAGGAGTGGTCAGAACAAACTTATTTTTTTCACTTTGCAGCAACAACCCAATTTTCCTTTTCCATGTTACGTAGTTATCTCCAGTTAAGGTGTTATCTTTTAGGATGTTCATAAGTGATGGGGTCATGATTTCTGATTAAAACAAAAACATATATAAGTAAATAATCATGATAATAGCACTTTTAAAAATTTATCTTGAATTAAAATAAATAATTCAATCATAAAAATTCAACGGTGATCCAACACCCATAAATATTACGCCTCCTTTAGGAGTTCGCACTATTTACTAGTTAGATTAGGTCCCACCTAATTGTTAACATAACAACCAACGTTTTTAATTTTAGCCTTGTAATTTTTATTAACAAGAACTCCTGGGAGGATATTAATAAAATTACATTGAGTGTGTTACCAAGATATCGACCCTCAATTTTCTCTCACGAATATCCCTCCTTGGGGAGTAGATTTCGTTTAAGTCAATTGTCTAGTCTATCATTATAAGGAAGTATATTGTTAAATTCCATTTATGGACGCCCCTTGGGGGGATTACCAAAAATAATAAAACTCAACTAATCTTGGAGGCCATAGGTGTTCTTGCACACCTTCTCCCACTCAATTATTTAAGGCTTGTGATTAAATCCCAAAGAATGATTTTTACCAAGTTATCTAGATGCCAATTAGATACCTAAATCATTCAATGCATGTTCATACCAAAAGAGATATATGAGTGGCACTCCTATTCTAAAATGTCATGTTATCATACAACAACAAATATTGTAATATTTAAGCAAAAGTTAAATAGCAACAATTTTGGCCCATCCTAGAAAAGTAAGTAAATTACAATTGTTAGGAATACAAGATCTTCAGGTGGCCATCAACCATACTCTCATCCATCGGCCTCCTCCCATGGACGTGCACAGCCCACAACCCCATAAAGGGGCTGCCTTGCACAGCCCATAAGGCCACACAAGGCTGTCGTGCGCAGCCCACCAAGGATTGGGCTTGCCATGCGCAGCCCAATCCAGTCCTAGGGTGCGCACAGGTGCTCGTTCTCGGTTCTGGTTGCTTTGTTTTTCTTCGTGTCTTTTAATTTTCAATACTCGAATACATTACATCATATTACGAATAAATTACTACAGTAATTTTTTATTTTATTTTACTACAGTAAGATTTACAAAAAATAAATACTGCACCTGATTACAAAAAAAATACTGCACTTATTTTACATACAAAAAAAAAAAACCCTAGCAACTACCAAGAAGGAATTATGGCGATAATAGACCACCCTTCTTGTTAAAAATCCGAAACAAAAATTACATTGAAATTCTAGGACCAAAATCAAGCAATAACAATTCACTTTATAAAACATATATAAATCCATACATTCAACATGTAATTATATATGCGAATACCTAGAGTGCTATCTCTTTCTAAAACATGTATAATCACAATAAAAAAGAAATAGATTCACGTATATATACGTTAATTAATTAAAATGTACAACCAAGGCTCTGATACCAATTGTAGGGAAAAATCGATATAAAACGCAGCGGAAGAAATGAAAAATAGATTTCGTATGGTTTTAAAATTTTTCTTAAAGTTGAACCTTAACCTTTTAATTAATTAAACTCAAATATATACAGTTAGAGTTAAATACCTCTTGACGGGTGATCCGATTGACTTACGTCGATTGGTAATCCGCAAAATCTTTTCCGATGCCCGTGAACAGTACCCGCATGAACAGTACCCGCGTGAACAGTGATCGTGAACAGTACCCCCCCCCCCCCCCCCCCCCCCCCCCCCCCGTGAACAGTACCGCGAGATCTTCCAATCCGAACACGTACGTGAATCACCTAGGAGCGTGGTCTCCCTTTTTCTTTGAATTACAAACCTGAGAATGGATGAACAAAGTTTTCTTTTTCTTTTGTTAGTCACAAAACAATCAAAAGAAGACAAAAATTATTCCGGTCACTTTTGAGTTCTCAATCTAATGATCGAAACTCGCGTGAACCTAATTCGATGTTGTACACACAAGCTTATTAATGAACAAGCAATCAGTGTACTATCAAAGAATAATCTCTTCTCTCTTTTTTGTTTAGTAGAATAAAAATTATCTTTTTCTATGAATTGAGAAGAAGAAGAAAAATTGAATCATTCAATCAACTATCGTGGTGGCCGAATTCTATATGTGGTATTATATAGGTGGCTGAAATTTTGCTTCCTCTTCTATTTAGGATTGCCGAAATCTTCCTCTAAATGGACTAGGGTTGTCGCAAATCACATACCAAAAATAGTTTGTGTTGCACCCTAATTTCCATCAACCTTTAGACTTCAAAACCTAATCCAACTCATAGATATTTTTATTCTTTTATTGACTAAATAAAAAGACTTCTTATTTGATTAAATAAATAAAATTAATTATTTATTTTCTTATCAAACAAGTCTTTTACTTTTAATATACTACTACCAATAGTATAACTTTAGGAAATATATTTCCTGATCAGAAAAAGATTTGTTTCTTAATTAAAAAATTAATTAAAAAATTAACAAATTCTTATTTAATTAAAACAATGAAACAAAATAATACATTAGGTTAATATATACACCTTGCCGCCCCACTTATATAAATGGGCTATATATTATTTTCTTATTTCATTTAATCCATTGGACTTTAAATAAAAGCTCACATGTGAACCAGACCCATTCTTAGTAAAAGAAACATGCCCACATGTCTCCTTTTATTATATGAATATAATAGTGCAGCCCATTAATTAAATAATAGACATATTATATTCTTGATATATTAAAAACAATTCTAGATGGACCCTTAAATCGGCCCGGTAGAATATATCAAGTGATCCATGCAAATACGTGTGGATTGGGGATCTTGGTGGGATATCTAAATTTAAGCTTCAATAGACATAACCTAATCACAATCAACAAATGATTCACTTAGGTCCAATCTATTAATTTTAACTCATTCCACTAAAGAGCTAAAATTGAACTCTTAAATAAAGATAGAATAATGAGATGTTTCTCATTCATACCCTAGACAATCTTATAGGAGATAGTGTATCCTCGTGAATAATATCAGTAATCGCCAAGAGCTCATAGACCGCCTATAGCTCTCCAAGTTACCATATTTCCTCATATGACCACATTTCGAACTTGGATACTTTGACTTGTCCAGAAGCCATGTTTTCAATAATCTTTATTGAAAACTCAACGTTGAGATTTAATATCCAATACCTCAAAACATCCATATGATGATATTATACTCTCATTTAATAAATGGAGCCACGATGTCCATATCTATAAATGAAGTCCTCTATCGATTAACAAATGTATAACACCAAACTATCGAGGATAGACTATGCTATATAATCGCACTCATTGATAGCTATAATGATAACACTTGCAACCATAAGTCCATCATTTATCTCAGGATTAAGATAGACTCTCCGATTTTCCTCTTTAATGAGAAGACTTATATCTAGTGACGGTTCTAGATAAAGTATTTCATTGTGATCCAGTTCAATGCACCTAGTGCACTAGATTCTTTTACTCGAAAACCTTTCGATGATTTTAGACTCATCATATTCATTTGATCCCACTCAAATGTTAGTAAAAGAATTCTACAACTTTAACAAGATAGAGGTGCCCAACCTTTAACTTAAGTTGTGAACGTTATTAAAGACTAACTAATGAATTGTGTCTACCTCATACATATCCGGATGTATGAACAATTCTTCAAGTCTCATAGTCTTTTGACCTTATGATTATTTACCTTGACAATTATAATTATAAATGCTATAAGTAATTGTGAGAATCAGAATTCACTTTATTAATATGAGAAGATTGTCAATTACAATATTACACTCTTGCCATTGAGCATAATCCTAACAATATCCAAGTTCAAAATATGGTCATATGAGTAAATATGGTAACTAGGAGAGCTATAGGCGGTCTATGAGCTCTTGGCGATTACTAGTATTTTTCACGAGGATACACTATCTACAATAAGGTTGTCTAGGGTACGGATGAGAAACATTGACTTATTCTATCTTTATTTAGAGTTCCATTTTAGCTCTTTAGTGGAATGAGCAAAAATTAATAGATCGAACATAAGTGAATCATTTGTTGATTGTAATTAGGTTATGTGTATCGAAGCTTAAATTTAGATAGCCCACCAAGATACCCAATCCGCACGAACTTGAATGGATCACTTGATATATTCTACCGGACCAATTTCTAGGTCCATCTGGAATTG
The DNA here is from genome assembly GCA_033220585.1 of Dipteronia sinensis. Classification (NCBI taxonomy): domain Eukaryota; kingdom Viridiplantae; phylum Streptophyta; class Magnoliopsida; order Sapindales; family Sapindaceae; genus Dipteronia; species Dipteronia sinensis. Next base: position 40,550,943 of record CM065643.1, read on the forward strand.
TTTTTGGATTTAGAAATCCAAAAGTTTTGGAGAGGTACGGTCATGTGTGATCAAGATACATTGTAACTCTTCAAATGCCTGGGATGGGCAGCCAAGGATGTGGGAATCCTTGGGCCGCACTAATAGGGTGCAATTAGCATTTCATTAATACATTAAGAATATAATTTGCACATTTTAATTAAATGGGTTGTTAAACTATATTAATGTATTAATTTAAGGCATTTGGACTAGTTTTTAGTAATTAAGAATGTGTCTAGTTCACATGTGGACTTTTTATTAAAGTCCAATGCATTTAATGAAATGGAAAAATAATATACTGCCCATGTATAGGCTTGGGCGGCAAGGGCTAAATTATTAGCCTAATATATTGTTTATTTTATTATTTAACTGAATAGAAATTAATTAATTATTTGATTAAAAGTCAAAAAAAAAAATTCTAACTAGAAGTAGGACTCTCAGTGTCATACTATTGTTAGTAGTATAATAAGTATCAAAAACCTTATTTGATAAGTAGATAAATAAAAATGTTTTATTTATCTAGTCAAATTATGAAGTATTTGATATCTATCAAAACTATAAATGATAATTACTCAATTAGGAAGTTATTGATAAAGTCACAATTTTTTAATTGATATTCAATAATTTATTATTGGATAATATACTCATGAGTTACAATAGGTTTGAACTACTAAGTTGATAAGAGTTTTGGTGAAAACAAAATCCTCCATATGAAAGGAGAATTTTCGGCCACCATATATATATATATATATATATATATATATATATATAAAGGGAGTTCGGCCATAGTGATGATTTTTTTTTCAAGAAGAAGTTTTTTTTTTTAATTATTTGCTTTAAAAAAAATTCATCCAACTCATAGAAAGTGTGTATGAGAATTCGGCAAAGAGAAAAAGAAAAGTGAGCGTTTTTGTTTTCGATAGTGCACTAGAAGCTTTTATATCAAAAGGCTTTATGCACAACATCGAATTAGGGTTCATGCGAGTTTTCGATTAAAAGATTAAGAATTCACAAGTGACCAAACGTTCTTTATTTTTCTCTAGGAGGGTTATTGTGAATAACAAAAGAAAAAAAAATTGTTTTTCACCCTCAGGTATACAATTCAAATGTATGGGAGCTCACACTCCTAGGTGATTCACGTTCGTGATTGGATTGGAAGATCTTGCGGGTTCAAAGCGACGCAATATCAATCGTCACGTGAAAAATGTATGATACTTTTAATTATATGTTAATTAATCAAGGGTTAAGGTTCTTTTTTTTAAAGGAATTTTTTTTGAAATGTACCACTCAAATTTTTCACTTCCGCTACATGTTTTTTTCCTTCAATGGTAAGAATCGAGAAATTGCAACGGTGAATAGAACAAAAAATAACAACAAAACTCTTACCGCGGAAAAAAAGTTAAAATAGCGTTTAAGTCTATGTCTAGGGGAGCCAACCCAAAGTTTTTGGCTAGAACCAGCATCCTCTAAAAGGTGAAAATCATCAGAGAACGCAATGAATCGATCCTCAGCTAAGATATAAGGGTTTCGCTCAAACTGCCTTCCCCAGCTCGAGAGATAGAAATTGCCAGGCTCCCCCTATCTCGGTCATTACCCTTAACGAGGCCAACCCCCTATCCACCTCGCCCACGGAAGAAGAGGGGCGGTGGTGCGACCAATCCTTAATGAGGTCGAGGGAACCAGACCACCAAAAGAGACGCTTTCACTTTTTCCTTTCTTAGCCTGACGCTCACCTAAGGCCACAAAAACCAGGTCATTGCCATCTCCCTCATCTTCCTTCTTCCCACTAAGAAGCGAGTCAATAACAGAGGTTGCCAGACCATCGCGACCAGAAGAAGCCAAGCAAGCAGAGGAGCTTCACTCATTTCTTCTCATCCTTACCCAGCTTAAAGGCAGCTAATTTGCTTGGCAAACCACTTGCCTTAGAAAGAGTGGCCACACCAGATCTCGAGGACCTTTGCTTTTTCTTGGAAAAGGTTATGACCTCGGTGGATGACTTGGAACCTTCGAGAACCGTGTTCTTCCTTTCCTCCTGATTCTTTGTTGTGTGGGCAAGTTCCCCATAAATGGGCTATTCATAAGCCCAATCAGCGTACAAGAGGTCATAAAAAAAGGCAATAACAAAGACCATAAAGGATACTCACATCGGGGGCAACCATCAGAAAGCCTAGAAATAATTCCCCTCTCCAAAAGGGTCGACTCCGTGAATAGAGCAAAGGCGCACTTATCATCTATAGGAAGAGTCACCATCCTGGCAACTCTGTAGACTTCATTATCCCTCAAATCTCTTTGATCCTTCATCCTCGTAGAATGCTCCATAAAGTGGCGATGAATAACCCCACCTAGATTACCTATAAAGGGGGCCTGGGCGACCTTCCTTCCCTAATCTCTCTCTACGAAGAACCAACTGTTTTTTCAAAATTTGTCGAAGTGGGGAATCCTTATATGAACCCTTTTCTATCGGAGGTGGTCCCCACCACGATGTCGGCAACTTTATAGACTTCATTATCCCTCAAATCTCTTGGATCCTTCATCCTCGTAGAATGCTCCATAAAGTGGCGATGAATAACCCCACCTAGATTACCTATAAAGGGGGCCTGGGCGACCTTCCTTCCCTAATCTCCCTCTACGAAGAACCAACTGTTCTTTCAAAATTTTTCGAAGTGGGGAATCCTTATATGAACCCTTTTCTGTCGGAGGTGGTCCCCACCGCGATGTCGTTGGGCTTTAGTTTGGGATCGGCACCTGCTGTAATAACTTATCAGCTCCAATTGAAGTCAAAATTAGGTCTCTCTATCTGAACTTTTAAGAACAAAAATATGTTTCACCTTCACGAGTAGATGGCATAGACTTCTTGTTCACCGATCATATGGACCATAGGCTTAGTAACTACTGGTACCCATTAGGCGCCAGTCTTGCTAGAGAGATTTTCGCATTGTAGAGAAACCTGACGATATACTATTGAATGGGCAGGTTCATGCCACATGCAAGCATAAAACCATAAAAAGCCACGGCCCCTTTCAGCAGATTCCAAGCGGTGCAATACCCGGGCAATATAAGCTTGACAGAGTCTGGGATCTCGTAGAACTTGCGATATTCATCCAACACGGCCAAGGTCACCACATTGGTTTCACAGTCAAAGGCACAAGGATCCAATAAGGAAAACCGCATATGATTTACCATGTGCTCGTCGATTTCAGAATCGACCACCACTCTCTAATCATTAAGTTTTAATGATTTCTCAGATTTGGTCATATTGAATTAGAAAATGCGGAAAGAAAGAAAAAGGATATGGTAGATGAAAAGAAGCAAACATCTAAGATTGCAAGTAAACACAAAAAAAGATGAACAAAAGGAGATGTGGACACAATGCCTTTCTTATAAATCCTAATGCAGAGCTCAAAAACGATGATACAGAAAGTTGTTTCAGGAATGTTATGCTTCGCCTTTTGAAGTGCACAAGAACTAATACTACGTCAAAGTCATAAGATGTGATGACACATCAAGAGTTAGTGAAGTGGTGTCACATCAAACGAAAAGGCACCAGTACAGCATTTCTGAATGTTTATGAAAGGTTAATATTGAAGGCACAACTATCAGGATAGACAAAGCCGGGTGACCCATTAATGCAACTTAAAATGTAGAGATCTTAATGATCCCATTTGAAGAGCTACTAACTTGCCAAAAGAGGCAGCTCTCCAGCAAGCTCACTTCGCGAATTTAAGGGGTGTTGTTTAGGTTAACTTTACTTGATACTACATATCAGCACAAAACCAGGATTCAAGGGACCAAATAACCATAGCAGCTTGATGGACAGCATATGACAATAGTGAGATGGTAGCAACTCGCTCGATTGAAAGTAGTTGTTTGCTAGATAATAATTGAAAAGGCGAATTAGTCCAAACTCTCCCCACGGTGAACAACGAAGCATATTAAAAAAGCTCGACCTCATATTGGGCAAGCTAATCGCATATAATCTAGTAGTTGACAAATCCCGCAGTCAATACGAATATTAGAAAAAGAACACTCAAAGGGAATGAAGATCATATTGCTAAAAGTTCTCGAGGATTCGATTTGCCAAGGATCTCTAGATTCTCTAAGAATCTTGTCGAGATATGATCCCCTTGGGATCTCATCTAATAATATCTCATGCTTGCACAGCAAGCGCTAGGGCAACACTCTAACCCCTATATAAACATATGTATCATAACAAACTAGGCAGAGGTGGAATAATCAGTATTCAAGCAAGTCATCAGTTGTAATTGTAACCATTTTTTACATAGTAAATAACCTTTTTTCAGTCATTTGTAGTGACCATGGTTTTTTTCCTACGTTAATGGTTTCCACGTAAAAATACTTGTGTCATTCTATTTATGCACTTGTCTATCACCATTTTCCCTACTCATTAAAATTACACACTTATCAAATGGGTGACATGATCGCATTTCAAGATTAAATCAAACACCAATCTACATACGTGTCACTACTGACTAGATTTCCCAGAAATCGACGTCAGCTGTTTGTAGACTTGACAAAGCTTTATATGGATTAAAACAAGCTCATTGGGCTTCGTTTGACAAGTTAGCCTTAGCTTTGATATCGGTTGGTTTTGTCTCATCAAAATTACATTAGTCCTTATTCATTAAAGTAACTTCTCAACATTCTACATTCTTGTTAGTGTATGTGGATGACATCTTGGTTACAAAAAGTGATTCTGCAGCAGTGACAAAGCTGGTTTCTCAACTCAATACTGCTTTTGCTTTGAAGGACTTAGGTATCATTAACTATTTTCTAGGTTTCCAAGTGCGTAAAACCAATTAAGGTCTTCATCTCTCTCAAAGTAACTACATATCGGATCTTAGTGCAAAGTAAAAATGCAATTTGCAAACAGTTTAAATACTCCGATGACTGGTGGTGAAAATATTTCTGGATATGGAAGTGATCCTATAGAAGATGTGCAACTATATCGAATTGTGGTGGGTGCATTACAGTATCAACCTTTACAAGACCAGAGATTTCATATAGTGTTAATCGTTTATTTATGCAAGAACCGTGACAACAATGAAAAGAATACTCAGATATCTAAAGGGTACATTGGATTATGGTTTGCACTTGAAAGTGTCATCTAAGCTGAACATAACCATATTTGTGATGTTGATTGGGGTTCAGATCATGATGATATGCGATCTACATCAGACTATTGTGTTTATTATGGTTCAAATTTAGTGCCATGGCATTATAAGAAGCAGCATACATTGTCAAGATCAAGTACAGAAGCCAAATATAGAAGTTTGGCTAATCCAGTTGCTGAATTAACTTGGATCAAGTCTCTGCTTACTGAGTTGGAGATGACAACACTTAAAACACCAATAATTTGGTGTGACAATTTGAGTACAGTAATGATGGCAGCTAATCTTATTCAACATGCTAGAACCAACCATATTGAACTTGATTTGTATTTGTTCGTAAGAAAGTAATGCATAAGCAGATAGAAGTGAGACATGTTCCTAGTGTTGATCAAGCTGCTAACATTTTTATTAAAGCCTTATCAAGTAGCAGGTTCTTGTTGTTAAGTGATAAACTCAGAGTTGAAAAACTTCCACCTCGGTGTCAGCTGTTAAATCGAAGAAGAAGAGAGGAACAAAGAAGAGCCATTCAATCCAAAGGCATGCCATGAAAACTAGGAACAAGAAGACTGACGAGAAGGGGAGCTAGAATTTAGAGGTAGAAATGACAAAGGTGATTGAGCAAAGATATAGCAAGGATAATGGCATGCAGTTGGGTAATATAGGGTTTTTATCCTTTGAAGAAGAGGTAGCGAAAGTCATAAAAATCAGAGCGGCCTTAGGTTTCGATTTTGGTGGTCGAGATCATGAGATGGCTAGGGTTATTGCTCTAAGGGAAAACGAAGATATCTCAAGGTTTCATGAAGAGATTGATAAACAGACTTAGATGTCTTTAGCTTTGCATTTTGGTTTCTTTGTTTTTATGTTAATCATCTCCTGAAACATAAGAGGTTTAGGTAGATTGGAGAAACGTAGAGCAGTGAAGAATCTGGTTATGATGTACAAGCCTGTCGTATTATTTTTACAATAAACAAAACTGAAACAAGTTGATAATAGGATTTTCAGATCTTTAGGTGGGAGTGTGCTACTGAAAGGCATGTGTGCGAAGTCTGATGGTACGGCTAGCAGTTTAATTTCTTTGTGGAATTATAAGAGTTTTATGGTGAAGGCTTGCATTTCAAACAAGAGGTGTATCATTCTTGTAAGGGAAAAGGTCCAGATGAAGAAAGAGATTGATTTTTGCAATATCTATGCACCCATGAAGAAGTGTGAGAAACAAGAGTTGTGGGATTGTATTGTTTTGGCTAAAAAATCTCTGTTAATATCATGGTGTATTGGTGGAGACTTCGATTCGGTGTTGGACAAATGAGCCTCCTTCAATTTGTCTGCCATGAGATGCTTTAACAAGTTCCTCTCAGAGGCCAACGTGGTTGACCTGCCAATGCATGGCATGGACTTTACTTGGTTCAATCAGAAGAAGGAGGCAGCGTGGGCTCGTCTTGATAGCTTCGTGGTTTTTCCAGAGATTTTATCTTTGTTCCCTACGCTGCATCAAGTGGAGTTTCCAAGAAGTTTTTCTAACCACAATGCCATTGCCTTACATGTTCGTATTGTGGAAGACCGAGCGAGACCATTTTGGTTCCTTAATGAATGGCTTAAGGATGTAGACCTGATGAAAAAAGTGGCAGAAGTGTGGAAAGATGGCAAAGTGGATGGATCGATGGGTTTTATGTTATTCTCAAAAATCAAGGCCGTCAAACTTGTGATAAAAAAGGCTTAGGTTTTAAAAAAAATGATTCAATGGTAGTGCAAGCTTTGGAAGATCAGATAGCCTTGATTGATAAAAAGGTTTTGAATGAAGGATAGTCTGTTGTTTTAAGATAATGTTGCCTACATCTTATCTCGGATCTATGGAGAAAAATTATGAGGAAGGACCAAAAGTGGAAACAACTTTCTAGGGTCAAATGGTTGAAGGAAGGGGATAGTAAAACTAAGTTTTTCCATTAGGTAGCCAATGGTAAAAGATGCTCCAACTACATAAGCGAATTGGTCTTCAATGAGGTAAGAATTTTAGACCCTAACCTTGTTAGAAATAGAATTTTCAATTTCCTCAAGGATCACTACAAAAATGTTTCATGGAAAAGGCATATGCTTAATGGCTTGAGAGTTAAGAAACTTTCATTAAAGGAGAGATGGAGCCTAGAGGAAAGGTTTAGTAGTGATGAGGTCTGGAAAGTGGTGTCTTCTTGTGATGGCAACAAAGCACCTGGACCTAATGGTTTCAACCTCAATTTTATTAAGGCCAATTGGTTAGTCATCAAAGATGACGTTATGATATTGCTAAACGAGTTCCACGGAGACGGGTTTATTGTGAAAGAGTTATACAACACTTTTATTGCTCTTATCCCGAAGTGAAAAGCTCTTTCGAATGTGAAAGATTTCAAGCCGATTAGTTCGGTAGGATCAATGTACAATGTGCTCTCTAAAATCCTAGTTGCCCGTCTCAAAAGTGTGATGAATTAGGTGATTGGGGACTCTCAAATGGCTTTTGTCAAGAATAGATAAATTCTGGACAGTTTTGTAGTGGCAGAAGAAATTATTCATAAATGGAAGATGGAAAAGAGCAGGGTCTCCTCGTGAAACTTAACTTTGAAAAGGTCTACGATAGTTTGGATCATGGGTTTTTGGATTTTATGATGGTAGATATGTGCTTTGGTTCGAAATGGAGGAGTTGCATCATGTCGCCTATGTTATTGGTTTTGGTGAACGGTAGTACAACCCTTCTCTTTGGGGTTGAAAGAGGTCTTCACCAAGGGGATCCGTTATCGCCCTTCCTTTTCAACATTGTTGTTGAAGAATGGAATTGTTTATTTCAGAAAGCTTATGATGAAAACTTGATAGAATGTGTGGCATTGGGAGATATTTGTTACAAATCTCTCACCTTCGATTCGTGGATGATATGATTGTTTTTCTTAATTCGGATATCGAATACCTTTGGAATGTTAGGAGAATTTTGAGTTGCTTTGAGCTGGCCTCGGGTCTTAGGATCAACTTCCACAAATCTGTTGGGGTTTATGCCCTAAAGATGTATTTTGTATATGGATTTATAAAATAAATAAAAAGAAAAGTTCAATTCATTCGTGTTGTGTTGTTTATTTTATAACTTGTGCATATATTAACATCCTGGATTGCCTGATGTAATCTCGAACTGTGTATATGAGTGTCATATGCGGATGGATACAGTAAGAGACGTGCAATCTAAAGAGTCCATAGATAGCAAATAAAGCTGGGTACTTTATTTGTGGTTAATCTATAGTTACGGTCCATTCCGTAATGTACGGTGACTCTATCCTAAATCATTCATATGAGATATGGGAATAGGAGGCACCTTGTATGATGTGATCATATAGGACTGGGCCATGATTATATGAATCTCTCACCAAGATCCGTTTACTGATGAGATTCATATATATCAACTAATGATGGCTATATGTGGGTGATCTTAATCCTGAGTGTCTTATGGACTCCTTCAGGTTAGATCGTGGTCTTTGATGTACCATGGGTGAGGTCAGATGCTATTCCTGATCAATATACTCCGTATGTTGGGATTACGGTTTGACTTGTGGCTGGGAAGGTATGTACACAATAGTGGAATCCACTCCTTCTTGTGAAAAGTAGATGGTAGTTCCCTTAAGGTTGATTCGGGGCTTGGACAATATGAGCGCTCTCCTAATTCCGTGAGGAAATAGGATTTATTGTTCATTAGAGAATCAACGGTACTTAAAGGATATATGTAATAAGAGGGGTATATCGGACATTATGACCCAGCTCTAATTATGAACTACTGTGGAGGATCACACCATGTGTAATAGCTATATCGATGGACACCGAGTTGTATCGATCTGTGTAAAAACATCTGCAGTTGAGAGAGTGCAACTTCGGGTTTTTAGTGGAATAACACCGGAGTTAATAATCAAGGAATATTAATTAAAGAGTTTAATTAATAATTCCTGAGGACTATTGGAGCTCAAAATACTGTGGGTCTATTAGGTCCCCTTGCTAGCCCGATCGATTTAGGTAACAAGGGTCACAGTTAATTAATTGGATTGTCCAATTAATTGTGTTACGAAAGTGACACGTATTCATTCAGGGATTAATTGAATAATGAGATTATTTAATTAATTTATTAATAATTAAATTAATTAAATAATTAGATTATTTAATTAATGAATTAATAATTATGAATTATTAATTAATTATTAATTGGAGGTTGCAAGTTCAAATCATAACTGAGACATAAAATAATTATATTATTTTATTCTTAGTTAGGTATAGTATTTAAGTTTAAGTCAACTAGAGTTATGTGGGAGTTAGAATCCTACTATATCTAGGACACTAAAATACTAATTATCTTTTGAATATATGGAGATATATTTGGAAAGAGATAATGGTCTAGGTTTGAAAAATATATAGAGATATATTTAATATAACTAGATAACCAATAAAATAAAAAAAAGTAGATAATGAAATAAGTTATCTATTTTGTTTTTTGGTCTTTGAACCTGATTTCACGCAACACATTCAAGAAAGTGAGAAACAGACAAGTGGTGCGGCAATCTATGAGAGAACAAGAATAAAAAAAATTGTATTGAATATTTTTTTTTAAAGAATAAGAGTTGTTCTAGAAATTTTTCTCTTGGAAGAAATTGTTTATTTTTCATTCTCTCTACATCCTCCTAAGTTCCTGAGTACGTGACGCACTCACACGCAGTTACCAGTCCCGGGATATAGTGAGGAAGATCAGTGGTACAGATCAGGAGCATATCGTAAAGTGAAGGAGCCTCCAAACGTTGGTAAGGTTCTAAATTTTCTTTTAATATATTGATTACAATTTCCTATGTTTACATATTGTATGTATTAGTTCCAGAAAAAGAATTGCGATCCTAAGTTCACTGATTCCAGATCGTTTATGATCTGTATAAAATTTTTAAAACATATTTCCGCTGCAGTTACCAGTGAACGGGGTTGCAACAATTGATATCAGAGCCAATTTTTTTTTTATGAACAGGAAATTGTTTTCGATGCTCATGTATGTATGATTGTGTAGGCACTGTTTAAATTGACTGTATGTTGTTTTTGTATGTATATTAAATTTGTTAATTTACAAAAACATGATTGATCGTTAATTATATTGTACTGTAGATTTAGGGTTCATGGGTTGTATTATATTTTATTATTATTACTATTATTATTATTACTATTTTTTCTGTTATTGTAATGTAAAAAAAAATGTAACCTATATTGAAGACCTGGAAAAATCGCGAAGTTGGAAGGGCGAAATCGGAAATACGCGTGTCGGGTACTGTTCAAGACTGTTCACGATAGTGGTCATGTAATGTTCATGCGTGGTACTGTTCATTCGGGTACTGTTCATGAGCGGTACTGTTCATGTCGGGCACTATTCATGTCGTCTTGCACAGTTCCGTTGGCAAGTGTTGCCTAGTGCGTTCCGTGCGGATTTCCTATTTCGGATTCATGAGATGAATCGGAGTGACCTGAAGAGACTAGAAGACTCGAAAATTACAAGAAGACCAAGGAATGCCTTGGGCGTATTTTTGTAATTTTAGATTCCAATTTTTTTTAGGTTAAATAATCCACAGTATTCGGTCAATTCATGTATGCTTTATATTATGTGATGATAAGAGCATTGTCATGCATACGTATGTCATTTAGATTAGATGTGCCTACACAAATATATTTGATATGTCATACATGCATCATAGCCTAATTTTTATGTATTTTTTAATATGATTAAAATCAGTAAATACATTATTGGCTATGAAAATGAGATTAGTTTTTTAATTGTTAGAAAACTTATTAATTCTCATTAATATTAATCTGGTTATTAAAGTTTTTAATAAGTTAGATTAATATGGTCATTTATTGTAATTAGGATTAATATAATTAAAAACCTAATAATAAATGGACCGCATAAAGTGTTAGAGTTTTTATAGTTAAAACTTGGTAAACGCTTACATAATAATCTGACCTTAGTAAAAAGTTTACAAAGATTTAGATTATTCACTAATAGATTAGATTTTTAATTGTTAAAAATCATTAATAATTTATTAGTTAAATTAGATTTATTTCTAATAATGAATTTGTTAATGCGCTAGATAACTTGATTAAAATTAGCCGTTTGATCCTATAGAGTCTAGTTGCATTAACGGATAATAGAAAACCCTAATATTTAAATAGTGAGTGGGAGAGGGATATATTACATATATATCCCACAGTCTCTATTATTAGTTCAACACCGTGAGATCCGAGTGGGGCCTCGTGACGGCTTTGCTTTCGTCCTCCCTAAGGAGGGTTTCCACAAAGATCAATACCAAGGTTGTCTTCCTAACGGATAGGATTTCTGAAGGTATTTCGGGATTGACCGACCCTAAGGCGGCAATTCTCGAGTTAAGCTCATGAGATCTGAAATGGTGGGTTACACTCACGAAATTTTTGATTAAGTTTTGTTAATTAAAAACCTGACTGAATAAGCGATGGTTGAATGATATGGAATAAGAGTTATTCTAGAATATCATTTGATTGAGAATGTCTCGGTCCAACATGCAAGGACTTGACCGACCCTAAGGCGGCACTTCTTTGTGGTATGTTGGATTGTCGTGGTATAGTAACTGTTTTTTGGGTATTTCTAGTTCGTTAAACATGTTCACGCATCATGTTTAAATTTATGCCAAAGCACTCGCACTTGTTTTAATAAATGACTGAATGAATGTTTTATTTATTTCAACAATTATGTCTTCTGCATTACTTCAAATTCTCGCAAACGACAAATTAACTGGTGATAACTACACTAAGTGGAAACTTAATATTAATGCAATATTGGTCACCAAAGACCTCAAGTTTGTGCTTACGGAGGAATGTCCTCCGCTGCCTACTGCCAAACCAACACGAACTGTTCGTGAGGCATACCAGCGATGGGTCTCATCTGATGAGAAGGCCCGAAAATATCTGTTAGCTTCTATGACAGACGTGCTTGTCACAAAGCACGAAGCAATGACTACAGCATTCGAAATTATGGAGTCATTGCAAGCTATGTTCGGGCAGCTCCTCCGAGCAAAAGCGACATGAAGCTGTTCGTTCCGCTATGCTCTCTCGCTATGAAGGAAGGTACATTAGTTCAGGGAACATGTCCTGAGCATGATGTCCTACTTCAACACGACAGAAGTTAATGGCGGGGCCATTGACGAACCCTGTCAAGTGAGCATCATACTGACGACTCTTCCGAAGAGTTTCGATCAGTTTAAGAACAACTACGGGATGAACAAGTTAAAGTTCAGTCTCACATAGTTGCTCAATGAGCTCGCTACTTTTGAGTCCTTGACTAAGGACAACAAAAGTAAGACCGGTGAGGCAAATGTTGCCGAACGATCTTCCTCCAATAATAAGAAGAGGAAGAGGTCTGCTGGGAAGGCGAAGAGGTAAGCCCAAATCCAAGAAAGCCCAGAGCAAAAAGAAGGGCACCTCCACCGACCAAGAAAAAGGAAAATGTTTCCATTGTAACAAGGTCGGGTACTGGAAAAGGAACTGTCCTCAGTACCTGGAGGAGGTAGCCAAGAAGAAGAAGAAAGGTAAATATTATTTACTTGTTCTTGAATCTTGTTTAGTGGCAGATGATTCTTCACCTTGGATTGTTGACTCGGGGGCTACTAACCATGTTTGTTCTTCTTTACAGTGGACTGATTCTTGGACACAGCTAGAGGAGGGAGCCTTCTCCATGCGTGTGGAGTCGGGGGATGTCGTGTCGGCCAAAGCAGTGGGAGCAATAAATTGCAATTTTGTAATAATAATAGTTTTTTATTATTGAACAATGTTTTTTATATTCCTGGATTTACACGGAATTTGATTTTCGTTTCTAAGTTGTTAGAATAATTATATTCTGTTTGTTTTAATAATAAGTTTGTTATTATTGGAAAGAATGGTCTAAATATTTGTTCAGGAATTAATGAAAACAATTTGTATGTGTTAAGACCGTTAATACATACTACACTGCTTAACACCGAAATGTTTAAGGTTGAAAAACCTAAAACTAAACGACATAAGATTTCTCCAGATAATGACACGTATCTTTGGCATCTAAGGCTTGGTCATATCAACCTTGACCGGATAGACAGACTAGTAAAAAGTGGACCTTTAAGTGAGTTAAAGGTTGGCACCTGTTAGGATTATGCTCAATAGCAAGAGTGTAATATTGTAATTGACAATCTTTACATATTAATAAAGTGTTTTCTAATTCTTACAAACACTTATAGCATTTATTATTATAATTGTCAAGGTAAATAATCATAAGGTCAAAAGACTATGAGATATGAAGAATTGTTCATACATCCGGATATGTGTGAGGTAGACATAATTCTTTAGTTAGTCTTGAATAACGTTCATAACTTAAGTTAAAGGTTGGGCACCTCTATCTTGATAAAGTTGTAGAATTCTTTTACTAGCATTTGAGTGTGATCAAATGAGTTATGATGAGTCTAAAATCATCGAAAGGTTTTCGAGTAAAAGAATCTAGTGCACTGGGTGCATTGAATTGGATCACAATGAAATACTTTATCTAGAACCGTCACTAGATATAAGTCTTTTCATTATTAGGACAATCGGAGAGTTGATCTTAATCCTGAGATAAATGATGGACTTATGGTTGCAAGTGTTATCATTTGAGCTTTCAATGAGTACGATTATATAGCATAGTCTATCCTCGATAGTTTGGTGGTATTCATTTGTTAATCGATAGAGGACTTCATTTATAGATATGGACATCGTGGCTCCATTTATTAAATGAGAGTATAATATCATCATATGGATGTTTTGAGGTATTGGATATTAAATCTCAACGTTGAGTTTTCAATAATGATTATTGAAGACATGGCTTCTGGACAAGTCAAAATATCCAAGTTCAAAATGTGGTCATATGAGGAAATATGGTAACTTGGAGAACTATGGGCGGTCTATGAGCTCTTGGCGATTACTGATATTATTCACGAGGATACACCATCTCCTATAAGATTGTCTAGGGTATGAATGAGAAACATCTCCTTATTCTATCTTTATTTAAGAGTTCAATTTTAGCTCTTTAGTGGAATGAGTTAAAATTAATAGATCGGACCTAAGTGAATCATTTGTTGATTGTGATTAGGTTATGTCTATTGAAGCTTAAATTTAGATAGCCCGCCAAGATCCACAATCCACACGTACTTGCATGGATCACTTGATATATTCTACCGGACCAATTTATGGGTCCATCTAGAATTGCATTTAATATATTAAGAATATAATATGTCTATTATTTATTTAATGGGCTGCTCTATTATATTAATATATTAAAAGGAGACATGTGGGCTTGTTTCTTTTAGTAAGAATAAGTCTGGTTCACATGTGGGCTTTTATTTAAAGTCTAATGGATTAAATAAAATAAGAAAAATAATATTAGGCCCATATATATATGGTGTGGGCGGCAAGGCTAATAAAATAGCCCAAGATATTATTTTATTTTATTGTTTTGATTAAATGGAAATTAATTAATTAATAGTTTAAATCAAAATCTTTTCCTGATCAGTAAATAAAATACTATGTGTTGGATTAGGGTTAGAATTCTTTTAAGTGATAAGAGTCCTAATGTGGTAAGGATTAAGTCTACATACACTCCATACCACACAAAGAATTCGGCCACCTAGTCCTATAAGGGTTAGGATTCTTAAATTGATAGGAATTAGGGAAAAACACAATTCCTTTTCAAGTAAGGAAATTGGCCAACCCTATATTTCCTACACAAAGAATTCGGTCAACCCTATTTTGAGAAGGAGAAATTTCGGCCACTAAGAAGCTTGAGTGAGAGAGATTTTTGTTTGCTTTGAAAAATAAAAATCTTACTCAATACACATAGAATTTCGGCCAAGAGAGAAAAAGAAAAATAAGTTCTCATTCGATAGTGCACTTGCAAGCCTTTAACATCAAAAGGTTTTGTGCACACTTTCGATTTAGGGTTACGCAAGTTCCAATCATATCGATTGTGAATTCAAAAGTAACCGGAACTATTTTTCTAGGCTCTTGGTGTTTTGGGATTGAAGATCAGGATCAGAAGTTCCATACATCCATTCTCAGGTAAGCAATTCAAAAAAAAAAAAAGGGAGACCACGCTCCTAGGTGATTCACGTACTTGCTAGGATTGAAGATCTTGCGGATTACCATCGACGTAAGTCAATCGGATCACGCGACAAGAGGTATTTAATTCTAACCGTATATTTGTGTTTAATTAATTAAAGGGTTAAGGTTCAAATCTTTAGAAAAATTTTAAACTATACGAAAATCTACTTTTCGCCTTCCGCTGCTGTTTTAGTTAATTTTTCCCTACAATTGGTATCAGAGCCCAGGTTGTACCCTTTAATTAATTAACGTATATATACGTGAATTTATTTCTTTTTATTGTGATTATGCATGTTTTAGAAACAGATGGCACTCTAGGTATTCGCATATATAATTACATGTCGAATGTATGGATTTATATATGTTGTTATAAAGTGAATTGTTATTGCTCAATTTTGGTCCTAGATTTTTCATGTAATTTTTGTTTCAGAATTGTAACAAGAAGGGTGGTCTATTATCGTCACAAGTTCCTTCTTGATAGTTGCTTAATTTTTTTTATGTTGTATAAAATAGTGCAGTTTTTTTTAATGTATTAAAAATACTGCAGTTTTTTTTGGTGCAGTTTTTTATTTGTAAAAAATACTGCAGTGGTTAATAAAAAAAAATTACTGCAGTATTTTATTGTATAAAATAAGGTGTAATATATTCAAGATTCGAAGACTCGAAGATTTGAAGAAATTGGAGCATCCGGAACCCGTCTTGGCACCTGCGGGCACCGAGACAACAAGCACGCACGCAACCAAGCGTGCAGCTGTGCTTGTTGCGGTGCAGCAGCGCGCGACCCATGCATAGGCTGGCCGTGCGGCAGCTCATGCCCTTTCATGGGCTAGGCGTGCGCATGCGCTGCTGTGGTGATCTTTGGGCACAAGAGTTTCGTGCGCGAGATTGTCGCTTGAAGTTTTGTCCGCCAAGAAAGGAGTTTTTGTATTCCGTACAATTGCAATTTACATGCTTTTCTAGGATAGACCAAAATTGTGGCTATTTATTTTTTATGTATAAATATTACAATATTTGTTATTGTATGATAACATGTCATATAGAATAGGAGTGCCACTCATATATCTCTTTTGGTATGAACATGCATTGAATGATTTAGGTATCTAATTGGCATCTAGATAACTTGGTAAAATCATTCTTTGGAATTTAATCACACGCCTTAAATAATTGAGTAGGAGAAGGTGTGTTAGAACGCCTATGGCCTCCAAGGTTAGTTGAGTTTTATTATTTTTGGTAATCCCCCCAAGGGGCGTCCATAAATGGAATTTAACAAAATACTTCCTTACAAGGATAGACTAGACAATTGACTTAAACGAAATCTACTCCCCAAGGAGGGATTCTCGTGAGAGAAAATTGAGGGTCGATATCTTGGTAACACACTCAATGTAATTTTATTAATATCCTCCCAAGAGTTCTTGTTAACAAAATTGCAAGGCTAAAATTGAAAACGCTGGTTGTTATGTTAACAATTAGGTGGGACCTAGTCCAACTAGTAAATAGTACGAACTCCCAAATGAGGCGTAAGATTTATGGGTGTTGGATCACAGTTGAATTTTTACGATTGAATTATTTATTTAATTCAAGATAAATATTTAAAAGTGTTTTATCATGATTATTTACTTATATATGTTTTTGTTTTAATCAGAAATCATGACCCCTATCACTTATGAACATCCTGAAAGATAACACCTTAACTGGAGATAATTATGTCACATGGAAAAGGAAAATTGGGTTGTTGCTGCAAAGTGAAAAACATAAATTTGTTCTGACTACTCCTAAACCACCCCTTCCTAATAATGAATCTAGTGTGATGCAAAGAGATGAGTATGAGCAGTGGAAGACTTCTGATGATATGGCAAAATGTTATATTATGGCCACTATCTCCGACATGTTGCAACAGCAACATGAAGGAATGGAGTCCGCTGCTGATATAATATGTCTCTAGAGGAAATGTTTGCTATGAGGTCTAGGACTACTAAGAGAGAGGCAATGACTGCTTTTATGAATGTTAGGATGAAACCTGGACAATCTGTGAAAGATCACATGATGAAAGTCATAGCATATCTCAATATTGCTGAACTAAATGGTGCTGAGATTGATGGTGAGACCAAAATTGATATGGTAGTTAACTCACTGTCAGATTCCTTTGATCAGTTCAAGTTGGACTACACCTTGAACAAAAAGGAATACACCTTGCAGGGCCTGATGCAAGATGTTCAAAGTACTGAAAAGATCCTTGTGAAAAACAAAGGTTAAGAGATTCATTTGGTTGGTAAAGTTGCTACTGTTAAGACCCGTAAGAAGGTCAAGAAACAACAGAAGAAAAAGCAACTTGGGCCTACCAAGAAGGAAACCAAGAAAGTAACCAAGATCAAAGGGAAATGCTTCCTTTGTGGTGAAAAGGGACATTGGAAAAGAGATTGCCCAAAGTCCCAGAATAAGAAGGAAGAAGGTAATATTAATTATCTTGAAACATGTTTTCTGGCAGATTCTACTGATTCTTGGATCATAGACTCTGGAGCCACTAATCATGTTTGTTATTCCTTGCAAGGGTTCCAAGAAATGAGAAGGCTGAATGAAGATGAAGTCAATTTGCGCTTGGGCAACAGAACGTTAGTGTCTGCAAGTGCAGTGGGAGATATTAGAGTTATTTTAGATTCTAGTAGGCATTTAGATTTAATAGACGTTTATTATGTACCTAAATTCAAGAGGAATTTAATTTCAGTTTCTTGTTTAAATAAATTTGGATATTCGGTTACTTTTAATAAAGTTTTTATTATTAGTAAGAATGACAAAATTGTTTGCAAAGGTACATTGGAAAACGGTATATTCTTTTTGCATAGAAATATCTCTCAATCGTTAGACACAGAAATAACGGAACATAATCATAAAAGAGTAAAATTATCAAAAGATGAAACCTACCTTTGGCATTTACGCCTAGGTCACATTAACCTTAATAGGATTAAAAGATTGGTATGTGACGGACCTTTAAGTGACTTAAAGGTTGATGATCTACCAACTTGTGAATCTTGTTTGGAAGGTAAAATGACCAAAAGGCCGTTCAATACCAAAGGTGCAAGAGCCACTGAATGTTTAGGACTAATACACACTGATGTAT
This sequence comes from Dipteronia sinensis, assembly GCA_033220585.1. Taxonomy (NCBI): domain Eukaryota; kingdom Viridiplantae; phylum Streptophyta; class Magnoliopsida; order Sapindales; family Sapindaceae; genus Dipteronia; species Dipteronia sinensis. Next base: position 40,569,360 of record CM065643.1, read on the forward strand.
GTGGTCCTATGAGCATTCAAGCTAGAGGTGGATATGAGTACTTCATCACCTTCACAGATGATTACTCAAGATTTGGTTATGTGTATCTCATGAGACATAAGTCAGGATGCTTTTGACATGTTCAAAGCATTCAAAGCTGAAGTAGAAAATCAGCTTGAGAAACATATAAAATTCTTGAGATCTGATTGTGGTGGAGAATATCTATATGGAGAGTTTCAGCAATATCTTATTGATAATGGGATAGTTTCTCAGTTTTCTGCACCAGATACACCTCAACAAAATGGGATAGCAGAAAGAAGAAATAGAACTCTTTTAGAGATGGTTAGGTCAATGTTGAGTTATTCAACACTTTCTATTTCTTTTTAGGGATATGTTCTACAAACAGCTATATACATTCTTAACGATGTACCACTAAATCTGTCCCTAAAACCCCACATGAATTATGGACTGGGCGAAAACCTAGTTTACAACACATAAGGATATTTGGTTGTCCTGCACATGTGTTGAAAGGAAAGACAGAAAAGATGGAGTCCCGTTCAGAAACATGTATATTTGTGGGGTATCCAAAAGGAACTAAAGGATATTATTTCTATAGCCCTAATGATCTAAAAGTATTTGTTTCAACAAATGCTTCATTTCTAGAAAATGACTATATGAATAATTTTGTGCCCAAAAGTAGAATTGTCCTGAATGAAATGTCAGGAGATACAATTCCACAAGAGGTTTCACAACCTAGCCCAATTGTAAGTTCCACTCCAACATAAAATCAACAACCTACCATTCCTCGTCGTAGTGGGAGGGTTATAACACAACCCGAAAGATACATCGGTCTAGGAGAATCTGTGGAGAATCTCCCGGACGACGATGAATGCCTAAACGTACAAGGAAGCAATGAAGGATGTTGATTGTCGTCATTAGCAAATGGCAATGCAATCTGAGATTGAATCAATGTTCAATAACAAATTCTGGTCCCTTATAGACTTGCCTAAAGGGATAAAACCCATTGGGTGTAAGTGGGTATACAAGAGGAAAAGAGGTATGGATGGTAAGGTGGAAACCTTTAAGCTAGACTGGTAGCTAAAGGTTATACACAGAAAGAAGGTATCGATTACGAGGAAACCTTCTCTCCTGTGGCCATGCTTAAATCCATTAGGATACTCTTATCAATTGCAGCATCTCTAGACCTAGAGATTTGGCAAATGGACGTCAAGACAGCTTTCCTCAATGGAAGTTTTGACGAGAGCATCTACATGATGCAACCAGAAGGATTCATTGAAAAGGGCCAAGAGGAAAGAGTATGCAAATTGCAAAAGTCCATATATGGACTGAAGCAAGCATCCAGATCCTGGAACATAAGGTTCGATCAAGCTGTGAAAGGTTTTGGATTTATTCAAAACCCTGACAAACCTTGTGTATACAAAAGGATTAAAGGTGACAAGTTGGTTTTCCTCATTCTTTATGTTGATGATATACTACTCATTGGAAACGATGTAGGTGTATTGACATCAGTAAAAGAATGGTTAGCAAAACAATTTGATATGAAGGACTTAGGAGAAGCAAGTTATATTCTTGGTATCCAAGTAATAAGGGATAGAAAGAATAGAACGATTGCATTATCCCAAGCTTCATACATTGATAAAATCTTGTCTAGATTTTCCATGCAAGATTCCAAGAAAGGCATGTTACCTTTTAGACATGGAATCAAACTTTCTAAGGAACAGGTTCCTAAGAATGAGCATGAAGAGCAGTTCATGAGTAAAGTTCCATATGCCTCGGCAGTTGGAAGTCTCATGTATGCAATGCTCTGTACTAGGACCAGATATTTGTTTTGCTGTTGGCATAGTTAGCAGGTTTCAATCGAAACCTGGTCTTGATCATTGGACGGCAGTCAAGCATATTTTCAAGTATCTTAAAAGAACTAGAGATTATATGCTTGTATACTCTGGAGGGGATTTAAATCCCGTTGGGTATACAGATTCTGATTTCCAGTCGGATTCTGACTCCAGAAAATCCACATCAGGATCTGTGTTTACCACTAGAGGAGGAGCAGTCATATGGAGGAGTATCAAGCAATCTTGTATTGTTGATTCCACCATGGAAGCTGAGTATGTTGCTGCATACGAAGCTGTAAAAGAGGCTGTTTAGCTCCGCCAATTCTTGATTGACTTGGAAGTGGTTCATAAAGCGAATAAGCAGATCACTATACACTGTGACAACAGTGGAGCAGTGGCTAATTCGAGAGAACCAAGAAGTCATAAGAGAGGTAAACACATAGAAAGGAAATATCACCTTTTAAGGGAAATTATTCATAGGGGAGACGTGACGATCACCAAAATCGCGTCAGCTGAAAATCTAGCGGATCCTTTCACAAAGGCTCTACCTCAGAAGAGTTTTAATGGGCACCTAGAGAATATAGGAATGAGAGATATGACACACTTGCTATAGCGCAAGTGGGAGATTGTTAGGATTATGCTCAATAGCAAGAGTGTAATATTGTAATTGACAATCTTTTCATATTAATAAAGTATTTTCTGATTCTTACAAACACTTATAGCATTTATTATTATAATTGTCAAGGTAAATAATCATAAGGTCAAAAGACTATGAGATATGAAGAATTGTTCATACATCCGGATATGTGTGAGGTAGACACAATTCTTTAGTTAGTCTTGAATAACGTTCACAACTTAAGTTAAAGGTTGGGCACCTCTATCTTGATAAAGTTGTAGAATTCTTTTACTAGCATTTGAGTGGGATCAAATGAGTTATGATGAGTCTAAAATCATCGAAAGGTTTTCTAGTAAAAGAATCTAGTGCACTGGGTGCATTGAACTGGATCACAATGAAATACTTTATCTAGAACCGTCACTAGATATAAGTCTTTTTATTATTAGGACAATCGGAGAGTCGATCTTAATCCTGAGATAAATGATGGACTTATGGTTGCAAGTGTTATCATTTGAGCTATCAATGAGTACGATTATATAGCATAGTCTATCCTCGATAGTTTGGTGGTATTCATTTGTTAATCGATAGAGGACTTCATTTATAGATATGGACATCGTGGCTCCATTTATTAAATGAGAGTATAATATCATCATATGGATGTTTTGAGGTATTGGATATTAAATCTCAACGTTGAGTTTTCAATAATGATTATTGAAGACATGGCTTCTGGACAAGTCAAAATATCCAAGTTCAAAATGTGGTCATATGAGGAAATATGGTAACTTGGAGAGCTATAGGCGGTCTATGAGCTCTTGGCTATTACTGATATTATTCACGAGGATACACCATCTCCTATAAGATTGTCTAGGGTATGAATGAGAAACATCTCCTTATTCTATCTTTATTTAAGAGTTCAATTTTAGCTCTTTAGTGGAATGAGTTTAAATTAATAGATTGGACATAAGTGAATCATTTGTTGATTGTGATTAGGTTATGTCTATTGAAGCTTAAATTTAGATAGCCCGCCAAGATCCACAATCCACACGTACTTACATGGATCACTTGATATATTCTACCGGACCAATTTATAGGTCCATCTAGAATTGCATTTAATATATTAAGAATTTAATATGTCTATTATTTAATTAATGGGCTGCTCTATTATATTAATATATTAAAAGGAGACATGTGGGCTTGTTTCTTTTAGTAAGAATAAGTCAGGTTCACATGTGGGCTTTTATTTAAAGTCTAATGAATTAAATAAAATAAGAAAAATAATATTAGGCCCATATATATATGGTGTGGGCGGCAAGGCTAATAAAATAGCCCAAGATATTATTTTATTTTATTGTTTTGATTAAATGGAAATTAATTAATTAATAGTTTATATCAAAATCTTTTCCTGATCAGTAAATAAAATACTATGTGTTGGATTAGCGTTAGAATTCTTTTAAGTGACAGGAGTCCTAATGTGGTAAGGATTAAGTCCACATACACTCTATACCACACAAAGAATTCGGCCACCTAGTCCTATAAGGGTTAGGATTCTTAAATTGATAGGAATTAGGGAAAAGCACAATTCCTTTTCAAGTAAGGAAATTGGCCAACCCTAGATTTCCTACATAAAGAATTCGGCCAACCCTATTTTGAGAAGGAGAAATTTCGGTACACCTTATAAATATAAGGTGATAAATTTCGGCCACTAAGAAGCTTGAGTGAGAGAGATTTTTGTTTGCTTTGAAAAATAAAAATCTTACTCAATACATATAGAATTTAGGCCAAGAGAGAAAAAGAAAAATAAGTTCTCATTCGATAGTGCACTTGCAAGCCTTTAACATCAAAAGGTTTTGTGCACACTTTCGATTTAGGGTTTCGTAAGTTCCAATCATATCGATTGTGAATTCAAAAGTAACCGGAACTATTTTTCTAGGCTCTTGGTGTTTTGGGATTGAAGATCAGGATCAGAAGTTCCATACATCCATTCTCAGGTAAGCAATTCAAAAAAAAAAAGGGGAGACCACGCTCCTAGGTGATTCACGTACTTGCTAGGATTGAAGATCTTGCGAATTACCATCGACGTAAGTCAATCGGATCACGCGACAAGAGGTATTTAATTCTAACTGTATATTTGTGTTTAATTAATTAAAGGGTTAAGGTTCAAATCTTTAGATAAATTTTAAACTATACGAAAATCTACTTTTAGCCTTCCGCTGCGGTTTTAGTTAATTTTTCCCTACAGCACCTTACCTATCTGAGAATCCTTTTTAGAAGGTAAGATGACTAAGAGACCTTTTACTGGAAAAGAGCTTAGAGCTATAGAGCCACTAGAACTCATACATACAGACGTCTGCGGACCGATGAATGTTAGAGCTAGGGGCGGTTATGAGTATTATGTCACCTTTATAGATGAATACTCAAGATACGGATATGTCTACCTAATGCAACGAAAGTCGGAAACATTTGAAAAGTTCAAAGAATTCCGAGCTGAAGTTGAGAATCAATTAGGTAGGACTATCAAGTCACTACGATCAGATCGTGGAGGTGAGTACCTTGACCAAGAGTTTGAAGACTTCATGGTCGAGCATGGGATAGTTTCCCAATTCACAGCTCCTGGTATACCTCAGCAAAATGGTGTAGCGGAGAGGAGAAATAGAACCTTGATGGAAATGGTGAGATCTATGATTAGTTTCTCATCATTACCAAAATCCTTCTGGGGATATGCGTTACAAACAGCGGCATACATTTTGAATGTAGTGCCATCCAAATCTGTTTCTAAGACTCCCCTAGAGTTGTGGAATGGTCGTAAAGCTAGTTTGTGACATTTCCGCGTATGGGGGTGTCCAGCATACGTGCTGAAAAACAGAAGTGCAAAGCTAAACTCCAAGTCCGCGGTCTGCCTGTTTGTAGGATACTCCAAAGAGACCAGAGGTGGACACTTCTATAGTCCCGAAGATAACAAAGTATTTGTATCGACAAATGCAACGTTTCTTGAGGACAATTATATTAGTGACCATAAACCTCGTTCTAAGCTTGTATTGAATGAGTTGGAGTCTGGTGAGACTAGTGCTTCATCAACAAGAGTTGTTGATCCACAAACATTTGAGAGTCAGATGGTTCCTGATCAGGATACACTATCACCTAGACGTAGTGGGAGGGTTGTAAGACAACCTGAACGCTATTTAGGTATAGGTGAGGGACAAAGTGTTGTCTCTGCTGATAGTGTGGATGATCCATTGACATTTAAGAATGCAATGGAAGATCCTGATAAAGAGGAATGACTTAAAGCCATGAATCTCAAGATGAAGTCCATATACTCTAACTCAGTCTGGGATCTTATAGACTTACCGGATGGGGTAAAACCCATAGGATGTAAGTGGATCTACAAGAGAAAGAGAGGAGTATACGGGAAGATGGAGACCTTCAAAGCAAAGCTAGTGGCTAAATGTTATACCCAGAAAGAGGGGGTTGATTATAAAGAGACCTTCTCGCCAGTAGACATGTTTAAGTCTATTAGGATTCTCTTATCCATTGCTGCCTATTTCGATTATGAAATTTGGCAAATGGACGTGAAGACTGCATTCTTGAATGGCAATCTTGACGAGAGCATCTATATGATGCAACCAGAGGGATTTGTGTCTCCAGATCAAGAGCAAAAGGTTTGCAAGTTGCAAAGGTCCATCTATGGACTTAAGCAAGCATCTAGATATTGGAACATCAAGTACGATGATGTGATCAAAATCTATGGCTTTGAGCAGAACGTCGATGAGCCTTGTGTCTACAAACGCATCACTGACAAAAAGGTAGTTTTCTTGGTCCTATACGTGGACGACATCCTACTCATTGGGAATGATGTGGGAGTGTTATCTGATGTAAAGGGCTGGCTGGCTAGCCAATTCCAAATGAAAGATTTGGGAGAAGCGAGTTATGTTCTAGGGATCTAACTTATAAGGGATCGTAAGAACAAACTCATAGCATTGTCTCAGGCATCATATATCGACAAGATTCTTGTACGATTTTCGATGGAGAATTCCAAGAAAGGTAATTTACCTTCTAGACATGGGGTTCACTTGTCTAAGAAACAGTGTCCTAAGACACCTCAAGAAGTTGAGGATATGAGACGTGTACCATATGCATCAGCAGTAGGTAATCTCATGTATGCTATGTTATGCACGAGACAGGACATCTGCTATGCAGTGGGAGTAGTCTGCAGGTACCAGTCCAACACAGGATTAGATCATTGGGTTGCTGTCAAGACTATTCTCAAGTATCTTAGGAGAACGAGAAACTATATGCTAGTGTATTCCAGACAGGATTTGATCCCGTTAGGATACACAGATTCTGATTTTCAGTCAGACAGGGATTCTAGAAAATCCACGTCTGGATCAGTATTCACCCTAGGTGGTAGAGCCATTGTGTGGAGAAGTATAAAGCAATCTTGCATTGCTGACTCCACCATGGAAGCCGAATATGTAGCTGCTTGTGAAGCTGCTAAAGAGGTTGTTTGGCTCCGTAAGTTCTTGAGTGATCTGGAAGTTGTTCCAGATCTGGATAAACTCATCACACTTTATTGTGATAACAGTGGTGCTGTGGCTAATTCCAAAGAACCAAGAAGCCACAAGAGAGGGAAGCATATAGAGAGAAAGTATCATCTCATTAGAGAGATAGTGCAGAGAGGAGATGTGATCGTCACCAAGATAGCCTCACAAAATAATCATGTTGATCCATTTATGAAGACCTTACTGGCTAAAGTGTTTTCGGGTCACCTAGATGGTCTAGGGTTACGAGACATGCCTCACATGCTTTAGTGCAAGTGGGAGATTGTTGGGGTTTATGCCCTAAAGATGTATTTTGTAAATGGATTTATGAAATAAATAAAAAGAAAAATTCAATTCATTCTTGTTGTGTTGTTTATTTTATAACTTGTGCATATATTAACATCCTGGATTGCCAGATGTAATCTCGAACTGTGTATATGAGTGTCATATGCGGATGGATACAGTAAAAGACGTACAATCTAAAGAGTCCATAGATAGAAAATAAAGCTGGGTACTTTATTTGTGGTTAATCTATAGTTGCGGTCCATTCCGTAATGTACAGTGATTCTATCCTAAATCATTCATATGAGATATGGGAATGGAGGCACCTTGTATGATGTGATCATATAGGACTGGGCCATGATTTATATGAATCTCTCACCAAAATCCGTTTACTGATGAGATTCATATATATCAACTAATGATGGCTATATGTGGGTGATCTTAATCCTGAGTGTCTTATCGACTCCTTCAGGTTAGATCGTGGTCTTTGATGTACCATGGGTGAGGTCAGATGCTATTCCTGATCAATATACTCCGTATGTTGGGATTGCGGTTTGACTTGTGGCTGGGAAGGTATATACACAATAGTGGAATCCACTCCTTCTTGTGAAAAGTAGATGGTAGTTCCCTTAAGGGTTGATTCGGGGCTTGGACAATATGAGTGCTCTTCTAATTCCTTGAGGAAATATGATTTTTTGTTCGTTAGAGAATCAACAGTACTTAAAGGATATATGTAATAAGAGGGGTATAATGGACATTATGACCCAGCTCTAATTATGAACTACTGTGGAGGATCACACCATGTGTAATAGCTATATCGATGGACACCGAGTTGTATCGGTCTGTGTAAAAGCATCTGCAGTTGAGAGAGTGCAGCTTCAGATTTTTAGTGGAATAACACCGGAGTTAATAATCAAGGAATATTAATTAAAGAGTTTAATTAATAATTCCGAGGATTATTGGAGCTCAAAATACTGTGGGTCCATTAGGTCCCCTTGCTAGCCCGATCGATTTAGGTAACAAGGGTCACGGTTAATTAATTGGATTGTCCAATTAATTGTGTTACGAAAGTGACATGTATTCATTCAGGGATTAATTGAATAATGAGATTATTTAATTAATATATTAATAATTAAATTAATTAAATAATTAGATTATTTAATTAATGAATTAATAATTATGAATTATTAATTAATTATTAATTGGAGGTTGCATGTTCAAATCATAACTGAGACATAAAATAATTAGATTATTTTATTCTTAGTTAGGTATAGTATTTAAGTTTAAGTCAACTAGAGTTATGTGGGAGTTAGAATCCTACTATATCTAGGACACTAAAATACTAATTATCTTTTGAATATATGGAGACATATTTGGAAAGAGATAATAGTCTAGTTTGAAAAATATATAGAGATATATTTAATATAACTAGATAACCAATAAAATAAATAAAAAAGTAGATAATGAAATAAGTTATCCATTTTGTTTTTTGGTCTTTGAACCTGATTTCACGCAACACATTCAAGAAAGTGAGAAACAAACAAGTGGTGCGGCAATCTAGGAGAGAACAAGAATAAAAAAAATTATATTGAATATTTTTTTTTATAATTTTTTTTTAGAGAACAAGAATTGTTCTAGAAATTTTTCTCTTGGAAGAAATTGTTTCTTCTTCATTCTCTCTACATCCTCCTAAGTTCCTGAGTACGTGACGCGCTCACACGCAGTTACCAGTCCCGGGATATAGCGAGGAAGATCAGTGGTACAAACCAGGAGCATATCGTAAAGTGAAGAAGCCTCCAAACGTTGGTAAGGTTCTAAATTTTCTTGTAATATATTGATTACAATTTCCTGTGTTTACATATTGTATGTATTAGTTCCAGAAAAAGAATTGCGATCCTAAGTTCACTGGTTCTAGATCGTTTATGATCTGTATAAAATTTTTAAAACTTATTTCCGCTACGTTACCAGTGAACGGGGTTCCAATAAATCCAGTGTCACGAGGGTTGGCTCTAATGTTTTGATAGATGAAGATTGGGGTGCTGTCTTTAAATGCAAGTTAGTCTCTCTTCCCGTTTCCTATCTTGGTTTCCCATTGGAAGTAAGACCTTGCTTCGATTCTTTTCTGGAAAAAGATACTGACTTGCATTGAGAATCACTTGGCTCCGTGGAAGAGAAGGTTTTTGAGCAAAATCGGTAGGTTAGTTTTAATTAAGTCTGTTTTATCTAGTTCACCTACGTACTTTATGTCTGTTTTTAAGAGCGGTGGCTGTGAAAATTGAGAAACTTCAGAGAAGTTTCTTCTGGATTGATGGACTAGTTAAAGGCAAAATTCACACGGTTGATTAGGTCTCGATGTGTAAAAGCAAAAGTAACTGGTGGCTTGGGAATCAAAAGAATTTTAGATTAAAATAAAGCTTTGTTAGGGAAATGGATTTGGAGGTTTGGTAAGGAAGATAATCCCTTGTGGAAGAGGGTTATTTGTGCTAAATACAGGATACCGACGAATGACTTAAGATGGAATTGGCACAGCTCATCTTCTGACTCTTTCTTTGTTAAGGCGGTGAACAACATGCTCATTGAAGGGTCCAAATCTGCTAAAGTTTTGAATGATGGATTGAAGATCATCGTTGGTCGTGGCAATAAAGCTCGATATTGGGACAATATCAGGTGGGATTTGATTCCTCTAAAGCAAGCTTTTCCTAGGATTTTTGTCTTGGCAGTGAATCAATCTAGTGTTACTCAAAATTTTGGAGAATGGAATGGAGCGAATTAGGTTTGGAATATGGCTCTTCGGAGACCACTTTTCTATTAGGAGAGAGATCAATGGTGTAGTTTCAAAACTTTCCTTGATATTTTAGTCATATGGAAGTCAATTCCGGATGACCTTGCCTGGTCTTTTTGTCCGCAAGGTTGGTTTTCGGTTGCTTCTTTTCGGAGGCTGCCAGAGGACTGTGTTGCTGGTGTTTCTACAGGCGTAGATTAGAAGGATATTCAGTTGTGGAAAGGTACCTGCTCACCAAAGGTTGAGGTCTTCGCTTGGCAACTATTAAGAGGTACGGTTCTTAGTAAAGAGATTCTGAACTGCTTTGGATGTTTTTCAAATGCTGGTATGGAATGCCTTTTGTGTAACTCAAATACGGAGTCTATCGATCACATCTTTCTCCGTTGTTCTTGGTCCTGGAAGGTTTGGTCCAGTTGTTTGGGCTGGTGGAATGTCTTTGGTTGTGCTAGTAATTCTCTAAAGGAGTGGTTCTTAGGCTGGGATGGTATATATCCATCGGTTAGCCATGGTAGAGCTTGGAGGGTGGGTTTTGCAGTGACAATTTGGACCATTTGGGAGGCCAGAAACCAAATTGTGTTTAATGAACGGTTAACGGACATAGTTCACTAGTTGGATTTGATAAAGTTTAGGGTCGTTTGGTGGTTCAAACACCATGGCAAGGGCTCTTCGGAGCCAATTACGACTCTTCTCCTCAACATCAGGGACCTCTGCAAAGATTTCAGACTTGCAAAAGCTTTAAAGCAAGGAACTTGGTCTCCTCCTCAACCTGATTCCTTAAAATTTAATGTTGACGGGTCGGTTAGGGGATCACCGGTTCATGTGATAATCGGAGGGGTCTTGAGAGATTTGAATGGTAAGGTTTTGTGTATTTTTTTTCCTTCTATATAGGTATCTGGTTATCCACAGCTGAAGTTCTTGCTATACAAAGAGCTTGTCACCTATACATGTTAAAAGTATCTTTAAGTATGAAAAAGATTGTGATTGTGAGTGATTCTTCTACGGCTGTCTCTTGGATCAATGACGAGGGATTGGGCAATTACGACCATATTAGTTCTATCTTGACATCAGAGAGATTCAGAGTGTTTTGGGCTATGCTTTAGTTATCTTTAACTCGAGAGCTTCCAACTCTTTTGCGGATAACCCGACGAAAAAGACCTCTAAGATGAAAACGGATATTCTGGAGTGGAGTTTGGACTGATTTGTTTTCTTGGCTTTGTTGTTCTGCTTTGGGTTGTTTTCCCATGTTTTGTTTTCGTTTCTTTATGTTGGTGTCTTGTTGTTGTGCGTTTTGGCTCTGTTTGTGCCTCTCTGCTTTTGGCTTTGTCTCTTGTGTTGTTTCGGCCTGTTGCTGGTGTGTGGTCTGTTTGCCTGTTGTGGCGCTTGCGGTTCCTGTTTCCAGTTAGTTGATAGTGGTTTGGCCTTCTGTAGCCCTAAATATATAGCCTTTTAAAAAAAAAAAGAAAAAAAAAGGAAGAAATACTTCCACCTCTGAGTTTGAGGGGGCATGTCAAGACCATTAAAGAAAAAGCTTATAGTTAGTTATTAATTCTGTTGTAACTGACTGTACATGTGTAAGCTTCTGATTAGTAGAAGAGTTTAGTCTATTATTAGACAAAAATCAAAAGCTTCTTTTAAGCTTAATCCCCTTACTCTTCATTCATATAATTAATGAGAAATTCCCAAATTCAAAGTCATTTTCATTTCTTTTGACAAGGTTCTGGTTTCCTTCGAAGCATACCGGTTTATATTTTTGGTGCCATCAAAATGTACATCTCTCTTTCTCTTGTTCTTAAAAGAAAAAAAGAAAAAAAAACAATCATTTCTTTATCAAGCAAATAGCGAAAATTCTGAGAAACCCTGCCTCCGTCTCTAAGTACTCGGTTACCTTAACAGAAAATTTGTGAAATATATGATCTATTAGAGCAGATCCAAAATGAGTAACCAGAAGGGGCTCTACTATCGATCTTATGAAACATGCAACTTCCTTCCCTTTATTAGTGTCACTGTCTGAGCTTGAGACCACCCAGTTTTCATTGAAAATAATTTGAAGCTGATGGATGTCAAACGATCCTTCTCGTTCGATAACAAGCCTTATTTCTTCATCGCGCGGCATATACACTGGCATATTGAATGATTCCAATTTCGATTCTTCAATCAACCCCTAAATTCAATACAAATACACCACATTGTAAATCTCACACACACGTACGTATATATAAAACTCACCCTAGCCGTCCTTAAAAAAATTTAAAAGTAGCAACAACAAAAAATTAAAACTAATCAAAGCCTACTCAGGAGGTGTAGTAGTGTTGCTATGTTTCCCTCATTTCCTTTAGTGTTCATGACTCACTATGACATGAGTTTTTTTTTTTTGTTTTTTGCTTCTTTTTTCTATAGTATATCTTTTTTTAATAATAACAATTCTCTCTCTTTCCCATTCTCCAAATTTGACTCAATCTCTTTTGTCAACATCATTCAATGCATATATGTATTTTGTGAATATTATGGCTTTAAATTTTTTTTTTTAATTTTAAAATTAATATAGACTATAGTAATCTAATTAGAATTAGATGGAAAAGAAATTTTTAAATTGTACGTAAGATACAACTTAATTAGTATTTGATTGTATTTTCATACCATATTTCTTTTAGTAATTTGTTTTAATTTTTTTATTAAATTTATTCACATATTTATTCGAGAAAGGGGTACCTGTGAGACCAAGTCATTTATTGCTAACCCTAATAATGCATAGATGCAAGGATGATATGTGTCATCAGTAACGAATGTAAGGATGACGCGACCACCAACTTGAAGCTCATTCTGTCTTGATCTGAGAAATGCTGTGAAATCACTCTCGAATTGATCCAAGTATGCTTTGTGGACACTCGGAGGACTCGTCTTTGTTATGAAAATATTCTCTTTATTCAATGAAACTCCGGTATCACTGATCAGCCCTTTAGGTGCCTGTTAATTAAATAAATCAAGTTGGTTTCAAAAAAAAAAAATTTAATTTTTAATTTCTTATGAAGAGAAACAACTAGCTGACCTGTGAGAGCCAAATGAGACTGCAAGAGGCAATTATCAAACTAAGAGAATTGTTTGGAAAAAGCCTCCCATAGAAGGATCCAGGAACTGCAGCTATGAAAGTACACTCCCCAAACTCATCACCTTTCTCTTTCTTGAGTCTCTCGTGAAAGCTTGGCAAGCGCTTGAAAAGAGTGTTGAAATCATTTCCAGGAAGATCATTCAAAAACACTTGTAACATTGGTGGCTTACAATTCAAGCTGCGGCACAATGAGTCAATAGCCTCTATAACTTGCCATGTCGGCAGATATCCGGTCGGCCCTGAAGAGCATCCCATATCTGCAATTTTCAAGCACTCCGGGATGCTCTCACAAAATAACCCATTAATGCTTTCTTGTATTAGAGGCATTGCTTTCAAAATCACCTCCTTCTGTGAAACAAATTGAACTTTATTAGTTGAAATGGGAAAAGATAATTCCCTTGACCTAAAATTTAGGAGAAAATCATTTTTATACATAATGATGCCGTTGAATATCTTTATACACTCCATTCTTTTATTATTATATGATAATTTTATCCTAATTAAAATTACTAAAAAGGTATAAAGAAATTCTAAGTACACTGTATAACAATTTTGCTAAACGAAGTTTTTTTATCATTAAAGTTTCATTTGATTTCAAAGTGACAAGAATGATTTACAATAAGAAATAAACAAGTTTTTTAAAAGTGTTGATTTTTTCAAATTTGTAACGTAAACAAAAAATAAAATAAAAAATTGCAGTTTTTTTTCATGTTGACTATTAAAATTTTGAAAAAGAGTCAAATGAAGAAAACAACTTTAAAAAAAACTTGTCAATTTCAGTATTCAATAAAAAAAAAATTTGAAACAAAATGATTTCTTTTCTTAAAAAATGATTTTTTTAAAATAACTAAATTTTTATGATGAAGTGATTTCAAAAAAGTAGTATGAAAAGGTAAAAAAGATAATTTTGGAAAAAATGGAGTGTCTAATAAAGTGTATTTAGAAAAGGGGTGTGAAAAGAAAAAAATTGGATTGTAAGAAAAAAATTTGGATTGTAAGAAGAAATTTGGTATGATCATTTTGTTATGTTATGCGGTGACTTGTCAAAAATGACATTGTACTTTAGGATCAGGATCCTCTCCTTGTCTTGTTTTTCCTTGACTTTTTATAATCTAATGACACATAAGCAAAATAAAGAATGCATGGTCAAGATTTAATCACTTTTTTCTCTCCCATGCAACTTGATATTTTAATTACACTTGAAAAAAATCAAGGAAAAACAAGGACCAAGGAGAGGATCCTGATCCTGTACTTTAATGTCAGCAATTTTATCTCTGACAACTTAAACTCACATTCACTAAGGCTCCGTTTGATTTTTTATCTTAAGACTAAACAGTGCTAAATGTTACTGAAAACTGAATAGTGACTGAAAACTGAACCTGAAAAACATGTTTGTTTTTTTTTCACTGAAAACTGAATATAAGTGATAAGTTGTTTACTTTTTTAAGTTATTTATGAATGTCTGAAAATAAATATTTTTACATCTATTTCCTTCTAACTATTATTTGTTATATATTTACATTTTAATATATTTAGGACAACTCTAACATGTAAATTAATAATTCTAAAATAAATTTATTTAGTTATTAATAATATTCCAAATTTATATTATTCTAGATAGGTTGGCTTTTGGACATGTTGGTTTTCTTTTTCTTTTTTGGTTCTAAATTGAATATCATTACCAATGAATTACAACATGATTAATTTTTCACTATAATGATTATTGTATTTACATCCACCAGTACTACTTAATTGATAAATGCTCATGTATACTCAATGTTGTTAAACGAGGCAAACCATAATACTATATATATATATATATATATATTGAACAGCTAATTTATTCAAGGAGCCAAGGAGGCTAAAAACCACAATACAAGCAAACAAAGCGGGCACTATAGTTGCTAGGAGAAAAGGAAAAAAAAAAAGGCCCAAAGCAAGATAAAATTAGAAATATATTAAATTAGTAAGGATAGTTTTGGAAGTAAAACTTTGTATTAAATTCCATTGGATTTTTATTAAGTGAAAAGTGAAAAGTTCTCACTTTTCAAAACAAGTGGTTTTAAGGGTCCATTAAGTGATTTTAACACTTAAAAATCAAACAAAATAACTTAATGGACCACATTAAGTGCCATTCAGTGTTAAATGGAAAAATCAAACAGGACCTAACTCTTTTTATTATTTATTTCTCTCTTCTTCAATCCCTCAACACGACTTCTCTTTTTACCAAAGAAGTCATTATGGTTCTTCAATTTTTTTTAGGGTAACATATCCAAGATACGTCTGAAATCTTAAAAAGGATATATTATTTGTGAGTTTTAATTTTATCCTCCATTTATGTTTATTTACGTTTGTTAAGGTTTGTATTTATTTATTTTGAATGTTGAATGTCATGGGGACTGCATTTGGTTGATTTAAATGAAGCCCAGAATCCTTATACGAAGGATAATGTAAATAGTGTTCGTATAAGGATATAGTGTATACACAAACACTATTCACTCATGTAAGGATGCCGTGATTAGTGAATAGTGTTCGTGTAAGGATGCTATGAATAGTGAACAACATCTTTGCACAAACAATATTCACAAAATCTTTACACGAATCACAACATTCTTACACGAACACAATACTATTCATTGCATCCTTACACAAGTGAATAGTGTTCATATAGGGATGATGTGAATAGCGTTCGTGTAAAGATGTCAATCACTATTCTTAGCACTAGGAGTGGGTACAGTTCTGTTCGATTCGGTTTTAGGTAAAATCGAACTGAACCGAAAATATTTCGGTTTTTAAAAACTGAAACTGCTTTAAACCAATTAAAAGCAAGTAAATGAACCGAATTAAACTGATTTTGATCGGTTGGGTTCGATTCGGTTCAATTTGGTTTTGGGTCTAATGTGATAGGTCTGATGAGTTTTTATATATAGTTTTTTTTAATTTAATGGGCTTTTGGTGCTAATTTACAGTGTTTTCTTCTTTCTCTCGAATTCTCTGCTTAACATTTTTCCTCATCTACAAGTATTTTGTTTTCACTAGAAAATTGCAAGCTATTTCAACTTTAAAAAGAGCAAAAATGAAATACATCTTATATATCTATTGGACACCTATAGTAATGATAACCTAGATAAATTTTGAATCATTTATATCTCAAACATAGAAAAGATCAGCAGTGAAAACTTGAAAATATTTCCAAATAAAATATGCAATGAAATCAAATTTCCAGTTCTTTTGAAACTTGAAAATATTACTAAGCAAAATCTGCTACAAGTGGAAAACACACCATAGCACCCAAAAAACAGAAGGAAAAGTAAACGTGCTGGAGGTACAAATTTTTTTTTAAAAAAAATTAAAGTTACAATATAAAACCCAAAACTGAAAAAAAAACCTGGCTTAGGTCAGAGAAGATGTTGAGACGATACTTGAGAATCAAAAAAAAAAGCTAAGAGCATCTCCAATGCAAAAGTGATTTGCATACAAAAAATCGTTGATATGACAACAATGTCAAGACACTTACTTCCTATGTGGCATAAAGATAAACTTGATAGACAATCAACTAAAAATTTAGTCTCCAATGTTTCTATTTAAAAATATATTTATTTTTAATGACGTATCCAATTTTTCTTCCATTTTTCAGTTTTATTTTATTTCCTTACTAAAAATAGATAAAAAATTTATTATCATTTTTAAATACTTGCTGAGTCAATCGAAAAAATAGATGTGTAATAGGACATCAGAAAGCAGACGGTCATGTTGACAGTATCTAATATTTTTTTTGTCACATCAACGTGATGTTGAATATGTACAGTTGCATCGGAGATACATTTTTTAATAGACTGTCTATTTATCCTATGTAGCATCTTTTTTTTTTCACAAGTCACTTTTACATTAAGATGCTCTAATTTGGGTCGGATGGAGAGAGATAAGGGAAGAAGAAGATGTTGAGAAGACACTTGAGGATTGAAGAACTCTCAATGACAGAAAAAGGGATATTTGTTGATAATGGAAAATGGAGAGCGGCAGCAGAGCATGAGATTTCAAGAGAGATTTTAAAATAGAAAAAGTGAGTCTTAGGTTTTTTTTTCTTTTATACAAACGGTTTTCGGATCAAACCGGTTTAAAGCCGAAAAGAATTTGATTTTACAATTGTAAACCGGTTTGAACCGACATAGATTGGTGAACCAAACTGAACCACACTTATTGGTTCGGTTCGGTGCCGGTTTTGGTGAACAGCATGAACATCATCCTTCATGTAAGGATTCTAGGCTTCATTTAAATCAACCAAATGCAGTCTCCATGCATTCACATTTAAAATAAACAAAAGCAAACCTCAGCAAATGTAAATAAACACAAAAATAAGAAGATTTTTTTTTCAAACCCAGATCTTGCTTCCCAAAATACTTACACAGTTATGTTTCTCTCTCTCTCTCTCTCTCTCTCTCTCTCTCTCTCTCTCTCTCTCTCTCTCTCTATATATATATATATATACAGTTAGGGGTCGTTTGTTTTTTTGTCTGAAAACTGAATAGTCCTGAATTTTTCTAAAAACTGAATAGGGACTGAAATCTGAACTTAAATGACATGTTTTTTTTTCCTCACATCTGAATGTATTGTCAGCACATTTGTTTTTTTAAAAGTAAAATTGTCTGAAACTAAATAATTTTACATTTATACCCATGTTAAACAATTATACATATAATATGAAATAAAAACAATCCAAAAATAATAATTATATATGAACACATATGATCATGATCTTCTTCTTCGATTACAAATAAATTTCATTTTTACTAAGAAAAGAAAAGATTTTTTTAAAAAAAAATAAATTGGGCAGCAAGAAAACTCATACAAAACACTCTAAAAAAATAATATATAAATACATCACCTTAATATCATAATAAAATATTTATATTAAAAACCAATATGAGAAGTGATTAGGGTTCTTTTTATTTTTAAAACTATTTAAAATAAATAATATATTAAAATAAATATTTATGTACCATATATAATTATGATAAAATTAGACATATGTTATATATGGGGGATAGTATCGAAAGAAAAGATTTTGGATTGTATTTAATGCAATTCAGTGATTTGCAATCAAGTGAAAAGTCGGGATTTTTACTGTTTATTTTAAGTTGTTTTTTGGTATTTTTAAGTTATTTAACCACTTAAAAAAAACAAACAAAACAACTTAATAATTATGATTCAGACCCATTAAGTTTTAAGTGGAAAAAACAAACGACCCCTTAGAGGATTTAGGAATTTTTCCTTTATCTAATTGTTTCTAATTCCTGATTTATTTTATTTTCAAAATTTATGGTGGTAATTTTCAACTTACCTATATGACAATTACCCAGGACAACTTGGTCCAAAATCATTTCTCTTGGATAAATTTAACACTTGTTAAAATAGAGTAATGCTATTGACAATCTACTTGATATCTTCCTACACTCCATTTCATTATTATTTTTATTAATGACAATTTTATCCCAACTAAAACTACTAAAGAGGACAAAAAATTTCTAAACACAATCCAAACCAATTTTTAAACTCCAAAACAAATTTGCCTCCAATTGAAGCAGTTCATTCATACAAGTTTAAAAAATATAAATAAACAAATTAATATTTAAAAATACAAATAATATAAATATACTTTAAACAAGTTTTCGTCTCCGATTGAAAGCAAGTTATTCTAATGGCCTCCTTCATCCGCATGTAATTTTTTTATATTATCAATGTTTTATTTTAATTAAATACTGTTGTCATTTATGTTATTCTTAAAAGAAATTTTGGAATTAAGTTACTTATATTTAAGTCAAGATTTTCTACTTTTAAATTCATATGTTTTTTTTTTTTACATTTTAAGATTTCAAATGGTTAAAAAAAACTCATTTAATTTGGCAATATCCAGGTTCAAGTAGCCACTACATGTGGCATATAAAAAAATGGCTGAAAGAAACAAACAGAGCCAATTTTACTCTTCAAAGTAAAAAAAATTGGAGCAAAATGTATCTTTATTTTCATTTTATTTTTTTAATTTAAGTTTTGAGGGTGGAGTGTTTTAAGATAAAAAAGATAATTTTGTAATTAAATGTAATGTTTTTAGATATTTTTTAAATTTAATTTATTATGATGGATTGCTTTACGAAAAGGAGTGTTAAAAGAAAAAATTAGGATTATACGGAGAAAACCTCATTAAAAAAATGAGAAAAGGTTGATGAATACACCAAAATACAGAGCTGAGAGAGAAGAGAGAAACCTGCCATGAAGAATTTTTGGCATAACTGAAGTCACCGTCACCTCCTTTCATTTGGGAAATTTGAATGTCTGAACTTTTGTATTCAACTTTCTCCAACTCCATTATTCCTGGCTTTCTTCACAAATCTTCAACATTGGCAATCCGAATATATATATATATATATATATATATATATATACAAATGTCAGGATTCAGAAATATACGTTTAAACACAGCATCCAATGAAGTAAGGACAATAGATCATAATAGAATTATCAAGTAGGGCCATATTTCTCATACCACGGGTTTCATGATTTTTCAAACAATGGCTAAAATCCAACATAAATATAATAGAGAAAGAATATGTATTTAACATCTTGTTTTTGAAGAAAAGAATATATATTTTTAATTGAGTACTGCATCAACAAGTTGCAGGATATATATTATTCGTTGGACAATGAAGGAAAACTGGGAATCTACGTGAAATTCCTTGTATACCTAATCTACAACTACAATTTCGTAGTAATAAGATTATGTTTAGTGTGAACAGCTTATTTATTTATTTATTGTCAAAGATTATTTTTATTCTTTAAAAACTCAAAATTTGACTTTTAAAAAAAAAAAGTAGTTAGAGTCTTTTTAAAAGCTCAAAATTTTGACTCTTTTCTAGTTTTTTTTATATAAAAAATAATAATAACTTGTCTAAAATACTATTATTATATTTTATACATTTTATCATGTTCCTTTTTATTACAAAATTGTCTTTCTTGCATCGTTATTCGTTAGACACTTAGACAAAAAAATTAGATGCTCTTATAATTAAATAGAATAAACGAAGAAAAAATGAAGAACAGAGTGTGATAATAAACATCAAAGAAATAAATTAAAGCTGAGATTAGAGATAGAGTGAGAGACACGAGAGAGAGAGAGAAAGCTGATATATTGATATAATTGGAACTTTTTCATACAGTTCACACACACACATATATATATAGAGAGAGAGAGAGAGAGAGGCAAAGAAAGAGGGAGTGGGCGGTGAAAATGAAGATATTTGTATGATGGGTAATACTTGTATGTATTACATAAGTGGTAAAAACCACCTATTACAACACTCCCTCTTGGATTTATACCACTTATATATTAATTTTCTAGGAAAAATTCAATGGGACAAAATCCTAGAAAAATGTATACAATGATCTCTCTAGATCTAGTGAGGGTTGTACATTAAAAACTATCTCATTAAAAACCTTGTCAGGAAAACCCAGTGGGATAAAACCTGATCGAAGGGAAAAAGAGTATAGTGTACATATGTCCAGAATTTATTGTTTCATTCATAACATTTATCACATTTATACTTTGTTAGGGAAAACCCGGTGGGATAAAAACCTGAGCAAAGATATTCATTGATATGTCGGATCAAAGTAATATTTATAGTGATCTTCTGGATCAAGGTAACATATATACGATGATTAGCAAGATCAAAGTAATATTTACAATGATATTTTGATCAAGATAACATATATACGATGATCTACTGAATTCATGTAATATGATGATTTTGTGGATCAAATGATTCTGGGTGTGCATAGAGAATTGCCTCATTAAAACCTTATCAGGAAAACCCAATGTGACAAAAACCTGATTGGAAGGAAAAAGAGTATAATACAAATATATCCCAATATAATTAATATACTTCATTTGATATGCTCCCCCTGATGGGACGCTCCCCTGATGAAAGTTCTTTTGAAGCAATCTTATAGATTGCTGAACTAAAGCACGTTGATATTTATTTTATCAAATAGAATAACATCTTAAATGATTGGTGGGAGTATGAGCAAATACTTGCTTTTGTGAAGTAATATCCATATGGAATCTTTTCAGAATCTTTTCAACATATTCTGATTGATGGACAAACATTCCATTTGATCAATGCTCGACCTTCAGGTTGAGACAATGTTTTCTTTCTCATTTCTTTATGAAGACACATGAGTATATAATATGATTATTATATCCTTATCTTATTGGATATTAACTGAGACGGTTTTACCACATCCGTTCATATTGTTTTTAATCCATATAAGGATTTTGTATGTTCATCATATACAAATTACGAGATCTCGATTTACATGCTTCTACATTTTGAATCCTTCGAGACTTTATAAATATCTGTATTGAGTGAATCATATAGATAAATGATTGATACGTATAGAAGACGTATTTCAAGCCTTTTAAATGCAATCAAGTTTATCAAAAATTCGGAACGTAATTGCCTTCATCAGTGGTGAATACAAAGTTTCTGTAAGAAACCTTGTACTACGAGTCGTGTCTCATATCTCACGATCTCGTTTTTCTCATTACGTTTCCATATAAAGATCCATTAGTATCCAACTAATTTGACATCTCCAGGTGTCTGGAGTACTATTGATCTAAACACTTTATATTTGGCTTATGAAGTCAATTTTTCTTGAATTGCTTCTTTCATCTAGGCCAATCATGCCTTTTATATACAATCATTGATATTATGAATATCATAATTATCATTTATAATTTCAGTAGCGTTACTGTATATAAAAATACATTATTAATGATTGTTTCCTTATGATTCCACATTTCTCTCATATGACTTATAGAAAGTTTCTCAATTTCTATATTTCTATATTCTTGTATCTCTGTTGAGATTACTTACAATTCAATGAATTTAGTCATTTCATAGAGTCCGTATGATTTATAGAATTTCTCTCAATTTCTATATTCTTGTATCTCTGTTGAGATTTCAATGAATTTAGTCATTTTATAGACTCCGTATGATTTATAGAATTTCTCTCAATTTCTATATTCTTGTATCTCTTTAGATATATCAGACTCTTATAGAGTTGATTTAGAGAAAATGGATTTATTTATAACTCGAGTTTTGTTTACTGTTGGGATCTCAATAACAATACCTTTCAAAAGGTTTATAAACTTATGATATGTATCAGATGATTTATTTATTGTTTTTTTCTCTGATCGTTCTTCAAGAACAATCACCCGGCCGGGGTTTATGAGATGACAACTTATAAAATCATGTTACCTTTAATATATCAGGTACATATTAATAATTATCTGATGATAAATTATTTTTCGTATTTGAGGGATACGAAGATTGAAATGAGACACGCATATAGAGAGAAAACCGAACTGGTATCTCTATTTTGTATATAAGTAACTTTTCATTTACTTTTCTCTTCTAGAGAAACTTTCCCAATTGGGAATTAATCAATATAATAATATGCATATTGTGCATATAAATATAAACTATTAGAAGTTTAAATGATCTAATAGAAGATTACTCAAAATCAATATTAATCTCAGATTAATATAAAAGTCTTATCTTAGATCATGTCAGATATGCAATAAGGGGATATGCAATACAATCAAATATCTTAAAAGTGAGTAAGTCCCTATATGGAATTTAGTAATTGTACCAAAATAATGAGGTTCTCGCAATTACCTGGAGACGTTTGATAAGTGATCCCCTAATCCATTTTGATTATGAGTATATCTGAAAACTGGATGTTGAACATCAATCCCAGCTGCGTTGTAGTATTGAGATGTTTGATAATGAACAAACGTGTGATCATCCCATAGATGCATCAATTACAATTATATAATAATGAAATTGGTCATTTAGTGGATGAATATGTCCACATATATCCCCTTGAATTCTTTGTAAGAATTATGAGAATTCAAAACCAACTTTTAGAATAAGATGGTTTTACTGCTAGTTTCCCATGTGAACATGCAGTACATCAGTTCTCATTGGATAAATAATATTCTGGTTCTTTAATGGATATCCATGAGAATTTTCAATAATTATACGTTTCATTGTAGATCTTGAGTGACCTATACAGTCATGTCAAAGTACAAACTTTTGGATCTGGGAACTTTTGATTCATAATTGCATAAATATCTACACTCTTTATAATAGTTTAATATAATCCAGATGATAAAGCACATAGCTTTTCTATAATGAGTTTCTGGCCTGAATTATGAGAAGTAATACATATATATTAAACATTCTCATTACTCATAATTTCAATATGATATTCATTCCTCTGTATACCTTTGAAACTAAGCAGGTTCATTTATATTCTGTTTGAATGATATAAAGTATCATCGATACACAATTTAATATCATCTTGAAAATACTACGCAAGCGTGTGTCTAAACAACCTAGAGGGGAGGGTGAATGGGTTGTTAATCGATTATTACCAACGTTTTCGATTAGTCAATATTAAACATATAACCCAATTAAAACAAACATACAAAATCAAGTAAAAGTGCGGAAATATAAAGAACACTTGATTTTGACGTGGAAACCCTTCGACAAGGGAAAAACCACGGGCTATCCTTCTAGCCACACACAATCATAGAAATCCACTATATGAGTAAAAAGTTAAACTCTTAAGTGATACTCGGACTCTCACTCTCGACAACCTCAAGCTATGGACACTACAACTCGCCATTCTTGGTTCAATCCCTAGTTATATCCCCCGATACACTACTTTTGGCGTGAGCACCTCCTACTCTACCCCGCGGGCCTTTTATAGTGGCACTTGATCAATGCTTGCCAACCCACCCTTGGTTGCAAGACTTACTTGCTTGTGCAACTTCACCTAGAAGCCACAAGACTTTGACTCTATGAAGAGTATAAGGTCTAAGTGAATGTGAGACAATAGGCTCATTACAAAATATGCTAGACTAACATACAATGCTTAACTAGATGTAAATAATGACATACAACATCCTAGTTATCAAATAAGCCTACATGCACACACATGAGGTCTCAATTAGTTGTAGAGAATTCTAACAACCTAATTGTCAAATAAACTCACATAAACATTCATGAACATGACTAGATGCACAAAGCCAACCTAATCATCAATTAAGCATACATGAATACTTATGGATTAGCTATTTAGGCATATATGACCTAATAATGTAATCTATCAAAATACAAACCCAATCATGTTATTAAGACTCATAAATATGCAATAAAGTAGAGTCTAGGTATTTAATCATGCAATAAATACCTAATCTAGACTAAGAAGAACAATAAATGATATTCAAATAAGTTCTTGCTTACCTAGTCATGAAACAATGAAGACCCATGCTTATATGATGTTGAATGATGCAAGATGGAGATGGGTTTTGGGTTTGAAGACCCATGCTTATATGATGTTGAATGATGCAAGATGGAGATGGGTTTTGGGTTTGGAGAGTTAAACAAACTCAAATGGAGCTTTCTCTCTCTAGACTCTCTCTATCTCTCTCTAGGGTTTCTGTAATTTTTGAGAGTTGGGGAAGAAAAAGAGATAAAGATGTATATATAGTGGGAAAAAATGAGCTGACGTGAAAAGACTAAAATGCCCCGTTTTTGGTGCCAGGCGACATGAGAGGCGACATGCCCAAGTCGCCTAACATGTCGCCTTTTGTTCTGGAAAGAAAAAAGGCAGCCCGAGGCGACATCTAAGGTGACATGCATAAGTCGCCTAGCATGTCGCCTTTTGTTCTGGAGAAAAATATCAAGTCTTAGGCGACTTCTGAGGCGACATGCACAAGTAGCCTTGTATGTCGCCTAACACACTGGACAGCACTCTAGCTCCAAAAACAAGTGACCCAAAACATGACCAAACGACATCGAAACCTTTCGTATGACATAGCGTTGGAAAGGTATGGAAGTCTACTTTCTACTCCAATTTACAAAATATGATTTGGATAAACGTAGAAAGAATTATGGTCAAAAGAGTGACCAAAGGTCAGAATTGGTCAATAACAAAAATCCCATAATCATGGTATAAAACCATGTAACCAAATACAAATCTAAGAGAGCACAAATGAAGCCTCTCTATGGTCACAAATTGCGCTAAGACTTGAGCACACAAACGTGCAAGCGCGGATACAAAACACAAGCACACCATCGTGCGAGTGAGGACGTTTCCGAACACACAACGGAAAACGTAAACGTAAAACATAACAACCACACGTAAAGACAAACAACGACATACTCGTGTGAGTTGTGTAACAGATGCACACATATACATAATAAGGAACACAAATGCAAGATGAACAAAGCATGCATGAAGTGTGTGTGTGCACATAAACTCTTCAAGAGACAAAGTCAAGTGAATATACCTTTTGCTCTTGAAGTCATGGAAATGCTTGAAGCTTGTCAAAATAGACCTAAGCTACCCATTACACAATCATCCCCAATGTGGTGTGGTTTGTCATGAAATAATCCAATCACAAAATCGAGGTCCTTACACATCTGGTAATAAGATTGTGGCTCTTCTAGAGCCTTTGATCAGATCCGCTGGATCTGATCTGACATTAACTTTATATGTTATTGAACTGAGCATATTCTTTTATGTTCTGCTTGAATAATATCAATTATCACTGATACATGATTTAATATTGTTTGATAATAATATCATGGCTCTTCCAGAGCTTTCTATCAGCTCCGTTGGACCTGATACAATATTAATATTTACTCAGATCAAAATCAAATTCATAAAACATATGACTCCGAAGAATTGTATGAGTTGTTGCTCTCTAGGCAAGACATATATTTCTCTTCTGAGAATTTTATGGACATTATGTGTAATGCCATTTTATATCTCATCTGCAATGATAATAATCTTTTTAATAGGTTTATTCTATAAATCTTTTCTCTTGTCATTCACAAACATCCACTCCTGGGTATGTTTTGATATCTCATGAATATAAATATATCCAAACTTTACTCTCTTGATATTGCTCATTTAGGAGCAAGTATAAAATGGATAAATTATCCTTTACAATCTCATTATACGTGATATTAGAATCTTAAATCCTTTTAAGATACTCACAACATCCTACTGGATGTGTAGACCTTTTTTCTCAACTAAATGATACGTTAGGATCTTAAATCTCTTTTGTGATAATCATAGCATCATGCTGGATGTGTATGAAATGGATAAAATATTATTTCCAATTTCATTATTCGTTAGGATCTTAAATCTCTTATTTATGATACTCACAACAGCCTACTGGATGTGTAGATCTTATTTCTCAAATGAATGATACGTTAGGATCTTAAATCCTTTTATGATACTCACAGCATCCTGTCGGATGTGTAGATCATTCTTTCAAATACGTGACATATAAACGCATCACTTCATATATATATATATATATATATATGTATATATATATATATATATATATAAGATCACTTCATATTCTGAATGTGTTTGAAACCTCAAGTTCCAAATAATGAAGTATGACATTCATGTAATAACACTGGATCCAGAACTCCATGTTCTCATCGTTTTTCAAAACCGTACCAACTTAAATATCATAATTCCAAGAACTTTAAGTTTCGGTTATTCGGTCTAGCCGATCTCATTTATTACGTATAAATAATACGAATATTTAAACAATTTATTTGGAGACACAGCATAAGCCAGTCATGAGACACGGCATAAGCCAGTCTCATATATTGCATAAAAATAAATGATGAATATTTAAATAATTTATTTAGAGACACAGCATAAGCCAGTCCCGAGACACTGCATAAGTCAGTCTCATAAATTGCATAAAAATAACAGTGTCAGAGTCAGAGTTATAGTTATAGTCAGAGTTATAGTCAAAGTCAGTATATATATAGGTTCCGTTGACGGCATAGCCATCATGTACGTTAGGATCTTAACTCCTTTTTATGATATTCAGAGCATCATGTTGGATGTGTATGAAATGGATAAAATATTATTCCAATTTCATTATAGGTTATGATCTTAGATTATTTTTATGATGTTTATAACATCCGACTGGATGTGTATATTTCTCTGAATATTTCTTTGAATAAAACTTCAAATATGTATATAATCCTGGATCCAAATCTCCAGATTCTGGATATTCCATCTTGCCCGAAAATAGAGTTAATAAAACTTAAAAAAAAGTTAAAACAATACTTATAAGCTGAATTAGCTGAAATGGATGGCATGGTTGCGCCCGAAACGGTCGAAATAGCTGGGAACAAGTCTAGTTCGGCCGAAAACGAGCAAAAATTGCACCGAAACGGACCAAAAACATTTATGGCTGATGTGGCGCGTCTGCTGACGTGGCAGACCTCCTTGGCTGACTGGGCGCTGATGTGGCACGACGTGGCACTGACTGGCACTGACGTGTGATGACATGGTGATGATGTGGCGATTGCTACAGTGTCATCTTCAACCTTGGAAAATCAGCAGGAAAAAATTTCCAAGTTTGACCAACCTTTGACCAGAGTTAGAGGGTTCGTAAGAGCTCTGTTTGAGACGCGGTCAGTGGCGTCGGAATCGTATTTCCGAGAGGAACACAACAGTATCCTCTGAAAAATGATTCGAGTACTTTTAATTTTCTGGGTTCAATAAAAATTCAAAATCAAAACTAAAAAAACACTCAAAAACTCTCTAGAAGTCCTAATCAATATTCGTGTTGATAATGTGTTATAATTAAATAGAATAAATGAAGAAAAAATGAAGAATATAGTGTGATAATAAACATCAAAGAAATAAATTAAAGCTGAGATTAGAGATAGAGTGAGAGACACGAGAGAGAGAGAGAGAGAAAGCTGATATATTGATATTATTGGAACTTTTTCATACAGTGCACACATATATATAGAGGCAAAGAAAGAGGGAGTGAGGCGGTGAAAATGAAGATATTTGTGTGATGGGTAATACTTGTGTGTATTACATAAGTGGTAAAAACCACCTATTACAATAGATGCAAATTATATGGCTACAGTAATTGTGATAGAGATATTATTATTATTTTGAGCAAATTGCAGCCAACCTCTATGAGGTTCGACCTTAGACAACCAAAAACAACCTTATACTTAATTGATAATGACCTCCCCTGCCATTAATTAAAGTCATTAATTAAAGTTAGTCAAACTTAACAAATATAAAGATATTTTTGTCCTTTCACACCTTTTTATTTATTAATAAAAACAGATTTAAAAGCTTTAAATCTTCACCATTCATCTTGGCCAAAAATTAAACTAAATTTTTAAAAATAAAATTAAAATTAAAAAAAAACAGACCGTTTGATATGAGGATATCAAACCTCCATTAAACAATGAAGGTCTTACCACCATCACCGTAGATCTAGTGCAATTTGGAGATCCAGATGGAAGAAGTAAAAATTATCTGAAGAACATATTGTTGGATTGGATTTTGAAAATTTTGAATTTGAATAAAAATATCGAGATACAACTTGTGTCTCCACGTTTTTTTTTTGTAATTTTCATTTTTTTTATTGTGGAGATCCAAATTTGTTTTCATATATATTTATATATTTTTAAAATCAGAATTTTTTTATTCAGGGGCATTTTGGTATTTGTAGCAGCCAAATCCGGTCAATGGTTAAATTTGACCTACTTTGATTAATAGTAAGGGAGGTCATTGTCAATTAATGATAAAGTTGTTTTTGGTTATCAAAGGCCAAACCCTAGAGAGGTTGGCTGCAAAAAAATAAATAAATAAAAGAAGAAAGGTTAGATGCAAGTTACATTGGTATAGTAATTGCCATAGAAATATCATTGTTTTCATTGGATGATTTCAAAAAAGAAACAAAGGAAGAAGAAAAGATGCAATATGCGGAATGGTGGAACTAGTATTAAAGGGGCCTTCCACAGAGTTTTCCATTGTGCGGGGTAGCTAACTTCCACAGAGTTTTCCACCAAGTGGAACTAGTATTAGAAGGGCTAGGGCTCCCGCCAAATCCGATTCCCACTTTTCACTGAGTATCCACTAAACTAGGCTTCACCCACTTCACGTTCCACCACAAGCCACTTTGTGGACTTTGTTCTCTGCTTTCGTCATTACTTCTATCCTTCATTTGCACACATATATATATATATATATAAGTTCTGTATCATTTGTAACACAACTCTAATATAAAAGTTCTGTATCATTTGTAACACAACTCTAAAACAAATAAGCACAAGCTCTCTCTCGCATCTCTCATCTCACTCACTTTACTTTATTACTTTGTTCTTCGGTTTATCAGTTATTTCACAACACATTATCAACACGATAGCAAGTAAGTAAAACTGATTTCTCATTATTTATTATTTATATCAGGCTAGTTCATGCCCTTGAAATTGTTTTCTTTATATGCACATATCATATGACCTTATGTCCCTGATATGTTCATTTTTTTTACACATATCAAGTGAACTTATATTCCTAATATGTTTATTTATTTTTATGCACATATCAAGTGTACTTATGTCACTGATATGTTCATTTTTTACACATATCAGGTGAACTCATGTCCCTGATATGTTTACTTGTGTGTACATATCAGGTGAACTTATGTCCCTGATATGTTTATTGTTATGCACATATCAGGTGAACTCATGCCCATGATAAGTTTACTTGTGTGCACATATCAGGTGAACTTATGTCCTTGATGTGTTTATTTTTGTGCACATATCAGGTGAACTCATGTCCCTGAAATGTTTATTCTTATGCACATATCAAGTGAACTCATATCCCTTAAATGTTTATTATACTCCATAAATGTTCACACTTATTCAAATTATGATTTACAGAAAAGAAGCTATAAAGCATGTCTAAACTTACGAATTTGAAGTTCGATGCACTCAAAGTGTCGGGAGATAACTATATGTCATGGGTTATTGATGCTGGATTATACTTAAAATCTCAGGGCCTATACTATACCATTGATGATAGCCAAGCTAATGAGCAGGATAGATCCACAGCCATGGTCATAATCTGTCATCATCTACATGAGGATTTGAAGGCTCAATATCTTACTGTCATAGAGCCTAAAGATCTGTGGCAAGAGCTAAAAGATCGCAATGACCATCAAAATGATGTTACATTACCAATTACAAGGTACGAATGGCTGCATTTATGGTTTCAAGACCACAAATCAGTCTCTGATTATAATTCTGACTTGTTCAAAATCACCACAAGGCTGAAATTGTATGGTGAAGAGGTATCTGAGAAAGATATGTTGGAAAAGACATTTACAACTTTCCATGCCTCGAATATAATATTGCAACAGCAATATCGAGAACGCAGATTCTCAAAATATTCAGAGTTGATCCCATGCCTTTTAGTAGCAGAAAAGAATAATGAGCTACTGATAAAAAATCATGAGACACACCCGACTGGTTCTAAAGCACTCCCAGAAGTGAATGTTAATACTGTTAGATACCAGGGTCGTGGTTGTGGTCAAGGTCGTGATCGTGGATGTGGCAATAATAGTAATCCTGATCATAGCCGTGGTTATGGTCGTAATACTAATTGTGGTCGTGGTAATGGTCGTAATCCTAGTTGAAGCTATGGATGTAGTTCCAGAAAAGGACGTGGTTATTCTGGATCCATTGAATACAAAGGAAAAAGGTATTCATAATAGGCCAAATGCAAATGAGGGTGTTTGTTATAGGTGTGGATGTTACAATCATTGGTCCAATGAATGTAGCACACCTAAACATCTTGTTGAGCTTTATCAAGCATCCATCATAAAAAAGGGAAGAAACCCAAGACACATTTCATTGAGGATTCATATCCTGCAGATATTACTCACCTTAATGTTACAGATTTCTTCGATGACCCAGAAGAAAAGCCAACTGTTTCAATTGGTGATGGGAATGTCCATACCAATTAAATACTACTTCAGTAGTATTGTTTTGTTATTATGATCATGGAAAATAAATAAAATGGTCTACCATGCTTTTGCACGCCAGAAGCGTGGTAGACCATTTGGTTCAAACCAAATGTCCAAACCAAATGGTCTACCACGCTTTTGCACGCTAGAAGCGTGGTAGACCATTTGGTTCAAAAGATATTTTTCCTCAAAAAAGGAAAATAAATAAATCCACTTTCTCTAAGTTAACTCCATATGAGTGAAATGTCCCTTCAGGGACATAAATTACTAGAGTGACAGAATCCCCTGTGGGGGAAGGAATCTCTAATGAGATACAAGATTATAGAAATGAGGAAATTTCTATAAATTATACAAGAAAATTGTGGAATCGGGAAGAAACAATCATCGATGATATATTCTCATTCACAGTCGCAACTAAAATTATAAATGATGATTATGAACCTTATAATCTCGATGATTGTAGACAAAGGTCTGATTGGCCTAAATGGAAAGAAGCAATTCAAACAGAATTGGCTTTATTGGCCAAACGTGAAGTATTTGGATCAATAATCCAGACGCCTGAAGGCGTCAAACCTGTTGGGTACAAATGGGTTTTCATATGGAAACATAATGAGCAAAACGAGAAAGTGAGATATAAGGCATGACTAGTAGCACAGGGTTTCTTATAGAGACCTGGCATCAATTTTGATGAAACGTATTCACTAGTGATGGATACAATTGCGTTTCGATTTCTGTGAAGCATGGTTGTCTTGGAAAGACTTGAAATGCATCTAATGGACATAGTGACTGCTTATCTAGATGGTTCACTCGATTCAGATATTTACATGAAAATCCCTAAAGGATTTAAAATTCCAGAAGCATGTAACTCAAGACCTCGTAATTTTTATTCGATAAAATTACAAAGGTCCTTGTATGGATTGAAACAATCTGGACGGATGTGGTATAACCGTCTTAGTGAATATCTGGTGAAAGAATGGTATATCAGTAACCCTATATGCCCATGTGTATTCATAAAGAAATTAGATTCAGGATTTGCTATCATAGCAGTTTATGTTGATGACATGAACTTAATTGGAACTCCTAGATAACTCCAGAAAACTGCTGAATACTTGAAAATGGAATTTGAAAAGATCTTTGAAAGACAAAATATTGTCTTGACCTGGAGATCGAGCACATATCAAATGGAATACTTGTCCATCAATCAGCATATGTTGAAAAAATCTTAAAAAGATTCCATATGGATAATGCTCATCCATTAAGTACTCTTATGGTTGTTAGAACTCTTGATCCTAAAAGAGACTCATTCCGTCCAATGGAAAATGGGAAGGAGATACTTGGTCCTGAAGTGCCGTATCTTAATGCAATTGGTTCTTTGTTATATCTAGCTCAGTGCATTAGACCAGATATTGCATTCTTAGTGAATGTACTTGCTAGATTCAGTTCAGCACCAATTCAGAGACATTGGAATGGGATCAAACATCTTTTTCGCTAGCTCGGTAGAACGAAAGATTTAGGATTGTTGTTTACAAAATCTAACAATTTTTCAGGTTTACTTGGTTATGCTGATGCCGGATATCTATCTGATCCCCCACAAAGCTCGTTCACAAACGGGATATGTTTTTACATATAATTGCACAGCAATACCATGGCGTTCCACAAAGCAGACTTTAGTTCCTACATCCTCAAATCATTTTGAGTTCATCGTACTTCATGAAGCAAGTCGAGAATGTGTTTGGCTAAGGTCATTTATTCAACATATTCTGAATACTTGTGGATTTCCATTATCTATACTCATGAGTTTGGCTAAGCATATTTCTCTCAAATTCTTCTATACTCATGAGCTTCAATAGAACCAACAAATTGATGTTAAGCAAATACGGTCTACATATAATCTTACAGATCCGTTTACCAAAGCATTGCCTACATCAACATTTGAGAAACTGGTATATGGAATAGGCATGCGTCAACTTTGTAAATTACAGGATCGATGCTGATGTTTTTTTTTATATGAGGGGAAACGTTCAATCAGGGGAAGCAAAATTTTGAATGGGCATATGTGCGCTATACTCTTTTTCTCTTCGATCAGGTTTTGTCCAACTGGGTTTTTCTAAAAAGGTTTTTAAAGAGATAGTTTTAATATCCAACCCCACTAGATCCAACAGATCATTGTATATACAAGTGGTGGAAATCCAAAGGGAAGTGTTATAATTCATGTGGATCCACCCCCCCTGCCTTTACCAACTAGGCTTCACCGACTTCACGTTCCCCCACAAGCCACTTTGTGGACTTTGTTCTCTACTTTCATCATTACTTTTATCCTTCATTTGCATATATATAAGTTTTGTATCATTTGTAACACAACTCTAAATATAAATACAAAGCAGAAGCTATCTCGCATCTCTCATCTCACTCACTTTACTTTATTACTTTGTTCCTCGGTTCATCAGTTATTGCACAACATATTTTTCATTTTAGTACTATAAATTTTAGATTTTTATCATTTGGCCCCCCAACTCTTGACTTCCAGTTTCACCCCTGGCCACAAGACAGTATCATCCCCTCTAGAAGAAACAATCGGAATTTGGAGGAAAGCCTCGTAGTCTTGAAAATAAATGCATCCATTTGACCAAACATCACATAACTTTGTAATTATACATGGTGTTGATGCATGTCTCAAAGAAATATGTATTTGGTATTTCATATTTGAGGTTGCTTTGTAATTATGAATTATGGTGTGTTTTATTGTAATTAGATAAAAATATCTTATTATATAAGTTAGTTACTGTGTTGTTACTGTATTATATAAGTTACTGTATTATATAAGTCAAATAAAAATAAATTTCATACATGATGATACTGTGTTGTTCTTCTTTGGCCATTCTTGGCTTTCCAATAAAATTTAGCTGTTAAAAGAAATTATATAAGTCAATTATTAATAGACATGACCACAGTTCGGTTCAAACCATGGAAC
This sequence comes from Dipteronia sinensis, assembly GCA_033220585.1. NCBI lineage: Eukaryota > Viridiplantae > Streptophyta > Magnoliopsida > Sapindales > Sapindaceae > Dipteronia > Dipteronia sinensis. Next base: position 40,603,431 of record CM065643.1, read on the forward strand.
CAAACCGTAACCGTGGAAAAAACATGAATCGAAATCGGAATCAGGGTTTCGATTCTGGAACAGGACCGGAACCGTGAGCCTTAAGGTTCCGGTTCCGGTTCCGGTACGTTAAAAAAATGGACTGGAACCTACCGATTTTGGAACCGTCGGTTCCAACCACTTATTTTTTTTCTTTTCAACGTTGACTTTTTCTTCTTCGTCTTCTCTCTCTCTCTCTTTCTTCAAAAATCTTAGATCTCTCTCTTTCTTTTCTCTCATCTCTTTGATCTCCCATCTCCTTGATCTCTCTCTTTCTTATTTCTTCTTTTCTCTTTTTCTTTCTTTCAAACCAGATCAAGTGATGAGCCGACGACTAGCTCTCACCGGCGATCTCTTCTTTGATCGATCTCTTGCCGGAGATCTCTTCTTGATCCTGTCATCAGTGATCTCTTCTTCGATCCCTCTCTCTCTCTTCGATATCTTTGTTCGATCTGTAGTTATGGTGGTGGGTGATTTAGATTTTGGTGTTGATTTGTGTGATGAAAGAGATATGGGATTTGTGATCTATGTGATATTTGTGTGATGATTTGTGTGATGAAGCCATGAACTCATGAACGGATTCTAATTTTTTTAAAAGAAGCCGAACCGTCTAGAACTGAGAAACCGGACCAGAATCACGAAACCGAAATTGAAACTGAAACCGGAATCTTCTTCCAGACGGTTCAGGTTTCGGTTCTAGGTCCCTCTAGAACCAGAACCAGCGGTTTGAAATCGGAATCGAATCGAAACCGAACCGTGGTCATGTTTAGTTATTAATAGTGCTTTCTTAAGCGGTCATAAGTATGCAAAACGAAAATGTTTGGAAAAAGAGTGAAAGTGTGATCACATATATAGAGAGTGGGCGTAGGATTGCATGGGCTAGACTGGGCTAAAGCTATGTCTGCCTTTTAAAAAAATGTGTATTATTACAATATTACTTGATATTTTATATCAAATTACAATTTTACCATATGTAAATTACAATTTAACCTTTATTTTAACAAATATTATAAATATGCCCATCACCTTTTATTCGATTTCCATGTTTCACCATATATCCCACCAATTTTTCTTTACTTTTGTTTTTTTTCTGTGGGTTTTCTTAATTTTAACATAAATTGTTAATTGTTTTTATATGCTTATTTATTATTTTGTTAGGTTACCTTGTTTTATTATAATTGATTTAGGATTAGTAATTTTGATAATTTTGTTTATGATTTGTTTATTACTAGAATAAAATAGGTATTCAGTTATTGAGTACTCAAAAATAAAATTATAACTAATATTTAGTTCAGTCCCACCTGATAAAAAATCCTGGATTCGCCCCTGGTAGAAACAACACCCTAAAACAAAGGGAGCTTATGTGAGATAGAAAGATTGAGACATAGAAGGAAGAGAAGGTATGTGGGATATATATAGAGGGTAATAACTAAAAATTTGTCATTCTCGTACCTGGTGAAATTAGTGATTGATCGGACGATAAATGTACCTATTTGAGGTCCTCATGTCCTATCTTTTGTTCTCGTTTTCGGGCGTAATTTTGTATATAAGTGTTTGTTGAACTTTGTGTAGGTACATATTCTATATTTCAAGGTTTTGAGCTTAACAGATTAGTTGGGAAGCAAAATGAGCGAAAAAGAGAACAATCGGAAGTCTTCAGAGTTGCCATGGCCTCACCATCAAACCTAACCATGACATGATCCGTGATCACCCATGGCAATTTTTCATGGTGGATCCGTCGTCGAGCCAGAACGCGACATAGAAACCGTGGGACGGGTCAACTCTGTTTTCCAAAGGTTAGTGGATTGAAATTGTATGTGCCCATACATAACACCTGAATTTCAGGGTCAATAACTCCCTCCTCAGACTGAACTGGGTTTTGTACCACCTATTTTTAGAAATCCTTGGAAGTCTACTTTCCAGTGGTTTTTATGGATCACAATTATGGATTCTCTAGAGGGAGTTATGATCATGTTTGTAACGGTGCGCGAGACTGGAAACCAGACAACGGCAGAGGCTTTGCACAGAACACCCAACTTTCGGGGGGCATATATCCCTCCTTAGATCGAACCACGATCAGTTCCACATATATTTGGAAAGCCCCAAAAGTATACTTGCCAGCGGTTTTTACGGATAACAATTTTGAGCTTTCTAGAGGTATATATGCGCGTTTCTGTAACGGTGCGCAAAACTGAAATTTCTTACCAGTGTGCGAGGCGACCTATGAGGCGACCAAACTCACTCGCCTCACTACTCACCTCATCTTCTGCCCAAAATTCACAGCAAGCGAGGTGACTTGCGAGGCGACCATTCCACTCGCCCCAAAGCTCACTTCGGAGACTGGAAAGGCCAAAATGGTCCTTCGCACCCCAATTTGTCCCCAAACTTTCCCTAACTATAAATACACCAATTTCCTCTCTTCTCTACACACAAAAACTGAATAGCTCTTCAATTCTTCATCATCTTCTTCATTTCCTAAGAGAGAGACAAGCTTTCAAGCTTCCATGGAGGTTCTCCTCCATGGGAAGTTCATCACCTCCTTTTCTACCCATCATCCACCACATCTATGAGTAGATAGCAATGAGAAGGAGTGGTCTATGACCAATTTCGAGCCAAGCAAGGAAGGAGCTCTTGGAGGGACCATCTTCAAGGGTTGTATTCTTATTTACTCATCCCTTTTCTTTTCTTGTTTCTTGATGTGTAATCCCCACTTGGAAAATATTTGTAAACCTATATTTGTGCTTATATATAAGTTATTGTTCTTAAATTCGAATTGGGTTTTGATTTGTTCTTGATATTCATTGATAAATCTTGTTGTGAATGGCATGTGTATGGATGATTGGAAATTGATATGTGCTAATGGATGGGATTAGGAGTAGATTAACTTAAGTGTATGAGTAGTTATAATTAAATATCTCATTTATGTGTGTATGTCTTTGGAAGGCCAAAATGCCATGTTAGGATCGATTTGAGTGTTTATGGGTTTCGGTTGTACCTCGAAGGATGACCAATCCGGGTATGACCTTAATCACTTAGCTCATAAGAATAGATGAAACTTGTTTTATGTATGATCGTGCTAGGATAGGTTATGGCTTTATGTTCATGTGCTTAATGGTAGGGACTAGAGGCACATTGCTCTTCCATGACCCTTTTCGGGAGTGATTAGTGTTTCGAATCTCTTAATTGAGAGAACAAGCCCTTAACTTGAATTGAATGTGCTTAATGACTAACAATCACTTATGTGCACTTATGTATGGTAAGCTTATTGACCTTGTGTGACCATAATCTTACATCTCTCAAATCCACCTTTTTATTTATCACATTAAACACCATCCTCACCTTTCCATATTCTTTTGTTTGTTTTATATTGTCTTTCTTTTCATTTTCCTTGCACACTGCATTATGCACACACCGTACACACACCATTCTCACCACATCCGCATTCTATTTACATTGCTTTCAACAAACACTAGAACTTGAGACGGTCGACGGATAACACCTCCCTACGGAACGATACCCTCGCTTACCGCTTTACTAGTCTTTTGCTAGTTTAGAGCACATTGCGTAGGAACTTTTAGTATAGATATCTTTTGATAATCGCAATTTGGTAACGACACAAAAAGCGAGTATTAGTGACCTCCGTGGATTTAACCTATATTTGTGAGTCTCGTAAAATTACTTGTGTTGTGTTGTCGTTTGATTACTCTTGAATTGGTTGATTGTGCTTTATTGTTGTTACTATTTCTCTATTGTACTCATAAATCCATCCAAACAAGGTCATGGAAGTTGTTTGTGGTAGTTTAAAGAATTGCTTACAAGGTGTTCAATTATTTACTAAGCTAATATCGCTTTTCTTTTTATTAACTTTGCAATCACTTACCACATCTCTCTTTCACCGGTTCTTCAACAAATCAAACAAAGAAACACAATCATTTCTTTATCAAGGAAATCACCAAAGTTCTAAGAAATCCTGCCTCCATTTCCAAGTATTGAGTTATTTTAATTGAAAATCTCTAAAACATATCGGTAGCAATCGATGATTCCGTACGGAAAATTTTACACCTAATAATTGATATATATATATATATACATAAATTTTCAAGTCAGTACGCACTGATATAACTTCATCAGTGCGTAAGATGTGGACCATTAGATTTACATACTTTGACTCAAAATGTATACAGTTGTCAAAATTTCTCCATAATCAGTGGTCTACATGCAACGCATTGATATAACTTTCCAATGTGGGACTTTCCATATGGGGTCGACGATTGCTACTGGTAGTTATTGGATGAATTGCTACCGGAACTTATTGTATTACCACCGGTAGCAATCCAATAACTACTATTAGTAATCGGGGGTTCCGTATAGGAAATCTTGTACTTTAAAATTTTGTATATATGACAATCTATAGAACAGCGATGTACTCGTACACCATGTAGAAAATATTGTGATCGAAGGTTGGATCACACTTTTTCAAATTACGATTACAATATTTCTTACATGGTGTATGGGTACACCAGGTGTTCTATAGCCTGACCATATATATATATATATATATATATATATATGTATATATATAAGTCATGTAGATTGTTATTTGCTTTGAGAAAAATAATATGTTTTTTTTAATTGAGAGTATAATATTTTAAGAGGGTTTACAACTAAAATGTATTAAAATAAATATATGGGTGCCGATATTGCCACTTATAAAACTAATTAGTTCACCTATATTTTATTAAAAAATTTAATTACAAAAATATCTCAATAGAAATTTACCAATAAAGACAAATTACTTTAATTATAAAATAAATCAAACACTATGTACACTCATTAATTACACTCATATCTTCAACTATATCTCTTTATTAAAAAAAACTTACTGATAAACCCTAACTTATGATAAATCCTAATTTTTATCATAAACCCTAATTAAACTCTAATTTTATTTCAAGTATCAAATTTTCTCACCATCACATGATTATCATAAAACAAAGTAATCGAAAAGAATTTTCAAAAGACTCTGATTCATATAGATGTAGGTATATATATATATATATATATATATATATATATATATATATATATAAAAGGAATTCCATATTGAAAATCTCTTGACCCCATATACAATTCGGTTCCACATCTTTCGTTTTATAAGGCTCCTACATTCGAGACTTTTCAAAAGTAAATTGGACCATCATTAGAAGAGGATTTGATTGTAAAATAATATGATTGTTTTTTTTATAAATTGAGTATGTTAATAATTTAAGATGGTTTATAAATAAAATGAATTAAATTAATATATTAATTTCAATAAGGGTACTATTGGCAATATTATGGGTGCTTATAGTAATATTTATTTTTTAAATTCTAAACATTGGTGTACTTATAAAAATAGGTATACTAATTAGTTTTATGGGTGACAATATCTGCACCATAAATATATTCATTTCAATAAGGGCACTATTGTTATTAGAATGAGTGCTTAATAGTAATGATTAAATTTTTTAAATTTTAGATCTATGTATACTTATAAAATGAGTGTGTTAATTATATTTATGAGCGATAATATGGACACACAATACTATATATGATCCAAAAAATTAAACTCAATGATATGAGTGAGTTGTCTTCATTCAAATCATGTGATGATGTGATATTTTTGGATTAAATTTATAGGTTGTCTAATATTAAAGAAAATGAAATTAATAAATTTACGAAATTCAAAAATTAAAAATGAGATGAGAACTCTCGTAAAAAAATCACTTGAAATGGTACTTCCGCCTTCTTTTAACAAAAAAAAAAAAAAAAACATTATAATAGTTTATTGTGGTAAATTTGAATATCTGTTATAACATGTGGCTTTCACCACTCGTATAACCCACCTCCTATCCACTTGCATCACAACCGCCTATCGCCACTTGCATCACAAAAGTCTCTGTCTCTCTGTCTCTGTCTCTCACTCTATATAATATATATATATATATATATATATATATATATATATATATATATATATAATTCTTTATTTGTAAAGCATTAGCTGAAACTCTCGAAATCAATAAATATCTTCGTAAGTTAATATCTCTCTTTCACCCGTCCCTATTGCTCCATTTGTTAATCGTTTCTGATTTCTCTCTCATCTCTTTTATTTATTTATCATTTCATTTATTTATAACCTGTTATTATCACAATTGTACGTAAGCAAAAATGGCAGTGATTTACTTACATTTTAATAGTCGTATTTATTTATTTATATGTAATATATAAGACTGATTACGACTGTATCGATAGAGACTGGTTACGGCTATGTTGACGGAACATATATATAGTTCTGAACTTATTTATTATGTTTTTAAAATTTTCACATTTAATTATACGCAGTATATAAGACTGGTTGCGGCTGTATCGATAGAGACTGGCTACGGCTGTGTCGATAGAACCTATATATAGTTCTGGATTTATTTAGTACGCTTTTTAATATTCGTATTTATTTATTTATATGCAATATATAAGACTGGTTACAGCTGTATCGATAGCGACTAGCTATGGCCGTGTCGACATAACCTATATATAGTTTTGGATTATTTATTATGCTATTAATTCATTCGTATTTATTTTATCAGACCAAAATTATGATACTAAATTGTGATTTTCAAGTAACCAAAAGCTATAACCATGCCTAAACTTGCAAATTTGAAATGTGATGCACTATAATTTTCTGGAGACAATTACATGTCGTGTTATTGATGTTGAATTATATTTAAAATCTCAAGGCCTATACTATACCATTGATGATGGGAGCCAGGAAAATGAATAGGATAAATCCACTACTATGGTCATAATTAGTCATCATTTAAATGAGAATTTTAAGGCTCGGTATCTTACTGTCACAGAACCCGAAGATCTGTGGCAAGATCTAAAAGATCATTATGACCATCAGCGAGTTGTTATATTGCCAAATGCTAGGTACGAATGGCAGCATTTACGGTTTTAAGACTACAATCAGTTTCTGAATATAATTCTGCTCTGTTCAGAATCACCACAAGACTGAAATTATGTGGTAAAGAGGTATCTAAAAAAGATATATTGGAAAAGAAATTCACAACTTTTCATGTCTCAAACATAATATTGCAATTGCAATATCGAGAACGCAGATTCTCAAAATATTCGGAACTGATCTCATGCCTTTTAGTAGTAGAAAAAAATAATGAAACTACTAATAAAAAAATCAAGGATCACACCCGACTACTTCTAAAACATTCCCCGAAATAAATGTTAATACTGTTGGATACCATGGTCATGATCGTGATCGAAGCCGTGGGTATGATCATAATTCTGATCGTAGCCGTGGTTATAGTCGTAATCCTGATCCTGGCCGTGGTTATGGTCGTAATCTCGGCCGGGGCCGTGGTCATAGCTTCAAAAGAGGATGTGGTTATTCTAGATCAGGTGGTTATAATCAATACACTCCCCAGAAGTGGAATGTTTACGAGGTCAAACAATATAAAGGAAAAGATATTCAAAATAGGCCTAATGCAAATGATGGTGTTCGATCGTTTTAGGTGTGGCTATTATAATCATTGGTCAAATGGATGTAATAAACCTAAACATCTGGTGGATCAGTATCAAGCATCAATCAAAGAAAAAGGAAAGAAAGCTGAAACTCATTTCATTGAGGATTCATATCATAGGGATATCACACATCTCAATGTTATAGATTTCTTTGATGACCAGAAAGACAAGTCGACTGCTTCAATTGGTGATGGATATGTCCATACTAATTAAATACTACTTGTAGTAGTACTATTTTGTTAGTATGTAAAATATGTCTAAATACTACTTACAGTAGTATTGCTTTGTTATTATGTTCATGTAAAATATTTCCCAATGCAATATATACGTTTTGATCACTTTATCTAATATACATTTTATTTTTCTTTATGAAGCATACAAAATGAATCTAAATGATAAATTGGGGATTATTGAAAAGCTAGAAGCGGAAGATATATGTATAGTTGATAGTGCAACGACTCATACAATTTTAGCGGAGTCGGAAAAATTTTACGAATTTAACTTTGCTCAGAGCAAATGTTAATACTGTATCAGTTCCAGTGGATCTGATAAAAGGTTCTGGAAAAGCCACGATAATGTTACCAAATAATACTAAATTATGTATCAATGATGTATTATATTCAAGCAAATCCAGAAGGAATCTTCCTAGTTTCAAAGATATATGGAGGAATGGATATCACATTGAAACTATGAATAATGAGAATATTGAATATCTATGCATTACTTCTCATGATTTAGGCCAAAAACTCATTATAGAAAATTTGTGTGCTTTATCTTCTGTATTATATTACACTATTATCAAAAGTGTTGAAGTTTATGCAATTATGAATCAGAAGTACTCAGATCCAAAAATGTTTGTACTTTGGATTCTCATGGACTTCCATTAAAGAACCAGAAGATCTTTTATCCCATGAGAATTTTTATACCGCATGTTCAAAACGGAAATTAACAATAAAACCATCTTATTCTAAAGTTGGTTTTGAATCCCCATCATTCTTACAAAGAATTCAAGGGGACATATATAAGCCTATTCATCCACCAAGTGGACCATTTCGCTATTTTATGGTTCTGGTTGATGCATTTATCAGATGGTCACATGTTTGCTTATTATCAACAAGTAATGTTGCTTTTGCAAGATTGCTTGCACCTATTATCAGGCTTCTGAACGAGCAATATTTTATATGTCGTGATATGCACTATTCAAACAAATTTATAAGATCCCAAGATGCACTCAAACAAGTATAAAACTAGTATGTGGCAAGTATGAGTATCGTTCCTCAGAGATCGAGCAATAGTTATGAGTAAATCAATGATTTAGTTAAAAATGCTAGAAAAGTAAATTGATATGGATTTGGAGAAGAAATAAAACTAAATTATAAACTAAGCTAATAATGCACGAAAATATACTATTCTAAAAAGGTATGGATATGTGATATGTAGATTAAGGAATTGATGAATTCAACAAGCAAACAATGGGTAAAGAATGAACTCACAATGATTGTCATTAACTAATGTAATCACCCTAGGATGTATAGGAGTGACTATTTACCACTTGTGAGAGCCCAAACCATCATGTATAGCATTGCACACCCGCAATTGGTTATACAATGAAAGAACATCTATCTCATAAGGGACACATCTCTTAGTTATAAATCACCAACTTATCATGTATAGGTTGATGCTTAATCTATCATATGCAAACAATCCTAAGATGTATAGTCTTGATTACCCATGAAAGAATAGAATTAGATGAGATTAATAAGTACGGATATTACTTGGGTCATGTACCCTTGTTCAATCCTCCTATTCAATTGAGCTTAGAGGACCAAGCATCATGTATACTTGATTCTCTACATATAATTTCTCAAACAACTCATGAAGAGAGTCATGTACAATCAAACACAAATTGCTTTTGAAATCAAATAAAACATTGAATAGAACAAAATGGGATAGATTTTTAATAGAAGATATTGAGTTCATTACAAATACCCATATATACAAGTGAATCACATCAATCCCTTAATGGGATTTAGCTACTCATGACAAATATAATAAAATAAATAGGAGAGGAGAGATAGAGAAGACTCATGTAGACATTCTCCTTCCTTCAAGCTTGAATCCAATCTCCTATGTGTCCTTGAGTAGATGAGAAGGATGATGGTTAGATTTTTGGTTTAGTGATTAGCGATAGAATTGTATGAGAGAAGGGAAGAGAGGGTGATTTAGATATATGAAAAAAAAGAGTTTTTCAATGATAAATAATGGTCTATTTATATGCTTGGAAGGCTAGGGTACGAAATAGGCTTGAAAGGACACCTCTGCCCTTTGTTGAAATGGCTGAAAACGCACTTGAGCGTAGCTGGATCACGTAGTGCGCGGGTTGTGCGCGGGTATCAGACATGCGCACATACCCTCGCACAGGCTCTTCACAATCTTCCATCACCCGGTGCACGGGCAATTGCACGGGCAATGCACGAGTGTAAGTGTGCGGGTATACGTGCACGGGTAAAACCCACGCAGTTACTCGCGCACTGGCCCTTCTATCTGATCTTCACCTGGTGCACGGGTTGATGCACGTCCAGTGCACGGGTATGGGACCCGTGCACTATGCTTTTGGGCACTGTTTCTCTGACTTTTGACTTGTTTTTCGCCCGAAAGATCTGGTTTCTGCTTCCAGCCCTTGAAATCCATTGAATACCTGTAATTACTACAAAACAAGCCATTAGACACCAAAATATATTCGAAAATAAGCTAAAGGATATGGAATTGAGGGTCAAAATGTATGACAATTTTGGCTCGATCAGCTTCGGGCATATTTTCCTGATTATTCAATTAAGTCAATACGCCTTAATAATGCTGGTTAATTTACTTCTAAGGCATTTGATGAATATTGCAAAGTGGGTGGGATTGATGTTGAACATCCAGTTCCACATGTTCATACTCATAATGGATTAGCATAATCACTTATTAAATGTGTCTAGATAATTACAAGAACTTTATTATTACGAACACAATAACCGATTTCTGTATGGGGACAAGCTATTTTACATACTGCTGCATTAATCCGTCTTCGACCCACTACTTATCATCAGCATTCACCAATACAACTTGTATTTGGCATCAACCAGATATATCTTATTTACATACTTTTGGTTGTGCGGTATATGTCCTAATTTTACCAATAAAGAACTAAAATGGGACCCCCAAAGGAGTTTGGGAATATATGTTGGTCTTAATTCATCATCAATTATTAAATATCTTGAACATTTGACTGGTGATCTTTTTACAGCACGATTTGCAGATTGTCATTTTGATGAGATAAATTTCTCATCACTAAGGGAAAGAAAAACTTCTTCTAAAGAGAAGCGTGAACTTTCCTCGGAAATTTCCTAGTCCTAATTCATTTAGACTCATACACATCTCAATGTGAGAATGAAGTACGTAAGACAGTTCATCTTCAAGTAATCGTGAACCGGTTACCAAATGCATTTGCTGATGCTACTAGGGCAACGAAATTATACATCCTAGTTGTTAATGTACCAGCACAGGTGATTGTCCCAGAAAAACTATCTAAACAAATGATAGCAAAATAATCATCTATTGCACACCAAAAGCATGGTGGACCATTTGGTTTAAAGGATATTGTTCCCCGAAATAGGAAAATAAATAAATCCACCTCCTTTAAATTAACTCTAGAAGAGTTAAATGTCCCTAAAGCGACACAGGTCACTAGAGTGACAAAAGCCCCTGTAGGGGAAGGATTCTTAGAAGAGATACAAGAATGTAGAATTGAGGAAATTTCTATAAATTATACAAGAGAATTATGGAATCGTGGAGAAACAATCATCGATGATGTATTTTCATACACAGTGGCAACTGAAATTATAAATGATGATTATGAACCTCATAATCTCGATGATTCTAGACAAAGGTCTGATTGGCCTAAATGGAAAGAAGCAAGTCAACTGGTTGACTTCATTAGACAAGCGTAAAGTATTTGGATCGATAATCCAGATGTCTGAAGACGTCAAACCTGGTGGATACAAATGGGTTTTTATACGGAAATGCAATGAGAAAACAAGGTCGTGAGATATAAGGCACGACTCGTAGAACAGGGTTTCTCGCAGAGATCTGACATCGATTTTGATTAAACATATTCACCAGTGATGGATACAATTACATTTTGATTTCTGATAAGCATGGCTATCTTGAAAAGACTTAAAATGCGTCTGATGAACATAATGACCGCTTATCTATATGGCTCACTGGATTCATATATTTACATGAAAATCCCTAAAAGATTTAAAATGCCAAAAGCATGTAACTCGAGATCTCGTAATTTGTATTCAATAAAATTACAAAGATATTTGTATGGATTAAAAAAATCTGGACGGATGTGGTATAACCGTCTCAGTGAATACCTGATAAAAGAAGGGTATATTAATAATCCTATATGCACATGTGTTTTCATAAAGAAATCAAAATCTGGATTTGCTATTGTAGCAGTTTATGTTGATGATATGAATTTAATTAGAACTCCTAGAGAACTCTTGAAAACTTGCTGAATATTTAAAAAAGGAATTTGAAATGAAAGATCTGGGAAAAATAAAATATTGTCTCAGCCACGAGATCGAGCATAGATCAAATGGAATACTTGTCCGTCAATCAGCATATATTGAAAAGATTTTAAAAAGATTTCATATGAATAATGCTCATCCATTAAGTACTCATATGGTTGTTAGAACTCTTGATCCTAAAAAGGATTCATTCTGTCCAATAGAAAATGGTGAAAAGATACTTGGTCATGACGCACCATATCTTAATTCAATTGGTGCTTTATTATATCTGGCTCAATGTACTAAACCAGATATTGCATTATCAGTGAATGTACTTTCTAGATTCAGTTCAGCACCAACTTGAAGACATTGAAATAGTATCAAACATATTTTTCGTTACCTTAGTGGACGAAAGATTTAGGATTACTTTATACAAAATCTAACAATTTTCAGGTTTAATCGGTTATGCTGATGCCGGGTATCTGTCTGATCCCTATAAAGCTTGTTCACAAACGGGATATGTTTTTACCTATAATGACATAACAATATCATAGCGCTCCACAAAGCAGACTTTAGTTGCTACATCCTCTAATCATTCTAAGACCATCGCGCTTCATGAAACAAGTCTAGAATGTATTTGGCTAAGGTCAATTATTCATCATATTCAAAATACTTGTGGATTCTCATTATCTATAGAAATGCCAACATCGATATCTGAAGATAATGCGGCTTGCATTGTTAAAATTAGAGGAGGATGTATCAAAGAGATAGAGCCAAACATATTTCTCCTAAATTCTTCTATACTTATGAGCATCTACAAAGCCAACAAATTGATGTTGAACAAATACGGTCTACAGATAATCTTGCAAATCTGTTTACCAAAACATTGCCTACATCAACTTTTGAGAAGCTGGTATATGGAATAGGCATGCGTCGGCTCTGTAAAATACATGATTAATGTTGACGTTTTTATAAGGGGGAGTGTTCAATCAAGGGGAGAAAAGTTTTGAATAGACATGTGTGCACTATACTCTTTTTCCCTTCGATCAGGTTTTGTCCCACTGGATTTTCCTAACAAGGTTTTTAATGAGACAGTTTTGAGAATGTTCAACCCTATTAGATCTAGGAGATCATTGTATATATTTTGTCTAGGATTTGTCCCATTGGGTTTTTCCTAGAAAATTAAAATACAAGTAGTAGAAATCCAAGAGGGACTGTTATAACAGGAGGATTTCTCCACTTGTATAACCCACCACCTATCCACGTGCATTACAACTGCCTATCACCACTTGCATCACAAAACTATATATATATATATAGAGAGAGAGAGAGAGAGAGAGAGAGAAAGAGTTCTCTATTTGTAAAGCGTTAGCTGAAACTCTCGCAATCAATACAAATCTTCATAAGTTAATATCTCTCTCTCCCATCCCTCTTACTTAGACATGACCGCGGTTCGGCTCCAACCGTGGAACCGAACCGGAATCATGGTCTCGGAATCGGAACCGAAATCGAAATTAGTTTTTTGATTCCAGAACCGGAATCGGACCTTGAACTAGAACAAGGAGGTTCCGATTCCAGTTCCAAAATTTCAGAACTGTATCGGAACCCCCGGTTCTGTTCCGGTACCAGATTTCTTTTTTTTTTCAATTTCTTTTTTAAAAGGGAGGAGCAGTTGAGGCCCAACGATCTGATAACGTCAGCAGGTCGTTTGGCCTCAAAGGCTCATCCCTTTTTTATTTTTCTTTTTTCTTTTTTTCTTTTTCTTTTCTATAAATAACCACCCACGGAATCCACTCCAATTTTCTCCTAATTCTCATTTCTCTCTCAAGTCTCAATTCTCCAAATTCCAATTCTCTCTCAATTACTAAATTATTAAATTTATTTTATTTGAATTACATTTAATTTTAGTTTTTTACTCAATCAAAATTCATTTCCAACAATATTTTGACATGTTTTCTTCAAGGATTTTTACAATTCATTTTTTAAAATGGCAAGTGAAAATGGAGACGGTCCAAGACGTTCCATTTGGATGAAAGGTAAGGCTCGTATGCCTAACAATGTCGGTTATGACGACATCACCTATCATAAGTTCCTACAACACCAAGCCTATGTTGAATCCCTTAACTCTCATAATCCCCCTCTAATAATTTCCAAACACGATACCGAGGCCACCCCCCATTTCATAAGCCAATAAGAAAATATGCATGATCCCTTTCCAGATTTTGAAATTGAACCACTTACGGAAGAGAAGTTATAGAAGCAGTCCAAATCTAATCTCTTCATACTCCATTTGAAGAAAGTAATGCAAGCAGATTGAAGCATTGTAGTGGTTTGCAATTACTGTAAAAAATATTTAAGTGGAGCAAATCTAGAGGATATGGATCATATCGGAAGTATATAACGAACAACCATGCAGACACATAGGCTAGATCGAGTTCACAAACTCAAATTTCCAGGTACGCTACCCCTAACCAATAATTATTTAAATATAGTGATGAAAAAAATAGAGAAAAACTAGCTAGAATGGTTGCAGGAGAACACTTACCATTTAGTTTTTAAGAAAAAGTTGGTTTTATTAATTATTGTCAACAAGCATTAAATCATGATGCATGTCGTGTTCCTAGAACCATTCTTACACTTGCACTTTCGAACATTTTTTACAAAGAAAAAAGGAAGTTGGAAATTTTTTTTGAAAAATATAATGGTCTTGTTTCTGTATGTACCGACATATGGACTGACCATTGGAAAATGCATTCATACTTTAGTGTCACCTGCCATTATATGGATAATGCATGGACTATCCAAAAAAGAATTCTTGCAGTTAGAGTTTTTTATGATGCACATATTGCTGCTAATATTTTTAGACAGCTTAGAATTATTTTTGAAGAGTATAAAATTGAAAACAAAATTTTTACAATTGGTTTTGATAATGCTTCCAACAATACCGCAGCTATTCCTGGTTTAATTGATTTATGCAAACCTTATCTTTATGGTAATTTTTTCATCAAAGATGTGCATGTCACGTTTTAAATTTATGTGTTCAAAAAGGATTAGCAGTTCTTCAAGATTTTATTGCACCTATTAAAGATGCCCTCCATTATTTATGGAAACATCCTTCTGCAATGAAAGCATAGGTAAAATTTTGTAAACAAAATGGTAGGCGTGCCATTAGCTTCCTTCGTGATGTTCCAACACGTTGGAATTCTACTTATAAATTGATTGCTCAAAGTTATGATTATAGGGATTTATTAGTTACTTTTATTCAATATAATGTTAATCACATTAATCTTTATTCAAACCATTGGGATGTTTGTACAAATATTTATGGTTTGTTAAATGTCTTTAATAATGCTATTAACAATTTATCTAGTATTTATTATTCTACAACTAATTTATTTATTATTGAGAGTGTTAATATTGTTGGTACATTTTCTAAGTGTGCATCCGACATAGAATTACTAGAGTCCATTAATACTATGAAAACAAAATGGTTAGACTATTATACTGAGTCTCCAACTATTTATTTGGTTGCAATTTGTTTTGATTCACGTTGTAGATTAGAAAATTGTTTGAATATATAACTGTTTATTATAACCGTTTAGGAATAGATTATGATGTTACTAGGTCTTCTTCTAGAATTAAGATATTATTGTATGAGTTATATGATGAATATCATAGAGTTTATGATCAATCGCTGAGCATAGATATTCCACAAACTCAAAATGTATCTCATTCCTCATCATCCTCCAGATTAATAGGGTTAGAGTATCAACTGTTATCCTAAGAAAACCAAAAAATTATGAGGTTCTTCTTCATCAAGCTCGATCTCGTGTTCCGAGGTTGAAAGTTATCTAAGTACCTCTTTTGAGTTTATAGGGAGACGGTGATGTTAAGAAATTTGATATCCTACACTAGTGGAATGAGCATGAAAAGTACTTTCCAATTTTGGCTATTCTAACCAAACAAATTCTTCAACACTAGTTTCCACAATGGCTGTGGAACAAGAGTTAAGCACCGGTGGAAATATTTTGGACACAAAACGTTCGCTTTTGAGTCCGGAATCAATTCAGATACAAGCTTGTGTTGATGATTGGACCAAGGCAGCAAAACAGACAACAAGAAATCGAATCAAGATGCACCTTATGATTTCTTCGATGATGACTAGCATAGTAGCATACCCCTACCACTGGAACGGATGGCAGCGATTAGTTACAGTGCCACCTCACATCACGTCATCACTAGACCTGCAATAAAATGTAAGAGAACTATGTGGTCTTTGATTTCTTTAAACTCCATGAGGATACGTAAGAACTTAATTGTGGTAAAAATTAAGTGTAAGACCAATTTTACACTTTTTTAGTTTTATTTTAATTTCTTTTTTTAGTTTGGCGTATATTTATTTTTATTTTAATTTCGGGTTAACTAATAAAGTGCATTTACAATTTTACATGTCTAATAATTTTTTTTGTTAAAATAATAATAATATGAAGAAAAAAATTGGAACTATACCGCCGGTACTGGACCGAAACCTTCTCATGGAGGTTCTGGTTCTGGTTCCGGTTCTAAGTGATCCTAGAACCGAAACCAGCCGGTTCAAAACCAGGAACCAGAACTAACCGAACTAGGGTCATTGACTACTCTTACTTCAATTGTTAATTGTTTTTAATATCTCTCTCATCTCTTTTATTTATTTATCATTTCATTTATTCATAACAATATCAATATTATCACAAGACCTCAAGTAGTAATTGTCATATTTTTTTTATAACAAATTTTAGGGTAAATTATACAAACTTATCCTGAGTTTTGTTGAAACATAATATTCAATAAATCACTTTAATTACACTAATTAGATCCCTACTGTTAAGTGTAGTCTATTAAAAGTTAACATTACATGTGTAAAATAGTGATCTTGTGTTTGAATTGAAATAAATGAATCTAGCATATGATCTGCTTCCACCGAAGCACTAAAAATTTTCAAATTATTTATGAAATAAAAATTTAATATATAAAAGTTTATGACTTTATTATATATAATAATTTAGGAAATTCTGCACCTCTAAAAATATCAGGAAATTCAATTTACCAGCATAATTTTAGCTCTGTTGTGTTGTTGTCTATTTTTTTATTAGTTTTTTTTCGAAATGATATATATATATATATATAAAGAGAGAGAGAGAGAGTAATGTTATGCTTCCCAAATATTTTCCCAAATTGTTGTGGCACATGAGTTGTCAACATCCTATAAATCTTGAGATTATATGATGAGTAATATGATGTTAACAACTCATGTGCCAGTGTGCCACATCAATTTGTGGGAAGCCTAGCATTACTCACAGGGGCGAAGCCATGATTTTGGCTTTGGGGAAGGGGGGGCAAGACAAAAACTAATATTATAGGTCACACAAGAAAAATATATATTAGTATACCAAAACGTAATACCGTTTAGTCTTTAAAGTAATGATACAAAATAAAAATAATAGTAATATATTGACAATCATTTTGAGATTCAAAATGAAAATTAACTCTATTTTGTATCTCAAAAGTCATTTATAATCAAATTTATTTAAATTTCTTTGCGATTTCCGTTTCAATATACATAATCAAAGAATTTGGGAGAAAATGATCTTTGATCTTTCATTTTGTTGCATAGATACAATATCTCTTTCAATAGTTCCTAATTAATAAATATATAATTCATATAAAATATTTAAAACAAAATGGATATTGTATAATAAAATAGTAAAGAAAGGCTTAATTTGTTCTAGTGAATACCTAATAAAAAAATACATATATATTATATATATACAGTTTTAGCCACTATACAGTTCATGTATAGTTGCAGGGTAATTTCGAGAGGATATTATTTCCTTTTAGTTTTAATTTCTTTTAAATTTTCAATTGATTGAAATCCAATGATTAAAAATTAACCCATTAATGCAGTAGCTGCACTCGTATATGGACTAGATTAAGAAATAATGCACGAAATTATAAGAAACGAAAATACTAAAAGAGATTGATTTTGCCTTGGATAAAAAATAAATGGAATAAATCTATATTATTAATAAAATGGGGTCTAGATTGCAATTACACGTATAAAAAAAATTTCTCGAACTTTTATTGGCACTGCATTCGGCGATTACTCATATATATCGCCTTTGATTACTCATAAATATATATATATATATATATATATATATGAAAATTTTCACCTCAGTGCGCACTGATACATATTTATCAATGCGTTGCATGTGGACCATTAAATTTAATTGCTTTGACCCAATCTGTATGCACTTGTCGGTGCTTATCCATAATCTATGTCACATATGCAATGCACTGATATAATTTATATCAGTGCGCACTGAGGAGAAAAAGACTATATCTATATATAAACGGTGGTTATCTAGTCTGAACGTCCTAACTTTATAATTTCAGGACGTCCAACCACAGCCACATATTCACATGGGCTCATAGCTCTACAGTAACAAATACCCACACCCAATATGAATGTGTGGTTGTGGTTGTGGTTGGACGTCCTTAACTTATAATTTCAAGACGTCCTTAGTAGAGAATCACCATATATATATATATATATATATATATATATGTACACAATTTTTCTATTGCCAGTTCGTCCTGATATAAAATATATCAGGACACAGAATGTGGACCATTAGATTTACCTGCTTTGACTCAAAGTGTATGCACTTGTCAAAACTTCTCCATAATCTGTGGTCCACATTCTTCATCTTGATATATTTTATATCAGGACGAACTGACAATAGAAAGACTGTATATATATATATATATATATATATATATATAGTTTTTATCTCCTTATGACGGAATACACATTTAAGATTATGACGAAATTTGTGAGTCATAGATTAAGTTTAAGAAGACTTCGACTAAACTGAAGTATATGAGTCTATTGGTTGATAGTTATGGAACTGATATAAATAAAATCAGTTCGTCTTGAGGAAAGAAAAACTATATATATATATATATATATATATATAGTGCGGAGAGAAAGAAATAAAACCCAGTATTTTTCAAAAATAAAAAATAAAAAGAGAAAAAAATAAACCCAAGTAACTTGATCGGAATGCAGAAGCTTATAGAGGAAAAGAAATCAACGGCTTGGAGTGGGCCGAGTGGTTAAAGAGAGTCCTAGGTCTCAAAGATGGTGGGTTCTACAATTTAAATCAAGCACACTTTAATATTTTAATATCTTTTAATAAAGTTGAAGGGTAAAATAAATATTAAATATTGTTAATAATAAATAAATATATCTCAATTACGTTACCTCACATAACCATTATTGCATATGAAGGACATTTTAATTACAATTGTTTTATGTAAAACTTGTTATATAGTACGGATATTTTGTTACTCATATAAAATGAGTTGTTACATGATACGATAACGTTGTTACAACCTATAACTTTATCGTTACAGATCAAACCAATGTGGAATGGTTGCCACAAACATTTTAACTACAACTTTTTACGTGAAACTTGTTACAAAACATATAAATTTTGTTACCCATATAAATCGAGTTGTTACATACTACGTCAAAGTTGTTACGAGCTATGATTTTATTGTTACACATCATGTCAAATTTATTACAACATTAAATCATTACCACATACATCTTAATTAAAGTTTTGTATGTAAAACTTGTTACATAATACGAATATTTTGTTACCCATATAAAATGAGTTGTTACATGATACGACAACGTTGTTACAACTTACAACTTTATCGTTACACATCAAACCAACGTGAAATTGTTACCACAAACATTTTAACTACAACTTTCTACGTAAAACTTGTTACAAAACACATATATTTTGTTACCCATATAAATCGAGTTGTTACATGCTACGTTAAAGTTGTTACGAGCTATGACTTTATTATTACATATCATGTCAAATTTGTTACAACATTAAATTGTTACCACATACATCTTAATTAAATTTTTTTAATGTAAAACTTGTTACATAGTACGAATATTTTGTTACCTATATAAAATGAGTTGTTACATAATACGACAACGTTGTTACATGACACGAGTCACACGACAACGTTGTTACAACTTACAACTTTATCGTTACACATCAAACCAACGTGAAATTGCTACCACAAACATTTTAACTACAACTTTCTATGTGAAACTTGTTACAAAACATATATATTTTTGTTACCCATATAAATCGAGTTGTTACATTTTACGTCAAAGTTGTTACAAGATATGACTTTATTGTTACATATCATGTCAAATTTGTTACAACATTAAATCGTTACCACATACATCTTAATTAAAAAAATTATGTAAAACTTGTTACATAGTACGAATATTTTATTACCTATATAAAATGAGTTGTTACACGATACGACAACGTTGTTACAACTTACAACTTTATCGTTACACATCAAACCAACGTGAAATTGTTACAACAAACATTTTAACTACAACTTTCCACGTGAAACTTATTACAAAACACATATATTTTATTACCCATATAAACTGAATTGTTACATGCTACGGTAAACTTGTTATGAGCTACTGACTTTATTGTCACATATCACTTAAAATTTGTTACAAAGTTGAAATTATTACCACAAACATCTAAATTATAACTTTTTATCCAAATTTGTTACATTGCACAAAAATTATATCACACTGTAATTTATTATATAAAAAGAAATAAAAATATTTAAAATATTTAAAATGAAATTTTAATTCAAAAATTATTATGTTACAAAAATTTTATAAAATTAAATCAAATAAATATTAATTTCAAAATATAGTACATCAAAAAATATTTAAATTTTAAAAATATTTATTTATTTGCTGAAAATAATAATAGTTTGAAATATAAAAAAAATTAATTTTGACTATTTTAAATCAATTATATTAAAACTTTTGTATTAAATTAAATACAAATTCAAATAATAAAAATTAACTCATATTTACTTAAATCACAGAAGATTATTGTCAGGATATGCATAATCCTTATCTAATTATCATTTAAAATTATTTAACACAATTATTTAAATTAAATTAAATTAGATTATATTTTTATAATAAAATAATTTGAAAGTAACTGGTTAACTGATTATAACCAGTTACTTCATCTTTTTTAAGTGTTTTGTTGACACATGTCAACCAAGTATTGGAGGAATCTTGTAATAATATATCAATAACGTTATTGGGAATTAATCTCCCAACAATGTAGCTACACCCCTGTTGAATATTATACCTTTTGAGAAAACTCAAGGTAAGTTTGTACAATTTGCCCAAATATTTAGCACAAATTGCACAAATTTATCCTGAGTTTTTTTTTAAAGCATAATATTCAGTATATGACTTTAATTATACTAAGATCCTCTATTGTTAAGTGTAGTCCATTAAAAGTTAACATTAGATGAGTAAAATTGTCATTTTATGTTTGAAATGAAATAAATGAATCTAGCATATGATCTGCTCCCACTAAAGCACTAAAAAATTTCAAATTATTTAAGAAAAATATATATAATATATAAAAGTTTATGATTTTATTATATATAATAATTTAGGAAATTCTGCACTTAAAAAAATCTAGTAATTCAATTGTCTAGTATATTTTTAGCTTTGTTTTGTTGTCTATTTTCTTATTAGCTTTTTTTTTAAATGATTTATCTATATAGAGAGAGAGAGAGAGAGAGAGAGAGAAAATCTAGTATTTTTTTTATAATAAAAAGAGAAAGAAATAAAACCCAGTAACAAAGAGAGAGTCTCACGTATGCTTTAACCAAAGGGGACCCTCCAGAACTTAATGGAAAGACAGAAGCTTATAAACAAATGAGTTTATAAAGATGGTGGCTATGGAGAGTCCTAGGTCTCAAAGATGGTGGGTTCTACCCTCTAAATCAAGCACACTTTAATTTTCTAATAAGTTTTAATAAAGTTGAAGGGTAAAATAAACATTTAAATATTCTTAATGATAAACAAATGAGTTTGGCTAAATTGTTGTTAACAGCATTGTTACTAGGTTCAATGTCCAATCTTTAAATTTCAATCCAAGGTTGTACAAAAATTAAGGATTTGAAAATTCAAAAATAAAAATTAACAAAAATAAACTAACTCTCTCAAGGGCATTTTAAAATTTTCAATCACCATATTGAGTCAACTAGTTAATTATAACGGATGTTGACTAACAGTAAGGGTCTTAGTGTAATAAAAGCATTTGTTGAATATTATGCCTTTTCGAGAAAACTCAGGGTAAGTTTGTATAATTTGCCCCAAATTCGATGATGTGCTGATAATTTTGTAAATCAATTGTTAAATGGACATATAAGTCTTTTTCATTGCGGTAAATTTGTAAATATTATAAAGTAAGTGGGGGTGAAACAGTCCTTTCAATCGAGTTTTTTAAAGCCACGAGCAAAATAGTCATTTCTTCAAATCTATTAAGTCTGTTAACTTGAAAGACCAATTTGATAAATTTATGAAAAGTTGAGGATCTAATACACATATAAATGTGACATTTTTTATATGGGTTATGAGAGTTGTATTCCAAATATATCATCTCCTCGATAGTGGGAGTAGCATCTCTGGTTGTACTTGTCAGTGGCATATCCAAGAATTTTAACTAGGGGACACTTGAACGTCAAAAAAACAATTATATAAATAAATACTGAAAACTTAAGATCATAGTAAAATGAGTTTTTTTAATTATAAAGAAAAATTGATGGTATAATGAAATTTAAATAAAATAAAGCAAATAGAACACTTTACTAAAAAATAAAAAATAAAAACAACATTAACAATGAAAAATAACAGTATTTATTTTTAAAATAATAAATTACAATCTAATGTTATAATAAGAAATTTTGTTTTGTATTTATACTGAATTGACTTTAAATCTATACAAAAATAATTTATTAATAAATATTACCAGACATATTTTTGATTTTTTTTAATCTTCCAATTATTGGTAAATTATTGATTCTAAATAAATTTAAACTATAAAATAAAGAAAAATATTAAGGATAAAATAAAAATGAATCACAATAATAGATGAACTATTTTAATACAATCAATTAAAATTTGAGATTTTATGGTTTATTGATTAAATGTGTTAGGTATGTCAAACTAAAACTATTAGAAATAATAAATGTATAAAATAATAATTAGATGATTTAATATAAAACAAAATTGAATTATGTAATCATAAATTGAGGGTAGTTAAGAAGTTTACAATTACAGAAAAGAGAAATTGAATTGTTTTGTTTTAAAAGAACATGAAAATTTGAGAAATGAATTGGAAAAGATGGTAAAATTAAAAAAACATAAGAAATTATTAAAATTACAGGAATAAATTTGATTTTTTTTTAAAGATATTCATTTTGCTTGTAAAAAAGAAAATGGTGGAACTTGAACCCCTAATATGGAAAGAAATGTACACTACCAGTGTTAAACCATGGACCTTAAAGATAGATAATGTTACTTTTACCATTCTACTACAACTTTCTATTTTATACATTTTGCATACTTTTTCTATATAAACTAATGATATTACGTACTATTTTTATTGAATCTATTTTTAGATACTATTGAGATATTGTTTTTGAAGTTAATATTTTATTAAAAAATTCTCATTATATAAATATATATATATATATATAAACAATTTTCTATTATCAGTTCGAATTGATATAAGATATATAAGTTCCTAATATGTGGACCATTGGATTTAAATGATTTAAATTGGTTGTATGAACTCGTCAAAGCATCTTTAAATCCAATGGCCGACATGCAAGGAACTATTATATCTTATATCAGTTCGAACTGACATAGAAAGACTATATATATTATATATATATATATATATATATATATATATATAGTATCTTCTATCTTATAAGAAAGTATTGATTGTTCTATCTTCTCATTATCTTATAAAAAAATATTTATCTTCTATTTTATCATTTTGCTTCTACTTCATCTTCAATAAATAAAAATGCATATTGATTGTTATTTTTATTTTATTTTTTAAAAGCCTATTGATTATTTTTATAATCAACATTTTATTGAAAAATTAATAAAGTTTTATCGAATTAATAATTTAAACTCAGTTCAGTAAAATTTAAATTACCAACAATTGTTACTGTCGAAGATAGTTCGTCGGTAATAGACTTTTTTTTTAATATTGCGACTCCTTGTACAACTAAACATGTAATTATTAATTCCTTGTAGTTGGTCTCGCAAGGTAAACTTTGGAGGAAAAGAATATCATCAGAAATTATTTTTGTTTTTGTCAACTAAAAATAGCAGCCACAGAAAGAATTATTAATCGACTAAAATTATACTTACAGTCTTAAAAAATATGCATTTGGAGGGAAATGTAGGCATCAAAAAATTAATCACCAATTCGTGACTAAATTGGATATAATCACCAAACACAATTTTCCTTGACTATAACTTTAGTCACAAATCAAAAAAAAAATAGTAAAAAAATGAATTGGATTTATGATTTATCTTTCTTGTTACTACCATGCTACAATAGTTGTAGAAAATAACATTCTGCAATCATTTATGATATAGTCATCGAAAGTCAGTTACCGAATATATACTTTTACGACTAAATTAGACATAGTCGACCAATTAGTCATTCTAGTGACTAAATCCTTAATCATAAATCCTAAAAATCTAGTAGCAAAAAAATTTAATCCATGAAGTGTATGTTTGCGACTAATATCTTATTATGATTGCCGAAGATGACATTCAGTGACCAAATATTATATTATCATAAAAAGTTAGTCACCAAATATCAATTATAGACTTATAGTTAACTTTTCATAATTGGTTAGCTAGTAAGTTTTCACCGAAAAATTATTGTTAACTTTTCATGATTGGTTAGCTAATAAAATGGCATGCAAATAAGTTTCATGCCATCTAAGGACGTACTTCACCAACAAACCGTTTGATTAATTATTACCACAATGTTACGATAACATATTTTGTTTCAATTTAATATTTTAATTGTTAGCTTTTGAATTTCTTGCATTTCATTTATAAATAATGACCAGCTATCAATAAACACTAATGAATTTTATTTCCAACAATCATGCTTTAGTCCGTGTGACCTAACATATATCTTAAACAAGATGAAGTTGAGATTTAGCATAGTGATTTTCACACATACATCATGAGGTTTGGGTTCGAATCTGTACATTTTCTCAAATCCTAAATTATTGTAATGTTTAAAAAAAAACACACAGATAAACCAAATAAAAACAATCATTTCTTTATCAAGCAAATAACCAAAGTTCTGAAAAAGCCTGCCTCCGTCTCCAAGTAGTCAGTGAACTTTGCAGAACATCTGTGAAATATATCATCCATTACAGCAGTTCCAAAATGAGTAACCAGAAGGGGCTCTACTGCGGATCTCAAGCCATTGGCCAATTGCTTGCCTATATTATTGTCATTCTCTGAGCTTGAGAGCGCCCAGTTTTCATTGAAAATTAATTGAAGCTGATGGATGTCAAACGATCCTTCTCGTTCGATAACAAGCCTTATTTCTTCATCACGCGGCATATACGCTGGCATATTGAATGATTCCAATTTCGATTCTTCAATCAACCCCTAATATATGTATATATATATAGAGAGAGAGAGAGAGAGAGAGATTGTAACTCAAATAGTATTAGAGAGAGAGAGAGAGAGACATTGTAACTCAAATTGTATTTTTATTTTGAAGCAAAAAAAATGGTTAGATGAGTGGAGAGAGAAAGGAGTACCTGTGAGACCAAGTCATTTATTGCTAACCCTAATAAGACATAGATGCAAGGATGGTATGTGTCATCAGTAACGAATGTAAGGACCATGCGACCACCAACTTGAAGCTCATTCCGTCTTGATCTGAGAAATGCTGTGAAATCACTCTCGAATTGATCCAAGTATGCTTTGTGGACACTCGGAGGACTCGTCTTTGTCATGTAAATATTCTCTTTATTCAATGAAACTCCGGTATCATCAATCAGCCCTTTAGGTGCCTGCATGTTAAATGAAAGTTGTTTACAAGTAATAATAAGTTGTTGAATAAGTTTGCAATGAATATTTTTAATATATATGAAGAGAAACTGCTAACCTGTGAGAGCCAGACGACACTGTTAGAGGAAAATATCAAATTAAGAGAATTGTTTGGAAAAAGCCTCCCATAGAAAGATCCAGGAACTGCAGCTATGAAAGTAGATTCCCCAAACTCATCACCTTTCTCTTTCTTGAGTCTCTCATAAAAGCTTGGCAATGACTTGAAAAGAGTGTTGAAATCATTTCCAGGAAGATCATTCAAAAACACTTGTAACATTGGTGGCTTACAATTCAAGCTGTGGCACAATGAGTCAATAGCCTCTATAACTTGCCATGTCGGCAGATATCCGGTCGGCCCTGAAGAGCATCCCATATCTGCAATTTTCAAGCACTCCGGCCGGTTGCTTTCAGAAAATAACCCATTTATGCTTTCTTGTATTAAAGGCATTGTTTTCAAAATCACGTTCTTCTGTGAAACAAAACTTTATTAGTTGAAAAAGGGGAAATCATAATATATATATTGATGTATAAACTATAAAAAAAAATAAAAAAACCAGACCTGCCAGAATGAATTTTTGGCATAACTGTATTCTCCCTCTCCTTCTTTCATGCAGGGAATTTGAATGTCTACACTTTTGTATTCAACTTTCTCCAACTCCATTATTCCTAGCTTTCTTCTCAATTCTTCAGCATAGGCAATCCGTTTATATATGTGTGTGTGTGAGGATTCATGAGAAATATACATTTAAACACAACAACATCCAATGAAGTAAGGACAATAGATCATAATATAATTATCAAGTAGGACCATCTTTCCCATACCACGGGTTTCATGATTTTTCAAACAATGGCTAAAATAATCCAATATCAATATAATAGAGAAAGTCTCTCTCAAAATATAATATATATATATATATACACACACTAGAGAAAGAATATATATGTTAACTGCATCAACAAATTGCTGTTGGAAATTTGAACCAATAATCGCGGAAGTGACATACCTAATATTCGTCCATAACTCATAGCAATTAACGTCAATAGCAGAAATATAAACCAATCACAACACAAGATATACGTGGAAAAACCAAATCGGGTAAAAAACCACGGGCCGTCAGGACAACAGAGAAAGTTCCTCTATATGATA
Organism: Dipteronia sinensis; assembly: GCA_033220585.1. Classification (NCBI taxonomy): domain Eukaryota; kingdom Viridiplantae; phylum Streptophyta; class Magnoliopsida; order Sapindales; family Sapindaceae; genus Dipteronia; species Dipteronia sinensis. The sequence goes on from CM065643.1 coordinate 40,630,807, forward strand.
AATTGTTACAACCATATACTCCGAGATTCTCTCTCACATCTTAACCCCAAACCATTGAGTCTTACCAAGTCCCCAAGCTCACAAACCGAGCTTTACATCATGACTCTCAGCTCACAACGCTCACAAGATCCTCAACAAGAACCCTCAAATATCCCCTCGGTCTCCCCTGAATATCACCCATGGATCTCTTACTTAATCTACAAATATTCCATTGGATCCCTCCCCGGATATTCCACTACAAGAAAATTGGTCTATAGGGACGAAATTTATTGGGATGAATAAAAATAGAACGTCTATTGGGACGCAGTAACAATTCGTCCCTAAAAATTTCAAACAATTAGGGACGAAACAAATTATACGTCCCTAAAAAGGACAAACCCGACGAGACTTTTAAGGATGAAAAATATTTGTCCTAATAGAATGTCTATTGGGACGAAAAAAATAATTCGTCCCTAAAAAGTGCAAAACTAACGAGACTTTTAAGGACGAAAATAATTTGTCCCAATATGATGTGTATTGGGACGAAATAAATCATTTGTCCTAATAGGATGTTTATTGAGACGAAAATTATTCGTCCCTAAAAAGGTTGACATTTTTTTTGGAAAGAAAAGAAAAAAAATTATAGAGGTTATTTTATTATTACAAGAATAATATTTATTGCTAATAATGATTTATCGGGATTATATTTTCATTTTTTAACTTTATTTTTTTTAAGTTTTTCCTAAGAGACAAAGATCATAATTAAATTTGCTTCACTTTTTTTATATTAATTACTATAGATTAATTCAAAAAATTATGAAAAATTATATATAATATTTTTATAAATATAATAAATAAGAATCTAAAATGCAAAACCACTTTTTAGAAAAGTTGTTATACATTTATCTTTCTCTTTTGTGATATGAATTCAAATATTACATTTATCTATTAAATTGAAAAATGTAAAGAAAGTCTATCTATTCCGTGTACGATTAACAATAGACCATTTCAGCTGACAATATATGATTTTAAAAAAATAGTTTAATTAAATGTTACAATAAACGTTTTTTAACAAGAAAAGAAATTAATATAATTAATCTATAATAAAAATTTAATAACATATAGAGGTTACATATAAATAGTATGCTTTAATTAACAAATTTGAAGCAGTAGCAAATTGGATAAGCTTTGCTTTAGTTTCAGGTGAGTGATTCGACGCTGGTGGAGAACGAAACACTAAATAAGGCTTGATTGTGATGGGAGGGATGTGATGAGAGGGAGCTGGTGGTAGGTGCGTAGTGGGACGAAATATAGGTTATCAAAGAAAGAAAAAATCGTCTCTATATTATTTCATCCTTATAGGTAGTCTTTATGGATGAATTTTAATTTTCGTCTCAAAGAACCTATTGCGACCCACCTGAAGGCGACGTAATTTGGGATGAATTGTTTTCGCCCCATTAGGTCTATAGGGACAATTATTTGGCTATTGGGACAAAAAACAATTCTCAATCACCTTTAGCAAAGTATATAGACACTTTTCCTTCTCTTTTGTGACTAAAGATTTGAATCTAATTTTACTCATTAAATCGCAAATGTGGGGAGAAATCTCGACTGAAGTGGGAATTGCATTCCTGATTCGTTCTTGTAACCATTGATCTAATAGTTTAATAAAATATTATCTAATAAACGTTTTTTAATAGATATTTGTATATCATACAAAATAATTATAAAGATTACTGGAATCAATTTAAATTATCTAGCAATGATTTTTTAAAATTTGTTCAGTACAATATTAATTTTAATAAAAAAATAAATTTAATAACATATTTACATTATATATAAATAGTTTTGCATTATTTATCAAAGTTGAAGTTGTGTAGTGTAATGGTTTGAGCTCTACACCATCAAATATAAAAACACGAATAATAATTGTCCCAATTGAAATTAAAAATTTATAATATATATCTATCTTTTTTTTTTTGAAATACAACTACTGTCGGACCTGGCGAGATTAATTAGACCTTACAAGCACGGCCTAGAATACTACTCCCACTATCGGGGAGAGATTACATATGAACTACAACTCTCACAACCGGATAGAGGGCTGCTCCCACAAACCGGGAGAAAACTCCCCACACATGCTTGTAAAATGTGCAGGTTGGGACTTGAACCCCTGGGCACTAGGTGTGGAAGGGAGGTGCACAACCATCATTGAAATTAAAATTTTGATTAATGGAATAAAATTTAAATTTATCAAACAATTGTATTTTTTTAATAAGAGTTTGATTTAAAATCATCAATGAAAATTTAAAAACCTATATAGGTTTTATATAAATATTGTGCAACTATTAATAAATTGAAACACGTTGTCTGGTTGTAAAGGCTACCATTCATGTTACAGCCTGCTGGGTCACGAGTTCAAGACCCACCAAAGACAATGGTGGAAGGGCTGTAATAGGATGGGGCGTGCTAGTGTGTGGCGATGTGTAGGGTGCACCACATACCTGCATTCATTTCAATAGATATACTATTGGAACGATTTATTTTGTCCCCTTAAAAAATCTATAGGGACGAAATAAATTGTCGCAATAGTATATCTGTTGGGACAAAATTTAGATATAGTTCCAAAATGACAAATTTTTTAATGTATTTATGTTTCGTCGCAATAGATACTCTTTGGGGACGAATTTGAATTTTAGTCCCAAAGAGGCTATTGCGACTCACCTGAGGCGACGGAATTTGGGACGAATTTTTTTCGTCCCAATAGGTTTATAGGGACGAATTTTAGGGCTATTGGGATGATAAAAAATCGTCTCACATCCATTTTATCTTGTAGTGTTCCCATGAGTCTCTCACCCGGATCTCACCACTGTTTGATGTTACATGGTGTTTATTGACTCCACACAAATAACATAATTACATGGTTCCATTTATACTAGTTATAGAGAGTTTAAGACAAAAAGAAATCCTACTTCTAAACTTACAAGGCTTTCTTGTTTCACAATAGACTATTTCCTTTTATGCACAAGTATTCTTATTCCACGCAAAGAATTTTCCTTTGCCTTCAAGCACAAGAACTTTCAAAAGAAAACATTTCCTATTTCTGAGCAACTTCATGTACATGTGCAAAATACGCAGTCACCAAGGTATGGGTTGCGGTTGGCCACCCGAGCTCTACACCACGGAATACTTCTGGAAACAACCGTTCAGTAAACTGCGGTATGCGTCTCTTGCCTCCGCCGCGGTCTGAACCGCGCTATACTCACTAGAATCAACCGCTCATTGTGCCGTGGTCCATGCGCCTTGTCCGCACCTTGGTCCACGCCGCGTTTCCTTCCGGAATCCGATTCTTCAGTTCTTCATTATCTTCAAACCTTCCTCAAACACCATCTTCAACTTTCAAACATTATCTCATATCTCCAGAAATTTTCACATCAGCTGAGTCTCGTTTGGTTAACATTTGGTTCACTTGAGAATTCAAGTTAAAACCTAACAATTGCATGATATATTATTCATCGGACAATGAAGGAAAGGTACTGGGAATCTATAGGAAATTCCTTTACAACTACAAGTTGATAGTAATAAGATTCGGTTTAGTGTGAACAGCTTATTTATTGCCAAAGATTCTTTTTATTCTTTAATGTTAATAAAAAGCTAGTTTATATGTCTTAGAAAAGCCTCAAAATTTGTCTCTTTTCTAGTTTTTTCTTAAAAAAAATAATAATAACTTGTTTAGCTAATATACTATTATTATATTGTATACATTTTATCATGATGTTCATTTTCATTACAAAATTGCTTTTCGTCCATCGTCATTCGTTTGACAAAAACAATTAGATGCAAATTATATGCCAGCAATAATTGTGATTGAGATATTCTATCATTTTCATTGAATGGTTTTATAAAATGAACAAAAGAAAAGGTCAAAAATCTTATTTTACTTATCAAACAAAAAAAAACACTTTTCATTTTGTGCTGTGAATATTTTCGAGACATAAAATAATTAGATAAAATAAAAAACAAAGCGGAACAAAATAAATTTACATGGTTCAGCGTAAAGTCTATGTCTATGGACAGAAATGAAAAAAAAAATCACTATGATAATTGATCAATGGAGATTACAAAAGAGTAACTCAAAATCACTCACAAAACCCAAAACTATGTTACACCCAAAGAACTCTCAAAAAAAAACTTATTTCCTAAAAGATCCTATAACCACATATTTATAATACGGGTAGAGACAAATAGAAATCTATATCAAATAAAGTAACTGACTAATTTAAATCGCATATTAACAAATCCCCACCTTGATTTAAATTCGTACCAAGGTCTACTGCGAAGAATTTGTCTATCATCTCCTCCAACAAACCCCTTAGGGCAATTTAAAAACTACAACCACAAATCAAGTCCAGACGGCACTTGAACTTAAACATATGAATAGGCTTGGTCAACATATCAGCTGGATTTTCTGCTATAGCAATTTTTTTGACTGTAATTGCTCATTGAGATACAATTTCTCGAATAAAATGATATCTGACATCAATATGTTTGATCCTCTCATGATACATAAGATTTATCGTCAAAAGCATTGCATTAGAATCCTGTTGTAAACACATATTACAAACCAAACCTCTAAGTCAAATAGCTTCCTTCACTACTTTAATCGTTGCTATATACTCTACCTCTGTAGTAGACAAAGCAAATGTAGACTGTAAAGTATCCCTCCAACTAATGCTACAACCCTAAAATGTGAAGACATAACCTGTCAAAGGTCGTCTTTTAAGGTCGTCTTTTATCTAAATCCCCAGCATAATCAGAATCCACATAACCAATAGTATTATTAGTTGTATTATTTTTTCCAAATACCAAACCCAAATCTATAGTATCTTTCAAATATTGAAAAAATCCATTTTATTGCTTCCCATAGAATTTTTCCTAGAAAACCCATAAATCTGCTAACCGCACTAACAACTTGTGAAATATCAGAACGAGTGCAAACCTTAGCATACATCATACTCCCAACAACACTAGCATATGGAACTCGAGTCATTTTCTCCTCAACATCCTTAGACTTTGGTGACAAAGCTGATGAAAGTTTAAAATGTCCAGTTAGTAGAGTAGTCATAGGTTTAAAATCTTTCATACCAAAGCATTCAAAAAACATTTCTATATAATTTTTTTGTGACAAAAATAACTTGACCGTTTTTCTATCACTGTGAATTTCCATGCCCAAAATATACATTTAAACACAACAACATCCAATGAAGTAAGGACATAATATAATTATCAAGTAGGACCATATTTCCTAGGGATGGCAATGGGGCGGGTTCGGGGCGGGGTGGCCTTCCCCGCACCCCACCCCATTCATTTTTTGAAAACACATCCCCTCATAAAACCCCAGCGTAGATGGAGCGGGTTGGGGCGGGGCGGGTACAACGGGGAGTACTTTCCCAATCCCCACCCATTAACCCCATTTATAATTTTTTATATTAAAATAACAAATATATAACCATCGAATATAATATAAAATATAAAGTAATAAATAATTCCAATAAACTATTAAAAAACATCTCATAAAATTCAATCATTTTCAAACATAAACATAAAGTATGAAATCAAAATGTTTGAATTTCATAACAGTGAAGAGATGTAAAGTTAGGGTTAATGTATTTATATATTTCCTTTTTCATATATATTAGTTTCTTTGAAACTACTTAGTTTAACTAAGTATTATTTTAAGCGGGGTGGGGAGTATAAAATCCATCCCCGCCCCATACCCATTGCGGGTTAGACTATATATTCCCATCCCCGCCTCATCCCCGCCTCATCCCCACCAAATTGAAATCCATCCCCACCAAAAAGTACGGGTTCCCGTGAGGTCCAGTCCCCACGGGAAATTTTGACATCCCTAATCTTTCCCGTACCACGGGTTTCATGATTTTCAAATAATGGCTACAATAATCCAACATCAACATAATAGAGAAAGTCTCTCTCAAAAAAGTAAATATATACTAGAGAAAGAATATATATTTAACAGCATCAACAAATTGCATGATATATTATTCATCGGACAATGAAGGAAAAGTACTGGGAATCGATATGAAACTCCTTGTATACCTATTTTACAACTACAAATTGATAGTAAAAAGATTCTGTTTAGTGTGAACAGCTTTTCTTCTCTTTTTTTCGGAAAAATAGTGTGAACAGCTTATTTATTTATTGTCAAAGATTCTTTTTATTCTTTAATGTTAATAAAAAGCTAGTTTATGTCTTGGCATAGTCACAAAATTTGTCTCTTTTCTAGTTTTTTCTTAAAAAATTAATAATAACTTGTCAAATATACTATTATTATATTTTACACATTTTATCATGTTCTTTTTTAATACAAAATTTCTTTTCTTCCATCGTCATTCGTTAGACAAAAAAATTAGATGCAAATTATATGCCCGCAATAATTGTGATTGAGATATTCTATTATTTTCATTGATTGGTTTTATAAAATGAACAAAAGAAAAGGTCAAAAATCTTATTTTACTTATAAAAAAACACTTTCCAACTCGAGAAGAATTAGGCCTCGTCTTGCAGCTGTTTTTTTTTTGTTTTCGTTTTTGTTTTCCAAAAATGATTTTGAATTCGCGTTCGTTTAACCGTTTTTCATTTTATTTTCGAAAAACAAAAAAAATTTGAAAAACACATTTAGTGTTAAAAGTGAAAAATTTGAAAAACGTTTGAAAGTTGTTTTGTGAATTTGAAAAACAAAAAAAAAAAGTCAATATTTACATATGTTTTCCCGACTCTTCTCACAAAATCACATTCCTCTCAACTCTCAACTCTCAACTCTCAACTCTCAACTCAGGTACCGATCTTCTTCTTCGCTGTTCTTCTTCGCTGTTGTGCTTCTTCTGCAGATCTTCTTCTTCTTCTTCTCTTTCTCCTTCTTCGTCTGATCTTCTTCTTCTTCTTCACCGGAGCTGCTATTCTTCTTCGCCGGAGCTGGTCTTCTTCTTCGCCGGAGCTGGACTGCTTCTTCGTCGCCGTTGTTCTTCTTCTGCAGATGTTCTTCTTCTTCTCTTTCTCCTTCTTCGTCGGATCTTCTTCTTCGCCGGAGCTGCTCTTCTTCTTCACCGGAGCTGCTCTTCTTCTTCTTCGTCGGAGCCGGTCTTCTTCTTCGTCGCTGCTGTTCTTCTTTCTGCAGATGTTCTTCTTCTTCTCTTTCTCCTTCGTCGGATCTTCTTCTTCTTCGCCGGAGCTGCTCATCTTCTGCAGATGAGCTTCAGATCTCCTTCAACTTCTTCTTCTTTTTCGTGCTGTTCCTCAGACCGATCTCCTCCTCCTTCTTCTTCTTTTTCATCTTCTTCCTCTTCTTCAGATCAACATTCTGTTATCTTTTATTTCTCAATTTTTTAATTTTCATAAACTGAAATTATTGTTGATTTACTTGGATATATGTAGATCTAAGTAACTTTTCAATTAATTGTCTTTGTTAAACGGAAATTTAATTTCCAATAATTGTTAAAAAAAAAATTTACAGTGATTATTGAGGAAAATAGCTGTGGAAGACCGGAAGCTTTGAGCAAAAGTTTGGGACTCAGTTTCTTAGTCACTCAGGTTAAAATTATTCATTTTTCTTATATCCTGCTACATTGAAAGTCGATTCACTATTTTGAAAAATATGCCTAGTTACAAATTACGTAGGCAGCGCCTTGTACCTATAGCATGTTGTGTCCTACATAACTTTATTCGATCACAAAGTCTTGGTGATAGGATGTTTAACTTTATTCGATCACAAAGTCGTGGTGATAGGGAATATGAGAATGAAGATATGTTAATTGACGGAGAAGGAGAAGGAGAAGGAGAAAGTAGACCAATTCCTAATATTGACTTATCTCCATCAAATGTAGCAGTAATGACTAATGTTAGAGATGAAATTGCAAAAAAAATGTGGACAGATTGCTCACGCAATAGGAGGTGATGTTTTGTAATAGGAGGTGGTGTCTTCTGTAATTTATTCGTGATCTTATATAATTAAATTATGTCAATGTTATGTTATGACAATTTTAATGAAATATTTCCATAATCTATGATTATGGAAATTGATAGTTATGTATTTTTTGTTAATGCTAACAAATCTAATATCTACAATCCTTTTTATAATTCAATTAAAAATGATTGAATGGTCCGTAAAAAATGATTAAATTCAAATTATTATATTATTATAATAAGTTGTACAAATATTTCATATATATATATATATATTAGTTTTAAACTATAAATTATAAATTTAAGTGGATGAAAATAAATATTACAACCTATGAGGATATTTTAAAGATATGGGAATGTCAAATTACATATGTAAAAGTTCTTCAGTTTTTGATGTTTTCAGTTATTCTACCAGACGTGTTTTTACTGTTTTCATTTTCAAAATTCAGCTTTCAGTGAAGCTACCAGACGCGTTTTTACTGTTTTCAATTTCAGGATACAGTTTTCCGTATATGCTACCAGACGCGTTTTCAGAATTCGAAAAACAAAAAAAAACACTATTTTCATTTTCATTTTTATTTTCGAAAAACAATCACTGAAAAACGCTTACAGGACAGACCCTTAGTGGTTCCGGATTTTCGAAAAAGAGAGAGCTACTTCTACTATAGGACAACTAGCCTTATGCATGAGGCCATGATAGTGTGATTCTTTCTGCTATAGAACGACCGGTCTCCATGGTAGAGACCCCTATTTTATAGAGAGAGAGAGAGAGAAAGATAACGAGAGGAATGTACACTCCACACTTGTAAAATTGCAATCGAATCCAAGAGAATGAGAACAGTCCTTTATTCACTTTCGCATGACCCAAAGTCCAGTTAAACTCACCTTGCTTTTTTGTGTGTGTGTGTGTGTGTGTGTGTGTGTGTGTGTGTCGTGACCAACCCATCACGACCGGTACCAGTATTCTTATGAATCGATCCAGGCTAAGCAACCGGTATAGCTCGATACCAATACAGCGCCCAAAAACCTCACCAAGCTAGCCAATCCAAGCCCGGACCCCTCCGACCGTGGAGTACCACTCCATCAGGTCTAGGTGTTATTCCGAAGTCGACACCAAATTTTTTGGATCACAACTAGTTACAAGGAGTTTAAACCTACAAGAAAATCCATCTCCTATACGTACAAGACTTTCTTATTCCACATAAATACTATTTCCTTTTATGCACAAGTCTTCTTGTAAAGAGAAATCATTTTCCTTCAAGCACAAAAACTTTCAGAAGAAAACTTTTCCTTTTTCTGCGCAACATTCCCAATCTTAACAAAATACGCAGTCACAGTGTTCTGGGTTGTGGTGTGCACCCCGCGCCCTACACCGCAGAAAATCACTAGAAATGACCGCTCATAATATAATGGTCTGCATCTCTTGCCTATGTCGTGGTCTGCATCGCGCTGATCTCACTGGAATCGACCGCTCCATGAGTCACGATCCATGCGCATTGCCTGTCCCACGGTCCATGCCGGTTCCTTTCGAAATCTGATTCTTTAGTTCTTCTTCGGTCTTAAAACCTCCCTCAAACACCATTTCCAACTTCCAAACTTTTTCCCACATCTCCAGGGAGTTTCACATCAATTGAGTCTCGTTTGGTTCACATTTGGTTCACTTGAGAATACAAGCCAAAACCTAACATAGTTGTCACCATAATTATATTATGGGATATTATTAATTTCCACCCTGACGTTTGCATCAACATTGTTTTACCCACTCTAGTTTCAGAATTAGTCATTCTCCCCCCCCCCCCCCCCCCCCCCCCCCCCCCCCCCCGCGTTATCCAGCCGTTAAAAAGGATGGTTTGACTATTAAGTTTAAGGGTAGTTTGGTAAATTGAGAAACGAAATTAGAAATTTTAATAAACTAATATATTTTTCCATTTAAAAAAAATTTTAAAATTCAATCTCCTCTCACATTCTCACTTTTCTCTCACTCTCAATCTCTCTCTCGATCAACACACCCAACTTTAAAAAAAAAACACCACACCAGTCCACCATCTCTCTCACACACCACCATCTCCTCCGCCCACCGCCCAGCCGAACCTAGCTCCGCTGCCTAGCCGAACCCAGCTCCGTTGTCCAGCCGAACCCGGAAACCCCTCCCACCACCAAAATCAGGTATTCATTCAATAAGTTTGTAGCAAATCGGACTCCGCTAACAGAAACTGTGCTCCGTCGACTGCAAAAGTGAAAGAGGAAGGAGAGAGCGACGAGGAGAGAAAAAGAGAGGAGAATCGAGTAGAGAAAGAGAAGAACAGAATGTCGGAAGAGGAAGAGGAAGAGAAAGAAGAGAATCATGGAGAGAGAGAGAGAGAGAGAAATGGTTATTTCTCTCAATTTACTAGACTACCCTTAAACTTAACAGGCAAACCATCCTTTTTAACGGCTGGATAACGGTAGGGGGAAAACGGCTAATTTTGAAACTAGAAGGGATAGAACGATGTTGATAGAAACGTCATGGGGGAATTAATAATATCTCTTATATTATTAGTAAGAAAATGTAAGTTCATAACTAAATATTTTATAACTAATAGTATGAGAAATGATTTAGTGACAAAAATATAGTTACGAAATAAAGTTTGATAACTAATTTGTATCACTTTTTAGAAATTAGTGAGGAAATTGAATGGTCCTCTCTATATCTGAAGTTTTAGTGATGAATTGTAAATTCATAACAATATATTTTGTCATAAAATCCAAAATTTGTTCTAGTGATCAAAGTTTGAAACCTAAATTGAGAATTAAGAAGAAGAAAAAAAGAGCAATTCCTATAGATCTAAAAACAAAAATAAATCATCGCTCACTCATCAATGTTCCCCGAGCACACTCTTAACAATATCTGAAATATATCCCACAACTAGACTGATTCTTCTTCACTCTCTTCAACATCTTCTTTCTCTATTCCAAATATCTCTACATAAGTCTTCATCAAACCCACTTACACCCACCTCCTTAGTTACCGCTGTCACCTAATTCGGAGACGTCGTCCGCGTCTGAGAGGCCGGAGTTGCCGTCGATCCCATGCCAGTTGATGGGGGAGGTTCGAAACTCCCTCGACTTCTATTCAGTTTTTTCTTAATTTCCATGAAACAGAAGATCTGTGTGTTCTGTTTTTAAAAAAAATTTAATTGATAAAAACTTTATGTTCGTCTGATCCATGACATTTTTGTTTTTTAGTTATTTGAAATTTATATTTTTTTTTAATTATTTGATTTTTTTTTCAGATTTTTATATTTTATTATGCTTTTTAATTATTTTTAACTCATTAACCTATTTAACAGCTTTAATAATATATTTAATATAATTTTTTACTTTTTCCAATTGCAAGCATAAAATTGACATTACCTTTTTAGTGATTGATTAACGGGGCCACCATTAGTCAACCGGTTAAGGGACAGCGAGTGTCGTTGTGATTTTTTTTACCGGGTTCTATCTAATTATATATTTAATAAGGATAAGTTTGTGCAATTTTTTGTGGATAATAAAAAATAACATTGGAATTTAGCAAAATTAGTATGTAATGTGTTTAGAATTGTTTGTCTTTTTTAGTAATTTTAATTAAGATTAAATTGTCATATAATACAAAAAAAAATTAAAATGGAGTGTTTAAAGATGTTTAGTGAATTATCAATAGCATCACTCTTTTTTTTAATATTTTAAATGTCCACAATACCCCTATACCTTTATAACTTATAACCACTAGCATATGTTAACCTTCTAGGGATGGCCAATGGGGAAATGGGGGCGGATGTAGGTCCCCCCATCCTCAACCCCATTTTCCAAACCCTCCTCCATCCCCCCCTTTCCTCAAACCCCAGTTCCCCATTTTCTCCATTTTTTTTCGTTTTTTCCCTTTCCCCCATTTCCCCAAGATCCTCTATTTCCCCATTCCTCCATTTTCCATGTATCAGTAAAAATTACATATTAAAAAAAACGCACATATACACAATTTAATAGAAAATAAATATGTATATATAGAAAATATAAAAATAAATATATATTAATATATCATATATAATATTATAAAATTTGAAGGGAAATGGGGAAATGGAGATAGGGGCACCTACCCCCATCCCCATCCCCATTTCTAGATATTTTTGGGGAAAATGGGGAAATGGGGATGGGGTCGGATTCCCCCATCCTCATCCTCATTTTAATTTGGGGTTAAAAATCATCCTTATCCACCCCCACCCCCCCCCCCCCCTAGTTCCCCATTTTCTCCCAAAAAATTCCTCCCAAATGGGGATGGGGAAGCGGGGATTTGGGGCCCCGGGGGAAAATGGCCATCCCTATAACCTTCAGGAGAGGTTGTTGAATAAAAGCATAATTCTCAACCCACCCAATAATAGTTGAAAGATCATGGAAGGTTTTTAATTTTAATCTTTTTTAGGGTAAAGTGCATAAATATACCCCGAAGTATGAGGAAAAAGTTTAATATTCAACATTTGCCATTAATTACACCAACATACCATGCGATTAAGATCAAATTGTTTGACTTAACGGTGGCCAAAGGCTTAAGGGTAATTTGATTTAATCTATTTATTGCCCGTTTGGAAGAGTTTTTCTATTAGTTAAAAGAGTTTTTTTAATTAAAAAAACTCTTTAAAAAAAACAAATGTCGTTTAATTGTCATTCAATAGAACTTTTGGATGATTAAAAAGTTGTTTTATATCTACTTAGAGAAGCTCGAATTTTAGGCTTTTCCAAATATATTTTTTTGAGTTTTTTTAATAACACTGGAATGTCTAATAATCATTTAAAATAAGTTTTGAATATTTTGGTAATCCTACCATTTTAAAAAAGCTTTATTCTAATTGACAACCAAATGACCAACAACTTTCTATTAAAAGTTCTACTTGTAGAAAGTCTACTTTAAAAAATATACATCTAAAATATCTATTTGAAGAAGCTCTCCCAAACGAAACCAAGTATAACATAAAATTTTAAACTGTTTTCAAACTTTTTGATAATTATAAATCTACCTACAAAATAATTGCAAATTTAGAGGTGTGCATATAAGGGGGATATTACTTTTCAATATATTACTAAGTATTGGGCCTTCCTGAATGAATGCGGATCCGGTGAGTAATTCTGTATATTGATCTTGAAAGTATTTTTTTATCTATAGAACATCTAAAAGTATTTTAAAATTATAGAATATTATAAAAACAAATATGATCATACATCTTAAAACAATAAAAAAAAATTTATATATATAAGGGTAGGATCCATGCCCTATTTGTTTTACACAGGATTTGACACACTTTTGTATCTATTAGATCATAATTGTTTGAATAATCCATATTTAATGTTTTTATTTATCTTTCTCGTTCTTCCATTAATGTTTTTATTTACTTTCTATTTTTTTCTATTCTCTCTCCTAAATTTTAATGTTGTATTTCATTATCTTTTCTTTATTAGTTTTTATATTTCCTTTTTTTTCCTCCCTCGTTTCACTTTACATGATTTCTTTTCTCACGATCTTAAATCCATTTTTTCCCTTTCTTCTTTCTTCATATTTCTTTAGTATTTCACCCTTACTAAAATGTCAACAAAAAATGGAATTGAAAGTGTTACATGCTATGATTTTGTTAATTAGTTTTTTTTTTTTGGATGTTTTGAATACCAAGCATGTTTTAATTTATATTATAAAAGATATTTAAGTGGAATATTGATTTTTGTTTATTTAAGCTTTTTTATCAATTAAATTTATCATTTAAAAAATCTGGATTTATTTTCGTTATAATTAAATTTTAATTTATTATTACAAATATTTATTAGAAAATTATATAACATTATCAATTGATAAACATATAAAGTGAGAAATAAAAACACGAGTACATAAATAAAAATAAATCAAATTGAAAAGAGAAAAAAAAAATTAAAATAATTAACATATTAACTGTCAATAATTTTATAGTAGGCAAACAATATAGACATATTTAAAGGATAACAATACACATCACTGCACTTTTTCCATACGTATTATTATAATTGAAGTTAAATTGCTTACATAGCAAAAGTGTGGTGATAAAAAAAATAAGAGTAAAAAGGAAATTTAAATGAGGCGAGAGAATAAAATGAATTATTAAAATTTAGATGAAAGAAAATACAAATATTAATAGAAAATAGGAAAATGAATTAATGACCGTTAAATCTGGATCATTCAAATAGTTAGAATCTAATGGACACAAAAATGTGTCAAATCGTGTGAAAAAAAATGGGACCCTAATGCTTCATATTCAACAAAATTGGTACTTCAAAAAACAAAACAAATTCGGAAAAAAATAAATGATTTGCTGCTATTTATATTGACTAAACCATATTAAAAAAAATTAGTTTTATTGTGTTACTTTATTTAAATTTGGTGGTCAAATGATATGTAACACTGTAATCCATTCATTTAAATTATATAATTTAAATTAATAGATTAAAGTGCTATCACATCATTTGTGTCATGGACCCAGACACTCTTTTGAATAAAGTATTAAAATCAAGTTTAGTAACTCTAAAAATAAGGGGAAAAAAATAAGATTATTAATGATATAGTTGATTCTCGAAATTATATTTTAATTTTAGAACACAAATGAAAAACCCTCCTAGTTTCAAGATCCAATTAAAGCGGTGACGAATTAAATCACGACCATCCAAAAAAAATATCTTTACAGTAAAAATCGTCTCCTGTAAAAGAAAAAGAAGTTGAATAAACAGAGAGAAGAAGGATTTGTTTAATTTCAAGGGTAAACGCAAAAAATTGACATAAACAACTCAATACTACTGGGAACTTGGGAAGCAAAGGCCTGCAAATAAGTATGTCAGATTACGATTCACCGAAAATATGTCATGTGATTGAATCGTCAATACAAGACGATAGAAAATTGATATTCCAAGACGAGTAACAACCTGAAATTTATTATCCTGCTAGTAACAGGTATTGAAATTTCAACATGGCACCTAAAATTTCACAGCAATCTTGATGAAATATAAAGCAATTTTCGACGTCCCACAATATCTCAAATTATATAAATCAATAGTGTAATGACATAATTTCTACAAAGCCTTCTCAGCCTACCCAAGACACATAATATAAAGACCCTTATAGATATTACTTCTCTTGTATCTTCAAATGAAATTGCAATAAGATACCTTCTGTGCCTTCAAATTCTCCGCTTAAGAACAAGGACGCAACAACACTCAGCACATTCCTATCCCTCTGAAATCAAACAGATAAAGCTTAGAAATTACAAAATTGGAGGGCTATCCCCATGTTATGCTACAACGGCACAAGTAGACAGCAATTTTATACAAGGACCACATCTGACAAAACCACGAACCACGCAGCCAAACAATTCGTGGCACCGAGTAATCCTTTTCATTGATACAAGAAGACCAAAGTTGGAAGTGAGAATCTGACCTGATAGGAGGCTTTCTTTTGCAATTATTTGAGAGGGAGAGAGAGGTTCATATCATGTTTGAGGCTTATTTTTATGAGAATAATGATAATAAGGGTAAATAAGACAACCAGACCTATAGTGAGGTAAACTAGATTGACTGATAAAGCTTGACAAGTAGAAAGTAAACTTTGCACAATTGACTATAATTTACTGAGAGCTATTAACAGGAAACATATAAAGGCTGGTCAATCCGTGTCCATAAGACAACGAAGAATCACTTTTCTGTTATACGTCAACTCGAACGACGGACTTCAACACCTTGCCTCGAATTTCTGTTACTACTTAAAGAGACAGAACTCTGACCTGAAAGCTGCAAGTCAGAAAGTGGAACTGACCCAGTCTGAGAGAAAATCAACCCAACTGAACTACTTGAGGTACTTCCAGAAGAAGGCATCCTGCTCAATAAAGAATCCTTTTTTGATACTGAAATCAGTTCAGGCCGCAGCTCAGAAGAAGGTGGGGAAGGAGCAAGAGTAGACAACAAAGACCCAACTGGGTATGGAGTAACAGGCATTTCAATGAGAGAGGATGCTGATGGACTATATCTCATTGTTCCCATTGGATGATCAAATTTGCATGTGGATCCAAATTTGCAGTGCCCATTTTGCAAGTAGAAAGCACAAGGCTGCACCCCCTGTTGTTCAAGAAAAAAAAACAATAAAACAACTGTTCGAGAAGAAACATACCCTTAAAATCTCACCAACATAGAACAGTCAAAATTTACAAGGAATACACAAACTGCTCAAGATATCATTATTGTATTCAGTAACAGCAGAAATGCAGAAACAGAGTAATTAGATGATATATGGTGATGCTGTTACATCACTATTAAATAATAAGAATATATTGACTACCACAAACAGCTTCTCAGCATCACATTCTGCATTTATGGTGAGGTTCATTCGTTAAAAACCTCTTAAAATATAACTGTTTCCTTGTTATAAGTCATGTAAAATCACCCATATGTACTCTAATTGTAAGCTGCGACTATAATAAAAATGAAAGCAGTTTACGAAGTTAAAAGGGTTATACTAAAGTGTAACTTCTATCTGTTCGTTAGTACTATTATAATGAAGATTAAAAAATATGAGTGATTGATATATGCAAAAGTAATAGGCTAATAGCTAGGTGATATATACAAAATTGATGGAAATATAATTATATATGAGGGATATCAAATTAGGCCTAGCCACCCCATATTTATGTATCCAGCATAGCAATGGAGAAGTAATGTGAGACAGAAAAAGTACAACATAAAAAGCAAAAACCATATAAGATTGATTTTATTTAGGCCAATCTTTGACATGAATCATGATAGTGTATTCTATCATATTCTACTGTCCTCGCCAAAATTCAACTCATATTTACTTGATAGAACCAAAAGGAGAACAAAAATAAAATGAATGAGGGCATGAAAGAAGAGAGTTTTATCCTTCTCTTATTGTGGAAACATTCCTGGCTGGGTTTAATCAACTCCAACCAAACACCTTCAAGCAAAACAAAAAATAAAATATTAACTGAATATAGTTGTTGTTTCATCCCCAACAACTGAGCATTCATCCTAAAAACCCCTTATCATTAACAGTTGGTTTTTGAAGACCCCTGATCAAGTCTGCTCTAAACTAAGCTCCATTAAACAAACTCTAATATAATCCCTATGATTCAAAGCAACCACAAATGCCTGCAAATTACGGTTGCAAACATTTATAAAATCTCTAACTGTGTGATGGATTGCCAAAACATATTTCAATACTAAACTTTTATCTACTAAGTGTATCTAGCCTGTATTCTAGAACATGATAAATGAAGCTTCAAAATCAGGGACAATTATTTTACATGAAAACAGAAGGTTCTTACAATAGTGGTTTGAAAGTGGAAAATGGAAAGACAAAAATGTACTTGGGCTTTGAGATACATACTACCTTTTCCCTCATAGCTAAGTGAAAAAAAAAAAAAAAAAAAACACTCAGCCAATTGGACATCTGCCACCTTACTGGAATTTTAGCTTCTTTTTCCAAAGAAAAGATAAATAATGACATGGCTATAATTATCTTCTATAAAAAAAAAATCTGTTTTTGTTTTCACATTTATATGTTGCCTAAAAATCTATAATTTCACAACACATGTCAGCAGAAAAGTATATATATGATTCAAGGATTAATTTCATTTTACAAATAGCCGGTGTGTTGTACTAATATGATTGAAAAATAAGCTTATAAACTAAAGTTCAGACCGAGTACATGAAGCCAACAACAAATACTAAACATCATGACATAATCCTCTCTCTCTCTTTTAACCTTAGAATACAAAATAAAATAAAAGGGACAACTCTAGGCTCTAGCTCACTTTTAAGAAGATGAACAAGGGGATAGAGATGCACCTCTAACAGAGAGCATGGCAAAAGTAAATGAGAAATTTATACCGGACGCAAAGGGAGACCAAGTGGACTGAGGACACAGTTTGTTCTTGCTGCCACCCTATCCTGAGGATGATGATACCTACAAGATGATCCAAATTTACAGTTCCCGGTTTTCAAGTAGTACTGGCATTCAGGTTCACCAGGTCTCTCCGGGAATGACTGATCCTTCTGGCCACTACTTGAAGGACCAGCAGAAGAAGGTAACGAGGGATAAGGTCCTGCAAGTGCAGGCATTGAGGAAGATATCTGCGTCACTCCATAGAGAGAAGTTGCTCCAACTGCAGGTTGTGCACCAGGAGATAGCACAGGACTTACAGGTGCCTACAACAGGCAAGCCGATCAGAAAATAAGAAGAAGAAAAATCTTTAATTAAACATCTCAAACCAAAAACCATAATATCATACCGAATAAGGATTCCAACCGGTAAAAGGAACTACTCCTGGAGAAAACACCACTGGACCATAAGCCCCTTGCACATAAGAACCAGCTAAAAGTGGAGGTCTTCCCACCCTTAAGTTGGTGGATGCCCCTGCGTACTGTTCTGGCATTGGAACAGAAGGAGACTGCACCGGCGGATAAAACTGAGGTGCAGATGCTGGCATTGAAGTGCCAGCTGGTTGAGGATGATGGAATTTACAAGTTATACCAAATTTGCACTGCCCCGTTTTCAAATAGTAGGAGCATTCTTTCTCACCCTGTTGAAACAAATAGACATAATCCAAGTTTACTTTAAGGTTCCCGAAATTAGTAAGCATGACTACACATAAATTCTAAGCACTGAATGATGTAAAAGAGAATTCAAACCGGTCGTAGCGGGTATCCATATATATTCAGTGGAACATGACTCATGGATCCACCTGAATGTTTTGGGTGGTGGAACTTGCACGATGCACCAAATTTACAGGTTCCGGTTTTCATGTAAAACTGCTCATTAAGCAACAAAAATAAGATTAAAAATACTATAAACAATAACCTAACCAGATTAGAACAATATCAGCATATTAATCACCCGCACTGCCTTCCATTAGATATTTTACCTGACATAAGGGCTCCCCTGGTCGGTCTGGGTACTCCCCTGTAGCTCTTACAGCGGCCTCAACCTAAGCAGCATTACAATCAGATAAAATGTGTCAAAACAAAATTCTCACAGAAGGTCACTATAGTAGCGGTCAAATCCCGAATTAAAATAATAAGAAACAAGGTTCATAATTGAATCAATAAAATTCTCATAGGGCGGCACTGTGGATACAAAACCTTCATCTATTGAGTCCAAAACACAACTATTCAACATAGGCTGGGGGAGTCTGTTTGTGTCCTCAGCATTATCATTTAACAAGCATTTATATCTTTGTAAAATATAAGAAACACCTAAACATACCAAGTATACACAACTTTCCATATCAAAACCTAGCATATACTTCACTACACAGTAAACACCTATAATTAAAACTCAATATATAACAAAAAAAGCAAAATCAAATACCCACAACACACAAAAACTGTAATGTGATAAAAAGGCAATGATAACTAAATTTACCGCAGCACGATTTCGAGGGTGATTGTAACGGCACCTGTTACCATATCCACAGACCCCGGTTCGCATATAGTACACACAGTCGGGAACTCCTTGACGCTCGGGATACGATTCAGAGACCCTCAGGTCCAATTGCCACATCGATTCTACATTTACCACAAACAAAACCCTAATTCACAACCACATTACACAAACCCTAGAAATTTCCAAACAAACCGCATATTCCAAAATTAAAAAAAAAAAAAAAAAAAAAAACGCAAGTGAAATGCAACGAAATGAATAGAGACGGAGAAACCTTCGAGTCCGGGAGTGGGACCCGCGGGGTTCCATTTGGGCTGGTGACCCGATTGCGACCCGTTCCTGGCCGTGTTGTTCCGTCCGTACAACTCCATCGAAAAATTTTGTTGTTTGAGGGAAGAAGGGAAATAGAGGGTTTTGTTCCTGTATGTACAGTGCCTTAACCGAGTACAAACGCAGCACACAGAGGTCGTGGAATGTTCTAGAAGGATCGGCAGAGTTGGATCGAGAGTGTGGAGAAGAAGAAGAAGAGGAAGTAAGAAGTAGACTAGTTTAGAGAGATAGAGATGCTTTCACTGTGACGGAGCTTTTTGTTTTTCTCTCTCTCTCTCTCTCTCTCTCTAGCTTAACACTGTACGGTCTGGTTTTGCTGCTTTGGTCTTTCTATTTTATTTTTATTTTTTCATTTGGTTTTTCTACTTCTTTCTTTTTTTATTTTATTTCTTTTTTAGAATATTATTTATTTATTTATCTCTCCCTCTCTCTCTTATTTTTATGTTTTTTGTCTGTTAGTTTCCGTACCCGCCACCAATACAGAACCTGGAAAGGTAAATTTTCGCGGAATAGTTTTAAAAAAAAATATTGGGTTTTGGACTTTAAACAGGTAACCGACACTGACCGTGGTGGAAATTACGATACCACCCCTGGGATTCTCCGGAAGTAGGTGGGGTGTGATATTTGAAAGGGTAGGGGACAAAAATGTAAATTTGCATGTTGATGGTAGGATCTTTTTTTAAATTAAAATAGGTTTTGTCTTTATTGTCTTGCCTTTGAAGTGGTGGTCACGAGGGTTGTGAAGCCTAGTTCAAAAAGCAATGGTATTGGAAATGGTAGGCTTCTGATTTTAGAGTCTCTCAATTTGGATACTCAAAAAGTTTTTTTGAACCATAATCGGTATTTGAGGTGTTTGCCTTGCAAGTGTAAATGTGACTTGCCCTTACAAGGAGTAACGTGATTTGCATTGTCCTCAGGAGACGTAGTTCAATTGGTAGATATACAAATTTAGAGTTTGAAGTTTCAGTAAATGATTTTCAAATCAGTGGTTCGAATCCTACCGATAATAAAAGCCGTAAAAACAAAATACATTATGGAGATAGATAAATAGATATATAAAGTCAAAAATAATAATAATAATAAAATATGACTTGCATTTAATTTTTTTTATTTATTATGAGAGTGCTGTTTGCCCGTATCTTCGTAAATCGAGTTGGTTTTAGTGCCCTCCTAAAAATATAAAAGGGGAAATCACAAATCTTCTTCGATTATTTACATATAAAAATAACTTTTTAAAAAGTTTAAGATGACTCTGACCTCCCTTAATTTTAGTTTAACTTAGCTAGTATATTATAAGTGTATTTTTGTTTTTTGTTTTTTTTTAAAAAAAACTTTTTAATAAAAATAAGAAATTTCTGTCTCCAATTATTATTATTATTATTCGGGTGTTGATTGGTGCACTAGACCATTAACAAACAAAAATGTAAAATTCAATTGGCACCAAATATTATATTTAATTAGAAAAAAAAAATGACCCGATTCAATTGGCACCAAAAATTTTCTCATGTACTTTAACTTGTAAGACATGGCAATTGAAATACTCTTAGCCACCATGTCACTGTCGTCGGTCACTGTTGGACTACAGTTTCCTCCACTCATGTTATTGCACATTTATTTGGTCCAGGTGTCCAACAATAACTCATTTCAATGATTTTCTAGTAATTAATGAACTAATGTATTGTGTTATGCGCGATCATAAGGAAAAAAAATGAAAATGCTTTGAAGTCAAGAACTCACTATACTGCACTTGTCAATGAATGATTTTGACAGATTGTTGATTTTTTTTTTGTTTTTTGCTTAATTAAACGACTAATTATACTTACCGGCACGAATATCGCGAATCGATATATATATATATATATATATATATCAAAAGCTATTAGAAAGTTTGTAAAATTATTCCTTCAAAAGAAACAAAAAAAATTAATTAAAGCTATGCTCCTGTGAGTCAAACACCACTTAATAAGGAACGTTATTGATGATATAAGTTATATAACAAAAGTACAAAATTGATAAAATTGATGAGACAAGGTTGATCGACGGTAAACCTTTGAAACATATATTATAAAGTTATAGATTTGGGTTCCCTTTTTGAACACCTCGAATTTAGATAATAGTATGATAATATAATATTTATAAAAAAAACATAAAAAAATTAATTAAAGCTATGCTCTTGCGAGTCAAACACGTCTAGATAAGAATTATTTATGGTTACTACCAAATATATATATATATGTATGATTTCAAGTAAAAATAAAATAATATATTTATGATTTATCTACCCTACCAATGGGTTAGTACTTTCCTCCACGACCCAACGAATACATTTATACCTATATAATCTCCTACAATTGAGCCATAGGACACAACGAAAGTTTTGATATTAAATTGTTATTAAATTTATAGAGAAAATCTTTAGTGAAATAGTTTCGGTTACACTATCAAACAGAAGTGTAGCATTTTTTGAAAATATTAAAATATATTTTAAAACTTCAAAAAGCTACACTTTTATTAAACGGTCTTATTGCCATGTTAATGAGACAGTCTCTTCGAAGATTTCCTTCACATGAGTAAGTTTGTATTATTAATAGTGGCTCTCCGTTATATTAGCAATGATGATTTAAAAACAAATTGGAAAATTATATTAAAGAAATAATAATTATTGGATTTAATATCGTTAATTGAAGTGTTCATGTATTTGGAAAATTCATGTATTTAGATGATTTATATATGTGTAGTGTTAACATTTGCCCTAAAGAGTATAAAAGTTACTACATAAGGAAAGTCAACTATTATATTTATTGTATTGTTACAATAAATACAATAATTTAGTTTCCTATAAAATAAACTTTTATACTCTTAACATGTGCCCTTAGGGCACAGGTTAACAATATTGCCTTTTATATATTAGTTAATGTGGTGCATGTATGTAAGTGCAATGTAGGGTGTGTTTAGTATAGTTTTTCAAATAGAGCTTATATAGTAGATATTTTACTAATAGAGTTTTAAGGAGAAAAAAACTTTTGGTTATATAAATTACAAAAAATGTGTTGACATTGTATTTTTAAAAATAGCTTTTGGTTTTATAAATTACTAAAAAAGTGTTGACAACGTAAAAAATGAAAGAGTTGTATGATGGAATATCTAAAATTTATATGTTTAAAAAAAACTCAAAAAAAACTTTTTTGAGAAAACCCAAATTTTGAGATTCTCTAATAGATATAAAATAGTTTTTATAAAGGATAATTGAGACAGTTCATATATTAAAACAGTTATTTTGAGTTTTGCCAAACAACAAATTAAAAAAGAACTTCAAAACAGCTTTTAACCTTAAAAAAAACATTTTTAACCTTTATAAAAATCATATCAAATACACACGTAATATATTTATACAAGCGATCTTGAACTCTCACAAATCCTATAAGTATCTTGTTACTACTTACTGTATCTATCTTAATCCCATCAATCAAACCTTTTTTTGTCTTTTTTTTTTGTTGAAAAAGTCCAGTTTCTTTTTATAGTTATTTATGAATCTGTGAAATTGATGTATCTTTTCTCCTACAGTTGATAGTTGACATTTGTAGTTTTATTCATGTTGATTAGAAATTTATACATTTTTATTTTCTAATTCTTTTTATGAAAATGTTCCCAGGATGAAGACATCTGATTGGTGAACAGGTTGAGGTCTGATTCACGACAAGGAAAGGTAAAAAGATGTAAGTTTTTATCTCCCTTCACATAATTCACTGCAATGAGATTGAATTTTATGTTCTTTATCGATAATATATATCTAAAGAAAATTTAGAACATTCAAATATAAGCGTATAAACTCTGGTATTCATCTAATTATTATATTTTATTTTGGTATTTGTATTGATGTTGCCAACAAAAATAACGATCTCGGAGTTTTCATTATGATTTTCTTTCAAAGATTAACAGTCGAAAAATTGAGTGGCGGATCGAGGGGTTTTGATAACTTCGCCGGAAAATTGAAGTTTCTTAAGTTCTTATTCATTGTGTTTTAAGTTGTTTCTATGTACCGGTATCATCATAATGAATATTTCGTATCATCGGTGTAAATATTATAGGAGGTTTTTCTTTCATTATATAATAAGGTGCCGTTTGGTATACCATCATCTTTACATGAGAATGGAAATCTCATAACATTCTCATGTTTGGTAGAATGTTTGAGTTTTTTGTTTCCAGGGAAAGTGAATCCCATGGGAATCACATTACCCTTCAATGGGGTAATGTGATTCGCATCTCAATAGGTGGATTTCATATTACCCTCCATCTAATTCCCACCATGGGACCCACTCTCATTAAAAAAATTATTTTTATTTTATTTTCTTCTTCTCTGTTCTTCACGATGCTTCTGGAAATCAACACAAAAAATCCCCAATTTTTTTTTCTTACACTTTCTCACTACCCAAACACCAAATTTTCAGATTTCAAAACCTAAATTTCATAATCTAAACAATACCCAACAACATCAAACACCATCACCAACACAAAAAAGGCATCAAACCCAGTTCGTCGCCGCCTCGATGATGACGACAAGGAGGAGGAGCGATGATGATGACGACGAGGAGGAGGAGCGATGATGATGACGACGACGACGATCAAGAACCTGGCTGGAGGCAGCGACGACGGCGACGAGGAGGAGGAGGAGGAGCTTCGATGATGACGATGACGAAGACGACGACGACGACGCTCAAGAACCCGGCTGGAGGCGGCCACGACGGCGACGAGGAGGAGGAGGAGGAGCTTCGATGATGACGATGACGACGACGACGACGCTCAAGAACCCGGCTGGAGGCGGCGACGACGACGACTTTGAGGCAAGAACGGCGACGAGCTTCGATTAATGAGAAGGAAAGACAAATGGAGGGAGATGGGAAGAAAGAGATGAGATGGGCAATGAGATAAAGAAACCCAGATCTGTGTTTTTTAATTTACAATGAAATGGATCTGGGTTTTTTTTTAACCTAGATGCACTTTGAAATTTTTTATTTAATTTTTTAGCTTTTAATAATTAAAAAAAAAAAATAAATTCCCATGTACAACCAAACAATGATACTTGATATTCCCAGGAATCCGAAATAATATTCCCATACACAACCAAACACATGTATACAACTTTTCCAGGAATCATATTCCTGGGTTTCACTTTCCCAGAAATCACATTATTTTGATTACCCCATACCAAACGGCCCCTAAGTAAATGCAGTGGAGCGAAGACAAAGGGTGATTTTTAAAGTTTTTCATAATTTCCTATAATGGAGGATCAACATGTCGTGTGTGGGTCTGAGATTCATTGGCCATTAATTAGTTTTTTAAAACTCGCCTATTTAATTGTATGCTTGTATTTATGATATAAACGAAGAAGGATAGAATCACTCACTCAATCCACTCTCTTTAAGAGTGTGTTTGGTAAGGGAGGAAAGAAGATAGGAAGGATAAAAGATTTGGAGGGATAGAAAACATGTGGGAAAGAAAGGAAAATAATTTTCTATTGAATTGTTTGGTAAACAGGAAGGAAAGAAGAGATCTTTACTTTCATTTGTTTGGTATTGTTGAGGAAAAGACAAAGGATAGAAATCTTCTTTATCAAATATATTATTTTACTCTTACATTATAGTTTATATATTATATATTTTTTATTTAATAAATAAATATAATTTAAATAATATTGAATTCAACTTTTTTTTTTTACAAAATGACTTCAAAATTATTAGCCTAATATATATATATATATATATATATATATAAATTAATACTAGTGCTTTACAAGTTATTTAAAAAAAAAATTAAGTTACTTTTTCTAGTTGAACTATATCTTTTTCTTAAAAATATATGTTTCCATTTTGAGTTTTTTTTTTTAATTTTAGATGGAACTTATTTGGGTAAAAGTTATACGAGTCGCAAATTAGTAAAATATATAGGATAATTTTCGTTGCTCCCACTTTGGATTAGTATATCCAAAATTTAGACTATATATATTAAACCAACAACAAAAACCAAATATTCCCTAGGGGGAGGATATGAATTACACGGGACCGGCCTATACTTGGTGTAATAAGCGGTCCGGAGATTTGTTGGTTCAGGAACGCCTTGATAGAGGGGTAAGTTGTTTTAATTTTAATGTGTTGTTCCCCAGATCTATTGTGAAGCATTTGGAGTATTGGAGGTCGGACCACAAACCAATTGTGGTGGATATGTTGGATTCTGATGGTGATGCTAACATAAAGAGAAGACGAGGTGGGCGATTCCATTTCAAATCCTGTTGAGCTGACAAAGATTAGTGTCGAGAATTAGTCGAGAGATCTTGGCTCCCTTGGAGAAATGTGGACGATGTTAGTAAGGTTATTTCAGTAATCCATAATTGCACTAAGCAACTCTCGAGGTGGAATGCTAAAAATCGCGGGAATATGAGAAAGTCCATTGTGGAAACACAAGAGACCTTGCGACATGTAACAGACTCGGTTCAATCTGATTCGTGGCAGAATATCAGAAATGTAGAGAACAAACTAGATAGTTTACTGGAAGAAGAGGAGAAATATTGGCAGCAGAGGTCGAGAGTGAGTTGGCTTAAAGAGGGTGATCGTAACACGAAATTTTTTCACTCGAAGGGCTAGGATTGTGATTCGGGGTCAGTATGATGATATGGGTATTTGGTGTGTGTGGGAGCAAGCAACGGAGCGTGTTGTGGTTGGGAATTTCTCGGATCTTTTTAAGTCGGAAAAGACGGATTGTGCTGCAATTGAGTAGGCCTTTGGCTGTATGGAACAGAAGCTTTCAAGTAGTTCAAGAGCTTATCTGGATACGCCTTTTACAGCTACAAAGATCAAAAAGGTAATATTTAATATGGCCCCAAGTAAAGCTCTAGGACCGGATGGGCTACCGGCTTTCTTTTATCAAAAGTATTGGGACATTGTTGGGGTTCTAGTAACTGATGCATGCCTGAAAATTCTTAATGGTGGTGAATCTGCTGCTGCAATTAACAAAACTGTGGTGTGTGATTCCAAAAGTTAAGGCAGTTGAGCATGTTAGGGACTTCCGGCCCATAAGCTTATGTAATGTGATATACAAAATTGTGTCAAAAGCTTTGGCAAATAGACTGCGGAACGTGATTAGTGAAGTCATCTCTGAAGAGCAGAGTGCGTTTATTCCTGGAAGGCTCATTACTGATAACGCAATTATTGGTTTTGAATGTCTTCATGCCTTAAGAACTAGGAATGTGAATGCATGCGCCATGGCTCTGAAATTAGATATGACGAAAGCATATGATCGGGTGGAATGGAATTTTTCTAGCCATGGTTATGGAATGACTGGGCTTCTCAATAGAGGGGTTAGACAGGTTATGAGCTGTATTTCAACGGTTTCGTACTCCTTTCTGATTAATAGAAAAGTGTCCAGAAATGTGGTCCTAACTCGTGGTCACAGGCAAGGCGACCCCGTTGTCGCCTTATCTTTATCTAATGGTTACCGAGGGGTTACCAAGTTTGATAAAAAGTGTTATCTTGTGCAGCGAGTTATCGGGGTATAAAAGTAGCAATACAGGGCCAGTTATTTCACATCTTTTTTTCCGACGATAGTTTATTGTTCTCGAAAGCTACAGATAAAAATTGTTTAATTATTCGAAGGCTTTTAGAGGTATATTCAAGGGCTTCAGGGCAGCTTGTGAATTATAGAAGTCAGCATTGTGCTTTAGTAAATTAGTTTCCCGTGTTGAGGGAGATCAGCTTGCAAATAGGATTGGGGTTCGTAGGGTCCGATGTCATGAAAAGTATTTGGGTCTCCCAAGCTTCATGGCTAGGAACAAGCGGGCGGTCTTTAATGAGATAAAAGATAAAATCTGGAATAAGCTTAAAGGTTGGAGATATAAGTTACTGTCTATAGTAGGGAAATAAGTCCTCTTGAAAGCTGTGGTCCAGGCAATTCCAACATATTCGATGAACCTCTTTTAGCTGCCAAAAAGTCTTATCAGTGAGATACATCTTATGTGTAACCGGTTTTGGTAGGTGGCACAGAAGAGAAATGGAATTTTCATTAGGCTTCTTGTCAAAAATTATGTAGAAGTAAAGAGGATGGTGGTATGGGTTTTAGGGACCTGTAGGTGTTCAATCATGCTTTAGTCGCCAAACAAGGTTGGAGGTTGATCCAACATCCAAAATCCCTAACTGCAAGAGTTCTTAAAGGGCGACATTTTCTGACAACTTCGTTTATGAAGGTTAAAGCTTCGGTTTATAGTTCTAGTATCTAGAAGGGAATTATTTGGGGTCGTGGATTGCTAGAAACTGGGTTACGGTGGCGTGTTGGGACTGGTAGGTCTATTTCTATCTACAATGACAGATAGATTCCTAGACTGTCCTCTTTCAGAGTCTACTTCCAGCAATCTAGAGATGATGTGTACCTGGTTAGTCATCTGCAGACCATGTCTGGTGAGTGGAACATCGGGTTGATAAACGAGCTTTTTATAGGTGATGATGCTGCGACTATTCTTGCTATCTCATACTCTAGTTTACGATGTGAAGACATTTTATGTTGGCATTATTCAAATAATGGAGATTATTCGGTCATCAGTGGCTACAAATTGGGCATGGCGAGGGTAGAGGGTCCTAGTTCTTCTGGTTCAAATGTTGGGGATTCATGGTGGAAGAAGATTTGGTCAATTGAGGTCCCTTAAAGGTAAGAATTTTCCTTTGGAGAGCTTGTAAAGATTATATCCCAACTATGGTTAATCTGGCAAATCAGAGATCGATGTTAATGGTGTCTGTTCTATCTGCGGGAAAGACTTTGAAACAACAATACATGCACTTTGGCAATGTTCAAAATTAAAGCATATTCGTAATCTCACAAGTTTTTTCAAAGGTACTCAATTTGAGGCGGCTATGAGTTTTTTTGATCTTTTCCAATCCTGCGTTAATAGCCTCCTAGGTGATGAGATGGCTCTCTTGAGGATTATTTGGCGGCGCATGTGGTTCGTGAGGAACCAAATTGTTCATGGGATTACTGGATTGGCAGGTGATACTATTTTTGCTTGGTCCAAAAATTACCTAGTGAGCTTTAGATCTACTAATAGTAAGGGAGTTGTTGTCGAATACACAACTGGTGGGGATGTTCTTTGAAAGCCTCCTGTGGAAGGTGTTTATAAGGTAAATTTTGATGCAGCTCTTGATTCTATTAATAATGTGGTGGGATTTGGCTTAGTGATTCGAGATTTTAAAGGGGCAGTAATGGCAACTAGTGCTCAACGTGTTTGTGCTGGTTACAGTCCTCTTGTTGCTGAAGCGATGGCTATCTTACGAGGCATAAAATTCGCCATTGAGACAGGGTTGACTCCGTTTGTGATTGAGACAGATGCGTTGGCGGTGGTGAACTTGATCCAGTCAGGAAAACCTCCTTTGCTAGATATTGGTTTGGTTATTGAGGAGATTTTACATATTTTTCAAAGCCCTCAGGGTGGTTCTGTTTCGTATGTCTCTAGAAAAGCAAATTTTGTTGCTCATACATTGGCCAAAATGGGCTTATTTGGTGTAAAGGACCAGTTTTGGATGGAGGATTACCATCCGCCTGTGGAGAGGTTCATTCCGGGTGAAATCCCAGCTTAGTGTGTTTTGCTGTTTGGTTTAATAAAGTTTTGCTTCTAAAATATATATATATATATATATATATGTGCCGCCATATCAAATTGAACAAATTTATTTGTTTTATTGAACAAATTTATTTGTTTTATTTTATTATTATAAGGATTAACAAAAGGGTAAAATTGTAATTTTAATTAAACCAAAAACCAATTTCTTTTTCCTCTCCCTTTTCCTCCCACTTTTGGGAGGATTAAAATTCATGGATCCCACCCACCTATTTTTCCTTCCATTTTTCTCTCCATACCAAACATATACTTCCCCATTTTCCCTCCATCCTTTTTTTTCATCTCCCTTTTCATCTTTACCAAACACACTCTAAACGATGACATATGGACAATCTTAACTTTTTTATGTCAAATTTTGAGCCATTAGTAAATGACCTAATTTTTCATTTTAGTTGCAATGAAAACCAACAATCAACTTACCAAATTGTCCTTTCTTCTTTGTTTTTACCGGTCATTTAATATGTTATTCTTTTTCTTTTTTTTATTAAAAAAATATCATCTTTGTTGTTAGTGACTCTACAAGTCATTTCTTCAATCCATGGCATCACAATACACAACATTAATTTCACATTCCACAATTCTCCTATGAGACAGACACAAACACACACTTAAAAGAAAAAATAAACATTATATATCACAGATAACTTTGTGTCTTTGTGTACTGGAAAAAATTTGAAAATGTAAAACATAAGAATCAAAATCTGGAAAATTTTGTTGATAAAAAAAATCAGGAAAATTTTGAAGATATAAAACATAAGAATCAAAATCCGGAGAAATTTGTTGATAAAAAAAATCCGGAAAAATTTGAACATGTAAAACATGAGAATCAAACTAGAAAATCTGTATATTTTTTCCTTAAAACGTATCTCTTAAGTTTCTCTGAAACTTAAGGTGGGAGTGGTTTTCTTGTCAGCTTGGAGCTTGATTTTCTTGCTCTTTGGCCGTATTGGTCCTCGCTTATCCTAGTCAGGTCCTTCATACTTTCCTGAAGTTAATTTAATTTAACAATGAATTCTGAGGATTTAGCTATGCTTTGTAGCGCTCTTTCCATCAAAGAAAAGGAACGTCCGGCCGGAACTCTTGATCCCAACCTAAAAGAGAAAGGAGAACGTCTTTTGTCCTTATGTTTGGTTGGAAAGGTCTTTACTAACAAGTTAGTTAATAAGGATGCTCCCATTAACGTTTTGACATCTATTTGGAGGGCTAATGAAGGTGTGGAGATTAAAGCTCTAGAAGGCAATGTTTTCGCTTTCTACTTCAAAAATACTGAAGACAGGAAGAACATCCAATCTGGAGGATCTTGGACCTTTGATAGGGCCATAATAGCTTTCGAAGAACCCTATGGTACCGGAGATATTGCACACATGAATTTTAATAAAGTGGAATTCTGGGTTCAAATCCACAATCTACCTTTGTTTTACATGACAGAAGACATTGGAGCCTTCCTAGGAAAAATGATAGGAGAGGTTTCAGATGTGGATTTGTTAACAGCTAAAAATGTGGGTGGTCGTAGTGTTAGAGTCAGAGTTGCTATCTCTACTGATGAACCACTTATGAGAAGCCTGAGAGTTGACTTGATTGGAACGGGGACAATAACAACCATGCTTCTAAGGTATGAAAGGTTGCAAGACTATTGCTTCAAGTGCAGTAGAGTGGGCTATTCATTGCGGGATTGTGTTGAACCTAGGAAGCAGATACAACAGAAGCAATGGCAAGATTAAATGTTTGGCTTCGGACGGCGAGTCCGCCAAAGCGTTTCAACCATCAGAATGGTCCTCCCGAAAGACGTAATTGGGGTTATCAAAGAGGTAAACCTCATAGCAGTGATGGTCAAGGAAACTGGAGATCAGGAAATACATGGAAGAGATCCGGAAACGAGGGACTAGAGAGCCATCCCGGCAACCGGAGTTGGAAGAATGACGAGACCAAGAACCAAGGTGGAGAGTGGCAAAGCCTCAAGCCCATCAAGAGTAGTATGGGAAAAGAGAATTCAATTAATGACTCATGGGAAAAGGTATTGCTAGGGGTTAAATCTGCAGACAGTAGACTCACCCTAGATAAAGCAAAGAAGCTGCAATCATCAAAATGGGTCAGCATTAATGGGGAAAAGGACAAGCACCTAGCCCAAACAGTGAAATTGATGGAAGTGGACCCATCAGTGTATCAGCCCAATAATTTGGGGCCAACTTGTGATACCTCACAACCTAATTGTGACCGTAAGCCCACTAAGTTCAATGATGGCCCACAGCCAAAGAAAACCCAAAATTCATCAAAATGGAAAAGAGCAGCTCGTGCAATGAAAGGACAGAACAAGAACTCAGATTTGGGGGAAATCTCTAACTTAGGTAAAATATGGACAGTTGCAAGTGAGGAAGATAGGAAATCAGAAGCTAAGACAATTAAAATCTCCGACCTAGTTTTGACCGGAGATATCAATCTCGCTAAAATCACGGTGGCAAATTATCTTGGAGAAGTAAAGTCGAAGGAGATTGAAGTGAAAGGGGAACGTGAGCAGCCTATGAGAGATATAGCTGATTTTCAGAATTTTGATACGTTCTCTTAAGATGATGCCCAGAGTAGTGCGGTGCGGCCGGGGTTGGTTACCTCCTCTGAGGTTTCGTCCGTGGCTGATGAAGCTCCAATTAACATGCAATCGACCAGACGGTCTTTATCGTCCTGTCGGATCCAATGAAAATTCTAGCTTGGAATGCTCGGGGGCTGGTAAGCGCTCGGGCGTTCAACACCCTGCTTTCTCATAAGCAGGATTGGAAACCAGAATTGATCTTTCTTCTTGAAACTCGTTGTCAACAAGAGAAACTTGTGCTGTGGAAAAATAGGTTAGGTTTTAGTAGCAAATTAGTTATCAACAGTGTGGGAAAGTCTGAAGGTCTGTCTCTATACTGGATGGATGAGACTACGGTTGATTTATAAACTTACTCCCAAGAGCATATTGATGTTAGGATTCGGCACAGTAAACATCAGAGCTGGAGGTTCACGGGTTTCTATAGGCATCCGGTTCAGGCTCAGCGAAAACACTAATGGACTCTCCTCAAACGGCTTTCAGGTATGAATAACCTCCCATGGGTTTGCATAGGGAGACTTTAATGAAGTGTTTTGGGATGGCGAGAATTCTGGGGGTTTAACCAAAAACTGGAGAGATACGACCGATTTTAGAGAAGCAGTGAATGACTGTAACCTCGAAGATATGGGTTTTCGAGGTCCTAAATTCACCTAGAGTAACAAGCGTGATGGCCCAGCTCTTATCCTATAAAGGTTGGATAGAGGTTTGTGCAACAGGGCCTAGAAAAACCTATTTCCTTTCTTCTCAATCAGACACCTTAAATTTTGGGGTTCAGACTATCGTCCGATGATGCTGGAATTCTCTGATAAGTCTCACTCCAACCATTCGGCCAGTGCAGCTATAAGGCGTTTTTACTTTAAAGACTACTGGGCTGCTGAAAAAGAATGTCAAAACACTGTTTCTTATGTGTGGGATAATAATGGCTGCAACGACAATCTGCAATTGCGAATTGTGGTAGGAAGCTCGACTCTTGGAATGTCAAGAAAAGGAAGCAGCATCACCATGAAATCAGCAAGCGAAGAAAAGACCTTAAAAATGCCAGTAAGGTGGAGGCTCTGAAGGACTGGAAAACCATAAAAAGGTTAGAAGACAAGCTAGATGAAGTTTTATCTATTGTTGAAAACTACTGGAGGCAAATGGAGAAAGCTGATTGGATGAAGGAAAGAAACTGTAATTCCCATTTTTTTCCATGCTAAAGCTTCTGGTAGGAGAGCCCGAAACAGGATTACGGGTTTGATTGATGGAAATGGTGTTTGGTAGAAATCCAAAGAGGATTTGGTGAGAATCATAACTAATTACTTCTCCGTTCTTTTTACTTATTGTAATCCTAGTACTCATGATATGGAGTTGGTTACCAATAATATTAAGGCCAAGTTACCTAATCAAATGGTCCGCTACCTGGAGGCGAAATTCACAGTGGCGGATGTGGAAAAAGTTGTTTTCGATATGAGCCCACTAAAAGCTCCTGGGTTAGATGGGCTCTCAGTTGTTTTCTACCAGATATTTTGGGGTAAAATTGGATAGAGTATCACACAGTGCTGCTTGAACGTTTTGAATGAGGAGGGTCTATTGGTGACTTCAACAACACTATCATCTCTCTTATTCCAAAAACCTTGTCTCCTGACTCTGTCTCGGATTTCATACCAATAAGCCTCTGCAATGTCCTCTACAAAATCATCGCTAAGGCGATCTCCAATAGATTCAGAAATGTCT
Source organism: Dipteronia sinensis (assembly GCA_033220585.1). Taxonomy (NCBI): domain Eukaryota; kingdom Viridiplantae; phylum Streptophyta; class Magnoliopsida; order Sapindales; family Sapindaceae; genus Dipteronia; species Dipteronia sinensis. The sequence continues at coordinate 40,664,521 of CM065643.1, forward strand.
TGAGTGGGGTTATTTTGGAAGAGCAGTGTGCGTTCATTTCAGGTCAGCTCATTTCCGACAACACTATTGTGGGCTTCGAGCGCCTCCATAGAATCAAAAAAAGGAGGAGGAAAAAAAGGTTCTATGACAATTAAGCTCGACATGTCAAAAGCCTTTGATAGAGTTGAGTGGGACTTTGTGGGGAATATGATGCTCAGTTTAGGATTTTCAGTGAGTTGGGTGAACTTGATCAAAAGATGCATTTCGTTAGTTACATACTCATTCATGCTCAACGGAGAGGTTTTTGGCAATTTCACTCCTTCTCGTGGTCTCAAGCAAGGAGACCCGATTTCCCCCTATCTTTTCATCATCTGTGTTGAGGGACTTTCATGCCTGATTGAGAGTGCCCAGGGAAAAGGCAAAATTGAAGGTTTCAAATGCAGCAGGAATGGCCTAGCCATCACCCACCTGTTCTTTGCCGACAATAGCTTGGTCTTCTTTAAAACTAATAATGAAAACTGCTTGGCCATTCGGAATGTGCTTCAAAAGTATGAAAAAGCTTCCGGTCAAGTTATCAACTTCTACAAGTCAGCCATGTGTGTTAGGCCTTCTTTTTGGGTTAGTAAAGGGGAGAAGCTGGCCTCTCTAGTCGGTGTGAAGCTAGTTGCTTGTCATGAGAGGTATTTGGGGCTCCCGTGCTTTACGTGAAGGAGAAATAGGGATGTATTTGCAGACATCATAGACAGAGTGTGAAACCGATTGAAAGGTTGGAGGGGGGTGGGAATCGTTGTCAATTGGCTGTAAAGATATTCTTATTAAGGCAGTTATCCAATCTATTCTAGCATATGTTATGGGTATCTTCAAGTTCCCTAGAGGCTTGATTAAAGAGATTTAGAGGCTCTGTGCTAGATTTTGGTGGGGTAGCACTTCTGAGAAGTGCAAAATCCACTGATGTTCCTGGAATAGGCTTTGTAATGATAAGGCTGTTGGGGGGGGTTAGGTTTTCACAACTTAGAAAATTTCAACAAGGCGCTCCTCGCAAGCAAGGTTGGAGGATTCTCAAGCAGCTGGAATCTCTTGTGGCAAGGTCACTGAAGGGCTGCTACTTCAGAAACTCAACTTTCTTGGAAGCCACTAAAAAATCTTCTGACTCGTTCACTTGGCAGAGTATTATTTGAGGGAAGAGATATCCTAAACTCTAGTACGAGATGGAGAATCGGTAAGGGTTCTACCATTTCAATCTATAAAGACAAATGGATTCCAAGGCCTCATTTTTTTTAAAATCAACTCTCATCCTGTTTTGGGAAGTGGTGCTACTATCGATAGTCTCCTTTCTTCCTCAGGAGGCTGGGATGTTTTTCGTATCAAGCACCATTTTACTAAGGATGAAGCTGACATTATTCTGAGCATCCTTATGGGTCGAGCATATACAGTGATTCTTTGATTTGGCACTTCTAAGATTCTGGTAATTACTCGGTTAGAAGCGGGTACAAAATTGGCCAGGATTTAGCCAATAGTCCGAGCTCTTCCAATAACAGGGCCACAATTAGTTGGTGGAAAACCTTCTGGAAAATTCAAATCCCCTTAAAAATTAAGATTTTTGTTTGGAAAGCTTGGCATAACTGGATCCCAACCAGAGTTAATCTTGCTAAAAGAGGCATCAAGCTGGATGGAAAGTGCCAGCGTTGTTTCTCAGAAGATAAGTCTACTCTCCATGCCCTCTGGAATTGTAGAAAGCTGATCTATGTCCGTAGGGAATGGACGGATTTACACCCTGGCAGTACAGGTACATTCATTAACTTAGGGGATTTTTTCTTTGATAATTACAAAAAGTTGAGTAAAGATGATATGGGGTTACTTTGTGTTATCATTTGGAGAACTTGGTACTCAAGAAACTTTTTCCTCTTCGACTCTAAAGAGTTGGATATCAAGTCCACTCTAGGCTGGTGCAAAAATTTCTTGAGTAACTACAGCAGCAGCAATGCCAAAAACTCTACCTGCTCTAGGTCCCCCGATCCTTTGCACTCATTTTGGTCCCCTCCCAATTCGGGATCCTTCAAGATCAATTGTATGGCCATCACAGACTTGAGGAATAGGAGAACTGGGTTTGGCATTGTGATTAGGAACCATGATGGTTTTGATTTGTTCTCTTGCAGCCTATTTTTGGACATTGGGTTGGATTTCTTATCGGTTAATCTGGTTTCCATCCTCAGAGGGTTGAAATTGGGTAAAAGGTGTGGCCTCCTCCCTTTTTGTGTTGAGTCTGATGCTGTTAACGTCGTGAGAATGATTAACGGTGGGTGTCACTTAAACTCTAGTTGTGGGAATATTATTTGTGACATTATTAGCCTCATGAAAGATCTGAGCATCCCCTCTATCTCTCTTGGCAAGAGAAGGTCGAATAGGGCAGCTTCTAATCTTGCCAAATAGGCGCTGTTGCGGGGAATGACCTTGCTAAAAGGGAAGGCTTCCCTATTTGGGTCCCTAGACAAATCTTCAATGATTAGCAGATCTAGTTTTGTAGTATCTTGCCAAACAGGCGCTGATGTGTACTTGTGTTGAAGCAATCCTGTTATTTTTTATTTTTTTTTCTTTCACCATGAAAGAAGAAGGAAAAAACTAAAAGAAATAAGGGAGAAAAAATAAATCGTTCGATGGAGGTGAGAGCGAGACATATGCGAATATCAGAGATAGAGAGATGGAGTGTATTAAATTTGAAAAATTAGTTAAAATGGTAGTTTTGAAAATATATCAAAAAAATTAATAAAAACATTTAATTTTATTTAATTAAATCAAAAATTTAAAAAGTATAGCATAAATAGATCGTAGAAGGTGTTCCAACAGTACTACTCATTAATGATCCACTTATTTATAAGTTAATATTAACGATTCATCCATTTAATTGAAATAAAAGGAAAGACCATAATCTATCCACACATTGAACCAATTTGATTAAAATAATCCATCTACTTATTTTGTTTGATTTGAAATTTAAAAATAATCATATAAATACAAGTATATATTAGTTAGATCTAAAGTAAATAATTTAATAAGGAAAATAAAGAATAAAGAAAAATGAGTAGATTAGTATAACTAGTAAATTAATTTAAAACAATCGAATTATAAAATATTTTAATAAATTAAAAAAATATATTAATTGGAAAAGAATAATGCTAAACATCTCATCCAAAATCCCACCATTTTCATCCTAACACATGTGGTATATAAGGTGTCAAATTGTGAGTGGATACACATTAATAATGGTTTAACTCATATACCATATGTATCCACTAACAATTTGACATTTCAAGTGTCATATTTGTTGGGATGAAAAATATGGGATTTTAGATGAGATATGTAGCATTACTGATTGAAAAATGGGAATAGAGGAACCGAATATTTTGAGCTAATTGTACCCCCAAATGGGGATGTGGGGGTGTTTGTGCAACTTTATTTAATGCAAACCTTCCTTTAGCTTAAGTAGTGTGGAACTTGACGAGATGTGATTGATTTGGTAATATATCACTCACATCTGCGTCACGAAATTGTGGGTTTGAATCCTTTTATAAAATAAAATACCCGAATTTATATAATACTTAAAAACAAGGCAATTACCAATTTGGTCATGGATATTTTTTTTAAATTCCAAGTTGTTTGCGACTTTTACAAAAGTGACCAAATTGATCCTCACATTTTTTTCAAGTGCCAAATTAGTCTCTCTACTTTTAGAAGTGACTAAATTGGTCTCTCTAACTGTTTAAATGTTTAATGATGTTAAATATAACAGTGGACTTTAACAATTATAGTTAAAGTACGCAAATATCCTTTATTTGTCATATTAGAGCAAAGTTGTTTTGTCTTTTGTTCATTAAATTCATCATTATAATTACAACAAAATTCAAAAATATTATTAATAAAACACTATTTTTACCATTTTTAATTAAAATTTTCTAAAAAAATCTAAAAATATTTTAATAAGCCAATGTCAATTATACCCTTACTTATCATTCATTTCCAGTTTAGTCTTTTATCATTTTTTTATAATTGTTTTTTTTTGTTCATATTATACAAGCACTATTGTCAAAATTATTCTAAAATCAAAATCCACAAATAAAATAAATAAAAATATACATGTGTTAGAAAAAACTAGACATATGTTATTATATGTTTATGAGTAAAGTACAATTTTACCCTTACACATTTAAAGTTGACTGACAGAATTAATTTGACACTTAAGAAAAATATAATGACCGATTTGATTACTTTTATAAAAGTTACAAACAATTTAGAATTTTTTAAAAATTCCAAAACCTAATTGGTAATTACAACAAAAAAAAAATTAAAAAAAGAAGGTGCGGATGTGGAACTCATTATCCATTGAAGTTCTATTACCACCGTTCGCATTTACCGGTATGCATTGAAAGTCTTCTTGCTGTAATGTGATATACAGGTATGGGAATAGCTACAGCTTAGGGGTATGCTAACCCAGTTGCCAAACAACATCGCTCCAGTTACACGCTGACAAGTAGGGGTGGGCACGATTCGGTTCGGTTCGGTTCAATTTTGGGCAAAACTGAACTGAACCGAAAATATTTCGGTTCATCCAAAATTAAACCGGTTTAAACCGAATAAGAAATGAGAACCGAACTGAACTGAACTGATTTTAATCGATTCGGTTCGGTTCGGTTCAATTTGGTTTTGGGCCTAATGGGCCGGATAGCATAATGGGTCTTTTTAATTTGTTTTAAAATTAATGAATAGCTTAATATGCCAAATTTTGGCCATTTAAATAGCCCAAGGCCAAAACAACATATTACATAATATAAAAAACATATTAATACATTCCAAAACATATTAATACATAATAATAAGTTAATAACAAATCCATTCCAAAATATAAAAAACATATTAATACATTCAAAAATCCGAACTCGTAAATAAAAGTTCAAAATCTGTTAATAATAGTACACTATATAATAATACCTCCCAAAAAATAAATAGAATTGAGATGTTGCGTGGTTGTGTAAGAGAAAGAACTCTATAAATGTTAGGGTTTTTTTTATAGTTTTATAGGGGGTTTAATCGGTTCAAACCGGTTTTCAAAAAAGCAAACCGGTTTGAACCGCAAACTTTTTCGATTTTTAATTTTTAAACCGATTTAAACCGAATTAATTATACGAACCGAACCGAACACCCTTTTTTCTGTTCGATTCGGTTCGGTTCCGAATTTAGTGCCCACCCGTACTGACAAGTGACAAATGACAAATGACAAATGACAAATGACAATCACATTATCAGTTTCCCTCTTTAATGTCTGGCTTTTGTGTTGTGTCCTGAACCGCTCTTTTTCCACTATCTTCTTCTTTATCTAATACACGACGCACACAAACACAAAAAATTCGCTCTTCAAGAAATCGGCGATGAATAGCTTAGCAACGTTCTCCAATACTCGAATATACACCACTTTAAATCAATTCCCAACACCACGACACCGTTTTGGCCGTCAGTCCAGGAGAAGTTATATGGTCGTTACTCCCTCGCCGTCGTTTAGAGCTGCAAGAATCGTTTGCATGGCGGTGTGTTGAATTTCGCATTATACAAATCATTATTATTATTTCTTACTAATTAAGAAGAACCCAGTTGAGTTTTTATTTTTTATTTATTGGGAAAAGACTGTAATGGAGAAATTTTCAAGAAAGTAATAGTATTTTCATTGCAGGAGCCGTACATGATAACGAAACTGGAATCTGCCGAGAAGACATGGAAGGAGTTATCGGTATGTTTTTAATTTTTTATGAAATAGCTTTGAATGTGTATGTGGTTTTGAAGTTTAGACTACTCTGATTTAGCATTCTGTTCTCTTTCTGTGATTTATTTTTTTCAAAGCTGTCTTGTGGTGGTTGAATTGGTCTTGAAAAATCACAACTGGGACATTAAAGTTACATTTACAAGTGCTCTCAACCTTGATATGGTTATTACCAAGTCTGGAAAAAAAAAATTATATAGGCTGGAAATTGTAAATTATTCCAGGAAATTAAAACCAGTTGTTAGTGATAATTTGCATAATGTCTTAAATTCATTTGAAAAAATTATTGATAATCCAAACACTATTTTTGCATTGCTAGAGTAGTAGTTAGGACATCCGTTAGAAATTCTGCGCCAATTATCAATTATCTTTATATACGAGAAATATGAAATGGTGTACACTTCATTAGTTGATGAGATTTTTTATTAGATTTAACAATGTATTGTAGGTCAAGCTGGCTGATCCAGATGTTGTCTCGAATCAAAGTGAATATCAAAAGTTGACACAGTCAATGGCAGAGCTTGATGAGGTGCTGCATTTGATATTGGTCTTTCTCATTCTCGATGCTGAAGTTCATCTTCGTGTCAGTTAATTGCAATTTTTACTGTTGCATTGTTTTTGGATGAATAGGTTGTGTCAACTTTCAGGAGATTTAGGGATTGTGAGAAGCAGTTAGAAGAGACCAAAGGTTACTGCCTCTTCTTTACTTGTGTGAAAAACTTTTTAAAATACCGAAATTTTGAGTTAACAGTCATCTTTTTCTTCCCCTCCACCCCCCATTTTTACGCTAGCTTTGGCAAAAGAGGATGGCAATGAAGATATGGCTGACATGATAGCATATGAAATGGACTCTTTATCCAGTGAACTCAAAGAGCTTGAGGAGAAGCTTAAGGTTTCTACTTGAATATCTATGTCTATATCTCTTAGTTTGAGGTTCACGAGTTAGTTTCTCAATAAATAACTGCTCTATTTATTGTTTTTTCCCCTAATTTGAATTCTTAGATTACTGATTTCATATGGTGATAGGTATTCTTACTTCCTAGTGATCCTCTCGATGCAAGAAATATAATGCTTGAAGGTAACTTTATTTATTGTGTGATTTTAATGTAAAGATGTGGCTCAGTTTTGGCTTGCTGCACATCAAACATTAATCATTGTCAAACTAGTATTGGTAGCTCTATAGATTGCTGGATCTAGCTTGTAAACTTAGTGTTGTTACTACTTGATTTTGCTTTCTACTTGAGATCAGTAGCCTCTTGGTAGCTCTATAGTTGCACTCTCCTATATTTTAATTAGGATGACGGGATGCTATGGAGTTGTTTATCTCCTCCCCGTTGATACATTGAAGAATGTCTTGTGAATTTTCTCTGTGCTTTTCAATAGTTAGTTCTATTTCATTCTGCCCTAAAGATCTGTACCTTTTCCTTCTATTTGCAGTACGAGCGGGCACTGGTGGTGATGAGGCTGGAATATGGGCTGGTGATCTTGTAGGTACATACTTATTTTTTGTTCTTCCAAATTTGTAGCATATAATAACTTTTTGTGTGTCACAAAAGTTACTTGCATTATCAATTTAAAGTGAACTAATTAATTATAATCTTGTTGATAAAGTGAATGATGAGCATTGGATTTAGATTATTTTTTAGTTCTTTAAAATTCAAGTTTACATACAGATGCATTTTTTTCTTTTTCATGTTTGCTCTCAAAAATGATAAGATTTCATAACTGGCCAAAAAATCAGTCTTTCCGTAGAAGAAGACATACTTCTGAATTTGATTTGAACTAATGAAGCTTCAATATCTTCTTTTCATCACTTAGGTTCGTATGTATCAAAAGTACAGTGAGCTGAATTCATGGAAGTGCGTGTTGGTTTCGTGCTCAGAGGTATATTTTATTATGATATGATAGTCTTACTTAAGTTACAAAGAATTTCTTCCTAAGTCCTAACTGATATAATAGCTCGAGTTGCAAGTGCCATATTGGCCAATTGATTTAGTTAGAAACACAGGCAACAGTTTAAAAACAATCAGTGTCAGTTCATTCATTAATGTACCTGAAAAAATATGAATTTTATTGTTTTTTTACGTGATTGAGACAATTATTTTCAATTTTTTAAGGCTGAAAAAGGAGGATTCAAAACTGTTGTGATGGAGATTAAAGGTAAACGTGTCTACAGCAAATTAAAATATGAGTCTGGTGTTCACCGGGTTCAACGAGTTCCTCAAACAGAAACGCAAGGTCGTGTGCACACTTCTACTGCAACTGTGGCCATCATGCCTGAGGTAGATGCTTCATTTACATCTGGGTTCTTAAAGGATATTCATGCAGATATTATTTCAAGTAAATGTAATATTGACTAACATTTGATCCATGGCCGTGCTAGCTTTAATTCTGATATCATTTGGACCAATATCTGTGTGTTTAAGTTTCTTTAGAATTTCGATGTCTTGTCTTTGGGATTGTGGTTCCTAATTGAAATCTTTCTTTAGAGATTGCTATTATATGGATCTTGTTTCATGAATTGCATCAATGTATCATATTTGCTGATGGTCGTTTTAAATGTAGGATTCTGATCGCATATTTTCCAATGGTGGTTTTATTAACATGCTGACGTAGCCAAGATTTATTCATGACTGTAACAGAACTGCCAGTACTGTCCATATAGTGGTGTATTTTTCGTATATATTTTCTCTTTATTGAGGCATGTCTTGCTTAAGTTTAGTTCCTTTTACTTATGCTACATCTGAACATAGGCTGATGAAGTTGAGGTGGTTATTGACCCAAAAGAGATAGAACTTACGACAGCGAGGTCTGGTGGTGCTGGAGGTATAGGAAAATGTTGATATCAATCAATTATTAATGAACCGATTCTTAATTTCTCATTTTTGCCACAGTGAAAAAACACTCTTTAAGTCATTTCTTGTGCACTGTTATCATACAGGTCAGAATGTCAACAAAGTGGAGACAGCAGTTGATCTCTTCCACAAACCAACAGGAATCCGCATCTTTTGTACTGAAGAAAGGACTCAAGTTCAGAACAGGAGTCGCGCTCTTCAGCTGCTCCGAGCAAAATTGTTAGCATAAGATTTTCCATTCATCATCTATCATCATTTTGTTTTTCATCGATAATTTTGGTTTATATATTCAATAGTTCCTCTATTCCCCGTTTAAGTTTTGATGCTTCATTTTCTAATATGTAAACTACTTATGTTATTCTTTATGTACAGTGAATCCCTTACATTTAATATTATCACAGTGTGGCTTTTTTGCCTCAATTTCCTCCTCTTCTGGTACATTTTGATCACTCATGATCTTGTTACAGGTATGAGATAAAAGTAAGGGAACAACAGGAGAGGATAAGGAACGAACGAAAAATTCAGGTATCTTTTGGCTCGGAAGATTTTTGAGATAAATGTGAATTTCCAATTTTATGGGGGTTGCCGTAATGCCGTGTCAACTTGCAAATACAAAAAAAAATATATATATATATATATTTAACTGTGCTTCACAAATTTGATTCTTTTTTTTTTCAGCCAGTATACTAAGTCCTTATTTTCTTCTGTTTGCACATAGTAACTCTTAAAGTGAAGGCTTTGATATGAATTGGCTATGTTATGTTTCCATTTTTGGAAGGCTCATCATCATCAATTCTTAGATTGCATGTTGATTAGAATGTCATGTTGTTAACAATGGAAGAAATTTATGTACGGCAACAGACCATCTAGGTGAAATTTTGTGTTTTCCATGTGTTTGAACATTATGATCCTTAGTATTGGTCAGTGATACCCTATCAAGACTGTTTTATTGTTTCCTGCCTTTCACAAAATAGTCGGGTGTGTGTATGGAAAATACTTCGCTCTAGATAATTGCATTATTTAAAAAAAAAAAAAAATTCAGTGTCCTTAGACAATATGGTTAGGTGTTTTAATGATGCATTCTTAAAATGCAGGTTGGTACAGGAGCTCGTGCTGAAAAGATACGAACATACAATTACAAGGTGTGCTTGCAACATTTTCTTTGCTTTTTATTTTTTTTTTTGCATTTAGCTTCTTATTATGTTACCTTGTTACACTTATTAAAAGGTTAAATGATCCCTCTTGAACTGATCAGTAGCTTAAGAATTGGAGAAAAGGCAAAAAAAAATGCTGTGATGCTCTGTAAATAAATAATAAAATAATTAAGTAAAAGAGATCTCTGATTTGTTAGTGGTATTGAAATACAAGCGGTGACTAACCGACTTTAATTTTGAAACTTGGTATAGCTGTATAGAATATGTTCCTAAGTGTGAAGATGTAAATTTGTGTGGTTGCCTGAGAAAGACTAATATATATTTTTTTGTGGTAGATTGGTAGTTTCTAAAGTTTATTTTGGTTGTAATATAATTATACAGAGATCTTTTTTGCAAGCTTATAATTATTATATTGCATTTGTATAGGACAATAGAGTTACTGACCACCGGCTAAAGATGAACTTTGAACTCACATCCTTTCTTGGTGGCAATATAGAGACTGCAGTTCAGGTATCATTCTCATCAACGAGACACTATTTTTTTTTTTATGGGGGGGGGGTTGAATTTGAATGAGTTGATATCACTTCCTATAAATGTTTGATTACCCTCCCTCTGAAATTCCCGTCTCTTCTTGCAGTCGTGTGTTACCATGGAGCAGAAGGAACTTTTGGAAGAATTAGCCGAGTCTACTGTTGGTACACCGTCTTGGTAATATACACCCCTTCGCTGTGAAATAACTTGGGTCCCGGAAAAGAAATTGAAGAAACCTTTCTTCATGGTGTTATCCTTCAATCAATGAATTCAAACATGTTCTCTACCACTGTTGTGCTATATTCATGTTGTCTTCCTGAATGTTGATTCACCATTCTTACTATAAGATGGGCTGAAATTTTTGAAAAGCGATGCAAATTCATGTCTAGAGTTTGCATCCATGTCTAGAGTTGCAGTGATAGTACGTATAAAATAAAACCTATTTACAGATCGAATAGAAGTTACCAATCACATTTGTAAAATTTGTATCATATTATTCACTTTTAATGTCGTTCAGCTTTAATTAATTATGTCTCTCTAAAATTTTCCCTCGATAGTAAGAACATTATATTTAATAATCTTCTCTATCTTTTCAAAGTAAATAACATGTATATGATATAGATTTTCAATAAACAGATACAGCATGTAAATATGTTGAGTCGATCCATTTATCTTGAAAAAATGTCAACGTGGATGCAAGTGGTGGTAGGTTCAAGTTTCATTGTCTACATTAATTACATAAATGTATGAGGATCTTGATAAGTTCTAGGGGTGGGCACTAAGTTCAGAACCGAACCGAATCGAATCGAATTGAACCTAATTAAAAAAAGGGTGTTTGGTTCGGTTCGTCTAATTAATTCGGTTTAAAAATTGAAAACCGAAAAAGTTTTCTGTCCAAACCGGTTTGCTTTTCTGAAAACCGGTTTGAACCGATTAAACCCCCAATAAAACTATAAAAAAAAAACCCTAACATTTATAGTGTTCTTTCTCTTACACAACCATACAACATCTCACTTCTATTTATTTTTGGGGAGGTATTATTATGTAGTGTACTATTATTAACAGATTTTGAACTTTTATTTACGAGTTCGGATTTTGGAATGTATTAATATGTTTTTTATATTTTGGAATGGATTTGTTATTAACTTATTATTATGTATTAATATGTTGGAATGTATTATTATGTTTTTTATATTATGTAATATGTTGTTTTGGCTTTGAGCTATTCAAATGGAAAAGTTAGGCCCATTAAGCTATTCATTAATTTTAAAACAAATTAAAAAGACCAATTATGCTATCCGGCTCATTAGGCCCAAAACCAAATTGAACCGAACCGAACCGAATCGTTTAAAATCAGTTCAGTTCAGTTCGGTTCCTATTTCTTATTCGGTTTAAACCGGTTTAATTTTGGATGAACCGAAATATTTTCGGTTCAATTCGATTTTGCTCAAACCGAACCGAACTGAACCGTGCCCACCCCTAATAAGTTCTAACAACTAAACCGTTGTGTTAAATTTCAAAAAATAAGAGAAAACACAAAAAGAAAAAGAAAAAGAAAAAGAAAAAGAAAAAAAAAAGCCACCACTTGTAGAAGTTGTAAGTCAGTATTATACTATTATGTAAGTTTGCACAGTTTCAGATCTAAATTCTCTGCCGTGTTAATTATTGTATTGAATTTAAATAGTTAAAAATAAAATATTGTATTTAAAATAGTAAAAGTGAAAAAAAAGGGTTTTTTTAAGCAAAAATGCCCTATTTTAGAGGTTTATTAGCAAATCTATCCTAATATCAAATTAAATTGCAAAACTACCGTATTCTTCCCAAAATGCCCTCATTTATTACTCACCATTTTAATTATCCTTATTTATTACGTTTACCGACCATTTACCAACCAACTTATCAAACAAATAAACTAAAAACTATCTAACAATTTTCCTACACTATAATACTTTGTTTTCTACACATTTGTTTTTCAATTTTAGGTTTTAAAAACATTGGAGAAGATTATATAAAGTAATTTGAAGGTAAGTATTACATTCTAAAATTATTTTTTCAACCTTAGTAACCTTATTTTGAGAGTTTTGAAATAACCATAATTTTTTTTCTTTTCATTTTATGAAGATTTAATTGCCTTTGCAGTTTTCAAGGCTTGAAATACCCGATATCAGGTCACTTTGTCCCGAACTTCTTTTTCAAGTCTTAAAAACTACAAGGGAGATTTAATCTTCATAAAATGAAAAGAATAAAAAATTCGTGGGTATTTCAAAACTCTTAAAATAAGCCCAATGAGGTTGAAGAAGTTTTTTTTAAAATGTAATACTTACCTTCAAATTACTTTATATAATCTTCTCCAATGTTTTTAAAACCTAAAATTGGAAAAACAAATGTATAGGAAACAAAGTATTGTAGTGTAGGAAAATTATTAGATAGTGTGTTAGTTTATTTGTTTGATAAGTTGGTTGGTTAAAGTAATATTAAGGATAATAAATATCGTGAGTGATGAGTGAGGGCATTTTGGGAAGAATATGGTAGTTTTACAATTTAATTCGATTTTAGGGTAGATTTGCTATTAAGCCCTTAGAATAGGGCATTTTTGCTAAAAACCTAAAAATAAATATCAATTATAGATTACACATATCACTGGATCCTATAAATATTATTTCGGTAAAGAATTCTAATCCATTCGATCCTTGTACATGAGAACAGATACGGGACACTTCAAATACCCGATGTCGGGTCACCTCGTCCCAAACTTTTTTTCAAGCCTTAAAAACTGCAAGGGAGATTTAATCTTCATGAAATGAAAAGAACAAAAAAAATCGTGGGTAATTCAAAACTCTCAAAATAAGGCTAATGAGGTTGAAAAATAATTTTAAAATGGAATACTTACCTTCAAATTATTTTATATAATCTTCTCCAATGTTTTAAAACAAAAAATTGGAAAAGAAATGTGTGGGAAACAAAATGTTGTAGTTGTAGTGGTCAAACATAAATTAGCCCAAATAACCAGGCTTTATAATTCCTGGGCCCGAAATTAGCCATTTCAAAGAAATAAGCTATGCTCAATAAAGCCCATGCCTCAATGATCAAGCCCAGCAGGGGTCTAATCTCAATAGGCTCAATCATAAGCTTGGCCCAAAGCAACTAGATAAAGGCCCAATAAAAGACATGCATCAGTGAAAGTTAAACTTGGACCAGGTCAAACCATTGGAAAATCAATTATCTATAAATCTATAACGTCTATATCAATGCCATAAAGTCTGAACGTCTACATCAATGTCATTTATTTTGTAATGTCTACATCATTGCTATTAAGTGAGCCAAATGTTGGCTTATTGACTTTCTCTTATAAATAGCAACCCCCTCTCATTCACAAGGGGTGCTGAACTCTCTAAGCATGGGAGCAAGCAATAGCTCCGCAATTCACGCTATTGATGAACTGTCATCGGTGTGCATGCCCCCGTTCAACACAATCCCGTGACCTCCTCGATGATCACATCGAATATCTCTAGGTTGGTTTATGTCCACCTCCTCTATGTCGAACTCATCTATGTCAACTTTCTCAATATCGATCTCTTCGATGATCACCTCGAATACCTCCACGTTAGTCTATGTCGACCTTCTCTATGTCGACCTCCTCAATGTTGGCCTCTTCGATGATTACCTTGAATATCTCCAGGTTAGTCTATGTTGACCTCCTTGACGGTCATATCACCTATCTCCAGATTGGTCTATGTCAACCTCATTTATGTCGACCTCCTCGATGTCGACCTCATTAACGGTCATATCACATATCCCTAGGTTGGTCTATGTCGACCACATTTATGGTCATGTTGAATATCTCCATGTCGGTCTACGTCGACCCCTTTACTAGCCAATCTCCATCTCCTATTCTACAACCCATATCGATCTACACAAGTTCCGCCATCTTTTGTTCTACATCCTACGTAGACCTATGGTTTGCCTATAAATCTTAGTCTATTCTCCATATATTTGTCTATCTACTTGTCACCTTGCTGACTTGAGCGTCGGAGAGTCCCCCAAAGGGACTACCCCCTATGTGGCTCGATGATCGCTACTTTTCTATCCATCTTCCAAGTTGCAGGTGCCCACTTCGTCGACTCAAATTAATTGTGGATTTTTCGTTGTCTACAATTTGGTGTCCACCGTAGGGCCCTGACAATCATCGAAGGAGCAAAACTAGCGATCTACCACATCATTCTCGATCCCTCAAATTTTCCTTAAGGAAGCAAGTACTCAACACACTCGACATGTTCAACACACTCGACATGCTAGACACGCTCCACAAGCTCGACATGCTCGACACGCTCTACAAGCTCGACATGATCGGCCTCAACTACTCTCTAACTAGAAACTTCGACTTAGAGAGTGGAGGTTAACTGTAGTGGTCAAAAATACATCGACCCAAATAATCATGCCTTATAATTCTTATGCCCGAAATTAGCCATTTCAAAGAAATAAGCTAGGCCTAATAAAGCCCATGACCTAATAATCAAGCCCGGCAAATGTCCAATATTAATAGGCTCAATCATAAGCTTGGCCTAAAGCAACTAGATAAAGGCCCAATAAAAGACCTGCATCAGCGAAAGTCAAACTTGGACCAGGTCACACCATTGAAAAATCTTCCATCTTTAAATTTATAACGTCTACATCAATGCCATAAAGTCCATAACGTCTACATCAGTGTCATTTATTCTATAACGTCTACATCATTGCTGTTAAGTGAGCCAACCGTTGGTTCATTGACTTCCTCTTATAAATAGCAACCCCCTCTCATTCACAAGGGGGGCTGAACTCTCTAAGCTTGAGAGCAAGCAATAGCTCCGTAATTCACGCTATTAATGAACTGTCATCGGCGTGAATGCCCCCGTTTAACATAATCCGGTGATCTCCTCGATGATCACCTCAAATATCTCCAGGTTGGTCTATGTCGACCTCTTCGATGATCACCTCGAATACCTCTAAGTTAGTCTATGTCGACATCATCTATGTCGACCTCCTCAATGTCGACCTCCTCGATGATCACCTCGAATATCACCAGGTTGGTCTATGTAGAACTCCTCAATGGTCATATCACCTATCTCCAGGTTGGTCTATGTTCACTAATGTCGACCTCTTCGATGTGGACCTCCTCGACGTTCATATCGCCTATCTCCAGGTTGGTCTATGTTGACCTCCTCTATATCGACCTCCTTGATGGTCATATCGAATATCTCAACGTCGGTCTACGTCAATCCCTTTACTAGCCAAGCTCTATCTTTTGTTCTATAACCCATATTGACCTACACATGTTCCGTCATCTTTTGTTCTACATCCTACGTAGACCTACGGTTTACCAATAAATCTTAGTCTATTCTCCCTCTATTTGTCTATCTACTTGTCACCTTGCTGACTTGAGCGTCAGAGAGTCTCCCAAAGGGACCACCCCCCTATGTGGCTCGATGATCGCTATTTTTCTATCCATCTTGTAGGTTGCCGGTGCCCACCTCGACGACTCAAATTAATTATGGATTTTTCGATGTCTACAGTAGTATAGGAAAATTGCTAGATAGTGTTTAGTTTATTTGTTTGATAAGTTGGTTGATAAATGATTCGTAAAAGTAATAAATAAGGATAATAAATATCGTGAGTGATGAGTGAGGGCATATTGGGAAGAAGTTTTGCAATTTAATTCGATTTTAGAGTAGATTTGCTATTAAGCCACTAAAATTGAGCATTTTTGTTGAAAGCCCAAAAATAAATCTTAGTTATTGATTATACGTATCATCAAATCCAATAAATATCAATTCGGCAAAGAATCCTAGTCCGTTCTGGAGAACAGGTGCGGGACACTTGTTAGTAGATAAACTACTCCAACAACAGTCGAACTAAACTAAGCCAAAACTACCGCATTTCACGTATGTATCATGTATGAGTCAATGCCAAGCTCGATGATATGGCAACTCCCCTAATATCTTCCTTTTATTCTCCGCCGAATCAACAACTACTCTGTTTTATTAATAACACTAGAAAATCTCCTTCTATACTCAAAAGTCTGCTACACTCTTCATCCTCTCTCAATCACATTATATCTCACAATACCAAGCTATCATATTTACCCAGAAAATACCCACATCCTTTTAAACGTTTTCATTCAATTTCTTCTCCTTTATCAGTGATTTTCGCTCGACCGATTCACTCTTACAGGGTCCTTGCCATGGCTGAACAAACTCCAACATCAACTTCGCATTCTCACAAGCATACAAATCGTCTTGCAACTGAGCACAGCCCTTATCTTCTTCAACATGCCCATAACCCAGTAATTCAATTCTTTTCCTTTTTTACTTTTTGTTGAAGTTAATGATTATCTGTTTGGTTGGGGAGAGAAAATTGGTGAATCTATAAATATATATATATATATATATATATATATATAGGATGTTTCTACATATGGGTATCAATAAAAATTGAAACTTTTCGTTGGAGCTTTATAGAATTGATTTGTCCTGTTGAGTTTTAGCTTTTGGTTCATCAAGCAGCATATTAGATATGAATAGAACATGTTTGATTTTTATAGATTTTTAATCATACACATTAGATTCCTCAAAAAGTGATTTTGTGAATTATGTTGATTTCATATTGTTATAATTTGAAGGTTGATTGGTATCCGTGGGGTGAGGAAGCTTTTGCTGAAGCACGAAAAAGAGACGTTCCCATCTTCTTATCAAGTAGAATCTCTTCTTGCTTTTATGTATCTGTTTGTTTTCATTTAATAATTTTCAAAGTCATGGACTAATATGAAACTGGTTTTGATCATTTGGGTTAATGACTCGTTTGTTCTGTGATGCTATTCTCTTTGAAGTCGGATATAGTACCTGCCACTGGTTAGATATATTTCTTTGTTCTTTGACCTTCATTTGACATCTAGTTATTCATTGAGCTGTGAATGAATGAGGACTTACTCTTTCAAATTCATTATTGACAAGGTGTCATGTAATGGAAGTGGAGTCTTTTGAAGATGAAGGGGTTGCAAAATTGTTGAACGATTTGTTTGTTAGCATTAAGGTGAGTTTGATCATGGCTACTTAAATAAGTAATATTAATAGAGGTTTGTGTAATTACTAATTAGTATCTTATTTTATGAATTTCTAATTCATATTAGACTTAAAAATAAACACTTTAGAAGTTGTTCATTCTGAATTATATTCTAATATATCAGTGCAACAGGTGGATCGAGAGGAAAGACCGGATGTTGATAAGGTATAGGAACTTTATGCAGACTTTTGAAGCATCATTTCCAATTTTCCATCTTTGCCAAAAAAAAAAATCTTGATTATTGTGGCATTGTGCAATAATTTTGTCTTGTACTTTATAAGCAATTATTTTTATCAGTTTATATCAGACATCAGAGGAAAAACAGAAAGAGATTTCATTTACTGTCATTCTTTGAGTAGTATGCACACTTTCATTGCTGACGAATTTTGTAACTCCGTTTTCTCCACCATTTCAGGTGTACATGACGTACGTGCAGGCTTTGTATGGTGGTGGAGGTTGGCCTCTTAGTGTCTTTCTTTCACCTGATCTGAAACCATTGATGGGTGGAACGTACTTTCCCCCAGATGATAAGTATGGACGACCTGGGTTTAAGACTATTCTTAGGTGAGAATAATTTGGCTCCTGAACTAGTCACCTTTTTCCTTTTGGTGATGGTGGCGGTGGGTGTTCGTTGTTCAATAAAGATACATTCAAATGGTTGTTGAGTGAATTGTAGGCATGTATTTTGATATTAACATTGTAATTGCATTTTTCCTTTATGCCTCCATTATTCACCCTGGAATTCCTGTATTCTTTTAGAAAGGTGAAGGATGCTTGGGATACAAAGAGGGACACTCTTATTCAGAGTGGAACCTTTGCTATTGAACAGCTGTCAGAAGCACTGTCAGCAAGTACGGATTCAAAGAAGTTGCCAGATGGGCTTCCACAAAATGCTTTGAATCTATGTGCAGAGCAGGTATGGATTCACTGTACATCGACTGTCTTCAGTATGAAATTCGATTTTGACCCCAAAATTTTTTTAAAACTGTAAATTCGATTTTGACCCCTTTTTGATAAAAATAATTGCAAAACTGCCCCAAACATATCCAGACCCTGTACCCTTGCCGTATCCCACCGGTAAAACCTCTCAGAAGTCAATGGACACGCCATTTGGTGTATGGACACGTCCGTGTCCTCCAACACCTAATATGTTACGATCCAATTTTTATGTTTAAGTTAATTTACATATTTAGTTGTTAATTAGATTATAATTTATTTATTTTTATTTACATAGTCATTAACCACCATTAGCAGTTAGCAGTTAGTGGATGGTGGATTATTATGTGAGTAGTGACTCCCTAGTTTTAAGTTAGTGGATAAGTGTTCCTAATTTTTAGTTGACAGTTATCTATAACTCTTCTATTTATTTGTTGGTTATACCTTGAATGAAGGTGATCAGAATATAATTTTTGCTCTTTTGAGTAATTGATTTTCTCTTGAAAGTCACTGGAGAGTGGTTCTCTCAAATTAACCATCTTTCTTTTCGGTTTATCCAAAATTCTAGTTCTAGAATTTTTGTGATCATATCAATACCAGCAAAAACAGGCGTGTCCGTGCTTCTTAGTTTTCTACCAAAAAAGTTGTATTGTCACATATAGGAATTGATTTGGTCTATAGTTCCAGAGAATTTTCTTGATAGGATATGATCCACTGTCTGAGTTGAATAGATTGCTTGATTGCATACCATAATCACCATCAAAGTAAAGCATAGGAGCTCTGCCACAGCTACTCTCTTGCGTTCTTCTGTTATGTTTTCTTTTATTTTTGTGGTAAAAGAAAAAAGTTATGGATTATTTATGTAGGTTTGAGATGAATCTTTTTCTCAAATCTGTTTTTGAGAAATGACTTGTGAAAAGAAACTTTTATGGTGTATTTAATTTCTTCAATATAGTTTATTCTTTAGTGAGAATGTTGTCTGCATTGCTTTTCTATTTTTACATTGCTGAAAGGTGTACTATGTTCTAAGTTCTTCATTCTGTTACAGCTTTCTAGAAGCTATGATTCACAGTTTGGTGGGTTTGGATCTGCGCCTAAATTTCCTAGGCCAGTTGAGATTCAACTGATGCTTTATCATTCAAAAAAGTTAGAGGAGGCCGGGAAATCTGTTGAAGCAAATGAAGGTCTAAAAATGGTTTTCTTTACCTTGCAATGCATGGCAAAGGGGGGCATCCATGATCACATTGGAGGCGGCTTTCACAGATATAGTGTTGATGAGCGGTGGCATGGTCAGTGTTTTCAAAGAAAATAGCCGTTTCTATAATAATTTAATGTCTAGTTAAGATGGATCCTAACATAACCTACCGTCACTGTAAAATGCAAATGGCAGTTTGGGCTTCTTAGTTGATAAGGGATAGCTGCTTATGTTCTAGTTAGAAATTGGTTTTTTACTGTAATCTCTTTTCCTATTCGAATGGAATCAATTCAGGCTTTGCTCTCTTCTTGCAGTTCCACATTTTGAGAAAATGCTGTATGATCAAGGGCAACTTGCTAATGTGTACTTGGATGCTTTTTCCATCACTAAAGAAGTTATCTATTCATATATATCTCGGGATATTCTCGATTATTTAAGAAGAGACATGATTGGACCACATGGCGAAATCTTTTCAGCAGAGGATGCTGATAGTGCTGAATCTGAAGGTGCTGCACGGAAAAAGGAAGGAGCTTTCTACATATGGGCCAGCAAAGAGGTTTTATTTATTATTTTTTTTTCAATTGTCTAAAATTTTCTGCTTTTTGTTAGAAATTTAGATTTTGATACTATAAAGTGGAGATGATCTTTTTCTCTCCAATCCCCGAGATGATCCTTGTCTTGGTTTTTTACTATTTTAGGATGATGAGACACTGGTATTTAAATATATTCTGCAGGGTGTCTTTTTTCCATTACAAATTTAGGGTACTTTTTACATATATTATATATGTATTTGCTTGCATGTTTATACTTTATATTAATTTACATGTTCATAGTTTTATAGTGGCATTATCCAGCTGATTGAACATAAGATGATTGCTTTGTTTTAGAATGCATATCCAGATATGGGATATGTTTTGTTTTAGTAATTAGTATAAAATTTTTACAAATCAAATATTCTTCTTCACTGTTATTTGCTTGCCACCTTGATGCAAGTTCATATAGACTGTTGAACATCACTGCATTTGTCATTGTTGTGAATTCATAACATAAGTTGCATAAATGACTTATGACATAAATTTGATATGTCTAATTCGTCATCTGATCATACTCTTGAACCCTCAACTTTGTAATTTCCTGTATATTTGAACAGACCTACAAAACAAAAAACTATATTTGAACAGATTTAAAAACAAAAACCTGTATTTGAACTGGCAAGATGCATGATAATTATGTTGAGTATCGGTAGCTTGGATGGTCATCACTGATTTTATAGTGAATATTGGTTTTAAGATTATGAAATATGTGACATGCTCTAACATGATTCCTAGTCATGGTAGCAGTCGTGTGACATTAATAAGCTGCATAAATGTTTGATTATTCAATATGTTCATCTGATTGAGTAGTAAAGTGTTGTGATGTATAGTCAATATTCATGTTGGAAAAACAGTTTGACTTCTGTCAATTTGGAATCATTATCATCGCAACTGCTGATTTTTTGATATTCACATTGTAAACCAAGATGGCACTGAAATCTTATTTTTGAAAGAATTATGGTGTGGCTAGAGTTTCTGGTACTTTTGTTTGTTCTGATTTTACTACTTGGTTTGTGTTTCTCAAGGTTGAAGACATCCTTGGAGATCATGCAATTCTTTTCAAGGAACATTATTATGTCAAGCCTACCGGGAATTGTGATCTTTCTAGGATGAGTGATCCTGACGATGAATTCAAGGGGAAAAATGTGCTTATTGAATTGAATGAATCTTCTGCCTTGGCATCAAAACTTGGCTTGCCAATGGAAAAATATCTTGATATTCTGGGTGAATGCAGACGAAAGCTTTTTGATGTAAGATCACGTCGACCAAAGCCACATTTAGATGATAAGGTATTTTACTGCTGTTCACTTAAAAAGTAAGATGAGGTATTGTATGTTAAAATAGTGATTTGATTTGTCTAATAACTATCCTCATTCTGTTTAGCTCTTAGCTTTTTTCTTACCGGTTACGCACAGTTTTAACCGATCTTGCTCTTTCAGGTAATTGTATCATGGAATGGACTTGTTATTTCTTCCTTTGCAAGAGCTTCAAAAATTCTCAAGGGTGAAGCTGAGAGCTCCATATTCAACTTCCCTGTTGTTGGCTGTGATGTAAGATTCTTCCCACTTTGTGTATCGTTGATGAGTTGAAATAAGTAAATTGGTTTCTGTGTATTTTTTTATGGTTTAGGCCTTTAGGGTGTTCTAATAATAGCATCATACAAAGCTTGATTTAGAAATTTGATTTTTTGATTGACAATTGTCTCTCTGATTCAAGATAAAATACATGTAAATACAGATGCAATTCTAGTGATAACTAACCATGTGACAGAAAAATTTTGCTCATAAAAAGGCCTGAACAAAGGCTTGTTCTAGGCTTCCAGTGGAGGTCTATGTTTTAGTCTCTCCTCCATTAGCCACTACTGCATGGTAATCCTGGTGAGTAATGGATTCATTTTGTGCTGTAGACTTAATGAGGTTAATATTCAGCCAAAAAACTATTTCTAATTTCCTTTTGCGGGTAGCCTGGGATCGTTAATGTGGCTTCCATCAGAGCATCGGTTTAGGTGGTGCTAAATTAGTTAATTTCAGACTCTATAACACTTTCTATCTTGTTTGTGGATTATATGATATACACTCCTCGAATTCCAGCCCAAGGAGTACATGGAGGTTGCAGAGAAGGCAGCGTCTTTTATTAGAAGTCATCTTTACGATGAACAGACACACAGGCTGCATCATAGCTTTAGAAATGGTCCTTCTAAGGCACCTGGATTCTTGGATGATTATGCTTTCTTAATTTCTGCCTTGCTGGATGTTTATGAGTTCGGTGGGGAGACGAAATGGCTAATTTGGGCAACTGAACTGCAAAATATCCAGGCATGACCTGTTAAATTTGTTTTGCCATCTAAAATTTATTTCTGTTTTCTGCCATGTAGTCGTTCTAATTAACATAATTTTTCCAGGATGAATTATTTCTTGATAGAGAGGGAGGAGGCTATTTTAACACAGTAGGGGATGACTCTTCAGTTCTCCTCCGTGTAAAAGAAGATCATGATGGAGCAGAACCATCAGGAAACTCAGTTTCCGTGATTAATCTTATCAGATTGGCCTCCATGGTCACAGGCAGTAAATCTGATAATTACAGGCAAATCGCAGAGCATGTCCTGGTATTCTACTACGTCTTTACAAGTGATACTTGGATATCATTTTGTCTCACAAGTGCTGACTTTACTACGGTTTTGCAGGCAGTTTTTGAGACGAGATTAAAAGATATGGCTATGGCAGTGCCGTTGATGTGTTGTGCAGCTGACATGCTCTCTGTACCTTCGCGGAAGCAAGTTGTCTTGGTCAGCCACAAGTCTTCCGCGGATTTGGAAAACATGCTTGCTGCTGCTCATGCATCATATGATCTCAACAAAACAGTAAGTAAAACAAGTAAATGTGAGATCATGACTCTGCCCATTTGTACTAACTGAATCTCAAATCCTGGCAGGTGATTCACATAGATCCAACAGACACAGAAGAACTAGACTTTTGGGCAGAAAATAATAGTAATATTGCATATATGGCAAAGAATAACTTCTCTTCAGACAAGGCTGTCGCCCTGGTCTGTCAAAACTTCACTTGCAGCCCACCTGTGACCGACCCAAAATTGCTTGAAAGCTTGCTTTCAAATAAAACTTCCTCAAGAGCATAATTCCCGGTTGGTGTGTATGTATATGTTAAAATAAATTAATTTTGTAGGAAACAGGATGTCTGGAGGGATGTTATTATGTAATGAGACAATAAAGCTCAGAAGTAAGGTTGTGGTAGTTTCTTCAGATGTTTGATGATAAGTGCAATACACACTCAAGAGTTTCACCCGATGAATTACTGTTCTCATTAAAATAGCATATATGTTTCGACTTGCATTGAATATGAAAAGTTTATGAAATCCATACCAAGTATATTGGCCTATTGGGGAAGTATGGTTGGATCAAAGATTTGTTTATCTGGAGTAGCAAAAGCAACCATGACAACCACTGTGTATAAAATCTCCAAATAATGACGACCTTTGTTCATAAAATCTCCAAATAATGACTTTCAAAAAAAAAAAAAAAATCTCCAAATAATGGAACCCCATAAACACGCTTTATATATATATATATATATATATATATATATATATATAAATATATAAATATATTAGTTTCAGTAGATAGCACATTTCCTTGTCTCATTGGTTTGTCAGATTAAGTTTCGGGCGCATTTACTAAATAAGAACAAAATGAAAGAGTTTCAATGTGGTTTGGTGTTGACATGTTTGAATCACCATCACTGCATATGATATATCAGAATTCCTTGATTGGAAGGAGAATTAAGTTCATTTTCCCATACTAATTTAATTCATGATTTATATGGACCCCATATAATTTGATTCCCACAAATTAGAAATTAATTTTATTTTCCCATTAGGATTTCTAATTAGTATAGACCCATCGGTTCAGACTTCAACGGAAACAATGGGACTGGATTGTGGATACAATACAAATGTTCACGCGGCTCAATTAGATTTAGGAGCCAGAAAGAACAAAACAAATCGTTTTGAGAAGAGAGAGAGAGAGATAGAGAGAGAGAGAGAGAGAGAGAGGAGGGTAACCAACGATGCGTTTTACAATCGGAGTCCGTGACTCTTCACTAGGGTTGCACATTGGGGAAATAGGGCTGGATATAGGTCCCCCATCCCCATCCCCATCCCCATTTCTCAGACCCTCCCCCATCCCCACCCATTTCCCCATTTGAGGGAAAATGGGGATGGGGAATTTTGGAGGGAGGTATCTCCATCCCCAACCCCAGTTCCACATTTCCTCTGTTTCCCCCGTTTCCTCATTTTCTCAGTTCCCCGTTTGACTAAAAATTACAAAAAAAAAAAAACATTCCATTACAAATACAAGATAAATCTATTAGTACATTGCAAATACAAAAAAAAAATTCATTACAAAATAAAGTATTTTAATAATTCAAAGCTTGAAACAAAGTCAAATTTACATATAAATATATTTATAATATTTTGGGGGAAATGGAGATATGGGAATGGAGGACCTTCCCTCATACCCATCCCCATTTAAGTATATTTGTGGGGGAAACAGGGAAACGAGGTTGGGGAGGGTCTTCCTATCCCCATCCCTATTTCAATTTGGGGATGAAATCATCCTCATCCTAACCCATTTTCCCATTTCCCCTAAAAGAATTTCCTCAGAAATGGGGATCCGAGGGAAAATGTGTAATCCTACTCTTCACTTTCGTTGTCTCATTACACCATTTTTGTTGTCAAAAACCACAACCCTAAATAGTTTCAACTTGCGAGGGTCCGGGACACGTTGAATTGACTAGAAAAGAGATAGCCAACTTTTTCTCAATTTGACTGTTAAGGCTCAACTCCAAGGCAAAATCACAAGTGAGTCAACCTTCTAAGTCTTTGTTTTTTTTTTATCATGTTTAGTTTAATATATTGTAAAAGACTACTTGTTCCTAACTATAAATATGTTTTGGATTTGACAACCCATTTGCCTTTTCTTTCAAACTATGCATCACTTATCGTTATTAGATCATTCGAATCTCGTCTTTTAAAGCAGTGGCTAATGATGGTAAGAAACATGAAGAGAAACCGCAGAAATACCATTTTACAGTGTCTTACCTCATAAATTCATGTGGATTGTCCCCAGGATCTGCTGATTTTTGTACCAAGTACGTGACTTTTATGTCCCCAGAAAAACCAGACTCTATTCTCTGCCTTCTTAGAGACCATGGGTTTACAAATGCCCACATCTCCAAAATCGTTAAGAAAAAGCCATCTCTGCTTTTATCCAAACCTGAGGAGACACTTCTGCCCAAGCTTGAATTTTTTAATTCTATTGGAATTTCAAGCTCCGACATTGCAGTGATGCTTTCTCGCAACCCGAGTTTATTTACCCGGAGCTTACAGAACACTCTCATTCCTTATTATGATTTCCTGAAGAGTTTAGTTTTTTTTTTAATGAGGATGAAAATATTCCTAAAATATTTGAGAGTTTATCATGGCCATTTCTTCATCATGTGCGGAAGAATTTTGTTGCCAGTGTATCAATCTTGAGTGAAAAAACAACTCAAACGTGTGTCTAAACAACTTGGAGGGGAGGTTGTTAATCCAATTAATTACTAATTTTTCGGATTAGTCAATATTAATTACAATTAACCCAAACAATCAACAATAAAAATCAAGTAAAGTGTTGAAATTAAAGAACACTTGATTTTTACGTGGAAACCCTCCAAACGGGAAAAAACCAAGGGACTAGCCAAGCTAGCCAATTGAGCCACAGAAATCCACTATATGAATAAAATGTTACATCCTTAAGTGATACTTGGACCCTCACTCTCGACAACCTCAGACTATGGACACTACTACTAACCACTCTTGGCTCAGTCCCTAGTGATATCCCATGATCATTACTCTTGGCGTGAGCACCTCCTACTTTACCCGCAGGCCACAGTGGCACTTGGCAACCAATGCTTGCCAACCAATATTTGGTTGCAAGACTTCAATGCTTGTGCAACTTCACCTAGAAGCCACAATACTTTGATTCAATGAAAAGAGTTATATGTCTATGTGATCATGTAAATGATGCTTAATACAAATTATGCTAGACAACACAAATTGCTCAACTAGGAGTAGGGATGGGCAAATCCCCATGGGGCCCCATCCCCACGGGCGCCCATGGGGGGTTTTGGGGGCAATATTTGCCCCCAAATTGATTTTGGGGGTAGGGGTAGGGGTAGGGGTGGGGTGGGGGCAAATTTTGCCCCCAAATAGATTTTAGGGGAGGTGGTGGGGGGACCTCCCTCCAAACCCATTCCCTCATTTCCCCCAATATATATATATATATTATTTTATTTTTAATTTATAATTTTATATATAAAGTTTTAACAATTAGACAAATATATTATAATATCCCTAAGAAAATATATTATAATATTAAAATATATTACAATATTAAAATATATTATAATATAACATTAAAAAAAATGTATTTTAGATTTTGTATTGTATTAAAAATTTTGGATTTAGTTTTGTATTTTGGATTTAGAATTAAAAATGAATAGAAATGGGGGAAATGAGTTTTGGGGGTGGGGGAGGGGGAACCTCCCCCCAAAACACCACACCCCCAGTACCACCAAATGGGTTTTGGGGGGAGTGGTGGGGGGAGGTTTGAGGAATAGGGGTGGGGTTGGGGTTGGGGGTGGGGGGACTTCCCCCGCCCATTGGGCCCCCACGTCCATCCCTAACTAAGAGTTTGTAGGAACAAATCCAAGTTGTCAAATGTCTAAATGTAAAACATAAAGACTTAGCTAGATGTTATTAATAACAACAATTCTAGCTATCACAAACAATCACAATGAATCAACAAATATGCTCACAATGTATTCAACATATACTTTGTATATATTCATGTGATTGAGACAAAACATTTAGTCATACAATAAATGCAAGTCTTAAACCTATGTCTATCAAAAACAAAAACTTAATTAGTTGTGTAGAGAATTTCCAACAAACTATTTGTTACACAAAACATGCATAAACATTCAATAAGCTTAACTAGTTGATTAAAAAGCAATTCTATCAACCTAGTTATTAATAAATCACAAATGAATGTTTATGACCTAGCTTTTAGGCAAAAATGACCTAATCAATTAAGCTATCACAAAACAAACTCAATCATATTATCAATCAACAAAATAATGTATTCAAAAATGATTTATACAAATCCTATGCATTAAAAACGAACTCTTGGACTTAAAGAACAATAAATGAAAATGAGATGTTTGTTCTTATTTACCTAGTCAAGATTGATGAAGACCCATGTGTGATTGATGCAATGGATGTCATGGATGCATGGGTTTTGGGTTTGGAGAGTCAAAGAACAAAGCTTGAAGCTTTCTCTTTCTAGGGGGGCTCTTTCTCTTACTATACTCTGATTTTATGAGCTCTAGGTCAAATTGGGGAAGAAGATGAAGTATATATATGATCCAAGTGAAACTACGCCATTTTGAGAAAGATTAAAACACAATTTTCTGGGCAAAAATGACAGTGCGCAGGTATACTACGTCTGCACGGGTGACTGTGCGGGTAGGGACCCGTGCACAGGCAAATCATCACAATAGCCTGATTTTCAAGTGGCTCAAAACATGACCGAACGACATAGAAATTTATCAAATAATATACCGTTGGAAAGGTATGGATGTCTAATATCTAATCCTTTTTACGGAATGTCATTATTTATCAAATAATATACCGTTGGAAAGGTATGGATGTCTAATATCTAATCTTTTTTACGGAATGACGTTTCGATGTCTATAGAAAATGTTGTGGTCATATGAGTGACCAAAGGTCAGATTTGGATAACAGCAGATATGCCCTGCTTTAGTGGCCGCTTTGGAGATTTCAAAACCAATTCAAACGGTCATGAAATATTACGAATAATATATAGTTGAAAGGTATGGGTGTCTAGTTTGTCCAAAAATTTTCAAAACACAAATTGGATATTTGAATAAAATGTTATGGTCACAAGACCATACATATGTCAGTTTTGAAAAACATTTAAATCATTGAAAAACTAATCTTTTGATACTAGACACTTACTCCAAATAACCAAACCAAATCTAACACGTATCCAAGAGAAGAAATTGACCTTCTCAAATGGTCAACCATCGCGCTAAGATATGCATACCATCGTCCAAGCACGGATGTTTCCGATCACACAAACGGAAACGAATTACACCACATAAAACCACACTTAGATCTAACAATGAGGCGCAACTGTGAAATGTGTAATGGATGCACACATATAAACAATAAAGAACACAAATGCAAGATGAACAAAGCATGCATGAAGTGTGTGTGTGCACACCTAAACTCTTCAAGAGACAAAGTCAAGTGAATATACCTTTTGCTCTTGAAGTTATGGAGATGCTTGGAAGCTTGCCAACGAGGACCTAAGCTACCCATTACAAAATCATCCCCAATGTGGTGTGGTTTGTCTTGAAATAAGTCAATAATAAAATAGATGTCCTTAAATTGAGAGGGCATGGAGTGCCTCCATCAGTCATCTCTCTATTCATAACGTATTATCCGAATGTAATCTCTGGTCTTTCACATATTCAACACATGTTAGAGAAGATGTGTTACATGGGATTCTTTCATTATACGATCTCCAAAATTCATAAATTTGCATGCATGCAAACATATGTTGTTGCATATCTTCAAGATCTGACGAGCTATCAGAACTATTGGAAGAATTATCATCCCCTATCAATTGCAATCTAACATAAGGTGAAAACTAATTAAAATGTATCACACACCAATAAAAAATTGTATCACGCACTAAAATAAGTAAATTATCCAAATCTATAACATAAAAAATCCAGAACATAACAATTACAACAGTATATACATAAAGATAAGTCCATAACCTATGTCATATAGTCACACCAAATTTAAAAGTAATACATAAATCATATAACAAACACTACAAGAGACAATTCAAAGTCGTTGAATCCAAATATTTCTTCTTTTTTCACTCATGTTTAGGAAAATTTTCCTCCACTCGAAATACACAATTTTTTCCATCAACTTATCAAAAGCATCATCATCAACATCATTTGCATGCACTCCTCAATTGAATATTCCTCAACCCGTTTACTTGTTGCCGAATTGCATTGTTCCTTACTGCCTTTTTCCTTAGCTTTTTCTAATTTGTGACTCATGACCTCGCTACAAATTTCTAAATAATTCTCCATTTTGTCCCATTTTTTTGTACGACGCTCAGAAATCATGAAATTGACCGACGAGGTCTTTTTTTCCTTTATCACCCTCTGGAGAAGTGTCTAAAGGATCACCATCCTCATTTGTGTCAACATGAACCCCAATGTTAAGGAATCTGTCCTCTAATGCACGCTCATCATCTGAATTTAGAGGTAGTTCACTTGATGAAAAATGCAACTGTCATGTTGTTATAGTAATGTTGAATATCTCTCCTAACATTTGATAATGCTCTAAACATTTTTTTGCGGTAGCACTTCACGCAAGGCACTTTCTGTGAAAAAAATGGTACTGAATCAACAAGTTAAACAATATTACACATAATCTATGTAATTATGTGAAATTAATGGTATACCTTAATGTAATCAACCCAAACCCCATCTGATGCTATAACAATATTTGCCACAGGATCCTAACCAAAATCGGTATGCTCAATCAAATCTGAAAATTCTCTATGTTTCTTACTTAATCGATTGAATTTAGACTTAAGCTTTTGAAGTATGACGATCTTACCTGTTTCAGCAAATAACTCATCACTTATACTTGTCCAAACCTTTTTATGAAATGTTGAAGTTTGCATCTCTTTTTTTGATATGATCATGTAAAATTTGAATATAAATTCCTTCATTCCTAGGTGACCATTTGGCCTTATCATCCAAATCAACATATTGGGAAGACATCATTTTCCAATCATACAATAGAAAGAAAAAAAACACATAATTATATACTTCAAAAACATAACTAGATATGTAAAGAATGATAGCAAAAGTAAAATTAAAGCTTTATCTAGATATTTTGGCAAAAGTAATATTGCTAACTAATTAAGTTAAAAAAGTTTTGCTAATTTTTCTAATATATCGGCTCAATGTAACTATATATAGACCATAGCTACAAACCTATAATTGATGAAGAATCTAGTGTCTCATGCTATGTATATAATAGAATGGAATTATGTGTATTTTATCTCTTTAAATAAAAGAGATTAGAGATGTCTTTTCTGGTCTAATCTTATCTTTAGATCCTCCAATTTGTTCACGACTAAGCACATGCCTACATGTCTTTTTTGCGTAAATGACCCCATTAACACTCATTGAACATGCCACACTTTTTTATACATATACTATAATCATGCATTCATACATTCATGCTAAAAAAGTTGTGGTCAACAACAGTGTTTTTTTTAAAGAAACCATGGCTGTCTAATAATAATTCTCGCCACAACAAATTCTGTGTTGCGTTCATATAATCATTATAGATAGACATCGTGTTTTTTCAGATTTCAAATTTGGTCTCAAGGCAGACCTATTTTTACTAACAAACACATCCCTATGTGTTTAGGTTTAATATAATCAATAATTAATTGATATCTAATAAAAAGTTTAATATATACCAGAAATTAAATACAGTTAATAGAGATAAAAAACACATAATTTGCAATAAAAATAACATGGATAAAAAGATAGAAATTAACATCAATTAACAGAGATCAACAAAAATCAGAACAGAATAAATCAATTATAAGAAGTAGATGACCACAGATTAAAATAGTTAAACAAAAAAAAGATAGAAATAACAACAATTAACAGAGATCAACAAAAATCAAAACAAAATAAAAAAATTACAAGAACAAGAATATGGACTAAAAAAACTTAAACAAAAAAAGATAAAAATTAACATCGATTAACAAAGATCAACAAAAATCAAAACAAAATAAAAAAAATTACAAGAACAAGAATATGGATTAAAAAAACTTAAACAAAAAAAGATAAAAATTAAAATCGATTAACAGAGATAAACAAAAATCAAAACAGAATAAATAAATTACAAGAAGAAGAACATGAAATAAAAAAATTTACAAAAATAAATAAAAAAATTTACATCTTCTAACGGAGATTAACAAAAATATATTAAAAAAAATTCAAATATAGAGATCATTGAAATTATATACCTTCTAAAGAAAGAAGAAACATCAGCACTCGAAAAATAAAGAAAGATCTGAAGCAGAACAATGAACAAAGAGTAGAAGAAGAAAGCAAAAAAAAAATAAATAAATAAAAGAAGACACATAAAAGAGTCGTGGAATGGAGTGAAAAGTGGTGTAAAGGTGGAGTAAATTCAGAATAGCTATTCTCATTTGTCTGCAAAAATCAAAAACAATAAATTATTGTTTGCAAAAGTTATGCTTAAAAAAAGGGAACAATTTTCTTAGTTTTTAAAAACTTTAAATAACAAAACGCTACTGAACGGGTTTTTAAATATTTTTTTATCCTAAAAACACAAAAACACTTTTACAAAACATAAATAACATGCCCTAAACTTTTTTCTTTCGAAAAAATTAAAAGAAACTTGTTAGAATGGGTTGGGTTGGTAATTTGTCCTGAGGTAATACATGTTCTAAATAGTTACAAGAGTATTTATTAGTCATTAGATTTTAGAATTATATATATATATATATATATATATATATATTAGGATTTAGCTACTATATATGATTTGTATGATGTAATTTTTCTTTTTTTATTTTCTAATATTTTATTTTGGGTCATTGAATTGGAATCGAATGGCTAGCAGTCACCATTTTAATTATACACAAAATCTGTATAATATCATGACCATAAATTTTAATTCAAGTGACCTCAAAAATTAAAAAAGAAAACATATAATTCTCATAGTCGTAACTCGTAACGACCGGTGTAACCATATTCTTCATAGTAATTAATGAAAGTTGTTCTAACTTGTCGAAAAATGGGGAAAATATAATTTTAATTCCTAAATTTTTTTTGAAAATGTTAATTATTTTTTTATTTATCTTTGTATTTTTCATCAAATGAATCCCTAAATTTTGAAAAATGGCTTATTTAGATCTCTTTCTATTAGTCAGACGTTGGTTAAACTTAACAATTCAAAGGACATTTTGATCTTATCACGTATAAAAAAAATTAAAAAAATAAATTGAGAATAGATGGATCTCTACCATCCATCTCTAAGATGACGTGAAGATAAAAAAAAATAGATAGATGGATCTCCACCATACATATCAAAAATTAACGGTGGAGATCAAATTAAAAAAATGGGTTGGAGATCTGGTTTAAACAAAAAAAATCAAAAAGAAGAACTCTTTTTTTGTTATAAATCAAAGCACAAAAATATAGAAAGTAATACTAATCGAAAAGAGAAAGAATGAGAGCAAACCAATTCTATTAGTTTATTTATCTGTGTATTTTGAATGCTTACGCAATAAGCCTATATATAAGCATATGGAGAATTGAATCTACAATGAAATAGGAAATAAGATCAAGAGAGGTAATTGCCCTGTATTGAAATAGAAAATAAGATCAAGTGAATTAATAGCGAATTATTCTCTAGATGGTGAAAGTCAATTATATCACAACACTCCCCCTTAGACGTACGCCACCTTGATAATAATTTATGAGATTCTTCTAAAAAATATTGGACGTGCTTAAATACTGCCTCATTAAAAACCTAGCCAGGAAAACCCAGTGGGACAAAACTTGATCAAGGGAAAAAGAGTGCAGTGCATAAATGTCCAATATGAAGAGTGTTCTCCCCTTGAAAAGTGCTTCGTTCTCAATCTTGTAGTTTGCTAAGTCGACGCATCCCAATGCCATATATCAATTTCTCTAATGTTGTCGTTGGTAAGGTCTTCGTAAATAAATCTGCAAGGTTATTTGTAAACCTTATCTGCTTGACATCGATTTGTTGACTTTCTTGAAGTTCATGAGTGTAGAAGAACTTTGGTGATATGTGCTTGGTTCTGTCTCCCTTGATGTACCCTCCTCTGACTTGTGTAATACAAGTAGCATTATCTTCATATATTGAGATAAGGAACTCCTGCATTGTGCTAAATATAATACAACAGTAATAAAATACGGTACTTCTGGACCAAGTATCATTCCATCATTATCTTTAGATTGAAATGGATCTTTCTTAAGATCTAAAGATCAAACAACCATAGGGATGCTCAAAGAATGAGACGCGTCCATATTGAGACTGAAACAAGTAATCCATTTAAAATATGCTCGATCTTCATGCCGAAATAATATTTTGTTTTCCTCAAAACTTCATCACAAATTCTTGTTTCAAATGCTCAGTAGTTTTAGAAGCTCTTCGGGAGCTCCAATTAAATTCATGTCATCGACATATATTGCTTCAATTGCAAATTCGGATTCCGATGTCTTTATGAATACACATGAGGCATATACGAACTTTAATTTATATGCTCATTTAATGATGTTTTCGTTAAAACAATCATATCACATTCTTCTGAAATGCTTCAAACCATATAAAAATTGTTGTAACTTTATTAAACATAAGTTACGAGAATTTGAATTATATGCTTCTGGCATTTTGAATCCTTTAGGGATTATTATGATCATATAAATGCAATAAAATATTTGCACATGATCGATATTGGGTTTCTGTAGTAAACCCTTCATTTCGAGGTATAAGTTATATCTCGCTATCTTAATTTTCGTACAAATATTCGTTTTAACAAAAAGAACGTTTGACGTCTTCAAGCGTTTACACTATATGTCCATGAATATAGCTCTGTCTTTTGGATAATAGTATTATGTCGACATTCATCCACAATTTGTGGTTCAAGATCCTCATTAGTTCTTAATATGGAGAGCAAAACTGTAGAAGATCTCAATTTTTGTTTACAGTACATATGCCTCTTCAATGGCTACTGTAAAATTTTACAGAGGGGAATTGTAATATTTGTATACTTCTAGTATACATGCCTTTGCTTGGGCAATTGAGATCCCTTTAATTAATGAGTCTCAGAAGGGGAGATCACATTTCATTACTTTATACTTCTTCAAAAAGGTTTTTGTCTCTTCAAAGACATTTAACTCTTCGGGAGTTATGATGAGGACTACATATAGCTCGAGCATTATTCTTAATTAACATGATCATGATCTTTCATATTCGCTTTAGGGAATAATAATTGTTAAATAAAAGTCGAATTTCAGACTTCTAGTGTATCACAAATAATTTATTTGTTGCCATTTGTATAAATTGTTCTTCAGGAACAATCACCTGGGTTAATATATTGGCAATTAATAAATTCATTCGAATAAGCAATTTGCAAGCGAATGATCCTTTGAACTTCAAACAATGATCAATATAAGATAAATATGATACATGTCAACTACAATTTCACGTCGTTGATTTTTCTAACTATATCTTTCTCCCCCTAACAACGTGAATTTATTTGTGTGTTGGCCTTATTTTGTTATCCTTCATGGATTTATTTGCATCATCAAAATGTCATTTTCAGACATATTTATACCGTCATATCATTCTTCAGTGATATATTGTATACTATCATATTGTCCTTCAGGGACTTTCACTATAGAATCTGCAGATTCTATATGATATACTCAATTGTAAGAATGGAATTGCATGCTTCTGGCATGAGACAAAAAAAATAATACAACATGTATTTATGATGTATATATTTATAACTAAATTGATTCTTCCGGATCTATTAAAATAACAAAGTGTCACATATATGTCATTTTGTTTTTAACTTTGTAACATACAATTAGCTCTCTTAGAGCATTTATATATACTTGGTAAAATATCAACATGATATTTATGTATACTTCAGGTACACCACTATTTCATCACCAATAGTAAACATTTTCTTGCTTTGTTTTTGGTCTGATTCCACTTCTGGTGGCTAGATTTCTTATTATGATCATCAATGTCATAATAATTTTAATTGACTAAAATTTCCACCATGATGATTAGATGACTTAACATTCACTTCAAAGAATGATATCAATCATTCTAATCAGGCAAGATAAATGATTTTGTTCGGACACAAAAGAAAAAAACATAGTTTCCTCACATAATCAGTTTCAAGTGTAAAAAAAAAACCATAGCAAATTTAAAAACCTCATGTAAACAATGAATATATGATAATTAACCAAGATGATATGTATAACGTATAAAACAAAGTATTTTTCGGATTACATACCGTTCACCGAGAATTCAAATTTTACGGCTGAAGCAAAATCATCTACTGGTTATATCATTGGTCGTAAGATGATCATGAACTTGGACATAGTCCACAAATGCAAATCCCTGCAATAAGTATTTCTTTGTATTTTTTTCTGTGTTTATTTCACACGTACACAACACACATATTCACTAAGTGTTTCTATTGGCATCAAACATACTGTCATCGACACAACCAAAAGCACTGTTCTTCGTATGGTTTTGATTGAATAAACTGGAAAATGTGCTCGAAATCTAATAACATGTGTTAACAATCTAGAAAAATATAGTATTACGTGTAGACAATAAGCAAATATGTGATCATCGTGCAGATGCGTCAATTAATACCATAAAATATCTAAATGGTCTACTCTCTGAGTGGATGAGCCCACATATGTCTCCTTGAATTTATTGTAAGAAAGATGAGGATTCAAAATCAACCCTTGTAATAGATGGTATGATCACTAACTTTCTTTGTGAACAAACGGTACACATATTTTCATTGGACAGTAGAATCTGCCAGTTCTTTAATGGATATCCATGAGAATTCTCAATTATCCTACGCATCGTAGTAGATTCTAGATGACCAAGACGATCATGCCAAAGTAAAAATATTTTTGGATTTGTGAACTTCTAGTTCATAATTGCGTAGGTTTCAACTGGTTTTATATTTATATAATATAATCCAGTTGAATAAGCGTTGAGCTTTTCTAAAATGAGCTTATGGCTCGAGACATGTGAGTAATATAGAGGTACTCTATATTATTCTCGTTTATAGTCTCAATATGATATCCATTGGTGTAGATATATTTGAAACTAAGAAGATTCCTTATGGATCCACTAGAATATAAAGCAACATTTACGCTTATTTGTGTACCACTTGTCAATATAATTGTGGCTCTTCCAAAGCATTCTATTAGTTCTATACGACCAAATATAATGTTTACCTTGGCTTTGATCAAGGTTAAATTCAAGAAGTAATTTCTATCTCAAAGAATAGTATGCGTTGTTCTACTAGTCGACCAAGCACATATCCCCAATTTCCCTTTTGAAATAGATTGTTCATCCATATTCCCGAAAAGAGAAATCTAATTTAGAACTTCAGGTTCTAAATAATTTCAAGGGTAGAATTTCAGGTTCTAAATAATTTTCAAGATTTAGAATTTCAGGTTCTAAATAATTTCAAGGATTTAGAACTTTAGGTTCTAAATAATTTTCAAGATTTAGACCTTCAGGTTCTAAATAATTTTTAGAATTTTGAACTTCAGGTTCAAGATTTAAATTGAAATCCAGAGCTTTGGGTTCTGATTAATTAACTTGGAATCTAGAACTTCAGGTTCTAACTAAATTGAAATATAGAACTTTAGGTTCTGATTCAATTAATTTTCAAAACATTTGATCAATAACTTTACTTACAAACTTTGGATTCTGATTAAAATTGAGATCCATATGTATCTAGAACTTTAGGTTCTGATTGAATTGGAATACAGAACTTCGGGTTCCGATGGAATTGGAATTCAGAACTCATGTTCTGATTATATTAGAATCAAGAACTTCAGGTTCTGATTTCTTTTTTGAATCAAGAACTCATGGTTATGATTTTTCTAATCAAGACCTTCTGGTTTTTTTTTGAATCAAGAACTTCTGGTTCTGATTTCGAATGCAATCTTTTTGTTGCAAACATTTATTATTAGTAACAAGAAAGGAAGAAGAAGAGAACAAATAAAAAAAAAAGCATTCGTGTTGATAACGTGTTATAACTAAGAGCATAAAAGTATAGAAAGTAATACTAAGATAAAGAATGAGAGCAAACCAATTATATTAGTTTATTTTTCTGTGTATTTTGAATGCTTACACAATAAGCCTATATATAGACATATGGATAATTGAATCTACAATTAAATAGGAAATAAGAGCAAGAGAGGTAATTGCCTTATATTGAAATAGGAAATGAGATCAAGAGAATTAATAACGAATTATTCTCTAGGTGGTGAAAGTCAATTATATCACAACATTTTTAATTATATTCTTTTTTTTATCTACATCGGACGATGGAGATCCATTTTTTTATTTGTTTATTAAATTTTATTTTTTAAAATATTAATTTTTTTAACTGTCAATTAAAGTCCAAAGGCAAAACAAAATTTAAGTTGTTTTTATTCCAACAAAGTTTAAGTTGATTCTGTAACCGTTGACAGTAAAAAAAATTGGTTAGAACGATTTAAATGCACTATTTTTCAAAATGTAAGGACTTGTTTGACAAAAAAAAAAAGAGGAAATTGTAGGAAAGGACCTTTCTCAACGTTTAGTTTCTAGGAAATAGCCCATTAGTGAAAAAATTGCCCTTTCAGCCTTTTCCCCAAACACATTTACAACATTGACCTTTAAAGGCCCTCCCCTGGAATTTCCCACAATAGCCTCTTTAAATATTTAATTCATTATAATTTGGTGAAGTTTACTACAATACCCCTCCAATGTCATTTCCCACAAAAGTTACTGATGAACAATACATTTCAAATCAACCAAACAACAGCCCTTCGTTGCTTTTGTTTTGTTCTGTGTGCGCAAAACTGAAACTCAATCAACAACCCAGAAATTCAGAGACTTAGAGAGAGGAAGGAGAAGCAAGGTGGTCGTCAGAGAAGCAAGGTCGTTCGTGGCCCTTCAATCGTGGTCTTCGTCTGTGTACACAAACGACGATTAAACTCAAACCCAAGCAAGAACCCAGAAATAAAAGCCAGGTCGCCGGTCGCCGTTTAAAGCACAAGGCCGACAGTGGGCATTGATCGAAGCACCCTAAACCCTAGACGAAACACAAAGAGAGTGAGACAATTTCAAGGTATTAATTTCTTCAAACTACTACAATTTATGGGAGATTGTTCTTGTTTGTGTTTTCGATGGGAGATTGTTTTGTTGTTTGTGTTTTTGGCATGTTTGTGTTCCGTAGTATGTGTATTGGGAGGGTGTGTGTTCTGTTTGAAGGAGGGCAAGCATTCAGCTATTGTTGTGAACTACACTGGAAAAATCTTTAGTGGGATGCAATTCAATGTTAAGAATAACGTTTGCAGACTAGAATGACTTATTTTGCATGCATGTATTATTTTTTTTAAGCCTGGTAATCATTGTAATAGACCTAGTACCAATGGATGAAGCTTGTAATTTGATGAGCCTAGGTTTGGTTTTATGGTGAATGTATATGTTTAGCCTATGAATGATTGTCATAAGCCTATGGCCAATAGATGGATGATGCATGTAATATTTTGAGCCTATGAGGCTATGAACGATTTTCAAAAGCCTAGTACTGATTATGAGCCTAGGAATTAATTTCAATTCTAATGCAGTGCCGATACATGTATAATTTCCACATACTATAATGCTGATACATGTATAATGTTGATTTTGAGCTTGGAATTATTTTCATTTACAATGCCGATACACACATAATGGTACACGCATAATGCTAATACATGTATTTCATTTTGAACCTAAGTTTTATTTGATATTTTTTTATTTTCCAGATGCCGAAAAATTCAAATGAAAAGTTGTGGCGGTTCCCAGGGCATGAGAAATGGATTCCAGTCAGAGTAAACAGTCGAAGCAAGATGTTTATGATTAGAGACTTGATGGTGGTCCTCCAAAAATTTGGGTTGGTGGAAAAATTCAAGCAAGGCCCTTTCAGCCAGTATTTGGATTTGAAACAACCGTTGATAGTTTACAGACACCTAATTCATAATCTTTTGAAAAGAGAGATTATTCACCCTAATGGACAAAGACCAGATGAGATATGGTTTGGGTTGGGGAAGTCGAAAGCTCGTTTTGGTCAAGAAGAGTTTTGTCTATGCAGCGGATTGAAAATGGGACAACTGCCTGAAGGTTTTGCCAACAACAATGAAGTAGAAGAGGATTCAATGCTTAGAAGAATATTCAAAGGAAAAAGGCCTACTGCTGAGGTATTGTATGCTACGTTGAAGAGAATGTCGTCCGAAGAGAGTGAAGATGTGTACAAGATGTTGAATATCTATATGGTGATACAATTCTTTGGCATGAATGACGGACGGACGACAGCTATTCCGGGGTGGTTGTTTTCATTAGTTGAAAACGAAGATGAATTCAAAAAATTTCCATGGAGTTCTTACATCTTCAGTTTTACGCTATTTTTGCTGAAGGATGTACTTAACAAGTGCCTCCCCAAACTGAGAGATGAAGAAGAGAAGGAAGATAAGAAGGGAAAGATGAAGAAGAATAATAAGACAGTAAAAGAAGAAGAAGTGTTGGAAGAAGATAAGAAGAAAAAGAATAAGAACAAGAACAAGAAGTCAGTAGAAGAACAAGAAGTGAAAGGGAAAGGCAAAGTGATGTGTAAAATCGTGTTATAATATACTCACTCGCAAGTGCACGAATAGTGAAGATTAGCACAGTGACAAGTAAGGATCGTTCCCACGAGGAAAAGAGATTTATTAATTAAAAACTAATTTTAATTAAAGTTAAACTAAAAGTAACCAAAGATTTGTTTGAGATTTGAATTAAACTAAAACTAAATTAAATTAAGCTAAGAAAACAATTAAAGAAAATATGGTTGTGATCAAGAGATAGAAAACACTAGGTCATCAATGATCCCCAATTATAAACACTCAATGTATGAAATTAATTTGTAAACAAGATTTAATCAATTCTAGGGTTCATTCTTTGTCTTTAATGTGACTATTACCGTATGGTCATGGGATGAGTCACGTGCTCCCAACCACTATTCACCCTTGGTCTATGGTGTAAACAACGATTAGAAACCCTTTAAGTGCAAGAAATAAGAACCAAATTCTATACTTTGCTTGGCCTATGCTAAAGATAAAATTCATTCATTCAAAAGAGCATTAATCAAGGTTAGGTTTGGTCTATACTCTAACCCTAATTCTCAGATAGTCTTAACCCTAAAATCATACCAAATAGTTATTCACCCTTGGTCTATGGTGTGAATAAATATTAAAACTAATGAGGATCAAGCAATTAAGAACAATGAATAAATCAAGAATTTTAATTGATGAAATAATAATTAATCCATATATGAGCATTCACAAAAGGTTCACATTGATTCCCTAGTTATAGAATTAGTTGCACATCATAGAAAAAGAAAAGAAAAGAGATTGAGTAGAGAAAACCCGATATGATCATCAATTCTTCTTCGTCTTCTTCTATAATGGATGGATGGGTCTTGAGGTGATGTGTGGTGACGGAGTGATGGGGGACGGCCCCCTTGGTGGCTTGGGACCTCCCTTCGCTTCCTCTCCCGAAATTAGGGTTCACAGGGGTTTAAATACGCTTTAGATGATAAGCTAAGTCCTTAAACAACAAGGAAATTGGTTCCCTTTTGGAACTCTACCTTTTTGGGATTTAATTCTTTCCTAATCCACTCAAATTGATTACTTATTGAAGGATGATAAGGATTAGGTGTCAACTTGCTTTCCAAGACTCACACTCATGTCCAAGAAGGTAATATTTCCCGTTCCGACAACTTGCAAAATAAATCCCGTCACTATTTGCGGAATTATGACTGATCTGACCATCGGATACTAAAATGGACATAACTTCTTCTAGAAATATCGGAATTGCGATCCGTAAAATGCGCCGGAAACTAGACTTTCGGGGCTTTCCATCCATAGGTGGTAGGACACACAATTAAATTGGAGATGAGAGATATGGCCCCCGCAATCTGGGTGATCTGCACTGGCCGAAATTCAGCTTTTTGCTCATTTTCTTCAAAATAACTTCTAACACCTCTTTCATGGAATGTGACCTATAAATGCTCAACAAAAACATAAAATACCTAATTTCACCCAAGAAAAAAGCACAAATAATAGGAAATGGGGACCTAAACTATGTATAGAAATAAACCGATCACAAAGGGAAAGGGAAAGGAAAGCTGCAGGGTGAGGAAGAGAAGAAGGAAAAGAAATCCAAGTATTATACCTACAACTTGTCCGGGTTCCCTCTAGCACTTCAGGTAAGTTTTATAAAAGTTGAGCATGTTTTGATTGTTATGTTAAAATTAAGAAAAATATTGCTAGAAAGCTAGTTGTTTTAGTGATGTCCAGAATTTTTTAACAGCAAATTCCCTGTCCATTTTCTAAAAATATGTCTTCCATTTCACATCTTCGTTGTATAGGTATGGGCCGTGGAGAGAGTAATTTCTTTAGAAAATCTCGTTAGTAAAAGAGTTGCCACAG
Organism: Dipteronia sinensis; assembly: GCA_033220585.1. Taxonomy (NCBI): domain Eukaryota; kingdom Viridiplantae; phylum Streptophyta; class Magnoliopsida; order Sapindales; family Sapindaceae; genus Dipteronia; species Dipteronia sinensis. The sequence continues at coordinate 40,706,183 of CM065643.1, forward strand.
GGTATCCACGGTTCAGTAAATGGGAATTCAGTGCAAAGGTTACAAATATTGAATCCAAATTCAATACATTGGTGTGTACTTAATTACCCTTTCTTTTTACTTATATAGGGATAATTATATGTAGAAATTCCCTAACAATTGTTTGTTCCCGATTTGCAGACGGCTTTATTTGAATGGGAGGTTGAAACTTTTGAGAAGGGTACAAATTACTTCAAATCCCTCAACATTGAATATGTGTGTGGCCCACTAATTGATAAGAAGAGGGTGAAGTTGGCTCTACCTCGAAGTGAAGAGGAAAAAGATCTTGGTTCCGACCATGAAAGTGATGATAATCAGACAGGCAATGACAATGATGGGATTGACTGTTCTGTTCAGAATGAGGAGATAGGAGGTTCTGTCGGGAGAACTAGAAGCACATTTTCTAACGAATATTCCCCCCTTCTAAGAAACGACTATTCTCCGATAGAATTCCTAAGGTATGATTGCATCTACACTTATTGGTTTTAGAATGCTATTGTTGTAAGCATTGTATTAATTTTTACAAAATTCAGGTGCCTTCCACTATCCTAGAACTATATGATGTTATGCTTGAAAGTGAGCAACGTATCATTGCATTCTGTAGAGAAGAATTTTCGAAGATTAGAAAGGAGATGAAGGTTAGATATGAAGTTGTTGAAATTTATATTATTATTTATAGTTATATATAATAGTTTAGTCCTTCATAATTTCCACTAATTTATTGATTTTGATGTTTAGAATGGTGCTGAGCAAGCTGATGATGTTGTTGATGATAAGGGTGCTGGAAATAATGTTACTGTTGTTAAGGATGTTGAAGAACTAAATTCAGTTGGTGAACTTGGTGAACTTGGTGAACTTGGTGAACTTGGTAAAGATGTCCAGCAAGATGTTGTTGCTGAAGTTGGGAAGGGTGGTGAGGAAGATGATGCTTTCGGTGATGTGGATGCTGCATTTCAGGGTGGTAAGGGTGAAGAGAAAGATGATGATGTTGGTGATGTGGATGCTGCATTTCAGGGTGGTAAGGGTGAAGAGAAAGATGATGATGTTGGTGATGTGGATGCTGCATTTCAGGGTGGTGAGGGTGAAGAGAAAGATGATGAAATTGGTGATGGGAATGCCGCATTTGAGGGTTGTAAGGGTGATAAGCAAGAGGATGATGCTGGTGAAATTGGTAAGGGTTCTAAGGAAGGTGTTGGCAGTGATTGTGTGGTTGTTAGGGATGCAGCATTTGAGGGTGGTAAGGGCGATAAGCAAGAGGATGATGTTGGTGAAATTGGTAAGGGTTCTAAAGAAGGTGTTGGCAGTGATTGTGTGGTTGTTAGGGATGCAGCATTTGAGGGTGGTAAGGGTGATGAGCAAGAGGATGATGTTGGTGAAATTGGTAAAGGTTCTAAGGAAGTTGTTGGCAGTAATTGTGTGGTTGTTGCGGATGCTGCATTTGAGGGTGGTAAGGGTGATGATCAAGAGGATGCTGCTGTTGGTGAAATTGGAACGGGTTATGATCAAGGTGTTGGCGGTGACGGTGTGGTTGTTGGGGATGCTACAGTTGATGGTGATATGGTTGAGGTACATTATATAATACTGTTTTTGTCTAGGAATTATTCAATGGTTTATGCTAGACTGAATATCTAATTTTGGTAGGAGTTGGGGAAAAATCTATCCTTGACCTGGATGAATATACATCCCCCTCTGTATGCTTTATTGCCCAGAACAATCCTAGTAGTGTGGTAGCGCTTGATGGGGCCGACCCTGATGTTGAATACAGAGACATCGATAAGCAGAGGGGCCGAAAGCGGTCCAGGTGGCTCAAAAGCCCGTGGACAGATCTCATGCCTAAGAAGAAAGGGAAACCAAAGTCAAACGAGGAAGAAATAAACTTAGTTGAGTTCACGTCTTTCTTGAAGAATGAAGACCAACTTAGGTAATATTCCATTTCGATTATCTGTTATTTTGGCAGAGTTATAATGTATTCATTTTTACGGTTTTTAATGTAATGTAACACTGGACTTGAATAGTTTTTATATCGGTCAAATCCTTCCCATGAGGCGTCAAGATTTTGTAGACCTAGTCAACATCGAAAAGTGGATATCAGATTTGGTAACATAATTAACTATCTATTTCATTTCTCCATGTTTGTTATTTTAAGGTTTTATGTTACTTATTCCTTAATGTACATCACTACATTTATACAGTATATTCACAGTTACTTTGATATCCTATGGAGGAGACGACCGAGCAGTGAGCTTAACTACTTGCAAAATATTGGATTGGTTAACACATCTTTCTTCGTAAGTATCTCCCTAGTTATATGATGTGGTATATGAAAATCCGTTTATTATATGCATGTTTCTGAAAATGAAATGTGTTTTAATGCAAGTATGCTTTTGAGCCTATGAATGGATACCATGAGCCTAGGAATGGATACCATGAGCCTAGGAGAGATATCAGCTGGGAATTTTTGTATTTATGCTTTTGATTTATATAAGCCTGGTAATGGAATTATCAGTTGGAAATTAATGGTTGTGTATGCAGACGAACCTGAACATTAAGTGGGTAATTGAAATGGATACATTGGAAGCCATGAGGAAGATATAAAAATTTGAGCAGGCTGAGAAGGAAAGACGTCAGCAGACAGAAACTGGTTCTCCTCCTTCTCCTCAACAGAAAAAAGATCGCAAAAAAAGAAAAAAAATCAGTGATCCTCCTCTTCATGGTGTAAATGTCTGGGAAGACTACCCAGAATTCATTCCTTTGAATTACCAGCCAAGTCCAGACATCCTCAGACATGTTACCGGCCATGACCTTCTGTACCCTCAACCTTGGTGGGAAATGGATTCGGTAAGTTTTTGGAAATGACGTTTACATGTCATTATCTATTTTGTTAATATATTTTTATCTAATTACTTACAATATTTATATTGTATATGCAGGTGCTCATCCCATGCCACCTACCCGGCCATTGGGTTTTATGTCATGTACTTTTCAAGGAAGGAAAAGTGTTATTATTTAACTCTTTGAATGAACGGGACGGAACCAGTCATCAGCTAAAGGACGTTCATGCCCTACTTTACCTATTGCCATCTTTACTGAAGCATGTTGGTTACTATGAAGAAATGAAGATGGATCCTCATGCCAGCCCATTCACACTTCAAAGCATGAGATCTGAATTGATTCCTCAACAAGATGATGTGTATGTGAGACAAATTTATTTAATTTATTTACTTTATTAACTTTCTTACAGAAACTTATGTTTGACTTATCGGCACCATTTTACAGATACAGGTGTGGTGTTTTCTTGATGAAGTATGCTGAGTTGATTCTTCCTAGAGTAAAAACTCCATGGAATTCAGTTTTTTGGACAAAAGGATATCAAAGGCATTCGTAAGGCAATTGCAATTGACATTTACACCAATGGTCAACCCTGCAATTCCCCGTAGAAAATTCTGATTTAGGTTTGTGTTTTCTGCCTGGGCATGTGTACAGCTTCGTAATCAATATTTACGTTGGGAATATTTGGTATAGTACTCTTAGACTTGAAATGTTTATGAGGTATTTTTTCATGTTCAGCATGAGAATTTTTTGTGACAGATTTAACTGTACCATCTATAGATTAGTTAAATATATCTGCAAATCATGTTAAATATTTTGTGACAGATTTAAATGTTTATGAGGTATTTTGTCAAATCTGTAAATCATTTCACTTAGGTCTGAGAACAATTCTCTTACGCGTGGGAATCACTTCACTTAGGCCTGGGATGCACTTCATGTAGGCCTGGGAATCACTTCACGTAGGTCTGGGAATCACTTCACTTAGGCCTGGGAATCAATTCAGTTAGGCCTGGGAATCACTTCACTTAGGCCTGGGAATCAATTCAGTTAGGCCTAGGAATCACTTCACGTAGGCCTGGGAATCACTTCACTTAGGCCTGTGAATCAATTCAGTTAGGTCTGGGAATCACTTCACGTAGACCTTGGAATCACTTCACGTAGGCCTGAGAATCACTTCACTTAGGCCTGGGAATCACTTCACGTAGGCCTGAGAATCACTTCACTGAGGCCTGGGAATCAATTCAGTTAGGCCTGGGAAATATACTTTAGCTGAACTTACACCAGGTTAGTGTACCCACTGTCCAGTGCACAACGAAAATGGATGTTCATAAATTACAATGGTTCATTTAAAATCCAAAGGTTAAAATTGTTGAATTCAAATCCAAAGGCTACAATGGTTCATTTGAAATCTAAAGGTTGCAATGGTTCACCGATATGGGTCATCTTGTTCCACTATAAATACCCCATTTCTGTTACATATTTTCCTCACTTAATTTACACAATTGAAAATGGAAGCAAACGGTAGTAGTAACAGGTTAAATGCCATTTTCGAATGTTGGCATGAACGGATTGCAAAGGCTGAGGAGACCTGTTATCAATGAGCATGAAAATGCAAAACGCTTGAATGTTGATTATTCTGTTTTGATAGGGAAATATCAGAATCTGGAAGCTAAAATTATCAATTTATATATTCAGATCGAATCAAGGGACAACGAACTCAATGGACTCTACCAACTTGTTGAACAAATGCAGAAGAAGTTAATGGACTTCAATATTCCACCATCAACCTGAAGAAAAACACACCCAATCTACCTTCCACAGAATTATATGTTATGTTATGTTATACCTTTTATACACATGCTGTACCGTCTAACTTCTTAATAAAAGTGAAGTAATTGGTTTTGTTTTCAGATGTTGCTGCTATTTATATATATTTCTTCAGTATTCTTCAATCAGACCAGAACAAGAATAACAGGATAGACGTACAACTATAAGTGTTTACCAACAGAACAGAACAAAACTAGTTTCTTATGCGTTCTTGTTTCATATTCAACAACACCACAACTTAATCATAAACAACAAATCTTTCAAACAATCTTGCCTACTATGACTCCAAAAATAAAAACAAATAGAAATGAAAACAACATCACACCAGTGCTTTGACTCTTCTCAGATACTTTCTCTTCAACATTCACGGAAGATTCCTTCTCTTCAACATTCACCGAAGATTCAAGCCAGGAATGGCTTGAATGTCCGGAACGGCTACTTATCGCTTTATATGCTTCATCAGTTGAGTTAAACTTTTGGTAAGATGCTCCTGGAAAACCATCTACATGTTCATGACACTCCGGCCAAGAATTAAACATACCGGTTCTCCTTCCTTTGAAAACAACATAAACATATTTCCTTCCCATTTCATACAAAACACTTGACAGATATCTGTAAATCAAAAAATTTTCAATTTAGTAATGAATGTTATAGTATACGAGGCTTATATTGCAAACTAACCTGACAAAATCGGTCAATCATTGAAACAAACAAAAAATTTGAAGATTAAATGGGAGTAGGAGATGTCAGATGTTAGAAGGAGTATACAAATTCTTAAAGTACTCAGATGCTAAATGACTTGTTGTCGGCTAAATAACTACAAGTGTAGCCAGATCTGAGAACCTTAAACAAAGCAAAACAGTGGGAAGTGGGAAGGAGATTGTTTACCTACAGATGTGGATGACAGGAAAAGTTGGGGTATACAAAGTGAAAAAGATTCACAATTTTTTTGGTTCTCTGTTTGGGAACACGTGAAGAAGAAAATTGAAATGAAAGTGAAACGTTTGAGCGTTTGACTAAGGAAGGAGATGAAGATTTAGTAGGATCAGGCTATAATGAAAAGTAGAAGATTTCCCTTCAGTGTGATCCATTTGTAATCCATCACAATTAATGACGTGGCAAGCGAATATAGCAAAAGCCCCTGAGCCCAGGAAATAATTTACAGGCCTAGGTACGGTTCTTTCAGGCCTAGGTATGATTCCCAGGCTTAGATCATCTTCATTTTTAGATGCAATTATGGGGGCCTAGTAAAAATATAACTGATCGGAACCGTCCACCGATAAAGGGGTACCACTGGCAATCTGTACGTAAAGTTTTGGGATCATCGAACGGTCAGACATGTATGTCACTACCAATTGCACTAGGGTTAGCAACCATACCCTTAAATCACTAAACCACTTCATACATAACGGTTGTTTCATAAACTTGTAACTTGCTGGGGTTAATGTGACTCGGTCTCCCGTATTATCTACACGGTCCCGAATTATACTCCGATGGGTGCACAAAGCTTTTTGGAAACATCTCGTGCAGTCCCAAAAAAAATTATAAAAACATATGTTTAATTCGAGATTTAATCAACCTTGGGCCTAACAGGTATTCCTAGGCTTAATGTGTCGTTTCCCAGGCCTACAACTTCCCAGGCTTACTTCACCTTCCTGTAATCCATCACAATTGATGACGTGACGAGCGAATATAGCAAAAGCCCCTGAGCCCAAGAAACAATTTACAGGCCTAGGTATGGTTCTCAGGCTTAGATCATCATCTTTTTTAGATGCAATTATGGGGGCCCCGTAAAAATATAACTGATCGGAACAGTCCACCGATAAAAGGGCACCACTGGCAATCTGTACGTAAAGTTTTGGGATCATCGAACGGTCCGACATGTATGTCACTACCAATTGCACTAGGGTTAGCAACCATACCCTTAAATCACTAAACCACTTCATACCTAACGGTTGTTTCATAAAATTGTAACTTGCTGGGGTTAATGTGACTCGGTCTCCCGTATTATCTACACTGGTCCCGAATTATACTCCGATGGGTGCACAACGCTTTTTGGAAACATCTCGTGCAGTCCAAAAAAAATTTATAAAAACATTTGTTTAATTCGAGATTTAATCAACCTTGGGCCTAACAAGTATTCCTAAGCTTAATGTGCCGTTTCCCAGGCCTATAAATTTCTAGGCTTACTTCATCTTCCTGTAATCCATCACAATTGATGATGTGGCGAGCGAATATAGCAAAAGCCCCTGGGCCTAGGAAACAATTTACAGGTCTAGGTACGGTTCGTTCAGGCCTAGGTATGGTTCCCAGGCTTAGATCATCTTCTGTTTTCAAATCAATCACAGCAGCTGGTAACAGCTCCTCAAACAAGAAACACCTATTTTGGAAATCAAAATACAACCAGCACAACACCCACCACCTGTTTTAGTTCAGCAGCCATCAACACAACCAAATATACATATACCATAAACCATCACAACAAAACACATACAAAATAAATTTTCGGTGAACAAAAATGGTACATAAAGTTGTTAAGGTTTAGCAGTGTTTAACACTCAATAAAAACACATAAATATCCAAACTGCAAACACAGCATGCAACACTAATCACCAGAGTTGAGCATTAGGTTCTCCAGCGGCATTCTCTCCGTCTGTGTCAATCAAGGTAGGTTCAAGTGGCTTGTCTGGGCACTTCAGTCTATTGTGTCCTTATTTCTTACAAATGCTACATGTTCGGGCTTTTTTGGCTGGTGTGAATGTTCTAGATAATGGTTCCGGACAAGTTATTTTATTGTGTCCTTTTTTTCCACACTTTGAACACGATTGTAACTTTCTTTTCTCCCCAGCAGATGGTATCCTCAACTTCTTTAGTCTTCCTGGCAAATTCCTTTTCTTCCATGGCAATACAATACGATTCCAAATTGCATCAGGAATGTCCCAAAATTCGGGATCCGGAACAGGGTTGACACCCATTTCATAAGCATGTTTAAGAAATCATGTCGTATAAAGGTCAGAAGCCAGTGCGTTGATTGACACACCTTTGAACCTAGGCCATAAGACACCAACAAACAGAAATTAAAGTTTGTAAAATCAACCACAACAGATAAATGTCGAGAGTTAAAAGATCGGGAAGCATACCTAGCGACCGCCATTGCATGCGAACATGGCAACTCATCTAAATCCCATTGAATGCATGAGCAAGAACGCTCGTCAAGGTCGGCGGTTGTTTCCTTCCATTTTTCGTCTACCTTAAATGTATTGAAATGAATGGGGTGAATCTCACACCGATGGGCGGTTTCTGTCCTATCTTTGATGTGTTCGTCTGCAAACGTTGTCAAGTATGTAGACATTTCACGTGCATTTGTCCGACAATTGTAGAACCACCTTTGCAACAAATCTCTGATAAATTCTGCCATTGCTGTTATAGGCAATTTTCGGACCGCAAGTAGACAAGAATTCATTGACTCAGCAATGTTGGTGGTTATTAAAAAATACCTCTTTCTGGGGCTATGTACACGTGAAAATTTCTTTACCCTAGCGGCCAAGAGCTCATCGTAAACCTTACAGTAGGTTTCTTTCAACTCACTCATTACACGGTCAAACTCCTCGATACGGTATGCATACGTAGCAAGGTAGTATAGCCAAATCACATCATCCCTCTGCTTGCAAAATCTTTTCAGATTTTGTGCCAAGTGGTATGCACAAATCCCATGTGCTGCATCTGGGAATATGGCTTCCATTGCATTAAATATACCATTGTGCCAATCTGAAACTAACATCACATGGTCGGGATATTGGATCACTTTACGGAGTTTCTTCAAAAACCAAGTCCATGACTCTGTGCATTCAGAGTTTGCAAACCCAAATGCCAATGGATATATCATCTCGTTCCCGTCTTTACACACCGTAACTAACAAAACACCTCTGGTCCTAGCCTTCAAGTGGGTAGCATCAATGCAGATAACTGGCCTAATAACAGAATTGAACCCCTATATAGAGGCTCCAATTGCCATGAATCCATATTTAAACCGATTTTTCGAGTCGGTCTTGATTTTTCTCACTGTCCCAAGGTTAGATTGTTCCAAAACATAAAAATAAGCTGGCAGCCTCTGAAAGGATTCCCACGGATCGCCAAATACCTGATTCAAAGCGTGCTCCTTCGACCTGTAGGCTTTATTGTACGAGAGGTGTATGTCGTGCTGCTCCCTCATCTTAGAAACTATATCTTTAGGACGGATGATACGTCCAGGATTTCCGAATTTACTTGCAAACAAATCCCCTATCACACATGCGCTTACACGTTTAAATTCAATGTTGTAGTTGTCATTTCTGTCACATGTGTGCTCAATAACGAACGACTTCAAATGCCAGTAAGTCCCCCTATTCGACTTCCATGCCCGAAGAACCCATCCACAACTTCTCTGTGTACATTCTGCAGTGAATCATGTATTAGAAGATCGTGAAACCCTGTACTCAAACCTCTCTGCAAATGCATACGACCCTACAGCTCGCTTCAATGTTGGCTTGTCCTTGAACATCTGTCCTTTGTATAATGGACCTTGGTCGGCTGGTTTTTCAAACACATCCACTGATCGAACGACTTTAATTGAGTAAAGCTCTGACCATGATACTGTCCACCGTGTGTTCATGGAAGGTGAAGAACTGTTGGGTGTTCCACTCACCCCTTTGTTCTTCTGTTCCATCTTTTGTTGCCTTTTGCCCACCATCATCATCACCACTCTCATCTTCTGTATCACTGCTTTCAGAACTATCATTGTCATCCACAACTGCATGCTTGGTAGTAGATACTGGAAGTAGCCTGATCATTGCTTGGGATGCAAATGGATTATTGCTGCCACTAACTGATTTATAGTTTGGAGTACCCGACGGAGACCGTGGATTCTCGATCGGTTTAACAGGAGAGACTGTACATGCCGATTGGATTGGATTTGCTGGAGGTCGAAATTCATGTTTGTTGACAAATTTAACATCAATTGTGGCCCAAACTTTTTCCTTATGAATAATCATAAACTCTACATCGTCGTCACTCATAATAGACAATGTAACCGTATCATCCTCCGTTTCACATGCGAAGTTAGCTTCAACTCAGCTTTGTCTCTACTAACTCATGTCCGCTGGTATATCGTTTCCACAAATTCATCGTAGGCTCCGTTGTATTTTTTGTTAGGCGTACTGAAAACGATATCGGCCCAGTAAACCAGTTACCCTTCTAAAGCTCACCGCACTGAACTAACAGCCAAGTCATGGTATCCTTAGACCCTGAAAAAAAAATATTAAAAACAGTCAATAACGGTATTAAACCTGGGCTTTAAACATTTATGCTAGACTCAATTCATCTTATTTCCAGGGCTCACGAAGTTCTTACCCGGGCTCAAGACATGGGTTATATATAACAATTACAGTATCAAACAATAATTAACTAGAAATGGGGTTTGTGTATATAGTACAATTATGTTAGGCCTAGGTACAATTATGTTAGGCATAGGTATGGTTCCTCGGTCATTGAGTTTTCCTTACATGAAATTAGGCGTTATTCCTAGGCTTAATGTCCCAATTCCCAGGCCTAGAACATTCCTCTCGGGCTTAGTTCATCTTCTGTTTTCAAAATCAGTAATAGCAGCTAGTAACATATTTCATATAGTTTAACCCATTGGGGCATTCTGTTTCTTCATAAACATATTTCCTAGTTAGGCACTAGCAAATTATTTAAGTTTTCTCTACTACACATTTCAGTTCTATGGTCACTAGTAATGTGTTTCCTATGCAAATTTGTCATTTCAATCTACTGCTGCCTCTTAACCTCTGATTTAGTTCCATTTCCAGTTATTCATGTGATAGTTTAAAGCTTGACGGAACAATGCTTAACTTTAAGGGAAGTTCTGTCTAAAATAGAGAAAAGCTTGGTGTAACAGGCATTTCATCAAACACATCAACTACACCCAACAATATTACATATACAAACACCAATTCATGGTCAACAAATCCAAAACCCTCAATCCCTTATTCTATCCAAAACATTTCAAACTTAAACAACATTAAAGACCGAGAGGATGATTACATTTCGAACTTCAGTGTCATTTCGGGACTTACATTGACTGTGTATGGACGATTTCAAACTTGACAGTGTAAGCTCGAATGAAGGAGGTGGTGGCACTGTCAAGCTCGATTGAAGAAGGTGGCGGCACTGTCAAGATTCCTGTCGCCGGCAAGATTCAGTTCGAGAGCAGGTTTCCAGCGGAGAGCTCAATGGGATTTGAACAACAGTCGATTCCGATAGAGAGTGAGGACGATGGGGTTTGAAATGGAAAGAATGAGTGACCGATTGGATGGATTTGTTGCACGGAAACGATGGAGAAGGTTAACCCAAGTCTGAATGTTTTGGTTTTCTTCAGTCGACTGAAGAAGAAGAAGACAAGGGAACTGAAGGAGAAGAAGATAAGGGTAGTTTCGTCCTTACACTTTGTAAGAGGGTAATTTCGATATTTTGCAGGGTTAAGTTGTAGAGGGTATTATTGTCTTACAGAGGCTATTTCCTAGAAACTAAACATTAAGAAATACTAGATTTACAATTTTTTCATTAATAGACTATTTCCTAGAAACTTAACATTGAGAAATGCTAGATTTGCAAGGGGTTCAAATAAAAAAATACAAAGATAAGTAAAATCATGACGTTTCCAAATTAGTCGGCAACTAAAATGAAGTTTGCCCAAAAACAAAACTTTCTAATTTGAACTAACGATACGGTCCGTTTTGCCATAAAAGAAAACCAAAACCCCCCATTTGAAAGGGTTTATACTTTATACTCTACACATTAACTCCCCAAACAATGAGAACCCTTAAACCCAAAACTCGATTATTATTTTTTTTTTTTACTCGGCATATGTTTAAAGATTTATAGGGAGGTCAAGAATCGATCGAAAACCCAGTTCATTAGAAGCAGTTGGTGAGTACTTTCTCGCTTTTTTATTTTTCATTTTGTCAATTTGGTCATGATTTGCTGCAAAAGACTGCAACTACCTTCATTTCCTTCAAATTGGATAGATGTTAGACATTCACAGAAAATGTGAGTTTTTTTCTCCACAATTCATCTTTTATTACGATATGTTTCTCATCAGTTAAACTATTGTCATGTGATAGAGAAAAACACAAAAATAAACACTCTTATGCTGTATCTTATCTCATAAACTCATGCGGGTTGTCTCCAGAAATTGCTACAATTGTGTCAAAGAAAGTTAATTTTGAAAGCCCAGAGAAGCCTGAATCTGTGCTTGGCCTTCTTCGAGAACACGGATTCACCAATACCCACATAGCCAAATTCATTAAGAAGCAACCCGATCTGCTTGTAGCCAATGTTGAGAAAACCCTTTTGCCCAAATTTGAGTTTTTTTGTTCTGTGGGGATTTCAGGTGCTGAACTTGCTGACATCCTTTCTTCGAACCCGTCTATTTTGTCACGTAGTTAGAAGAAACAAATCATCCCTAGTTATAATTTCCTCAAGGATTTGCTTTCCCACAATGCTAAAGTTGTTACTGCTTTGAAGCGAGGGACGTTTTTGCATGATGTGCAAAAGAATGTTGTTCCTAATGTTGCTACCTTGATAGCAGTTGGAGTGCAACAATCAGGTATTTCATTATTGATTACCTGTAATCCTTGTGTGTTGTGTGACGATGCTGAAAAGTTTGATGAAAGTGTCAAAAAGGTTGTCAGTATGGGATTTAAGCCTTCTGAATCTGCATTTATCAATGCCATTGTAGCAGTCTGTACAACATCTAACAAGTCGTGGGAACAAAAACTGGAGATCTATAGGAGTTGGGGATGGTCTGAAAATGACTTCTCGTTTGCTTTTAGAAAGTGTCCTAGATGTATGACTTTATCTATTGACAACATAACTAGGAAAATGGATCTTTTTGTGAACAATATGGGTTGGGAGCCTTCAGCTATTGCCAAAGTCTCGACTGCTCTAGCTTATAGCTTGGAGAATAGAATCATCCCCAGATGGTCAGTCATTAAAGTTTTGTTGTTGAAGGGGTTGATCAAGGAAAAAATCCGCTTATCTACTATGGTGTCGACCTCTGACAAGTACTTCATAGATAACTATGTAACCAAGTACAAGAAACAGGTTCCACATCTGTTGAATATCTTTCAAGGGAAAATTGGTCTGTCAGATCCAGGATTTTGATTGGAGCAAAATGGGGCAAGACAAATTGTACTTCACTAAATTTTCAGTTTCATATACATGATATTCTCTTTGACGCCTGCCAATTTAAGTGTCCTGGCTGGTTGAAGGTATTCTGCTTCAAATAGCAACTTGATTGCATCATTATTTTTTTCGCTTTTAAAGATTTCCATTTATTAGTTTCAATTGTTTATGGTGTTGGTGGTCTGAATGACTCCAAGTTGATGACCGCACTGAGGTGTGATGTTGTGATAAATTTATGATGTAAAGTACGGCGATTGGTTTTGTTGTTTGGCCCAAGGACTCAACTGAAAATCAAACCTCCAACTTCCCCCTTTTTTTTTCCTTCATGGGAAGTGTTATGAGAATTAGATATTTGTTCTGACATATGATCTTGTTTCTCTTTGTTATTTGTTGAACTGAATATGATGGAATAGTTCATGTCTGAAAGTTATGAGTTCATCATATTTGCTTTCTGTTTCAATTACAGTTGTTTTTTGTTGAATGTTAAATATGGTGAGCTGATTTGAGAAAAGAATTGAAAACCTGTTCAAAGATGATAAGTTGATGGCAAAGTTACCATGTTGTTATTGTGCTTTTCCTTGCAATCAATTCAACTCTTTTTTGGAAAAAGTCTCCAACCTTGCTTCCCCTCCCATTAGATTTATATAAACATGGATTACATGATTTGAGAGTGTTCTCTAAAAATTACTTTGAAATTAAAGTTGTCTTCATAAAAACATTTAAAAAATGAAACATAATTAACCTTTTTTTTTTATCATCTAAAACAAGTGCTTTTATTCCTTAGAAGAACAATAGAACATCATATGCTTTTTTATTCATTAAAAGGCACATTTTTTTTGGTTAAACTACTACACTGTTACATAAATTTAGGTTTTTTTTGGGTTTTTTTTAGGAGAGGGAAGGATTTGAAAGATTTGAACCCGTAACCTTGTAGTGTAGGTGTAAAGGGTTTTACCACCAAACCAACCTCATCTCATTTATTTAAAGGCACATTATAAAATAAGAATTATACATATATGTATTTGAAATATTAATAATTCGGGGCTTTAGAGAGAGAGTAGAAATTCGAACCCACAACCACCTGGCCAACCTCATAGATAATAATAATGTGGTATATGAGATGATGTGGTGGATGATATGTTAACTACGAGCATAAAATAAAAACAAAATTATCAGACTGATGTTTGTGCTTTAAACGATGCCAGAACACAAAAACTCTGGTCACTGAAGTGCCACCTGACCTGAGGCCTCAGCAAGCAAAACTAATTTAAGAATTAAGAAGAGTCGAAGAGATAAGTAAAACGGTGCGTTTTATCCTGAAGCAACACCGTTGTTATTGTAGTCAAAAGTCAAAAGCCAATAAACAAGTACCGGAAGTGTCAAGGTTTAAGGTGACAATAACATTACCATGGAATCGATGACCAGTTGAAGCAGAAGTCAGATTTTCCGGTGAGTTGGTATCATTTTGGTTTCTCATTCGTTTCTTGTTTTAGATATGCTTGGTTTATTATATTGCAAAAGGCTACAATCTCTGCTAGCTTTCAAATTGAAACCTAATTATGTCGGAGACTCAATCGTCTTAAGATCATTTTCATCCATTAAATTAGCGGATAATAGTAAGAAAGATGAGGAGGAACAGAAAAAAGTATCTTTTACAGTGTCTTACCTCATGAATTCATGTGGGCTGCCCCATGAATCTGCTGTTTCTGTTTCCAAGTATGTGAAATTTATGTCCCCAGAAAGACCAGATGTTATTCTTAGGCTTCTCAGAGACCATGGATTCGCCGATGCCCACATCTCCAAACTTATTAAGAAACTACCATCTGTGCTTCTAGCCAAACCTGAGGAGACCCTTTTGCCCAAGCTTGAGTTTTTACATTCTATTGGGGTTTCAAGCTCGGATATTACCAACACCATTTGTTGGAACCCTAATTTCTTGTCCCGAAGCCTGCAGAAATGTATCATCCCATGCTATAACTCCCTCAAAAGTTTTCTAGACAATGATGATAAGAAAGCCCTTAAAGTGTTTCGACAGACATCTTGGATGACTATGCATAATTTACAAAAGAATATTGTTGCTAATGCATCAATCTTGAGAGAGCACGGAGTGCCTCCATCAACCATATCTCAGTTGTTAACTTGTTATCCTTCTGTAATGGCTCTAAATGTCAACAAGTTTGCTGAATATGTGAAGAAGGCTATCGGAATGGAATTCGACCTTTCGTCATCAACATTTGTGCATGGGCTGCAAGCACTTGCTCAGATAAGTAAAACGACATGGGAACATAAAATGAAGGTGTATAGGAGTTTGGGTTGGTCTGATGATGAGTTTTGGTTGGCTTTTAAAAGGCATCCCATATGTATCAAATCATCCGAGAAAAAGATTATGAGTGTGGTGGACTTTCTTGTGAACAAGATGGGTTGGAAGCCTTCAGATGTTGCCAGAACACCATCTGTGCTTTGTTATAGTATGGAAAAGAGAATTGTTCCTCGGTGTTCAGTTATTAGAATTTTGCTTTTGAAGGGCTTGGTCAAAAAAGAATTCGCTTTATCTTCTGTGCTGTTATCCACTGAGAAGTACTTCTTGGATACATTTGTGATCAAGTATCTGGATCAGGTACCTTATTTACTAAGTATCTTTAAAGGCAAAATGGGTCTTCTGGAACTAGGCCTTGAATTTGATCAAAAATCTGGCACAAAAGTAGTTTAGCATGTAACGTGTCAGTTTTACATCGATGTAGTTAAAGTATGAGCCGGTTGCTTCTCTGCATGACTGTGGTCTGTGGATCCAACAAATCTGATTTATGCTTGCCATTTTAGTTTTGAATTGAGCAGCTGGAGCTTTGACAACTTGTATTTGGATATTTGACTAGGTGATGTCAAAACTTGAGCATCAAGAGGTACCTTTGTCCGAGACTTTGTTTTGTAATCTTTATTTCATTTTTATTTTGCCAAGGGTGGAGGAATTTTAACCTTAACCCGTTTTGTTAGGATGTTTATTTTTTTAATTAATTATTCTTCCTACATTCTTTTTAGGACAGAGTACTGTATGGTTAATTTCAATTCAATTTGGAAAGCTTGATTATGAAGTGATAGGTGATTTAACTTGAGAATAATCTTTTAGATTCTTCCACATCATTTGAGTTGGTTTTTGAACTTATTTTTTTGGGTTAACCGACCTTTAGAGAGATGCATCATTGAGGGTTTTGTGTGTCGTTTATTCTCTCCAAAACACAGTTATCTAAAGTAACCTAATATTGCTTTATTATAAATATTGAATCCATTGTATGTGTTTCTAAATAACACAAATGTCAATATTGGTATGCAGTGGCTGCCTTACTGTTCCATTGTCAAAATAGGTTACAAGCAAAACCACCTAGGCAGTTCTGAAAAGGATGAAAATACCTATAGTGAACATGTAATAGTAAATGGTTTGGATCTGTCATTGCAATATGGGTGTTTTCAGAAGTGAGATGAATTTCATTAATGTGAATACTTTCACCAAGAATTGGAAAATTGTCCTAATTACCTCTCTTAAGAGTAAATTTGGTTAATTTTGCAATTAATGTTTAATCTATTTAAATTTTAGTTGATATTTTCAATTTAGTTTCAATAATCTTACAACTCTGTTTATATTTTCCTTTTGGATTCTTGAGATATTCTTTACATTTTCCCTATGATATTGAGCATAAATGTTACATTTGGTTCCTTATTGAAAAATAGAAAAACCTGATTATTACTATTGTTATTGCAATTGCTCTTCTATTGTCATTTGTTATAAATTCCATGCATTGTGATTAAGGGCTTTTATTTTAGAGTTTGGGATTACATTTGAACCCCCAAATGTGTTGGTGGCTTGGGGTTTTTGGTATGAACAGAATGTCAAAGACAAAGCTTTGCTGACAAACAAGCTATGTTCTGAACTACTTTTTAGGAAAATATTGTTTCAGATTTTTTAAATGTCGGAGAAGCACCCTTCTATCTGGCCTATATGGAAGAGTGTTAATCTGGACTGGAGAGCGAATGTTGGTGGCTGTTGACTGGAAATGTATTAACAGCCATGGTTTCCTCATTTGACTCTTTCCTTCACTTTGTAACAGTAGTGCTAATGGATCCATTATGACACCTTCAAACCATCAATAATCACTTAATGCATTGCACTAGTCTTGAACAAGATTATGCTGCAAGAGAAGACTGACTATGCTCGCGGCTTGGGGAGTTTTCTTTATCGAAACCTCTCACTTGACTAATCTAGTACTATGTTTTTACTGTACCTCAATTATCAACCATGCGGAAGAAAATTTCAGATTTGCAAATTTCAGGTGGGAACTGAGAATTATTCATTTCCAAAGTTGGATAAGAGTTTTACACATGCATATGCTTACTGGGCACGTTGAAGCGTTTTCCCAACCCCAAAATGATAATTATTTTTACTGGTCTGTTCTCGCTTCTCAGACCAAATCATTCAATATGTTCTGAATATTATAGGGGAAAAACACAAAACACATATATATATATATATATATTATTCGAAGTGATATAAGATATATTAATTCCTTGTATGTGGGTTATTGGATTTAAAAGATGTTTTGACAAGTGCATGCAGTCAAATCAAAGTATTTAAATTAAATTGCCCACTTACAAGAAACAGATATCCTGTATCAGTTCGAACTGATAATAGAAAAATTATTTATATATAAATATATATATATATATATATATATATTTATAAGTCAAGCTAAATCAAATTAAATTACGGGACTTGACTTCAACTTCTTACTTCATAGAAGCAATTCTATTTTGAACAATCATTTTTATTTTTCAAACGCACAAATTTTTGAGACAACAACCGTTAAAAAATAAATAAATATGGAAATGATCAAAAAAGTATAGGAATTTCTCTCAATTTTAAGTGGGTTGTGACTTATTGGTTATTGACTTTTTAAAAATTGTACTATTTTCATTCTCTAATGTGCATTGAGGTGAACTAACACCGTGTATATATGGATATAATTTTTGACAGAAGAATTGACGTAATTTTATAACCATTAGATTATTGAGATATGGATGGTTAGGATCCATTGAATTTATTTATTTTTCCTCTCTCAATATTAATATTTTTTATCTCCTCTAGTCCTCTTCAACATTCTCTTTCCTAAATTTACTATTTTCTTTTCTTTACATTTTTTTTCTTCATATTTTTTATTTCTCTCTCTTCTGGTATTTTTTTTTATAAATATTGTCAAAAAAAATATACAAAAAAAATAATTAAACCGAAAGAATTGGAATTAAACCAAAACGATTGCAGTACAGAAAGCAAAATGAAGAAAAAAATAAAAAAATATTTAATGTAAGCAACTAAATCATGATTCACGGACACAAGGATTTGTCAAAGTCATATATATATATATATATATATATATATATATATATATATATATATATATATATATATATATATATTTTCAAGTCAGTACGTATTAATATAACTTCATCAGTGCGTTGGATGTTGACCATTAGATTTATATACTTTAACTCAAAGTGTATGCACTTGTCAAAACTTCTCCATAATCAGTGGTCCACATGCAACGCACTGATATAAGTTAAATCAGTACGCACCGAGGAGAAAAGGATTTTATATATATATATATATATATATATTGAAATATTATCAGTGTCATAATTATTTAATTGCTTAAGGCATCTCTAACTCAGCGTTATTTTGGAGTAAAAAGCAAATTTTGAGCAAAAATCCATCTCCAACCCAGTGCCATTCACCGGGTCATTTTGATCTCAGTGAACAGTGTTGCGCAATCCTTGGTGCAACATTGTTCAAATGGCGTAAAAAATCCCTTCTTTTTTTTATCCCTAAAATTTGATTTAATCATAGTTTGATCCTTATTTAATAATATCTATTCTGTTGTATTTCTTATTTAAATATTTTATTTTATCACAGTTTTAACCTACAATTAAATTTATTTTAATTTGGTCTTTTTTATTATTTAATGATTTTGTTTAATTTATATTAGGTTTAATTTAATTATTATTTATATTAAAATTAATAAAAAAAATACTTTTACATAAATCACTTAATTGAAAACACAAAAATTAAAGCAAAATATACAATCAAAACATTAAAAACTTCATACAAACTTCATAGTAATAAAATATATTACCACTACTTGAAAGACACTAAAATTTGGAGAAAATACAACATAAATTACAACAATGATTTAGTAGTCTGGAAGATCATTTCCTGATCCTCCGAGATTAACGAAAAATTGGCTAAAAAACCCAAATGTATTTTGAGATTCCTAGCCTTGTTGTTGAGCTCTTTTTTCCATCACTCTTAATTGTTCACGATGCATAAACTCGTGTAGGTTTGAATTAGTTATGGAATTCAAATCTTGCATTAAAATTTTGTTTTCCTTCCGAATTTCAACCATGTCCAATTTTCTCTCTTGGATTGCATAATTTCTTTGCCTATCCTGCACCGCTTTTTTTTAAAACTTGAAGGAGTTGTTGACTTCCTTCTTTCATAGAGTCAAGAATTTTTGAACTTTGTTCATTAGCCATCTTTTTTAATTTTGCTTTCTTCACCCCAACGGGTCGTTGAGATGAACTACTGTCAACATTATCATTAGTTATATTCAGAGAAAATGAAGATAGTCCAAGAGATGTTGTTGTGTGAGACTCCGGAGTTAGAGAGTCTTTTTGTGATGATACAATATTACCACTTTGCCTTTGAAAGGCTGATGTTCACTGTCGTTATCTATAAATTTTTGAATATATTTGAGGATGGGCAACACATGATCAAATGTGAATCCTTTTTTGTAATTCTTGTCTTGTGTTAATAATATTTTAGCTCGAATTATCTGCAAAATGATACAAATATGTATTGTTAAAATCCAGTACTAGATATAATATTTCTAAAACTTTAATTGTAACAAATACTCACAATATCAGTTTCTGAAGCACCACTTGGATTCAGACTTTCGATTTGTCGTAGGCATCTCCGCAATTTCCCAACTACAGTAAAGATAGTTTGCATTCGACACTATAAAGATCTCTTGCCACGAAGTTGAGTGATAATCTATGGTTTTGTATTGTTATAATCAGTCTCAACTAGAGACCAGAACATATCTTTTGATTGGTTTATACCTATGATCGGGTTCTGTGAAATATCAAGATATACATGACAAAAGTGTGTGTCTTCTTCATTTGTGTATGAAGAACTTCGGTGACTTGAAGTCATTTTTTTGGAAAAAAGTGATTTGAAGGGAAAAGTGATTTGAAGAGATAAGTGATTCGAAGGGATACGAGATTTGAAGGGATATGTTTAATTTAATGTGGATTGATATTTATAGAAACTAGGAAGTACTCTTTTGAGATTTAATCCACAGTTCAGATGGAGAGGAAATCCATCCATTGGTTGGCATTTGAAATCAGATTTTGTATCTTCAGATTTTGGGAAAAGTGAAGATAAGAATTCTGGAAAAGCTAAGATATTATTTTGGAGAGGTGTCCTATGATTCAGGTGGTGATAAAATACATGCAATGGTTGGCATTTTAGCTCAAATTCCTTATCTTCAGATTTTGGAAAAAATGATTATTAGATTTTTAGAAAAGTTAAGATATTATTTTGAAGAGGTGTCATACGGTTCAGATGGTGATGAAATCCATCAAATGGTTGGCATTTTAGCTCAGATTTCTTATCTTCAGATTTTGAAAAAAATGAAGATAAGATTCCAGAAAAAAAATTTGAGATTAAAACTCAAGTTAATTTTATTTCATTCAAAAACTGATTAACTTCAACCTAATACAACCTAATAAATAGAGAAAACGAGATCTCATTGACTCCTAAAACACCTCAACTAAATTGGGAATGAAAAAAAAATCCTAATTATTGCGTAAGAAACTAAAAGTCTCTGGACAACACACTAAATGAAACTTTTTAGGCCCTTTCTGGGCATGGTTAAGGGAATCAAATTTTTGGTGACAAGTTGTAGAGCTCATCTTAAGCTTTCCGAAAACATATTATAATAGTCATTTGGAGCTCGTATGTAAAAGTTAGGAACCCACAAAGTCAACCCTGTTTTGGGTACTCTAAGTGACCCAGGTCAAAACTTTCCATCTGATCCGCATCAAAAAGTTAAGATATTATTTTAGAGAAGTGTCCTACGGTTCATATAGTAATGAAATTCATCCAATGGTTGGCATTTAATAGCTCAAATTTCTTATCTTCAGATTTTTGAAAAAGTGAAGATAAAATTTCTGGAAATAAGTGAAGATATTATTTTGGAAATTAAGCCTACGGTTTTGATGGTTATGAAATCCATCCAATGATAACGATTTAATAGTGCGGATTCCTATGGTTTATTTAGAATATTATCTTTGACAATAATAAATAGCCTACACCAAAGTCTGTTAAAACTCATTCAATTCACATTTTGAATGTATAAGCTCTAGTGGTTCTTTAGCTCTAAGTCATTTTCCTGTAAAATGTCTCTTGGTCATTTTACCTTCCAGATAGGATTCACAGGCTGGTAAGATGCCAACATTTAACTCACTTAAAGGTTCGCTTTTAACGAGTCTATCTATCCTGTCAAGGTTAATGTGGCCAAGTCTTAGATGCCACAGATACGTTTCGTTTTCTGGAGAAATCTTTTGTCGTTTCATTTTGGTTTTTCAACTTTAAACATTTCAGCATTGAGCAGTGTTGTATGTATTAACGGCCTTAAAACATACAAATTGTTTTCGTTTAATCCTGAACATATATTCAAACCATTCTTTGTAATAATAACAGACTTATTATTAAAAGAAACAAAATATAATTGTTCCAACAACTTTGAAACAGAAATCAAATTTCTTGTGAATCCAGGAATAAAAAACACATAGTTCAAAACAATTTCCAAAATGTAGTCTAACTACACCCACTGCTCTTGCTGACATGACATCCCCTGACCCAACACGCATAGAGAATGCTCCCTTCTCAAGCTGTGTCCAAGAATCAGTCCACTGCATAGAAGAACATACATGGTTAGTGGCCCCTGAATCAACTATCCAGGGATGAAGAATCATCTTCCACTAAACATGACTCAAGAACAAGTAAATCATATTTACCTTTCATTTTATTCTTCTTTGCAACCTCCTCTAGATACTGAGGATAGTTCCTCTTCCAGTGTTCAACCTTGTCGTAATGGAAACATTTTCCTTTGCCTTGGTTGGAGAAGGCGCCATTTTTCTTGCCTTGGGCTTGGGCTTACCCTTTGCCTTCCCAGCAGACCTCTTCCTCTTTTTATTTCCAGAGAAAGATGGTTCGGCAACATTTGCCTCACCGGTCTTACTTTTGTTGTCCTTATTCAAGGACTCAAAAGTAATGAGCTCATTGAGCAACTGAGTGAGACTGAACTTTAGCTTGTTCATCTCATAGTTACTCTTGAACTGATCGAAACTCTTCGGAAGAGTCGTCAGTGTGATGCTCACCTGACTGGGTTCATCAATGGCCCTGCCATTGATCTCTGCCGTGTTGAAATAGGACATCATGTTCAAGACATGTTCCCAAACAGATGCGCCCTCCTTCATCCGAACAAGCATTGCGGAACGAACAGCTTCGTGCCGTTTTTGCTCAGAGGGTTGCCCGAACATAGCCTGCAATGACTCCATTATTTCAAATGCAGTACCCATTGCTTCGTGCTTAGTGACAAGCACGTCTGTCATACTGGCTAACAGATATGTTCGGGCTTTCTCATCTGATGAGACCCATTTTTGATATGCCTCACGAACAGTTCGTGCGGCATCGGCAGTAGACTATGGAGGACATTCCTCTGTAAGCACAAACTTTAGGTCCTTGGTGACCAAGATTGCATTTATGTTATGTTTCCATTTAGTGTAGTTATCACCAGTTAATTTGTCATTAGCAAGGATTTGTAACAGTGCAGATGACATGGCTGAAAAAAACATAAATTAATAATTCATTCAATCATACATTCAAAACATGTGCGAATGTTCGGCATAAAATTAAACATGATATATGAAAATGTTTAATGAACAAAAACAACCCTAAGAAAACAATGTTTCTATGCCACGACAATTTAACATACCACAAGCAAGTTCTGCCTTAGGGTCGGTCAAATTCTTGCATGTTGGATCGAGACCTTCTCAATCAAATGATATACCAGAATAACTCTTATTCCAATATCATTCAACCATCGTTTATTTGGTCAGGTTTTTAATTAACTAATTTAATTAAAACCTTGTGAGCGTAACCCATCATTTTAGATCTCATGAGCTTAACTCGAGAATTACCGCCTTAGGGTCGGTCAATCCCGAAATCCCCTCAGAAATCCTATCCGTTAGGAAGTCAACCTTGGTATTGATTCTTATGGAAACCCTCCTTAGGGAGGACGAAAGCAAAGCCGTCACAAGGCCCCACTCGAATCTCATGGTGTTGAACTAATGATGGAGACCGCGGGATATAATGTCATATATCCTTCTCCCACTCACTATTTTATAATTAGGGTTTTCTATATTAATGCATCTAGATTAAACAAGATTAAACTGCTAATTTCAATCTAAACGTCTAGTGCATTAATCACAAATTATTAGAATCATATTCCAATAACTAATAAACTAATATGATTTTTAACTCTTAAAAATCTAGTTCATTAGTGATAATTCTAATCTATGTAAACTATTTACTAAGATTAGAATTATTAAATGTGTATTTACCAAGTTTTAACAATTAAAACTAAACACATTATCAGGTCTAATTATAATTAGATGCTTAATCGAATTAAACTTAATATTTATAATGGACCCTACTAATCTAAGTAATTAAACACTTTAATAAATAGATTAGTAATTAATGAGAATTACCAAGTTTTTACTCCTAAAAACTAATCCAATTAACTTATAGCCAATTGTGTGAATTACCCATTTTAATCAAATTAAAATTAAACACAAAATATAGAAGGCTATAATGCATGTATGACATATCAACATATATATGTGTAGGCAAATCTAATCTAAATGATATGTATATGCATGGCAATGCTTTAATTATAACATAATAAAAGCATACATGAATTGACCGAGTACGATGGGTTTATCTAACTTAAAAACTTTCTAATTACAATAATATCCAATGCATTCCTTGGCCTTCTTGTAATTCCAAAAATCTTCAAATCCATTTGTAATATCTTTTGTGTCTTCCAGGCCCAAAATCAAGTCCAACTTGATTTATTTCATTGGATCCATCACATGGATTCAAATCCCTAAAGCCCAAGTGTTACTCTAACACTTTTCGGACTCCCGGGATTTTCCAAAAAAAAAAAATTGGCCCAAACTTGATTGACTGCTGCACTCCGTGCACTCTTGCTACACACATACACAACAATTGTGCATAGTTGCAGCATGTTGCACATACACACAACAATTGTGTGCAGCACACACATGCACAACAATTGTGCACAGCTGCAACATGACATGTGTAAATTGTTGTGCGCACCATTTATTGTGCAACATATCTATTACAATTGTGTTGTCGTGGTATGTCTTCCGGATCATCATCTTCATCGATTTACATCAATAAAAATAAAATAATAGCATAAAAAAATACAACCCGGAATTAATATTACATTTAAAATCCAAAAATCTTAAAACCCATATACCATAAAAATTTACTATCAACCATGTATAAATTAAACAATTTAATTATAAACATTCATACAATCATAAATATAGTGCCTACACATTCATACATGTAATCAGGAGCGATCAAATTCGATTATACTGTACAAAAATGGCTCTGATACCATTTGTTTGTAATAGGTTTTGGATTGCGCAATGGAATGGGGTTTTAAAAAATTTTATGCAATCATCAAGTAAACCTATTTGTACAGTAATAATCGAAAACAATAAGAAGGAGAAGAAACTATTTCATACCAGTGTTTGAAGGCTCCTTTTTTTTTCCTATCTGCTTCCTGATTTGAACCACAAGATCTTCCCGGCTATATCCCGCGATTGGCAACAGCGTGTGGGCGCGTCACGGGTTTCAGAAACTTAAGTGGAGGTAGAAGAAACTAACGAAAACAACTCTTGTTTTCTAGATGTGTAATTCGGCCACCCTCAGATCAAAATCATAAATGTGTATATATATATATATATATATATATATATATATATTGCCCCGCACCTCTCGGTTTCCTTCTATTTAATTCACGCAATTAATCCGTTTAATGCATTTAATCAATTCAATGCAATTTAATCGATTCAATGCATTTAATCGATTCAATGCAATTTAATCGATTCAATGCAATTAATTCATTCAATGCAATTGAATCGAGAGAATCGAGAGAATTGATCTATTCTCTTCTATGCGTGTATCAGTTTTCAAAATAAATATCTTATATCTATTCATTGTGTAACTGATAACTTTCATTAATTAATCCGTTAAAATATCTAATATTTATAAGGATAATTAACAACTTTGAATTTAAACGTTTTAAATTCAAATACAAAAATAAAATAATCAAATTATCTTATCTTCATTCAAACACAGTTATCAATCAACACCCTCCAACTAATGATTAATCGTATAATTAAATAATCAATATAATCACTAATATTCTTTAATTAAATAATCTCATTATTGAATTAATTCCCAAATAGATACGTGTCACTTTCGTAACACAATTAATTGGACAATCCAATTAATCAATCGTGATTCTTGTTATCCTTTAATCAATCGGGTTAGCAAGGGGACCTAATGGACCTACAGTATTTCGAGTTCTAATAATCCTTAGAAATAATTAATTAAACTCTTTAATTAATATTTCATGATTATTAACTTCGGTGTTATTCCACTAAAAACCCGAAGGTGCATTCTCTCAACTGTAGATGTTTTTACACAAACCAATAACTTTCGGTGTCCATCGATATAGCTATTACATATGGTATAATCCTCCACAAGCAGTTCATAATTAGAGCTGGGTCATAATGTCCGTTATACCCCTCTAATTACATATTTTCCATTAAGTACCATTGATTCTCTAATGAACAATAAATCCTACATTCCTCACGGAATTAGGAGAGCGCTCATATTGTTCAAGCTCTGAATCAACCTTAAGGGAACTACTATCTACTTCTCGCAAGAATGAGTGGATTCCACTATTGTGTACAAACCTTCCCAGCCACAAGCCAAACCACGATCCCAACATACGGAGTATATTGATCGAGAATGTAACTCCGATCTCACCCATGGTATATCAAAAACCATGATCTAACCTGAAGGAGTCGATAAGACACTCAGGATTAAGATCACACATTTATAGCCATCATTTGTCGATATATATGAATCTCATCATGTAACGGATCTTATTGAGAGATTCATATAAATCGTGGCCCAGTCCTATATGATCATATCACCATATGAATGATCCAGGATAAGATCACTGTACATTACGGAATGGAGCCGCAGCTGTAGATTAACCACAAATAAAGTACCCAGCTTTATTTGCTATCTATGGACTCTTTAGATTGCTTGTTTCAAAATGAATCCATCTGTATATGACAATCATATACTCGGTTTGAATTACATCCGGCAATCTTGGATGTTAAATACACATGTTATATAAAAGTATGAAACAATTTGAATGAATAAACTACTTCTTTTATTTATGTTCATTTCACATTACAAATTACAAGCTTTAGAGCAAAAACCCCAACAACTCTATCATCTATCGCTGATAGGAAGAACTCCATCTTCCCCTTCCATGAGGAGTAATTATCCCCCTTGAGCAGTGGTGGTCTCACACTCGACGCTCCCTCTTTACTCACCCATAAGTCACTCATAGTGTTTGGGTCAATGAATGCAACAAGCAAAATACACACAAATACAAGACACACAATCAATAACAAGGATCACCTAGGTATGTCTAGGAACCCGTTCTGATACCATTTGAAAATACAAACTAAGCGCGTGTCTAATATCCTAGAGGGGGGTGAATAGGTTTTAATCAAGTTAATTACTAATTTTTCTTGATTAGTCAATATTAAAAAAAATTCACCCCATCAACAAACATACAAACTCAAGTGTAAAGTGCGGAAATTAAAAGACACTTGATTTTTACGTGGAAACCCTTCAACAAGGGAAAAATCACGGGCTAACCACTTAGCCACTCCTATCCTCAAATCCACTATTGTAATGATGTTTACAACCTAGGTTGACCTCTAGTAACACCATTCTCGGTCACTAACTCACCAATACTACCCAACGAGCCTTTATAGTGAATTCTTGATTACTTTGCTTGACAACCACACCACGGTTGCAAAAACTTCAGTTGCTTGTGCACTACCCCTAGTAGTCACAAAACTTAACTCTCAAGAAGAGATTAACAACCTATGTGAATATATGAATATTCAAAATGAAATTAATGCTAGGCAACACTAAATGTTTATCTAGGAATAAAGACGACAGGCACTAAATACAAACCCTAGATATCAATGTCTATATGAATGCTCATAAAGACCTACCTAGATATAGATATGCAAGTCTAAAATCTAGTCATCAAACAAAGTCATATCAACACAAGTTGTCACACAAAATGGCAAGGTCAATAAATGCAATTAATAAATGCAATCAATAAATCATAATCAACAATATATAAATGCAAAACATGTAGATTTAGCTAGAAGGCAAATATGTCCTAAATGCAAGTTATCAACAAACAAACCCCAAACATGTCATAACTTCAAATGATATACAATAAATATGAAGATTTGCTAACCTAAGCAATAAATGACATGTCTTGATAAGGTAGAACAATAAATGAGCAAGGATGTTAGTTCTACTTACCAAGTAAAGACATTAATGAAGACTCATGCTTGAATGATGCTAGAAATGCAAGTGAAGATGGGTTTTGGGGTTTGGAGAGTCAAAGAACAGAGCTTGAAGCTTTCTCTCTCTAAAAGTTAACTTCTCTCGCTAAAAATGGGTTCTTAAAGCTCTAGAAACGAAGTAAGGAAGAAGAAGATATATTTATAACAGCCCTAGACGAAGTGACGACGAAAAATAGGCACAAATCAGGGCATTGCGCGGGTAGGGGACCCGCGCACCACCTGCGCAAAACAGAAACCCAAGAAACAACATACTCGATGCACTGGTACTGCACGGGTAGGGTACCTGTGCACAACCAGTGCAAAAACAAACCCGAGAAAGCTCAAGGGAAATGCTCGGGTAAGGGACCCGCGCACAACCAGCACACTAGAGAAACCCGAGGAAACTCAGAGTCAATGCACGGGTACTGTGCGGGTAAGGGACCCGCGCACAACCCGCACACTAAAGACCTTTAGGGAGGTCACTCATCACGTTAAGAAAAAAACACTTCATCGTGCATGCGAGGACGTTTCCGATCAAATATCGGGAAATGAATAGCACCACGCAAAAACCACACATAAGACTAAGAATGAAGTGCAAGTGTGATTGTGAAATGAATGCACACAAGAGCAATAAGGAATAAATGCATAACAACACAAATGCATGTAGGGGTGTGTGTGTGTGTGTGTGTGTGTGTGTGTGTGTGTGTGTGTGTGTGTGTGTGTGTGCACGCAACAACAAATGCATCTCAATACAAATGCATGTAAGTGTGTGTGTGTGTGCAACTAAATCTCTTCAAGAGTTGAGCACAAGTGAACTACCTCTTTTGAAGCTCTTTGGGATCTTGGAAGCTTGTTGATGAAGAACACAATAAAACCTAAGCTACACAGCAAATAATCTCAATGTGGTTTGTCATGAAATAAGCCAATCAAAAATAGAGGTCCTTACAGTCTATATCCAAAAAATTTAACTATATTATATTTATCATATTGGATCTATCTGAATCCGATATTAAATATAATTTTGGATTCAGATTTTGTTTGTATCCAAAAAGTTTAACCTTTTAATTTGATCTAAGTTCGAATTTTATATTTATCGGATTGGATCTATCTGAATCCATATAATATCGGATTCCATCCAATCCATTTGACACCCCTATACAAATATACAGTTGAATGAAATTGATGGGTTGGGTATTTTTGAAATTTGAATTCAAAACTTCTTTGTTTGGCTAAAGCCTTCTCACCAAAGCTTATTTCAGATCATGTAATGGTCAAAATTCTCCCTCTAGTTTGTCATATTCCCTGAAACCCCTCTTATAGTTAATAATAATATCAAAAGTCCCATATAACGTTAGGTTTCCCGTTAAATATTTGATATCATCTAAGGTTAAATAGGTAAATTGTGTAAAAATATATATTAGTTCTAAAATAATGAAAATTAATATTAAAATCAACTAAAAACGCTTATATTAAAATAATATTATACTAATGTTAAATGACTCTGTTTGGGCCGATGTGGGTTTTATGCTGAAGTTTGGAATGGTTGGGTTTAGAGGTGTAAATCAAAACGGATAATCCGAATCTGAATCTGATCAGAATCTGGTCAAGAAATTCAAATAAAAAAATATTCGTATCCAAAGTTATCCATATCCAAAAATTAGATATGGATTGGAAAATTTACTGTTTGTATTCGGATAATTCGAATCCAATTCGGATATGAAGCCAGTCCGAAACTGAATCCGAACCAAGTCTGAATCCAGTACGAATCGGATATATCAAAATCTAAATCTGATATTTCAAAAAAGTATATATATATAAAATATATATATATATAATGTTTAAAAAAATAGTGATGTTATTGGCACACCCCCTACTTATCTATTCATGCCCCACTTTTTAAAATTTTGATTTAAGTAAATAAAATTAAATGTTTTTATTAAAAATTTGGTTTATTTCCAAAACTATCAATTTTACTTATTTTTCAAATTTAATATATACCATATATGATATCGCTATCTTTGGTCTCTGTATCTGTATACATCTCTCTCACCTCCATTGATTGATTTATTTTTTTTCTTCTTATTTCTTTTTTTTTAATTTTTTTTTCTTCTTCTTATTTCACGATGGAAAAGAAAAAAATAAAAAATAAAAAATAAAAGGGTACCTCAACACAACGACATCTTGATATCATTCTAAAGAAAAAATAAACTTTAAACTTATTTTCAGATAATGAATTGTTTCCAGATGCTTTATATCATTCTCAGACAATTCTTCAAGATGTTTGATATCGTTCTTAGACAATTCTTCCATAATATTTTATATGTATGTGAGAAACAGATTTTAGGGTTTAAGAGTTAAATTTTTTTTTTTAAAGAAACAGATTACTGAGTTTTTTTTTTGGAAAAGGAATGTGAGATTTTAATATATTTACTTTGTAGAAGATTTTTTTCCTAAATTGTATGTCTCTTTAAGTAATTTTAATAAAAGAAAAAAAGAATATTATATAATTAAAAAAGTGAGGCATAAATAGACCGGTAGATGATGTGTCAATAGCACCACTCTTAAAAAAAGACTCATCCTACAGAAACACTGCATATTGCACATTTTTTTATTCTTTTAGGTTTACAAAAACAGAGATTATTTAATTTAAATTTTTAAAAAAAAAACAGTGTTGTAAAAACAAATCCAAAAAAATACGAATTCGAAAAATTTAATATCAATCCGGTATGAATTATCCAATTAAAGACGACTTTTTTTGGCAAAATCCAATCCAAAATTTTTCGAACCAAAAAAATCAGATTCGGATAATTCGAATCCAATTCGATTGACACCTCTGTCGAGACTTCATGTAAACTTCTTCTTCTCTCCACCTCCGGTGGCCATCAATGTGAAGAAACTTGGACATCTACTCCCCCTTCTTCTTGTCATTTTTATGGGTGCCCACCAATTTAAATTCATTTCATCTCTTTCAATCTCTGCTTGACCTATCATACAGGTCTCAACAAATTCAACAATTCTTTTCCTCTTTTAGAAACAAATTACCAATCTTTTTAATATATCACAAACATCCAAGCAAGTGTTTAGATATCCCCAGACAATTAATAACTCCTCTTGTTTTGAGATCCAGATATACATCCATGTTGCTGCTAGGAACCCAAATGTAGCCACTAAAAAGTATCTTGACTTCAAAGATGGAGTGGCTCCAGCTTCCGTCCTCGGTACTGATAAACAATATATATATATATATATATATATACATATATATCAAAAATCATTTATAAATATTGAAAAATAATAAAAATGCTTACTAGAACCATCAACAAGCTGAAGTACATTTGTTGCTGTATACTTCAAATGGTTTCTATCAATGTCGGACTTCTTAAACGAGTATAGTTCTAGGAATAACTCTACAATTTTTCCCTCATTGAAATAGTTCAGAAAATAATCTTTTCTTACCTGAATGAGAACTAATCTCTCTATTATTTCCGAACATCCAAAAAGTTTTTCGATCTCTCCCACCACTTAAACAAACTATCTAATATAATTTTTCACTCCTAAGTCCTAACAAAAGACAAATATGCAGTAATCCAATCACCACTACCTCAAATAGTGATTGAGAAATGAATTTCACAGTATATCTGATCGGTCATTTTATATATATGTTTTTGATTCTCATTCCTCCAATTTTCTTGAGTTATTTAAGGGTTTTAATTTGTGTTTATGAGCATTTACAAGGTTTTGGATTTAAGTGAAGTGTTTTGGAGAATTTCAGCAAAAAGATGTATTATTGAAAAGATGAGGGGCTAATCAGTAAATTTCTTTGGTCGGTGTGAAGACAGACACGAATTATAGCAGTGGCGAAGACAGCGCTTCAATATCAATAGTGCACCGCTGCAACGCCGCTGTATCACCGTTGTGTATTGACACAGCGGTCGACGAGAATTTTGAAGAGCAGTGCAGCACCGATGTAGGACCGATGTGGATTATCACAGCGGTAATCACAGCGGTCGGACGATTCCTTGTTAAAGGCAGATTCCTGATCGTGATCAAACGGCTGGTACTTTTAAATACATCTTTATTCTTAGGGTTTGAAGAATTAGATAGACCACCTCTCTTTTATTTTTCACACAATCACAACACAATTCTCTTAATCATCTTGCACATCTGAAGATTCAAAAACGAAGAAGAATTCATTATTGAAGATTTGAAGAACTCGTTGAAGATTTAATGAGTTTTATCCATTCTTTATCTTCTCTTTTTATTTTCATGATGTGTAACTAATCACATAACTAGGGAATCAATGTGAACCTTTTGTGAATGCTCATGTGTGGATTAATTATTATTTTAACAATTCAATTCTTGATTTATTCATTGTGCTTAATTGCTTGACTCCTCATTAGTTTTAATTTTCATTCACACCATAGACCAAAGGGTGGATGATTATTTGGCATGATTTAAGGGTTAAGACTATCTGAGAATTATGGTTAGAGTATAGATCAAAACCTAATCATGATTAATGCTCACTTGAATAAATAAAATTTATCTTTAGCATAGATCAAAGCAAAGTTTAGATTTTGGTTCTTATTTCTTGAACTTAATGGGTTTTTGATTATTGTTCACACCATAGATCAAAGGGTGAATAGTGGTTGGAAACACGTGACTCATCCAGCGATTGTACGGTAATAGTCATATCAAAGATAAAGAATGAACCCTAGAATTGATTGAGTCTTATTTATAAATTAATTCCATACATTGTGTTCATAATTGGGGATCATTGATGACCTAGTATTTTCTTCCATTGATCACAAACCATATTCTTTTAAATTGTTTTCTTAGTTTAATTTAATTTAGTTTTAGTTTAATTCAATCAACAACAAATATTTTGGCTACTTTAATTTAACTTAAATTAGAATTAGTTTTCAATCAATAAATCTATTTTCCTCGTGGGAACGATCCTTACTTGTCGTTGTACCTATCTTTACGATTCGTGCACTTACGAGTGAGTATTTTATAACACGATTTTACACATCAATATCCTAAAATGTGGTTTGTTAAGACCTTGGGATATGATCTTGGGATGCATCTAGAACAATATATATAATATACAACAAAACTAATTTGTAAATATTAAAAAAAAAAAAAAAAAAAAAAGCATTTGCTTACCTTCACTATCCTTAAGATAAAGATAGTTTCTTGCTAAGTTCACCAAATTATTTATGCCGTCTTTAACCGTTTTTAGGGTATATATTTGTATAAATTAAAGAACTCTTGACGATTTGCTTCACATGAAGTTTTGAAAAGCTCCGCTTTTTTAATTGAATGATAACATCATCCACTCTAGAATCTTTCCCAAATCAAAATGATTTGAAATAAGCCCCCAAAGATTACACAATTAACCCTCCCATTAATTCTATCCTCGGTTGTGAGAAAACTGGATCTACACCCCGCGAAAACGAAATTAGTATTATGTTGGTAACAATAGATGAAGCTTTTAATACTGTAGCAACTATAGGAGTGAGAACCATTGGAGTCATGCTTACACCTTGTAATTACCAAAGGTCTGGAAGTAGGGACAAAGCAAGAACTTATCATCCAAGTAAGCTAAATTAAGTGTGTATATATATATATATATATATAGGTATATATATTTGGTATATCAGATGCTATCAGCGATTTGAATATGTGACATTATCAAGCTAAATGAATGTAATTTTCTATCCAAGCCACACTATGCAAAATAAACCAAATGCATACTTGTTCGGACTTTAGTAAATAAAGTAAGGAATTCAAAATTTGTTTTATTTATCTACGGAGTGAACGAGAATGGAGAGAAAATGAAAACTTTAATATATTTGAGTGTGAATGAAATATTGAGTATATCACTCCAATGAATATATTGAAATTATCTCAATTAAATTAAATTAGAAACTAGACAATTTTTGTGAATTATCAAACAATGTTAATATTGTAAGTGTCTTAGATTTATATTCTTACTTGTCTAATTTTTTATTTAAGAAAACCAAAGTTATTAAACTTTTTTTTTCTTAGAAAAAGCTAGCATGGCCGAAAGGCTCCTTCCAAGAAAAGACTAATGGGGAAGAAAACGAACTTACCACAGGATAAGTTCGGAAGTGGAAATGGTGAGAAATGTCACATTTTTGTCTCGTTGTTGCACCAACGTCACCGGTTTAATAAGTTATGTTTGAAAGGCACCTATTTAGGTGAACTACCAAAATTACCCTTAAATAATCAATTTTTAATTGTCTCTGTACTTCCATCTCCACACTTGAAACACTAAAGGCAGTAACTCCTCTCTTTCTCTCTCTACAATAAATTTCAAAACTACTCATGTTCTTCAGTCAGCACAACAAGGTAATATGTTTGTCTGAAATACTGTTTTTTATCCTTCATTTTACAACGGTAGTTCCTTTTGTAAACATGAAGCTGGTTTTGTGAATATTGAATGTGTGAAATTTGAATCTCCGATGCTGTTAATAAAAAGCTCGGAGCCTTTGAAAGTGCTCGAAGCCTGTTTGAAAAAGCTCGGAGCCTTTGAAAAAGCTCGGAGCCTGTTTGAAAAAGCTCAGAGACTTTGAAAAAGCTCGGAGCCTTGGAAAAAGCTCGGAGCCTTGGAAAAAGCTCGAGCCTTTGGACAAAAGGCTCGAGCCTTTAGAAAACAAGCTCGGAGACTCTAATAAAACTTCGAGACTTTATAAAACAGCTCGAGCCTTTAGAAAACAAGCTCGGGACTTTGTAAAAAAGCTCGGGACTTTGTAAAAAAGCTCGGGACTTTGTAAAAACGCTCGGGACTTTGTAAAAAAGCTAGGGACTTTTGTAAAAAAACTGGGGACTTTGTGAAAAAGCTCGGGACTTTGTGAAAAAGCTCGAGACTTTGTAAAAAAGCTCGGGACTTTGTAAAAAAGCTCGGCTCTTTTGGGAAAACCCTCGGAATCTTTGAAAAAAAGGTTGGAACCATTACTAAAAGCTTGGAGATCATAGTAAAAACCTATGAAACTATTTTAAAAGGCTCTGAGCCTTTTCCATAGCTTTTATGTTTGTCATAATGGTTTGTGGTGATGAATGTTACAGGAGAATGAATCGGGTGAGAATAGTAATATCTTACAACCGTCGATGGGAGCAGTTACCCGACGAAAGTCAGAGGTTTGTTGGATCCGACAACCAAGGAATGTATGTGTCAAAGAATATGAGTTACGAAGAATTGGTGTCGATCGTGCATACCGTTGTGAAGTATGATGTAAGCAAATACAATGTTGATCTACAGTCAATATCAATCGTTCCTGGCACTACATGTCGCACATTTGTAAGAAATGACGATGATGTTCAGTTTATGCTAGGGGAAGATCGGGTGATCCCTCAAGTATGTGTTAGTCTAATTGAGAGGGCAACTGGAGATGTGATACGGAATGATATTCATGCTCCTGAAAATACCTAACCATTTGGATCCGCTAGCGGTAGTAACCAAGTGTTTACACAAAGGAGTGCCACTGAAGGTGGGGAAAACATATGTCATGTCCAACCAGTAGTGGTCGACCATATAGATGTTGGTGAACCTCAATTCGAAGATGTGTTTGGTTGTCGATTTGAGATGAATGATGGGCGGTACAATGAGATGTACAATGAGGAGAACACTGAACCGAACCTTGGGCCGAACCAGGAGGTGGATAATGAAGCAAATATTGATCTGGTAGATCATGTAGAGAACACTGATGAAGATCATGTCCAAATTCAAAGACGTGGAAGACGTGTAGAAGGAGTTAGTTGCACTGGAGCAGATATGCCTGGTACTTCCGAGGTCCGGCATAATGTATCTGCAGATGATTCTGATAATACCACAACGTGGGTTATTCCCGGAGCAGATTCATACTCGTTTGGGATTGGTAGAAGCACAACCTTGGTAGCAGAAGAACCTACAAGCATGATTTATAAAGGTCAGTTCTTTCCGACTAAAAAGGATTTGAAGAGACTAGTTGGCCTTTTTACAATGCGTCGAAACTTCGAATGGAAGGTGAAAAGGTCTAATAAGACAACGTTACATCTTGTTTGTTTGATTGACAAATGTACATGGAAATTAAGAGCGGTGAGAAGAGATAAAGGGACGTACTTCCAAGTAAGAAGTTTTGTCAATGAACACAGTTGTCCATTGAAGGAGATTCACCATCGCCACCGACAAGCTAGTGCAGTTATAATTGGAGAAGTGGTTGCACCTAGACTTCAACAACAAGATGGTCGTCTCATGCGTCCCAAGGATATAATCGCCGATATGAAAACAATGTATGGCATCCAAATCATGTACAGTAATGCATATCAAGCCTGGCATTATGCATTGTCACTGACCTATGGGACACATGAAGAAACCTTCCAACTACTGCTGTCTTTTGGTTACGTGCTAGAACAACAAAATCTCGGCACAATCACTAACTTGTAGTGCGCTGACGACGGTAAATTCCTTTACTTTTCATGTCGTTAGGGGCCTCAGTTAGAGGTTTTCAGAGGTGTATGCGTCCTGTTATTGCAGTTGATGGTACCCATTTGAAGGGAAGATTCGGGGGTACAATGTTTGTTGCAACTGCCCAAGATGGAAACGAACAGGTGTATCCAATTTAGAGGTGCCCACTGTTCGGTTAAACCGTGGGCACCAAACCGAAACCGGTTTTGAAAAACCGAAACCGGAACCGTAACCGTAACCGCCGGTTACGGAACCGGTTGGAAACCGGTTCCGAACCGGTTCGGTTACGGTTACGGTAGGTTGAAAACCAACCAAAACCGACGGTTTAACCGTCGGTTTTGGGTAAAAACCGACCAAACCGTCGGTTAAACCGCCGGTTAAACCGACGGTTTGGTCGGTTTTTGCCCAAAACCGACGGTTAAACCGTCGGTTTAACCGACGGTTTCGACCGTTGTTAGTATAAAAAAAAAAAAAATTTCGACGAATCACGGCTTGCCACGCGTACCACATAATTGAAAAAAAAAAACAAAAGAATTGATGACCGTTGGGCGTTGGGTGAGATGACCAACGGTCATCTACCCATCTCCCAAGTCCCAACGGCTATATATATATATATATTATTTTTTTTCCCTTAATTTCTTAAAATTGTAAATTCGCCCCTCCACTATAATGCTTCAATTGTATATTATATATTTATATAATTGTATTGAATATTTTATATTAATTTCATTTTATTACTAATGTTTCATTTTATTACAATGTTTCAATTTCATTTTATTACAAATGTTTCAATTTCATATTATATTTTAAATTTTATTCATTTGTCAAAAAAAAATTCTGGAACATTATTTTTCCCATTATTTTAATTACGTTTAGTAATTATTGTAATTAGGTTTTGTTTGGAAAAAATAAATAAAACCGAAACCGAAACCGAAATAAACCGAAACCGAAACCGAAATAAACCGAAACCGAAACCGGAACCGAAACCGACGGAACCGAAACCGAAAACCAAACCGGTTTTTTCGGTTACGGTTACGGTTTGGGTGGCCACGGAACCGAAACCGGCGGTTTCGAAACCGAAACCGCCCCGAAACCGAACCGTGGCCACCTCTAATCCAATTGCTTTTGGGTACGGCGACTCTGAAAACAACCTTTCTTGGGAATGGTTTTTGGATTGCTTGAAGGGTGCCCTTGGTCATATAGATGATCTGGTTTTTATTTTCGATCGACATGCAAGCATTGAAGCAGGGATTTCTAAAGTGTTCCCTTATGCAACCCATACCATATGTTGTTGGCATTTTGCTGAAAATGTGAAGAAGCGATTTCATAGAAAAGATGTTGCCAGCTTAATGGACAAAGCCGCTAGAGCGTACACTGAATTCAAATATAACCGGTACATGGGTGAGTTACGTAACCTGCACAAGAATGCTTTCAATTATGTTGAATCTGCCGATCCATATAAATGGTCTCGTGTACACTGTCGCCAACGAAGGTTCAGGGTGATGACAACAAATGTTGCAGAGTGCATAAACTCATGCCTTAAATTCGCACGACAACTCCCTATGTTGACATTAGCAGAGTTCATTAGGAATATGTTACAGCGTTGGTTTCACGATCGATATCGAGCTGCACAGTCCATGCGTCATCAGTTGACCGATGCATCACATCTTGTGATGCTACAACGGGTCGAGAAGTGCGGTTATATGACCGTCAATCCAGTGGACTGGAACATTTTCTCTGTCAAACGGTCCGGAAAGCAGTGGACTGTTGACTTAGCCCGGAAGACATGCACATGCAACAAATTCCAAATGGACCATTTTCTGTGTTCTCACGCACTCGCAGCGGCAAGGTACATTAACATTATACAATTATACGCTATATTAAGCAAACGTGATTGTCACTTTTTTCATTGCTTTTGCAGGGAGCGGAACTTGGATTTCACATCGCTGTGTTCGGACTACT
The DNA here is from genome assembly GCA_033220585.1 of Dipteronia sinensis. NCBI lineage: Eukaryota > Viridiplantae > Streptophyta > Magnoliopsida > Sapindales > Sapindaceae > Dipteronia > Dipteronia sinensis. Next base: position 40,744,389 of record CM065643.1, read on the forward strand.
ACAAGAGACAGACAGTTATTGATGCATACTCAGTTCCTATTATGCCTGTTGGCCATCCTTCTTCATGGGTAGTGCCGTCCGACATCGTTGAGCGGGTGGTTTTAAATCCAAAGACCAAGAGACAATCAGGTCGCCCGATGGAGGGTCGACATGCATCGTCTTCCGAGAGGACAACCACCCAATCGTGTAGAAGATGTGGACAATCAGGTTATAATAGCAGGAGGTGTTCTAATCCGCCCTTGATTAATGAAGGTCCGAGCAGAATTGTTCCCGAGGAATACCGTCGCAAGTGTAGCATATGTCATCAAGTTGGACATAACAAACAGACGTGTCCACATAAGGAATCTGCCGAGGAGTGAATCGAGCCGTTCATACTTATTGTTTAATTAAGTTAGGGTGTTAATTATTACTTGTGTTATTGTATAAAATGCGTGTGTTGTACTTGTATATGCAAATGCAAACACTTTAAATTTTAAACAAAAAATTTAAAATTTGAAATTTGAAAGTTCATTACTATAATTGTTTGTACATCGACAACTACAACATCTAATGAGGCTTGGAGTTACAAAAAATCTCCACAGCCATATTCTCCCGTATGGTGCACATATCTTCTTCTGACCAGTCGAACGTCTTCCTGTTCGCCAGTACGTACTCCATCAATCTCAAGGTATAAGCATCACAGTTACCCCTGCGAGTCAGCACATGAACAACCGTTACAATTGAAGTTTAATAAAACAAACTTAAAGTTTAAATGATGTTCGTACAGTCATACCCTCTAGTCTGTTGGGGTACATGTGTTGTAGACACCATGCTTATCCCAAATGGCATATTCTGCTTCTCGTACTTAGCCTCACCCGTTGGTCTGGTATCGTGAAACCCCATCTGATGCAACATCGAAGGTAGAAACCACCGCAATGGAGCGACCTGCTCTTTCCTGATCTGTTGGGGGACTTCCTGTCTGAACGGGTCTAGCAGGTGGATCTTCCCCACAGTAAGGTCGACGCTGGCCACGAGCCAATGCTGGCCACCAATGTTGCACGGAATAAGGACCTGTACCAAATGTTCAAGATATTGTTATGGTCAAAATAAGAATTTTTAATTAAACACATTGAAACCATAACTGTATTTTGCTCACCGCGTCAACCTCGTGCCATGGTCGGTTCCCTACCGGGAGCAATCCACGTACCATCATCAGATCTTCAGGGGACCACATGTACTTCAACACAGACCAGTTTTTCGGGGCTTTGCCCACAGCATCGTGAGGCATAATTCTCCGCCACTGAAACTCCAGCATTTACTGAAAATAGATAACGAACTGAAACGTTAGAAAAAGGATGAAACATAACAAACAGACGTGCGAAAACAGTACATTTGAAACACTTACATAGAACTGAGAATCTAGCAGGTTCATCCTCTGAATGTAGACATTGGGGAATGCTAGCTAACGCTTCCGTAAAATATGCAGGTACGCATCCATATGCTGACAATATAAACATTATACATTGTTAGTATTCTTCCATAAGTTAAACAAACTTAAAAGACAATCGAAGTAAGGAAAGTACCGTGTCCTCCAACTCCATAAAGTTGGTTTGCAACCGGTGGAACCAAGTCACAGGCACGGGGGTCATCAGATCCACATCACGTCTGCGTAATTTTCAATTATTTAGGAAAACAACTAATTTAACTTAGGTGTTTCAAAATAAATTCACAGTATTATAATACTTACAATTCCCCCGTCACGTTCCTCTTGTAGGCTTTGTAAGCCGCAAGCTGGTCAGCGTCTACCAAATCATTGGGCCTGAATGTATGTGCTAATGACATGGGCAGTGTCCTTGGCCTCTTCGGCCGACGTGGGTCAGTGTATGGGCTCGCCAACTGCCAGCCTCGTTTGTGAATCCGTTGCTGCCTATGCTGACTGTAGACCACTGGAGGGTGTTGGGAGGAGGAACTCTGTCCCCGTGGATCACGTCGAGGGCTCCGGTGGGATGGGCTGTGTCGGGATGGACAGGCAGTGTCACTAGGGGGTGAGGAGTGACAGGATCGAGTAAAGGAGAACGGTGTCGGATGGACCACAGGGGTGCTCCCTATGGATCGCCTAGTCAGGTCAGGAGTGTGGACTGTACGGGAGGAGGGACTCTGACCCAGTGGACTGAACGGGTCCGCTGTGTGGTCCTGGATATGAACAGGAGGATCCACATCCTGTACCTCCATAAGCAGTGAATACTCTAATATCGCCTGGGTAACTGTCTCCCCAAATACTTCTGTATCCGTGCCACCAGGGACTTGCATCTGCTAGTCTCGTACTGTATCTCCAGCTATTGGACCTTGCGTCTGAGGTCCATCAGCCTCCGTCGTAGGTCCGGTAGCTGCGTCCGTCCCTCCGTCTCTGTCTCTACGGGGAGAGTCTCGATCATGTGAGGGTGGACCATCCCTGCCTGACTGTGATGTCGAACCCCACCGCCCCTGGAGAAAGTCCATCACCTCCCTATGCTACCTATCCCGTTCCCGATCACTCTTCCGGAGATCCTCCCGTAACGCAGCGACTGCATCCATCACATCTTGGATTTTTCGTTCCAAATGGTCCTGAAACAAAATCATTATTGTCAGTACTAAAACCCAACACTTGTTTCAACATAAATAATACATTACACCATTTTTGACATACATGGCGATGCCCTCCAACGTCTTCTCGAGAATGTACTCCACCGGGCATCGCAAATCGAACCTGTCTGCGCCTAAGAGGACTCCCAGCGACAAACTCCGGGTCTGAACCCTCTGTATCCGGTATGTGCCTAAGGGGACTCCCACCACCAAACTCCTGGTCGGAACCCTCCGTATGACTGGGTCCGGCAGTCGTATGATGTAAGGGATCCGGTACCGAGCTGTCGTGTCCATCGGCAGCCATATATAGACTGTCTCCCTCATTTATGCCCTCGTAGTACCGTGCAACCCTCTCAGCTGCTGTCGGCACCAGTGCAGTCCTCGCAAACATCTGAAATCGTTGTTAGACCATTGTATTTGTATAATCGTAATATGTAAATACTTTAACACAATAGATCCTTACCCTAGCTAAGAAAATTTTGTCCAGCTTGTCCGACCTTGGTTGCTTTTGCAACTGCCATTTCAGCATACGGAGGGACAACTCAATCCGCCTACGAGTCCCAAATCGGGTCCCAAGCTCGGGGATAACCTCATACGCAAATACCTATGTAAAAGAACAAGTTATTCAGAATCCAATCATTTATTCCATAACTCATGTAAAATAATATTCAGGTTTTCAAATGATACAAATTCTAAATTCTCACCAACAGTGCGTGAGCTAGACCGTAAAGGTTGTACGTCTCCACCGTGTGAACGTCAGCGCCCTTTTCCTGCTGTCGTCTCTCATACCGCACACGTCGATCGTTTAAGGCATTTTTGAATCCAATAATGGACTGCTTATACACGTGGGCACCCCATAGGAATGCATCAAAAGCGTCCAAGTCCTCGACTAGCCGGATCTGCCATAATGGAACTTTCTCTCTCTCGTCCAACCCCATCAATATCCAGTTTAGCATATAAAGGAGGCACAGCTTCACAGCTTCACAGCATCGTACTGCTCCTCAAATACACCGATCCGTAGAATAGCTCTCAGCTGTTCATAATCCACCTTAGCTACACCATTGAAATACCGTTGGTGTATCCCGTTCTGAACCATCTTATACCTCGTCGTGTCGGGAATCACTCCAAACTTCAATCCGGTGATCAGACAGAATTCAACCTTGGAGAACCGAACCGAACGAGAACCTAACATAAATCTCATCTCATCATGCGGCCCATCGTGATGTAGCTCGCGCAATAGCAGTCGATGGACTACGCTACCCGAAAACTTCATCCCCCGATCCATCCTAAGGAAATGACCAAAACAAGACTCTGTATACCGATGTCGGTCTTCGACCTTGAATTGTTCTGGTACACTGTCCAGTGCGACGTCGATATCTTTAAGGTCGCTGAAATGGTCATGCCGAGTGATTTTTCCATCGTACCATTCATCCTATGGAGTTTTAAGCAAATCCTTTAGTTCACTACCCATCTGCATTTTCACAGAAAGAATGCATCAGTAAACTGTAAAAGGCTCAGACATAATAATATAAAATAGCAGGGAAGCAGTTTCAAAAAGCTCGGACTCATATTGAAAAAGCTCGGGAAGTTTGAAAAAGCTCGGGCAGTGTGAAAAAAGCTCGGACGCGTTTTGAAAAAGCTCGGGCACAGTTTGAAAATGCTCGGATTCATTTAAAAAAAGCTCGGACTGTTGAAAAAAGCTCGGGCACTGTTTGAAAAAGCTCGAGCACAGTTTGAAAAAGCTCAGACATATGTTGAAAATACTCGGACTGTTGAAAAAGCTCAGACTCAGTTTTAAAAAGCTCGGACTGTTTAAAAAAGCTCGGAAACTGTTTGAAAAAGCTCGGACAGTTTAAAAAAGCTCGGACACTGTTTCAAAAAGCTCGGACAGTTTAAATAATCTCGAAAACTGTTTTAAAAAGCTCGGCCACATTTTAAAATAGCTCGGGAACAGTTTCAAAAAGCTCGGGCATTTTAAAAAAGCTCGGACTCATTTCTAAAACGCTCGGATACCCAGAAAAAGCTCGGAACCAGTTTGAAAAAACTCGAAAACCCAGAAAAAGCTCGGAAAACGTTTTAAAAAGCTCAAAAAAAGCTCGGAATCACCTTGAAAAAGCTCGGGGACCCAGATCTTCAACAGATTTACAAACCCTAACCTAACCCACAACCATTCTCAGATCAACAAACAAACATAATCTACAAGTTTAATCAACAACCAACATCAAACATGAAGTTATTAAAAACAAAATCAACAACATAATCTGACTCAACTTACCACAGTCGATTGAAGATGCTCTCGTCTGAACACCCGCAAAAACACTGTTGTTCTACCGCTGGTTACTTCGACGTCTTTTTCAGACGGAAAACCACTGATCTTCCAACGCCGGTTCTTTTTCCAAGAGATGTTTTCTCTCTCTGGTTTTTCTCACTAGGTTTGAAAACGACAAAAACTCACTTGGAAGGGGTATTTTTGTCTGGACACCTATATTGGTGTCTTTTAAACATGAATTAGTAATGTGGTGATATTTGCACAACACCCACCCCAAATAGTGCTATTTATTTTTTGACCCCAAGTTCGGAATTGGTGTTGCCTACATTTCGCTAACATAGAAGGTTTTAAGGTTGCTAGAATGGGAGAGGGTTTTGAAGAAAAAAGAGGAAGCAAGAGTTTAGTCATTTATTTTTTTTAAAGGAAAGTTTTTTTTTTTTTTCAAAGAAGTTTTTAGAGAAAAGAAAAGGAGCGATTGCTCTTGAGAATAAGAGTGCTCTTAAGCTGTTTGTTACTGACATGCCTTTTGCATGGTTACTTTTTTAAAAATAAAAAAGAAGAAGAAATTGGTCACCTTTTGAGTTTTGAATCCTAAATTCATAATCCCACATGTCCTTCCATAAAATTGTCATTTCAACAACCTTTTATTATTATTATTTGTTTAATATATATATATATATAACAAAAATCATTTACAAATATAAAAAAATAATAAAAATACTTACCAAAACCATTAACAAGTTTAAGTACATTTGTCGCCATATACTCCAAATGGCTTCTATAAATGTCGGTATTCTTAACCGAGTATAGTTCTATGAATAACTTTACAACTTTTCCTTCATTGAAATAGGTCCAAAAATAATCTTTTCTAGCTAAATGAGAACTAATTTCTTTATAATTTCCATAACATCAAAAAAGTTTTTCGATCTCTCTCACCACTTAGACAAACTGTCTAATATAATTTTTGTCACTCCAAACAAAAGACAAATATGCAGTATTCCTATCACCGCTAACCAGGAGCGAAACCAAAATCTTTTTTTCTGGTGGGCTCTTGTGATGATTTTTTATTCATAAAATTATAAAAGAACTTACTAGAAAATATTAAACATTATTTTACATTTTGATAGCAAATATCTAAGTAAATTTTCAAATTAATATTTATTCTTTTAAAAACCAATGTCCAAAACAATTCTAATTTCAATTTTCGAATATGGATTGGAAAATTTACTGTTCGAATTTGGATAATTCGGATCCATTCCGAATCTGAATCCAAATTTGAATTCAGTCCGAAACCGAATCCTAACCAAGTTAGAATCCGATATGAATCCAATCCAAATTTGATATCCGAATCTAAATCCTATATTTCAAAACAAAATTAAAAATATATATAAGTTTTTTCATATATAAAAACTCACACTACACATACACTTAGGGATGACAATTTGACCCGAACCCGACCTTGTAGGATCGGGTTTGGGTGGTGAACTTATGACCCGCGGACCTGTATAAATAAAAATTTAGCGGGTTCGGGTGCGGGTGCGGGTTGGAAAAACGAACCCATGGGTGAACCCTTATAAATAAGAAGTATATAATAGTTATTATTTAAAATATTATAAATTTAAGCTTCAATTGAACATTTTTAATCATATAAAGAATAACATATAAAAACTTCACTCATTATAAGTTTGAGAATTACAATTCTCAACTCTCATTTATATATAGCTAATGATAGGTTACACTTGTTGGTTTTATTCTTATGAAACATCGTGCTTGCTTATTTATTTTGCTTTTGGAGATCCATTTGAAGTTTTACTTAGTAGTTATTCATATTATTGTATTTGAAATTCTTCATGATATATTATAAATAAAGAAGAGTTCTGTTTTGTATATATAAATATATAATATATATATATAATATAATTAAAATTTAAATATTTATAAATTGATATATTTTACGGGGTCGATCAGTCGGTGTGTGTGATCCGTGAACCCGCGAACCACCTGCATAAAACCCACAAGTGAAACCCGAACCCGAACCCGTTTATTTTCACGGGTTCGTGGGCGGGCGTGGGTGAGGAAAGTTTTCATGAGTGTGGGTTTGGAGTTTGTAAAACCCGTCCGAACCCGACATGTTGCCATCCCTACATACACTATATATTACATTTTTTTAGGGTAAATTACACTGAAACCCTTGAGGTTTGGGCAAGTTACACTTCAATGGAAAATTTTCTTTATCTAACACCCCCAAAACTTAAATTTAACTTTTAAAATGCCTAAAATGCCCCTAATTATATTATTTTATACTTTATTTTTTTTACCTTTTAACCAAAAACTTTATAAACTTTAATAAAAATAAAAAATTAAATAAAAATATGATTCATTAAATAAATAAATAGTTTTAAAAAATAAAATAAATAAATAGTTTTAAAAAATAAAATAAATAAATAGTTTAAATAAAATAAATAAATAAATAGTTAAAAAAAATAAATAAATAGTTTTTTAAAATAAAATTAATAAATAGTTTTAAACAAATAAATAAATAGTTTTAAAATGTAAATAAATAAATGAAAAAAATTCAAAAATAAATTTTTTAAGGATATCTATTAATAGGGATAAGAAAAACTCTAAATATCCAAACTTTTATGGTAAAGATGATGGTGAGAGAAGCTTCAAGGTTCCCAACACTCCTTGGATATTTAAAGCTTATCTTGTCCCTATTAATGAATATTCTTAAAAATTAATGTTTTTAATTTTTTAATTTATTTTTTAAAACTATTTATTTATTTAAAAATATTTATTTATTTGATTTTTTAACACTTTTTATTTAATTTTTTAATTATTTATTTACTTAATTTTTTTTAACTATTTATTTATTTTAAACCATTTATTGATTTAATTTTTTTAAACTATCTACTTATTTAATTTTTTAAAACTATTTGTTTATTAAATTTTTTTAACTATTATTTATTTAATGAATGATATTTTTATTTAGTTTTTTATTTTTATTAAAGTTTATAAATTTTTTGGTTAAAAGGTAAAAAATAAAAATAAAGTATAAAATAATATAACTAGGGGCATTTTAGGCATTTAAAAGTCAAATTTAAGTTTTGGGGGTGTTAGTGTATAATAAATAAACTTTTCCATCTTAGTGTAACTTGACAAAATTTCAAGGGGTTCAGTGTAATTTACCCTTTTTTATTTATTTCAAACTGGCTTTATTTAATTTAAAATGTTTTTAAATTTTATTTTAAAAATTCCAAATCCAATCCGAAATAAATCTGAATCTGATCTGATCCGATCCGATCTGAAAATTTCCAAATCTAATTTTGATTCCGAGTTCGATCAAAATCGGAAAAAAAAACCCATATTCAATCTGGTACGAATCATCTAATTGGAAGATTTTTTTAAAGGAAAATCCGATCTGGAATTTTTGAACCAAGACTGATTTGGATCCAAACACCCAAAACAAAACTGAAAAAATCGAATTCAGATCATCTGAATCCGATGTGATTGGCACCTCTAGTTGGGTTTGTGTTTGGTGGCTGGAGATCAGTAAAGGTGGTGGAGATAAGGCAAAGGTGGGGTGGTTGATTGGACCTTTTCATTTTGGACTGTGTTTAGTTGTCAAGAATATGTTTGGATTTTAAAATTTTCACAGCCTCTAAACGGAGAATTTATTTTGGGAAAAAAAAATTAAAACTAGCTTTTAGAAACTTTAGAGATTTGTTTTTAATCACGTATGAAAATTTAATTAGTTATAGTCATGTTTTTTGTAATTACCGAAATATTCCATATATAAATCCCCAAACTCTCTCTCCTCTCTTCCCTCTTGTCTCTCCCTTTAACCCACACCAGCAAACTAGTCTTTTGGAACAAAATGTTAACAAAATAAGACGGCAGGGGATAATGGGAAATAATGGAAACCTAGAAGGATAGTTTTGTCATTAAAGAAACTATAGGAAGTAAACGAGAAATAGGGTAAACTAGAGAGGAGAGTTGGATAATATCCAAAAAACAAACTTAAATTTGAGAATAGATTTTGCATGCACACACGGTGCAAAACGGTGCGTTGTAGGCCGTTCTTGAGAAACGACGGCGTTTGTGGCTTCTTGCCTCGTGGAATGAAAACACTTCGCTCTCTCTGTGGAGGGAAATATTTTAGATCGACAAAAACCCTAGAAGGTATTAGAAAGAAATCAAGCATGGAGAATTGAGAATGAGAGACGCAATCCAAAATATAAGGTGAGTTCACATTTCGCTAGCTTCAATTATGTTTAGCCGTTATTTGATTAGAAGACTGCAATTACCTGAAAATGTGAAAGTGAAACACTCAAATGCATCTCTTATCATTAGATCATTCTCATCGGCTGATAATTGTCAGCATACATCTGTAGTGGCTTATCTTGTTAACTCATGTAAGCTCCCTCAGGAAACTGCTCTCTATGTTTCCCAAAAATTACGGTTTAAAACCCCACAAGGACCAGAGTCGGTTCTAAACCTTCTCAGAAACAATGGATTCACTGATTCCCACATCTCCAAACTTGTTAGGGCCCGTCCAAGGCTGCTTTTAGCAGATGCTGAGAAGACCCTTTTGCCCAAGTTTCAGTTTTTACGCTCTATTGAGGTTTCAAACTCCGACCTTTCCCACATTCTTTGCAAGGATTGGAAGCTTTTGACACGGAGTTTACATAAATATATCATCCCATTGTATACTCTTCTCAAGAGTGTTCTTGTCAATGATGAGAAAGTCCTTAAAGGCTTTGCAGCGCGCATCTTGGGGTTTACACAATCGGTGTCCAAAAAATATTGCCACAAATATATCAATCTTGAAAGAACATGGAGTCCCTCAATCGTCCATCGCTGCATTGATTAGGCATCATCTTAATGTTGCAAGCTCAAACACTGAGAAATTTGCTGGATATGTTGATAAGGTTGTTAAAATGGGATTCAACCCTCGGCAGTTTACATTCATCAATGCTCGTATGGTGTTTAATCAGCTAAACTTCAAAACTTTGGAACAAAAAGTGGAGGTTTATAAGAAGTGGGGTTTATCTGAAGATGAGATATGGTCAGGTTTCAGAAAGCATCCGCTATTTCTGCAATTATCGGAGAAGAAAATTATGAGTGCGATGGATTTTCTTGTGAACAAGATGTGTTGGCAGCCTGGAGATGTTGCCCAAGTTCCAAGTGCAATTCTCTATAGTTTAGAGAAGAGGATTTTCCCAAGGTGTTCTGTTATAAGAGTTTTGCAGTTGAAGGGCTTGATCAAGCAAGTCCCTTTGTCTTGTGTGGTGGTAACCACTGAAAAGTTGTTCTTGGATAGATTTGTGATAAAGTTTCAGGATCAGGTTCCTCAATTGTTAAATATCTACCATGGAAAAACAGATCTTCTAGAACTTGGCTTTGGATTTGAGGAAACAAATGGATAAAGATACTGCAATACGGATCAGTTTAGAGACAATTTCTTTCGCATGACTGCTAATTTACTCACCGTCCCTCTAAGTCCTTGTTCTGTTATTTATTCAGCAGTATGTTAGCTTCGGTCTGAATCTGTTTGCTTTAATTGATTGACTTGTTCACCATTTTATTTTCTTCATTGATTACCATTTAAATGAATTGTGTTGATTTTGGTGTATGAGGGGATATGAAAGTAATATGTTCTTGTGAACCAGTTTGAAACGCAAACACAATGTTTATGGTTTGAGGCAAATTTTCAGCTAAGGTTTCCTTCCTTTTTTTTCTCTTTCTTCTTTATTAATGTAATTTGAGCATGTTTCTTTGCTGCCTTGATTATACCAAATTTCATTTTAATTCCCTTCATTTTTTATCTGCTCTTGAGTCCAGAGTAATCTTTATTGGTTTGTTGTGGAACTTATTCTTTTCATGGCCGATTCCTCTGTAGATGATACGGCAATGAACAGGTGGTTAGTCTGTGATATCATTACCGACAATGAATGGGTTGGCAGTCCACAGCTATTGCTATTTATCCAGGCACTAGGTGTTTTCCTTTTGAATTTGGAAAACAGGGTAATTCCAAGGTGCTCGGTCTTTATGGTTCTACATTCGAAGCGGTTGGTGAAGACAAATATGAGTCTTAGTACATTTATCAAGCCTAGCGAGAAGCAATTTTTGGATAAGTTTGTGACGAAATATATACACATTTTTGCTCAATTGTTGAATGTCTATCAGAGGAAGGAAGGCAGGCGTTGAGGTTTCGAATATGAATAACCATATATCTTCCAGCGACTATCTTGAATATAGGTTAGTAGTTTCATTGTTTGCTTTGTTCCCGATTTTATACTTTTATTCTTCAACTGTTAACCAAATTATCTTATGATTAGTAGGTTGAGACATGAATCTCAATGGTTTGGTTTCTGCTTCTCCAGGCCCCCCGGAACAAGCCCTTGCAGGCAAATAAGTGTGGCAGATGATAATTCTTGATTGGTACAATTGTACAAATATACAATGAATGAAATTGATGTGTTGGGTATTTTGAATCCAAAACTTCTTATAGTTTGGCTAATGCATTCTTCCCTATAATTATTATTGATATGAACAATGAACATTAAGTTCCTTGTGGAAGAATGACGATAATGGGTGTGTTGCTTGAAATCATATATAAACAGATCAAATGATGAATCAGTGACTGGTTCATCAAACTGTTATAATATGTCAAATGATGATGATGATGATGATGATAATGATAATTTAGGACTCAATTGGATTTTAAGTAGTGTTGTAATTAGATTCTGTGGAACTATTTTCACCAAATATGATAATTGAAGCCTGGAAGGTGAAATGGAATTGCAACACTTCTGTATGAAGCGAGATTGAATTGGACTATTTTTATGGGATTGGATTTGTTTGAATTGGACTGAATTAAATTAGTATGGATTTGACTAGAATAATACTATCTTTTGTTTGGTATAACATGAGATTGGATAAAAAAATAATAATTATCTTGTGAGAAATTAATATAAAATTATATTAAATTAATTTATAAATAAATAAAATCATTTTAAATCAATTCAAAGAAAAATAATATTTTAAATTAAATTTGGTTAAAAATTATTTAAATTATTTTTTTGAATAAAATAAATTATTTTTAAAAAACAAATAAAATTATTTAAAATAAAATAACATTTACTTTTTAATTGGTATTAGAAAAATATTTTTTTTAAAAGATTAGAATATAATGTATTAATATTAAAAAAAAGAATAACATATAATAAACTAATTTTTAAAACAAATTAAATAAATTTAATATTTTATAGGGATTTTTGCTTCGAGATTCAAATGGAAAACAGGTTTGGTCGAGCAATCATCAGTCAACTCTATTGTTGAGTTGAAGATTGAATTAGTTTTAGACTTTAAAGGTACCGGTGCCCCCTGAATTGTTAACGAATTGTTGATGTGCCCCCTGAATTCTTAAAATGGTTACTAAACCTTGTAAACTCTTTGAAATTGGCAGTAGGTGACGGAAGGGGAGAGGAACGTCTGTGGCAAATTACAGTTATATACCGTGATTATATGCATAATTGCATTAAAACTGAAAAAAGATAATAATAACACCGCACAACCTTTGACCAGTTGACTAATGTCCAAAAAATAATAATAATAATAATAATACATATTGTAATAATAATAAATAAATAATAATAATAATAACAACAACAACACGTACCCTTTGACCAGTTGACTAATTTCTAAAAAAATAAAAAGTAAAATAACAAAATAATAATAAATATAGTAATAATAAAATAAAAATAAAAATAATAAAAATAAAAATAAAAATATAATAATAATAATAACAATAATAACAATAACAACAACAACATCATCATCAACAACAATAATAATAACAATATAATAAAATATATATATATATAATAATAATAATAATAAATAATAATAATAAATATATTAATAAAATAATAGTACATAATAATAATAATAATAATAATATATAATAATAATAATAATATATTAATAACAATAATAGTACATAATAATAATATAATAATAATAATAATAAATATATTAATAACAATAATAGTACATAATAATAATAATAATATAATAATAATAAATATATTAATAACAATAATAGTACATAATAATAATAATATAATAATAATAATAAAATATATATATATATATATATATATATATATATATATATGAAAGTCATGGTTATTTTGTCATAACTATTCCATTACATCTCATTAGTCAATACGTGTGTTTTGGGATTGTAGTTTATAACGTAACACATATGGCAGAGGTTAATGATATATATTAATAACCAATTTCTTTAAATATGGAAATTTTTAGATTTGAAGAGATCTAGAAATAAAAAAAAATTAAAATTATATTTCTAAATTTTCAGATTGGATCCCCACCATCCATGATAATTAAAATTATATATTATCTATTATTATATATTTTTATTGTTATTATTTTTTTATTTATTTTATTTATTATTATTATTTATTTATTTATTTATTTTATTGGACATTAGTCAACTGGTCAAAAGATGTGTGGTGTTATTATTATTTTTTTAGTTTTAATGTAATTATACATATAATCGGGATATGTAAGTGTAATTTATCATAGACGTCTGTCTCCTCTTCCATCACTTGCTTCCAATTTCAGAGAATTCAAAGGGTTTAGTGATCATTTTAAGAAGTCAAAGGACACATCAACAATTCGTTAACAATTCATGGGGCCTTTATGCCATTAAGTCTTAGTTTTATTATGTTACGTTGACGCACTCAGGGTGGAATGCCCCTAAAGATTTGAAATTTCTTGTAAATAAAAAACAAAGTGGAAAAATTCAACTAGGCATGCCTAAGCGACGCTGCGCTCCTGGTGCTTTCGGCGGCCAAATACGCGCCTCCTTGCATCACTTTTAAGTTTTAATAACTAAATGTAAAATGTGTAGCTTTTAAACATCTTAGAAGGCTCTAATCCCGGGTTTGGGTTAGAAACCGAATCGGGTTCGGTCTCAATAGATTCAAGGGATATTATTGATTTAGTCCCTACGTTTTTTTGAATTATCTATTTTTTACTCACTTATTTATTTTTCACTGGATTGATACCTATGTTTTCAAAAACCACTCAATTTGGTCCTTCTGTAAGTCAACCGTTAGTCAAATTAAACGGTTCTAAGGGTATTTTTGTCTTTAAACAATAATATGCCACGTGTCAACACACAAAAAATAGAAATATATATAATAAAAATTAAATGGGATATTATTGATTTAGTCCCTAAGTTTTTTTGAATTATCTATTTTTTACTCACTTATTCATTTTTCACTAGATTGGTCCCTATGTTTTTAAAAACCACTCAATTTAGTCCTTCTGTAAATCAACCATTAGTCAAATTAAACGGTTCTATGGGTATTTTTGTCTTTAAACAATGATATGCCACGTATCAACACATGAAAAATAGAAATATATATATATAATAAAAATTAAATTAATATATAAATACAAATTATAAATTATAAATAAATGAACAATTAAAAAAATAAAAAATAAAAAAATAAAAAAATAAAATATCTCTCTCTCTAACAAAACTGTTTGGTGGTAGTGGTCAGAATCTGGATTTGGTTGTGTTGGTGATATTGGAGTGGTGGTGGATTGATCAAACCCAGCCATCTCTCTCTCTCTCTCTCTCTCTCTCTCTCTCTCTCTCTCTCTCTCTCTTCTTTATCAAACTCAGTTATCTCTCTCTCTCTCTTTCTTTATCAAACTCAGTTATCTCTCTCTCTCTCTTTCTTTCTCAAACACGGTCATCTCTCTCCTTTCTCGATCTCTCTCTCCTTTCTCGGTCTCTCTCTGACCTCCATGAAAATCGAGAAGAAGTTACTTGAGTACATCTCATGCCGGCCGTCGCAAAATAGATTTTTGTTAAATTTCAAAATTAATATATAAGAAAATAATTTTTATATTTCTTTCCCTTTTTAATTTTTTTAATTAATACAAAATTATAAATAAAATTAAGAAAATAAAAAGTTTTCTTTTTATTTTATTTTTATTTTAAATTCAAGGGTAAAAATGTTATTTTATATTTTCCGTGACGGTTGATCGTCAAAATTATGGTCAAAGGGATTAAATTGAGTGGTTTTTGAAAACATAGGGACCAATCCAATGATAAATGAATAAGTGAGTAAAAAATTGATAATTCAAAAAAACATAGGGACTAAATCAATAATATCCCTTTTATTTTTATTTTAAATTCAAGGGTAAAAATGTCATTTTACATTTCCGTGACGGTTGACCGTCAAAATTCTAGGTCAGAGGGATCAAATTGAGTGGTTTTTGAAAACATAGGGATCAATCCAGTGAAAAATGAATAAGTGAGTAAAAAATAAATAATTCAAAAAAACATAGGGACTAAATCAATAATATCCCTAGATTCAATTATTAACCAAAATCTCCAAGCCTAATGAAGATTAGTCCGGTTAAAACCCTAGAATCCCAAATTCCCAAGTAAAATCCGAATCCAAGGTCACTTGACATAAAAGACATTTAGATAAATCACAACATCAATTGGATGGTGGTCTTGAGAAAGAACGACGTCGTTTCTTTTTATTATTATTCAGTTGAAACGACATCGTTCTGAAATACAGTAACATTGCAATAGCCGATAGGAAAACCTGATAATAGACACTAGACAGTTTCGAATTCTTACGGTCTTCACACCAACAACCCAGCGGAAGTGGTCTTCTTCTTCTTCTTTTTCTTCTTGCCCTCTACGAACTGGTGAGTGAAATATAACTTTTTTGCAACCGAACCAAGATTCAATACATTGTGTTATTACGTATTACTAGTTTTCAAACATGTATGCTTTTCTCTATAGAAAACTAGTACTAGCACAAGTGTCACCCAATAGTTACAGGTCTTTTCTGGGTTCGTTTTCGAGTTTGAGTTTTCTTCCTAATGAAAGTTTGTTATCCATTAGCATTATTAGACCATTCTCAACTGAATCAGAACAAAAAGATCACTCTTTTAGAGTTTCATACCTCATCAATTCATGTGGGTTGTCCCCAGAATCTGCTAAATCTGTCTCTGAAAAGGTCAAATTTCGATCTCCAGAACAGCCCGACTCGGTCCTTCAAACCCTAAGAGATCATGGATTCACCACTAGCCATATAGCCAAACTTGTTAGGATGCGCCCAACTGTACTTTTAGCACGTCCTAAGAGGACCCTTTTGCCTAAACTTCAGTTTTTTAACTCTATAGGGATCACGGACGCTGAACTTGCTGATGTTTGTTCTTCGATTCCTGCTATTTTGGGTCAAAGCTTGGAGAATATACTCATTCCTAACTATAATTTTCTCAAGAATTTGCTTCATTCTGATGAAATGGTTGTTAAAGCTTTTAGGAAAAAGTCATGGATCTTTCTGAAAAATTTACAAAAGAATGCGTCTCCAAAACTTGCAGTCTTCAGAGAGCTTGGACTGCCTGAATCCTTTGTCCCGTTGATTTTAACCTGTTACGTCCCAATAGTCCTCCAAAGTCAAGATAAATTTGATAAAAATGTCAAGAAGGCTATTGAAATGGGTTTTGATCCTCAAAAGTTTGGATTTATCCATGCAATGCAAGTATTTGTTTCAATAACTGAATCAACTTGGGAAAGGAAATTGGATCTTTTCAAGAGATGGGGGTGGTCTGACAGTGATGTTGGATTGGCGTTCAAAAGGTGTCCTAATGTTATGAATGCATCTGAAGACAAAATAAAGAATGGAATGGAATTTCTTGTGAACAAAATGGGTTGGCAGTCCACAGATGTCGCATTATATCCAGATGTTTTCCTTATGAATTTGGAAAGGCGGGTAATCCCTAGGTGTTTGGTTATAGATGTACTGAAGTCGAAGGGGTTGATAAGGAAAGAATTGGGCTTATCTCCATTTCTAAGGTCTGTTGAGAGTGCATTCTTGAAAAGGTTTGTAACAAAATATACGGCTGATGTTCCTCAATTGTTGAATATCTATCATAGAAAGGAAGGCTTTCAGGCTGTGGAAATCAGAGAACTATGACTGCTCCAGCGACTCTGGCTTGGTAACCGTTTTAATTTAAATGATTTTGTAATCTCTGTTTGATGGTAGTTAAATTTCAGCCCTCGTGTCAATCTTGTTTTGCAGAGTAGCATTGTTTGCTTTTTTTTTTCTGTTTTTCACCTTTCCCAAGACATTGCATTCTTTTGTTTTGATATATTCAATGGCAATAAGAACATCCATAGGTGATAAACTGTGAACCAAATTTGTTGCATGTTAGTGTAGATTCAGACCTGAATCTCTAGTATTTGCTTTTCATATGCCCCGGGTCCTTGTAGACTTGTAGTATAAACAACTCTTTTTTGCTGGCAAATCACCATGAGCTCTGAAATTCATTGGAAGAGATCAATATGTGATATTGCTTCACTTCTATGGTTTACTTGGGAGGGATATTGATGTCTATGGTATATTGTTGCATTTGAAACTTATTTGTTAGGTTCCCCGATATTTAGTATGGCTGTGATCTTCGACTTGATATTAGCACAGCACTGAAGTTGATTCCAAGTTATATAGGGATAATAGTTGAAGTTCCTTTAGGGAGATAATGGGTCGTGACATCCATGTGTGGTTTACAATTATAAAGAAACCGATCAGAGCACTGTCATAGTGTTATCATTACTTGCCAAAGAGAAGGGAGATAGAAAGCTTAACAATACATGCTGCTGCAGGTGGATTCGAGTTGTGAAATTCTTAGTATCTGTCACGTCTACATCATTCTGACAATTTGATGGCAATGAGGAGATGAGAGATTGAATTGACCACAAATTATTTGGTGGTTAGCAAATTCAAATCCAAATCTCTACTACATGGCTTCTGTTCTCTAAATCCTAGCGATAATGATATAGTGATATTTACCCACGTCACATTTATAGACTATAGTGGGACTGCAAAATCGTATAAGAGATAGATAGGTGGTCTTGCTTAAGTCTTAACTTGAACAAATTTACTTTTCTGGAGAGATTTTGGTGTTTATTTATTTTGTATTTGGAAAATGCTAATTATTTATTTTCTTTATATCATTTTAACTATGAAGGCTAGTCACATTGTTACAAATCTCATGGTTTGATCATTGGAATGAAGCAGTCCATCCCATTCTTTTTTCTCTAAAGCCAGCTTGCATCTTTCGATAACCTAACACAACTGTTCATTCAAGTACAACATGATGTACGTGTGTGTAATCAAACAATGTGTGACATAAGGGTGTTTTTCCACTGGCTTGAGCATTGATTATTTCCTGAGTTTAGGTGGGATTATGTTACCTGCACAATAAGATCAAACAAGAAATGGTATTGGTTTACTTATAACAAGTCTTGATTTATATGGTGACCGATGAATATGAAATAACTAAAGACATCTGATTAGATTAGGTAACTACAATCTAATCTTATTTAATCTAATAATTAGCAAAAACTATTACTAAAAAATCTAAAAACTAACTTTATCTTTTATTTATTTGACTTGTACCTAACAGAATATCATATAGATTTTTACTCTTGTGATTGTTTGAATGAGGTGTGAATCTAGTTGAAAAGTTCTTTATCAGAGATGTGTAATTATTATAATCGAATTTTAGTAAAAAGTTTTATTCTCCTTATATTAATTTATTATTGTCTTGGGAACTCAGAAAATCATGAACGGTGGGTTTCTGGCTCAGTGTTCTATTAAGCGTCACTGCGTCAGTTGAACGGCAGATTGGCGCCTAGGAGATGAAACCGAATAAGCCAAAGCGACACTATTTTGGGTCAAAACGGCGTAGTTTTGAAGAAAAAAAAATTGATAGATGAAGTCAACGGCGTTGACTCCAACTAGCCTGCCTAGGAACCTGGCCGCCTCGGCCTTCCTCGCGGTGGCTAGGTCCGCCTATGGCCTAGGCGGCCGCCTATACCAATTACTACGAAAATGGTCTGGTTTTTGGTAAATGCTTTACAGAAACTGATAGGTGCTTGTTTGTATTTTGAATTGCATGAATTGATTACCAACTTTGTATTCTGGAAAATGGATGGTTATAGTAAATGTTAAAGCAATTTGAAGTTTTGAACTTGACCTTGGGCCTTGGTGGCCTGGTGGTATAGCGTGTAAAATCCAGACGAAAACTGGTCATGTAAAATGTCTTCTTTTTTTTTCTTTTTTTCTTTTTTGAGGAAAGTCATGTAAATTGTCTTACATCTGAATTCAATACTCCTTTTTTAATGAGTAAAATTTCAGATTAAATATGTACTTTTTTTTTAATACAATCTTATTAGAAAATTTTGGCAGTGTCCACCAACTCACTAGTGGTATATATATATATATATAATAATTATCAAGTGAGGTATACCTTACTTTAATTTCGGTAAAGATTTTGATGAAATCAGATCGATTTTTATGAATTTTAATTTTAATTTTTATGTGGATGATAAGTTCATTTATATATATATATATATATATATATATATATATATTCTTTTTCTACTCAATGCACACCGATATAAAATACATCAATGTATTGTATGTGGACCATAAATTATAGGATAAGCACTGATAAGTGTATACATACCAGATCAAAACAATTGAAAGCAATCGAATCTAATGTTTCACATTCAAGATATTATCAATATGTATCGAAGAGAAAAGTTTCATATATATATATATATATATATATAATTTCTATTTAACACCCTTTTATTGTATTACAACTGGTACCTTTTAATGAAAGCCATTAGATTAATCCAAGGATTGTTATTAAAAGAATTATCATTTTCTTAAAAAAAAAAACTTATCCTTTTATTTTTCTTATTTTACAAATATAAATTAAATAAAAAGAAACAGACAATTTATAAAAACAAAAAACAAGAATTATAATTGATCAAAGAATTATAGAAAGTTCTCTTTCATATGTAGCTCTTAAATAGCAGTAATGAAAAGAAGAAGAAAAATTACATAACAATTTAGAATCGATCAAGGAAATCATAAAAGCTATAATTATAATTGATCAAGGAATCATAGAAAGATCTCACTCATGTATAGCTCTAAAAAAAAACATTACATAACTGGAAATCTAGAAATGATCAAGGAAATCATAAGAGTTAGGAAGAAAGGCGAAAAAAAATTATACATAGATGGGTCAAATTATCATTTTTCTCTTCTTTCCTCTCTTTCGTAACTCTCAAATGATACTAGATTTTCGATGTTAAATTTATCAAAACAAAATTGATATCCTGAAAATCTATCACCACTTACAAAGCATGCTTATTATTTTATCCATTTCAACCTTTTTTTTTCTTTATGAATGATAATCTAGCATGTTCTAAACACCGATTATTATAATCTTCATAGCGTTTATATCTTTTCAAAACCAATATTAAAAAAAATCACACACATATATATATATATATATATATATATATATATATATTTGGTTAATGTCCTTGAATTGCAAGTATTGAGACAAATTAAATTTAAAAACAATCATGTAAATGGTAATTATAGCATTGATCATTTGGGTGTTTGTAAAAATATTCCTTTCATATATACCTTTTTTTATAAAAAAAAACCGTATTCAAATATGTGGAAAATTCAAGTATAGAAAATCAGAATTGGATACCCCACTCTTTCAACAGTGATTATTGGTTTATATGAGTTTTTCTGTATTATTAAATATAAAGTTCCGACTTTTTTTGGATAAAATTTATAGTGGAGAAATGACGAAAATCTAATTTTAAGATCAGTTACGAACCAGATAAAAGAAGACGAAAAAGAGAAATATAATGATTTTGATTCAACTGTACATTTTTTTTAATTATTGTTATTTGAGACTTGAGAGCTACATATGAAGTTCTAAATATCTAAGGAGTGTTGGGAACCTTGAAGCTCTAAATATCAAACAAATAAATAGTTTTAAATAAATAAATAAATAAATAATTTAAAAAATGAGTGAAAAAATTAAAAAAAAATTAATTTTTTTAAGAATATATATTAATAGGGACAATATAAGCTCTAAATATCTAAGGAGTGTTGGGAACCTTGAAGCTTCTCTCACCATTATCTTTACATTAAAAGTTTAGATATTTAGAGTTTTTCTTGTTCATATTAATGAATATCCTTAAAAAATTTAATGTTTTTAAGTTTTTCACTTATTTATTTATATTTTAATTTTTTTTAACTAATTATTTATTTTATTTTTAAAACTATTTATTTACTTTATTTTTAAAAACTATTCATTTATTTATCTATTTTAAAATTGTTTATTTATTTAATTAATTAAAAAAATTATTTATTTATTTAATGAATCATATCTTTTATTTAATTTTTTTTATTTTATTAAAGTTTATAAAATGTTTGATTAGAAGGTAAAAAAAATAAAGTGTAAAATAATATAACTAGGGCATTTTAGGTATTTTTAAAGTTAAATTTAAATTTTGGGGGTGTTAGTGTATAATAAAGAAACTTATCCATCTAAGTGTAACTTGTCCAAACCTCAAGGGTTTCAATGTAATTAGCCCTTCTTTTAATAACAATTCTTGGATTAATCAGAAGCTTTCATTAAAATGTACTAATCGTAATACAATGACAGGGCGCAGGAAATTTTTGTATATATATGATTTGACTTAAGACGGCGTTGTCTCAGGCGAAGACGCCACCAATGGGAGGAAATGATAGAGATACTTGGGAGTGCTTTTATGTGGGGATATTTTGGTAATTACTCAATAAATATGATGGTTAAGAGTTAAATTTTCCTAATGTTTCTAGGGACTGAGAGTGATTTTGGTTTTGTTTTCATATACACAGTCTACACTCTACAGGCTACAATTCTGAGTTATAATTACCGACACTGCCCTTAGGTTTAGCCGCTCAGCCGTTGTGGTGGTGGAGAAGAATATAGTAAAACCGGTGCAAAAATTACCAGAGAAGAGAGTTGTCATGTGGTTGCTTGAAGCTTCTCCGGTGGGCATGTTCATTTAATCTTCGTTTCAATCTGCTTCAGATACCGGTTGGCGGGACTGGGTCTACTACTTGTTCCTCTTTACCAACCGGTGAGCGAAATCTATAATCTCATTCTCATCAAGGTTTCAATACTCATGATGTATGGTTTTGTTCGTAGAAGACTAGTTTTAACACAAGTGTTACCAAATAATTGTTGTAGGCCTGTTTTGCAAGATCTAGATACCACTGTCACTGATGTGGGTTTGTGTTTGAATTTGAGATTTTATCTTCGCAATGCTAGGTCATTAGTGGTTGGCATTAGATCTTTCTCGAATGAAACAGAAAGTGTTAGCGTAAAACATGGAAAAGAATACTCATTTACGGTGTCTTACCTCATAAACTCATGTGGGTTGTCTCCAGAAATAGCGAAATCTGTCTCCGAAAAAGTAAAACTTAAATCTTCGAAACAGCCAGACTCGGTCCTTAGGATTCTTAAAAACCATGGATTCACCAATACCCACATCTCCAAACTCGTTAAATCGCGTCCTAGTTTACTTCTAGCGCATCCTGAGAGGTCAATTTTGCCGAAGTTTGAGTTTTTTAAGTCTATTGGTGTCACAAATGCTGAACTTGCAGGTGTTTGCTCTTCTACTCCTGCTATTTTGTCACGGAGTTTGGAGCATCTACTTATTCCTAACTATAAGTTCCTCAAAAGCGTGTTGCTCTATGATGAAAAGGTTGTCAAAGCTTTTAGGAAAAAGTCGTGGATCTTTCATCAAGATACGCAAAAAAGAGCGTCTCCCAAATTTGCAATCTTGAGAGAACTTGGAGTTCCTGAATCTTTTTTCCCGTTGATTTTATCATGTTACAGCAGCATAGTCCTCCAAAGAAGTGATCAGTTTGATGAAAATGTCAAGAAGGCTATAGGAATGGGTTTCAATCCTGAAAGATGTAGATTTATACACGCAGTGCACTCATTTACTTGTAACAGTCAGACAACTTGGGAAAGCAAATTGGATGTCTTCAAGAGGTGTGGATGGTCTGATGATGAATTTAGCTTGGCATTCAGAAGATGTCCCAACTTTATGAACGCATCTGAGAACAAATTAGTGACTACGATGGATTTTCTTGTGAATAAGATGGGATGGAAGACTAGAGACATCGTCACATACCCAGACATTTTACTTGTGAATCTCGAAAAGAGGATAATTCCAAGGTGTTTGGTCATTAAAGTTCTACAGTCAAAGGGTTTGGTTAAGGAGAATATGAGCTTACGCCCCATTATTAAGCTGATTGAGAAGAAATTTTTGGATAAGTTTGTGACAAAATATAATGACACTGTGCCCCAACTGTTGAATATCTATCAGAGGAAGAAAGGCCTTGAGGCTCTGAATATGAATAGCTATAGTTTTCCCAGCAATTGAAGCATGTCAATCGTTCATATCTAATTGATTCTATGCTCTCTGTTTGATGGTTGTTGAAGTTAAGCATTTTATTTTATTGAACTTGGTTAATAATATCAAATTCCAATTACTTCAATATTTTTTCATGATCAAATTATTTGCATTGTTCTCATTTATTCTTAATAGTTAACCTAATTTGTTTGATCATTAGGACTTAGGAGATTCAGACCCAAATTTTTATTGTTTGGATTCTATTTGTTCTAGATCCCCGAAGTATCTAACAAGCCTTTACTTGCACTTGACTGTGAGGCTTGGAAATCAACAGGAAGAGATGATATATATATATATATATATATATATATATATATATATGATAATCGCTTGACTTGTAAGTGATTTCAAGCTTTATAGTGGTCATAGTTAAGTTCCTTATGGAAGACATTGGTCATGAACCCACCAGCTGTGTGTTTTTGAATTAAATTTAAACACAATCTAGAGCACCCCTCCATTATTGCTACCTGGTGCTGCTTTTAGATTTGAATTTTAAGATTCTAAGTCTATGTTATATTGAAGTTTTGCAGGTATATCTCATGGCAACAATGTGATGAGAAGGTGATAACAATTGATCACAAATTCTTTGATGATTAGCCAATTCAGGCATGAATCCAGGTTCTCGAATATTTGTCAACTAACCTTGTGAACGTATCTACATGGTGACTTTAGAATTGGCAAAAGAAATTGATACATGATCTTGCTTGACATGATTAATTAGTGTGAGGTATGTTAAAAAGACTTGATGATTCATTAGGTGGCAAATAGCTCCAAACTGAGGAAATTGTCTACAATGTAGGCCATGTCTGTATCAAACCCTCCCAGAGAAAAAGAAATGAAAAAGTTTGTTATCGCAATGGAGATTAGGGTAAATATTAAACATCTCTTATTCAGTTTTTGTGCACCTTTAATTGACAATCTTCTCTGGGATTTGTGAGATGATATTCACTTGTATGCTATGGTATCAAGTGTAAAAAAGTTGTGTATTTGGTTTCTTTATTGAAAGGTAAATGAACCTGAAAACTGGAATGATTTCTCATATTGTTCTCCCATTCTATTTTATTGTTAAGGACATCATGCATCACCAGATTTAAGAGCTTGGAAATCAATTTGTACTCATTTGATATATTTGTGGATTTGGGTTCGGGCAAAACGTGTGTTAATGGCAAACTTTTGGTAGCAAATAATGAAATAATATTCTTATAGATTTACAACTTTAAATTGAATACTATAATTATATTTCAAAATTGTTTAAAAAAATTACCTATCAAGCAAAAAAAAAATTAAAATTTTAATTTAGAATTGGGTTTTTAGCAAAATTGCCTTATTTTAGGGACTGAATTGCAAATCTACCCTAAGATCAAAATTAATTGCAAATCTACCCTAAAATGACCTCAATACCCTTATCATAACTACACCCCTATTTACTAACTATATTAATTACATTTACTAACCACCAACCAACCATTTACCAACCCTTAAAAAAAAACTAAAAATTTACCAACAACTAACCTTTTTTTTATCTCTACACCATCTAACATTTTTTTTTCTCTACATCATCTAACATTTTTTTTTCTCTACATCACATTTCATTTTCATGTTTGAAGTTTTAAAAACATTGGAGAATGGTTTGAAGTTGTTTGAAAGGGTAAGTATTACTTTATAAAATAATTTTTCCACCCTCCCAATTTTGTTCTTTTAATCAAAAAACGGTTTTTAAAGTTTTGAAAAACCATCGGGTCGGGTGGCCCGACGTCGGGCACCCCATCCCGATGAAAAATTCCATCCGGATGGGGTGGCCCGACGTCGGGTCACCCCGACCCGATGGTTGTTCATATTTTGAAAAACTATCGGGTCGGGGTGGCCCCATCCCGATGGAATTTTTCCATCTGGATGGGGTGCCCGACGTCCGGCCACCCGACCCGATGGTTTTTCAAAACTTTAAAAACCGTTTTTGGATTAAAAGAACAAAATTGGGAGGGTGGAAAAATTATTTTATAAAGTAATACTTACCCTTTCAAACAACTTCAAACCATTCTCCAATGTTTTTAGAACTTCAAACATGAAAATGAAATGTGATGTAGAGAAAAAAAAATGTTAGATGATGTAGAGAAAAAAAAATGTTAGATGGTGTAGAGATAAAAAAAAAAGGTTAGTTGTTGGTAAATTTTTAGTTTTTTTTTAAGGGTTGGTAAATGGTTGGTTGGTGGTTAGTAAATGTAATTAATATAGTTAGTAAATAGGGGTGTAGTTATGATAAGGGTATTGAAGTCATTTTAGGGTAGATTTGCAATTAATTTGGATCTTAGGGCAGATTTGCAATTCAGTCCCTAAAATAGGATAATTTTACTAAAAACCCTTTAGAATTTTGATTATATTAAAAAAAATTAGATTTTGTCACTATACAAAAGTTATATAAAGATTTATCATAAACGGTAGATCATAAGTAGGCACATACTCAATTGAGAAATGAAGCTTGAAGATCATTCTACCACGGTGAGCATTTTGTAAGCATGTGGAGAGGACTTTTCTCAATGGTACGATGAACATAGATATTTATCGATTATGGGGCGACATAGTAAGAATTAATCTTGACAGGTTTATGCATATTCTTAACTTATTAGATAACAAGTTTTAAAAAAGAAAAAAATCAAATTGATGATATTATTGTTATCCTAATGTGTTTAGGGTTGTTGCAACATGTAGTATTTGATCTCGTAATTCTCATCAAGTCTCGACAGGTCTCTAATCTATTGAATCTTGGTTATTTCCTAAATTATATTTTTTTTTATAAAAAAACATTTTTCAAAAATTTAAAATCCATTTTACAAAATAAGTGTTTTTTTTTTTAATTTTATAAAAGAACAGTAGTGAAACTATTGTGTTAGAACTTAGAACTGTCCAGTTGTAAACTAGCTATAGAGGGAGACAGTTAACAACGAACTCGAAAGGACTCAATTGCTGACGTCGAAACGGTTAAATAATGACGTGAATAATATATACACCAGACTGAGCAATTCCCAGAAGATTTCATCGATTTGCGCTATAACCGTCACTGTTGAAAGAGATTTGTTCTTTTACATGTAATTAATTAATGTATATGTTGAAGCTATTACTACAATTCAAGCGATTAGGGTTTTGAGTTTTCCAATTTTATTATCAATGGTGGAGAGAAGGAAGCCTCTAGTACTCTCTTCAACTAAAATCCTTATCAATTCCGTGCTGAGTTCGTCGCGGCGAGTCACTGCAGACGAACCTCCAAGCGATGACGTGTCCGCAAGTTTACAGTTGCCGGCTGGGATTCTCCGGTTTTCAAAGGACGAAATTGACATTTCCGATACTAAATTAGTTACTCTTGATGATTCGGCTCTGCTCGGCCTCTCAACTTCAGTTTTGAAAAGGCTCTCTGTAACTTCAGGCTCACTTGTAAGTTTTACGTGTCTTTCGATTTTAGACTGACTCAGTTTGATTGATGAGAAAAAAGGAAATGAAGCTTCGAAACGAAGAATGTGAATGTTTTTATATATAAGTGCTTTGTGGTTAGTTTGGTGTTTCGAGATTGTGGTTGAATGATTATCAAGCTAAATGAAACTGCAAGGTTTATTTTCCAAACCACCGCCATAATTGATATGTATATATTAGATTAAATTTATCTTGTTATTTGTAAAATTCTAATTCTAATAACTTCTTACACGATTTGATGATGTGAATTGCGCACAAATGCTTGATTTGCTTAGGTTCTTAAGTGGTTTCTTTTGAAGCCATTGACTTTAATTGATATTTTAAGGCTTTTCCTAAGAATCTTTCTGGTTTACCAACACCATAGGTACTTGTCAAGAACGTTGAGACAAACATACAAAGAATCGCGCAGGTTGTTGTTTTAGATCCTCCAAAGGCCGAGAAACAAATGCCTGAGATAAAAATGGCCACTAATTACTCTCCCCGTACTATGCTTACCTTTCCCTCATATCATATCCCTCAAAATGACCCCATATTATTGGATCGAGAAGTTGCCTATTTGTCTCCGCTCTTAGTGTTTAACCTAGAGTTGCACATATCGTGCTTGAAATCCCTTGTACACCAAGGAAAAGAGACTTTAGCATTGCTTTTTAAAGCTAAAGTTGATGATGAGATTTGTGGTCAAAGCATTGAAGCTCCATTTATCAAATTAGGATTGGAAACTATAGGTGGACTACCAAGATATGCCTCACACCTTAGGGTTTCTTTTGTCAAGATACCAGAATGTGGTACTCTTGAGTCTTTGAGAGGAAGTTCAACTATTGAAGCTGAAGATCGTCAAGAAATGATCGATTTGGCATTACACGACTACTTTCAAGTGGATAGGTACCTAGCAAGAGGCGATGTCTTCAATGTTCGCATAAATTGGAATTGCAATTCAATGACTTGCATTCCTTGCAGCCAAAAGTTTCAAGATAGAAGCAATAACATTGTCTACTTCAAGGTAAGCTTCCTCTATATATGCTTAGCGGTAGTATATGCTCAATGGCTCTCATCAGAAGGTCACATTCTCAGGTTGTGGCTATGGAACCATCAGATGAAGCAGTTCTTCGAGTTAATCGAACTCAAACTGCTCTTGTGCTTGGCGGGAGTGTTCCATCTGCTATTCCCCCGGATTTATTGATTTCTGGAACAAATGATTTTGCACCTTTGCAAGAGGACACAGTGAAGACCTTGGCCTCCATACTTACCCCACCTCTTTGTCCATCTGTGCTTTCTTCAAAATTCAGAGTTGCTGTTCTACTACATGGCTTGCCAGGTCTGTCTACACTTAGTGTTTTGTTGTAAGCACCTAAAGATACTGTCTTCTTTAATTAGTTGAAAATTATTTGCGATGAAAATTCAAAATCTTTGATTGATGACCCTATGTAATGTTGCTTGGGAGATGATTAATTTTTATGCAATTTTTTTTTTATATATAAAACAGGTTATTAGTTTTTCATATTAACATGTTCCTCGTCCTGATCAAATCTTTTGTTCAGGGTCTGGTAAGACAACAGTTGTTAGATATGTTGCTCGTAGGCTGGGGCTGCATGTTGTGGAGTATAGCTGTCATAATCTAACGACTTCTTCTGAAAGAAAGACATCAGTTGCCCTGACTCAAGCTTTCAGAACAGCTCAAAGGTGAATCAGTTAATATGTTGGGTATGCAAGTTGTGTAAATTTTGAGTTATCTGGCACTGTCTTTTGCTTTATAGTTTACAAAGTTGCTTTGAAATAAGAGGCGCATATGGTATGGTCATACTATCAGCTTCAACTCCTTGGTGCTTGGTTCTTTCAATTCAATAACTTTCAATGCTTAATCTTGCATTTGCACTTTTTTGTAATCATTTTATGCTCATTTTAGTACAGAAAAGAAAGGTCCATATTCCATTATCTATGACATTGTCCAATGGTATTGTCAGGTTGATGAAAAGATTTATCTTGCTGAGTTACTGATGATTATATGAGATTCAACATCAACTTGCAGGGCTATAACTGCACATATTTTGGCTTTTGATGGTGTCCTTACCACTTCGTGTTTCTCATTTTTGACAGATATTCACCAGCAATTCTTCTTCTCCATGATTTTGATACTTTCCGCAATTTGGCCTCTAATGACGGTTCACCTAATGATCAAGTTGGCCTTTCCTCTGAAATTGCATCTGTGATTAGAAAATTTACCGAGCCAGTTTCTGAAGATGAAGATGATTATGGTGAAGAAGAATCAGATGGTGATTTTGTAAGCTGCATCTATTTCTTTATGCTCTGTAAATAAAGTAACTTTTGAATTTTTCTTCTTTTTTCTCTCTCTATATTTCCCTTCCAACTAAGTTCTTGAAACCTCATTGTTTTCCATTTTCTCCATTATTTAGTTGAGTTATCGTCCATAAGAAAAATAAATCTTTGCTCGCTATTAACTGTTAAGACTTATAGGGCTTTATGAAAGGATATTTATTCTAATGCCATGCTGATGCAGCCAGTAAAGGATGTTGGAAAGCTAAGTAGGCCCAAGGTGCTATTTATTGCAGCTTCTGAGAGTTCTGAGGGTTTGCCACCAACTATCAGGAGATGCTTCAGCCATGAAGTAAGTGTTGGTCCTTTAACTGAAGAACAAAGAGCTGAAATGTTGTCCCAGTTGCTGAAAGGTGTTTCCGAGCTACTCGCTGATGTATGTTAAGAGAACACAGTTATTTTATTTTTGTTTTATTTTATTTTTATATATAGATGGGGGTGAACAAGGTTATTCTTATCATTAATAGACATAAAGATCCCATCAGTTGGGTTGAAAGTCGATACGATGCTGTCTTTTTATATGTGGCATACATACATCATTGGTGTTCCGGGCCAGGATTTATGGAGAAATTATTAAAACTTGAGCTTTTCTGTCTGTTTATCAACAGTTGAACCACATGTTTATTAAAATCCAAAAAATGACATGTATTATGGAATTATCAATTGGGGAAAATAAAAACTGATTACAAATTTCATGCGTGCAAAAAGTATTGTCTTTTAATATTGCTAAATAAAGGCAAGTGAAGTTTGTGTAAAATAACTACAACGTTTTTCATGTCGGTTAAAAAGAAAAATATATCCAACATGAAAAAGTAGTGTCTTTTAATATTGCTAAATAAAGGCGAGTGAAGTTTGTGTAAAATAACTACAACATTTTTCATGTTGGTTATATTTTTATTCCATATGTTATAATGTTGAATTTGATTACCAGATTGCTGCTTGTTGCAGACTGGCTCAGAAGAATCTATTAAGGACATGGTTGGACAGACATCAGGATTCATGCCTAGAGATTTACATGCTTTAGTTGCTGATGCTGGTGCAAACTTAATACCAAAGAGCAAGTTTCGAAGTAACAAAACGGAGCCTGGAGAACCAGATAGTTCTCCTGAAGTCAAATCACTGCAGGACAATAAGTCCTCTGATGCTGCACCTCAGATAATGGGAAAAGAAGACTTGGCAAATGCATTGGATCGATCAAAGAAACGGAACGCATCAGCTTTAGGTGCTCCAAAGGTAATTAATTGAGAAAAATAAATTTACAGTTTATAATATTAAGATTGTTCCATCTTCCATATCAAGCATTCTGTCAAATTCCAGGCTGACATTTTTTTTTTATATAAGAAACTGAAATTTCTTTACAAGAGACATAAATGTCATTTTCATTTTACTCTTATTTCAGAAACTTCATTTTTCACCTTTAAAAAAATTATTGCTGATTGTTGAAAATCACTTTTGGGCTGGATATATCTGACTAGGTTCCTAATGTGAAATGGGAAGATGTCGGTGGGCTTGAGGATGTGAAGAAATCAATTTTGGATACTGTTCAGGTACACACTCTTCTTTATCTTAACTTCCTTCTTACATGTACATCAATCTAATGAGTTTAGTATTAAAATAAATCTTTCATGTTCTTTTTGTATTTTTAGAAGGTTTATTATAGAAGTAATCACACGTATTACAATCTATTAATACTCAAGTTTTGCATATAATCTGCTTCCTAGAAGATCAGCTGAAAAATGAAATAAAAAAACTGATTTGCTATTACATACTCATACTCCAGACCATCTCTTTTCCTACTCTTCATCAGGTGATCCGTTCTTATGACATACAATAAATTGACATATTCTGCAACCTTTTGAGGATTTGTTAGTACACACTTACACTCATACATTCAGTTACTTTCTCACAACGAGAGATGCCCAGATTGGATAATAATGAAATGGATAGGTGAAAGTACTGGATGTCTATAAAAAGGATTAGTATGCTTTAGAATCTCCAAGAATGGAATTCACATAAACAGAGACATTTGATTATCAAGTATGCTGACTTGTTTGGTGCCAAGCGCAAGGGTAGTCATCATTATTTTCACATTATGTTACATATCTTGTTCAGTATATGCATACTTGAAGTCTCTTTTGTCAGGTATCCTATAGGATTGAAAGCTAACTGTTAATTTGCACCCTTATTGGTCCTCAATTACTTAATCTTATTTGTCAAATTGCAGTTACCTCTCTTACATAAGGATCTATTTTCTTCTGGGTTGCGAAAGCGCTCTGGTGTTCTTCTATATGGTCCTCCTGGAACAGGGAAAGTAAGTAAGATGTTTATTGAATTATAATAATTTCTTTAAAAATAATCTACTGCATAACCTTTGTTATTTTTCTCATCTCCAATCCCAGACTTTATTGGCAAAAGCTGTGGCCACAGAGTGCTCCCTTAATTTTCTGAGCGTGAAAGGACCTGAACTTATTAACATGTACATTGGAGAGTCAGAGAAAAATGTTCGAGATATTTTCCAAAAGGTTGTATTATTCTTTCTGTTTCAATAAATTCACCTATATAATGTACAAATATTTTCTATTGATTTAGGTGAATGTACTTTTGTTTAGAACATAGTTTGCTGCTATTCATGATTTATGATGCTGTACTTGCTTTGCAGGCTAGATCAGCACGTCCATGTGTAATCTTCTTTGATGAACTCGATTCTCTTGCTCCAGCTCGTGGTGCCTCTGGGGATTCTGGAGGTGTTATGGATAGAGTGGTTTCTCAAGTAAGAATATATATTTGCTGTGATTTTGGCTGATAGGTTTTCTTAATTTATTTGATGATTGATTAACATGGCTAATTTCTGTGTTGCCAGATGCTTGCTGAGATAGATGGTCTAAATGATTCTAGCCAGGTTATTTATAATACCATACTCTCTCTCTCTTTGCTCGACAATATATTTCTCTTTTTCCTGTTCTTTTTTTTTTCCCCCTTTTGCTTCTAATGTGAAAGGTGCTGTTGTCTTTTTCCTTTGGGGTTCTTTAGGACCTATTTATTATAGGGGCAAGCAACAGACCAGATCTTATTGATACAGCTCTTCTACGGCCTGGTAGATTTGACAAACTCCTATATGTTGGAGTTAACTCTGATGCATCTTACAGGGAGCGGTTAGTATATTTCTTTTTAATCTGATCTTCAATTCATGCTTTATTGTGATATATGTTTTTAATAGACACTAATTTGTATGTGTTATCAATTTCCCTCTTTGTTTAGGGTTCTTAAAGCACTTACCAGAAAGTTTAAATTACATGAGAATGTATCCCTTTATTCGATAGCAAAGAAATGCCCCCCAAACTTCACTGGCGCAGACATGTATGCTTTATGTGCAGATGCTTGGTTTCATGCTGCAAAACGCAAGGTGAGTCAACTATTCACTGGTGTAAACTCGGTGTAGGTGTTCTGGCTGGTAGATAGATAATATTATAAGAAATGCATCTGTAGCTTGACGTTGGCCGGTTGCCATTTACATGTAAAAGATTTATCTCAGATTTTGAGCTTATGACTGGTATTTTCGAAATTTTGACCTAACTGCACTTTGGTGATTCATAGTTTGTGCAATGCATTGAGCTGATGCTTTTACTGGTTTTTTTATCCTAGGTTCTAAATTCAGATTCAGATTCAAATTCAAATTCAAATTCTTCTTGCATAGATCAAGTTGACTCTGTTGTTGTCGAAAATGGTGATTTTGTGAAGGTATGTCATGGTTTCCTCCTTAATTAGGTATTTATTGCTAGAGGGAAATACATATATTTTTTTATTTTATGTTATTGAATGAAAATGATGAAGTATAACTCTACCCAAGTATACCTGGAAATATTGTTATTGGATTCAGATATTCTGGAAGCCTGGAATGTCTCACTCTATGTATCTGGCCCATTTATAAAAAAATTGGTTTCAAATATTTCATTTATAGATAGTGGTTCATGGTAATTGATGTAATCAACACTTGCCCTTGCCTCTTCTTATTAAAGATATGAAAAGGAAGAAGTTATAAAATAAATATATAAACCCTTGCCTCTGAGAATTTTTTGTTCTTTTAGTTTCGAGGGAACCAGGCTACTGTAACTATTAATTTTGTTAAAACATATTTCCTCACACAATTTTCCCCTGGAACATTTGGTGATTTGAAATTCTGGAGTGACCCAGTAATTGCGAAAAAGTGGACATCAATGTTATCATACATTTGCACGTGACAGATATGTTCAAGTCTGATGTCCCCTCGTAAATCTAAATCCACGAGTATATCCGGATTACATATGTCCAAAATCTAATTTCCTGACTTTTCAGGTCTTAGGAGAGTTGTCACCCTCCCTTTCCTTGGCAGAGTTGAAGAAGTATGAACTGCTTCGAGATCAGTTTGAAGGAGCTTCAAACTGAATAACCAGTCAACCGTTGTAAAATTTTGTAATGTATTCTTCATAAGCAAGCTGAACGAGCCTTCAAAAAGAGAAAGCCTACAACTGTCATCACACATTGGATCCCCTGAACAAGGTTAGTGTAAATGACTAAATTCTCTCTTCTTCAATTGTATATAATTTGGAAAAACTTGAATATTACGGCATTTCTATGTTTGTTATACGGAAAGAACTGTGTATCAAAATGAGTTTCACAGTACAATAAAAAGCATAATATTGTGATTGATGGACTTTGTAACGTAAGCCACTGTACCAGAGATGGATCACTTTGAGATTATACAGTTTTTGTTGACATATATCATGCAGTTCTCTTTCTTCTTCTTTTTAAAAAAAAAAAAAATTTCTCGTTGTAGTTTACAACCTGGTATCTTTTCTCTGTCAAATTCAGTTTAATAGCAATATTAATGTAGTTTATTTCCAAGCTTAACATGCTGAGTTCATATAAATTTGTTGTGGCTTGGTTGTCATTCTCCACTGCGGTACTAGTCTACCTGTTGTTGGGGCCTGGGGGTGTCCAATTGGATGATAAATGTGCTTCTTTATTGCAACATGCCTTCTAGAACGTTTGATTGTGCTCACACGTGCTTTGTTGATGTATAAAAAATAAATAGTCACTTAAAAAGTGTCATGCAAATTATTTAATTTGATTTCTATATTTAAAAAAACTAAAAATTTTAATCTTGTTGATATGTGTAACATGCATGTATTTGTATATGGGGTATTTTCTTCAGTATGGACATTTATATCTTTTTTCTATTAGGATGAGTTGTAAGTGGTTACCATGATAGTTGATTACACTACCATACAAAAATATATATTTATATAATTACATGTTGATAGAAAATAAATGTATATAGATATCGATGTCTGTATCAAAGAATTTTTCTTTGGGTATATCTAAAATTTATCTCAATCTTATTCAAAGTGGGATTGGTTTTGCTTTTGAAAAGTTAAAATCAGCTTATTTTATAATTTTAACATAAATTGATGTTTGGTAAAACTTCCAAAAGTGATTAATTGATAATCTGACAAGTTTTGACAGTGATTTTGAGAATCAATTGGGGTTACTTTTTGAAAGTGATTACGGAATAATCTATTTCGGTATTTAATGAATCTTTTAAAATATCATTATTGTCTTTATAAAATCAAGTTAAAATCATTTATATACCATATTTAATTTTAAAATTAAATATTTTATATAAATATTGATTTGATTTATAAAATCTTTTTAAAATATATTTTATTATTCTTATGGATTTTTTTCTAATTTAAATATTATAATTCAATATTGATTATATATATATACATATATTTAATTAAAAAACTTGAAATAGAGTTCTAAAATCATGATATTTTAATTATTGTTCAACACTTTTACAATAAAATTACTAAACATATTTATATTGTTTTTGTGCTATACATTAGTTTTAAAAGAGTTGCGCGTTATTGGTACACCCTCTACCGTTCTATTTATGTCCTACTTTTTAATTATATAGTATTCTTTTTTTTTCTTTATCAAAATTACTTAAAGGGACATACAATTTAAGGAAAAAAATCTTCAACAAAATAAATCTAATAAAACCCCACATTCCTTCTCCAAACAAAAACGTCTCCAAACAAAAACACCACGTTTTTGTTATCTGTTTTTTGAAGAAAAAAAAATTCCCAATTCGTTAACCCTAAAACTTGCTTCTTACACACATACAAAATATTATGGAAGATTATGAGAATGGTATCAAACATATGGAATAATTGTTTGAGAACGATATCAAACATCCAAAAGAATTGTTTGTCTAACAATGATATCAAACATCTAGACACAATTTTGTATCTAGAAGTAAGTTTGAAGTTTACTTTCTCTTTAGAATGATATCAAGTTGTCTTTGTCTCTGTTCTTTTATTTTTTCTTTTCCAACATGAAATAAGGTGAGAAGGAGACGTATAGAGATATCAGTGATGAGATGTATTAAGTTTGAAAATAAGTAAAATTGGTAGTTTTGGAAATAAATCAAAAATAATAAGGGTGCCGATATTGACACCCATAAAAATTATTAGTACACTCGTGTTTTATTAAAAAAATTAATTACAAAAATATCCCAATAGAAACTTACCAATAAGGACAAATTACTTTATTTAAAAATAAACCAAATATTATATAAACTCATTAATTGCACTCATATCTTTAACTATATTTCTTTATTGAAAAAAACTTACTGTTAAAAAAAAACCTTATGGTAATTGGTAAACCCTAACATATGATAAACCATATTTTTTATTATAAACCATAATTAAACTCTAATTTTATTTCAAGTATCAAACTTTCTCATCATCACATGGTTATCATATTGTTTTTGTCTTTCTTTTATGTATAGTTATAAACTCTATCGATAAACAATTTTTTTTTTACTATAGCTGTAGATATCAACATTTTTTTTAAGATAATCGTAGATATTAATAAGTTTTTTTTTTAAGATAGTTGTATAAATAAAAGAATTCCAGATTGAAAATCTCTTACCCTCATATACGGTTCCACATATTCTCTTTTATAAGACTCATAAATTCGAGATGTTTCCAAAAGTAAATTGGAACATCATTGAAAGAGGATTTGATTCCAAAAATAATATGATTTTTTTTATAAATTGTATGTGATAATAATTTAAGAGTATTTATAAATAATATATATTAAAATGAATATATTATTTCAATGAGGATACTATTGGTATTAGAATGGATGTTTATAGTAATAATTATTTTTTAAATTTTAGACATGAGTGTACTTATAAAAATTGCTGTACTAATAAGTTTTATGTGTGTCAATATCCATACCCAAATAATAAAAACATTTAATATTATTTAATTAAGTCAAAATTTTAAAAAGTTGAGTATAAATGGACCTGTAGGGGGTGTGCAATAGCACCGCTCGTTTTAAAAATACAATTAATCAAACATTTGCAATTAACTTTACAGTAAATCATTCATTTAGCACAGCTAACCGGGAATACCAAACTTGCTCTAAAATCTGACTGTACTTGACAGGAAAAATATCCCAAAATGGTAGAAAATACATATGAATATATGATGGATAAACTACTATTATTGGTGTTATATTTGCATCAAACACTATAAGACGAGCATAACTCATAGTATATTCTATGTTTCTTTTCAACAAGTATATTCCAAACTACGACAAACACAAGATAGAAACAATATTATCCTAAAAAGGGTATTTGTCGATCATAATATTTGTCTACTTTACCCTCAAACGAATCATCAAGTGTCTAATTGTTAAGCATGTAGTATACTAATTTCATGCACTTAAATCCCTTTTTTTTTTCCTCAAGTTCACGGGTTTATGTTTGACAGCACAGTTGAGAGTAGAGAAATGAAAGCTAAATCTGTAAATCATGGAAAATCAAGGGGGGCATAAAATGGAAAAAGTATATTCTCTGCTTTTGTCTCAAGTTTTTTCCACGTAAGCATAACCATGACTTGTTTGTGGATATGGTTCTCTTGCATGAGAATTGACAATTGAGGGCAGGGCCCACTGTCATAATCTCTTTTTAGTCTCTAACTACAAGTTAGCTTATTGCCTTAACTTGTTCGGTTGTTATCATCCTATAACTTGAATTGAACTTCTCCTTTTGCTGAATCTTATAATGATTACTTTGTTTAATAATCGTTTTATCATCGCAAATAATTAAAATGTGTTCAATTAATTACGAAAGATTTATTGTTAGAGGATCTCCGATATAAATATACATTTTTGAGTTTCTAATTAGTGCAACATCAGTATTTCTATTCACTCTTAGGTCCACTTTTGAATTTTTTTTTAGAAAAATGTATATTCACATCTCCAATGCAATTATCTAAAGTCAAATATATATCAATTTTATAACCAATCATAATAAAACAATTATTACATTATCTCTCCTCTTTTATTTTACCATTAAATGAGCTTTAATATTAGAGTATCTCCAATGCTATTATGCATTTAGAGAAAATATAGTGCCACATAGGATAGATACTCAAGAAGTTAGAAAAACTCTCTCCAATGCAATTATCTAAATTGAATATGGAGATGATGTGGCAAAAAAAAAAAGGTGTTATCATGATTACTTTGTTAATAATCGTTTTATCATCTCAAATAATTAAAATGTGTTCAGTTAATTACGAATGATTTATTGTTATTTATCTCATTACACAAAATGTCTTTAAAATATATTATTATATTTAGAGAATTTTACTGGGGAAATGAAATTTAACAGATTTTATGAATTTCAATGTTTATTTATAAATACTTTAGAAAATTAAGTTTTCTTAATTTATTTATTTAAAAAAAAACAAAAAATTATCACTGCCGTTCAATATAGATTTGTGATAAGAGCGTTCATTTGTTCCAAGGTCGAGTCACTGTCACATCGCATGTCGTATATAAAAAAAGAATAATGCTAGACTTTCCAAATATTTTTCTAAATTTCTTCCCAAATAGTGTTGGTACGTGACGTGTCAACATCTTATAAATCATAAGATTATGTGATGAGTGATGTGAAGTTGACGCATCACGTGCCAACACAATTTGGAAAGGAAATTAGGAATAAATTTAGGAAGTTTAACGTTACTCATAAAAAAATCATTTATTTTTTTAAAAAAATACAGTCAATTTATTAATGGATTAGAGTATATCAATTTAAATATCTGATATAATTATTTGAATTCAATTATTTATTTATTTTATTTGAAATCTTCAATTAATTTTGTTTACACGTCCTGCAAAATGGGATGCCTTTGTAATCAACTTATTTTTATTTTTAATTTTTAAAAGTTAGGGGTAGTTTGTTTTTTCCACTTAAAATTTAATGGGTCAGAATCATAATTATTAAGTTATTTTGTTTGTTTTTTAAATGATCAAATAACTTTAAAATACCAAAAAACAACTTAAAATAAAAAATAAAAAATCATGATTTTTCACTTAATAGCAAATCACTGTAATGCAATTCAAAATCTACTCTTCTGATACTATCCCCCATATATAACATATTTCCAATTTCATTATAATTGTATATGGTAAAGAAATCTTTATTTTAATATATTGCTTATTTTAAATAGGTTTAAAAATAAAAAGAATCATAATCACTTCTCATATTGGTGTTTAATATCAATACTTTATTATGATATTTGGGTAATGTATTTATATATTATTTTTTAGAGTGTTTTGTGTGAGTTTCCGTGTGCCCCTTTTTATTTTTTGAAAAAAAAAATATTCTTTTCTTAGTAAAAACGAAGTTTATTTGTAATCAAAGAAGAAGATTATGATCATATGTGTTAATATATAATAATTATTTTTAGATTGTTTTTATTTCATATTATATGTATAATTGTTTAACATGAGTATAAATGTAAAATTACTTAGTTTCAGACAATTTTACTTTTAAAAAATAAACGTGTTGACAATACATTCAGATGAGAGAAAAAAAAAAACATATCATTCTTGTTCAGATTTCAATCCCTATTCAGTTAAAAAAAAAGTTGATTAAATAAAGTCTAATTCTAGCTCCAATCTTTTAATTTTCCATGTGAACTGAAATTCCCTTTATAAATGGGCCATATATGAGTTAGAGTGACACGTGTAGAGAAATGGGATGATAATCTTTTGTTTGGAGTTGTGCATTACAGAGTTTGCGGTTACATGTAAGAAAATTGTAGGACTGAAGAGTGGACGAGTATCGGGAAGGCTGGTCTACGTGTGCGAAATTTGACGTATAAAAAGTAAAAACAAATCAACTCCTTCTTCTTTTTACAATTTACCATTGCTCCCTTGTCTCCTCCTCTATTTCATCATCATCATCATCATCGCCTTTTTATTATTCACTGCATTTTATTTATCAATAATGATATTTTTGTCTAAATACAGTGTTTAAATGATGCGTATCTTTGATTTTCTTGTAATATAATTACATAATTATATTTTAGAAATATCATATCATTTAGACTCCAAATTTAGATAAAGTAGCATTACTCTTTATTTATCTAAAAAATAATTATATATAGCCTCAGGGGCGTAGCTCAATTGGTAGATGAAGCTTGGAGTTTAGGTAAATGACTCTCAAATCATTATATAGGAGCATGAAAATATGACTCGCTAATGTAAGGTTCAAAACAATTCATTGTAGTAAATCAAATAGTTTTTTTTTTAATTATTAATATAAATCGAAGTGACGTAAGGATGATGACATATCCCTACACCGACTTCATCTCGATACAATCAAATAGTTTTAGAAAACAAGGCATGTAATTACGAGATTTTGAGATTTTGAGAACAACTTAATGAAGACGTATTATGTTTTGCATGGGAGTTGGCATGAAACATATGATGATGGTCAAAATTACTTTAAACGGTACTCTATATTTTTGTATAATCTAGTAATAACAATGTGTTCTAAATTTCTACCAAGTGTTGAGGTTCAAAATTCAATTTATTTCTCTCAAGTTAAAATATATGTGCTCCGATATTGCCCTAATAATATGATTTGTTCATCCAAATTGTAAGTATACTGAGTTACTGACCATTCAAGATTTAAAAATAAACTTTTACGATAAATACTCTTTCTAATACCAATAATAATCTTATAAAAATTACTTTGTTTATTTTACTAAAAGCACCCAATTAGATTTTTAGAACATCAAATTTTAAGTTTGAACAACTTTTTAGAGGCCTTCTCTTTGTTATTTGTTTTTACGAAAAGTTGAAAACCCTAATTCTAACTAAATAAGGTCCAGTTTGTCATTATTTCCCAAGCTGCTTTTGGGGCCAAAAGTGATTCTGGACTATTGATAGAATATTTGGTAAAATTTCAGAGAAGTACTTTTGGACACTTTTAGCTTCTCTCAACTAAGCTTTTGAGAAGCTACAATTTGTAGCTTTTGGAAATTAGCTTCCTGGGAAAGTAATTTTGAAAACGCGTTACAGTGCAATTTTAAATGAATTTTTACCAAACTTCCTATTTTATCCCTTGCCTTTCATGAAAATGCGCAACAACGCAATTTTTAATGAATTTGCACACTGAATGAACATGAACATGCTAATAAATTAATATTCCAAGTGGATTTATTTACACACCGCATGATATATATTATTAAATTTTAGTCAAGAATAGTGGTTAGTGGTTATATCATATATATATATATATATATATATGTACATGCATCTAAGGATTTTTTTAATATTTATATAAAACAACAAAATTATTTATTATTATTATATTTTGTAGAAAAGGAGAAATTATTATTATTATTATTATTATTATTATTTTAGTTCTAAATATTAACCTTCATTTTTAATTATTAAAATCCCTGTAAAAAAATTATGTTAAAGTTCACCGGAGAATTATAGTACGTGGACAAGTTATGGTGGATAAATTTCATTACAACTATGTCCTTTTAGTAATTTTACATGGTCACAACACTTTTTACTTCTAATTTATCAAATATATTAAAATTGCTTTTGATCTCATAGCACTTTTATAAATCAGTTTATTAAATACTCAGTTGATTCTTTCCACAGCAAATCCAAAAGCAATCCCCCCTCCCCACCCCCGCCGCAGCAGCTTCTAACTCCCAGTAAATCTAAAAGCAATTCCCCTACAACATAAGAATACCAAACTAGGCTAAGTTTGGTAGACAATAAGTTTAGTTGATGTAAAGGCAGATGTGATGTGCTTTTCTATTTCATTGATGACATCAGCAGCATTTTTCAATGATGGCATCAGCAGTATAGTCACAATTGTCTGCTCGTACTATGGTAATATTTGAAATTAGACTTTCAATTTTATTTTTTTTTTGAAATTAGGGTTTAACACACACTATATTTTCTAATTAAATCATATTAACCTAATTAATCATTCTGTTTGTATTTTTTTTTTCCGGTACAAATCAGTTTCGGGTTGGGCACTCAAATAATAAATACATTATATTTGGTTGCTGGGGAACAAGTTAGCTTTTAGGTCTTTCTTTTTGTGCATGCTAAGAGCATTTTTTTTTTAATTTCTATCGGTTGACGGTGGCACTTCGGTATTTATTTTGAATATGGATTCACTCCGACAAATAAAGGAACATGTATATTATCATCTCAAATATAATTATTTAAAGAAAAAAAATATTTATTCATTTTATGATCAATCACATAAAACATTTATCTTACTCCCTCCTTTTTTATTTTAGAATTAAATGAGTTGTATTTGTATCGGTGGAAAATAGTTAGAAACCCATCTTTATACTCTCTACAAATATTTTTATCACATCTGTTTTATAATAAAGTTAAATAATTGTATTTGGGATTTTTTTTTTCTACCTCATTATCTACTAATCCCAAGTGGTATGAAATTTTCTATAAATACATAAGAGTATCGAAGATATTCTAATGTCTAATGACAATGTTTGATAAAGATATTGAAATATCATTAAATACAACTCACATAAAAAAACTTTAGATAAAACATACTCACGTGATCTTGTCAAATGAATATATATATTTAATGGTATGGATGATTGGATTAAAAAAGAAATTAGAATTTTTATGATATGGGACACCATAAACGATATAACATTTTTGTTGAGCTTTGAAATACAAATATTTTTGAGTGAACACATAAGTAATTAATTATAAATTTAATCCATTAAAATTGTTGTTGTTTATTAAATCCACTGACATTTCCATCGTGTTTGGAATAAAAATCATTCCCATATTCATTGTTCAAAAAAATGCTACAATTTAAATTTGAAACTACGCTCTAAATTGAAAAAGAACATTTAATCATTACAATTTTTTACTTTTTAAAGCCGAGATAGAAACCTTCTACGGATTGACATAATAAAAGCCACTATTGATACCACATGTTCATATCAACATAATAAAAGTTCAAATATTTAACTCATGCTAATATTTTATTTTTATCACATCTACAATAATTATTATAGATTTTTTAAAGATTTGAATTGACACAAAATTAAAGAACACATGCTTTGTATTATTAAATATGCAACTTGCCAAAAATCCTTACGTATCCGGCCATAATTTGTTTCCCAGTTACTTTTTTGTCTTGTCTTTTTGGTAAGAAATCAATTTCTATAAACAAGGTTTAGAATACGATAAAATCAACTATTATTACCCGGACAAACATAAAACTCGAACCTTTAACACAAAAAGGGCAAAAAAGTGGCAAAAGATCATAAGATCATGCAAAATAAAATGTAGAGAGTGTATAAGATGTTAAAATATAAAAAAAAATGAAGATTGTGGAGAACATAGAAAATGACGAAAAAAGAAAAAAGAAAAGAGAAATTGCTGAATTGACCGAAACTCAGCATTCAGCAAAGCAAGTGAACCACAAAAAGAGAGGGGCAATTCGGTCAGAATGGGTACTTTACTGGGTCAACCGAACATGCTTCTCCTTACCAAACAGACAAACTGTGGGGGTAAACTTCAAACTTGTCAAACTATATATATATATATATAATTTATAATTTATAATTTATTCAAGCAATTTATAAATATTATATTTATCCATTTCTCATCAATGTTTGGAGAGCTTTCCTCTCTTCACGCGCTCGCTCCTCACTCCAGTGGTATTCGCATAAAATACCTCGATTAGTACCGTCTCCCGTGCAATACTAATGTTATATTTGGTATAAAAAATAATAAAATATTATATTTGACACATCATTTTAATATTGTATTTCAATATAAATTTTATTTATATTTGTTTTTTAATTTTTTAATTATTTAAAATTATAAACGCCAATAAATACAACCAATGCATTTGTTAGCATTCAACGAATGTATGGAATATTTTATTAGAATTATTTCAATCTCAATTTTCCCTATCAAATTTGTTAAATTTTTATTATTTAAAATTTGAAAAGTCAACAAATGCGGCTGCATTTCTTGATGTGTAAAATTTGACAAATGTTATACATTTTACTAAATTTAGAACAAAGTATAGTAAATACCAAATTTGACACAGCTTTTAGTACTATATTTAAATAAATTTTTTTACTTTGTACTAAATTATAGCATTGGTATAATAATTTAGTATTGCATTGAAGATGTTCTAATATTAAATAGAAAATGAAATGAAATGTTAATGATATTACACTATTTAAGCTAATAATTTCATTAAAATCATTTGAAATTTTAATTTAATAAGAAAGTAAGAAACCAGAGAAAATGTAAGCGTGAATGCACGCGCTAAGATTGCGGCTGGTACGGCGAGCTATTAACTATGACTTATTATCTTCTAACAAGCCTGAAACAGTAAAAAACTAAAAACTATGGGGGTCAAAGTGTAAAATCGGAAAAATGTTTGTCTAAATAAAATGGTTTCTTTCTCTCTGGTTGGATCAATCCGTTTCTTTTTGGGCTTAAAAGGGAAAAAAATAAATAAATAAAAAATGAAATAATTTTCCTTCAAAGAGAAACAAAAGAAAAGGAAATTAAAAAAATAAAATAAAATAAAAGAAACTCGGCTGCTCTGTACACCAAAACCAGAGAAGAGTCTCTCTCCCTCTCCCTCTCTGCTAATTGATTCCAGCTATAGAGATCGCACCAGAACAATCCGAAAAAACTCTAACCCTGATTTTCAATCAAATTTTCACCAAAGATCCTGGTGTTGGAATACTTCGATTGTTTTGAAATCAGGACCCTTTATTTTTTTTTTTGGTGTTGAAAATTGCAGATTCGTGATCGGGTTCGATTCCGATCGAATTAGTGTAAATCCTTGGTGGGTTTTGGGTGGTGATAAATGGGTCGGGGAGATATTCGGGTGGGTGGAGATGTAGAGATGGATTTGGGGGCTTGATTGGGCGGGTGTTTGTTCTGTAGATGATTAGTGTAGGTAATAGGGATGCTAATAAGGGGTTAGGGTTAGGGTTAGGGTTGGTTGGTGGAGGGAGAGAGATGGAGGAGACGGAGCTTGAAGAAGGAGAGGCTTGCTCGTATAACAATGACAACGATGATTATGATGGCAGCGTCGACCCTGATATTGCTCTCTCTTATATTGTAAGAGTTTTTTTCTTCTATAGTTTTTTTCTTAAAAAAAAATTCGTTGATCTTTTCTCTGTGTAACTTTTGCTTTTGAGTGTGTTTATTGTTCTGGGGTTTGACTCTTGGGCTTGTTTTCAGATCCAA
Organism: Dipteronia sinensis; assembly: GCA_033220585.1. Taxonomy (NCBI): domain Eukaryota; kingdom Viridiplantae; phylum Streptophyta; class Magnoliopsida; order Sapindales; family Sapindaceae; genus Dipteronia; species Dipteronia sinensis. Next base: position 40,789,112 of record CM065643.1, read on the forward strand.
GCTGCTTTGGTTGTGAGTTATTTAAAACTAATTGTTTGCAATGTTAAGTGTAGTGAGTTGTAAATGAATAGTTTGTGCTGGTCTTGTATATGCCTAGATAATTGAATTGTTTGTCCATTAAAAGGAATAACATTCAGTATTGTTGTTTTCTTGGCTATGCAAGTGTAAACATTGTTTCCTGATTTCAGTTTGGTATGAAATATGTGAGGAGGAACGTATCTCTTTAGCAGATTAGGGAAAGCGTAACTATTATTTAGATATGTTAAATTTATGTGAACCACTGGATTATCTTCTGCAAAATATCTTATGGCAATAAATGAGATGGTTTCCAGTTTGTGAACCCTTAATTATGATTCGTGATGAAGCTTTTGTGTAGTGTCTTGTTGACTTTTGGGTTTTAAGCCACCTAGTACGAATTGCATTGTGGAAATTGTGTCTTTACAGTTGAGCCCTTGAAGTTTGCTTATGGAAATTTTGGGCATGTTATTGTAACTTTTTGAATTTGGAACCTGGGAATTAAGAGTCGTATCAGCTCCACTTATAGTATGATCAAGTGGCTTATAGCTTTATGGAACAAGCCGTGAGTGCATCATAGTAAAATAAATGTATCTCAACTTTACTAATTTGCTATCCACCATCTTAGAGATTTCATTTTCTGTTCTAATAATCAGTTCACGCCTCCTTAAATGTTTTCAGTGTTTTGTTATCACATCTTAATCGCTATATATTATTCTTGAAGGATGAGAAGCTTCAAGATGTTTTGGGACATTTTCAAAAAGATTTTGAAGGTGGAGTTTCAGCAGAGAATTTGGGTAAGTTAAAACACAGTGGAATTACCGTGTCATTAAATTGGATTATTTGCTCCCAAACTGATGATTCGGGTTTGGTTACTTACCCACAGGGTCAAAATTTGGTGGGTATGGTTCATTTTTACCAACCTATCAGCGGTCACCCGTTTGGTCTCATCCAAGGACTCCGCCAAAAGTGCAGAACAGTAATGTCCCTAGATCTCCTAATAATATGCAGTCAGAGGTAATCTCATTTATTTATGAATGTATATTATTGTCATCTTATATATGACTTGATTTTGGTTGATCGAGTACTTATATACTTCAGCACTTTAATTCTGTTGCCCAAACAGGGCGGCCGTCGTAACTGCACAGTTTCTTCAACTGCACCTCAGCCGTTGAGACCTGGACCTGCTTCTTGTGCTACATCACTGCCTGCTTCAAAGGCATCATCAAACTATGATTCAGTTAAGGAAGAAGTATCGATGCCATTCTCACGTACTGAGGAATACGCTTGTAGACATGTAACTGTGAATAGGAAAAATTTATCAGACCAAAAAACTCTGAAGGTTCGAATTAAAGTTGGTTCTGATAACTTGTCGACACAAAAGAATGCTGCAATCTACAGTGGTCTTGGCCTTTATGTCTCACCATCGTCATCACCGGATGATAGCCCGTCGGAGAGCGAAGGAATGGATCGTGAGCCTCTGGATGCCCCACTTGCATCTCCCATGAATATTCTTAGGGTGAGTATCTTTCTGCAATTTCTTTGATGTTTTTTATAATCCTTCTCCAACTGGCTTGAAGTGATCAAATGTGTTTGTTTTATGCATGTGCTGGTGCAGGTCATGACTTGCTTTTCAGTGCCAGGGGGTTTAATATTATCGCCTCTTCCTGATTTTATGTTTCACTTGACTGAAAAGGAAAAACTTCTAAAAGATGGTAGATCTATGCCTTTCCCTAGAGGTGGCTTGGCTCGGATTTCAGTGAATGGATCTGATGCTGGAAAAGGTGATGGGAAAGTAACAGGAGAAAGGAAATCAAAGTCAGTGGAGAAGAATGATTTTTCTTCGGAATTTAAGAGTGGCAATAACAGGGATGCTCACAATGGTTTTAGTTTTCTACCAAAGAAGGAGGAGGATGTCGACACACTGGCTTGTGAGGAGCTTGTTACAGAAACCTTAAAGCTTCCACTTTTATCTAATTCATATTCTCCTGTTGACGACTTGACAAAAGGTAAAGGTAGGTCATCCGATCCATCCAGGGAGGCCTCTAAGAGTGCAATGAGGGACACTGTTTTCTCTGTAGCAAAAGAGGAGCCATTGGAGCCAATATATGCCCAAGAGACTGGCTGGGATGACAATCAGAAGGCGAAGATTTGGGAGGATAAAAAGGCCAGTTCTATGGATGATGTTTCAGTCTACCCAAGGAAGGACAGTTATAAAAGAGAGAAAAATCCGGACTCAGTCAAAGCTGATTCAGATGTAATTGCCAGCAAAGCTTTAAAAACTGAACTCGCAGATCCTCCCAAGCAGAAGCACAAACACAGAGTGACACCCCACAAACTAGATGGTATGAAGTTAGCTCCTAGGAAGGAGCATCGGTCGTCTGGTGGGAAAAAGAAATCAAAGGGAAGTCAAAGTCATGGGGGTGAGACTGCAGACGTTCCAAAGGATAGCTTGAAAGTTGCTTCTACTTTAGTACCAAAAAGTAAGAAGAATACTCATGCAGACAATTACTCGTCTAAAAGGGAAACTGAAGAAAAATTACAAAAGGATGTTGTTAAGGCTGAAGATAAGTATAGAGAATTTTTTGGGGACATTGTAGAATCTGAAAAAGAAGAGAACAGAATGAGTTTGTTGGAAATGCATTCTGAGGACAAGCCTAAGGATTATGAAGTGGTTGAGAAAAACACATCTACCATAAACAATGCATCAAAGGAAAGATCAAGCAGTAAGAAAATTGAAAAGTTTTTGACACCAGAAGCTTGTCTAAAAGCAGCTCCTCCCCCCGGAGATGGCCCCACTTCTCAAGCAACTGAAGCGACTACCGCGCCGGTGGTGATAAAAGAAAATTGGGTATGTTGTGACAAGTGTCAGAAATGGCGGCTCCTTCCACTTGTTACTAATCCTGATAGCCTACCTGAGAAGTGGTTATGTAGCATGATTACCTGGCTGTAAGTTCTATTCTAGCAGCATTTTAACAAATTATATTTGTGACATAAATTGGATTATGGTTCAGGAATCTGGATGAATTGAAAGATAATATTTTTTTAGAACCGTGTTGACAAATTGTGGATATGCGAAAACTAGAATTTGTATTTTATGTTTAAGTTGATATCTGAGAAAAGTTAAATTATTATAAATACCTCTTTCACGCTTTTCTGAAGTCTAATATTTCTATCTTGATATGTTTCTAGGCCTGGAATGAACCGGTGCAGTGTTGGCGAAGAGGAAACGACAAAAGCTTTTATGGCATTGTACCATGTCCCTGTTCTAGAGAGTCAAAATAACCTGCATGTCAATCCTCCTGGTGTTATATCCAGAGTAAACTTGGCTGATGTTCGACACCCTGACCAAAATAATGAAAATTATGGTTCACGTTTCCTGCCCCATGGTGGAAAGAAGAAACACGGTTTAAAAGAGGTATCCAGCATAACCAATAAAGATGGATCAGCTCAGTTGTCAAACTCTATGAAGAAGAGCATCCAAGCATCAGTGAGAAGTGGAAGCTTAAATGATGTGAGCCAGTCCCCAGTGGTAAGTGAACAAGATTTCCGGCAGCTAAGCAAATCTAGTGACTTACCTGAGGAGAAACACAAATATAAGCATAAAGAGAAGCATAAAGTACTGGATCACAATTCCGATGGAGGTACTGCTTTAGAAAAGATAAACAGATTTATTGTGTGCTTGTAATTTCCCATATCTTGTTATATGTAATGTTCTCCTTTGATGAAAAATGTGCATAGGTGAGACTAAGAGTTCAAAGATGAAAAGCAAAAGGGAATCTGATCAAGAAAGTTTTAGAGCTTCCAAGAAGCTGAAGGCTGAAGGTCATAATTTTGCTGATGAAGATTGGACACCTGACCGTGACGGGGCCCCAGGGAAGGGTGGTCCAAGTTTGAGTAACGGTTTGCCAACTACATCAGTTGGGAAAGACCGGATTAGGTATAGTGACCATTATTCTAAGGATTCAAAATCTGATACCAAAGACAGGTCGCAAGTTTCTGCTAAAAAACTGAAAGACAAAGTTAAGGTTTCCTCGGATGATGCTGCTGCAAGAAAGAGGAAAATGAAGGACGGTCATGATATTGAATCTCTTCCAGGTACAGGCAACCATCTCCAGGGCAGCAGAAATTTTATGGAGGAGTTCAGTGAGAATGAATACCGGAAGGAAAAGAAGGTTAGGGTATCGAAGTCTGAGGGGAAGGAATCCAGTGTAAGTAAAGGCAATAGTAAAGAAGACAACAAAGGTGGTCATGCGAAGAACAAGCAACAAGGGCAAGATCTTGGGAGCACTGTTTCTCAGCGGAGCCTCGATGGTATGGAATCTAAAAGGGATTCAGGACCTGTACAGCCATCTGTGGCGGCCACTTCCAGCTCATCTAAGGTTTCTGGTTCCCATAAAAATAAAGCTAGCTTCCATGAAGCTAAAGGCTCACCAGTGGAATCAGTTTCTTCATCTCCTATGAGAATTTCTAATTCAGATAAAGGGACATCTGCAAGAAGAATTCTAAGTGGGAAAAATGAGTCTCACGACACTGAATTCTTAGCTGTAGGCAGTTCGAGAAGATGCTCATATGGTGAAGATGATGGTGGGAGTGATAGATCCAGGACAGCAAGAAAGGAGAAAACCACAGTGGCTCAGCATGGGTCCCTTGAGTCCTCTGTTCTTGATATGCAGGATAAGAATTTATCAGGTGGTAAGGCTAAAGTACGGATTGTGCCCTCTCCGGATATAACATATCAGCCTCTTAGTAATGGTATTGCAGATTATTTAGGCCAAGATTCTCAACATCCTAGGAAACAAACAACTCTGGATGAATGCCATGCCGAGGAAAGACAGAATGACAATTGTTATGCCAACGGTGCTCGTCCAAGGAAGTCTGGAAAGGGGTCCTCTTCGCGGTCCAAAGATAAGAACCGTAGTTTGAAATCCGATTCTGTCTTTGAATTACAAGGTAATATTCCTTCCAGGGATAGTAGAAACAAGTTTCAGGAGAAGTCTGTGGTCAAGTCTGATGACACTGAGAAGAGATATGTTGATAAGAAAGACTCTGCTGGAAAATTGTCTAGTGAGAGTTGTAAAAGAGAGAGTCAATCAACTTTGGGGGGTCATGATGGTCCAGATGCTAAAGTAGATGTTATTTCTAGTCAGGACACCGCGTCAATTCCAAAGCAGAATTTGCAAGACTGCAATGGTGAAAGATCTTCAAAAACTTCCATCTCTGACAGAACAGATCAAGTGGAACTTGCCTCAGGGAGAGGGAAATCACAGTCTTTACCACCTTCTGGAGGTGTTCAAAATGAGACATTAGTTCGCTTCCCTCGAGTAGCTTCCGGGTCCCACAAAGGAAATGCATCGGATGTTTTGGCAGCCGATGTCTCTCAAGTTGATGATGCAACAAAGGTGCCAAAGCATAGTAGGAAGCCTGATCATCAGAATGGATCCCAGCACTTTAGTTCAAGACACCCCTCACAGAATGGGCACAAGATCAGGGATCTTGATGCCCCCAGTCCAGCAAGAAAGGATTCCAGTAGTCAAGCTGCTACTAATGCTTTGAAAGAAGCAAAAGATTTAAAACACTCGGCTGATCGTATTAAGGTTTTAACTTATCTTCTGTTTATTTGGTATTTATTGCTCTTGTTTCTGCACTTACTCTGAGCAAGAAGGGTTTTTATTTGCAGAACTCTGGATCAAATCATGAGAGTACAGGGCTTTACTTCGAGGCAGCCCTGAAGTTTCTTCATGGGGCCTCCCTATTAGAATCTTCGAGTATTGAGACTGCCAAACACGGAGAGATGATGCAGTCGGTGCAAATGTATAGTAGTACCGCAAAACTCTGCGAGTAAGTCCAAAGCTATTTTTTAAACAATCAGTACATGTTCCTGTTTTTGTTCAATAAAACAGTTGGTCAAAAGATATAGCTGTATGCCTGTATAAAGTTATAGATGTAAGTCAATACGTATGTGGCAAACTTGTATTGTTTTCTTATTTATTTTTTATGAATAGTTGTGGATATCTGAGATATTGCTCCTTTTTTCATCCAAGTGGTTTTGAGGAGATTTGCCTCTTATTATGTTTATTTTAAGTAAACTTAAAACCTGGTTTTGTTTTCCTATTCAAGTAAACTGTTGTATACAGCAGGAGTATGAATCCCGATACTGGAAATGTATTTACTTTTGTATGGATATCAAAATCTATTTTCTGGTTTGAATTGAAATTGCCACTCCACCTCCTATGGTTTACCTTTTAGTCGTTATCTTGTTATACCTTGTGTTAAACCGACTTTGGTTTCATTGAAACTTTGAATAAGGAATTTATTTCCTTTTATCTCATGTGTTCTTTTGCCCTTAGTGTTTAATATTCTTTAATTGTGGCTCCAACACATTTATCCTTTCTATTTAGGTATTGAGCTGAAACTTTGTATGATACTGAACGACAGGTCGAATTTATGCTGTGAAGCTTTGTGGGAATTGTGTGATTATATCCCGAATGATGTTTGAGGAAGAGCAATAATGTTGAATTTTCATCTCGTTTTCATGTTTGCGAAATGTGTGTTTTGGAATGTTGTTTACAGATGTTCTTTGTGAATCATATAACAGGATTCATGATCGCAGTTGTAGTACTAAGTACAATGCCTTTTCCTTGATAGTTTGATGTGTTATTATCAAATATCTTCTCAATAATGAATTTGAGGTCTAGATAAGATAATCGTTTCTGATGACATTTCTTTGTCTCTGTTAATACAAAGTCAAATTTTATTTGAGCTTTTGTAGTTAACCTTTTGATTTAAATTTAAATTTTTATTTTATTTTTTGTATTCTCAGGTTTTGTGCCCATGAATATGAGAAATCCAAAGACATGGCTGGTGCTGCACTGGCCTACAAATTGACAGAGGTGGCATATATGAGAGTAATTTATTCCTCACATAACAGTGCAAGCAGAGATCGAAATGAGTTGCAGACAGCCTTACAAATGATTCCTCCTGGTAATTTGAACAAACCCATAAAAGAATCATATCATATTCATATATACCTATATGCGGATAGAATTCTCCTGCCAGTCATCTCTGTACGTTATAATAAGAAGATATTACTAGATTGCTATTTACAGAGAACCAATGACTTTTTGGATTTTCATTGGTGCAGATTTTAACCATTAGAAAATAAGTTGATATACACTTGGTGCTTCAATTTGTAAAACTTTTGAAATGATCCCAGACTCTTATTCTCTGTTAACAGTCCTTAACATTGTTTTACTGACAATAACAAGTGTAAATTTTATGGAAATAACCACTGTGCTAATGGAGTAGCGGTAATAGTTGTAGAGATGAAATCTATAAGAATAAATTAACTTGGAGTGCCAGTTAGTCTCTGCCCTTCTGATGCATGCAGTAGAGTTATATGGTCCTACTGTCCCAGATACAATGTTGTATGGATACTCTGATCTGGTTTTTCTTGCACAACATAAACTTGGAAAGAATATTTTGTGGCCATTGTATTTTTGTGTTTTGTTCACCTAAGTTTGGAATATTGCAAGTTAGAGTGAAACGAATACGATGGTGTCTTTATAGTGATTTGTAGATTGCCATTTGTCCTTCTTTTTTCTTGTCAATTGAGAACATTATTGCTTAATTCGTGGTTGTAAATATTCTTATTAATTACAATATTAGCATTCAACAGTATAGGCATTTCTCCTTAAAATAGGGAGGGTGTGTTAAAGCCATCGCATATGGGCTCCTGTATAAGCTCTCACAAGGATTGATAATAAGTATCAATTCGGTCTTCTATAGAGATAAAAGGAAGAATATATTAACAATATTATCTTTATTCCCATCTCCGTACAAAGCATTAGCTAGGAGAAGAATTGATTTAGAAAACACAAACTTCACTGTCAGAGAGAAGGATTTTTTGTTAACAAACTGTCAGAGAGAAGCATTGTGGCATTGATGACCAACAATTGTTTTCTTTTCCCCTTTTTTTAATGTTTTGTTTCGGAGCCTGGGGCAGTGTGAGACTTAGTAGAGATTTCAGTTGATTTATAGAATTCACTGGCTCTCTGTCTTACAAATTAGGGTATGATGCTTTCTGATGCCATTGGGCTATTTTTCTGGGTTTTTATCTTCTATCTCAGAAGAATAAAATGATGTTTCCAAAATCAGAAAGAATCTTCAAAAGTTTAATTTTCTCCTTAATGAATGTAATTGACATTTATTTTCTTGTTAATTTTGGATTACTTAAAAGTTTCCCAAAGTTAGTAGATACATTGTTATCCATTATTTTTTTGGCTAGTAGATGGGTTTTCAAAACATCAAGATGTATTTTGATACTTGAAATGGCTTGTCTAAGACAATAGTATTGAGATAAAATGTGTCCCGGAAAAGTGCTCTATAAGCTAAAGTCCTCTGATATTGATACATTGTTAGTGGATACTTTTGCTTCGCATGGACTCCTTAAACCACATTTTATTTTTTTTCTTTATCCTTCATTTTATATTATAAGTTTTATTTAATTACCCAGCTATAAGCTGTTCTGGTTTTAAATGACAATGAGTGTGGCAACCTTCTTTGTTCTTGACATGATAGTTTTCCTGTTGTTACGGCTTATCAGGTGAGTCTCCTTCTTCTTCTGCCTCTGATGTTGATAACGTAAACCAACCAACAACTGTGGACAAGGCTGCCTTACCTAAAGGTGTTAGCTCTCCCCAAGTAGCTGGAAATCATGTCATTGCTGCCCGACACCGTCCCAACTTCACTCGGTTGCTCAATTTTGTAAGTATGGTTACGTTTTCTTTAGTTACTTTTAATTCTACCTTTGCAACAGTTCCGTCAAAGAAGATGGCCTTTGGAGTGGTAATAGTCTCTGGAATTATGTTTGATACAGTATTTCAGTTGGATAGTTTTTTTGTGGGGGAAAGCCTGGCGCATTGGATATCTCATAAATAACACATCTTTCCTTGCATCCCTTACTCAAAAGCATCCTGACAATTACTCTCTATTTTCCCTGTCTGTTATGTTTACATTGCATTGCCCACATTTCCGATGTGTCAAGCACATTAAATTTGCTCATGAAAGTGAAGGTGGTTATCTTACTGACAGATTCCCACGCGACATTATATCCTCCTTAGCTATCTTTACATAGAAGTAAGCAATAATTAACATATCAAACATGATGGGTTACAGGCGCAGGATGTAAATTTTGCCATGGAAGCTTCAAGAAAATCCCGGAATGCTTTTGCAGCTGCTAATGTAAGCTTGGGAGAGGCCCAACACAGAGAAGGTATATCTTCCATCAAAAGGGCTCTTGATTTTAACTTCCAAGACGTAGAGGGGTTACTTCGTCTGGTACGGCTGGCAATGGAGGCTATTGGTCGTTAAAATTGAGCTTGAGTGTTCATGGGGATTATGTAAACCCTTGGAATGGAAGAGTTTTGTTCTGTCGGTGCATCCATGGGTATCAAGCCTGAAGTAGAAGAGGCTACCTTGGTTTCCTTACTGCTCCACGTAATACTTACATTGAGAAACCAGTTTTCACCAACTCAACAACACTGCTCTTTGTAGATGTGTGCAGTATCAGATTGATTTGGAATTTTCATTAATTATTCTTTGAGGCTTCAGCTGCTTTCTGACACTTAACGAGGACCCACCCTGTGGATTTCCTTCTCAGGATTGGTATTCAGGAATTGTGATTGTACTACTAAATTGATTATATGATCGAGCAACAGGCTGATTCATGATTCCACAAGATTGTGGTTGAAGATATAATGTATGTATAAATATAGAATCAAATTATAGATGGAGTGGGGTGGCATGAGTCTTATAACAGAGGTTGCCTTCTCTTTGGCCTCTTTCCTAGAGGGGTTATGAGTTTTTCTGTCTTTCTAATTTGTTTTCTATTAACCTGGAGAAATCTTGGGATGGGAATTGCTAAAAAGCATGATCTCACTTTCTCCAGCAGAGACTGCATTACCATCTTGATGCGAACAATGTAAACAGAGCAAAAGATATGGCAGTCTCAGGTATGATAGTACTACCTTTTCATCCAAAGACCAAGATTTTTATTTTGTTGTTTATCCATTAATTCAATTGTATTATTGTGTCTGTGCAGGTTCTTTTTACAACTTTTGTAACAATTCTTAGTTTGTTGTTGATAGAGAAGTAGGAAGTTGTTAGCAAAATTGTATGGTGGAGAATAAAATACTACTATAAGTATGTAGCTTCCTTCAATAAGATCACCTGAGCTTCCTTCCTTGTAAGGTATGTAGATGTTTTATTCTTGGTGATGGCGTTTGTTTTGACTGAGCATCATTTTCTGTATTTAGTTGCCTGAATCTAACCGCGCTGTTGTTTGCTTTTGGTGCAGTGGCTACTTATGTACATAAATATATCATTGAATTATGGCAACTGCGCAAGATTTTTATTTGCAACGTGTCTTTTACTACACCATCAGCATGCATGTATGCATATAGGTATAGGTAAAGCTACTCTTCCAACCTTCCTTTTAAACTCGGTGGATTATGAAGATTTGGTATATCTATTTATGTCTTATGGAATGATGGTTTCTCATATAAGCGAAACAAATTTATAGATGATAGTCAGAAGTATTTATGTGCCTATCAAAATTGAAATAGAGGATTTTTGGTTTCAGATTCCAGGTTGATGAGCATTTGGGGCAGTTGGACTTACCAGAAAGCACATGCCATAAATGTATCGACCTCATGGAGACCAAGCTCCCTTTATTTTTCTCTTACATATATATACACTATATGTATACAGTCACTAGAATTAGATTTATACCAATTTTATACAAGTCAGTGATGATGATAAAATTTTGATCCCTCTCATTCTAGCTCTCACCTAGTTTGCTAAATGTACAGTAGCAGCAACACTTATTTTAATAAATATTGTATCCCATTGGTTATATAAATTTGCTCTATCACTTAAAAAAGAATTTGAGCAAGATTCTTGAAGCTGTTAAGTTGATGGTAATCATGTCTAAATGGGATATTCAAAGCTTCTTGTATTTATAAATGCTTAACCTTGAATTGAATCAAGATTTTTAAAATTAAAACTAGAGTAAATTATCATATTTACCAATTATTATATGATTAGATTTTCAATAATGTTATTTTGTTAAAATTTGGTGTCTAATTGTATTAGATTTGTGTAATTTAAATGAATAGATTAAAGTGCTGCCACATCATTTGGACACTAACAAATTTGGATACAATTTCTCTTAGATTTTTGTATTAAAAAGGAAAGTCAAAGGAGAGACTAGTTTTTTCTCTATGACAAAGTATACAAGTGCTTTTAAGTTTTAACTATTGGATTGTAACGACCGACCTTGGCAGTAATTACTTGTATAAATTCCACTATTGGATTTTTATGTGAAGCATTTCTCCCTTGAATATAAAAAAACATCCATTTTAAAGAGAATAGGTGACAGAATATACTCAGTTTCCTTTCCATACGCATAACCTATTCTTTCAGGGCCAGCCAAACAGAACTGGACTGATTATAAAGCATACTACATAACAAAGTAGAATAAAGGCCTATAAGCGTCACTAGCTTAAAAACCAATCATGTTGCTATTAATTTTTTTTTGACTCCAATAAAAATAAAAAGAGTGATTGACAAAACTGACTGAGCCAAAGTTAACAAAAATATCTCCAGTCCTGGTATCGACTTCTTCCTAATGTCATCAGTAAAGAAGACACCAAAACTACACAGCATTTACACCACTAGTCAATTCCCAAGAAACCTCTCTAGCTCTACACCCTTCATTTAGGCCAAATACCTAAACGTGTTTGGGTTCTCCTTGTCCCTCTCCAGATAATCTCGGCTGATCAAATCTTCCATGCGCTTCTTGATAGCTTTAATATCAGGCTGCACAACATCCCAACTCATATCAATTTAGTAATGCTGTTGAGAGGTTTTATTACTTTTAACAATTAAAATACAAAAGAGCAACATTGAATACCTTGAACATACGGCTCAACTGCTCAACACACTCTGAAACTAACTGTTGACGGTCCAAAACTTTGCGACTCTTCATTATGCGCACAATTGCAGCATCAATGGCATATCGTCTATCTTTGTCTACGTCTTCAACAATTTTCTTCCTTTCATCAACCGGTGGGAGTGGGATCTACACTCAAATCAACAATGTCATGTATTTATACTCTCTAATATGAAATATTGATTCGAGTTTGTGTTTACCAAAAGAACATATCAGCCCAAGAAGCCATCCTTAATAACAAAACCAAGCCAAGAAGGAAACACCGTAGAAGAAGAAGCGACAAAGGGGAAAGAGATAAATAGTCTTACGTATCAAAACAATCTCTGACCTTAATCCTCCTCATTCTGTCAGAAAACTTGGAGTTGAACTCAAAGTAGTCATTTTGAGAGATGGTTTTTGTGTTTGGCTCCTTAATAAGGATCTTATACTTTGCACATGATAGGGAATGGAGCAATCTAACCAAGTCATCATGAGTCAAGTTCAGCTGGCTCATGACCTCTGAATAGCTCAATCTATCCGGAGAATTAAAAAGGAGCAAGGTTGCAGCCTGTAAAATAAATACATCAAAATTTAAAATCCAACATTTCATCCAAAACCCCCATAAAAGTAGAGTTCTCTTTAAAGCATTACCTGATATGTTGACACAATTAACTCAATAGTTTTTTGCCCAAACTTGCCATTGACATTGCACTGGCCCAATGAGTATATCCATGTAAGTTTTCTGTGTTTTGTTTTTGTTTCATAAAATCCCTTAAAAACTTCAACACACTTGACCTGAAACAATAACATTGCAAATTCTGATAATAGTTTTTTTTTTATCTTTTCCAAAAAGGAAACAGCCAACTGCCTTCTTCACACTAATTTGTATTAATAGAGACAATTTAATATTCCCACTATCTCAAAGAACAGAAGTGATTACCATCTCCAAGGGAAGATTAAGATCAGATGATTTATAACTCGGCCAGAACCCAGTGGTGAGAACAGTGACTGATAAATCAATCCCAGGGTTTGCATTCGAGTTATTGCTCAGATATTCCACAAAGCTGGTCTGATTTTCCCTTGCCAAAGTCAAATCTGTAACCTGGAAAAAAAGATGCCACTTGAAACCAAAATACAATAACGGGAAGGATTAAAAAAACTTAGCACAAAAACCCAGGCCAACTGACCATCCTCTCCATCTTTACAGTAAACTGTCCACCACACTGCTGCTTCAGTTTTGTGAGAATACTCCTTTCATGATCATCATTAGCACTCCGATCAAACAGTAGCCGCCGAGCAAGCTTCTTCCTGCATTCAGCAGCCAGACAATATAAATAATAACCAATTGTAAAGAAAACAAATGAATTGATACACATAAAAAATTTAGCTTTGTCATACTACAAACAAAAAAAGGTTACCAAAACAATAGACTATTGGATTTTACCTGTAGAATTCGGCAAAAAGGTCTTTGTCACTGATATAAGCAAGCAGCTTAACTACCTGCAGAAACCAAGCCGTCAGTGATGGTGCACCACAAAATAAAACACAATTTACTAAAAGTACCTTTTCAAGTGTTTCTTCAATAGCTTCATCACCCATTTTGTCACCTCCCCCCTTCTTGAGGATATTATCACAGAATGTTGCTAGTAGTTCTGAACTTGAACTGCCACCAACAGTTTTATTGCAAAATATATCAAAAGCCTCTTTTAGGGCCTATTGGACAACCAAAGAAAAGAGAGCTTTAGATAGAGATACAGTGAGATCTAAATAACTGTTAGAGCTGTTTTGAGTTTTGGAAAAAGTAATAACCGTTACAACTTGTACACCACAAACCTTGTGAAACAATGTATGGTTCAGAAAATAATTAGTGACATATTCCGTATATTTGTCATGCAACTCGATTATTTTTCTGATAAGGACCTGAAATCAGGCAACAAAGTCAATTTTTGACATTTGCAACAAACTTCAAGAGAATCCAAGTGTAAGAGACAAGACATTTACCTGTTCCTGCACTGCATGTCCAGCCTGTGTGAGCAGAAAACTATCAGCACTTAGCACCACAATCGACAAAACATAAGCACATGTATGTGTGGCATTCAACTAAGCTATATCGATTGGAAAAAGTAAAATGATACATGTGCAAACATGTACGTCTAAGATATAAAACCTCCCCCTTCTGTTATATTTTCTTCCATTCTTTTTTTCCCTTTTCTATATTGTTCCATTTGTTTAATCTGTTTTCTCTATTGGTTTCACAGAAGGGGGACCAGCTGGGGCATGTTTTGTTTTGTTTCCCGATGGAAGGGACTTGGTCAAATAAACTACAAACTGCATCTACTCAGGGAATTCCCCAGAATAATCATTTATTGCTGCTGCAACGAATACATCCTGGAATAGAGTTCCCTGGTCAAAACAGAATCACAACACGGTGGCCAAAAGGAAAAAGTCTAATTTTATTTTATTTTATTTTACAAAAATAAAATCAAGAAGCTTACAAAACTTATGTGGCAAATCAAGTATCATCTCCTGCTAAGGATTAAATTTTGTTACAGCAATAAAAATAAAAAATTCTAATAAGAAGCTTACATGGTTCATCGCAGCATCCTCAGCCTGTTGTACCAAAACAGTACCTTCAGCAGTAATATGCTGCAACATAAAAATTCTCAGAAAGTACCAGCAATATGAAAACTATAACAGGTAAGAGAAGAACTATAATAGTAGACCAAAATTTGAGTATAAAATAACCAACCTGTTTGAATACATTAGCCACTGGTTTCAAGCCATTAGGTATTTCATGGTAAAGTCTGCACCACAAAGAAAGATCCTCCACCTAGCACAGCATAAAAAATGTATTATTATTACTTGCTGATGATAAATGTTTTGCATTACCATTGACACTACTAAACAATGAAAGAGCTTAAGCCACCTTATCATCTTTAAGTAAGGCACGGCATCCAGAATTCTCATTTTCGAATAGTTCAGTAACAAAGACCACCAACAACTCACGTTGCACTTTCTACATACAGGTCAACCAGGTCAAAAAGCTTAAATTAGGATGTAACAGTCTTTACAGGAAATCAAAACAATAAAGATAATTGAATACAAAACATATCATATCACCACTTTTAAACTGCCAAAGTTCTCTTTCTAGACAGCTTAATAAAAATAAGAAAGGAACAATAACCCTCACAAAAAATAAGAGTGCATCCTGTAGTACTATGTCACAAGCAAATGAAAGCATTTTGTTCAAATTACCTACATGCGTCACAAGATCTTTCCAAAAATTTCACAATGTGTATAAATAATTTCTTATTTCAGAAAACTGTAAACTACACTTAAAAACACCTTTATATATTTAAACTAACCTCAACTAACTTTGGCTTGCTGCTTGAATGCAGATAATGAGACACTCTATCCCTTTCTTTCTCCACGCATTCCTTAGACTGCAATTCATAAGAAATATAAGACGCAGGGCTAACCGTTGTTATTTATAATCTCATAACAAATTATAGACAAAAAGACTTGCCTTTAACATGTAATCTAGACATGTATCTTCCTGAATCCAGTTTGATGCTTTACGAGAATAGTAAGGACCAGTCTCCCGAAGCAAGTGTGCTTCAAAATCTTGTTCATAATTATCCATTTGACCCATTCCAATTTCCACATATATATCTAAAACATTCTTCAGCAGTGATCTGTCAATCTGCTCTCCCTCACGTTCTTTATCAATCTGGTAAAAAGCAATAACCCAAAACAGGAGCTCAGAAGCACATCAGGTAAGCAGCGATGGGTTTGGTCAAACCGCATTATTGAGGTTAAAAACGAGATTCTTTTATCAAATTGGTACCAACAATAGTTCAATTTTATCTGGATACAAAGGTCAAATCAGAGTGGAGGAAGTGAACTTACCAGAGTAATGATGGCATCTTTGGCATTGTCCTTTAACTCAATATAAACCTAAAAATAAGAGAATATACAAATGTCATAATAATTCACAAGAATCTAAAAAGCATCAAGAGGAAAAAAAGTCATGTAAAAATCAAGCACAGCTATAACGTCTAAGATGC
This sequence comes from Dipteronia sinensis, assembly GCA_033220585.1. NCBI lineage: Eukaryota > Viridiplantae > Streptophyta > Magnoliopsida > Sapindales > Sapindaceae > Dipteronia > Dipteronia sinensis. The sequence continues at coordinate 40,805,186 of CM065643.1, forward strand.
CATTAGAAGGATTCTTGACGAACCAGATCACGGAAACAAGTAAGCCCAACTTCGTTAAGTGGAGGAAGCGACCTCCGAGCAATGAAGTAGCGATCAAGATAATGAAAGAAGTGTGACAGCCACCTGACCATAACTTTATGATTGGCCCACCTTTTCACAAGCTCTCTTAACATAAACTCATCATGCTTTTCTCTCAAAGACGGTAATACCTAATAAAGAAAACAAGAAAGAAATAAAAAAGCATCATATGAGTAAAATCAGACAAACTGTGTAAATGTATCGATAAGGAATCTTTTCTTAAAAGAGCATTTAGCAATCGATAAAAATAATAAAAGTACCATAGGAACCCACAACAACAAATCATAAGGCTACAAACAATTGCAGAGACATCTATAATCATCTTGTGACAACAAAAACTATCAAACATCATTTACAAACAAAACTCTAGGTATGAGCTAGCAAACCTGGATCAAACCAATAAACATATCAAGTATATTAAGAGCTGTCAGTCTCTTCAAAAAAATAAAAATTTCCCTATAGAAATGGTAAAGTTCATGTTACTCTTTGACTTCACCAGAAAGCCCAATAAACCCAATAAACCAAAGGAGGAAAATCATGTATGAATCCAGTTTCCTATAAAAAGAAATTTCATATATTATCTGCATGTCCTCTAAATAGAGCAATATAACACAGATCAATGTTTATACCATCTAGAGAGATCAATCCAGAATAATACATATAAACCAGCTGGGGGGATAGGCAATGTTTTTAAAAGAGTGAGGCGGTTTGTCCTAGTGAGGTGAGGCAGCCTTGTCGCCCAAAACCCACTGTTTTGAGTCAAATGAATCTTTCTGCCACTGCCCAGAATGCACCATTTGAGGAAAACACAGCCCAAAACTTATCCCACAGCCTCATCGCCCCAATGCGGTATATGTTTAGAAAAGTCTTGAGGCACCGGCCTCAAAGCGGTGGAGGGCCGAGGCGACGTGAGGCGCGCCACAAGGCGGCTGCCTCAGCCGAGTTTTGTAACACTGGAAATAGGTGCATATTGTAACAAAACTAAGAGCAAAAAATAAGGGCAATCTTCCTCACCGTTGAAGTGATATATTCTTCAAATGCTTCCTTGTACTTGTCATACAACTGTTGAGAATAATCATGAGGAGGTTTTTGGGTGCACATATTGTAGATGGTTCTGTCAAAGAAAATAGAAATTCATATACAAAGAGAAAATAGAGCAATAAGTAAATGTATGCTTAATAGACTAGTAGACCAAAAACTGAAATAGTTACGTGTAAAGCATCATATAATCCTCCGAGCTAAATGGTGTCTCAGGTAAGCCTTCCAAGATCCTCTTCAACTTCATGATCCCTTTCTGCATGTAGTCCCATCCTTGATCCAAGTAAATAGTCTCGCGCTCCATTGTTTAAAAACTTGTCAGACAACCTGCAACCAAAATTCTATCATTCATCAGAATATTAATTTTACTTCTCTATGGATTTATTTTTCATGTGCAAAGTTGTAGTCGCTGTGAATCAAACAACAAAAAATAAAATAAAATTTCGATGACAATAATGCAAGCGCCAATAACACACAAACCCTAAGAATTTATTAGTTTTGTTTCTTGACCATCTCCGACCCGTGTTTTTGTTGCAATTTTACATTAAAATAGTACAACTTTACCCTATTTCACCGTCCCATTTCCGACCAATTTTACCGAATCTTATACTATTCTCTTTTTATTTATTTATTTATTATTATTTATCAACAAATACTCGCCTCCAACCAATCAAAACACAATTTACAATAAAAAATATATATATATATATATAAAAATAAAAAGTAAAATTTGCGACAAAGTTGCACCAAGTGAACAGTGTCCGCTGGGTTGGAGCTCCAATTTGCTGGAAATGGCGATTTGCAGCAGGGTTGAAAATCCCGATACTGGAAATGTATGTACTTTTGTTTGGATATCAAAATCTATTTTGTGGTTTGAATAGTAATTGCCACTCGACCTCCTATGGTTTACGTTTTAGTCGTTATCTTGTTAAACCGACTTTGGTTTCATTGAAACTTTGAATAAGGAATTTATTTCCTTTTATCTCATGTGTTCTTTTGCCCTTAGTGTTTAATAATCTTTAATTGTGGCTCCAACACATTTATCCTTTCTATTTAGGTATTGAGCTGAAACTTTGTATGCTGTGAAGCTTTGTGGGAATTGTGTGATTATATCCCGAATGATGTTTGAGGAAGAGCAATAATGTTGAATTTTCATCTCGTTTTCATGTTTGCTAAATGTGTGTTTTGGAATGTTGTGTTCTTTGTGAACCATATAACAGGACTAAGTACAATGCCATGCCTTTTCCTTGATAGTTTGATTTATTATTATCATATATCTTCCCATTAATGAATTTGAGGTCTAGATAAGATAATTGTTTCTGATGACATTTCTTTGTCTCTGTTAATACAAAGTCAAATTTTATTTGAGCTTTTGTAGTTAACCTTTTGATTTAAATTTAAATTTTTATTTTATTTTTTTGTGTACTCAGGTTTTGTGCCCATGAATATGAGAAATCCAAAGACATGGCTGGTGCTGCACTGGCCTACAAATTGACAGAGGTGGCATATATGAGAGTAATTTACTCCTCACATAACAGTGCAAGCAGAGATCGACATGAGTTGCAGACAGCATTACAAATGATTCCTCCTGGTAATTTGAACAAACCCATAAAAGAATCATATCATATTCATATATACCTATATGCGGATAGAATTCTCCTGCCAGTCATCTCTGTACGTTATAATAAGAAGATATTACTAGATTGCTATTTACAGAGAACCAATGACTTTTTGGATTTTCATTGGTGCAGATTTTAACCATTAGAAAATAAGTTGATATACACTTGGTGCTTCAATTTGTAAAACTTTTGAAATGATCCCAGACTCTTATTCTCTGTTAACAGTCCTTAACATTGTTTTACTGACAATAACAAGTGTAAATTTTATGGAAATAACCACTGTGCTAATGGAGTAGCGGTAATAGTTGTAGAGATGAAATCTATAAGAATAAATTAACTTGGAGTGCCAGTTAGTCTCTGCCCTTCTGATGCATGCAGTAGAGTTATATGGTCCTACTGTCCTAGATACAATGTTGTATGGATATTCTGATCTGGTTTTTCTTGCACAACATAAACTTGGAAAGAATATTTTGTGGCCATTGTATTTTTGTGTTTTGTTCACCTAAGTTTGGAATATTGCAAGTTAGAGTGAAACGAATACGATGGTGTCTTTATAGTGATTTGTAGATTGCCATTTGTCCTTCTTTTTTCTTGTCAATTGAGAACATTATTGCTTAATTCGTGGTTGTAAATATTCTTATTAATTACAATATTAGCATTCAACAGTATAGGCATTTCTCCTTAAAATAGGGAGGGTGTGTTAAAGCCATCGCATATGGGCTCCTGTATAAGCTCCCACAAGGATTGATAATAAGTATCAATTCGGTCTTCTATAGAGATAAAAGGAAGAATATATTAACAATATTATCTTTATTCCCATCTCCGTACAAAGCATTAGCTAGGAGAAGAATTGATTTAGAAAACACAAACTTCACTGTCAGAGAGAAGGATTTTTTGTTAACAAACTGTCAGAGAGAAGCATTGTGGCATTGATGACCAACAATTGTTTTCTTTTCCCCTTTTTTTAATGTTTTGTTTCGGAGCCTGAGGCAGTGTGAGACTTAGTAGAGATTTCAGTTGATTTATAGAATTTATTGGCTCTCTGTCTTCAAATTAGGGTATGATGCTTTTTGATGCCATTGGGCTATTTTCCTGGATTTTTATCTTCTCTCTCAGAAGAATAAAATGATGTTTCCAAAATCAGAAAGAATCTTCAAAAATTTAATTTCTCCTTAATGAATGTAACTGACATTTATTTTCTTGTTAATTTTGGATTACTTAAAAGTTTCCCAAAGTTAGTAGATAAATTGTTATCCATTATTTATTCATGAGATGTATCATTATTTTTTGGCTAGTAGATGGGTTTTCAAAACATCAAGATGTATTTTGATACTTGAAATGGCTTGTCTAAGACAATAGTATTGAGATAAAATGTGTCCCGGAAAAGTGCTCTATAAGCTAAAGTCCTCTGATATCGATACATTGTTAGTGGATACTTTTGCTTCGCATGGACTCCTTAAACCACATTTTATTTTTTTTCTTTATCCTCCATTTTATATTATAAGTTTTATTTAATTACCCAGCTACAAGCTGTTCTGGTTCTAAATGACACAATTAGTGTGGCAACCTTCTTTGTTCTTGACATGATAGTTTTCCTGTTGTTACAGCTTATCAGGTGAGTCTCCTTCTTCTGCCTCTGATGTTGATAACGTAAACCAACCAACAACTGTGGACAAGGCTGCCTTACCTAAAGGTGTTAGCTCTCCCCAAGTAACTGGAAATCATGTCATTGCTGCCCGAAACCGTCCCAACTTCACTCGGTTGCTCAATTTTGTAAGTATGGTTACATTTTCTTTAGTTACTTTTAATTCTACTTTTGCGACAGTTCCGTCAAAGAAGATGGCCTTTGGAGTGGTAATAGTCTCTGGAATTATGTTTGATACAGTATTTCAGTTGTATAGTTTTTTGTGGGGGAAAGCCTGGCGCATTGGATATCTCATAAATAACACATCTTTCCTTGCATCCTTTACTCAAAAGCATCCTGACAATTACTATCGATTTTCCCTGCCTGTTATGTTTACATTGCATTGCCCACATTATCGATGTGTCAAGCACATAAAATTTGCTCATGAAAGTGAAGCTGGTTATCTTACTGACAGATTCCCATGCAACATTATATCCTCCTTAGCTATCTTTACATAGAAGTAAGCAATGATTAACATATCAAACATGATGGGTTACAGACGCAGGATGTAAATTTTGCCATGGAAGCTTCAAGAAAATCACGGAATGCTTTTGCAGCTGCTAATGTAAGCTTGGGAGAGGCCCAACACAGAGAAGGTATATCTTCCATCAAAAGGGCTCTTGATTTTAACTTCCAAGACGTAGAGGGGTTACTTCGTCTGGTACGGCTGGCAATGGAGGCTATTGGTCGTTAAAATTGAGCTTGAGTGTTCATGGGGATTATGTAAACCCTTGGAATGGAAGAGTTTTGTTCTGTCTGTGCATCCATGGGTATCAAGACTGAAGTACAAAAGGCTACTGTGGTTTCTCTGCTGCTCCACGTAATACTTACATTGAGAAACCAGTTTTCACCAACTCAACAACGCTGCTCTTTGTAGATGTGTGCAGTATCAGATTGATTTGGAATTTTCATTAATTATTCTTTGAGGCTTCAGCTGCTTTCTGACACTTAACTGAGGACCAACCCTGTGGATTTCCTTCTCAGGATTGGTATTCAGGTATTGTGGTTGTACTACTAAATTGATTATATGATCGAGCAATACGCTGATTCATGATTCTACAAGATTGTGGTTGAAGATATAATGTATGTATAAATATAGAATCAAATTATAGATGGAGTGGGGTGGCATGAGTCTGATAACAGAGGTTGCCTTCTCTTTGGCCTTTTTCCTAGAGGGGTTTTCAGTTTTTCTGTCTTTCTAATTTGTTTTCTATTAACCTGGAGAAATCTTGGGATGGGAATTGCCAAAAAGTACTATGAGCATCTTGATCTGACTTTCGCCAGCAGAGACTGCATTATCATCTTGATGCGAACACTATAAACAGAGCAAAAGATATGGCAGTCTCAGGTATGATAGTACTACCTTTTCATCCAGAGACCAAGATTTTTTTTTTGTTGTTTATCCATTAATTCAATTGTCTTATTGTGTCTGTGCAGGTTCTATTTTACAACTTCTGTAACAATTCTTAGTTTGTTGTTGATAGAGAAGTAGGAAGTTGTTAGCAAAATTGTATGGTGGAGAATAAAATACTACTATAAGTATGTAGCTTCCTTCAATAAGATCACCTGAGCTTCCTTTCCTTGTAAGGTATGTAGACGATTTATTCTTGGTGATGGCGTTTGTTTTGACTGAGCATCATTTTCTGTATTTAGTTGCCTGAATATAACCTGCGCTGTTGTTTTTCTTTTGGTGCAGTGGCTACTTATGTACATAAATATATCATTGAATTATGGCAACTGCGCAAGATTTTTATTTGCAACGTGTCTTTTACTACACCATCAGCATGCATGCTTATAGGTAAAGCTACTCTTCCAACCTTCCTTTTAAACTCGGTGGATTATGAAGATTCGGTATATGAGTATATCTATTTGTGTCTTATGGAATGATGGTTTCTCATATAAGCGAAACAAATTTATAGATGATAGTTAGAAGTATTTATGTGCCTATCAAAATTGAAATGCCAACTAAATGAGGATTTTTGGTTTCAGATTCCAGGTTGATGATCATTTGGGGACAGTTGGACTTACCAGAAAGCACATGCCATAAATGTATCGACCTCATGGAGACCAAGCTCCCTTTATTTTTCTCTTACATATATATACACTATAAGTATACAGTTTGTCGATTGCTAGTCACTAGAATTAGATTTATACCAATTTTATACAAGTCAGTGATAATGATAAAATTGTGATCCCTCTCATTCTAGCTCTCACCTAGTTTGCTAAATGTACGGTAGCAGCAACATTTATTTTAATAAATATTGTATCCCATAGGTTATATAAGTTTTCTCTTTCACTTAAAAAAGAATTTGAGCAAGATTCCTGAAGCTGATGGTAATCATCTATCTAGATGGGACATTCAAAGTTTCTTGTAATTGTAATTGAATCAAGATTCTAAAAATTAAAAATCGAGTAAATTGTCATATTTACCAATTATGATATGATTAGATTTTCAATAATATTATTTTATCCAAATTTGGTATCCAAATAATGTGACAGCATTCTAATCCATTCATTTAAATTGTATTAGATTTGTATGATTTAAATGAATAAATTAAAGTGTTACCATATCATTGGACACCAACAAATTTGGACACGTAGTTTTGCATTTCTCCCTTGAATATATAAAAAGAAAACATCCATTTTAAAGAACATATACTCAGTTTCCTTTCCATACGCATAACCTATTCTTTTAGGGCCTGCCAAACAAGACTGGACTGATTATAAAGCATACTACATAACAAAGTAGAATAAAGGCCTATAAGCGTCACTAGCTTAAAAATCAATCATGTTGCTATTAATTTTTTTTTTTTTTACTCCAATAAAAATAAAAAGAGTGATTGACAAAACTGCCTGAGCCAAAGTTAACAAAAATATCTCCAGTCCTGGTATCGACTTCTTCCTAATGTCATCAGTAAAGAAGACACCAAAACTACACAGCATTTACACCACTAGTCAATTCCCAAGAAACCTCTCTAGCTCTACACCCTTCATTTAGGCCAAATACCTAAACGTGTTTGGGTTCTCCTTGTCCCTCTCCAGATAATCTCGGCTGATCAAATCTTCCATGCGCTTCTTGATAGCTTTAATATCAGGCTGCACAACATCCCAACTCATATCAATTTAGTAATGTTGTTGAGAGGTTTTATTACTTTTAACAATTAAAATACAAAAGAGCAACATTGAATACCTTGAACATACGGCTCAACTGCTCAACACACTCTGAAACTAACTGTTGATGACCCAAAACTTTGCGACTCTTCATTATGCGCACAATTGCAGCATCAATGGCATATCGTCTATCTTTGTCTACATCTTCAACAATTTTCTTCCTTTCATCAACCGGTGGGAGTGGGATCTACACTCAAATCAACAATGTCATGTATTTATACTCTCTAATATGAAATATTGATTCGAGTTTGTGTTTACCAAAAGAACATATCAGCCCAAGAAGCCATCCTTAATAACAAAACCAAGCCAAGAAGGAAACACCGTAGAAGAAGAAGCGACAAAGGGGAAAGAGATAAATAGTCTTAAGTATCAAAATAATCTCTGACCTTAATCCTCCTCATTCTGTCAGTAAACTTGGAGTTGAACTCAAAGTAGTCATTTTGAGAGATGGTTTTTGTGTTTGGCTCCTTAATAAGGATCTTATACTTTGCACATGATAGGGAATGGAGCAATCTAACCAAGTCATCATGAGTCAAGTTCAGCTGGGTCATGATCTCTGAATAGCTCAATCTATCCGAAGAATTAAAAAGCAGCAAGGTTGCAGCCTGTAAAATAAATACATCAAAATTTAAAATCAAACATTTCATCCAAACCCCCCATAAAAGTAGAGTTCTCTTTAAAGCATTACCTGATATGTTGACACAATTAATTCAATAGTTTTTTGCTCAAACTTGCCATTGACATTGCACTGGCCCAATGAGTATATCCATGTAAGTTTTCTGTGTTTTGTTTTTGTTTCATAAAATCCCTTAAAAACTTCAACACACTTGACCTGAAACAATAACATTACAAAATCAGTTAATAATTTTTTTTTTATCTTTTCCTCAAAGGAAACAGCCAACTGCCTTCTTCACACTAATTTGTATTAATAGAGACAATTTGATATTCCGACTATCTCAAAGAACAGAAGTGATTACCATCTCCAAGGGAAGATTAAGATCAGATGATTTATAACTTGGCCAGAACCCAGTGGTGAGAACAGTGACTGATAAATCAATCCCAGGGTTTGCATTCGAGTTATTGCTCAGATATTCCTCAAAGCTGGTCTGATTTTCCCTTGCCAAAGTCAAATCTGTAACCTGGAAAAAAAGTTGCCACTTGAAACCAAAATACAATAACAGGAAGGATTAAAAAACTTGGCACAAAAACCCAGGCCAACTGACCATCCCCTCCATCTTTGAGGTAAACTGTCCACCACACTGCTGCTTCAGTTTTGTGAGAATACTCCTTTCATGATCATCATTAGCACTCCGATCAAACAGTAGCCGCCGAGCAAGCTTCTTCCTGCATTCAGCAACCAGACAAAATAAATAAGCACCAATTGTAAAGAAAAAAAATGAATTGATACACATAAAAAATTTAACTTTGTCATACTATAAACTAAAAAAGGTTACCAAAACAATAGACTATTGGATTTTACCTGTAGAATTCGGCAAAAAGGTCTTTGTCACTGATATAAGCAAGCAGCTTAACTACCTGCAGAAACCAAGCACACAGTTCAAAATCAATGTTAGTGATGGTGCAACACAAAATAAAACACAATTTACTACAGTACCTTTTCAAGTGTTTCTTCAATAGCTTCATCACCCATTTTGTCACCTCCCCCCTTCTTGAGGATATTATCACAGAATGTTGCTAGCAGTTCTGAACTTGAACTGCCACCGACAGTTTTATTGCAAAATATCTCAAAAGCTTCTTTTAGGGCCTATTGGACAACCAAAGAAAAGACCGCTTTAGATAGAGATACAGTGAGATCTAAATAACCGTTAGAGCTGTTTTGAGTTTTGGAAAAAGTAATAACCATTACAACTTGTACACCACAAACCTTGTGAAACAATGTATGGTTCTGAAAACAATTAGTGACATATTCCATATATTTGTCATGCAACTCGATTATTTTTCTGATAAGGACCTGAAAATCAGGCAACAAAGTCAATTTTTGACATTTGCAACAAACTTCAAGAGAATCCAAGTGTAAGAGACAAGACATTTACCTGTTCCTGCACTGCATGTCCAGCCTGTGTGAGCAGAAAACTATCAGCACTTAGCACCACAATTCGACAAAACATAAGCACAAGTATGTGTGGCATTCAACTAAGCTAAATTGATTGGAAAAAGTAAAATGATACATGTGCAAACATGTACGTCTAAGATATAAAACCTCCCCCTTCTGTTATATTTTCTTCCATTCTTTTTTTCCCTTTTCTATATTGTTCCATTTGTTTAATCTGTTTTCTCTATTGGTTTCACAGAAGGGGGACCAGCTGGGGCATGTTTTGTTTGTTTCCCCGATGGATGGGACTTGGTCAAATAAACTACAAACTGCATCAACTCAGGGAATTCCCCAGATTAATCATTTATTGCTGCTGCAACGAATACATCTGGAATAGAGTTCCCGGGTAAAAACAGAATCACAACACGGTGGCCAAAAGGAAAAAGTCTAATTTTATTTTATTTTATTTTACAAAAATAAAATCAAGAAGCTTACAAAACTTATGTGGCAAATCAAGTATCATCTCCTGCCAAGGATTAATTTTGTTACAGCAATAAAAATAAAAAATTCTAATAAGAAGCTTACATGGTTCATCGCAGCATCCTCAGCCTGTTGTACCAATACAGTACCTTCAGCAGTAATATGCTGCAACATCAAAATTCTCAGAAAGTATCAGCAATGTGAAAAATATAACAGGTAAGAGAAGCCCTAAAATAGTAGACCAAAATTTGAGAATAAAATAACCAACCTGTTTAAATACATTAGCCACTGGTTCCAAGCCTTTAGGTATTTTATGGTAAAGTCTGTACATCCTAGAAAGATCCTCCACCTAGCACAGCATAAAAAATGTATTATTATTACTTGCTGATGATAAATGTTTTGCATTACCACTGACGCTACTAAACAATGAAAGAGCTTAAGCCACCTTATCATCTTTAAGTAAGGCACGGCATCCAGAATTCTCCTTTTCCAATAGTTCAGTAGCAAAGACCACCAACAACTCATGTTGCACTTTCTACATACAGGTCAACCAGGTCAAAAAGCTTAAATTAAAATGTAACAGTCTTTACAGGAACTCTTTTAAACAAAACATATCATATCATCACTTTTAAACTGCCAAAGTTCTCTTTCTAGACAGCTTAATAAAAATACGAAAGGAGCAATAACCCTCACAAAAAATAAGAGTGCATCCTGTAGTACTATGTCACAAGCAAATGAAAGCGTTTTGCTCAAATTACCTACATGCGTCACAAGATCTTTCCCAAAATTTCACAATGTGTCTACAAATAATTTCTTATTTCAGAAAACTGTAAGGGTCCGTCCTGTAAGCGTTTTTCGTTGACTGTTTTTCGAAAAGAAAAAAAAAACGAAAACAGTGTTTTTGGTTTCAATTTCGAAATCCGAAAAACGCGTCTGGTAGCACATATGAAAACCGTATTTTAAATATAAAAACGGAAAAAACGCGTCTGGTAGAATAATTGAAAATTTTGCAATTATCTAACAAAAACAATTTCTCTGTTAATTACACAATCCCAATCCCAAAATTCTTCAAATTTTCCCAACACAAATTCTGATAATAATCATCCAACAATACCCACCCCCAAATTCAAGACTCTATATGTAATAAAATGCCGCCCCCATAATTGGATCCCAGCACCAACAACAGCTCCACAACAACAACAACAACAACAACAACAAGTAGTTGCTTATGGAAAATTTCTGGAAACACAACAAACAGTTTGTTTTATATCAATCTATCACAAAAAAATTTACTGATGCACATTCAATTGAAAAAACCAAACAAACAAATCTCCCACCGATAAAACCAAACCTCAATCTCCAATCAAACAAATCCAAGAACTTCAATTATTTTATATAATACAAAACCCGATTCAGAATTTCAGATTCAAAATCACAACATCAAAACCCATCACAAATCAAACATTTGCTAAAAAAAACATGTCCAGTTGAACAAGAAGAAGAAGAAGAAGAAGAAGAAGAAGAAGACGGCGAGCAGGAGACGAAGAAGACCATCTGAAGAAGATCGGCGGCGAGGAGCGGCGAAGCAAAGCTGATCGGAGGCGATGAGGTGCGAAGCAGAGCTAATCGACGGCGACGAGCGGCGAAGTAGAGCTGATCGGCGGCGACAAGCGGCGAGAGGGAGCTGATCAACGGCGGCGCGACGGTGAAGGAAGAACGAAGATGAAGATGGGAAGGAAGCAGATCAGACGAAGAAGAAGATCGAGAGCTGAGAGCTGTGATGATCGGCAGAGAGAGAGAGAGAGAGAAAGGTCGTCGCCGGCGGCACCAATGCCGCAGATCATCGCCGGAAGAAGAAGAAAAAGAAGAAGAGTGACAAAGGAGAAGAAGAAGAAGATGGAGTATGATGGGGAAATCGAAGAAGAAGAAAAAAATAAAAATAAAAACTGATATTTTATTAAAGTGAAAAACAAAAAAAAAACAAAAACAAAAAACGAAAAACAACTTTCAAATGTTTTTCAAAATTCACTTTTAACACTAATTGTGTTTTTCAAATTTTTTTTGTTTTTCAAAAATAAAATGAAAAACAGTTAAACGAACGCGAATTCGAAATCGTTTTTGGAAAACAAAAAAAAAACAGCTGCAGGACGGGGCCTAAACTACACTTAAAACATCTTTATATATTTAAACTAACCTCAACTAACTTCGGCTCGCTGCTTGAATGCAGATAATGAGACACTCTATCCCTTTCTTTCTTCAAGCATTCCTCAGACTGGAATTCATAAGAAATATAAGACGCAGGCTAACCGTTGTTATTTTTAATCTCATAACAAATTATAGACAAAAAGACTTGCCTTTAACATGTAATCTGGACATGTATCTTCCAGGATCCAGTTTGATGCCTTACGAGAATAGTAAGCACCAGTATCCTGAAGCAAGTGTGCTTCAAAATCTTGTTCATAATTATCCATTTGACCCATTCCAATCTCCACATATATATCTAAAACATTCTTCAGCAGTGATCTGTCAATCTGCTCTCCCTCACGTTCTTTATCAATCTGGTAAAAAGCAATAACCCAAAACAGGAGCTCAGAAGCACATCAGGTAAGTAGAAATGAATTTGGTCAAACCACATTATTGAGGTTAAAAACGAGGTTCTTTATCAAATTGGTACCAACAATAGTTCAATTTTATCTGGATACAAAGGTCAAATCAGAGTGGAGGAAGTGAACTTACCAGAGTAATGATGGCATCTTTGGCATTGTCCTTTAACTCAATATAAACCTAAAAAAAAGAATTTACAAATGTCATAATAATTCACAAGAATCTAAAAAGCATCAAGAGGAAAAAAAGTCATGTAAAAATCAAGCACTGCTATAACGTCTAAGATGCCATCAGAAGGATTCTTGACGAACCAGATCACGGAAACAAGTAAGCCCAACTTCGTTAAGTGGAGGAAGCGACCTCCGAGCAATGAAGTAGCGATCAAGATAATGAAAGAAGCGTGACAGCCACCTGACCATAACTTTATGATTGGCCCACCTTTTCACAAGCTCTCTTAACATAAACTCATCATGCTTTTCTCTCAAAGATGGTAATACCTAATAAAGAAAACAAGAAAGAAATAAAAAAGCATCATATGAGTAAAATCAGACAAACTGTGTAAATGTATCGATAAGGAATCTTTTCTTAAAAGAGCATTTAGCAATCGATAAAAATAATAAAAGTACCATAGGAACCCACAGCAACAAATCATAAGGCTACAAACAATTGCAGAGACATCTATAATCATCTTGTGACAACAAAAACTATCAAACATCATTTACAAACAAAACTCTAGGTATGAGCTAGCAAACCTGGATCAAACCAATAAACATATCAAGTATATTAAGAGCTGTCAGTCTCTTCAAAAAAATAAAAATTTCCCTATAGAAATGGTAAAGTTCATGTTACTCTTTGACTTCACCAGAAAGCCCAATAAACCCAATAAACCAAAGGAGGAAAATCATGTATGAATCCAGTTTCCTATAAAAAGAAATTTCATATATTATCTGCATGTCCTCTAAATAGAGCAATATAACACAGATCAATGTTTATACCATCTAGAGAGATCAATCCAGAATAATACATATAAACCAGCTGGGGGGATAGGCAATGTTTTTAAAAGAGTGAGGCGGTTTGTCCTAGTGAGGTGAGGCAGGCCTTGTCGCCCAAAACCCACTGTTTTGAGTCAAATGAATCTTTCTGCCACTGCCCAGAATGCACCATTTGAGGAAAACACAGCCCAAAACTTATCCCACCGCCTCATCGCCCCAATGCGGTATATGTTTAGAAAAGTCTTGAGGCACCGGCCTCAAAGTGGTGGAGGGCCGAGGCGACGTGAGGCGCGCCACAAGGCGGCTGCCTCAGCCGAGTTTTGTAACACTGGAAATAGGTGCATATTGTAACAAAACTAAGAGCAAAAAATAAGGGCAATCTTCCTCACCGTTGAAGTGATATATTCTTCAAATGCTTCCTTGTACTTGTCATACAACTGTTGAGAATAATCATGAGGAGGTTTTTGGGTGCACATATTGTAGATGGTTCTGTCAAAGAAAATAGAAATTCATATACAAAGAGAAAATAGAGCAATAAGTAAATGTATGCTTAATAGACTAGTAGACCAAAAACTGAAATAGTTACGTGTAAAGCATCATATATTCCTCCGAGCTAAATGGTGTCTCAGGTAAGCCTTCCAAGATCCTCTTCAACTTCATGATCCCTTTCTGCATGTAGTCCCATCCTTGATCCAAGTCGATAGTCTTGCGCTCCATTGTTTAAAAACTTCTCAGACAACCTGCAACCAAAATTCTATCATTCATCAGTAAATAGTTTCTGCATAGCACCATCAGAACATTTCTTCTATCTACTCAGATAACAACCCCGATTAATTTTCCTTCTCTAAGAATTTATTTTCATGTGCAAAGTTGTAGTCGCAGTGAATCAAACAACAAAAAATAAAATAAAATTTCGATGACAATAATGCAAGCGTCAATAACAGACAGATACATAAACACACAAACCCTAAAAATTGATTATCAATATCAAAATAAAAAAATCACAACTCAACAATCAGCATCCAGTGCTTGGAAAAGTTTAAAAAATTAATAAACAAAACTCTGCCATATCAAGCTGTCGTGGGTTACAGCTTGTCAACCGTCTATCTCACCATAAGTAAATTACACGACCACAGAAACATAATCAAGTATAAATAAAACGCTGATAAACGAACGATTCATAACACAACAATTGTATATTATAAGAACCCTAAAATATATATTAAAAAAAATCAGAAGAATCGTATAATACCGAATAGCGACAGAAAATAAAAACGAGAAATTACGATTCAATAAACAAGAAAACAGACAATGCGCAGACAGAATCGACGAGAAACCTAGTAATCGCATCGAAATAGAGAAAGGAAAAAAAAAACGGCACCGCAAAGCGAAACGGACGCTGATCAGAGAGCGTTTGGACGAGACAAGAATCGAGGAGGAACCCTAACGGAGATCGCTAAATTTTGTCTGTTAGGGCGGTGAAAGATGGCAAGGATTTGGAAAGCCTGTCTTTTTAAAGGCTTGAAAAAAGAATTACTAAAAAGCGGTCGATTTGTTTCACAATTATAATATCACGCAGCTTTTAGCAGATTTATATATCCTTCGCTCTTTCACACCTCTGGATTTGCTTTTTAAAATAAATAAATAAAAACTTTGTAATTTATACAATATTCCATAAACTCGGATTATTTAATTGGACTCGAATATACAACCCCTATGCGGATAAAAGGTTTACTGTCGAAACAATATCGTTTCGTTTTTTTACTGTTCTTTTTAGATTTTTTTATTATTGTTTTTCTAATGTGAGTTATTATTGCTGTCTTTGTGTCATATTAGAATACGTTCAAGGGACCCCCCCTCACCCACTCACTTCACATGTCTTAATTCATTCAATTGGAAACAAACTTTTCCGTTTGAGTGATATTTTAATTTGAATAAGCTTTTTTATATATATATAAAAATATATAATATCCATAATTTTTTATTAAATAAGATAGACAATTCAAATTGATCTATGATTCACTTTCAATGTGATGCAAAAAGCATATTTATTTGAATTTGGGGTTTGATTAAATGAAGAAAAAGAGAGAGAGATGATAAAGGAATCAACCGGTAAATATTTTTTATACGGCTCCGAGTTTAGTCAATATTCCATCCAACGGTAATATTTGTAATAATTACACAAATAACCATTAGAATTCGTTCACCAACGTTAGACCGACCGAAAATGCACATACATCCCTAAGAAATGATCAAATGTATCTCGATAGTCATTTTATTATTATCATAAATCATATATAGTGATCACCTCCCGTGGATTTGATTAAAATCTCCGAATCGGAGGAGATCTTTGGATCTTTTTCTAGAAATCGAAGGAGATTTGTGTGATATCCTCTAAAAATGGAAGGAGTTATGTGCGATCTTCTTTAAAAAATCATAATATTTTGGGTCTTTTTTATAATTTTTATTATAATATTTTGCCAATTTTAAAAATTTTGTGATACTTTCTTAATTTCCTACAACTTTTATTATTAATTGATATGTAACGATATTTTTACATTTGCATTAGTTAGTCAACTTTTTTTTTATTGAAAAAAACACTTATGGGTTTTTTTTTCCTGAATGTTTAATAGTCATGAATTTTGCTAAAGTCGATTGTAACCATAAACTTAAATGATATGTTTGTTTTGTATTTTTCCTCACATTTAAATATAGTATTGACTTGTTTATTTTTTAACGATACATTGCTTGCAAACAATTAATTTGACATTTATACCATATTTACTGTTAATTGTTATGTATTTTCATCTAATATTATTGAAAATATGTTATTTATATGATATTCTTGGACGGTAATACATGAATTTAATTGAAAAGTCGGAATTTTTTACTTTTTATTTAAAGTTATTTTTTTGTATTTTCTTATTTGTTTGACCACTTAAAAAAGCAAACAAAAACAACTAAATAGATTCAATTCATACTCATTAAACAAATGACTCATTGGTCTAACAATTAGTCAATGGTTATCCAATGGATTCAAGAGGGTGTGAAATTGTGGAATATGATGTCATAGAGTGATATGTTGCCTAAACTTGGGAGGAAGTTTGTGAAATTTTCTTTAAAAAAAACATTAATCTAGCCGTGGATACCAGTACCTGACAAGCACAACTCGTAATATACAACTTCCAATGATAGAGAGGGCTTCCACAATTTACAATTTAATTGGTAAATGTAAGAACTATAACTCATATCAATATAACTCATATCAATAAAGTGAAAGTGAATTGCACAAACACTTCGCTAAGGGTGGTTGTACAAATTATTTGTTAAATCATTTTTATTTTTAGCAAATTTGTTGGGTTTTATAACATTATTCAAATTAAAATAACGAAAACGTATTAAAATCGTATGTGGATGGTACTACCTTTTTTTCCTTCAATCAAAAGTCTACGGATTGTCTTTATCCTATTTGTGGAAAATTCAATTAGAAGTTGCAATTATAGTAAGGTATCTAACATTGTTAATGAATTATGAAAAATTAAGTCAACAAGTTTGACCCCAGATTTACCTTCCCCGTTTCTATAAGTATAAAGTTGGTCGTGAGAAAATATGAAACAACAAAAACAAAAAACAAGGGAAATGGTACAAAAACTTTGTAAAAACTACAAATTGAGGAAAAAAAATCATTTGGGGTCTATCTTATAGTTGTTTTTCAGTCTGTTTTCGTTTTTATTTTTCAAAAACGATTTCAATTTCGTGTTCATTAACCGTTTTTCATTTTATTTTCAAAAAATAAAAACAAAATCAGTGTTAAAATTGAAAAACATAGAAAACACATATAACATGTTTTCCATTTTGTTTTTCAACAAATTAAAAACTCTTTTTTTTTTCTTCTTCTTCATTCAACCGAACTTATTCTTCTTCCGATCCGATCCGCTCCTTCTTTATCGCTAATTTGCTCCTCCAAAGGTAGATTGACCCATCGATTTATACTTCTTTTTCATCTTCTGATCTGCTCCTTCTTCTCAAACAAAATAAACAAAAACAAGCTTGAAGAGAGAAAATATGGAAAAAAATTCAAAATTCTTCATTAAAAAAAAAGAAATTTGAAGAGATAAAATGCGATTTCTGTATACAAACAACTCGATTTCTTCATCTCGGTTTACTAATTGAGTTGTTTTCATTTGAAGTTTTGGTGGAGATTTGTTTGCTATGATTATTTAGATCATTTCAATTTGGTTTGCAGTCATAACTTAAATAAATGTTCTTTATGGTTTTGATTTCTTAATGTGCAGCAAGTAAGATCATTTCTGAGTGAAATTTGATTAGATCAAAGATTTGGGCATTTTTGTTATTGTAACGATCTACTACCGTATATTGAATTGTTTTTGCTCTGAAGATGATTAATTGGATAATGTACATTGTGCCTGCTGCATAAATAATTGGGGTTTCACCTTGTTAGTTGATGTTGATCAGTTATGGTTTTTCGTATATCTATGTCGGTTTTGTGTATGATTAAGTTCCAGATTTATGTAGATTATGGAGGTTTTACTTATATAATAGGATTGATCGCTTGTAAGGTCTTTACTTTAAAGATGAATAGTAAATAGTTAGTGCCAAATTTTTTGAATATGGTGTATTGATTTGGTGATTTTGTTTGTTTAATTTTTTTTCACTCTTTTGATGTAATTTCAATTTAAAAATTTACTCGGGTTTGTGCATTTGCAGTTTAGCGACGCTCTGCTATTCGTGCCTTCTGGATGCTTGCTTTTTGAGGGAAATTAACCTACTAGAACATCATCTGCTCATAATTATATAACCAATGTTGGGATGTTTTTAGGATGATATTTTGATTAATTGTTTTAATAAATAAATTTATGGCTGATTACTTTGTCAAATCCTTATATGTGGCGATTCTTATGATTTTGTTGATTACTGTTGTTCTCTTCTTATTTGATGATCTGTTCAGTGAATTTAACAAGAACATGTTTTTTCAATAGTTATATGTATGATCGTAGTTGATGATATCTCTGAGACAATATTAACAATGTCCTTGGAAATTCTATGATTATTGAAATTATCTCAATAATCATAGCAAACAACTCAATTAGTATATTTCGAAGAACTGAAATTAATGGATTGTGTAATTAAAATAGGTAAAATTGTTTTGGTTAACTAATTGTAAATTTTTTCGGTTAGTCTACCAGACGCCTTTTCTTTGTTTTCATTTTTATAATACAGCTTCCAATATATGCTACCAAAAGCGTTTTCAAAATTCGAAACTGAAACCAAAAACACTGTTTTTATTTTCATTTTTAATTTTGAAAAACAGCAAATGAAAAACGTTTACAAGACGCGCCTCTGTTATTTTTTTTAAAGATGGATTCATAAACAACCAAAATAACTTACAAAGCACATCAGACATCGTCTTGAACAAAATTAACAACATAAGACGGAACTTCCTTCATCCAAATCAATTCCTAGTCATCTGAGAGAGAGAGAAAGCCAATTGAGTTAACGAACGAGCTACAAAATTAGCTTATTGAAAAGTAAAACTAAATTCTACCACTTATAACAAAGTGGTCAACATATCAATATCTCTCAAAACCACTCTAATATCAAACAGCATAAAATATTTGGATTTAATCAGATTGATAACAACCAAAGAATCTGATCAAGGCAAATAAGATAAATGCATGTATCTTTTGCCAACTGATAAAATCAATCAACAAAGCCAATGCCTTTGCAACTTTAATAGAAAAAGATGTTGAAATTTTTTTCACACAAACAACCAAGACAGTTCCCTACTCATCTCGGATCACCATTTCAACACCCACCAGTCTAGTGGCAGCTGCAATAGAAGCATCGACATTAACTTTGTAAACATTAGAGATGGTAATGGGTCAGGTCCTATTAAACCCATACCTAGACACCCCCCAAACATCGGGGGACCCAAACCTGAATATATTCACGGGTTAGCTTCAGGTATATACCTATGAGTCTTAAGAAGACCCAGATCAGTGAATTTACTCGGGTTCGGGTTTCAACCTGTCGACCTGCGACCACAGATGGAGTAGATGAGGAGGATGAGATCCATCATCATCACCACCACCACAATAACAACAACAACAATCTTCATCAGCTTCGTCATCGTCGTCCAAATCACAACCGCCATCCGTCTTGGGGCCGACAACAACAATGGCAATAATGGAAATGGAATCAACGGTGGTGTGGTGGGTCCCACCGCGATTACTTTGGCAACTAACATCCACGAGTTGCTTGAATGCCATGTCTATACGAAAACAATTGTACCCACCAATCCATCAGGTATATAAGAGATTTGTGAATTGGGTTTTTGGAGGGATTGGTGATGATTTAATTTGATTTGTGTTTGTGTTTTAATTTCTAATTTGTTTACTGATGATATATACATTGTTTGATGATTGTTTCTTATATTGGGTGTGAGATTGTTGATTTGATTGGATTTGAGTTTTATTTGCTCGGTTTTGGTTTCGGTAAAAAAAATGATTCTTGCATTAGGGATCTTTTTAGGATGAATAGTTTCGTTGTACAAGTGGAGGTTTGTTAATGATGATAGTCTATAAAGATTGTTAGTGATATGCTAATCTTGCTAGAAACATCTTGAACGTATATCTTTAGATCAATTTTACATAAATGATGTATTTATTTACTTGGGTCTGCAGGTCCGGGTCTGGTTTTTTTCCGGATCCAGACTCGACCTATGCGGTTTCGGTTCGGTTAGGTAATTACGGGTTCAAGTGAAATTGCCACCCCTAGTAAACACCCTAAATTGTTCTACTAATTTGGACAAATTGTAATAAAGTACCATGATATTCGGTGAAAGTGCAACAAGAATGTACTCTGTATAAAATATGAAAGCATACCTTTGACTATCCATTTGACCATTATAATTAATAGTTGATTAGTCAAAATTATGAAATATCTAAATTATCCCTTAGTGTGAATAAAATAAATTAACGGTGTCCAATAAAAAAAATACGTCACTCAAATATTTTAAAAACATCGTAACAAATTCATCTAAAAAAATAAGATTTTTTTTATTAAAAAAAGTAACTATCTTTTTGATCTAACGGAGATATGGAGATAATAGATGTCTCAAGATGGAGATGACTCTATCTTCTCTTAAAGAATAAACAGAACCTGATCTCCTCAAAATATGGTGGAGATTGGGTTATATCTCCTCCAAACTCGATCTCTTCCATCGTTGGAAGAGATCGGACCTCACTATGGAGGGGGAGACTGGCGGTGGCACATTGAGGCAGTGGAAGATAGAGAGAAAGTGGTGTTGGTAGCGAGCCTCAAGGGTAGTCGAGCATCCCTCATCGTAGGATCTCCATCATGGTATGGAGTATCATGTTGCAGTCTCCATTACGGTGGAGACCTTCGTCTCTCCACTATGATGGAGACTAGATCTCCATCTTTATGATGAAGATTCCAGTTGCAATCTCCATATTGCGATGAAGATCTCGTTGTAATCTTCATTTTGCGTTGGAGATCCTGTCATAATGGAGATCGCACCGTTTGGATCTCTATCATCGATAGAAAGCCATAAGGATCTCTATCAAAATATATATCTCACGATTAGAGAGAAGAGCCTCCCCCGTCACTTGGAGATCTATTGGATTGATGGTGGAGATCCAATACATAACATGTTGTATAGTATTCAAAGCTTACCACACACATCTATATTATAACGAAAAATGTAGTGTATATTTAAATTTCATAAGAAAAAATTACATGTTTCAAAGTGGGATACATTTAGCAGCACAAAGACTAGTTCATTGTATATATTAATTGATTAAGAAGAGTTTCCATGCATTCAATAAATAGATATTCTCAATTCATATATCGTGTAATATATCATATTATGTCTTGCCTTTCAAATCTTGTTACATGACGTGTTCATATCATAATAGAAGAACGAAAGATGTACTAAGCATCAAATCTATGTTATAACGAAAAACGTATACCAGTTCAAGTCTTGCCATGTGTTGTATTCATATTGTAACAGAAAATATACCGTTTATTATTATTATTTAAATTATTATTACAATATTTTGAGATTTAGAAAAATGATATAATTCGAATCCACAACCTTTTAGATGTAGATATAAGAGTCTTATAACTAAGCCAATTTCATTGTATCACATACCATATATTATTAGAATCATCTTTTTAACGGTGGATGTAACGTGCATAGGGATGGGCGTGGGGGCCAATTGGAGTGGGGGAGGGTCCCCCCACCCCACCCACCCCCCCACCCACCCCCATTCCTAAAACCTCTATTTTATCCCTGCCCCCAAACCCCATTTAGGGTAGTGGGGATGTGGGTGTTTGGGGGGAGGTTCCCCTGCCCCTACCCCGTCCCTAATTTCCTCCATTTTCAATCCTAAAATTTGTCAATCTGAAATCCAAAATTTAAAATTTGGGATTTGAAATTCGATTATTTTAATTTTTCGATTCATCCTGTTTCGATATCTAATCTAATAAATAATTGATTTAATTTAATCTAATCTAAAATTAATATAAATAACTATAGTAATTTAGTATTCAGTAATACTACACATCCCATCTAAAATCCTATATTTTTCATCCCAACACATGTGGCACTTGAAATGTCAAATGGTGAGTGGATACATATGGTATGTGAGATAAATCACTATTAATGTGTATCCACTCACAATTTGACACCTCACATGTCATATGTGTTGGGATGAAAAAAGTGAAATTATAAGTGAGATGTTTAGCATTATTCTATAATATTACATATAAATATATATGAGGAAATGTGGGGAATATGTAGAGAATTAATGAGTAATAGAGTTGAAGTTAATATTTTTTTTTAAGAAAATAAAAGTACAAATATATATATATATATATATATATATATATATATGGAAATGTGACCCCACCCCCACCCTAATAAAAGAAATAATACCCCCACCTCCATACCCATCCCAATTTCCAATTATATTTTAGGGTAAAAAATTTGTCTCCAAATGGGGATGGCCACATAAGAAAATGTCCATCCCTAAACGTGCATCAAATGTCCATCCCTAAACGTGCATCAAATGTTCGAGTCTATATTATCAGTGTTTCTACTGTCAATTCGTCACGATATAAAATATATTGGGATGAACAATGTAGACCATAAATTATTGAGAAATTTTGACAAATACATACACTTTAAGTCAATATATATAAATCTAATAGTCCACATTTTTCTTCCTGAAATATTTTATAGGAGGACGAACCGATAATAGAAAAATTTTCTATATTATAACTTATATCCAATTTTTACATCCAATTTATTAATTTTTTTACAATCGGGAATAAACCACTCGATCTAAAGTCGAAAACCGAGGAGCCAGATCCAGGAGCGAATAGTTACGCCTGGGCTCTAATCTCCTGCACCGTTTGTACCGTCTATTCGCGCATCACCTCTCTCTCTCTCCTTCTGGTCTCTATCTACACACCATCTCTTTCTCAATTCAAAACCCTAACCCTAATCGTAACTCAATTTAGACATTTTTTTATTCATTTGTCTTTTCGCATCTCTTGATTCTTTAATTTGTACTCTAATGCGCGGGGTCTGTCAATTCGCTACATCGAGTTTCGAGTTCGTTAATGGAGGCGCCGAGGGAGAATTCGCTGGAGATACAGATTGGAAGCTCGGCAGAGTCGTTCGGGAAGTTTCTAGTTTCGCAGAGGGAGCTTTTTCACGGTCAGATCAATCAGCTTCAAAACATCGTCGTTACTCAATGCAGACTAACTGGAGTCAATCCTCTCTCGCAAGAAATGGTGCGTTATTAAAAAAATTCAGTTTACGTTCTGTTATCTTTCCTTGGAACGAAGACAAATTAGGGTTTAAATCGTCAAATTTATGAATGATTCAGCGAATAATAAAAACCTCCACTGAATTCGATATAAATGGAACTAGCCAATCGTATTTTTCTTTTTCTTTTTTAGGTTTTTTCGTTGTTTTAGCAAGTGAAAGGTTTATAGATTGGATAATTGCACATACACTTGATACTCTTAATTTAGGAGCTTCATTAATGATCAGCAGTTTATTAAGAGTTTTTAATAATGACAACGATATTACATAATATTATTAGGGTAATATTTTGAGTGAAGAAATTAAATGGAATTTAAGCATTTGCACATAATCACATAAGCAATAACCTATTGACTTTGTTTTTTTAATGTTAAAAGTTGTAGATGGTAATTGAAATGTTGGGTTATTAAGTTCACTTTCAGTCTAAAATTGGGGCATGAAGTTCAGTGGATACCACCACCATCAAAACTTCGCCAGACTTGTATAAGCCAACTGTGATGGTTATGAAAGTATTTTGTTAATCCATGAAAAGATGTTGCAAGTCAAGAATACTGACAAGTGACAAAACACTATTACAAAAGAGTCTCTCCAGCAAAAGTAGTTTGTATTATGTCAGTTTGATACTTTGATATGTAAGTATGTAACCTGGTACTATGTAGTATGAGCCAATCTTACAGTGCACAACTAAGAGTGGACATTTGTTTGTATCCTAGCTATACTTAGTCTTAGAAAAATGATAGCTAATAATAATTGTATCTATATCTATCATGATTACTAATGATCACCTTTTTGGCACGTGCAGGCAGCTGGTGCCTTGTCAATAAAAATTGGTAAGTTTTAGTAGTATTATGGTTCCTAATGATGCATTATCAATGTGATTCCTTAATTGGGGAACTATATGCTGATTAGTTTCCAGGGGCCTGGGGGTCCATACACATACATTTCACTGTTTCCACAATCAGTTTAGTTGCTTTCAGTTGGAGTTGAATGAGTTATTATGTCTGCTCAGCCAACTAAAAATACAAATCAGATTCTCATTATTTGGAGATTCTATAAGAAATATTTTTTGAAAACCAATTGGCTTTTCGGCCTCTGTAAATGTTTTGTAAACTTCTTTTGTTTGACTGGGAAAAAGATTTACTGGTTTATAGTCATGTCCAATATCTTACATGGTATATTTTCTTGCTCTATTTTGATACCGCCCGTAGGATATCTGTTTTCCCAAAAAATAAGTGACATGGAACTGAAATCGTTATGCTTTTTGAGTTTTTTCAACATTTGATTCAATGTTTTCCAGTCTCAAGTATTTTAATTATGCTGTTTGTTTGTTTTCATTGCTATCTAACTACCTTGTTAATATCACAGGAAAGAGACCTAGAGATTTACTAAACCCTAAGGCCATAAAGCACATGCAAGCCATCTTTTCTATGAAAGACGCAATAAGTAAGAAGGAATGTCGTGAGATTAGCGTTCAGTTTGGTGGTACAGTGACACAGGTCCTTTTTTTTTTCTTCCCGCTTATTATATGTGTTTTTTTAACTTATCACTTTTTACCGTTTCCCTTCCTTAGCCATATTTTGAATATACTGAAATTAAAAGATAGGTATATTATATCAACTGTTCTTTTGCCACTGGCAATGAAATGCATTTTAGTCATTGCTTACGACCTATATGCTATAATCTGTATAGGTTAAGGATTTTTTTGCCAGCCAACGTTCCAGAGTGAGGAAATTTGTTCGTTTGTCAAGGGAGAAGGCAACAAGATCAAATGCATGTAAAGAGCCCCATGATGAAGGGGTCCAAAATAGCTCGGATTCTATGATACCTGTTCATCCTGTTCCTTTAAACTGCGTTGGCCCTACCAGTGTGATACCTACTAATCCTGTTCCCTTAAATTCTGTTGGCCCTACCAGTTTGATACCTACTAATCCTGTTCCCTTAAACTCTGTTGGCCCTACCAGTGTGATACCTACTAACCCTGTTCCCTTAAACTCTGTTGGCCCTCCCATTGTCGAAGAATCACCAGCATGCTCTGCACATGATGATTCTCTAGTTGTCATAGATGACTTAGATAAATATTTTGTTGTGAATATTTTCAATTTGCTGCGGAAAGAAGAAACATTTTCTGGGCAGGTGAAGCTGATGGAGTGGATCTTAAAAATACAAAATTCATCAGTATTATCTTGGTACTTGCTGAAATGCTTCAAAAACTTGGCATTATGTTATATTGTTTCTTGCTTACCTACTCCAACCATTTCCTCTTGTGTTGCAGGTTTTTAACCAAAGGCGGTGTGATGATTTTAGCTACATGGTTGAGTCAAGCAGCTGTTGAGGAACAAACAAGTGTTCTTGTTGTCATGCTTAAGGTATATAACTATTTGATTCTATGTGGACAGTTAAATATGTATTTGCCTTGCAACCAGCTTGGAATTACATTGGTTAGCTGGCTTGCAGGTTCTCTCTCACTTGCCTTTACATAAAGCTCTCCCAGAACATATGTCAGCGATACTGCAAAGCGTTAACAAACTGCGTTTTTACAGGGCATCAGGTGTGCTTCTATTTTAGAAATACTCTTTCATGTGGTACTGCGTTTTTACAGGGCATCAGGTGTGCCTTTTAGCAATTTTCCTTTTGAGTCCATGGGATATATTTGGATCCTCATTTATCTGATTTGAAGATCAGACATATCAAACAGGGCAAGGTCTTTGTTATCAAAATGGAGCAAAATGCTTGTTAATAGCCAAGCCATGAAGAAACCTAATGGCGTTAAATCTTCTACTGATGCTCAGAATGAGTTAATTCTGAAACAAAGGCAAGTCCTATCTTTGCTACTTACACCTTTAAGATTTTTTCAATTAGGTTCTCATCATTGCATTCTTACTGTGTACAGTATTGGTGAAATTATGGCTGATGAATCATGGCAAACAAATAGTGATATTCCTGTAAGTGTTGTATATACTCTATTGAAAATCTGCTGAAGGTGGCTTGGTGCATCATGCGATATCTTTTCTAATTAGTGTTATTGCTGTGCAGCAAGCGATTGGTGCTCCCTCATATGGAAGTTCAGAAAATTTCAGGTGGGAAAATAATATAAGATCTTACAGTTGTTTGGCCAAGTTGGCGTTGTTTGATAGTTGTGGAGGTAATGAGGTATTAAGTATATATTTTATTGTTCAGGAAGTTGGAATCTCCCCAGCCTCTGAAATTATTGACTGCATCTGCGGATGACTCTGCAAAGAAGAACATCCTAGGTGTATCATCTTCCCGTATCCTTTGTTGTTTTTTCTTAATAAATATTACAAACTTTAATCATTTAACAAAGGAATTGATGAAAATGAAATGCATTAATCTTTGAACTAAGGTAATTATAGATATTAACCTTTACCACCTTTGTTCCCTTAACAGTCACATGTCTATTCAGTAGTTCTGTTGGTTTGTTTGTAATGGACAAAATATGTCCTTTGTCACCCATGATTTGCTTTAAAATCGTTTTGTTTGGAAGAGCAAACAGACTTGTAATTAAAGTTAAAGTATATTTTCTGAAAGTAGTTTGAAATCAATTTTTCTTCGTATGGAGGACTAGGAAAAGAACTTCAGATAAAAATTTAGTTGATTAATGCTCATCTTTTAGGGATACCCTCACCAATGTGACTGATTATTGTTGAAAGAAGCATTGTTCTGATGACTGGAACAATCTACTTTTACTTTGTTCCTCATCAATGCCCTCCAAACGTGTTGAAAAGAAATTTCTGGGTGCATTTAACCTCTGAAGAATTCCTTTATTAATTGTATAGCAGTAAGCTGCATTCTTAGTGATCCTTTTCTTCTGAAAAGTAGAAGTGTGTCCTGAGGTAATGTTAAATTAACTACAAATTGATATTAGTTGTTTAGATAATGCTTTGTTCTATTGTGGATGAAAGATGTGTAGTATGAAAATGAAACAATGCTACGTATACATATCAGAATCAAAGTTATTGCGTCACAGTTAAATTTGCCAAGGATTCCATCTAGTATTTGATGTTGATTTAAATTATCCTTGGATAACGATGCGAACAGCAAAAGTGGTTAACTTGTTACAATGTTTAATTTGTTTAAAAACATCAGTTACCTTATTTAAAAATATCAGTTACCTAAAAGCTCAAAGTACATGTTGAGGATCTCTGTTCTTTTATGATATTACCTACCCTTAAATTTTGTAAAGATGTTCAACCTCAGTGACTTACCATTTTTTCAGGACTGATACAATTCGCTTATTTTATTGGTTGCTATCTTTCTTTCGCATTGTAGTGTTACTGGAGATTCCCAGGTGGCCTCCAAGTAACTGACCATATTGAATAGTTCCTCTACTCTAATACTCTTAGAACAAATGAGAACTTCAGGGCGTCAAAACTGTCAAATCTGAAGGTAGTGATTGACCACTGTGATTAATTAAAAAGGAAGAGTAGCTGATTAGTTATTATGTCTTGAATAATTGTCAATTGTACTGTTGGTTATGTAATATTTTCAAGTACTTGGATGTAAAATGCAGCATATCGAGTTATATAATGTGGTGGATTGCTACACCAGACTTCTGCTTGAGAAAATAGTAGCTGGTTTTTGTAATTTAGTGGATTGTATCGTTGGTTGCATTGTTTGAAGGTTCATCTAGTATCTCCAATGAGTTAGATTGTTATCACCATGAGATTGGAGAGGATTTCTGAGTGTTAAAATGTTATATTCCCAATGCCCTTTCAGGTTAAATCTCAAGGTTGGTGTTTCTTTGTGAATTATTCTTGCAGGGAAACTGCAATGCAAGATGTGTGATTGTTATGCGTCCTCTTGCCCTCGTTTTTTTTTTTCTCATTTTGCTGGGTGAACTTCCTGAGTGGCGTCTAAAATTTGGTTATGCCATTACTCATCTTTTTTGTAAAGAAGTTGATATGCAAATTCTTCTACTATAGTGAAAAAATAGTTTGGCCTTTAAAAAAAGAAAAGAAAAGAAAAAAGAGTTTGGTGATTATGGCTTTGAAAATGTTTGTGGAGATGTCCTTAATCATTTTGGTTAAAAAAAAAAAATCCATGAATATTGATTATGAATGCCAGATACTAACACTCTTAATTCTAGAGACATTAGATTAGTTGTAAATTTGTAATGAGCCTAATTTAAAACTAAATATCCATTCTGAATTTGGAAAAGAACCCACTTTTGTCTGATGAATGAATTAATTAACGAAAGGTAAATAAATTGTCTTTGTTGATTGCATGTTAATTGATTGTATTGACCAGAAATGAACTACATTAATAGAAAAGGAATTTGAGACTGTTTTTGAAGTTGTAATAGTAAATGGCATCCAAAACTGCTAATGTAAATTAAGAGGCAATAAAATATTCATCTCGTGGTTGTTGATTGAATATCAAAGTAGGAATCGTCTGTTTATCTTGTTAGGCTCACAATTGGGATCGAAAGCTCTCATCCTGACTTAGAGTTTTAATGGTCTCTGTTGATTTTTTATTTTTAATTTTTATTTTTTTTGTGTAATCTAACGTAGGAAGAATATTAGATTATCAAATCTGCATAGCTCTAGAAATATGATCTGGTGTTTGATTTTTGTTTTGGTGTTCTGATCAGTTTCTTTGATATTACCCACTATTAAATTTACTAGAGAATTCTAGTTCTACCTCCATATCCATACTGGAACAGATTGAAAAAGTTCTGAATGTATAAACATGATTATTGTTGTTTTTATGGTTATGAATGAACTAAATTTCATAGCCTTAACTAATAACAGATAACAGAGAGCGCAGAAAAGTTCAATTGATGGAACAGCCCGGTCAAAAATTGGCTGGCAGAAGCATGCAGGCAGCCAGAGCAGCTGCTATGAATCAAGGTCGTCCAATGTCTGCTGATGATATCCAAAAAGCAAAAATGCGAGCTCATCATATGCAGAGTAAATATGGGAAAACTAGTTCATCTAATGGAAGTAATGAGGCAAAGACTGAAGCTTTAAACAAATCTCCAGCCACTCCAGCCAGCATTTTGCCACCAGTATCTAAAGTTAATGTTCCGCCTAAAATTGAGGAACAAAAGAAATTGGTGATTCCTTCCCTGGAAGTTGCAAGTGGGCTGGAAGTTCCTCTTGATCCTAAGCAGAAAATGGATTCAAAGGAGCGTCTGCAGGAGAAGGGCAAGAGGGTCCAAATTCCATGGCAGACACCGCCAGGTACATTTGCTTTTAGTGTTTCTTTGTTGGGTCCTTTACCTGTTTGCCAATAATAGTAGTGTAGAAAGAATAGCTCCATTTTAAGGAGTTCCCTGAATTTTGAGCAATTGGGACGATTTCAGAGGTAATTCACACAATTTCAGGGTGGAATTTCAATTGCTTCTGCGCCACAGATGCTAACTCTTTTTTCTTGATTGCCTCCGTCCAACCAAAATTTTGTTGTTTAGCTCGTAATAGGAATTGATATAACAACTAAAGTTTTTGTTTTGTGTAAAAGTTGGGCATATTTATTGTATATACTATTTTTCACCTTTTCCTGTCCTATAATTATAACTAAAAGCATAGGTGGTATTGTTACTTAAAACTGCAAATTGTTGAGTTGATCTTATTTGATTAATATTTGGAAATCTATATTTCTTACTGAGGTATGAAAATGTTATTACTTCGGAATGTCTTATGAAACTTCAATGGGAGGACTGAAGTACTGATTGCTGATTTCATGTTACACAACTTTATTGGGATAACACTGTTTCTTTTTTAGCATCTTTACTGGGCAGTTTGAAATTTTAGTATCTTAATCATTCTAACAAGTCGCTGAGAGGGCATTCTTATCCACATTAAATTGGAATCATTCTATTTTGCTTTTCGTAGCTTGATATCGGTTTTCTTCTGAAAACATTGTACATGTTCACTGAGGTCTAAAAGGAGGACCTATCCACCTTTCCGTCCCGCAGAATTGGAGAGAGTTTGTTATAACCAGCTCCAATATGTAAATGCCATGGAATCCAAAATGGAATCATTTCCAACTCCATGTGGTGTTTGAGTGCCCTCTTGAGTTTTCTGATGACAAGCGCTGCTTTCAATTCTAACTTCAATTCAAGTGATGATTGGAAAAAGTGTTTTTAAGTTCATGGTGCTTCTCTACCTTATTGGAACCAGTTCTATGTTATTTATAAGGCCAGGTTGCAATGTTGCAGAGCTCAACGAAACGATATCTAATGAGCAGGTTTAATACCAATGATAAAAATACTAAATTCATGACAAAGGACAATCACCAAGTAGTTGGTATTGGATAAGTTTTTGAA
Source organism: Dipteronia sinensis (assembly GCA_033220585.1). Classification (NCBI taxonomy): domain Eukaryota; kingdom Viridiplantae; phylum Streptophyta; class Magnoliopsida; order Sapindales; family Sapindaceae; genus Dipteronia; species Dipteronia sinensis. Next base: position 40,836,067 of record CM065643.1, read on the forward strand.
AAATAATCATATCTTTCCAGATGTTCGAAAATTTGACACTTTTAAGAATTGAATTTATAGGGTTTGCCTGCACCCAGCAATTCAGATTTGTTTTCCTTTGCTGTTTAGAATGTGGTAGAAGGCCGGGTTTTTGTTGGTGCAGATATTTTTGACTTTATAATTATCAACTCAGTTCAATCCAAATTTCATATGTTTAAGAAATTGCCAGAAAAGCTGAGGGATGCTGTCAGTTTTCTGGATGTACCTTTTCCTGGTCCTGACGAAATATCAACTTCTACTCTGTTTTTTTTATTTCTCCAATCACCACCTGGTGATTTGTTGCAGTTAAAAGTTGATAAACCAATACTGACGCTCTTTCTTCTTTGTCCTTTTCTTTTTCTTATATATATATATATATATATATATATATATATATATATTTTGATGGATTGTCCTCGATGCAAATCCAACGTTTCATGCGCTTTTCCTTTATGCAGAAGTGATACTGAACGACCTTTGGGGAGCTGGTGCGGGTGAGAATAGTAAAGAGATAGATATTCAGAAAAAAAGAAACCAACGAGAGAAGGAAACTATTTATCATACCGTCCAGGAGATACCATCGAATCCCAAGGAGCCATGGGACCGCGAAATGGACTACGATGATACCTTGACAGTTGAAATCCCAACTGAACAGCCTCCTGATGCAGCAGATAGTGGTGAAACACAAGTTGCCACGAATAATGATATTTTACAACATACAACACCAGCTGCTACTCCAATGCCTATCCCATCTCAGATTAGCAATGCCAATGCCAGTGCCACTGAACCAGACCTTGAGTTGCTTGCTGTACTGCTTAAAAACCCGGAATTGGTTTTTGCATTGACTTCTGGCCAAGCTGGTAACCTGTCAAGTGAAGATACAGTGAAATTGCTAGATATGATTAAGGCTGCTGGTGGGTCTGGTTTATCGGGTAATGGTAATGGGCTCGGGGGAAATGTGGAAGAGAAGGTCGAAGTTTCTCTTCCATCTCCAACTCCGGCGAGTAATCCTGGAACGGTGCGTAATTCAGGCTCATGCTACAACTTTTTGCCAGCTCTCTATACACAATTTTCATGGACTCCTTGTTGGTCCAGATTAAAATTCAAAAGAAATAAAATAAAACTTACAAGAAACTTGCAGAAAAAAAGGAGAGTAACATGTAGATGTTGGGGAAGTAGACATTTCCACGTAGTTAATGATTACCATAACAGTACGTGGAGTTGTTGATTGTAGTTTTTTTTGTCCTTTATCATGATTGAAGCGACTCCATGAAGAGTGAAATAGAAAGGTACTGTTGTGTCGGTTATAGCATTAAAGCTCCCTGCAGTGGATTCTAGTCTGTGGATCCTGCGAGACTGGGAAATTGCTAATGCATTTAATAACCAATAAAAAAAAAAGTCATAATAAATTATTGATATTTATACGGGATTATTTTTGGGGTCGGACATAATTTTTGTTTATCTGATGATGCAATTTTTCCTTTTTGTTATCTGCAGAGTGGATGGAGCCAACAAGAAGCTGTCAGGAACCCATTTTTACGGCAAAATCCAATGGGAAGCAACGCTTCTTCTGAGATTGCTACCACAAGCACCAATTTGGTGAGGTCTCAGATTCCTGCCATGAACAACACTATACCACAGCAACCATCGTTTGCTCAACAAATTCCTTCAACAATGCGGTCTTCTTTACATCATCAGTCACTCTCCATCAATTCACCAATTATCCATAATCAAGCCTCAGAGATGCACTTAGCCATGAATAATAACTTATCGGCTGCAGCTGGGCCTTCCATGCGAATTGATATTATGCAAGCACAGGAGAGACAACCTGTGTTTTCGTCCCCCTCCTTGTTGCACGCATCAACAAGGTCACAAGCCCAGCCACAACATCCGCACATGTCTGATCCTATGCATTTTACACCACAATACACCTCTAGGCCACCAGCTGGGAATTTAGGTCCTGTATCTGATTCTTGGAGAGCAAGTCAGGGTTCGGTTTCGATTCCTCGTTATCAAGCCAATCCCAACAATTATAATGCGTCGTTTGGAAACCCTGTGCAGCAGCCTCAGTTGCTGTCAGGTCCTTCTCGAGGAAGAAACAAATATGTGGGCAATGATGGATTTGAATCATGGAGTCCTGAGCATAGTCCAACTAGGCCGTCTGAATATATGTCTGGAAGAAACTTCCAAGAACCTGGCATGAGCTATAGACCTGACCGGTCAAGGCAGTGGAATTCTCCTGGGTACCAGGATGTACAGGACCATAACAAGCATGGAAATAAGAGGTGGCCTGATCGGAGAAGATAATCAGAATATTGCTTAGGTGTCTTTCGAAGAGGTGGTGTAGCAAGATGGAAGTTTCAAGCATGGAGTTGGTTTTTGGATGAACCGGGACGCGGCAACTATTAAACATTTAACTGCTGTTCAAATGCAGCTTTTTCATCATGTTCAGAACTTCCTCTTGATATTGAATTTGACAACACCACAAAAAAAAAGCATCAAAAATGTGCTATGGCTACAACCTCTTCATCTCTCCCCTACTGTAACCAAGCTAAGTGACGGCATAACTCAGACCTGAAACCTAAAACTGGAAGTCGTTTGAAGAGTGTTGAAATGATTACATAAAGAAATGAATAAAATGGAACTGCTTAGCGAGTTTTAGATAATATGGTCCGTAAATACATTTTTGATATCTACCAAACATGATGAGAACTTCCTGGGTCTCTGTCTCTGGTAGATTCAAGGCCCAAAAATTTCCTATTCAAGTCCCATAATTTTCTATGGAAAGACTAGTAAAAGAAACATTCCATAACATTAGCCCCTTCCAAATTTAAATTATAAAAAGGATTGTGGTCAAGTCTATACGTTGATCAATACTGGCTTCTTTCACATTTATTAATTTATTTTAATAGATATTGTCAAACTAAATGAACGTTCACATTATCAATCCACATCGGTTAAGGACAAACTTGTGTTTTTGCCCATTCATCATCTAATAGAGGTGAAAAAAGACTTTTAACTGATTTTGTAACGGGTGATTGTTCGTTTGACTATCAATAGGACTAAAATGAGCCATTTTGAATTATATATGGACTGATTTGATGAAAAATCAACTAACAATTAAAAAAATGATATATCCCGAGGCTAAATTGTATAAACCCTAAGATATTTCATATAGATTAACACATTGAATTTTGAGACAACAACCTACTAAAAAAATTGCACATCACCTCTTTACAGAAATGGTAATGTATCTCCTTTCCACAGTGGTGGTGAGGGATTTGAGTCACACAATGTGCATTTTATAAGTATGTGTGGGAGTTTTTTCCTGACTTATAATACTTCAAAAAAAATTGGAAAAAAAAAACATTGCATATCACCTCTCAAAGTATCAGCATAATAATTCTATTTTTTTTAAAAACAAAAACAATAATGTAATTTTGTAAAAAAAAAAAACACAAGTAATGCTATTTTATTTAAATTTGGTGTTGAAATCCGATACCTAAATGATATGATTACACTGCAATCCATTTATTTAAATCATACAAATATAATACAATCTAATGAATTGATTACAATGAAAGTGACATCATTTGGCTATTTAGATACTAGATTTGAACATTAAATTTAGACAAATTAATATTATTGAAAAACAGAAGAAGAAGAAATCATATTTTTGGTTTTTTGTTTTTGTTTTTTTTTTTAAAAAAAAACAATACATGCAAGGAAAGAATAGCAGGACACGTGTATGAGAGGGAAGTATGATGTGAGCGCTCTGATGTCTGATAGCAGGACTACAACTGGACGAAAAAAAGGTCATCGTCAATTTGAAGCTATCTTTTGTTCTTGTACAAACAATCTGCTAATTTGTGTCTACCTTGTTTCAATTTGAAGCACTACAATGAGATTCAGATTCAACAATTTCAACTCCATTTACAGAAGCCTTTCCTCTCAATCCAACAGAACCCATCATCCCATCATTGTCCAATCTCTGAATCCCCAATCCATGATCATCATAAAATCTATTTCAAGGTCCCAATCAGGTGGCATTTCGCTCATTCTCATCATGACCACCACCACCACCAACCCCACCACGATTTCTCTGGAAAAGATGCCGAGAACATTTTTCGCCTCGGTCTCGCCTCCGATATTGCCTTAGCCACTGGCCAAAGCTTTCACTGGATATTTATCCGGAAGTACTGCCATAATTGCTGATGCAGCCCATTCCATATCTGATGTGGTAATGTCGAGTTTCAACTTTCTAACTTGTTTATTTATGTTATGTGTATCTTCTGTTAAATTTGTGATCTGGGTTTTGTAATTTTCAGGTTCTAAGCGGCATTGCTCTGTGGTCATTCAAAGCTGCCAAGGCTCCCAAAGACAAGGAGCATCCATATGGTCGCTTTTGATCTGTACCTACACACTACTCCATTGTTCTTCAATTATACATATATCATATTCTGTTTCCATTTTTTTGTAGATAATATATATGTGGAAGTTACTCAGTTTAAGCAATAACCAGTGTTCTCTTAGTATTGTTTAAACACAAAGCAAGATATTGATGCTGTTGATTGCTTATATATTATTAATAGCTACTGTTGACATAGATCATAGATGCTGTATCTACAAGGTTTATAGAGAGTATGCTAGTAGTAAAGTATAAGCATGACTTTCTTTGCAAAATGCTTCTAGGTTTCATAATTGTTTTTCTTCCTTGTTGTATTCTCAGGTCATGGTAAATTTGAAACTCTTGGAGCTCTTGGAATCTCATCTATGCTTTTGGCAACGGCTGGCGGTATCGGATGGCATGCTTTAGACCTTTTGCTTGTACAGCTTCTTTCCCCCTCTCTTCACTCTTAAAGATAAATTGATCTTTGCATTTCTCATTGCTAATACAAGAAATAAATTTTTGGTGGTGGCTAACTACTGCATGTGAAATGAAACCAGATTCTACTTTAGTTTCTCTCTTTCTCATGAGGTTTACTTTTATCATGTCCAGGGTTTGACGTCCACAGCTCCGGAAGTAGTTAACCAGTCCTTGGCACATGACCATGTTCATAGCCATCATCATGGAATTGATATGGAGTACCCAACGTTAGCTTTGACTATGATGATTCTATCAATATCTGTTAAAGAAGGGTACCGTTGTCACTTCTTGTTAATCTAATTACAGAATTGTTTGCTTATATACATCTTTTAGTAACGATTGTTTTTTTTTTTTTTTTGTTGTTGAGGAAAAGAGATCATTATGTTTCCTTCGGCTGAGCATATCCATTCATTTTTCTTTTAGTAAATCTCCCCCTTTTGTCCAGCTGTGTCGGAAAAAAAGAAAAGAGAATAACATTTTCCGCGTTGCTTTATCATAATTATTTAGGCTTGTTATGACTCTCATTGATTAGTCCTTCTTTTCCACTCAATATTTAATAAAATTTGACTATCTGTTCCTTTTGAGCCTTTCCTTTGGCCTTGTTTTCCCTTCAATTTGGACCTTGTCACTTTATTTTTTGCAATCACTGGTCCTTGCTGCACGCAACCACATCATTTTAGCAGTTTTCTACAATTCTGTCCTCATTGATATCACCTTTCTCTACTTGTTTGTTCCTCATTGTCATTTCATTTACTGAAAGTTTGTTTTACATGTAGGCTTTATTGGATAACAAAACGAGCTGGGGAAAGACAAGGCAGTGGACTGATGAAAGCAAATGCATGGCATCATCGTGCTGATGCCATTTCAGTCTGTAGTTGCTCTTATTGGGGTTGGTAAGAAGTTTTGGTTAAGCATTTATTCTGTTTAAACACTTGTAATACATTTCGTGGCCAGCCAGCTTAATACTTTCAGCTATATTTGTGATGATCATTTGTTGAGTTTGTTATTTGACCGATATTAATTGCAAAAACAGAGAATATTGATTCATAGATTATGAAGTTGTCACAACTGCTTAAGTAGGATATATGGCTCAATGTATTACCTTTTTCTTTCTGTTGTTGATTGGTTCGGTTATAAAATGGGGGATAGACCTTCCCTTCCCTTAAATTATCTAATGATTTCCAATTCTGTCAGCAGTACTTATTATGGATTGTTATCATGATTTTAGGAGGCTCTATTCTTGGAGTTGGGTTCCTTGATCCCCTTGCTGGACTAGTTGTCTCAGGCATGATCCTAAAAGTTGGATTGGAGACGGGGTACCAGAGGTATATTATGTGGACTCCTTATATGGCCACCATCTATTACTGCATACTCTGCTTTCCCTAGTTTCTGTTCAAACTTGGTAGATTAGCTTCTTAGACTTTGAAGAGGCCAAACTGCACTCAATATTATGCTAACATTACTGGTACCATATTTTTATTAACTGTCTAGAGTTTCTGTATCTTTTCTTTTCTATTGTTTTCTTTATTATTAAGTTTTTTGTAATGGTTGCATCCGTTTGCTCATATTGACGGAGGTATCTGACTTCTGTCAGAGTCTTCTTGTGTTTAGAGAAGCTCACTCAGTATAGCTAGATTCATCAAAAAAGGGTATTTGTTTAATATTTTCTGGATGAGAATTGCTGAGATACATTTAAACTTGATGGTACAAGAATATCATTTGGCTCTGTAAAAGACTGGATTATATATGGCGTATGAAATATCTGATGATAACCTTCAATGATATTGTTTTTCAACCCTAAAGTTCATCTTCATTTTTTTTAGTGGGGATGTGTGGTTTTAAATTCTGGACTGATTATTTGGTTTCATTATGAATCTCCATATTTAACATGTTCTGTTGGCCAATTATTAGTGTCTTGGAATTGGTGGATGCTGCAATTCCGATGGAACAATTGGATCCCATAAGACAAACAATACTAAAAGTTGAAGGAGTCAAGGTATCTACTTGATTTTTTATTTTTTTTCACAGAGGTTGCTTTGAAAATTGTTTACTTTGTTTAGTTTTTGATCTGTCAAGTGTCATGCTGCTTTGTTTATACTTTATAGGCTCATTTTATATTGCTGTATTAAATTATGTGGTATTAATTGCAACAGTGCCCAGTAATTCACAAAATTTTCACAAGTTGTTTGATTGCTGGTTAATATTATCATGGAACACATTATTCCAAAATTATATTTATAATTAGAAGGCTTATTGGAAGGTAAAACTAATGCAATTGTCAATTGGTACATTGTAGTGATTTTTACTACAAGTATGGTACAAAAAATAGATTGGTGGTGTGCAGTGTGCACTGGATGGGTAATTTTCTGTGGAAGACCAGAAGTACCATAAGACTTATTGTCCAAGCTAACTACAAAATGAATTGCTAATAATGGTTGGTGAGATTCAAATATTAAAAAACATTTATCAACACAAATGATTTGAATAGGCATCTTGAAATTCGAAAAGCCAGATATATGGCACGCCTGAACTCTATATAGCTACAGCATAAAGTTAATTACGATTTGTATAAATGATATTCCATAATTTTGTTTTGTTTCCTATGAATCAATATTTTTCATCAGTTGGGAATTATGGGTGATGAAGTTAAGATTATAGTTTGTTTTTACTCTTCTTACATTCTTAAAAAACAGAGAGCCTTTATAACTGCAGGGATGTCATCGTTTAAGGGGAAGGAGGGCTGGTTCATCTCTGTACCTTGATGTACATATTGTGGTAGGTTCTTATGGTTATCTAATACATGAACGGTTTATGCAGAAGTTTAGGTTGGGCCAAGAAACTGCAATCTGCATCCGTGTCAGATCACCGAAAACCTAAATGATTTCTCCCCCGTGTGGTTTCTACTTTTGACTTGCAGGTTGAGCCGTTTTCTAGTGTTAGTGCTGCACATGGCATTGGTGAATATGTTCGTCATCAGATTCATAGGTCTCATCCTGAAGCATCTGAAGTTTTCATACACATAGGTGTGTTGCTTCGTCTCTTAATCTATAATGGGTAATTAGAATCAAGTGACTTTTATGGATTAGTTCATCCATGGGATGTTCCATTTAAGATCCTGCCTTGTCCTCGCATAGTGGTTGATCATTTCTGGCTTCATTAATCTTATTCGTTTTGCTATACTCATATGTTAATGATATAATTTGGCTTTGTGTCCTGTCTTTCCAATCTACATTTCTATCCTAATCTCTTTTCCAAATGCTCTTTTAGATCCTGCATATTTACAATTGTCACCAAGCATGATGGACCTGCAAGAAAGTTTGAAGGAGTCCGTGGCTCACAACAGCAATATTTATGTTGAGGAGTCGGATATTGAAGCAATTGTTCACAACATTTTCTCTTCAAAATTTCCACAGGTAAGTTTCTCTCTTTGCCGATTCATGAATCATGACTAAGCTCCTGTACAGGTATTTGTCTTAAATGTGTGTCAGAAGTATAGGCCTAAAGGCTACAATCTCCATGGAGTGAGAGCATTGTAGTGATCTAGGTGACAACTTGAATTCTACAAATATTTGAAGACAATTTTGAACCCTTTTTTTTTTTTTTTTTTTGCATGAACTAATGTCACCCCGCTAGTTCTATGATAACCTTAATACCTTTTTTTGAGGTGCCATATTCAGTAACATGTTCCTTTATTGATTTTTTTGGGGGTTATAGACTTTATTGCATGATTGTACAAATTAAACTAGTATAGCTATATATATATATATAAAAATTAGAAGCTGCTAGTTGTTTATGTTGCAAACCTATTGTAAATCCCATGGGACAATGTATTGATTTTCAGAAAATGGTGGTTGAGCGCATAACACCCCACTTGTTGCAAGGCAAGATCTTACTGGAAATTGAAGTCTCCATGCCACCAGACACATTGATTAGGTATAACTTAAAATAATTGGACTATTGCTGAATTTTGTGACAATGTCAATAGTGGGAGGTCGCATGTTGAGATTTTAGTGATTGAACTAATTTCAGGGATGCAATGAAAGTGGCAGAAGCAGCAGAAAAGGAGATTTTGAAGGCAGCCTCCAATATTTTCCAAGTGAGCCTACATCTAAGATTGGGGCGTCCATTGCCGTAGTTCCACAATCTAAGATTAGCTGAAATTGCAACTAACAAGGAGACTGAATCAACTACCCCCACAATCTAAGGACATTCATTGCTTTGCTTGTAAAAGCAAAGGGACTGGAATGCCCAAGATTTACAATATACATTGTAAGGGGACAAATCTCACAAAGGGTGTAATTCTATTTTGATGTTATACTTTAAAAGACTGACAAAATTGAGCTTGAATAAAACTATTGGATGCATAATTTCTCAAAACACCTATCAAAATTTACAAAAGAAATTACTGGGCATGCTATAGTGGGTGGTAAGTGTGTAACTATTGAGTATTGGCATTGTTAATAAACTGACCTAAACCCTAGAATAAAAAAACAAGTTGAAAATTGAGTAAAGAGAGAGAGAGAGAGAGAGAGAGAGAGAGAGAGAGAGAGAGAGCCAAAGATCAGACAATTGTAGTCTGATTGTTTTAATCGACATCATATATTCCGACGAGTTGATCATCACATCAGTGGCTCTCAACTCTCAAGCAAAAAGCAAAAACATTACAGATCTGAAAAACAAAAAGAAAATTCAAAAGAGAGAGAGAGAAGGCTCAGAAGGATCCATTGGTATTTTATAATCACAATGGATATTATTATCCCTCATAAAATAGGTAGTATATTTAAACATCACTGCCTTCATTCTCATCCTCACAAAAACCAAATACAAATGGTGGAATCTATATGTGTGAACGTGAAAATACAAACAGAAGAGAAGAAGAAGAAGAAGAAGAAGAAGAGCAAGAGAGAAACTGCAGATGAGATAAGAAGACATGTGGAGGTTGTCATGTATATATAGTGATAGAACCAGCCTCAATTAGGGTTTAGGGTTTTCCAAATTACGACAATGCCCCTTATGTGTATAAAGAAATTAATGGCCTCCATACACTACCTTTCAGCCCATTACACCCACAGTCACACCAATTTACTTTAATTAAAACTTGAAGAGTAGATTTTGCCTGACCTCCAAAGCTTGCATGTAATCTTAATTCAAATTCCAGCAACGTTTTCATTTATGTTTGAAGGCCTATTTATCCTGAATTATATTCTAAATGATGTTATTAAGATAACAAAATGCATGAGGCCCGCATCAATTGAAATTACAAAAAGCTCGAATTAGATGGACTTTTAGAGTGGTTGTAACAAAAGAAGCCCAGCCCATTCATATCCATCATTTCAAAATCTCATTGTAGCAATTCTTCAATGGATAATAACATTGTAGACATTCAACAACTTAAAAAAGTTTTTTTTTTTCTCAAACATCCCATATTTGTTTTTCCAGTGAATCCCCATGTGAGAGCTGTTGCTGATAAGGATTCATTATTGCAATTCTTTGCTGGTTTATAGCTTCCATTTCCAGTCTCTGTTGTTGCTGTTGTTGTTGATGATGCATATTGGACACTCTTGATCCTCCAATCCCCAACAAATCAAGTGTCATCATGTCACCACTTCCTCCAAACCTCGACGGCCCCGCACCGTTACGGTCCATCGTAGCTGTTCTCCCCTGCTGCTGTTGTATCAATCCATTACTGTCCTGATCACCCAAATTGTACATACTTGTAAAAATCCCCATATGATCATTCATAGTACTACTACTGCCTGCATGCTCAAAAAGTTGTGACATTTCTTGTGATGTATTACTAGTACTACTCTTTTGCATGATCTGGTTAGTGGTGCTGAATCCTCCACCGTTGATTCCGACCATGTTTGATTGATGATCATGATACGTGACGTTGATGTTGTTGTTATTATTATGTTGCTGAATAATGGGTGGTCCATAGGATGGTGGTGGTTTGATTGGAGATAATTGTTGATCAGGACCTGCCATACTTGTAGAGAAGCTCTTTTGCATCATAGGAGAGTTTATGCTATTGCTAGCAGTTGCACCCATTTGTGCTGCTTTTTGCAACAAAGCTGTTGCTGACATGTGAGCTGCTGCACCTGAAATTTGACACCCATTTTTACTATCTTGGAGATAGTTGAACCCTGAAGAGCTATTCGAGCTAAGTTGGAGGCTGGAAGAAGACGAGGAGATGTTATTGCTTCTTGGACCGCCGAAGAGCGTGCCGGAGCTACTTGAGAACATACCTCCTCCTCCTCCTCCTATGTTCATGGACTTGAAAGGCATTGGTACCATCTCCTGAGGAAGAGACTTGAGAGGGTTTTTCGGGTCAAAAGTAGCGTTGAAATCAGACATTCCAATGGATGTGGTGTTTAAAGGCATAGATGACGATGAAATGAGCTCATGAGGCATGTTCTGGTTTTGTATGTTTGATGATCCCATGTTGTTGTTGTTGTTGTTGTTCATTAGTTCTTGGTTCACTTTGTTGTTCTCTTCAGCCAATGCATCACAAAATGCTCTGTGGGTGATGAAGCTATCTCTTCTGAAATAAACCAGTGGGGTCATATTAGCTATATAGGTCGTTCAAAAATTATCAACGCGTTTTTTCGTACAGGATTCTACAGTATAAAATCATGTAACCCGTAATAAAAGAGACAAAAGACAGATTTTTTTTTTTTCAAACTTGTTAGTCTAAAAGGCGTCAAAAAGTGCTTATCAGCCTGTCGGCCACGAAAATCATTCAAAAGAAATATAATTTTAATTAGCCATAAAGTTATTTACTGCAAATATCAAGTTTTATATAGTAACTATAGTTTGAATTAACGTGAACCTGGAAAAGATGGTTCCACAGTCACATTTGTATTCTCTAGTGCCACAGGTTTTCTGATGTGCTTTCCAATCAGATTGAACTGCGTATTTCTTGGAGCATTTGTCGCATTTCCATTTCTTCTCGCCGTGCTTACGGCTGAAGTGCTTCTTGATCCCCGTAAGGTCACCGAGAGCGCGCGCCGCGTTGTGGTGGACGCAGGTTGGTTCCGGGCATATGTAGACACGTTTCCTGACCTCAGTTGTAGTTCTTTGCTTAAGCTTCCAGGGGAGATTGTGGCCTCTCCTATGCAATTGTAGATTTTGGTCCCTTTGAAATCCCTTGTTGCAAATCTCACACACGAACCGGTTTGTGGCCATTAGTGTTGTTGGCGATAGAGCAATAACGTCAGCATTTGGATCTAAATAAATTAAATCACGTACCATAATTAAATAATTAATCTTGTTGAATTTTTCTCTAATGGAAGAAGTAAACTTAATTAGTCAGAATCATGATCTAATTGAGATTTTTTGTAAATTGTTCTTCTATGTAGGACATGGATTGAAACAGTGTAAAAACAAAAAAGAGATACAGAAAGTGTAATCAAAAGCTAGCAAACAGTACTTCTCAGCAATAATTGAAATCTAATGATAGCAATAATTGAACTTTTCATATAATCATTTAATTTTTCTATTGAAAAACTTGTAAAAAATTCAAAACAATCCCAGGAAAAAGTAGAATAATTTCCATGGTTCATCAAAATGAACATGTTAGATGTGTCATGAAAATGAATGATGTTATTTAGATTATGATAAGAAGAAGTAAGTTTGATGGAGTGGTTGAATTTGCCTGGAGTTCCTGGGAGATTTCTTTTCTTCTTAACAGTAGTGGTGGTCTGTTGTTGAGAAGTAGAGCCATTGCTGTTAGTTGCAGCACTAGTAGTGGAGGCATGTAAGTGCTTCTGGTTTTGCTGGTGGACTTCTTCTCCACCAGTGTTTCCTGAAGAGAAGCTTCCTTCATTATCACCTGTGATATTTGACATAATATTCTTGGAAATTAAAGACAAACAATTTCAAGAATCAAGATATATAATTAATATAATTATACAAAAACTAGCTAGTCTCTCTTTGGTGTTGAACACAGAAAATCAGGAGTGTGGTATGAATAGAGGAGGACAAAAACCAGGGAAGTCTCCTTCATTTGTGGGTGATCAACAAGCTAGAAGAGATACATAGGAGGACTAACATTGAAATTTGGTCTTCTTTGGCTTTATATAATTATATATTTATATACACAATAGACAACTAGCTTGGCAAATGCCTTTCACTTGTTGCCTTCCTTATTTTTTTTTATTTAATTTAATTCCCATTTTATGCTAGTACTATTTCTTTCTATTTTTTCTTATTTTAAAAATTAAATAGATTCTAGTTATTGGAATTCAACTCTTGATTAACTCAGTTGCTAGCTCAGCTCGTTTGAGTTCACTCATATGGTAAATGAGTCCAACAACTTGTATGTAATCAGTTAATCACCAATTTGTAATTTGTAATTTATACGTATTGAGTTTGAGTATGATTTCACATGGACTCAATTCAACTTCTTTAGAAGTTTGGACTCGAATACTCTATCACTAACGTGCAAGGAAACATGCATATATGCATAACTCCTAAGTTAAAAGGGAACGTGCAAAATGCCTGTCACAATTTGATAACTTAATAAATATAATTAATTCATTATTTAGTAATAATAGATTTCAACTCATAACACATTATAGCACAAGTGGTTGAGCACCTTCCTTCCACTTTAGTGATAAAGAGTTAGAGTCCAACTGTACGCATTTTAAAAGTTACTGACAATATTTCAGGTTCAAGTCATTTGGTATATAAAAAGAAAAAATAGATTTCAATTTTCAACATCCTAAGAATTTTATTGTTTATTCAAAAAATAAGTAATTATAGTCGACTAAATATTGATATATTCAACTCATTAGCAAGTGAAACTCGAACAAATATATAAGCTACAAATTATTTAATGTAGATTTGAATTTCAATTAATGAGTAACTGTGCATGCATTAAGATATGTGAGTCATTACTTAATGTATGTTTTTTTTATATAGTTTGTGCTTGGTCTTTTTTGTTTTTTAATAGGGGTGTATTTAATTTTATCACATGAATATATTCACACTTAGAAAAGTGGTTATCCCCTCTATAACTTTGATAGAGGTTGGAGTTTCATAATTTTTCATTATCTCGCAAAGTATAGGGAGACTCCTTCCCAAGTTTCCCGATAACGAGAGTTGCATTTCAAGTTCTATTTATAGTAATTGATATCGTCTCGAGCATCTGATCCAATTGGTTATAGATTTGTTTTTAAAAAAATGTTGAAATTTGGGGTAGAATATTATGTCCTAAGCTTGAGCCGGTAGCATTGAACTCTATTATTACTTATTTTAAGTGGATGCCAATAAGGCTGAACATTTGTTTCCACTTTCCCACCACCTATTTGAATCATGTGAAACTGGTTAAGTTTTGACTTGTATTCCCATATAAACTAAACAACTTCCACTAATGTGAAAGTGGTCCAAATGGATATGGGTGGATGCGATTCATGTACCGCTAGAAAGAAGAGTCAGAGATGAAACCAAAGGAGAAAACGGCACCGGAATCGGGGTCTGGAGGTGTCGTCATGTGCTGCCGGAAGATTTTCTGCGTAGCTGGAGCATGTTGATGCCAACCGAAAGTGTAGGGGGTGCGTGAGGGCGTGTGGGGCACTATTTTGGGACCCCGTTAGGGCGCATGGAACTTCCAGAAGTCATGGAAAAACACGTGACATTCGATTTTCTTGTTTAGGAAATTTTCCTTTTCAGGATTCCTTGTCTAGTCGGTTTTTTTGTTTATGGAAGATTCCTTTTCGGGATTCCTTATTTAGCAAAGACTTGTTAAGGGATTTTTAATTTCTTTTGGGAGTCTGATTACTTATAGACCAATGATACCATATAAATAGTGAGGTTATTCTTTGGTTGAATATACCAAGAGAGATCTCAAGATACAACTGAAAACATTAGAGAGAGTAGGGCGTTGGTTGTATTTGAGGTTTGGGGTTAGAGAGAAAATATTGAGTGTGTAGTTGTAACAATTTTTTACATGATGATGTTTTTTCTCTTGTCGTCCTAATAGCAGCGGTTTTTCACTGTTTTGGGTTTTCCATATAAATCTCCGTGTTGTGTGATTGGAATTCTTTAGTCTTATATTTCTGTTTAGACATACATTATCTTTGTGTTTATGGTGATTACTAGATAACGCAGACATTATCTTTGTGTTTGTGGAGATTATTAGGCAATGCTTCTGCGTTACTATTTTAACGTCTAAGCAGATGTATAAGATGAAAGAATTCAAATCACACAACACAGATTTAAGTGAAAACCCCAAGAAATGAGAAAAACCACGGTTGTCAAGATGAAAAAAGAAAAAAGAAACTACTATGTAGAAAATTGTTATAACTATATACTTAATATTCTCTCTGAAACCTCAAACCTCATTTACAACCAATGCCCTGCTCACATACATATATGTTCGGACTTTCGCATTGGTTGCTACATTTTTACATTTCTTCATTAATATATAATTTATTTAATGATTCTTTAAGCATGTACACTTTTCTCTAGTTAGTAACGTTGTATAACTAAGTTTTTTTTTTTACATATTATAATAATTCGGAGTTTGGGGGAGGGGGACATGACTCAAACCCAGAACCTAATGGTGTAAGTGTGACTGTGTGAGAGACATACATTAGTTTTTTTAATTTCTTTTAATAATAATAACAAAATGTTGATTTTGCTTTGTATAATGAATCTTTTTTTATAAATATAATTGGCTTTTAAATTAGTAAGTGTAAAGTGTAAACTCAATTTAATACAAATATTTGGAAGAAGCCTATATGTATTAGATTATTTTTGTCTAAGATGAAACGGTGCCGAATTATTTGTGTAAAATTTGATCCAAACGATGGAAGGAAGCCAAACAAGTCAATGTCCTTGTTTATGAATTGACTCATTTAATTGTTTTACTTTGGCAGTTTGGCGACAGCCATCTATTTAATATCATCAAAAATCAAAATGATCCATCATTCATCAACCACACTACTTTTCACTGTCACCACAAAATTATATATGCATTATCAATCTTCAATTCTTCATTGAAAGTTTAAACTGAATGCGACAAATTGATGTTCACCGTTTTAATATCGGAAAGGGGGAGAGATTCGAACCCACAACCTCATGATATAAATCTGAGAGGTATACCACCAGACTAGCCTCATACTGTTCATCGTTTTCATATAAGTTTTTTCATTTTACCGTCCTCACATATTCGATGTTTGACTCGAATTTCTGTTTTAAATAAATTTTATTGTAGAGTAACGTTCAAAACATTTTATGTGCAGACGACGGTCCATATATATATATATTTTAAATCTAAATATAATCGTAAGTATTTATGAAACAAACTATTAACTATATATTACGATCCTGATCATCAAGATAATTCACAAGGGAAGAAGCTAGAAGACTCATATATACTTTTATATATATTCATGATTTATTTTTATTGTTTTCTATTATTTGTAATTAAACATATAGATATTATAAGATGCCGTGAATATATTATTACAACTTGCATCTCCTTGGAAGAAATTAAAAAGAATTTCCTTTTGTGTCTTCTTCTCCACAGAAAGAAACAAGAGAAGAGAAGAGAAAAAGAAAAAAGAAAAAGCTTTCTCTGTTTATCTGATATATACTTGTTATAATTAGTCTAGGAATCACATCTAATTATTGTTTGTGAATTGTGATAGCCTAGGAATACCCAACTATGTCTTCAAGCAACTTCTAGTTTTTGATATCTCCTTTTTAATCATATTAGTGAAGAATATCCCACCATTTAACTAATCACTATATAACCTTATTCATAATTTTAAGAGTTGTAGTCATTTACCTAAGAGACAACCATATATATATATATATATTCGAACCGTATATATATTGTTTGATCTCAACAGGTTATAGCATACCTTTTGACCCGGCAGTTTCAGAAGCTTAGTGAGAAAGGACAAACAACCCGGCTAATAAAAGGAGAAAATGAGAAACAAGAAACAAACAAAAGGTAGAATAACATCAAAACACAAGCTAAATTCTGAAATTCCAGTCAAATTAATTGTGATATATGATTCTTCTTCTCCATCGCAAGCTAATAAATCAAGAACATGACAAAAGAATTTGCTTAGTTATTATCGTAAAAGATCGATGTAATTTATGAAGCAAATTAAACATGAGCACAACTATGTAAGGACAGGATTATTCCAATTTATTGATTGATTAAATTATGATTATATATATGGAGGCTGACCCAGCTGCTAATTGACATAAGCAAAGTAACCCTTTGGACAAAACCAACACAAGAGACGGCCAAATTGCCCTCATATTCTTTTCCTTTTATCATATAAAAATTCATGAAAATGATGTTTTATTAAAAATAATACAGACAAATTAATGGATACTATATTGTTGTTGATATGGACTTGTATATTTTAATTAAAAGAAAAAAAAAGAAAGAAAGAAAGCATAAGATAAAAATATTTTATGATTCTGGCCGATTATCAATCATGAACTATGTCGATTTGGTGAGACATCACAAGTTATATATATATATTCACTTTTCTTGATTTTAGAAAATACTTGAATTTAACTGATATGTATGACTTGAAACTCTTGCTTGTATAGTGTCTCCTCTCTTGCTCCCGTTTTTGAAGATATTGTATGATCTGACTGTAAAATCTTTTAGAATCCAAAAACTTTTGACTAAATTAGAGAGAGATGATTGACAAATTCAAAATCCTAGTTTTATAATTATTAGTGTTTGATTAACGATCTAGTGAGGTGGGGTCTATTCTATTCTAGGCCTCAAATGGACGGGGCCAGGCTGCCTCTGCCTGCCCTAGCCTTTTGACCCTTTCATGATTTCTTTTTACACCACTGGAGAGTTCACTCCTCATACTGCAACTCAGACTATGACCTATCACCGCACTATAGCAATACAACATTCATGTCGCATAGATAGATACACGCGGCGCTTCTCTATTTAGGACGGTTTGAAAAAAACACATTCAAAAACCTTTGCTATATAACATTACAGAGTTACCTTTTTTTTTTTTTTTTTTTTTTTTTTTAAAGAACAATTCTGACTAAAGAATTACTATGAACCTTACTTTTTTTTTTTAAGATTAGTTTTGATTGTAACAAGACAAGTAGTATTTATATATATTTATAAAAGGCAGCAGCATGGGTTCATGGCCCATAATTGGGACCCTTTTTAGGCAAGAGTTATTTGTCATCCCTACATGATTGCAATTGCATTGCATGGATAATTTTAAAAGGAGGATCTTTCAGGCTTTTAGCAAGCAAGTTCCCTCTCTTTTTTCATTTAACTTGACAAGAAAGCAAAAATGTCAAGAAATCAAAAGGTTGGAACTTATTATAGTATAAATCTGTTTCAGTATTGCATGTAACTTTTTAAAATCACATTGGAGAACTTATAACAAAATGATTAGGCTGCAAATTATTAAAAACTTTGTTCAATACCTGACCATCTCAGCAGCTGAAACAAGATTTTCTGCTCGTAAAGAATTGAGACTTGCGGTAAAATCCATTTTTTTTTTTTAAGTTAAAACCTTGATCAGAAACTGACATTATGTCAATTTTGCTGTAGAGAATGTCACTCCAATTTAAGGACCACACGCCCCGCCGCAAGGCATGTCTTTCTTTTCTTTGTATGCTTCAGAACTGTTATCTACTCTATGACTTCTGTGTATTACCAACCTGTGTTATTTGGCTATATTACAACGAGGATTTATGTGCCACGAGTCCCAAATAGCTAGGCAGAAGACAAGGATTCCTGAGCTTTTCTCATACATTTATGAAGTACTTAATGCCAACAAAGATTCCAAAGCTGAGAACAGAAGATCAGGAATGGAATGCTAAAACCCTCCTTAGCAAGCACCGGCACATTTCTTCAAGCATCGATCACACCTAGGACTCACCGACTAAACTGGTATTACCAGTCCCACATAGTGCATCCAAGCTCTCTATCCCAGATTCAGCAACATTGTTTTGAATACCATTGTTAAGAGTGTCACTAACAACAGTCCTACCACGGACCCGTCGGGTCTGTGGAGCCTCTCCATCTTTTCTCTTCCTCTTTGGGGTCAAGTAACCGTATGCAAAAGCTTCCAACGCTTTCGTAGTAAGTGGACGGTTCCTTGTACTCTGCCTGCGGTTGTTCATGATAGGTTGCTGATCCGTAATAGTCATACCATCACCAAGCTTCACTTGTTCAACCTGCTGGTTTGATTCAGATAGAAGGGAGGACATGTTTTCACATGAATTATCATTATTCTGCACAATGCCTGTGATGAATGGATCATCATTTCCAAAATCAGATGAAACTTGAGGGACATTCAAGTCTATCAATGGAGGGTGTTCACGGTTATTGGGGGATACTTCTCTATCTACGAAATTCTCAGTAACATTGCCATCGTTGCTCCTGTCTGAACTGTCTTTAGCTAAAGAACTAGCGGGTGATAAACTTTGAGGCGGACCTAGATGACAAACCATGTCCTCACACAAATCATTTGAGTTTGACCTGCAATGGGACACAATTTCATCAGGTTTCCTATCCTCAGAGATATTCTCAATACTGCAGCTTGACTCTCCATGATTACAAGCAATTAAATACTGGAGTTCCGTAGCAGGAGTTGAACTTTTTGAATGGCCAGAGTTTTCCATCTGGAAGAACTGATGCTTTGTAGTATTTATCTGCTGCTCGTCGGTAGGGGGACTCATGCTATGACTTTCATGATTTTCCACTGCTACAATTGTGGAATTAGAGGTGTTAGGCATACTATTATTCAGAATCCCATTTGTACAATGTGATGAGTCTGCAGATATTCCCCTATCAGTCATGTGATCTGCAACATTTGCGGTATCAGTTTCTTCATCTTCTTCATCTTCTGAATCTTCAGATGTATCTTGCTCAGATTCACTGGAAAGACTAGATGGGGTAGATACACTAGTAGTTTCAAAAGGTAAACTTCTCAGCTCTCTCACCTTAGGTCGTCCTGCTCCTCGAAACAAACTAGTATCCACGATGGTGAACTGCATTAGCTGCTGGTTGTAACTGGACTTCCGTGGCTGGAGGTAATGCTGTCGTTTAGTCGACAAACCATCAGAGTTCTGTTTCATTATTTGGTCCAACTTTTCTTCTTCCTTATGTTCTCTTCCTTTAGCTGCTTCAACTCCAATCTCAAGAAGCCCTGGGTCTGATGCAACTTTATTCAAGACATCACTAATGGAATCAAAATAGTGATCACCTTTCACAAGTTTCCTTCTTGAAAACTTCTTTACACCGGGAATAAGAAACACCAAAGAATTCTTTGAACCAGAAAAACCCTGATCCTTTGGCTGCTCAGAGTGCCATCCTCTTGCTAAAAGACGGGGCCAAACAGCTTCCCAGAATAAATCACTTGATCTGGCTTTACTTAACCTAAAATCTCCTGTTAGAAACCTGATGATGTCTGCGGATGAAAGAGAGGAGCAGGCTTTGCCAACTGGTATTTCAGGATGAACTGAAACCATATGATTGGTCTTTACTGGCTCCATGGCAGTGCCTGTGAGATCTTGCTTCCCTTTGCCAATAGCTACTGCTTCTATAAACTTACTGACGCCAACTGCATTTTTTAAATTGAAAACATATACCTCAAATGACATTTTTCCCTCGCTAAATTTCCTAGAATCCTGAAAAGACAACATCATATTTCATTAATAAACAGGATACAACATAATTGTCAGTAATAGATATGGAATTGATCTGGTCACACAATTGTAGCCACACTAGCTACTATACCAAGGTGAGCCTCTGAACAGCATCAACGAATAGAATTACAAAAATCTTAAAAACTAAACCATGGCTAGAACTTACATATTAGCAAAAAGAGAATGAAATGACAGGCAACATAAAATGCTAAGACGACAAAAGTAAGTAAATATAACTTTCAAAAATATACTCCTAAAAAGTAACGTGACAATCAATACTCTAAATTATTTTAAACTGAATAATAATAATAATAAAAATCGAATCTTTGGTGATGAATGAATGATCATGGATACATTTCTGCATATGCTTCAGAAATGTTTAGACTTCAAGAACTAGGTTTGCTTTTAAAAAGGATATCACTTAAGAATGGTTATTAATTTTAGGAAAGAAATCCATTTTCAAGCATTCTCCTTTCCTTGTACTCTCTAAGAACCAAAAGACACTTCGAGATTCATTCAAGAATATCTTTGCAATTGCTTGCAAACTCATGATAGGTGCACTTTCTAACAGTGTCTTTGGAAAACAACCCAGTCAACAGCAGGTCCAAGGATACCAAAAACCAACAAACAATTATCAACCTAACTAATGTAGAAACCAAAAGGAGAAAACTATGTGTGGGCTTATAACCTATTGGAGAGACAGAAAATGTAGAGGCCATACTGATAACAAAAACAAGGAGATGGGGATAAACACCCTCCAGAGAATTCGTTTTCCTATCTGATAATTGATAATTCTATACTAAGTTGTGCCGAACAAAACATATCCTAATGAATCTAAAACACTATGAACTATTTGTTCATAGTTGTGCATTTCTATTCCTTGTTCCATTCATATTTCCACAATAATTGACAGCACCAACTTTTAAACTCAACAGAAAACGGTACTCTTGGCCTTCCCTTTCCCATTTGAACAATTCACAATAGTCCTCACTCTGTCCATATTGGTTTCTATGCATAATAACAAGACAATCTCCATAAAAGTCTGTCTTATAACTTTGAAAACTTTAATTATATACACCTTCTAAATGCTAACATGCCCTGTCTTAAACCTACTTTCCGCACAGATATGCCTCAACAACCACATTCTATAATATAGAGCACAGCTAATTGCCATGATGCAGCAGTGCTGCAGCACACTGATTCGCAAGGCAGTAAAATTTTCTCCACATGGGGTTAATGGTAACAAATTAGTCAGTCCACATGTTCTTTTATCCATCTCTTCAGTAAAAAATTGTTTCCTGATGAAGATATAGCTAGCCGGTCCAGGAATTATTAGTCAACGTTTAGAGGATGAGAGGAAAAAGCCTTCGAGATAAAACAAACAGCTCTGTTAAGAAGTATCATTATGCATGAGATATTCTCAATCTTGTCCCAAGTATCATCAAATCTCTATCATTCTAAAAAACCACAATGCTATGTCATATAAACATATCGTTTAAAAAGTTAGAATTCTACTCACATTACAGAATGAATAAGAAATCAGTGACTAAACAACATAACTAAAATCAGTAAAAGTTACTTGGGATTCATCAACAACATTAACATTTAATATTTTTCTGGTTCTGGGTTGATCAAGAACTCAGAAAACAGAACTACAGGATTTAGTAATGCAAACAATTAAAGAGAGTTTACCTAAAACAAAAGCTTAAAAGAAAATACCTCAAGCAATGTATTTTTACATTTCTCTGATACGTGAGAAAAAAATCTCGATAACAACTCTTGTTGCCTCCATCCTGTGAATATCTTTTGTCCATGTATAAACCGTCTGCTTTTTAATTTCCTGCACTCTGACCATCTGCGATATCCATCAGATTTGTAAAACTTTCCATAGTAGAAAGACAGCACATCCCCCATCCCTTTACTCTCAACAAATCTCTTCACAAGGTTAAGACTTTTCCCAAAGATGTATAGACTAAGGAGAAAACTCTCCTGTTCAATTTCCTTCCAAGGCTCACCCAAAGAACCTGGAAGAGGATAGAGACCTCTCTCTACCTGATCAAACTTAGTTTTTGATTCCTGTGGTATGACAAAATCGACATCCATCTGATCACTTCCGGTTGTGGGTTGAAGGTTTAAATAGCCTACCACATCTTTTCTATTGTCCGACACAGTATCCAGAGGTCGAACATTCACATCAGCATGTTCATCATTTGACCTAATCTGGCATTGTTCACTATTCTCAAAATCTACAGTCCCATTGATATTCTCAACTTCGCTATTTGCCCACATAAGTGGAATGGACAATCCCAGCGAAAAAGGGTTTGGCATATTGTCCAAAATTTCTGATTCATTTGATTTATTTATAAGCTGCAAATGATCATCTTCCATGGTACAAGGTGGAATTTCTGCCTGGTACTGATGCCCAACACGGGGAAGCACCTGTTGGTCTCCAAGAATTTCATCAATAGCAGAAGATGAAGAAAGTGACTGTTCATCAGATTCATCCTCCATACTTCCCATGTTGTTATCTAAATGCATAGAATCCATCTGCAAAAATGCGGTAGAAATTCAACTCAGATAATTTAAAGGTATGCAACCTCACACCTTTAAGTATACAATAGCAAATCACCAGCCCTGGAGGTGATATGCTTTGAGTGGGGAGGATGCTTTCTCTATGAAGTAGGATAAAACAATCCCAGTTAACTTCATTTCAATATGATACAAGCAAGATTGCGGCTCTTGATACAAAAACAGCATCAATTATGCACAGTTGACACAATACAGGACAAACATGGTCACTCCACAGAACTAATAAATAAGCAAGTGTCAGCATTTGAGTGTAGCAAAACACCAATCCAGACTAAATAAACACATTATCTGAAAACAAACTTGGGAGTCGGGAGGATAAAAAAAAGAAAAGAAAATAAATAACCACATTGGTTGCTTTTCCATGGATTGATTTGCACAACCTTAATCCCAATCAGGGTCAAAAGGAATCTCTAAATTCAACAAACCGAGTAACTTTTTCATCTCTTAAACACTAATTGATTGAAACCATTAAATGATTAAAGAAATGCCAAACCTACTGCCTTGTGTGATTAGTCAAAAAATTCACTTTTTCTGAATAAATTTTAGTAATACACACACAATAATAAATACTTATTATTAAAAAAAAAAAACCTCTGACCAAATTACTACAATAAATATGAAACTTGTAGGAGTAAAATCCCCAATATGTATACATAAGTATTATAAATTAAAGTGCTTAATATTGATATAAAAGGTAATGCAAACAAGCTAACATATAAAACTTAACATATATAGCAACCACTTTCTGGAAATCTAATAAAAAACACCAATAAGTATAACCAAACCAACAATCAAACGCTAAACAAACATCTTGACATAAAAATTAAACGAACAAGCAATCATCAAAACACAGAATTGGGAAACCCAAGTAAGATATAATTGTCAATATTAGCAATATCGCATAATCTCATCATAGGAAACAACATTCAAGTAAAATATATGAGGCAGGAGTATGCAACCATTGTTAATTGTTTGGTGAAAATTGTGATACATGATACATCCCTATTTGATTCAACTAAGCAGCAGAAAAAATAAATAAATAAATATATATATATATATATATATATATATATATATATATATATATAACAGAAGCTTATTAAGTCGCATAAGACCAACAAAGAGACAAAAACATGCAGAAAAAGATTCAAGAGAGCTCTGGCTGACCTCCACGGAAGAACTTGAACGTTAAAACCCACGTGAAAAAGAAAACCTGTCAAATGGGTATTTCTAGTTATCCATCTATAGACCTCGATTGTCAACTTATATATTTGTTTATGTTGCAAGAAAACATAAATAAATCAATAAAGCATGTAAAATAATAGTAAAGAAGATTGGTTATTTACCTCGTATAGCAGAGTTGAGTTTTCATGGACATGAAAGTTGAATTCTTGAAGACTTAGAGCAGAGAGAGAGAGAGAAGAGTCTGAGAACAAAAAAACAAAAAAGAACAAGAGAAATTTAACTAAGACTAAGGAAATTTTTTGGCTGTTGAAAGATAGAGAGAGATTTATGCTTTATTGTCATTGTGTTCGGTTAGTTTGATTTATGAGAGAGTGAGACCACACGCGTTCGTGTCGTAGGTGTGGGTTTTCTACAATTATGTCAGAATTACCGAATTGTCCAATTTGGTCCTTCCTTTTTATATTGCTTCTTGCTTGCTTTCTTGGAATTTCACCCAACTTCAAGGCACGTTGCTCTTCCTTTTAAGGCCGTGTTTGGATCTCTATTCAAAACACAAAATAGATTTTTCGTGTGTATATATATATATATATATATATATATATATATATAAAAAGTAACTTTCTGGTAAGGAATTTTTCATACGAAATTCAAGAATGGTATCAATACCTATTGTATTACTACTGTTATCTATTAAATTACCTCCCCTAGCAATTTATGATAATCGTACACTTCTCACATACAAACTCCCTTACACAAATATTAAGTCAAAAGTCAAAATCATTCATAATATAATAAAATTTAATGAATTTTAATAAGATTTTTTACATGGATGATAATAAAAATGAAATATACTTATAGGAAAATTATCAAAATATTTTGAATTCGGAAACTATTTTTTCTAAATTTGTCATATATTTTCGTACTTTTTAAATTTGTGTTGTTTAAAAAATTTAGAAAAAAAATATTTCCTTAATATAAAATTTGAAAAATTTTGAAAAATTTCTCATAAGTATATTTCGTTTTTCTTATCATCCATGCAAAAGATCTCATTAAGGGGGTGTATTGAATTAGGATTCTCGATGACATTTAAAGACTTTCTAAATCCAGCTGTATTCAATTTGGACATTTAAAGACTTTAAAATAATCTATATTAATCCAGTGGTATTCAGTTCAGATTTTTATGGACTTTTAAAGAGTCTTCCCAAATCCAGGTGTATTGAACTGGGATTATAAAAACGTCTACAAAAATCAAAGTGTATTCAATTATGACTAGATTTTAAAAAAATTTCTTAGGCCATGGATTTTGGTGGACTTGATGGTGAAAGATATAAATATCAAATGCCATAACAAGTCCAACCTTCTCCTCAAAGATTTTGAGTTTTTCTTGTTTCTAGGGTTCATTGCTTCTATCTTCCTTTGTTTATCTCTTTCATGGTTGAACTTCTAGAATATGCTATAAGTTATGATTCTGATATACTTAACTTGATGAAAGTAGAGACCATGATAATGATTTATAGTTTATTCAATTGATAGTGGTGGTTATTAGTTTTTTGTGTTTTCGAAATATACAAAGGCATGCTGGAACCCTTTTATTTTAACAAATGACCAGAATTTGTAAATTTATTTGGGTGGGTTCTTCTATCTAGAAAATTATGAAAAATTATATATAGATAGAATATTATGTCTATTGTTATTCTGCAAAATTTCATGACTTATAAGTGAGTATTAAAATTATTATAATTTTTTGAGTGGACAAATGTTAATATAGATTTCTGCTGGACAGATTCGGGAAACAAGAAAATAATGAATGCTTTCATATACAAATGAACATGAATTAAATTGATATTTTTACTGTAGCATATGCTATATGTCTAGATTATCCATGTCAAAATTTGTAAGATTTGGAGTTGTAGAGAAAATTAAAAATCGTGTATCAAAGAGTGGTAAGTTGTGACACGGTGTGGGTTAGGGTTGTGTTTTTTTTCTTTCAATATTTTATGTATTGCTTTGCTTGGTTGTTGGATTAGTTGATTATTGTTTGTTTATATGATTAGTTGAATAATAATGAGAATCATTGAAGATGAGTTATGAATGTTGAGTATTTTCCTTTTAATTTTGCTCTCAAAATTGTTATAAATTATGTCACTTTTTTTTATTTGTGATTGACTTTAGTAATTGAGTGAAAATTATTATCGTTAGTTTTTTTTTGATGTGCAACGTATATTCATGCGTGAAATTTTATGTATTCATAAGTTATTTTTTTGGGTTTATCACGAAAGTTGAGATTTTTGTGAAAATTGAGCTTTGAAATGAAGCTTCTCTTCGGTTGATTGATTGAGCCATATACTAGTATAATTCATCCATCTATAATAGAAGTCTGAGATAACAAATCCTTGAAAGTCTGAGATAGATGTCTAAACAAATCCATAAAAATCTGAAATAGATGTCTAAACAAATCAATGAAAGTCCATGTGGATTTATAAAAGTATGTGAAAATCCATGAAAACCTGTCACTTAAAAAATGTCTTTAAATGTCTCCAAGAATCATAATTGCATACCCCCCCCCCCCCCCCCCCCCCCCCCCCCCCCCCCCCCCCCCCCCCATTATGTAATGAATGGTTTAAACATAAGATTTATGTAATGGGTTTATATGTGAGAAGTCTCCTATACATATATAATATAATTTTCGGTCGAAATGAGGTTGGTCCGATGGTAAACCCATAACGCACTACGAGGTTGCAAGTTCGAGTCCTCCCTCTCTCCGATATATATCACTTCTTCAAATAGATTAATAGATCATATCCATTTTTTGTAAAAGCAAAAAAAAAATGCATTTTCAAAATATTAATCAAGCAATAAATTTAAAAACTTCCAAGTGGAAAAACAGAGAATTAGATTGCTTGGAGTGAGAGAAACAAAAATGGCTGCTTTGAGCTTGATTGTTATTAGTTGGATTATTAGTTGGATTATTAGTTCTTTAACCCCTTTTTCACGTAAGAATTATATTTTTATTATTTATTTCGTTTGGTCAGACTGTGTTCACGGTGACGCATTTCTATTTTATATTTTCTTATTTTTAATTATTTCAATATTTAATTTTATTGCTGACATGGTGCTGATTTGGCAGCATTTTATGTTTTAGGACCCACATCTGAACTGTCAAAACCGCTGTGTGGGGCCCATCGACGGTTGCCGATCAAACTCTAACCAATCGTTCGCGTCCATCGAAAAGTGGTGTGGTGTTGTACAGTTGCTAGCAAAACGACGGAGATCAATCCATCAAAAGCATTCAACTATTCAAGCCTGTGATCAGCACAAATCCGAAAACAGGACCCACTTGTGAACGGCCCTGATTAAGTCATATTGCTAGAGAGTAATTTGGACCTCCTATAATTTTGACAATCAAAGTTCAACGAGACAATCAGAAACAATATCACAATGGTCCAGTGAGGGTGCGTTTGGTATGTGGACGGGACTAGATTAGATTGGACTGGACTGGACTGACCAATTGTTCTGTGTTTTGTTTAGAATATTTGGGATGGAATTGATGACTGTACTATTATGCGTTTGGTATGACTGTGATATGATAGAACAAGATATTCAAATGACCAAAGTGTCCTCTTTATTCTATATAATATTTGTTACCATATAATAGTAACATATGGGACATGACAAGTCAATATAAATAAATATTTTATTTAATAATATTAAATAAATATTGTAATTGAAATATATTATAATAGTTAACAAAAACAAGAGGTCCAAATGTCTTCTTGTTTTCAGTTACAATATTATTATATTTAACATAAATAATAATACTGTAATTGAAATATATTATAATTATTTAATATTATTATATATTAATATGTAATATTATATATATAGTTATTATGATATATTATATTATTATATATAATAATATATATAAGATATATATAATATTTAATATTAATACATATAAAAAATATAATATATTATATGATATAAGGTATAATATATATATATATATGATATATTAAATATTATTATATATATAATATATATTAAATATTATTACATGTATATATATAGGTAATAATATTAATATATAGGTGATAATATTTAATATATTATATATTATTATATATAATAATAAAATATAATAGATATATTATAATACATAGATAAAATATTATATATATATATAAATTTTATATTTATATTACATATATATTTATATAATATATATATATTATTATAATATATATATATATATTAATATATATATATATATATATACATATCATATATATATGATGTATTAATATATGATAATATATATATATATAATAATATATAATATAATAAATATTATAATATATATACGATATATTATAATAATATATTTAATATCATATATATTATTATATATATATATATAATATTTGATATGATTGTAATTGTATTAAGATTTGAAGAGCAAATGCGTCTTTTTGACATTTGTCTCATGTTATGGGACAAGTAGTTTCATATTCTGAGGTGAGACAGTTTTTTCTGATTTTTATCTCACCTTATCCTGTTTTGTTCCATGCCAATGTCATGTCAAACGTGGGACAAAAAGAAACTGTCTCATTTGTCCTGTTCTGTCCTGCATACCAAACGAATCCTGAGTGATATGTATTATGCTCCCAACTCACCCAGCCCCTCATACCATGTCTATATCGTTAAAATTGTGATTTTGAGTAGTGTCCTTTGTTTTTTTTTTAAACAAATAAATAATCAAAAATTATCAATAAAACAAATAAATAATCAACAATTATCAATAACCAAAGTTTAAAGATTTATTTATTAAAAATATTATAGGGACAGGTATGCGCCAAATAAATGCTGGAAATTGTATAGGTGTTCCATCACATTTTACTTTTTTTTTTTTTTGAAAGAAAGGTAATTTATTCAAACCAACAAAACAAATCAACTAGGACAATCGTCCTGGACGCACCGCTCCACAGCCGGAGGGAAATAATCCAACCAAAAATAACTCACATCAAGAGTCAAGGCCAATTTTGATAAGGAATGAGCGACAACATTCACTTTCCTACTAACATACTTATCTCTGGCATATGTTGTATTTTGAAGAAGACATCTGATATCTTCAATAATCACACCAATATCAGCAGAAATCTCAGTGCCTGAATTAATCATATTAACCACACCCAAGGCATCTGACTTGATAATCAAATAATCATAGCCACAGTAAATTGCAAAAGATATCCCTCTCAAGATTGCCAAAGCTTCCGCAACAGAAGCAGAATACCTTGCCTCAATTCTTTGGGTGCTACAAGCTTTAACTGCTCCAAAACGGTCACGGACCACCATACCTAACCCTACACACCAGTTCTGCACATCAATAGCAGCATCTGTGTTAAGTTTAAAAAAACCGACCTCTGGAGGATGCCATTTTATCTCATTCTGCCTCACATGTTCTCTGTAAATGCCAACAACCCCATTGACCACTATAAACTCTTCTAGAAACTCCTCTAACCAAGGCACCACATTCTCCAAACCATGCCGCCCAACACCCTGAACTAACTGGTTCCTCAAGAACCACACACGCCAAAGGACTACACACAATAATTCCAATTCCTTTTTTCCCAGATTTTGAGTACATGAAGAAAAGAAGTCTTGAAAACACAAAGAATTAGCAAAATTCGCCCTGTGCAAAAAACCATACCTGTTCCGCACCTTTTTCAACCGGGAACATCCCCACAGAGCATGAACAGTGGTCTCAAAATAATTGTAGCAAACATGACACAAACCACCCACCGGAATATTCCTTCTCGCAAGATTGACTTGAGTAGGGAGCCATTCACGTAAGGATTTCCACAAAAATATTTTAATTTTGGTAGGAAGATTCAGGTTCCATATACCTTTCCAGTCAAAACATGTCTTTCGTGTCTCAAAAGTAGATTCCTTGATGTTCAAAGACATTGCCAATTTATACCCACTCTTCACACTATAATTCTCATCTGGAGTATAATTCCAACACAAAGAATCGTCCCTCTGGTTGAGACTATAGGGGATGGACAGAATTGCATTAGCATCATCTTCAATAAACATGTATTTAATTAGAGAGACATTCCAATCACTAGATGCAGTCCGCAGATGTCTAACCAACCAAATACCATTCTCAACCTTAGGCGTAATAACCTTAAACGTCACTGGACGAGGTAACCATCTATCTTATAAAAATTCTTACTGAGGACACCGTCCCTATTCTCCATCTAGTACCCAAATCCAGCAAACCACGACCACAGCAGAGGCTCCTCCACAACTGAGATCCGTTATTAGTAATGTCGGCTCTCATAAAAGATGTTGTTGGAAAATAGCAGCCTTTAAGGACTCGTGCAACTAAAGAATGTGGCCTTGTTACCAGTCTCCATCCCTGATTCGCAAGAAGAGCTCTGTTAAAAGCTAAAAGATTCCGAAACCTCAAACCCCCGTCATCTTTACCATCACATAACCTCTCCCACGAAGCCCAATGAACCCTCCTCTTAACATCAGTACTCTCCCACCAGAACCTACAACACATACGTTGGATATCCGAAATCAAACCCTTAGGCAACTGGAAAAAACTCATAGAATAAGATGGAATCGATTGTAGGACAACCTTAATTAGAACCTCATTGCCACCTACTGATAATAATTTACTACTCCATCCACCAGTCTTTTGCCAAACACGATCCTCAATCGACTCAAAAATGTACTTCCTACTTCTACCAATAAAACCTGGCAACCCCACATAACGTTCATGGCATTTAACTCGTCGAACACCAACGATCAGAGCCAAACGATCCCCCTCCGAACTGGAAACAGTACGATTGACACACATTCCAGATTTTTCAAAGTTAACCAATTGCCCCGACGCCCTAGAATAGACATATAGAGTTCTGTGAATCTTTAAACACTCTGCCGTTGTAGCACCCGAGAAGAGGAGGCTGTAATCTGCAAAGAATAAATGAGATATGACCGGCCCTGTATGCCCACAACGAAGGCCTGTATACACATTCCGATCCACTGCTGCCCTAATTAATCCAGACAATCCCTCCGAAACAAGTAAGTACAAGTACAGGGACAACGGGTCTCCCTGCCGAAGCCCTCTCAAAGGCACAACCGAACCACACACATTACCATTAATCAGAAAAGAAAACTGAATTGTCCTTACACAATCCATAACCCGTTGAATCCACCTTTCAGAAAACCCAAGTTTTTGCATAACTTTAGACAGATAATCCCATTCGACCCGATCATATGCTTTCAACATGTCTAACTTAAGCGCCATCGATCCTTTCACTCGCTTCTTAGCTCGCAATGCATAGATGCACTCAAAATCTATAATCGTATTATCTGTAATCAACCTCCCCGGAACAAAAGCGCTTTGCTCTTCACAGATAACTTCTCTCAGGACCACACGTAGCCCATTAGCCAAGGCTTTAGACACTATCTTATACACTACATTGCAAAGGCTAATAGGTCTAAAATCCACCATACGTTCTGCAACCAACCTCTTAGGGATCAAACAAATCAGAGTCTCATTTAACCTCCTCACTGATTCCCAGTCATTTAGACACTTCAAACTAGCTTCTGTAATACCTGGTCCAACCGTTTCCTAGTATTTCTGGTAGAAGAGCGCCGGTCACCCATCCGGACCAGGCGACTTAGTTGGGGCCATATCAAATACTGCTCGGTGAATATCCTCCGCGGAAAACGGAAAATCCAGATAATCACACGATTGCTGCGAAAGGCATGGCTGCAACGAACACAACACCTCCTCCACATCCCTTGCCGGTAGCTCAACTGCTGAAAACAAACCGAAAAAATAATTCGTAACTACAGATACAATTTCCTGATTCCCCTCTCGTCAGACCCCTCAATCATCAAACAATCCATCTATCCGCATTCCTATTTTTCCTACTTGAAGCCTTCCAACGAAAGTACTTAGTATTTCGGTCCCCCCCTCGAAGCCACTCAACCCGTGAACGTTGTTTCCAATACTCCTCTTCCTCCGCCAAAAGCTTTTCAAGACGAGACTTAAGCCCCCTGATAATTTCCCAGGATCTTTGATTTATAGAACCAGACTCTTTTTTTAGTTGTTGTGGCACCTCCATAATACAATCCCTCCAGACTTTCCTATTCCTCAAATTCCATTTACTTAGATTATTGCGACAAGAAGAAATAGCCGCCACAACCCGGCTCACAACTCCCACTCCATACGAATTTACCCAACTCCAATTAACTAATTCAAGACACTCCTCTCTATCAGCCCAACAAGCTTCAAAGTGAAATCTTCTTCTGCTACGCACAGCACACTGCAGATTCTGATTAGAACCAGATAAAACACCCAACAAAATTGCCCTGTGATCTGAGCCCCAAAAACCAAGGTGACTTACCAACGAATTCGGAAACAACTCATGCCAACTAAGAGTCCGCAAGACTCTATCAAGCCTTTCTTGAATCATGGAACGCCCACCCCGTCGATTGCTCCAAGTGAACCCTGGACCACTGAAACCCAAATCGTCCAGCTGATAAAAATCAATAGCTTCTCTAAATTTCTCCATCATTCGCCGTTGCCTTAGAACCCCTCCTTCCTTCTCCTCCATGCTGAGAATTTCGTTGAAGTCCCCAAATACACATCCACGGCAAGTCAGACATCCATTATCACCCACAGAACCTTCAACCATAATATTGGGCTTATCTAACCCACCACCCATATTCTCTTTGCCTTTATTATTGGGCTCATTACGTACCTCTGAATTGTGATACGGCTCACCACCCCTTGACAACGCCTCACCACCCTCAGTAGTAACTAATCTCTGGCTTTTAAAAACAAAATCCTTTCCAATAACCTCCCCAGTAACTCTAGTGCCCACATTTCGCTTCTCCAAATGCCTTACATTAATATCTCTGTTAACGACTCCGCTAGCATTCAGCCCTCCTTTATGCTTCATCATTAATTCGTCATTACCTGGTTTGTAACTGAAAGATCTATCTCGCCGCCAATCACCACCGGACCTAGATGATGTCGTAGATCCCACCTGATTTCCAGGGCCACCGCATACTGACAGCGGCTTATAAGCATTACCTCTACGCCGCCGATACCCACCCAATTTCTCATGACCGGTTGCTCTCATCCAAGCCCCAAAAGGAAGTTCCTCCCTTCCACCAATCCTCATGGCCTCCAAGGTTTCAGAACACTCCTGCGTAGAATGGCCTAAACGACTACACCTAAAGCAGTGGTTTGGCAAATGCTCATACCGAATAATCATCACTGTCTCCTTCCCATCCCCTATTACACCCACCCTCAAACATTAGCGAAGTTGGACTGCTACATCAACTTTCACACCAACACGTAATGGTGTAAAAGGGGGCCGGCCCGGCCCACATCGGCACGGCCCCCCGGCCCGTTTAGGAAAACGGGCCGTGCCTAGCACGGCCCGTTTTCCTAAATGGGGGCCCGGCACGGCCCTTCCGTGCCGTGCCGCGTGCCGTGCCGTGCCGGCCCGTGGGCCAATTTGGCGGGCCAAATGGGCTGGCCCATATATATATATATTTTTAAATTTTTTTATATATTATTATTTTTGTATAATAAAAAAAATGTTTATAATAAATTAATAATAGATTATAGATACATTTTTTATTTTATTTAATGAATTAATTCAAAAAATAAATAAAGATAAAACATGAAAGAAAAAAAAGTAGATAAAAATATGAAATGAAGAATTCTTTATTTATTTCGGACTTTCAGTATTACATATTTACATGATTGCCTCATTAAAAACCTTACCAAGAAAACCCAGTGGGATAAAAACTTGGTAAGGGAAAAAGAGTGCAATCGTATTACAAGTAAATGTACATGTACAACCTAGTTCTGGACCTGGTTACTGGCGGAACCCTCATCGACATATAAATTGGAGAAATTTTGAATAAATTGTTCATCTACCGTTTCATTTTGCATCCTCTTTCGAGCATGCTCCCAATCCCGAATGCATATTAATACCTCCACCATCTCTGGAGTCAAACAATTTCTTCTTGGTTCAATAATTCGTCCACTCGTGCTGAATGCCTGTTCTGAAGACACAGTGGACACGGGGATAACCAGTATGTCACGTGCTAAGTGTGACAAG
Source organism: Dipteronia sinensis (assembly GCA_033220585.1). Taxonomy (NCBI): domain Eukaryota; kingdom Viridiplantae; phylum Streptophyta; class Magnoliopsida; order Sapindales; family Sapindaceae; genus Dipteronia; species Dipteronia sinensis. The sequence continues at coordinate 40,870,552 of CM065643.1, forward strand.
ACCGGATACCTGTAGCTATAGGTCTTCCACCATAACAACAGATCAAAATTCTCCGTGTTTTCGTCAGCATCAAACTGTGCTTCAAGGAACCTATTCAGTTCGGCACCAGAAGATGCAGCAGATCGTGTAGTTGAAGAAGAAGAACTTGCTGATTTGTCTTTTTTTCGGCGTTTGAGAATGCTCCAACTTGTCGGCAACGGTTGTCTGTCCGGTTCTAGTGATGGTTCCGTGTGAATGCCGCAAAACCTGCGCTCATAAATACTAAAAACTTCGAACAACTTGTTTCGAATGTCAGTAATCTGTTCGGAATAATCTATTGACAATTTATTACCAGTAAACTCAAGCAAATATTCTAAACCAACTAATTTAATTCTAGGATCTACTATAACACCTATGGCATAAAGGAAAGGCATTTCAGACCAGTATTTTTTAAACTTGGTCTCCATGGCAACAACTGCATCGCCAAGCAAGTCATCTTCCCTATAAGTGTTTAACATGTCAGACATTTCCACAATCTGATGGATTGCCTGGGAAGATGTGGGGTAGTAGACCCCAGAAAGGGTTACAGTGGCATTGTAAAAAACCTGTAAAAATTCAACAAAAATCTTTGCCACATACCAATCGTCTGGTGTCAGTGATTGAGCAGGTGGACAGCCACTTTCGGCCAATTTCATGTTATAAAAACCTGAAATAGTTGTATCATATTCCAAACAATTTTTCAGCATTAAGTAAGTAGAGTTCCACCTTACCGGCATATCAGTTTGGAATCGTCGGGGTCGTAGACCGTTTAATGTACAGTGTCTGCCAAATTCTTGAAATCTTGGATTAGAGCTACCGATCCAAGAAATGGCATCTCTGATGCGTTCTATACGATTGCTTACTTTCTTCAAACCAGACTGTACAACTAAATTTATGATATGACATGCACAACGCTGGTGGAAGAAATAACCCCCAGCTTGCGGATGTTTCTTTCAGTAAACAATGCAATAGACTTAGTATTTGCCGATGCATTATCTAATGTGATAGAGAGGATGCGATGAGTTATGTCATAAGTTTCTAAAACAGAAAGAATGACAGCAAAAATATTGTCTGCGGTATGTGCAAAATCCATAGGACGAAAACCAAGAATTTTTTTTTGTATCCTACATTCAGAGTCTAAATAGTGTCCTGTGACACATAAATAGTCCTGTTTGGAACATGCGTTCCAAATATCGGAAGTTAATGCAATTGAGACAGTTAGATGCTGTAATTCAACCGTCAAGTCATCTCGTTGGGTTTTAAACATTTTAATCAAATCGTTCCTAGTGGTGGTTCTAGAAACAATTTGCATTTGGGGGCAAAATGCAGATGTGATAAATTCTTGAAAAAAAACACAGTCACCGAAATTAATAGGTTGATCAGTTTGTGCAATGTACCATGCCAAACATTCTCTAGCATGTGCGGCGTCGTAATGCCACGTCGTAACCGACCCGTCTGGGTGCCGTTGCAGTTGTGTCTGGGTTGTATTGGGTACATGTACGTGTTTGGGCATGCATTTTTGCATATGTCTTCTCAAATGACCGGTTCCACCCTTAGTAGTGGTATAGTTCTTAGGACAAAACTTACATTTGGCTCTGGGGCCGACCGTACCGTCTGGAAGTGTCATTTCTACTACGTCAAAACACTGCCATACGTCTGATGTTAACCTCTTAGATTTGGTACGTGATGTCGGTGTGGCGCCTGAACCAGAAGGTCCCGCTCCGGTTTCTGCCGGTCCGGAGAGATCAAAATCATCGTTCAGCATGTTTAGACCGTCTGGAAAATAAGGATGGGTGGGATCCATTTCCTAAAAAAAAAAAGTTTCGGTCATTAAAATTAACTCCTACACATACAATGATTATTTTACTAAAAATATATATTAAAATTAACTCCTACACATAAAATGATTAATTTACTAAAACAATATATTAAAATTAATTCCTACATATAAAATGATTAATTTATTAAAACAATATATTAAAATTAACTCCTACACATAAAAATGATTTTTTTTTTTACTAAAACAATATATTAAAATTAACTCCTACACATAAAATGATTATTTTACTAAAACAATATATTAAAATTAACTCCTACACATAAAATGATTAATTTACTAAAACAATATATTAAACTTAACTCCTACACATAAAAATGATTTTTTTTTACTAAAACAATATATTAAAATTAACTCCTACACATAAAATGATTAATTTACTAAAACAATATATTAAAATTAACTCCTACACATAAAATGATTAATTTACTAAAACAATATATTAAAATTAACTCCTACACATAAAAATGATTTTTTTTTACTAAAACAATATATTAAAATTAACTCCTACACATAAAATGATTAATTTACTAAAACAATATATTAAAATTAACTCCTACACATAAAATGATTAATTTACTAAAACAATATATTAAAATTAACTCCTACACATAAAAATGATTTGTTTTTTACTAAAACAATATATTAAAATTAACTCCTACACATAAAATGATTAATTTACTAAAACAATATATTAAAATTAACTCCTACACATAAAAATGATTTTTTTTACTAAAACAATATATTAAAATTAACTCCTACACATAAAATGATTATTTTACTAAAACAATATATTAAAATTAACTCCTACACATAAAAATTATTAATTTACTAAAACAATATATTAAAATTAACTCCTACACATAAAATGATTATTTTACTAAAACAATATATTAAAATTAACTCCTACACATAAAAATTATTAATTTACTAAAAAATATATTAAAATTAACTCCTACACATAAAATGATTTTTTTTTAACTAAAACAATATATTAAAATGAACTCCTACACATAAAATGATTATTTACAAAAAAAATATTAATTACTACTACAAATAAATGTAACAAATAAAATGATTTTTTACTAAAAAAATATATTAAAATTAACCCCTACACATAAAAATGATTTTTTTTAACTAAAACAATATATTAAAATTAACTCCTACACATAAAATGATTATTTTACTAAAACAATATATTAAAATTAACTCCTACACATAAAATGATTAATTTACTAAAAATAAAAATAAAAATTAACCCCTACACATAAAAATGATAAATTTACTAAATAAATAAAATTAATAACTGATATAAACATAAAATGATAAATTTACTAACTAAACAAACATATTAAATTTAAAATATAACACTTAAATAAAAATGTACCTTTGAAGTTTGAACTTTGGTGTCTTGGTGGAGAGATTAGAGAATAATAGTAAATTACTAATAAAATATTATAATAGTATATTAGTAGTGTAGAATAGTAGAGAGAGAGTAAGAATGAAATTAAGAATAATTGAAATTGTATAGAGAGTTTGAGAATGGAGAGATTGAGAGAATTAGAGAAAGTGAATGAAAAGTGGAATGTGTGGGAGTATTTATAGAAAAATTAGAAAAGTGGGTAAAAATATAAAACACAAGAGTTGAGGGGGCAAACTGTAATTTTTATTGTTTTTTTTTTAAATAACCGTTGGCTGACGTCAGCCAACGGTTATTTTTTTTAAAAAAAAACAATAAAAATATACTTAAATTTAAAAAAAAAAAAAAAATCCGCGGGCCCAATGGTCGGCACGCCGTGCTGGCGTGCCGTGCCTGGAACCCTGACCCGGCACGTGCCAAGAATGAGGGCCGTGCCAGGCACGGCCCTCCATCCTTGGCAGGCCGGCCGGACAGGGCCCTCCAGGCCCGACCCATATTTACAGCACTACCAACACGTAAGAATTTTCCAGTACACTCACCAGAATTGCCCACATCCACATCCATGACCTCACCCACCAAACCTCCAAGGAAAAGTCCTATCTCTTTCGTCATGCATACAATTGGTACTTGGTGAATTTGTACCCAAAACTCTGCCATGTTGAAACGCATATTTTCAATTGAATCTTTACCAGTCGGTTTCTCTAGAATAATTAGTGCCCCATCAAACGTCCACGTGCCACATTCAAGAACACGCCGACGATCTTCCGTATCATGAAACTGGAAAATGAATACATTCTGCCTGACCATTTCAATATCTAAACCCTCGTCCACCCGCCAGATCCTTCCAATCAAACCCAAAAACGCCTCACGATTAACCATCTTACTAGTAAGAACCTTACCAACAAGACTCAACCCCATTCGTTGCTCACCCGCCGCCCGCAAGTCTGTTTGTAGCTTTTGCACCAGACCATCCTTCTCACTTAACGTCATATTAGCACAAAGCATTGCTATCTCCTCTGAATTCATTCTTGACAACCAGAAATATCTCCTCTCCCCCCAGCTCTTCTTCTAGAAGGCTAGAAAACTACTTTCACTCAAATAGTTCAGAGAACTTTGAGGAAAGACTCTATAATTATCCATCACATTTTACTTTTAAGAAGGAAAAACAAACTTAATTCATAATTTGTGATTACCGTGTTTTATAAAACCAATCGGGAATTAAATTATATGGGTCTCGCATATAAATAAGTAATTAAATTCCTGATGGAGAGATAACTTAATTCCCCCACTCTCTTAAGAGTATCTCTAATACAAGAGTGACATGTGGAAATAAAAAATATACCACATAAGATTGATGGAAGGTATCTTCAATGCATTTGTGCATATTCAACCTCACGTTGATTTGGTAAAAAAAATATTAGACATTGTCAACATAACCGTTCACTTTTAAAAGGACCTATTGCACAGCTATTTTTTAGGTTGACTCAACAAATATTTAAAATTGATATTAATTTTTCATCTATTTTTGGTAAGGAAATAAAAAAAAAAGGGACATGTCATTACAAATAAATGTGTTTTAAACAAAAGCATTGAATACCAAATTTTTAATTGATTGTTTATCAAATCTATATTTATACCACATAGGAAACAAGTCTCTTCACAATGGTTGTCATGTCAAGCATTTTTGTTATGCAAGTTACTTTTGAATTAGAGATGCTCTAAGGAATTAAGTTTCATTTCATGATTTTTTTTCTCATGAAATTTGATTCTCATTTATTTCATTCATAATTAGTAAACACGTCATAACATTTTTTAAATTAAATGCCAAAGATATTTTCAAAAACAAATGTCAATGTGAGATTTAATAGGATCATGAAAATTATAATAAAATTTTGCAAACACATAAAAAGAAACCAATATACGTAGTCATAACAATGATATGAGGTTCACCTGAAGGTATGGGAGATTGTAAGTTCGGATGGTGTATCTTTTCTTAAAACTCCGAATTAATTGTAATAGCTTAGAAAAAAAAAACTATCTTATTAATAAATAATTTAACAATGAATGATCAACGAAGATCAATGAGACACCGAGAAACAATATCACAGTGGTCCAGTGAATGATATTTATTATGCTCCTAGCCCCTCAAACAGTGTCTATGTCATTAAAATCGTGGTTTTGAGTTGTCTCTCTGATCTTTTTTTTTAACTAAATAAAAAATCAACAATCAACAATAAAATTTTAATTTAATTTGTTACAAAAAACAATAAATAGATTTCTGTTTGTCTCACGACTAATCTCAAACAGTTGATTAGTTGAATATATCGAATTCATATTTTCTGTCCACCAGGCTTTAAAGTCCTAAAAAGTCCAATATGATCCAATTGGCAACAAATACCCCTCTCAAGCCCACTTTTCATCAACCTACTAAAGGCTTTGAACAAATTGTAGGTGTCCACGATCAACCTAAAAAATGCACACTAAAAAAAAATAAAAACTTTTTTTTACATTATTTCCACTTTATGGTACGTTAATGCTACGGAATCAAAAAAATTAGTTCAAAAATTAATCCAAATGATGTGGCTAGTGATTTGTCATAACTAGTAATTTGTCATTCACCACGTCATCCCATGATTTGTTTAGTGATAATAACTTACTTACCATATCATTTTAGTTGATTTTTATATTAATTTTTTTAGGATCGTATAATATTACTCATATATATATATATACACACCACATACATCGGCGATTTGAAATTAAGATATTGTCCTAATGGATGATAAATATTCTTTCCACCAAACCACCTCACACGGTAATAATTTATTAAAAATAGTTGGGGAATGACGAGTTTGAATCTCACAAGTTGTGTGTGATATAACGCGTCATTGTCAATCTATTCATAATGTTTTCTTTAATAATAGTTGGCATTGAACTTTTGGTGCCATTAATTTTTTTATTTTTTTTTGCAGAATGGTGCTGTTAAAATTTGATAATACAAATACTGAGATAATGTTAGTATAGTGATATAACTCTCACATTTGCACTATAAGATTGTTAGTTCAAGTCCTACCCCCACAAACCTTGAATTTATATAATACTTAAAATAAAAATTGATAAGGCACTAAGGCATGATGAATTGCATGGATTTAAAATTTATTTCTTTTTTTAAAGAATAGTTTTTGTGATTTTAGACAATTGAAGGGGAGATTAAATATAGGTACAACTCAACAGATTTTGAGGCCATAAGGGAGAAACAAAAAATAGGCCCCAATTTTATGTATATAATAAAAATAAAATTAAAAAAATGAACGATAGAATCTGATTAGAAATATCTAACTAAATTTAGAAAATTGTAATTAAAAATTTTATTCTTGCAATATAATCTATTAAGCAATAAGACAAACATTAAGCAGTAATCATATTAAAATTAACCAATTGATTTATCATGCAAAAAGAGTTTGTAGTTGTACTTAAATTATCATAGATAAATTGGAATGATTTTTTTATAGATAATTTTTAAACAATAAAATATTATTGATGAGAAATTTAGGGTTTTTTTAATAAGAATAATGCTAGACGTTCCAATTTTTTTTCTTCCAAATTCTATCCCAAATGATGTGGCACGTGAGATGTCAACATCTTATAACTCATGAGATTAAAGCATCTCCAATATAAAAATGGTTTGCATATGAATAATTGTTGACATGGTAATAATGTCAAGAGACTTGCTTCATATATGACATAAATATGGACTTGATAGACAACCAAGTTAAAATTTGGTCTCCAGTGCTTCCATTTAAAACACATTTTGTTTTAATGACGTGTCCAATTTTATTTTCTATTTTCTTTTTTATTTTATTTCCTTACCAAAAATAGATGAAAAATTAATGTCAATTTTCAATGTTTGCTGAGTCAACCTAAAAAAGGGTTGTGCAACATGCCGTCTGAAAGTGGACGGTGCATGTTGACAATATCTATTATTTTTTTTTACCACGTCAACTTGAGGTTAGATATGCACGGTTGCATTGGAGACACAATTATTTACAGAATGTCTATTTATCCTACGTGGCATCTTTTTTTTTCACAAGCCACGTTTACATCTGAGATGCTCTTATGTGGTGATTAATGTGATGTTGACACCTCACGTGCCACATCATTTGGGATAGAATTTGGAAAAAAAAATTGAACGTCTAGCATTACTCTTTTTATAATTATAATGATGCTTGAAAATTGGATACTCAATAATCATTTCTAAATGTTACTTGTTAATTAGATAACTATTTTTTAGATACATTTCCCTATTATTAAGTAATACTAATAACAAAAAAAGCCCTTCAATATATTTTTATTAGACGAGATGACGTTGATCTGGTGGTTAGCCCCCCACACCTGCACTATGAGATTATGGATCCGAGTCCTCCCCTTCCTAAAACCCCCGAATTAATGTAATACTTCAAAAAATAAATTTAATTATTAGTAATTTTAATATATTAAATTTTTTTAACAATATATTCAAAATTTATAAATAAATAAATTGGTAGTGTTAATATGTGCCCTAACTCCCCTAAGAACACATGTTAACAACTAAACAAATTTCCAAAAAAGAAACTATTAATTACATTTATTGTTTTAGTCAATGCAATAAATATATATAAAGGCACAAATTAACACTTCCATGAATAAATGAGGCCCCTAATTTTTTTTAACCTTTTTTAGGTGATTAAATAATCCTAATTAATCATGTAATAAAGCAATCAGCATAATCCTAATTTGATTCTTTCTATATTTTTTTTATAACAAATTAGGGGAAAACAAAATGACTCAAATCGGCTGTCCAAAATTGATGTCCTTTAGATACATGTCCCAATTTGATTGGTTAGACACAAATTGGGACATCAATTTTGGACAGCTGATTTAGGTCTAAAACAAAAACAGGTTTACTATGTAAAGTCATTTTCATGTTAAGCATGCATGTCTACATGTATGAAAATCGCATATATTTTCATTTTCCATTATATATATATATATATATATATATAAATAAGACTTCAAGTGCAAATGTTTTCTTACGGGATCTTAGATTATCAGACCTGATAATCCATTTTATAGCGATTAAGATAATATAGGATCTTGAATTTGTTTAACAATTTTTAAAATGTAATATATATAGTACTTACTATATATAATATATAGCATCTTTCTTTTTAATTTGTATGAACTCGTAGCAGCAGGGACTTGAACCCGAAACATTACATATCAAGTTGAATAAATGCCCTTACCACCAAACTAGCCACATCCACCAAACTAGCCACATCAAGTGGTGGTGCAGAACTTGCTACTTGAATTTCTAAATATAAATTACTTCCAGTAAGTAGTATACATGTCATTTTAATGTTTTTTAGTTAATAAAATTATTGAAAAGGACATAATTTTTTTTTACAAACACTTAGCACGTACCCATGGCTTTTTTATGAGTACCTATTTGGCTTTTATTTATTTATTTATGTTTATAAACTCTAAATCCTAAATTCTTATATCTCTCTTATTTTTTTTACAATTGTCACTATTTGTTTTTGCAAGGTTCAAAGGGTAACTTTTCGAGTAAATAACTTAGTCCGTGGAAGTTAAATAAGAAAAAAAAAACAAAAACAAAGAAAATACATATTTTCGGATCCTAAAAAATATGAAGTGTCAATAAAAATTTATAAACCCAATTTTTTTATAAATAAAATCTATTTAGAAGGAGTATGCTAGTTTTGAAACAAAATAAAGTGTTCTTAAATATTTTACGAATTTAATTTTTAAAAATGAAATGTATGCAACAAGATAGAAATGAACTTTTAAAATTAATTAATCTGATGGTTATAATTAAAACACTAATGCTAGACAACCCAAAAATTTTCCTCATAATTTCAACCCAAATGATGTGGCAATTGGTATTTTTATTAATGGTATCTAGTGCTATTTTCTCTATTTTTTATTAACCACATCATCTCATATTGTGTGTGGTGATGACAACTCACTTGCTACATTATTTAGGTTGAAATATAGACTAAATTTTTGGATTGTCTAGCATTACTCTAATTAAAAACAGACAAAGTTGTAGTTGAATTTGATCACAAATGGCTCCAGTAATCCAGTTTTAGATGTGTAATTAATGATGATCATCCAAGAATATATATATATATATATATATATATATATATATATATATATTGAGGGTTATTGCAAATTAATTAGAGGCGCCAAGTGGTTTGTTCTTCTTATATCTTAATTTTGATTAAGAATCCTATCTGAGAATGATAAGGTTTAAGACAACATATGTGGATATTATAGGTGCCAAGGTAAAGCATGATGAGATATTTTAGATTAAAAAATAACCCAGTGCTTGAGCATCCAGTGAGAATTGTTCAAGTGGCAAATTTTACGTAATCAAAGAAAGAAAGAATAAGGAGACAACCCAAAAAAGTTGTATTCCAAAAGCAGCCAAAGTTTAGTTATTGCATACTAAGTTGGGTTAAAGAAAACCTTTAAACAAATCCAAAGAATTGCCATCGACATAATGAATTTTTTTTAATATTCATTAAAAATAATTGTAGATTAATTTGCTAGCATCGGTCATAAACCAACTGTACAATTAAAGTTATCTAGATTCAGAAAATCTAGGTCAGATCAGCTTAAGATGCCCACTAGAGTAGATATGTTGAGAGGAGAATCTTAACAAAGTCATGAGAAGGTGACCTTTAAATTGATCGGAGAAAAGAATGTATTATATAAATTTCTTTTAAGGTCTTACATGACCTAACAAAATTATTAGAGTCGTTCTACTCTTTATTCAAGTAATGAGTTCGAAAATTGAGTGTGTTTTAAGAATATCACCAATTTAATAACTTAAGTTTTAATAGCATCTAAAATGTGGATTTGACAAAAATACCCTTAAAACACATTCACAAAAATAAGTCTCGCGAGAATAAAAAAAATAATAAGTCTCGCACTTTTTGATGTTTTCAAGATTTATTTTGGTGTTTTCCAGACTTATTTTTAATTTCTGAGACTTATCAGATAGTTTCCGAGACTTATCAGGTATGTTCTGAAACCTATTAAGTAGTTTCCAAGACCTATTAGGAAGTTTTCGAGGCTTAACATGCGGTATATTTGTAATTTCCAAAATTGATTGAACAAAAAATAAAAATTTCCAAATATTTTTTTTTATCATCTTCTTCATCGAGACCTCCATTGGAGGTCAATTTCCAATGGAGGTCTTTCATTTCCATTTTTGGAGGACTACCATTGGAGGACGGTGGTCCTCCATCAATGGAGGTTTTGAAAAAAAAAAAACTAAAAATGGTACAAATGTAATAAAAGAAGGAGATGAGGGTATTTTAGTCCATTGATGCCATTTAAACTTAACTTATTAAACTAATGATGCTCTCAAAATTCAACATAAAAAGAGTGATATTTCCCACCATTTCCACTTTCCCATGAAACCCTATGTTATAAATTTCTTATTGCAGAAAACCAGGTCATGCTCATCTTAAGGTTATACTAATTTTACTGCTTACTGTGATTATCACGTGCCTAGAAAAACAATCATAAAAGTCATGATCTTTGTAGATCAACAACAACACAGTTGTAGGAACTAAAATGTGAGATTAATTAATATGATAAGATCAACATATAATTGAACTAAATAAGAAAAAAGTGGTTGAAAAAAGTGAGGTTATGAGAAGCATAAATATGTGTTTGTTTTCAATTGTTTATCTTCCTTGCTTTACTAAACGCATGAATGGACCACAAACAATCAAGTTCTCTAAACAGTGTTTTCACGCAGAGAAGTACAGTTAGATGCAAAAGATTGGTTACTCAACAGCGACCTTTCGCGATTAGCAATGACATTGGAACATAAATCAAGATACTTTATCATTAATTATTAATTAAAGATGGGATATATTCCACTCAAATTATATGCAAATTTAAATAGTTTTTCAGAAGTTTGAGAATATGCACAAAGCTATATATGTGTGAATCACTTTATTTCTCGATCATTATATTGGTTCACATAATTCTGCATTCTATTTTCTTTTCATTGGCTGTCCAAAGTATTTGATTTTACAAAAGAAAAAAAAAAGAGGGGTGATGTACTGATGTTAGAAGAAGAGTTCAATTTTTATAAAGTGTAGATGAAGAAATCTAACATAGATGAAATAATATTTAACAATCAAATAATCATAACATATTTAAAATAATGAGCAAAACATCAATTTCTATGACCTTCTCCTTTTACGTAAACACTTTCATAAGAATATCAGAAAAAACGAATCAAATTTCATGGTAAGTATGACATCGAATAAATCTTTAACGTCTTTTCATTAATTTTTAAAGTTGTTTTCTCTAATCTTCGATCTGTGAGATCACGACGTTTAATTTGAATCTTATAAACATCTAATCACAATTAGTTTACTTAAGCTAAGTATATTTTTTAGTCAATAAATTAAAAAAATTAAAAAATAAAAAATAAAAAACTTAGAGAAGAAGCTTCAGTACTAGACTGTCTAATAAAATAAATCGCAAAAGTTGATTTATTTCTATAATATTAACTACTAGCTAGCTAAACAGAGATGGTTTAACAATCATAATGATCAGATCATGACCTGTAAACATTTTATATATAATTAATAAATCTACAATATTCACTTGACAGATGTCAAAGTGATAGAGGTTTATATTTATAGCATATTATATTTGTAATCCAGAGTTTAAGGATCCGACAAGAGACCTTACTAATTTTGATAAGATTTGGAATTGTATAGTGTGACATTAAATGAATATCTAATGTGCAAAATCCTAAGTAGTAGGTAATCCAACATTAGGGTTTATATATATAATAATTTAGAACTAATATAGGTTTCTTTTTAGGTTATAGTTTGGTTGTTTCTCACTGTTCAACAAGCACACGTGCATATTTGTAGTCCGCAAATTCAAATTCACAGCAATTTTTTAATGATACTAAGTTCGAAGTTATTGTTGAGAGAGCATTAATAACAAGTTTTGATGAGGATCGAAATGGGTGAGGGGGACCATTATCGGCTAAAATTGATATAAGTTTTTGAGTCTTTTAGTAGTTAAAGGCTTTTTAGGTTTTCCGTTTATTAAAAATAACCTAACTCTTACTAACAAAGGAAATTGCCTGCCACTGTGTCCCCCAATGACGCTGACCACCTCTTAGTCGATACAAGAAAAGCTTATGTGAGACAGTCTCACCACTTTAATAGTGTCGAAATATGCCACCTCATAGATTTCGAACCTTTACCGTATATCATCTCCATATATATACACATGATCCATGTATATATGTTTATATATATATATGTAAATGATCAGCGATTTATGAGGAAGTAAATAAGCGACGTGTCTTTGTTTGACAGGATATAAGTTTTTTCTCTTTATAGAGAGATCAATGGTTGATAATAACTTAGGCAATAATTTAGACAGAGATCATCATCACAAGGACAACTTTGCTGGGGGGAGTAGTGGCTCAGGTGGTGATCAGGAATGTTATGGCATCATTAAGGAGCAAGATCGGTTGCTTCCGATTGCGAATGTTGGGAGAATCATGAAGCAGATTCTTCCTTCCAATGCTAAAATCTCGAAAGAAGCAAAAGAAACCATGCAAGAATGTGTGTCCGAGTTCATTAGTTTTGTCACTGGAGAAGCATCGGAGAAATGCCACAAGGAGAAGCGCAAGACTGTCAACGGGGATGATATTTGTTGGGCTCTTTCAACTCTAGGGTTTGATAATTACTCCGATCAATTGAAAATATATTTGCAAAAGTATAGGGAGTTGGAAGGTGAGAGAGCTAGCCAGAATAAGGCCGGCGGAAACACTGATCATCATCATCATCTTCACGGGAAAGAAGAATCAACCAGCGGCTTTAATGGTGAACCACCGCCGCGGAAACATACACTTCATCCCTTCAAGTGCAATAACATGCCTGACAGGAGCAATAGCTCCACCAGGTTTTGATCAGACATGGTGGTAATTATTATGTTTATTTTCTTATAATTAATTAAGATGCTGTGCTATGGATGTGGAATGCTTTTAGATTTTTCTGCTTGTGTGGGGTTTTAAGAATTAATTAAAGCTAATCCTTCTTCAATTTCCTATGAATTTCATAGCTGTTAGTTAGTTCTAAAACTAATTAAGATGGTCGATTGATGATGATCACCACCAGTACTACTTGTAACATATATGGTTTGTAATTGGGAATTTATGTATGAATATCTAGGGTTTGGTTTGAGCTAATTAATAATTAGATTTTTGCTAATTCAAATATGTATAAGTTTCTTGATTTTATATATATACTTGACATGGGTTGAGAATAGAAAGTTTGGTATATATTTATGGATAATTTGCTTGTAGAGTTGTTCAATTTGAATAGAGAGAAACGAGAAATGAAAGAGGCCTATTTTCCCAATCTGAGAGAAAAATCCGAACCAAAATTCTTATCGGAAATCCTGCAAAGTACATAGTGGATTTGAAGGACAAAATATGGAAATATATATGATTTTTTTTAAACTAAAAATATGAAAATGTTGTTGAAATCTTTGTTTCTGCAGATTTCCCATCTTCTATATATATTGTAAAAATTATACAATTTCTTACAATTGTAAGTTTCATCTAGAGTCACATTTTTAATTCATCCTATGACCCAGATCAAATGTGATTATACATGTAAGATTATATCAAATCAAATGCATAGTATATTGTGTGAGGATGCTTTATATGTAATGCATAATTGCGTAGTGTGGATTTGAAGATCAGTACCTGATGATTATTGTGATTAATGTAGCTTTGAACTCTTTGTTTCTTATTGCCAGTATATATAGCATTGTGGTTTCACTATAAATGATCGCACAACAAATTGAATGCTTGTGGTTTCACTAGGAAGTAGGAACACAAAAGCTCCAAATATAATCATTAATTCGTTTTTTCTTTTTGTTCAATCATTTCGAGCTATAAATAATTTTACACTCTGTCCTATAATTTTGGACTCTTTTGATTTATTTTCTTTTTCTTTTCTTTTTTCTCTTACTTTTACAAATATTACTGCAGCAGTGCAGTACTTCTCAGCTCAGATTCGAGACTTTTATTCTTTTAGAGTAATGTTAATTATATACTCGATCAGTACTAGAATCCTGCCGTGGTTTGCGGCCTCTAAACAAATTAGCATACTGTTGTGTTTGTCATCCATACGAGCGTGCTGATGTATTGTATGCATATATATAGAAAATATTAAAAAAAAAAAATTAAAAATACCCAGCTCACTGAACGCACTCTATGTTCATGTTAATTCAATATAAAGTTGACCAAAAAAATTATATTTGGTTGGATTGGTGGGGGGACCACGATGTAGTGATGTTACATGTTACATTTGTGATTTGTCGTGGCCGGAAAACCCCATCAAGTATCGATCACGCTGCTAGCTGCTTATTATTTAGTTTAGTTTATGTCGATAGATTTGGATTTTCTCTCCTCACAAGTGGGGATTTCACTAAAATTGTCAAATGTCTTTGGAAGTTTTGTGTCTAGATTATTAGCGCACGAGACAAGCAAGAGAAAATAATAATGATATTGATCATCAGGAATTTGTAGTGTTTCGATCTCTAGCTTGAAGACACTCTCTATCGATGATTTTGAATTTCTTGATAATCACAAAAAGAAGAAGAGACAAATAACGCAAAAAAGGTAAAAAACTTACTTGTGCATTAGAATTTAAACTAAGGGGTCGTTTGTTTTTTTGTCTGAATACTGAACAGTCCTGAATTTTTCTGAAAACTGAATAGGGACTGAAATCTGAACCTGAATGACATGTTTGTTTTTTTCTCACATCTGAATTTACTGTCAGCATGTTTGTTTTTTAAAAATAAAATTATCTGAAAATACGTAATTTTACATTTATACCTATACTAATTAAAAGAAGTAATTTAATATGCACCATTTTTTATAACATTTTGTATGTTTTTTTTTTTTTTTGCAAACAAAGTTCAATTTAACTAATAAAACAATTAATCAAATATTATAATTTTGCATGTTCTGCAAACAAAGTTTAAGTTAAATTTATTGTAAAAAAAAAGTTACAGTTCAAGTTCAATTTTGTATGTTATCCACGCTTTCGGTGAATATAATTCATGAAACCATTTTTGTTTTTTTTTTTTCTGGATCAGATGCACCAGAAACCAAATAAAAAAAAGTTCTGGAATTTTTCATATACAATAATTCTTTAACATCTTCAAGCCACGAAATCTACTCAATATGATAGACAAATTTATTGAGCACTATACGAATAGTTAGATAAAAAAAATAAAGACTTACCGGGATTTGACAGGATAGAAATTCAATTGTTCAATCTCTAAAACAATTCATTATGAGAAATAATTAGGGTTTTTTTTCTTTTCTAAAACCTGTGTAAATAAGAAATATGTTAAAAGAAAAAAATTTATACCATATCAAATTAAGATAAATTTGGAAATATATCTTTTTTTTTTTTAAGATAGACTTGGAAGAGAATATTTAATTGCAATCCAGTGATTTAAAATTAAGTTAAAGTCAGGATTTCTTACTTTTTATTTTAAGTTGTTTTTTGATATTTTTAAGTTGTTTGACCACTTAAAAAAACAAACAAAACAACTTAATGAGTTGAATTCAGATCTATTAAGTCATAAGTGAAAAAAACAAACGACCCCTCAGTTTAATTGTTGTAAACTTGTAATTTTGTTAGGCTGATGATATATATATATATATATATATATATATATATATATATATATATGCATTGATAATTGGATTTAATTGCTTTAAGACAATCTGGATGTTTATCCATAATCTATGGTCCATATATAATACACTGATGTATTTTTATCGGTACGGACTAATGAAAAAATGAATATATATATATATATATATATATATATAACAGTCGTATTATCATTTTTAGTAACAATTTTTTGTTTTTTTTTTCTTTTAGAGTGAACATTCAACTGTTGCACATGTGGAATTTTATTTTTTTTGTTTTTCTCTTCCCGACTAAGGTTTCTTCACATTACCATAGTGTGATGCACAGAAAAGGTGATCAGTTACTAAAATAATTAACAATAATATATCATGCTCTTGAGCCACCCACCAAACACTACATGTGACATCTAGCTAGCATCTCCTACTAATTAATGCAACATGTATAGATGCCTGTAGGACACATGTAGAGTTGTTAAGATGCTCATTTTCTATCCTACCAAAATTGTAATTTGTTAGGGATTGTTTGGTGCGCGTAATAGAATAGGATTATTTTTATTTGATTTGATTGGATGTGATATGATATGATATGATTAAATTTAGTGTTGTGATGTGTTTGGTACTGTATGAGATTGGATTACAACTCTTATTTGGTGTGATATGAGATTGGATAAAAAAATAATTTTATCATATATTTAGTATAATACTATATGAAATATATTAATATAAAATTAAATTAAATAATTTTTAGATAAATTAAGTATTTAATTTTTTAAAAAAAAAATAAAAAGATTTAAAATTGATATTAAAGAAAATAAATATTTTTAATTAATATCTAATATTTAAAAAATATTTTTAAATATTATAATAAGATATATTAAATAAATATAAAATTTTAGAATTAAATTAAAAAAAATAAAAGAAGAAAATTAAAAAAAAAAAAACATGGAACTAATTAACTAAATATCCCCACCTCACCTAGATAAAATGGTTGGATATAATTGGACTAGTTAAAAAATTTATTTAAATTAAACTTTGAAAACAAATTAAAATATTAAAATTGTTCATTTAAAAATAATTTAATATTTAAAACCAATTTTAAACAAAATAATATATATTTTTACTTGTTAATATTAAAAATTATTATATAATATATTTTTAAAAATTTTAAAATAAACTATTTTATTAATTATTAAAATATATTTATGTTTTAATTACATAAAAAAATAAAATAAGTTGAAAAGAGAAAAAAAAATTATTAAGTGGTGGGACTAAAATTAGTTTCACCATTTGTGGTGAGACTAATTAGTCCCTCCAATGTGGGATAAGTTGGTTGTATGGATTATTTTAATCTCATCCCATGCAACCAACAAACGATGAAATAGGGGATTTTGACACTTTTTTTAGTTGGTATTGCACGAGGGGAACCACTTTAATAACTTATGTTTAAAAGACACCAAAGTCAGTGACTTCCAAAAATACCCTTACTTTTCACATTTTGAAACATTTTAACTTTCTCTTACTTTCATGTTGTTTGAAACTTACCTTTTTCTCTCTAACTTTAAAAGCTCTGTAAACTGAAAATTACATATCTAACTACATCTATAATACTCCAACTCGTTCGAAGTTCATCTCCTTCTCCAACTCGTGGTCGCCGAGAACAAATCGTTGTCCTGAGTCCGTCTTTTTCTCCTCTTCGTTTGTGTACAAATCAAGCTAAGTTAATCTCATATCTTGTCTTATTTTGGTTTTGAATCTTCCATTGTTAAAGATGTTGAGGTAGGTAGGTTTAGTTGTAGAGTCTGGAAAATTCAAACGTTTCGAAGAATGTCTCCAAAGTCTCGGAACATTCTCGAGAATGTTCCGAGACATTTGGAGACAATTCTGATACTTTTATCTGAGAACTTTCATTCATATGTCTGAGACTTTTCATTTATATGTTTCGAGCCTTTCGTTTAATATATCTGAGACTTTTCATTTAAATTTCTAAGACTTTTGTATAACGCTTACTAAAGTCTCGGATAAAAGTCTCAGAATGTCGACTTTTGAAATTGTTTGCACTTTTTTGGGAAATCTGTAATTTTTTTTATAGATTTTCCAAAAAGTACAGTCAATTTCAAAAGTATTATAGAAGTCTCGGAGAGTTCAACAAAAGTCTCGGACAAAAGTCTCTGACAAAAGTCTCGAAACAGTTTATAAAAAGTCTCGGATACAAGTCTTGGAGATTATTATAAAAAGTTTGGACTTTTTATCTTTTGGCATGCATGATCTTGGGTTGCTAAGTACTAAGTATATTGAAATATTTCAAGCATATATACTTAGCAATCCAGGATCCGTGCATGTCAAATGACAAAATATCCGAGACTTTTTATAATAGTGAAAATCCATTGGCTCATAACAGTCTCCGAGACTTTAGTTTAGTTTTCCGAGACTTATTAACCATTTTTCGAGACTTATTGCATGACCAACTTTAAGTTTTTATTCATTTTTATTGTGTAATCCCCACTATTATTATGATACCAACTTTATTTTGTTAATATATCTTAGTACAGGAAAATGGATCTGGTTAGAATAGTTATATCCTATAATAGTCAATGGGAGCAACTAGCAGACGAAAGCCAGCACTACAAGAAAAAAGATGTTTTACGACACTTATTTATGATGGTTTTTTTAACCATCAATCATGTGTGATGGTTTTTATAAACCATCATAATAACTTGATGGGTTTTATAAAGTGTCATGTCTTTATGACGCTTCCAGATTTTGTCATTAAATGTTTATGGTTTTTAAAATCTATCAAGAAGTGTTGACGTTTAAAAATCATCGAGAACCGTTGACATTTAAAAACCGTCAAGAAGTATTGATGTTTAAAAACCATCAAAAAGAATTAATATCTCTACTAGTTGTTATAATATTTACAATAGCCCTCTGTACACACTACACACAAGTGTTTCCCTCACAAAAAACTAAAAAACCTAATACTTATCCTTTTAACTCTCTTCAAACCTAACGCCTCCAAATGGTTCTTAGATCTCATTGCTAGTAAGCATTTTAACGCCATCAGCCACCAAACTCCTCTCTCAAGTCTCATATCGTCAACATCACTTTCTTGATTTTGATCTGTGATTTTCTTTTTCTTCTCTATAATTATAAGTCAAGTTTTTCATCTCTTTGAAAGAGACATGTCTGTCCATAAGGTTCTCGATGACGAAAAACGTAAGGTCATTTTTTTTTCTTGAATTATTTTTTTCTTACTTTCTTGATTCTGATCTATGATTTTTTTTTCGTTTAAGATATTGATTTATAGTGTGATTCCTTATGGAGATACTTTGAATCAAATATCAAGATAGATATGGCTCTGTTAGTTAATCGAATCGAACATCTTGTTTTTCTTTCTTTATTAAAGTTCATTTTTTTAATCATGTTTAATCAAGATTTGAGTGAAATTTGTCCCCGAGTTCTAGAATTTTCTTGTCAAAACTGGTTTAAATATAAGACAACTTATTGTCAATTCTCTTTAGAAATTGGAGACACCAAATTAATTATTGTTTTTTTTTTCCAGGTAAAGCTCGACAATAATTCTCTCACGATGGCAAGATACATAGGGAAATTTTGCTACATGGACTGAAGAAGGAAAAGAAATCTGTGAACAACATTGATGAATACAAGTTGACTGCTAATCTTGTATCCAAATTATTTGTTTCGTATGCCTAATTATCTTGTACACAAGTGGCATCCAAAGTTTGTATAAAATTTGTAAATATATTTCAATATGTATTGTGTAAAAATTCGTTCACTTGTATTATATATAAATTTTAATTGTTATGATACAGTAATTTTTATTTTTTTGTATAATCTTTTTAATAATATGGGATTCAATTTTAATATATTATATTTATTTACTACAATATTAATGTAATAATTGCTATTAAATTAATTATATTGTTTTAAAATTAAATAATATTTTTGATGGTAAAATACTATCAAAATTTCATGACGGTTATTAACCATCAATATTTATTGACATTGTTTTTGATGGATATTCACCGTCATTGGTTTACGATGGTTAAAAAGCGTCAAAAAGTAATGACGTATTTTAAACCGTCAAGAAAGCATTCTTGACGCTGGATTTTATGACGGTTTTAAACAGTCATAAAACAATGTTTATGACGGTTATTAGCCATCATAAAACCTCTTTTTTCTTGTAGTGCAGAGGTTTTTTGGCTCTAATAATCAGGGATTATAGGTGTCCAAGAATATGACTTTTGAAGAGTTGTTGGCGCACGTCCAGTCCATTGTGAAATATGATCCAGACAATTACAATATTGATCTACAGTCAAGATCAATTGTTTTTGACACTACATGTCACACATTTATAAGAAATGACGATGTTGTTCAGTTTATGCTAGGGGAAGATAGGGTGATTCCTCAAGTATGTGTTAGCCTAATTGAAATGAGATGTTAAGGTGTGATTGGTGATGACATCCCTCTTCATGGAAATCCCCAACATTATTCATTCGTCAGTGACAGTAACCAAATGTTCACACAACGGAGTGAGACGTATAATGATGGAAATTCTCAAGGTCTAAAAGACATTTGCAGTGTCCTGCTTCTAGCAGTTGACCTTGCAGGTGGCGTTGAACCTCATTTTAACGATTACTTTGGACGTTAATTTAAGGCGAATGTAAAGCCAAATGTAGAGCCTAATATAGAGCCCAATTTTGATCATGTAGGTGACCAAGGAAGGCGTGTACATGGTGAACATCCCCGTGGTAGTGCACCGGATATGCTGGGGACATGCAATGTCCTGGAAAATGTTAAGCTCTCAGCTTCCGATAATTAATCAGCTTGGGTTATTCTCGGATCTGAAGAGTATTCGTTTGGTCAAGTGTACAACACCATGGGATCACGTGAACCTAACACTTTGATTTACAAAGGTCGATTTTTTCGTAAAAATAAAAAAGCGATTTAAAGAGGTAAGTAGGTCTTCATGCAATGATGAGGAACATTGAATGAAAAATGAAAATGTCTAACAAGTCGATTCTACATTTGGTGTGCAAGATTGACAACTATAAATGGAAACTAAGAGCGGTAAGGAGAGATGAAGGCATACTATTTCAAATAAGAAGTTTTGAAAGTGAACACGGTTGTCCCTTAGAGGAGGTCCACCGACGCTACCAACGGGCTAGTGCGGTCATAATTGGGGAAGTAATAGCCTCTAGACCCCAACAACACGATGGTCATCTAATGCGACCTAAAGACATAATTACGGCTTTGAAAATAATGTTTGGCATCCGAGTTATATACATTAAGGCTCACCAAGCCTTGGATTATACATTGGCATTGGCATTGACATATGGATAGCATAAAGAAACGTTCCGACTACTGCCATCTTTTGGTTATGTTCTGGAGCAACAAAATCCAAGCATAATCATAGAATTACAGTGCACGAAGGACAAAATTTTTGTATTTCTTCATGACAGCATCGATGGTAAAAACCACTGTAAGCAAGCAACTTGTTTGTGCCTATGCTCAAATGGAACCTGCTGCTTATATGGATCGTAAATTTGGATCGACCGGTGAATGAGATCAATATGGGCCATAATCCAATGATACCCTCCGACGTTGCATGGCACCAAAAGCTACAATGCAATATAAAGTACTCTAAGATACGTTGAAATATGAAAACGAATTTCCAATTTCATTTCCAATACACTCACCGTGTTAACCTCAAGCCATGGCCGAAATCGAGGTTTTCTAAGTCTGCGGGCCTAAATAAGAGCGTCCTCGTCCCAAATGTGAGTCAGCACGGACCATGTGTCTGTTGCTATGTCGACATCACCGAATTTAGTCGCCCACTGGATGTGCATATATGTATGTTTCACAATTAACCATATAAACATTTGAGACTTTTGTAACCATAAAACAATTATAATATAAACATCTGAGACGTTTGTAACCATATAACAAATGAAAAAAAAACGTACATAGAATTGTGAATCAATGATCTCTGTGTTTTGACTGTAGACCTTACGAAATGCACGTTGGCGTTTTTGCATAATCTGTAAATATGCATCCATATGCTGACAAAAGGAACCAAAACTAATGTTAAAATACATTCTAAAAAAACAAATGAGTCAATGTATACATTCATACAGTGTCATCCAACTCCGAACTGTTGGTTTCGAAATCAACGAACCAAGAGACTCCGACATCGTTATCCACATCCATATCGCGCATATATCATTGAAGAATAATACACATTAAAATTAAGAAGTCGTTGTAAAAAATCTAGGAAAATATTACCAAAAATTAGTATGTTATACATTGTAGTTCCGTCCTCCTTGAACCGCACGTACGTCTTCAGCTGTTCCGGATCAACTGGTTCAGCAGGGAAAAATTTGTGGGTCACAGTCTAAAACCTCTTTCACCTACATGGGTCAGTGTAGAGGGTAGACATTCTCTAACAGCATTTGCCCACCGGCAATGGTCGATCAATCTGTAAACTAGGGTATGCTGGGCCTCCACTGCCTGAAGCCCCATGAGACATAGGTGTAGTGTTTGAAATAACAACAGCAGGGACAGGGATCTGAGGAGCATCTAGACAGACTATGATCCGTCTTCCTGAACCCCTCTTAGACACAGCTGTAGATACTATAGGGACCTTATCCTGCTGAGTAGTATCTGAAGCTACAGCATCTGCCACAACTACATGGTCATACGAAACACTATATAAAGCTGCAGTGTCCTGCTGACTTTGTGCACCAACATCTTGCATGGCTGCATCAGCATCTTACGGAGTGGTCTTAATATGTGACACAGCTGCTGCAATGTTCTGCTGGGGAGTAGGTATTGAATCCATACGGGACAAAGTTATAATCTCTTGATGAGCTGTCTATGTGGGTTGTACAGCTGCATTAGCTCTCTGTGTGCCTGTGTCCTGTTGGGTCGTCACTCTCGTAGCCTCATCAACCATCAGCTCATCCGTATGCATCTCAGTAGATGTCCCCTGAAGTGTAGTATCATACTGACCAACTCTTGGTGTTGCTCCTGTCTTTCCCTCTCACTTTTGCGGACTTCCTCCCGTAATACATTTACGGCACTGATGACTTGGGCAAACCGACATTCCAAACGGTCTGGTACTGCTTGAAGGAGAAAATCACGCGTTAGAGTAATAATTCAAATTTTTATCTCAAATTGACCTAATTCAATAACAATTTATATACCTTTCATACATGAGATTGTCCGTCCATGTGACCTGCAGTGCCTCCATGTGCATGCTCTGTAAAGGTAGAGTCAACACCAACGACAGGTGTATCATGACCCACTATCTGAGTAGCTCGCACGAATCTGACACGTGTCGGCATGACAGGTGCAGCAACATCAGTATTTTGCTTTTCGGATGCAAGAGATCTAGATCTAGTCGGTGTGCATATGTCTTCCTTTCTCAACTCTCCAACATGTTCGGTAGACGGTGACAGATACCCCCCTCTCCCCCCAACATAGTCGCCGTTGAAGTATCATCAGGGTATAGATTGCCTACCATGTCAATCCCTTGATAGTACCATAAACCCTCCTCCGAAGTTGTGGGGGTCAATTTGCTTCCGCGAACATCTGAAATTTTATCATGAAAACAAATGTGACATCAGAAATTTGGAATGAGGTTTATATTCAGAAGTGTACTGGCTAGATTATTACATTTGCTGTGAAAATCTTATCCAATTTCTCTCCCCTCGGTTGCTTGGTCAAGTCCCACTCAGAATACCCGGGAAGGGTTGTTCAACTGTCCTGAGAGACGTGAATTGTGTGGCAAGGGTTGAAATAACTTCAAAGGTAAAAACCTACAACAAATCCAACGGAAATATGATTGGTTAGTTGGAGAACATAACAACTCAATAATTAAATTATTGGTGGTAATTCAGATTCAAAGACTCACCAGTAGAACGTATGCCAATCCGTAAATGTTGTATCTCGACGGTTTAGAGAGAATTATCTTTTTGAACTCAAATATGGAGTGTTTGTACACATGCGAACCCCACGGGAATGCATTGAATGCATTGATTGCATCCAAGTCATCAACAAGGCACAACTGCCAATTAGGGATGGAATTCCTCTCTTTCCCTCTGATCAAAGCACAATTCAACATGTACAGGAGACATAGTTTCACTACATCGAATTGATGTTGCCATTGACCCTGTTCAATTATTGCTTCAAGTTCAGCAAAAGTGATTGCATCTTGACCACCGAAGTACTTGTGGCGTATGCCATTCGGGACATCCTCGCTATGCAGCCGCAATTTTCACTACTCCATCAAGTGTCCTCATCGATTATTTGCTGGTTTTCCATATGGTTATGGTGAGTAATCTTGGCGTCATATCAGTCGGTCTGGGGAATTTTTAAACTGGCCCTCAAATTCCTCATATGTATTTCACAACCATACAAAATTTAGGTCTGAAAATTTTTCCCAGTAAATCTCAGAACAATATAACAAAGTCTCCGAAAAAATATAAAAGTCTCAGATAGTGTTAAAAAGTCTCGGACAAAGTTACAAAAGTCTAGGACAAAACTCTCAAACACTGTTACAAAAGTATTGGAAGTGTCACAAAAGTTTCGGATAGTGTTACAAAAGTCTTGGACAGTGTTACAAAAGCTTTATTGATCTGAGATATTTGTTCATACGTTCCGAGACTTTTCTAACATGTCAAAGACTTTTGTCACCCTGTCAGAGACTTTTGTCCGAGACTTTGTAACAATATCCGAGACTTTTACTATATGCTCCGAGACGTTTACTAACTTATTTACTGTTCACTGTCTTCCCCGATCTAACCCTAGAAACTAGAAATCATATCTAAAACTAAAAACCCTAGAAACCACATTATAAATACAAAACCGAATGAATAACCCAACAAAACACAATCAAATCGGTATTATAAATCAAATCGTTCAAGTTACATACATTCTACATCACCGAAATCGAAATCGAAAGAAATCGTCACCGTCAACTGTCGAAATCCAATTGGTTGGCTGCTCTGAACCGTCCCAATAACTTCTCTCTCTACTCTTTCAATTAAATGAAAAGTAAAAGATAAAACAAAACTAGTGTAAATTATAGATAGCTGACGTGGAACAACTTAGGGGCATTTTTGTCCGTTCACCATAATATGTGTCTTTTAAACACAAGCTATTAAAACAGAGACAGTGTTGAAAAGCCACCTCCAAAAAATGACATTTAATTTTTGAACTCACCAACAAACATGGGAGATGAGACAAAAATTAGTCTTATCCTATCTCATTCGATGCACCAAACATACCCTTTAAAGAGTTGAAGACTGTGAGCGATAAGCCCTCACACGGTCACACCCTATGAGGAACATGCATGGTAAATCACTTGTTGCATGCTTGGGCATTAATGAAATCCGTTATCAAAGTGGTAAATCTCATAATTGTTGTTCGGGTATTGATGTTTAGTGTCAGGGTGGAAGAGAGTTAAGCTTATATTTATAATAACAAATATATATATATATATATATAAACTGCATAATTAACCTAATTTCACTTATTTATTGAGTTAGCTAGATTGATCAGTTGTTTGGTAACTATAGAAATCTTTCCATTCCCTGGTCATTGACTTTGCAAGATTGCAAGTAATTAATATCTTAGAAATCAATGAACGAAAAACAAAACTTTTAGACAAGAAAATTCTTGCTTGAATTAATAAATATACTTCCACAAGGACCGCAATACTTAAGTAACATAACCACTTGCCTTCAACATTCAACAAGCAAGGCCTTTGCATACCATATGTAGCTATCTATAACATTCTTATATATATGATTATGCTTTTATTATTCTTTACAACTTATAGGTAATACACCACTTCAGAGCTGAAATCAATGCACCTCTTCGATAATCACTACTATAGTTTGTGTTGTAAATTTGTAATCAAAGCTCGTAAGTCATTCCCACTTTTAGCATGCGTTTGTGAGGAATATCAAACACTTTCTCACTTTGTCTCAAGTTTTTCTTCAAAAAATTATAAGCATAATCTATCAAAACCCTCTTCCCAATACCAGCTCCTTTGCTTGCAACCACTTCACTCTCACCAATCAAGTGAACAACACCAGCTCTCCAGGCATTTTCCACCATTTCAAGCTCTCTCTCAATTGCCTCTCTTTTCTTCTCGTCTTGAAAAAACCTCATATCCTGATCAACCTCATGATCCCCATTAACCAACCCATGATCATCACCATCTACTTCACAAATATTATTATTCTCCCCGTTGTTGATGAGCATTTGAGATGGCCAATAATCATCTTTTATAAACTCGTTCAATTTTTCAACCAACATTCTCTCAAACGGCTCCTCCTCGTTCCTCACATCCGTGTACCCGTACCTTGCAACACATCGGAACACATTGAGCTCTCTCGGTTGCACTCTTCGGAAAAGAAACCGTTCTTCTGGAGGAACCTTGCTAATTGGTAGAGATTTGATGGAGACGAAGACAAGGACTGAGTGTAATGCAGGTACATTGCCCACATAATGTTGGAAAATGGGTGGGATACCTTCAACAAGCTCTGAGTAGAACATAGCAAGTCCAGGGATTCGGCAAATATTTGTGTCAGCGGCTATTCCCTTTACTCTCTCAGGAGAAATCTTGTGATCAAGCTCATAATAGTACTTCCTTCTATATACGTCATTCCAAACATACATTATAGTCATTAGAAGAGCGGCGAAGGCTAATGGTAAGTATCCTCCTTGGTCGAATTTGTAGAGGACTGAACTTAAATAGAGAAACTCAACAGCACCAATGATCAGAACATAAGAGATTATGAGAAGTATGTTGGTCTTCCATATCATTATCATGATAAGTACCAAAAAAGATGATGTGAGTGTCATTACAAACACCACCGCAATCCCTGCAGCAGCAGCAACATCAGTTTCCATATTTGTTGAATTGAAGATTTAATTGAGTTAGCTGTAGTGTTAATTATTACCATATGCATTGCCAATTTTGGCAGTGGTCTTGAAACCAAGAGTGACTCCTACACAAGCTAACATGAGTAGGTAATTGATTTCAGGAATAAAAACTTGTCCTTCGTATTTAGCCGATGTGTGCACGATCTTCACACGAGGGAAACAACCCAATGAAAGGGATTGTTGGATGATTGAGAAAGTAGCTGAAATCATTGCTTGGCTTGCTATGATTGCTGCCAATACAGCCACCACAAACATTGGCCAATACAAAGGACCTGCCATGCGACGCACATGCATAGACATATCCAAATTATATCTAGAGGATCGACGGAAATTAAATATTTATGTGACCATAAATCTGTGATCATTTAAATTTAATTACCTGGAATAGACTTGAAGAATGTATCACTGACCAAGTCGGTATGCTTTCGAAGGAAAGCAGCTTGGCCAGTGTATGCCAAAACGAGAGCTGGATATGTCACAGCGCACATACTTATTTGTATAGACCGAACCGTGAAGTGACCAACATCCGCAAACAAAGCTTCAGTTCCTTTAATAATTTGAAAAGTAAAAACAATTAATCATCAGCAAATCAATTTAATTTCCAAGATTAGTATAATTAATTACAATCTTAATTGGATGCTCTAGTACATACCTGTTATTGCAAGGACAATGCCACCAAGGGAAATCCAAGCATCTTTCTTATTTCTTCTGAAATAATCTAGGATGTACACTGGATTTAAAGCTTTGATTACAGATGGATCAAATATGAAGTAGTTATAAACGCCAATGCTGCCAATGAGAGTGAACCAAACAAGGATTATGGGGGCAAAGCTGTAGCCAACCTTATCTGTTCCAAGTCTTTGCACCGAGAAGAGACCGATCAAGATGGCGACTGATATCCAAACAATCCTTTCTGTGAACAAAATATTGTATAATACAGCATCAGCAACTACTGTTTTATTAGTATTTCTTACATTGCAAAATATGCACCCAACACTACTCATTAAGGTATTGCAAGCAGATTAATTAACTTATAATTAAAAGTAGTATATATGCCTACCTACTATACATATGGTATGATGATGATTTTTTTTTTTTCAGACTTTGAAAAATTATGACACGTTTCGAGATTCTTAACAGATTTTATATAATTCGGGTTTGCCTCTACAATTCAATTTATGAATGAAAAATATAATAAAGTAAAAAAAGTAAGATTTTCTGTATCATAAAACAAAATCAATATATATATATATATATGGGATTTCTATTTACTTTTCAATCGGTAATATATAATTTTAAGATGGATTCATACTTATTTTGTCGTTATTTGAACCATCAATATTTAAAATTTATATAGGTTAATAATTGGTTTTCTAGGTTTGTATTTAAGAGAAGCGAAAGATTCCAAATCAACGTGCATCACTTGGGATGTAAATAATATGCAAGTTGAAGCCACATTATTCAAAAAAATTGTCTAGGTTACAGACTTAACAATTAAGGAGTCAAAATAGAAAAACAATAATTTTATTTATTTAATTATTCATTAGATGCATGAGTATGAGCAATACCTTCTGTCATTGCAGGTGCGGCTTCCTTGATTCCTCCCACAGCCGATAAAACTGCCATTAATTTTAACAGAAAAAATTAATAAAACATATGGACAAGTGACACATGAATCAATAAAACAATTCAATGCGCAGTTGTTTAATTCGATCTCAATTGAAGTTGTTTTATTTATTTTTTGAACTATTGCAATAAATTCAGAGAGAAGAAACAAATTACCTGAGATGCAAGGAGTGAGGACACCATCACCGATGACCATAGAAGTGCCGAGCATGGTGGCCATCAATAGGAAAAACTTGGCGAACAGACTGTTCTCTAGCTTGGACTGGAGAGTTGATGCCCTTCTAAGACCTTTGCTTGGTAACTCAAGCTGGAAATTGGACACATTGCAGTCCTCAGCTTCTTGGCTGGGGAGCAATCCAACCTTTGCATATCGGCATATTAGAGAGTACAAAGCGAACGTCCCTCCTGTAAATTTTATTACATGAACATGTATATATGTAAGTCCAATGATGATTATAGATAAATTTTGAAATCTTGTTTTTTTTTTTTGTGGTAAAAATTTCTTTTAATTATGCATCTATAAAGTGATGGCTGGTATGTAATAGAAAATTAGAGGATTAAATATATATTGAGAGGGACTAGAGATGATAACATCCTTCTGTATATTTTATTATATATTATTACCTTTTATTAGAGATAAAAATAATAATTGAGAACAAACAAAAAAAACTTAGAATCCACCCGCTTACCATATAGAAATGAAGAAAAAAAAAGTAAATATTTTTATACAACATAATTTATTTGTAGGAAAAATGAAAAGTGCTTGGAGCCTTTGAGGTCAAACAAGGAAATTAAAATTAGCAGATCGATAACATGAAACTTTTCTTTCATCATCGATTAGTACTCTTCTTGTTATTTAAAGGGCCTTTTAATTTGACTATATATATATATATATATATATATATATATTTAAAAAATTCAAGTTAGTACGTATTGATATAATTTTTTCAGTACGTTGGATGTCGACTATTAGATTTACATATTTTTAACTCAAAGTGTATACACTTGTCAAAACTTCTCCATAATCAGTGGTTTACATGAAACGCACTGATATAAGTTATATCAGTACGCACTGAGAAGAGAAGAAAATGAGTTATATATATATTTATTTTATTCTCAGTGTGCACTGTATAAAATACATCAGTAAATTGTATGTAGACCATAGATTATGGATAAGTATTAACAAGCATTTACACACTGAGTCAAAGCAGTTGAATCAAGACACTGATATATATATTTATCGGTGCGCACCGAGGAGAAAAGAGATATATATTATATAATATTTTTAATATTTATTTACTACTTCTCTTCTTTTTCTAAACTTTTGTTTTTTGAAAACATTTTTTTTTAACTTTCTTTAAAAATAATAAATATAAACTAAATCCTTTATCTAATTATCTCTAGTGTGAGCAGGTATTAAATACAAAAACTTTTTTTTTTCTCGAAGTATACTATGAAAATCAACCGATAAATATCTACTTTCATAACAACAAAAATATCAATACATTATAATAAAATACGTATGGTGTTAATCGAAACCCTATTAAGTGCGGAAATGAGAGATGAAGTACCAGTTTTGTTAAAAAGTTTTTGAGAGGGATATACAAGAACAAAACCTGTGAATCCTGAATATATATATTTATATATAAGCAAATCTTGAAGCAAATCTTGACTTTTCATATACAGTAGAAAACACCTCCCTTATTTGTTGTTAATAACAAAGACCTGACCGATAAAACCTCTCCCCAGCTATTAATCTTGCCAGTTGCCACCTTAGTACTACAATATTCAAATTAATATATTACAACAGACTTGGGCAAATGAACCGAAGAAATCATTAACGGTATATTTATTTTTTAAAGGTAGATTCCTAAAAACCCTATTAGATTTGTTTTCTTAAAAAAAAAAATCCTCTAATTTTGAATTTAGATAGGTGGTTTTTGATATTCAAGAGGGGCTTTTGAAATAAATTTATGAATTAAATTTGGACCGCAGAAACCTGTTATTAATGTAAAATTTAGTTTCATATATATCTTACCGTCACCATTGTCGTTGGCACGTAAAACGATGAAAACGTACTTGACCAGAGGGATCAAGGTGAGGGTATACAAGATCAAAGAAAGCACTCCAAGGATATCGTCAACATGTTTGATGCCATGAGTGAAGGTGCTTGCATAAACGTAAAGCGGTGACGTTCCAATATCTCCATACACTACGCCAATGCTTTGGAAAGCTAGTTGCAAGATTATCGACCACCCCACACCCTTCAAAACAAGAAAAAAGAAACGAAAATCGAATTTAAAATTTCCGTTTTATTAATTAGATGCATGCATATCAGCATATATATTATATCCAAGCAATTATTAGTGGAGGGGACTGAGGCATATAAGCAGACTACCTTGGAGCCGTGGAGGGGATGGGTTGAAACACTGCGGGATTCCATATCCAAGGAGTCGAATCTGCGCAGCTTTTGCCATGAAAGTTTCCTTGCTTTTAGTTCTTGAGGAGCTGCTACTTCTTCCTGCTCGTAATTATCTTCTGTAATATTCGGGTCACGATTATTATTAACCACGTCGCTAGACATATTCGAACACTATAATTTAATGATCAAGAAAATTAAGTCTGATCGATGAAAAGAAGGAGATCGAACTTCACTATATATATGTCACACCCTCTCTCTCTCTCTCAAAGATGGAGTTTGGTGTGAAGAGAGTTGGGGTTCCTAAATGTGGGGATCGGTGGGGGCGGTGATATTTAAAGTGTAAAGAAAAAGGGCCAGGGTCCAGGGAGGAGAGGCCACGTACGCATTTCGAATGTGAACCCGTATGGGGCATGTCTAAGACTCAAAATTAGTCTTTCTTTACTATTTTCTAATGTTGTTTGTCTCGGGCCTACTTAGCATCTCTGTCTTTTATTCAAATAAATCATGTAATGGGTTTGTCTAAGTTGTTCTTAAAGATAATAATACTAGTTAGTTATCAAAAGTAAATATCTTATTTAGTTATTTATTTATTTTTATATTTTAAACTTTTGAATTTTATGAACTTTTAAATTAAAATTTAATATCGAATTTTCACTCCATAAATAATAACTATACAATTTCTATATTGTAGCTAGATCCATCATATATATATATATATATATATATATATATTTATATAATCAGGGGCGGATCCACGTGCAGATCAGGTAGGGCCCGTGCCCTACCTCAATTTTTTTTTTAAATTTATTTTTTATATACTTTATATATACATACTCATTAAGGATAGTTACATCATTTCTTGTTTAGCACAGTTGGTAAGTGATCCTTCATTCTTATATTTTGGTACTTGGTTCAAGTCTCATTGCAAGCAAATGTATTTTTTTTAATTCAATTTTATCTTCTAATTTTTTACATCTTATTTATTTTACATATTTTTCAATTCCTTTTTCGAATTTTCATTTCTTTTAAAATAAAACAATTCATTTTCTTATTTCATATTAAATTATTTATTATTATTTTGGATTTTTATTATTTCTAACAGTTTTAATTTGACATACCTAACACGTCCAATCAATAAACCATAAAATCTCAAAATTTACTTTATTTGATTAAAATAGTCAATCTATTATTATGATTTTTTTATCCTTACTATTTTTTTATAGTTTTAATTTATTTAGAATCAATGAATCAATAATTTACCAATAATTTGAAGAAAAAAAAATTAAAAACATGTCTAGTAATATTTATTAATAATAGTTTTTGTATAAATTTAAATTGAATTCATTATAAATGCAAAAAAAATTATATAAAATTAGATTGTAATTTATTCTTATAATTTTTTTTTTCATTATTTATGTTGTTTTTCTTGTTATTATTTATTTTTTAATATTTTCCTTATATTTATTTGTTTTTTAATGTAAGATTATTTAATTCATATGGAAAAAAACTCATTTTTGTTTAAAAAGCACTCATTTTACTACGATTTTAATTTTTAAGTATTTTTTTATATATAGTCAAGTGCCCTACCTGGTTGAAATTCCTGGATCCGCCACTATATATATATATATATATATATATATATATATATATATATATATATATGGCCTCGAAGGTCTCGTATTTGGAGAGAGAATTGGTTGTATATATAAGATTGATATTACATCATGAGGAGTAAATATAATTGATGTATATATATATATATATATATATATATATATATATATATATGTTGATTAGGATCTTTGTGACGCAATGTTTGAAAATTCTAAAATCAATAGATTCCTAAAATTTTCAAAATTATAATAATATCTTTTGTAATCGCTTATTGAGATTTTAACGTAGTGCTCACTCCAACCATCACCTTTTGTTTTTTACATACAAAAAATTAAAAATTGGATATGCAAGGAGAGCTGTGAGATATTATTGTTTTCCAAATTATCAAACTCTGTAATATGGATTCATTTTGATACTCTTTTTAAACTCTTATGTGCATTCCCAGATCCATTGAATTAGCTATGTTATATATTATTCTAAAGGTGGCCAATGCTTATAACTCCTAGGAGATCATATTGATATATTGTATGCAATATTCTTTAATTAGAATTGTGATAATTTGTGGAATCCCATATGTTATTTACGTGTAAGATCTTAATTGATATCTATGTAAAAATATATTTTTTTCGTTTATATTAGTGTAAATTGGAATCTGGCACAAATGATATATATAGAAAATTCCCACACCTAATAAATAATTTTCGTTCATTAATTTATACACAATTAAACCACTTATTCTATCATTTAGGGTTTAAAAGGAATCTTAATCTTAATTATTTGTGAATTAAAAACAATCTGTTCCAGTTCAACATATGAATTGTATAATATAAAAATGAACCTAAAAGATGGAATTATAAATTATAATGGTCAAGTGCAATGCATAATTACTACAACATTTTCCTTTTGGTGACGTCCAATTCGACTACTACACCATAACAATCATCTGCTAACCAAGTCAACGGTCTCCTCTCGTGCGCTAGCTAGTGACAAATTGCAATAGCAGTAGTATCCTGCATGCGGGTGTATTGAAAACTTCAAGTCGTTTAAACTGATGGACGGCTATAAATACGAGATATGTAATCCGATCCGTTCTAAATATATATAAAAGGCGGCGTGGATACTGGAAAGTCCAATTTAGCTTGATCTGCCACGTGTCATCTTAAGACTGCGAGTCTGTAAATAATAAATCTATGCCATAGTGTATCACGTCCGGTATAGATATGGTGCCGGTTCGGTACGAACCGGTGAACTGAACCGGAACGTATTCTTTGGTTCTGAAACAGGAACCAAACCGGGAACTGGTAATAGGGAGGTTACAGTCCAGTTCTAATTTTTGAAAAACAGCTCGGTTTGAACTGGACTGGTACCAGCGGTTCCAACAATTTTTTTTTTAAAATGGGTTGAACCGTTGTACTCCAATAATTAGTCCACGTCATCACCAAACCTATAATAAAAGGTAAGAGAACTACGTAACATTTAATTCCTCTAATTCGCTAAACCCAAGAGGATACATAAACAACTTAATTGTAGGTAAAAATTAAGTGCAAGACTAATTTTACATTTTTTAGTTTTATTTTAATTTAATTTTTTAATTTGTCATGTATTTATTTTATTTTATTTTCGGGTGATCCAATAAAATGCATATACAATTTTACATGTCTAATTTTTGTTATTAAATAAGATTAACTATAAGAAGAAAAAAAACGAATCGGTGGAACCGAAACCGAAACCGCTGGTTCTGAACCGGAACCGGAACCAGCTGACATGTCTAGTCCACTAGTGTGTTCTAGATAATGGTGCCCATGGTTCGGTTTCAGTGCGGTTTCGGTTTGAAACTGTCGATTTCGGTTCCATGGGCACCTCAAACCGAAACCGAAACCGAAACCGAAACCGAAACCAAAACCGTAACCTACCTAACCGGTTTGGTTTTCGGTTTTGAACAGTTTCGATTTCGGTTTTTTCAATTTTGGCGTCCACATGGTACATTTTCATTGGTTGAAAAAAAAATTCAATATTTTAACCGCTGGTTAAAACGTGACGGTTTTGAGACACCCCTAACCGTAACCGACGATTTCGGTTATAATTTCGATTTCAATTTAGGATGGTCGGTTTCAGTTTGATACCCGCGATTTAACCGAACCGTGGGCACCACTAGTTCTAGACTTCAATGGTTCTACACTTCTATGGTTCCGAGGAAAAAGACTTAAAAAGCAGACTAGCATCACGTGCGGTTTAGTCATCGTCACGTATCACATGTTTCTGCTCTTTTGACACGTCACGGGAAGGGAAAGCTGGGGTCCTCTGTTGGTGGTACCTCGGCTACGTCAAAAATAGTTTTTATTACACCCAATGACAAGTCGCCACGTTTATAAACAATATTTTACTTTTATTTAAAAAAAACATGAATAGCAACAACTCAAATTGTATCATTGTGTTAAAATATAGTTGGGTTTTTGTTATCCTTCTCTTTCCAAACTCATTTTATAAGTTTGAAACACTTTCTAGCAATAATGCCATATTTAAGAATATTAATCAATGATTAATTAAATAAAATATTGATAATCACCATCTTCTCTTTCATAATTACCAAATATTTTAAGAATAAAATTTAACTAGTGTTGGGGAATATTTGATCCATAGATAATACCGTAGCTTTACCACATAAAGCAAATATTAACGCATCTAAAAACTACAACAATTGATTGACATAATAAAATAAACTATAATAATTTTATCTAAAATGTTGTTTCCACGAAATCTTCAATATCTATAGTTTATGCAATCGACAAGAGAAAATTACGAAGAATTTTGCCATCCTTGTATTTTTCTGCAATGTTTTACCATATAAATGTCGCTCTCGTGGATTATATAATTAATTTGATATGATCCATTGATATGATGAGATTATTTCATTTTATTACTAATGAATAAATGGAATGATCACATCTATTGACATGTAGTATATATTACAATTATTTATATTTTAAGGAGTAATTGTGAATTTTTTTTATTTTGAAAAAAATTAAAAAATTGGTTCAATTGTTATTCTTTAACCTAAAAACCCTTTGTAGATACTTTATCTACATCAAATAGATTTGTTAAAAATACTTATAATCCAGCAAGTAATTTAATGAGAAATATTATTTATTGATTTTTACGATAATTAATTCCTATAAAAGGACATATTCAAACATTTAATAATTTTGAACTAAGTTTTCACATTATTTTCATAAAATATCACTTATGAAAAGGAATTGCATTCCATAAATGTTGATAGTAACCAAACAATAGAACAAAGATTTCTCATTCCATTCATCGAAACTGTCAAACAATTGGAAACAATAACAAGCAAAATAGAGGTGACCACATAAATCCGGCTATGCAACTTCTTGTTTCTTTTTCACCCCCGTAAACTATAATCCATGAATATTCTAAATGCCTGGTCGAAATTCTATAGCCAAACAATTAACCAATGTTATACTTTTATTAAATTTCAAAGAACAAACTAGTAGCCAACAAATTTGGATTTAGTTCATTGTTTCTCTTCACTCTTCTGAATGCTTTTACAGCAGTTTTTACATGCCAATTCAATATGATTCCACATTTGACAAGGATGGGAATAATTCATGTCAATGCAGAATATTCGAACTAAAACGACAATTGAATCTGCGTGTAATTTTGTTTGACATCGAAAACTTAACAGACACATGATACAAAGAAATTTGCTGATATGATGACTCATGATACAATACAAGTTAATGGTGAGTTTTTTTGTCTTTGGATTACGTGGTTTTGTTATTCTATTGAACGGCTGTTCCAGCTTTTTATTATTTATTTTTATTTAAACATTTTATATGAATTACAAGACTGCAACAGAGGAAGTTATCAAGTATCAACAAAAGGAAAGTTTGAAGGGTTATAAAAAGAAGACCACTAACATTTTATCAGTACAATTTTTGCAAGATTACAGGAACTTTGATAGCCTGAACAACCCAGAAACCCACAAAAGCCTAAAAGAGTTTCCTGCAATTTAAATTTATTTGGAACAAACTTACATAAACTTAGGTTTCCTTTTTACCACAGAAGTACTCGATATTTGTTACTAATATTGCAGTCTTGTAAACCATATTTCAAAAAGAATTTTCTTTAAGTAATGTAAGTTTCATTGATCTTTACTATTCAAACTCTTAATTAAAGCCTAATCACATATAATCAATGCCAAACAAAGTAAAATGACAATGTAAGGCAGAACCGGGATTGGACACAAGCACGGCCCGGAATACATGTTTCAGTTTCAAGTCTCCAACCACCAAGGCAAGAGACCTTTGGTAGCATTGCATATATTCAGTCCATGATACAGCACTTTGCAAGACTGTTACACCAAAATTTACAAAACTTGCACCATCAATTGAGAAAACTTGGTGCATAAATTACATAAAGACCGTCAACATAAATCTGACCAGAGTATAATCTTTCCCTGGCCCTCCTTGCGGCCAGCAGATCATAAGCAATAGTGTAGTGCATATACAACAATCCAATCCCTGTAAACCAGAATGTGGTTTTACTCAGGTTTTCATATTTTTCCCAAATCTATTAAAAATTGGATTTTCTACTAATTCTTTGGCAGAAGGTCGCCGAACTGGATTAGGGTCCACCATGACCTGGCAGCATAATGAAGATATCAGATCAGATTAGCCATGTTATCAAAGTTTTTTATTACTTGAAAACGACGTTACGAAATTGAAAGCCAAGTTTCTTTCACCAACAGATATATCTTTTGTTATTCAGCAAGGGAACCATACCGAAGTAACCTAAGGATCCTACTGATTGCCACTTTAAGAGTTGAACAATATATATAGTAGCCTATCTCATATCTATTGATGGAACGGAGATTCAGAAAAAAATATTATTAAGAACATATGAGTACTGGCATGGAAAAAGTAAAACCTGCTTCATCTAAAAACAACACTTAAAACAGATTTATATAATCAACAGTGACCTTATCTATATGTATTTCTTTTTCTTTACTCAACATTTTTCGTTCTTTCTATTTCAAGTACTTCCCGTTACAAATCACAGAAAACCATGTTATTTGGTAATGATTTATACCATTTAACTAAGATACAACAGTTAAATGGGTTACAGGTATCACAAATCACAACAGTTAACTAAGATATCCATCTGAAGATATACCATTTAACTAAGATACAGCAGTTTAGTTTCTTTTTCATGCAGATATAGAAGTATATGGAACAAGGAAAAACAGCATACGCGTTTCACAATTATTCTCTTTTGTATTTTGTTCAAAATGCAACCTAATAATATCTCTCCAACCTAATCTATAAACAATAAAAGAGATTAACACATAAAAGTTCATATAACAATCAATACCTTAAGTAAGTTTTGAATTTGCAATGAATGGCCAGGAAGAAGTGGCAGTTTTCCCTCCCTAAGACTCGAAAACTGAGGTCCAGATTCTTGCAAAGGCGACCCTTTGATTAATTCATAAATAGATGCTCCAAAAGAGAAGATATCAACCTTGTCAAGAAAATCATATTTCTCATTCAGGATTTCTTGTGGCATATAGCGTGCATCACCCTCATCAATTGGCAGGCTCTTATCAAGGAGAGTTGCGCATCCAAAATCACCTAGTTTATAAACTCCATTCTTGACATAAATATTATCAGGTTTTACATCCAGGTGAGCTATTCCTTTCTCATGTATAAATTGCAATGCCTTTGCAATCTGCAGAAAATCTTAATATTAGAATGCCACATAGTAATGAAATTAGAATTCACAGAGATAAAAGATCTTTAAGCAGCTAGGTTCCCTTTGGATTATAATAAAACGTAATTTATAGTTCTTGCCATGAATTAGAAGAAAGGAAGACAATAAGCAGAACCAGGGCTTTACAATAATTCAAAACATCAATGCCAAAATTTGAAAAGGTTCACTTCCAAGACTTATTTATATGAACCCTCAATATTTTTAAAGAAATGATAAGCATTTTGAATTTGTACGGTGAGTCACAATGAGTGTACCTCACTTCTTTTTACTTAAGGTTGTGGAATCTTCTAAAGCTCCCAGCACCCTACAGCGGGTGCTTTACGAATGTATCACAAATACTCTTATGCAGTTAGTTGAGTAATGACTTTATGCTGCCTCTTCACACCTTATGTTATATGGCTTATTGTGAGGTTCATATAAATAATGCTCCAGAAAGAATGTTAACCTGATGCAAGGCTTTCAATACTTCGCCCTCACTAAATAATCGTGGAACTTTATTTATGGACAAGCTATGATCACACAGCTCCATTTGAATGTAGAGTTGCTCATTTTCAAACCAAGAGGAGTAGTACCCAACAACGTTTTCATGAAAACCTACAAAGGCAAAATGATTAAACAATTTAAGGAAAATAGCTCTTATTTCGAACACATGAAGCTATATATATATATATAAAGACAAAACTCACAAACCTAAAGCTGCCAAAGTTTGAACTTCCATCAAAGCTTTCCTCCTGCATGGTGCAATATTATTGTATATGCAAGTTGCTTACCAAGGATAAAAATAACTGAAAGCAACAACCTACCTCTCTGTATCTTGATGCAACTGTCTTGTGCTGTGTTTTACGGCATAAAAACAACCTTCAATTCTCTTCAAAACTTTGAAAACACGACTAAAGTTTCCGGCACCAATTTGCTGGACAAGGAGGCAAATTACTACCAAGTTACTCAAGAGCCAGATGCTCAAATATTTAATTATATGAATTGAAACTAATGATTAGTTGATTACAAAGAAGACTAATACATTTGGGACCTCAAATAGATACCTCAAGCTCATGAAAATCCGTGTGATAACGTGAAAGGCCATTACCCCCGATAAATTCAGGGAATAAACCTGCATATTGCAGCATTATGTAATCAAACCTTCATGATGTTTTGGCAGCACCCAATAGAAAATTGAAACAGATGTTTCTGTAAACATCTCACAATAAAAATGTAATACTGAGAACTAAGTTACCTGCACATTTTGCTCTTTGATTTCCAAAAGGATCGATATCCATTTCTGAAGTATCCTTTAGATATGGATTCTTAATGCAAGGAGGGGGCATAACCCGGCACCGTAGAGCAACAGCAGATGGTGGAACATAATTCTGAGTCTTCTGTGCTCCATTTACTGTTGTTTTATCCACTTTAACTTCATCTGTATCAAAATTATCTTTTGCAAGTTCCACTGTTTCTTGGGAACCACATGAGGTAGGACTGAGGGGATTTACTAAGAAACCATCTGGAAGGTTAAATATTTCAGTTGCAATAGAAAGGGACAAAAAACATATGAGCACAAACAAATTTTGAAATGCAGTAAGGAATGCATGGGATAGAAAATTTGTATACAAACATTGTGTACAGAGGTATACAAAATAATTGTAATTCACATAGTAACAAAAGTACTCATGATTAGTGAACCAAACATGGCAAAAGCAAAGAAAATAGAAATACAACATTTGATGCAGTAACTCATACCCTATGAGGAAAATGCAGTGAGACCAAAGATCTGAGCTTTCTTTTCATTTCATTCCATAAATTATGGTAATTTGTTTTCAACTACATAAAGACCAACTAGTAATCGTTTATCCTAGTCTGGCCTGTTCAAAGTTTGGCATATCGTGAAATGTTGCAGAATATGAATATCCTAGTCCTGAGGGTGCTCTTCAAGTAGCAAATGGTGTCATAAACGAACAAAACATATCAAAATATCCTTACTTAGGAAACTTCATTCAATCACTTTGCTATAGGCTTCAATGCCATACATTTCAAAAGAGCCTCAAATTACATATGTTCTTACAATCACAGTGTCTCAAGCTGTATAACAGTAGTCTAAAATCCATCACTTTACAAAGAAATCTTCATATCAAATCATTCAACTATCTAGCATATCAATATCCAATTGTCGTTTACTTCATATATAGTCTTTGTAGAAAAACTGGCATATCAATTTCAACTACGTGATTTAATCATGTTCTTGTACTAATAGAACAAACAAACAAAACTCAAAATTCGAACCACTAACTAATCTTACCTTGTCGACGCCTTTTGCTCTTGACAGTATTTAGCTTCTCAGGTGACTTTGGACATGGGATATTTTCCTGAAAAAAAAATTTAATTAAAAAATGAGGCAAAACAAAATGGATCGTATCTTATACTTTGCATAGTAACAATTATTTTTCCCTTACCTTATTAAAATCGAAACTGTTGAGCAGGTTTTGATTGTCAGGGGTAATATAATCCGGTGTACTGAAACCACACAAAAAAAAAATCAAACATTCAATTATTGAATTTTATTTTCGATGACAACAAACTAGCAACATAATATATAGTCCAAAATTACTCATCAATTTCCTGAGAATAATAATAATAATTTAAAATTTAAACAAATAAAAAGAATTGTTTCTTGGCTTACCAAAAGAAATCTTGGCTGAGAATGAAATTTTTATCATCACGGCAAACATCGACAACATCAACAGCGAGAGTGGAGTCCTCGGCGACGGATTCTAGAAGATTCTGGAAGCGCGAGGAGGGATTGGATGCTGATGTATTAGTGGAAATGGAGGAGGAAGAAGAAATCCCAAGCTGTACCTGAAAATGCCTCGCCAATGTCCCCTTCGTTTTGCTCTCCTCTTTTCTTTTATCGGCATTGCTTCTCTTTAGGGTTCGTTTTCTCTTCATGAATTTTCCAAATCCCTCTTCTTCTTCTTCTTCTTCTTCTTCTTCTTCTTCTCTCTCTCTCCCTGTGTCTTTCTCTCTCCCCTGTTTGTGCTTTTTCTATTTAAAATGATTTTTTTTTCTTGGAATTTTGAGAGAGAATAGGGTTTCAAATTTCCCGGGTTTTTTTAATCTTGCTTGGCAAGAATCAGAGAGGTCACACGAACTATATGTGAATTTCAAACTTCAGATCCTCACCGTACAAGACTGAAGTGATTGATGATCAGCTTATCTTTGCGACTGACGAGTGACGAGATTTGACTTTCTTTGAAGCGATTGGTCCAGAGCCAAGCGGCGTATTGTATAGAATAGCGTTGCGTACTATGTAAGCTTTACCGCTTTAGTGGAAATAAAATATTCATTATGCATCGGCGCGCTATCAATGGCAGTAGAAGGTAATTTTAATAGAAATCATGGGCCTTTTCGCTCAAGCTCATACCCACAGTCCCACCTCTCAAATTGCAAAATGAAAATTAAAAACAAATCAAATAAAAGCACAAAATGGGAAGGCAAAATTACTGTTACCTGTGTCACAATTTTTTAACAAATAATTTTAGTCCCCACTTTTTAGTAAAATGTCACATTTTTAAATATCATTTTCATTTGAGGAACTTAAGTTCCTACTTTTTCAAAAATACATTACTTTAATCCTTCTGTTAGTTAACTGTTAGTTAAAATTAATGGAACTATGGCTATTTTTGTCATTTGAATGGAAAGTAAATTAAAAAAATAGACAAATAAAAACACTTTTCATATTTTAATATTAAATAAAAACAAATTAAGAACATATTTTTTTAAATATATTTTTTATTTTTCTGTTTTTTAATATTTTTTAATCTTAATTTTTAATATATAAATTAATATTCTGTTCATAGTAAAAAAAATCCGGTTTAAAAAAATCAGGTTTTTTTTAAGAAATTTTTTTTTGTTCTTATTTTGATTTTTATTTAATATTAAACTATGAAAAGTATTTGAAAGAAATTTTGGAAAATTAAAATGTAATAACAAAAAACTTTTAGGGGCAAAATTGACCTTTTATACATTTAGTTATAGTTGATTATTATTAATTTAGTCACATGGACTAAATTGATGTATTTAAAAAAAAGAAGGGACTATAATACTAATTTGACAAAAACATTTAAAAATGTGACAATTCGATTAAAAAAATAGGAATTTTAGTTAAATTATCCCTTTTTTAATTCAAAAAATACGTCTAACAATGTGGTTTTATTTCTTTTTTGTTTATTTGATATTTTGGTGGAATTTATGGTCCTTTTAGGAAAATCAAGATTTTAATCAAAGCATTTATAGATATTTTGGTGATATTTTAGATAACACTGCTTCACTATTATATCACTTGCATGCACAGTAAAACATCTATAAAGTAATAATATTGGGTTGTTCAAAATTTATTAATTAATCAATAGATTAATAATTTATTAATTTATAGAGTTCATCATTAGACAGTCTCATAGAACTTATATGAATCCTTAGATAGAGAAGATAGGATTGGTGAACTTGAGACGATAGTCCAATGATTGTGTTACCGTGATGAAATGGATGTAAATTACATCTTGGAATATCCCCATAAAAAAATAGTTCAAGTTAAGAGGTTTTAAGCTTAGAAAAAATCGTTGATAACATCAATGAGAATCCTACTAATGAAGAACTTAAGAATGATAAAATAGCTCCAAGCCTGTTACGTTCAAAGAAGCACTCAATGCATCAACAATATTTTATATATATATATATATGGGAAAAATTTCATCTCAGTGCGCACTGATAAATATTCATCAGTGTGTTGTATATGGACCAATAGATTTAATTACTTTGATCAAGTCTGTATGCACTTGTCAGTGCTTATCCATAATCCATGACCCACATTCAATGCACTGATAAATTTTATATCAGTGTGCACTGAGAAGAAAATGACTATATATATTGCAGTTT
Organism: Dipteronia sinensis; assembly: GCA_033220585.1. NCBI lineage: Eukaryota > Viridiplantae > Streptophyta > Magnoliopsida > Sapindales > Sapindaceae > Dipteronia > Dipteronia sinensis. Next base: position 40,913,972 of record CM065643.1, read on the forward strand.
GAGAATTCAACTTCAGAACTTCTAGGTGCATTAAGAAAAATTAAAGATGATATTCAACTAGATTTGAATTTTAAGAAGAAGAAAAAAAGCAACAATAGAGTCATATTTAAAGAAAATATGATAATAAATTATATTTGTAATCTTAAAAAATTATTAATTTATGATTATAGGACCACGGATTTATATAGGGATTTTCTGAAAAGTATTATCTTATCAATTTATCGAAATTATTAATGTATCCCATTGACCTAAGTTGAGACAGAAAAAAAACTATTATATTATAGAGATTATTAATTTATCGAGTATTAATTTATAGAAGTTCTACTATATATGCTGTTAAGTATACATTATATGAGACTACGAAGTTCCTGCATTGCTTTATCTTATTTCATTTTATTTTCTGGAAATTTTACAAATGAAAAAGATTCTAATATTAATTCGTGAGATAATTGTGTTTTCTTAGATGGCATTCAAAGAAAAATGCCAATCAACTATTGGTTACATCAATTCATCATCACAGTAATCAAGTCATAACTTTAGAGTCACATGTAAGGGTATTTTCATCCTTCCCTTTCAAACGTTCAGTTAACAGTCAATCATTTGGTCCATTTTGGAGGGATGCTTGTGTAAAAAACTATAACTGAGAAAGATATTTAAGGGTGTGTTTGGTATAACTTTTCAAGTAGAACTTTTAGAGATGATCTTTTTGTAGTAGAGCATCTAACAAAAAAAAGCTTTTGGTTGTGTAAATTACAAAAAAAGGTGTTGATAATGTATCTTTAATGAAATAGTTAGTGGAATACTTAAAATTTATAAAGGGTAGTTGAGACAATTCATATGTTTTAAAAAAGCTTTTTGGAAAAGCCAAAATTTTGGACGTCTCCAAATAGACATAAAATGACTTTTATAAAGGGTACTTGAGATAATTTATATATTAAAAAAATTGTTTTGAGTTTTACCAAAGAACTAAAAAAAAATTCAAAATAGTTTCTAATATTAAAAAAAAAACGTTTTTGATCATTTCAAAAGTCATACCAAACATAACACTTAGTCTAAAATCAGGAAGTGTTTCTACAATTAACCTTCGTTCAACTGTAAGCATTTAAAATTTTAAATCTAAGGCAAATTGCACAAATATCCTAGACATTTTATATAATTGCATGCATATGTAGCATTTGCATGAAATTAAATAGATATCTTTAGGTGTGGGCACTAAGTTCGGAACCGAACCGAACCGAACCGAATCGAACCAAACCAAAAAAAGTATGTTCGGTTCGGTTCGGTTCATAAAATGAATTCGGTTTAAACCGGTTTAAAAAGTTGAAAACCGAAAAGTTTTCGGTTCAAACCAGTTTGAATCGATTAAACCGCCTATATAAGTAAAAAACCCTTAACCTACTTCTTTTCTTTCATTAAATATTATTATTTATTAGTTATGTTTGATTTGAGTTTTTTTAGGGCTTGGACTATTAAAATTTATGAAACTTTGGCCCAAAATTAGAATCCAACAACTCATCAAATTTAAAAACATATTAAAATGACTAATTAAACCCATCAAGCCCATAAGGCCCAAAACCAAAATGAACCGAACCGAACCGATTAAAATCAGTTCGGTTATCATTTCTTATTCGGTTTAAACCGGTTCAATTTTAGGTAAATCGAAATATTTTCGGTTCAGTTCGGTTTTGTCCAAAACCGAACCGAACCGAACCGTGCCCACCCATAGATATCTTATGTTGTATGTTGACTTTTATCATATCTAATCATGGACTACAATTTTAATGCGAAATGACTCAAATAGCCATATTTATTTTACTAATTTAAATTGGGATAAATACATCTATTCCCCTGAAGTTTGATATAAATGCACATAGAGAGTAAGTATGCATTTATCTATTCAAACCTTCTATATCTTAAAATTAAACTAATAAAAAGATCAAATTGACATTAGTTATTAAATTTAAAAATGAAGATAATGTTTTTATATAAAAAAAATTAAATTAAATTAATTGAAGATAATTCTTTCAATGGAAAAAAATAAAAAATAAAAAATTTCTTAATTTAAAATTTCATTTCTTCACTATTTTTAAAGTAAATAAAAAATGTTTTTATTTTTTAATTTATCTTAATTTTTAAATAAAAAAATTTATTTGATGCTTTTGAAATATAAATCTTAAAAATAAAATTATTCTCGTTTTTAATAACTACCTTTTTAAAATAGAAAAAAAAATAAAAATGATGATAATTTAACATTTTAAAATATTTTTTATTTTTCATTTTGAAAATCATTTTTTAATTTATATTCCATTGAAAGGATTATCTTCAATTAATTTAATTTAAATGTTTAATATAAAAAATATTATCTTTGTTTGTAATTTTATGACTACGATCAAATTGGTCTTTTTATTAGTTCAATTTTAAAAGTATGAAATGTTTGAGTAGATAAATGCATACTTGCTCTCTAGTTGTATTTATACCAAACTTCAGAGGAGGTCAGTGTATTTACCCAATTTAAATATAATATTAAAAATATTAATTAAAAAAAAATCAAAAATTTCAATTTTTTTTCAATTTTTTTTCTCACCATCCAAACATCAATTTTACAAATTCCAATAACCATCTTCATCACTTCATCCTCATCACTCCATTCTCAACTTCATTACCTAAAATCCAACATCTTTATCACCCAAACATTCATGCATAACTTCCACTTTATCAACAAAACACAATCATCAAACCCACAAACAAAATTTTTATCGTCAAACAATCACTCATTTGTTCCCTCACTGTCAAAATAACCATTAGATGATGATTTTGTTTCAAAATGGCTATTTTTAGTGAAAAGTGTGACATTAATGATCATTCCATCTAATTCAGTTAATTTACCATTAAATGAGTGTCATTTTGATAAATAAGAGGATGACATTGATTTATTTTAGATTCTTTTTTGGAAATCAATTTTTTTTTCTTTTTTAAAACAAATAATTATATGTAGTGTGTGTATATGTATAGTATATCTACACAAAATCATTAAAGAACAGTTGAAAAGGGATTTAAGGATTGCGTGAAGAAGAGAAACCCTAAAATTAATCGTTAAGGAGAACCAGTCGTTGGAAGGTTGTTTTAAACTGGGAAGATTTGGGATTTTACGGATTGGAAATCAAGGGCAGATTGCCAGATTGCACAAACATCCATTGACATTTGATATAATTGCACTTATGTGCAACATTTGCTTATATATTTGTTTTCATAACGTCCGAAAGCATTTTTCTCATTCATAAGTCGGGCAACCTAGAGCATCTGACTTATAATGTAGTATGAGAGGAGACATTTAAGGAAAAATGTTGAAAAAAACTTTTAGCTAGGAAAGTTAAAGGAAGATTATGATTAAAAATATTAAGGTGTATAAAGGACTTTGTGGGCTTGAAATGCTTAGCCAACTTCTCGACTTGCTTGCTCGTTATTTCGCAGTTGATGCACCATGGTGTGTATATACCTATTTTGTAACATCAAAGACAGACATCAATAATCAAGAATAACCATGACAAAATTATTCATCCCTAAAGCTTAGGTATTTTGCAAAGTATACATGGCATATGGTTCCAAATGATCATACTCCAATGCACATTCAGCAAAACAATATCAATATTAGGAATCATGCTGATAGTTCTACGTCAAGGGAAGTATATTCGTATATATTCAGGTGACAGTTTTGTGGAAATTAGTTGGCATGCACTTTTCATTGTCCATGTCAGGCATATAATAGTGTTCATAACTTATATAGTAATATAATTATATAAATATAACTAATGGAATGAAACAAAGCACAATTCTTCAACAGCATTGGTAGCTTATCGATTTCATCTTCTAATCAACATGTAAGCCTAACTCCAATGCAATGATATATGGTTACTAAACGGCCAAGACAAGTTTCCATTCACCACTTACACCAATAGAAATCGAATAAAAGGATAAAAATGAAGAAACACAAACCTCTAGAAAACATTCTCGGGACTATTTAAAACCAAGTCATCCAATGTCATTCCTATAACAATCTGCACGATTGCATTTGTCTGCAATTGAAAATCAAAAATATGTTTATAAAACGAATGAAAATAACATGATAAAAGATATTTCAGGTTACCTCAGTTCATAACAGAACAATATAAATTATTGGAACCCAAATTTTGTTAGGTGTATGCAAATTTACATGGTCCGTATTTTATAATGGGTATCAGCTCATGTTGCTTTTTATGACATATAAATGAGTTCATTTCATATAACAAAAACTTGTTTATCTAAGCATGTTGTAGAACTTAAATCTGACTTCATCCGTTTATTTTAATGATTATCATTGTCATTACAACACTTGAAAGTTGTGGAACTACCTTAATGAAGGTTTCTGATAAAGGGTAGTATGGTATTTTTGTATTTAATTAAATAAAAAAAAATTAAATTTAAAATTAAAAAATATTAAAAAGAAAACTAATTAAAAAATTATTATTATTATTATTATTAAATGAATTAATTTCAAAAAGTGGATTTCTCCACCAAATCCTCTTTTTTTTAAAAAAAAAATTCAAAAAATGGATTCCTAATTTTTTTTTTCTGGAAATCATATCAAACACAAAACTCATCCCCAATTCATCATTAACATCATCAATCAAACACACTAGAATATCCAGACTGGATCTCCACCAAATTAAAACCCTAATTTGTTTTTCCAGAAATCATATCAAACACGAAAACCCATCCTCAATTCATCATTATCATCATCAATCAAACACCACCAGAATATTAATCAGTCTCATTAATTACACAAAATATTAGCAATTAATCAACAAAACGATCTAAATCTCAGATAAACCAAATCATAAACAGCAAAAACCACATAAATCAAACTGCGAAATCAAGCTTGAATTTTTAGTTAAAAAAGTAATTTACATTTCTTTCCGCAAAACCAAATCAAGCTTGATCTTCTTCTTCTCTGCATATCTCTCTTTCTTCCAGAAACCAAATCAAGCTTGAATCATCATCATTTTTTTTTCCAGAAACCAAATCAAACCACATATCTCTTTCTACCCACCGATCTCCGATCTCATCTCATCTCTCTCTAGATTGATCGATCGATCCCACCACCACCACCACGACCACCATCAACCACCCACTATCAACCACACTGAAGCCGAGAAAGAAGAAGAAGAGAGAGATCTCGTCGTCGTCGCCGTCGCGCTTTAGGTCATCGTTGTAGCCGTCGCAGCTTCAGGTCGTCGTCGTTACTGCTTCCGGTCGTCGTCTCTGCTTTCAGCCGTCATCACTTCTGGTCATCGCCGCCGTCGTCGCTTGGGTGTTGGGAGGTTTTGATGTTGATGACGAACGAGTGAGAGAGATAGAGGAAATTTTTTATTAGGGTTTGGTGATGATTTACGCGTGGGAGAGAGAGAGAGAGATTTTATATTTTAATTTTAAATTTAATTTGTTTTTTTTAATTATTTGTAATATTAAGTATTTAAATATAATTTTTTTAATTTTTAAAATTTTTACATTATTAAATTCCATATTTACCCTTCTTCCAAACTAGTTTCTAGAAGCTTTTGTCAAATATCCCATAATGCCCTTGTTAACCTAACGGAAGTCAACAAAAATCTAACGGAATTGGAAGGTAGGGACTGGAATGAGTATTGTCAGAGAACTAGTGGACTAAAGTTAGTAATTCCAAAAACTAGTTGACCAAACCCAAATTTATGCTAACTAGTGGGCCTAAATTCTTAATATCCCTAAATTATATTTTTCATCCCTGCAAATGTCAATGTAGGAAGACAATAGATGAACCGGTGACTAAGCTCATTTTCCTCTATAAAAAGAAATCGAGACAACTAAAATTAATTCAACGATGCGCCATATCTAAAGCCTACCTCCCATCACCATGCAATTAATATTTTTAAAGAAGAAACATATAAATTTACTTCAATCTTGGAAAAGGAAGAAAAACAGAGAAATAAGAAGAAGAACTCATCGACTAAGAGAGAAGAAGTAATCGCCGGAGAGAGAAGCCGCAATCAACGTTGCCGGAAGGAGAAGCACTAGTAAACATCGCCGGAAGGAGAACCTGTTGCCGATCGCCAAACCAAAATCATGAAGAAGAGTTGAAGATGAAAAATGTCTTCGAGAAAATTTTAGGGATTTTAGGGATTGGAAGTCAAGCGCAAATTGCACAAACATCCATTGACATTTGATATAATTGCACTATATGCAATATTTACTTATAATTGCACAGACATACCCTGCTGTTAATGAATGGTTGTCAGGAATTAATGAAGGAAGGGCAAATGGTCAATAACCCTTAGTTCCACAACTTTCATGTGTTCCACAACTTTTTGTGGGAAATTTCTTACCATAAAATGAATGGAAATTAGTAGAAAATTCTACTAAAAAGAAACTGAGACAACCGAAATTAGTTCAACGATGCGTCATATATAAAGCTTACCTCCCATAAGTTGTCTAATATAAGGATTTAAAGAATATAAAACAACCTCTTACCATAAAGTGTTTCTGAGCCATATACTGGTTTTCCAATCACATGGCCTAACGATTCTCATTCCCCCTTGTTGTTCGTATGAAATCTAATATTTCATCTCATAGATAAATGCTTGGATGAAGAATTTTCCATTCACCAAAAAACCATATATTGGGTCTGCCAAATGCTTCACCGTCATGATATTTTCTTTACCCCACATGGTGTCCCGATGAGCAGGAAACAATTTGTCAGCTGAAACAAAACCATACCATTAGAAAATGAATAAATATAGATTCCGGGTGGACCTAGTCACACATGTTACCTGTGTAATCAATATGATTTCCAAAGATTTGGTGTTGGACTCGCAAGGTGAAGTTGACTATCACCCTTTGATTCCCGGTAAAAGCATCAGGATCCATGTAAAAAACACAAAGATACCATAGTCCATTACAGGAGAAGTTGGTCCATTTCCACATAGCAAAATAAACCTGCAGCAAGAAGAAATAAAGAATTAAACCGAATTCATAGAAATAAATCGAATAAAGTTGGTGTACAAGAAGAATGAAATACTAACCGATCGTAACGAGCAAATGCCTTTGATTGTAAAGCAACATCTAAGGCATCGAGTGATACTTGCCAAGTCATGTAGTAGGGTGTATGTCACTCCAAAGCATTCAGTTCACCAACTCATTCTTTAGGACAACAAACACTTCAACTCCAAATATACATTTCTTATTGCACACAAACCCATTCTCCAAAAACCATTGGCTTTATGCAAATCTGGGAATACCCCATTTTTTCTTCATGTTGGTATAAGGTCTAATTATTCTATCTGCATTATTCGAAATAGCTAAAACATGAATAAGAACATCTAAAATATAAATATTATAAAAGAATTAAATATCACCTTCGAAACTAAGATAATCTTATCGATGCCATTAGAATATAAAGAAGTTGGCGATTACATGTAGTTCCACGTCAATGTTAATGACTAATTTCAAGATCATTGATATACAATTGTTTTAGTCATCGATTTTCTTATGGCCATGAGGATAGACTTGCAGTCTCCTATGAAATTTTACAAATTTAAAATTACAAAGATATCAAAATTTATGCTACTATAACTACAAGGAAGGTGCTGAGAGTTTACCAATAGTAGCCCCTCGACATAAAATGCACCAGACTCGAATTTTCTTTTTATATAATCAAAACAGTCGGTTGAACTAAATTCGACCATGTAGTGGCTAAGAGGCTCACTCCTCCTTGAAAATAGATATTAACTTTTCAGAGTCAAAAAGAAAAATTAAATTATATGTAGCTTCATGTTACCTATGTAATCAATATGCCAACTAATTTCCACAAAACTGTCACCCTGGATATATTTATATATATATATATATATATATGAATATGCTTCCCTTGATGTAGAACTATCATCAAGATTCCTAATATTGATGTTGTTTTGCTGAATGTGCATTGGAGTATGATTATATTGGAACCATATGCCCTGTACACTTTGCAAAATACCTAAGCTTTGAGGATGAATAATTTTGCCGTAGTTATTATTAATTATTGTTGTCCATCTTTGATGTTACAAAATAGGTACATACACCATGGTGCATCAACTGCGAAACAATGAGCATGCAAGTTGAGTAGTTGGCGAAGCACTTCAAGGGTTTGTATAATTTGGTCTTTGCAACAACCATTGATTAACTATAGGGTATGTTTGTGCAAAAATAAGCAAATGTTGCATATATGTGCAATAATATCAAATGTTAAGGGATGTTTGTTCAATTTGCCCTTGAATTCAATCCATAAAATCCCAAATCTTCACGATTAAAGACAACTTTCCGCAGCCTAGTTCTCCTTCATGATTAATTTTAGGATTTCTCTTCTTCACGCAATCCTAAAATCCCTCTTCAACTCTTCTTCACTATTTTGGTTATCCTTCCTGGTGACCGGTTCTCCTTTCAACAATGTCAACTAGTGCTTTTCCTTCCGGCCTTATCGATTGTGGCTTCTCTCTCCAACAACTCCAACAATTACTTCTTCTCTCTTAGTCAGTGAGTTCTTCTTCCTCTGTTTTTCTCGTGTTATCATTGATTGGTTGTCTAGTTTTCCATTTCTTTTCTATTCATTATCGTTGATCCTATGGTTTAGGTGCCTTTGGCTGATTCCCCTAATTACACTCTCCTCGTTTCTTTTGTATGCATTGTTGTTGATCCTTTGGTTTAGGTGCTTCTGGCCAATTCCCCTGATTCCACTCTTTGTCGCAACCGTTCTTCTCAGATCGATAAGTTCTTATCTCTCTCAATTTTATTGATTTTGTTGTCAGACTGTCTAGCTACACAAATGAAAGTGGATGCACAAGTGGTTGAAGCACCTCCATTGGAAGTGTATAAGATCCAAAACATAGATAAATATGAATAGTTTATATTGAGGATGCAGAAATTGTGGAAAATATATTGATTGAGTAACTCCAACTGATGTCAATACGTTTAAAGACAATTTTGTTGATTTCGAGGTCAAATGAATAATTATATTTAGTGTGTATATATGTATAACATATCTCAAACCCCGCCCATTATTTCTACTAACTCCATTTTCTTAAACTTCAACAATATTAATAATATGAGAGAGAGTCCTCTAAGGCTATATTAATAACAGAACACTTCTAACAAAATATTTCATGATATCAAACTAATTAAATAGGGCAATATAAAACAAAAACATGTAATAATCCAAATACCGAAAAACAATACATTTTCAAGTTTCCCAAATATATATATATATATATATACATATTTCAACTTATAAGATATCGTTATCTCCTAGTGAATTTCCAATCGAATTTGGTAAAATTACTTCATATAATCTCATTAGTCATCGGTATAAACAGCTTTTATGTTTTCCAATTATCTTCTCGATCTGCACCCAAACACAACCACACACTATACGGACACAACATAATTAATAAAGATCGAAGTCAATGAGCACATAGATAATGCTCATGAACAAATCACTCACACACACATATATGTGTGCATATTGTAATATAACGAGAGATTTCTATAAAATCAAAAAGCTCAGAGAGCAAGAAATTATAAAAACATGTATTTATATCATGAATGATATACAAGCTATAGTTATATACTAACAAGTAACATCTAACATTCGACAAAAAAAAAACGAGGACATCAAAAATATAGGAATCAAAATCAAATAGAGAGCGAAAAAAGATAATTGATAACAAAAGTACTAAAAGTGTTATAATAGATGGCCTTTACCACTTGTGTAATACACACAAATATCTCCCACAAATCACACACAAATATCTCCTACAAATCACACACAAATATCTCTAACCCACCGCCTCTCTCTCTTTCTCTTGCTTCCATTTGCCAACTTGAACCCACCCACTTGGCTTGTTATCATCACCATGCAGCAGCTAATTACTTCCCTTTGCCTATATAATATATGTTCCATTTTGTTTGTAAAGGCTGATCACATAATATATACAAAGCTTTCTCTCTCACTCTCTCATGTCTCTCGTCTCTATCTCCATCTCTCTCAGATTATTATTCTTTCATTTAGTCTTCATTTCTTCATTATTTATAACACATGATCAACACGATTAGCGGTTATAGACTAGGAGAGTAGTAATTTTGTTCCAGATAAAGTTCGTAACAGTTTTTAGCTTGGTTTTGATTGAACCCAAAAAATTCGAAATGCTCAAATCACTTTTCGGAGGAAATTTTTTTGTTCCTCTTGGAAATACGATTCCGACGCCGCTGACCGAGTCTCAAACGGAGCACTAACGAACTCTCTAGGTCCGGTCAAAGTCCAGTCAACGCTGTTTTTTTTTTCCCATAATTTTCTGCAGTTTTTCCAAGGTTGAAGATGACACTGTAGCTACCACGTCAGTGTGCCTCAGCGCCACATCAGCGTCATGTCATGCCACATCAACCACCACGTCGTTGCCATGTCAGTATCAGGCATACCACGTCAGCGTTATGCGTGCCACGTATGCGCCACGTCAGTAGTGAGGCTGCCATGTCAGCCAATGAGGTCTGCCACGTCAGCCAGAAATATGTTTTGTCCATTTCGGTGCAATTTTGGCCCATTTTCGACCGAACTGGACTTGATTCCAGCTAATTCGACCGTTTCGGACGCAACCGTGCCATCCATTTCAGCTAATTCCGCTTGTAAGTATTGTTTTGACTTATTTAAGCTTTATTAACTCTGTTTTTGGCCGTGACGGAATATTCAGAACCTGGAGATCTGGATCTAGTATCATATACATGTTTGATGCAATATTTAGAGAAATATAAACATCCAGTCGGATGTTGTAAGCATCATAAAAATAATCTAAGATCCTAACATATAATGAAATTGGAATAATATTTTATTCATTTCATACACATCCAACAGGATGCTCTGAATATCATAAAAATGATTTAAAATCCTAATATACAAGATGACTTATGCCGTCAAACGGAAATTATATGTAATAATTCTAGATTTATTTTTATGTACATCGCAGGTGATCATGGCCAGGTGGTCTTATGACCCTGAAACCATTTATTTTTATGTACATCGCATGTGATCTCATGGCTCTGTAAGGTGCTCTTATGACCCTGAAACCATTTATTTTTATGTAATATATGAGACTGACTTATGTTGTGTCTCTGGACTGGCTTATATTTATTTTTATGCAACATATCAAACTGTGTTATACCTCTAATAGAACCTGGAGATCTGAATCCAGTGTTATATACATGCCATAAGGCACGGTTTTGAAAACCGATGAACATAGAGTTCTGGATCCAGTGTTATTACATGAATGTCATACTTCATTATTTGGAACCTGGGGTTTCAAACACGTTCAGAATATGACGTTATCTTATATATATGAAGTGATACGTTTACATGTCATTTATTTGAGAGAATGATCTACACATCCAACAGGGTGTAGTGAGTATCATAAAAGAGATTTAAGATCTTAATGAATGATGAAATTAGAAATAATATTTTATCCATTTCATACACATCCAGAAGGATGCTGTGATTATCATAAAAAAAGGGATTTAAGATCCTAACGAATAATGAAATTGGAATTAATATTTTATCAATTTAATACATCCAGCAGGATGTTGTGATTATCATAAAAGAAATTTAAAGATCTTAACATATCATTCAGTTGAGAAAAAAATGGAGGGGATCTACACATCCAGAAGGATGTTGTGAGTATCATAAAAGGATTTAATATCATAATATCATGTTTAATGAGATTGTAAAATATCACGTATAATGAGATTGTAAAGGATATTTTATCCATTTTATACTTGCTCCTGAAGGAGCAATATTAGGAGAGTAGATTTGGATATATTTATATTCATGAGATATCAAAACATACCCGGGAGTGGATGTTTGTGAATGACAAGAGAAAATGTTTATAGAATAAACCTATTGAAAAGATTATTATCATTTCAGATTAGATATAAAATGGTATTACACATAATGTCCATAAAATTCCCATAAGAGAAAATATGTCTTGCCTAAAGTGCAACGACTCATACAATTCTGCGGAGTCAGATATATTTTATGAATTGGACTTTGATCTAAGCAAATATTAATATTGTATCAGGTCCAACTGATCTGATAGAAAGCTCTGAAGAGCCATGATATTGTTATTAAAAAATACTAAATCATGTATCATTGATACTTGATATTGTTTAAGCAGAACACAAAGAAATATTCTTAATTCAAAGGCATATAAGGTTAATACCAGATCAGATCCAGCGGATCTAATTAAAGGCTCTAGAAGAGCTGCAATCTTATTATCATATGGTATTGAATTGTGTATCAATGATACTTTATATCATTCAAGCAGACTATAAGGGAATCTGCTTAGTTTTAAAGACATACGGAGGAACGGATATCATTTTAAAACTATGAGTAATGAGAATGTTTAATATATATACATTACTTCTCATGATTCAGATCAGAAACTCATTATAGAAAAGCTACGTGCTTTATCATCTGAATTATATTACACTATTATAAAGAGTGTATATATTTATGCAGCTATGAATCATGAATCATGAATCTGTTGGATATGGCTTGAATTTCCAATGGTTACCAAACGAGATTCACCAATGCAAAGACTTCCTAGAGACTGTGGGACACGTTTGGAAGTATGAGATCGAGATTGAGGGAGGCTTGAAGACCGAAGAAGAACTGAAGAAACGAATTCTGAAGAGAACCGCTACATGGACCGCGCTGCGGACACATGCATAGGGAGCGGTGCAGACAGCGGTACATTCCAGTGAGTAGAGCGCGGTGCAGACCGCGGCGGAGGCAAAGACACCAACCGCGGTATTCTGAGCGGTGGACATCAGTAGCTTTACGCGGTCCAGGTCGCGGGTGGCCAACCGCGACCCAGACGCGGTAATGACGGATTTTGCCCAGATCAGGAATGTTGGCGATAAAAGGAAAAGTTTTCTTCTGGAAGTTCTTATGTTTATTGGAATAGGAAAGTCTTATGCTTATAGAATAAGGATTTCTCCTTTACAAGATAACTTGTCATAAATAGGAAATATTATTTATGTGAAACAAGGAAATCTTGTATGTATAGGAAAAAGATTTCCTTGTTGATTTAAACTCCTTGTAATTCATATAAATATACCATAATAGCTAGGCTATTTGTGGTGGAGCAAATTAGCAATTAATTAGATAGATCTCAAAGAGAGCATTGGGTGTAATTGAGTTTGGGGTTAGAGAGAGAAAAATCATGAGAGTGAAGTTGTAACAATTTTCTTCATAGTGGATTGATTTCTTATCATCCTGACGGCCGTGGTTTTTTTCCCGATTTGGGTTTCTACGTAAAAACTCTTGTGCTGTGTGTTTGGATTTATTTTCTTCTTCATCTTAATTCTTTTGCTATTGTTTGTTTGTGTTCTATCCGGCAACGCTTCCGTGTAGTGACTGTTTGTGCGCTAACAGAATCATGAATCATGAATCAAAAGTTCCCAGATCCAAAAATGTTTGTGTTTTGGCGTGACCGTATTGGTCACCTAGGATCTATAATGACTGAGTATAATCATTGAAAATACTCATGGATATCTATTAAAGAACCATAAGATTCTTTATCCAATGAGTACTTATGTACTGCATGTTCACATGAGAAACTAACAGTAAAACCATCTTATTCTAAAAGTTGGTTTTGAATTCTCATCATTCTTACAAAGAATTCAAGGAGATATATGTGGACATATTCATCCATCAAATGATACATTTCATTATTATATGGTTATAATTGATGCATCTACGAGATGATCATATGTTTGTTTATTATCAAACATCTCCATATTACTTACACTTGTTATCAGTTTTCTAGATATACTCATAATCAAAATGGATCAGTGGAATCACTTATCAAACCTTTCCAGTTTCTCTAGAAGAGAAAATTAAATGAAAAATTACTTATATACAAAATAGAGATACCAGTTCGGTTCTCTATATATATGTGTGTCTCATTTCAATATTCGTATCTCTCAAATACGAAAGATAATTGATCATCAGATGATTATTAATCTGTTACCTGGTATATTAAAGGTAACAAGCTTGTATCAGTTGTCATCTCATAAACCCCGGCAGGGTGATTGTTCTTGAAGAACGATCAGAGAAAAATGCAACAAATAAATAATCTGATGCATATCATAAACTTATGAACCTTTTGAAAGGTATTGTTATTGAGATCCCAAAAGTAAACAAAACTCGAGTTATAAATAAATCCACTTTCTCTGAATCAACTCTATAAGAGTATGATATATTTAAAGAGACACAAGTCCTTGAAATGATTAAATCCATTGAAATTGAAGAAATCTCAACAGAGATACAAGAATATAGAAATTGAGAGAAATTCTATAAATCATACAGAGTCTATGAAATAACTAAATCCATTGAAATGGAAGATATCTAAACAGAGATACAAAAGTATAGAAATTGAGAGAAATTTTATAAATCATACGGAGTCTATGAAATGACTAAATTCATTGAAATGGAAGTAATCTCAATAGAGATACAAAAGTATAGAAATTGAGAAAATTTCTATAAGTCATATGAGAGAAATGTGGAATCATAAGGAAACAATAATTAATACTGTATTTATATACACAGTAGCGCTACTGAAATTATAAAAGATAATTATGATATTCATAATATCAATGATTGTAGACAAAAGACATGATTGACCTAGATGAAAGAAGCAATTCAAGAAGAACTGACTTCATAAGCCAAAAATAAAGTGTTTAGATCAATAGTACTCAAGACACCTGGAGATGTCAAATTAGTTGGATACTAATGGATCTTTATATGGAAACGTAATGAGAAAAATGAGATCGTGAGATATGAGGCACTACTCGTAGTGTGATGTTTCTTATAGAAACTTGGTATTCACTACTGATGAATATGATTACGTTATTGATAAATCCGGCTGCCTTGAAAAGGCTTGAAATATGTCTTTTAGACGTAGTAATCATTTATCTATATGATTCACTCAATGCAGGTATTTATAAATCCTGAAGAATTCAAAATGCTAAAAGCATGTAAATCGAGATCTCGTAATCTGTATTTGATGAATATACAAAAATCCTTATATGAATTAAAAACAATATGAACGGATGTGGTATAACCGTCTCAGTTAAATATCCGATAAAGATAATGATATAATAATCATATTATATACTCATGTGTCTTCATAAAGAAACGAAGAGAGAAAGCATTGTCTCGACCCTGAAGGTCAAGCATATATTAAATGGAATGTTTGTCCATCAATCAGAATATGTTGAAAAGATTCCATATGGATATTACTCCATAAAGCAAATCTTTACTGATACTCCCTCCAATCATTTATGATGTTATTTCATTTCATGAAATAAACATCAGTGTGCTTCAGTTCAACAATCTAGAAGATTGCTTCAAAAGAACTTTTATTAGGGGGAGTGTCCTATCAGGGGGAGCGTCCCATCAGGGGGAGCATATCAGATAAAGTGTATTAATCATTTTGACATATGTGCATTGTACTCTTTTTCCTTTCAATCAGATTTTTATCCCACTCGGTTTTCCTGATAAGGTTTTAATGTGGCAATTCTATAACCACACCATAAAATTATTTGATCCATAAAAATCATCATAAATATTACATTTATCCAGTTGATCATCGTATATATGTTGACTTGATCAAGAAGATCATTGTAAATATTACTTTGATCTTGCTAATCATCGTATATATGTTACTTTGATCCAAAAGATTATCATAATATTACTTTGATCCGACAAATCAATGAATATCTTTGCTCATGTTTTTATCCCATTGGGTTTTCATTAGCAAATTATAAATGTGAGAAATGTTTTGAAAAAAACAATAAATCTGGACATATGTACATTATACTCTTTTTCCCTTCGATCAAGTTTTATCCCACTGGGTTTTCCTGACAAGGTTTTTAATGAGATAGTTTTTAATGTCCAAACCCATTAGATCCAGAGAGATCATTGTATACATTTTTCTCGGATTTTGTCCTATTAGGTTTTCCCTTAGAAAATTAATACAAGTGGTATAAATCCAAGGGGGAGTGTTATAATAGATGGCTTTTACCACTTGTGTAATACACACAAATATCTTCCACAAATCACACACAAATATCTCCTACAAATCATACACAAATATCTCTAACCCACCGCCTCTCTCTCTTTCTCTTGCTCCCACTTGCCAACTTGAACCCACCCACTTGGCTTGTTATCATCACCATGCAGCAGCTGATTACTTCCTTTTGCCTGTATAATATATGTTCCATTTTATTTGTAAAGGCTGATCACATAATATATACAAAGTTTTCTCTCTCACTCTCTCATGTCTCTCGTATCTATCTCCATCTCTCTCATATTATTATTCTTTCAGTTGTTCTTCATTGCTTCATTATTTATAACAAAAAGCTATTATTGATTATTATTGCTTTGAATGCAAATCATGATAGTTATAGAGATCTCTTCACATGTATGCATGCATGAATCATGATGATGATGATAATCATAGCAAATAATGCAAGATTGCAGATGAGAGAGAGAGAATACCGAAAAAGTGAACGAAGAAGTAGCAAAATTTGATTTCTAAAAAATATCTAAAATAAATTAATATCACCCCTCATTTACTAAAATGCCACTCATTTAACGGTAAGTTAAATTGAATGGAATGACCATTAGTATCACACTTTTAACTAAAAATATCCATTTTGAAACGAAATCCCCATATAATAGTCATTTTGATAGTGTGGGAACAGATGAGTGACCACCAGAGTAATTATTCCATTTTTTAATTGGTGTGAGATCTGGTGCGATCTCAAATCTACCACTCGAGTTTGTTTTTTATTATTGTTTTTCAATTATTTGTTATATATATATATTGAAATGGTTAATATTTATTATTTAAAAATATTTTTATATTATTGATAATGTTTATCAAATTAAATATTTTTTGATGAATTTTTATAATTAAATATTGTTGATTGATTTAACTCCTGTAAAAAAAGTCATTTTTACCCTCACACTGTGAAGTCCACCATTAACTCTAACTGTGGTCAAGGTGGTTAAAGGTAGATTCTCTTTATAATTAAGGGAAAAGTTCGATCTGGCTGTGATATAAACAAATGTATATGCAAGCCCGAGGGCATGTTATTGTAATTTACCCTAAAAAAATGTGGATAGTAGGAGGAAATTTTTCCGTACACCTCAAATGCTAAGCAAATAATATTTAGGTAGCGTTTGTTTTTTTGTCTGAAATGTGAAGTCTAGACAATATGTTTGTTTTTTAATTTGAAATCTGAATATAAAAGTTAGGGGTCGTTTGTTTTTTTATCTGAAGACTGAACAGTTCTGAATTTTTCTGAAGACTGAATAGGAACTGAAATCTGAACTTGAATGATATGTTCGTTTTTTTTTTCCTTACATCTGAATGTATTGTCAACACGTTTGTTTTTTAAATGTAAAATTGTCTGAAACTAAGTAAATTTACATTTATACCTATGTTAAACAATTATACATATAATATGGAATAAAAACAATAAAAAAACAATAATTATATATGAAAACATATGATTATAATCTTCTTCTTCGATTACAAATAAACTTCATTTTTACTAAGAAAAGAAAAATGTTTTTTTTTTTTCAAAAAATAAAATGGGCAGCAGGAAAACTCACATAAACACTCTAAAAAAATAATATATAAATACATCACCCTAATATCATAATAAAATATTGATATTAAACACTAATATGAGAAATGATTATGATTCTTTTTTTTATTTTTAAAGCTATTTAAAATAAGCAATATATTAAAATAAAGATTTATGTACCATACATAATTATGATGAAATTGTAAATATGTTATATATGGAGGATAATATCGAAATAAAAGATTTTGGATTGTATTTAATGCAATCGAGTGATTTGCAATTAGGTGAAAAGTTATGATTTTTTACTTTTTATTTTAAGTTTTATTTTTTGGTATTTTTAAGTTGTTTGACCACTTATAAAAACAAACAAAACAACTCAATAATTATGATTCAGACTCATTAAGTTTTAAGTGGAAAAAACAAACGACCCCTTAAATTGTTTGTTTTTTCAGAACACAACATCTGAAAACCTATAATTTGACATTTATGCCCTTACACTATTAATGATGGTATATAAATTATTATTAAAAATAATTATTTTCACTATATTTAAATAAAATAGTTTTTATTTACTAATTAAAAAACCATCACACAATTAATAAATAAACTTTAAATTAATAGTATAATTTTTTTTTGTTATCGGGTTTCATACCATTACAATTTACAACCCACCAACAGAGACCACTCGCCACCCCACGCCACTGCACCACACCCCATTCAACCACTTGACCCTTACAACCCAACCGCACCATACTAGTACGACCTCCAAAGACGTCGAACGAAGCACCTGCAGAAGATTCCGATGACGACGAAAGGCAGTAGTGCCGCGCGACTAAAGCTACGGGTATAGATTCCGTTGAAATTGGTTTCAAAATTGTGGTTATTTTTCATGTAAACTTGAGGGCTTTTGCTTGCAAGTTGCAAGGGTTTACTTTGTTCAAAACTCTTGTTTTTACATGAGAAATTTCCACTCTGACTTGTATTTGGGGAATTTTGATTTAGGGTTTGAGTTTGGGGATTTTTGATTGAGGGTTTATGTTGGGGATGTTTTGTATTTATTGTGAGGCATTTTAGCTAAGAATGCTTTTTCTTGTGTGGAGGACAGATATTAGCTGGAGGAATTCCCTCCCTGTGTTAGGGTGTCTTTGGCTGAGAGCCATGTCTATTTGTAGTTTTGTTTTGCCGGTTGTTTTCCCTTCAAAAAATTTTCAAAAAAATTGTGTACGGAAACAAAAAAGTACACCCCTTTAAATACAAAAAACGTACGGAAAAAAATATAGAAGCCCAAATTCGTAGGCAATTATCATTATCTGGGATCAATTTAATTCAAAGAAACACCAAATTTGGTGGCAAAATAACGACGCCTTTTGTTTTTTTTTGATTTTTTTTTTTTATAATTATAACTGCGTGATTTCGTTTCTTTTTGGTTAATTTTCTGGTGGATGTAATGCTCTTCCAGGAAAATCAAGATTCCGATCAAAGCATTTCTGGTAATTTTAGCGATATTTTAAATTTCTTTAGTGTGTTATATCTATATACTGCTTTATCATTCTTAATATTGCTTTTGTAATCTGACAGATGACGAAGATTTTAATCTTGATTTGCAAGCTAATTGTGTTTCATTAGGTCGGCATACAGAGAAAGAGGTCGGTGGTTTCTTTGTTCGTTTTATTTAATTAATTACGGAATTTATTTCTTCATGTTATATTTCTTATATGATTTTTTTCGTTGAATAAATGATTGAGAGTTTGTTGTTTTCAAAATTTGGTTTAATTTCATCAAAATTGCTAATTTGCCATTGTCATTATAATGACAACAGCAAGGAAAGAAGAACAAGAAGATGGGTTTAAGTAGATTTTGTTGTGTCTTTGCTAATGTAGATGTATATGTACGATTAATTCGTGCTATCATTTTGTAAATTGATAGGAAGGAATACATCTTCAGTCAAGACTAGACATACTAAGAGGTACCCAGTTAAACCCACAAATTGGTTTCTTCTAAAGCTTTTTAAGTAAATATATGCATTTGAGGAACATTTTGGTAAACTTTGTTAGTAACTTTGTCTTATCTTGGGTGTGACAGTTTCCACTTTGGTTTGGTTATAAATAACCATGTTTACTTTACTAAACGCAAATCGTATTTTTTGACATAGGTACTTGTGAACTAAACTGCGAAAGAAAATCTAGCAATATATCATCCAAGGCATGTGAAACTATTTTGAGCCATAAGTTTCAATATTCTGTTTAGATTCCATTAGTAAAAACTAGCATATGATTATGTTGCTGTAACCAGAGGCAAGCAAGGGTCTCTTTTGAAGATGAGGTCGAAAAGCCTGACTTTCCTGATGATGGTGACTTTATCTTTTCCCCAAGAAAGGCATCTATTTGCAACTCAGATGAGGAAGTGATCTCTGACCATGAGGTATTCTCAATGATTGAGATATGGTTTATTGTGGTGACTTTATAGTTATCTTCATTTATCTCTTTTTCTTGGACGGGTAGCTTCTTTGCAATTTTGGTCCATGATGCAAGAAAGTAACATTGTTATAATTTTCTTTCCTTGTTCTCTGGAAGGACAACAATGTGATCTTCAAAGTCACACCTGGTGTTAAAATGTCACACAAAGATGAAATTCATAACTTTTCCAGTGGAAAGCAAGATGGGGAGAGCACATGGTCTGCAGCAAGCAAAGAAACCGAAGCACTTATCTGTTTGAATGAAAATGCTTTCTGTTCATCATCACATTCTGCCTACACCAAAACAAACAAATCATGTAAAGGTACTTTATGATTTTATAGTGCTTTATTGATATTCATGTTCCCATTTTATGCTTGTATGCATTTCTAACAAATAAATCCTTGCAGTAAATGTAGTGGAAAGTAGTTGTTTGCTACTGTAGAAAGTGTAATTAATATGTGCTTTAAGATTTTGACTGTTTGTATGTCATACATTTAAGAGAAAAGCTAAAAGTAGTCAATTGGCTCAATCGCCAAGGACATTCCTTGGTTTTCCCCATCTTTATGGCATCGCTGTAATTAGGTGTGAAAGAGTGGTAGTGTGGTACACTGGTACTTATTAATCAAGTGGAACTGGTAGTTTGTAAATAAATTGATAAGTAGAGGGATTTTTGTCATGATTCGATAAGATGGACACATGTTGCTTGCAAACTGGTCTGTGTCTTTGGCAGCCGAGCTGAGTGATTGTTGTTAGCATTTTTCTTTGTATACTATCAATGTAGGTGTTACACTGATTCTTTCCCCCTTTCATGCTCCTTAAAGGTATACTGTTAGTTCAACTCAATGAAACCTCAATTTTCATATTTTTGTTTGGACCAGCTACATCTTTATACAATATCCTGCAAAGAAAATTACATTTCATACAGCTGATTGTTTGAACTCAATGCCTCTGTTTTTCTTATGAGTTGAAGCTTGTCCTCAAAATATTGCTGGTTAATTCTAAATGGAAAAGGAATAAGACAAAGAAAGAGTTATGGCATTGAGCTCACCCTTTAACTACATAATGTATGATGCGATGAGTCATGTTACAGTCAGCTGTCCTTTAGGAATCAATTGAATCATATTACCAGTTCGGTAATTCCAGATGCTAATGTGAATAGACAGTTGCAAATATTTTATGAACTGGAAGTACAAGGTATGCACAAGATAAAAACTGACCTGTTGAGTATTGCTAAGATAATTAAGTTGCATTGCCAGAGTTTGTTTTTGGTGGTCAAGTTCTCTTAGACCAGAGATAAGATACAAGTTTATGTTGTTCAAAAGTATGGTCCTCTATTTCTTCAACAATGAGTACTAGGTTATTTATGGTCTGCAGGCATCAAAAACAAATCCAAGCCAAAATTTTCATTCCGTTTCCCGTTACACAAGGAAGGACTCCCAACGCCTCTTATTTCTAAGAATGATAATTGTCTGCCATCTGAGGCTGACGAATTACCTGGAAGGTTGAAAACCATTGACCAAGAAGAATATTCAATAATAAACATTCTTGAAGATTTTCATGGAAATAAGGCAAAGCAATCAGAAAGTGTTCCTCCTGAAGTAGAAGATCTGCATTGGTCTAGTAAGCGTACGATGGCTGAGCTTTTAGATGGTCTTCAGGATAACTCTAGTCTGCTGAGAAGAAATTCTATGATGGTAGCTTTCTTCTTTGATCTATTACCTTTTTTTTTTCTGTACTGCTCTCATTACCCAGTTTAGTCGTTATCTACTGCAGTATACCAGTACAACAAAGAAAAAGGTACAAGCTGTGGCGAAAAGCATTTCACCTCTGGGAGATAGAACTATAAACAGTGAAGACCTCCTTGAATTCATGGATTGTAGATCATCAAGTGACGATGAGGTATTACTTGGCTATGATTGCTTTCCTATAGTTTTATCTTATTGAAATAATTGTCTGTTTATAATATTAGTTACATGCTCAAACAGGTCAATTATCAAAAATTAAAACTTGCTGTCCCTGAAATGAAGAAGCAAACTATAGCTGATAGATTTCAGGAAGCGTTGGGCGCTACATCAAGTGATGAAGCTATGCTTGTGGCTGTACCTAGATCATCTGGGTGAATGATGAGACTTGAGACTCTCTTACCTCGTGCCTTAAATTTTACTAAACGCAAAACACGAGCATATCTAATCAAATGTGTTTTGATGATTCTGAATCCTGCAGTATTGGGTTATTTGGGAGGTTACAGCAGGTCATGCAGAGTGAAAAGTCTATAGATATGGATTTTTTGAAGTTACAGGCCACAGCTAAGCCAAATAGTAAGGCCCACAATTGTACAGTTTTTCTGTTTGTTTTGGAAAGCATGTATTTTGGAAATAAAATTCTATAGAATAATAGATTAGTTTATGTGAGCTAATAACTTAAATAACTTTGTTTATCCCATTTTTGACCCATTGCTCATTTTGGGTTCTTGTTTACATTTCTCAGAGGAACCAAGCTGCATCAATGTAAAAATCCTCTCAAGATACTTGGATGCCAAAATGATAGTTTGCCGTTGCTCTTCTGGCTGGGACACTGAGGTCAGGTTTGAAACTAAGAACAAGTTAACCTTGCATTCTTTTCCAAACCATGCTGATACATCCCTTAATTAGGAAGGACAAAGGAGTGAATTCAGTAGCAAACAAGACTTTTGGTTCCAATTGAGAGATAACGGGTTCAAATCCCCTAGGGGCCACTGACTAGAAATATTAATTACATAACCAAACATCCAACTAGTTAAGATGGCTACCACATCAGTCAGGTCTCCTCTGATGTATATTCTATTAAGTTTGTAAGTAACCTTTTACAACAAGTAGAACATCCTAATTTCATTGCCAATTGCTCTATACTTAGAATTTTCATTAAGGCTGACAATTTATTATTATTATTTTTATCTGACTTTGGCCATGTGATCAGTAACTGGAAATGCAAGGTTCTTTTTTACCAACAGTTTCTACTCCTGCGTTTGTGTGTGTCTCTATGTGTATGTCGGTGTCCCAGATCACAAATGTAATTATAATTTTTTTTTCTAGCTGTGCTTCTAGCCACATGCGTTTGATTAATTGCACATGCACGTGTGTTCATATTCTCTGTAAAGGGAAACTGAAGGTGTGTCCCGCTTCTGCAGGACCCCCAATGGCCAGAGAGTTTCCAGACAATGGTGAATAGCCGGGAAGTGACAATTATTTTTAATGCTAGAGTTTGTTGTGATGTTGACCTTGAAGTTGGAAATTTAATTCATATTGATCCCCCCTGGTATGTGTGCTGAGATTTAAATCTTGTCTAAAGGACTTAATCCTTCCAAATCTAATTAGACGAAATGACAATCTTTGGAGTTACCTTAAAGAAAGCATCTGTTTTCATTACTCAGTCAAGCCAACTTGCTGTAAACTGTTGGTGCTATCAGATCTACGTCTCTTTAGTTGCTTCAATGTTTGTTTCCATTGTTAAATTCGAGGAATGTGGATTTTGCTACATTTTTGTAAAAGGTAGCAATTAAATAATTGAATTACCTTAAATACTGCTAAGTTGTTTTCTGGTCTATTTTAATGCAGATAATATGTGATATTGAATATATGAAGTTCTCTAATGAACTTTTTTGTGTAGGAAAGAGGTTCAAGTCGGCGGGAATGATGAGAGCATTATTTTATCTACATATTTTTCCCAAATATTAACATGATCAATTCGGTTCACTATGAAGGAGGGTAGTACTAACTTCATTTCCTAGATAAAATCAAGTGATTGTTGAGATTAATCGAGAAGCAGTTCTTGCAATGCCATAACCGCATCAGTAAGTATCATTTTATTCTAATGCAAATTGTTGTTGCCAATGATGAATACAAGAAACCATTTCCTATAAATGTTGTCATTAGTCTCTCTCGTAAATTGAAATGCAAGATGATAATTAAACAAGCTCATTTTGTGCTATTTGTTGTGCTTTTGTATAAGCCATTGCCATTACGTAAATCGAACCATATGTGGGATGTGCCATTGATTCACGCCGTTCTTTACAAGTCTTTTGGTATGGTAATCGGAAAGCAGACTCCACAGAGCTTATTTGGTTTTTAAAATCTCTGCTATTGAGGAAATTCTTTTTTGTTGACTTAGATTGGCTCTCTTTCCCATTTAGTTTTTTAAATTCATGTTATAGGCAGAGCAGTATAGGGGAATAACTGGTCAAACTTGTGATGGCCAGGTTTATCAATTGGTTACAAAATGAATTGCTGAAGTTGTCATTGAGGCTAAAGTTATTATTTGCTGTGCTGAATCTTAACCCATTACTGATCACAATGTTGTGGTGATAGATAGGGCTCCAGTTTTATCAAAATTTCTGCTGCTCTTAATTGTTACTTTATCATTTGAAGGGACCTCGTACTTCACTTACGGAAAATGCAAGTCTTAAAATTTCCTTTATTTTTCTGGTTTTGTCAAGATTTGCACTGTTGCAATCAGAAGTGGAACTCTATGACTTTGTTTCGTTGTTGTGGATTTAGTAGTAATGATGATAAAGTATTTGGGTTGAGCACTTGAGCAGGATGTTAAGCTCGGCCAGCCTAGTGTACCCTGAAAATGGATTAATAAATATATGCATAACTGCTACTTAGGCACTTGAGTATGTTATTATTTATGCATGTATTATGCTTTTCTTTCTTCTTATTGTTTTCCCCATTTCTTCTTTGTTAAATTACATTGCATTGGGTAGATTTTTCTTGTAATATAACTTGTCGGCATCAGTTTCTTGACAAAAAAAGGACTTTCTTTCTTCTAACTTATTCGAAATTGAATATCATCTAACAGCCTAATTATTTCATGTCTTTTGAATTACTGCCTAGCACAAAGCGGTTCATTACTCATTTACATACTGCATAGGCGTTGCACACTAAATGTGAACACTTTTTGTTGGTTTACATACTGTAACTAAATAAATGTGAATACTTTTTGTTGGTTTGAATGGGCAGTGTAACAGAAGCATTAAGAAAATGAGGAAACAGCCTCTACCCATTCTTCATCCTTTTTCGGATGAACATTTGGTACTGCATACTAAATGAACTCTGCTGTGTCTTTATTTCTGGATGCTCATATAGTTGTTTGAACAATTATTCTACTTCGGTTTGCATAATACACATCCAGCTACTTCGATGGAGAATTTTCATAAAGTGGTTGGAATTAGGAGGTGGTTTACTGGTTTTCATGGGAAACTTTCTTGCTTTTCAATTTTGGCAACATGTTTTCAAGGTAAAGTAGCATGTTCTTGGCTGGACGGGCGCATGGATATTGCCTTTCCAATGAATTTGAATTACAAAATTTCTTTCTCTCAAGGTCAAGGATAAGCACCATCTTGACCACGTACTAGAAACAAGTTCTAAAGTTTGATGAAATGAAAGCTACGTCATTGCACCCCAAGATTGAAGAATAATGGTGCTTTAAATTTGTCTTTAGCATGGATGGAAATGCCATAGTTAGAAAGTCAAATTCAAAGTATAGCATTGAAATGAACTGCCCTTTAATTGTAAAAAAACAAACAATTTCTCATGAGTTTCACAAAATGACAGAAACATAAAGCACCAAGTATTAGTCTTACCACGCCGAAATCGGTCGTGACTTATCGAAAACATGACAACCAGCATATTCATGGCTCGTTTTCAACAGATCCTAGGAGTATAACTTGTGCCTGAATTATGCAAATATCATTTAACATAACTGGATCGCCTCTCGGTTCCTTAGGTTGAAGTACAATGGCATGAATTTTCCAAAACCCCATTTATTTGCCTTTGAGATATCGAAGTGGACCTCATCTGCTATATGCAAAACAAATTACGTCATGCTCGTGATTCTTTCGATGTCAAATTTTATAAAAATGATTAATCTCTAATATTCTCACCTATAACTTCAATGTGTTTTTGATGCGGATCAGCCCAAGGCACAACAGCAATTGGCGAGATGGCTGGTGGTAATACATGAGCAAATTTCGTGGGCCTTTTTATACGGCAAACATGCTCAAAATCGGCATTATAATATGTTTCCGGAAAACCCAAGACGAGCCATACAAATGTTATGAAGACTTCATCTTCAATAACGAGCTGCAGCATGTCTGAATTTGGCCGTTAAGTTTCATGCGTACAAAGACAACTGTTTTCTTTTTTATTGTTTCCAATTATCGCCATAATTCGATAAGTATATTTTATTTCCTTTTATTTTATATGTAATTAGGTTTTTAATTATTTTATGACTTGATTTTATAAAATAAAATCCAATTTTCTTATTAGATAAGTTTTTAATGTTTTAGAATTCTTTTGATTTTTTAGGAGATTTGATATCCTTGTCATCCGGGATTCTTTCCCAATTTAGTTGAGGTGTTTTAGGAGTCAATGAAATTTATTTCTGTATTTATCAGGTTGTAATCACTTTGGGGTTTTCCAGATTGAATGAAATTAAGAACATCTTGAGTAGTTTAAACTCAATTTATCTCTTATTTTCTGAAATACTGCGGGATTACAGAAAATTAAAAACCCTTATATGTTGGACGTGTGTGAGTTCCGTCCCACGCTGCATCAGTTTTCCTGTAATTTGGTCTTGTACGCGCAAAATTACTTTTCCAAACTTTTTAGAAGAATGAGTGTTTGACTTGTCCTTAAATATAAATAATGAAATGTAGGATCCCTTGGCTGCTCCATAAGCTTTTGGGTAGAGCAAGATTTTCCTGCAACACGTTAATTAAATTCTTTAGTAATTTGTATTTACAACAATCAAGGATGAATAATAATCATCCATTGATCAATGTAAAAAAATAAAAAATAAAAATAAAAATATATACCATTTGTATAATCCAAATGGTTCTGATTCGTAGTATTCTTTATGTAAACTCGAAAATTTGTTGATCACCCAAGTATGCGGGTAAATGGTAGGTTGATCCGTCATAGATAACAACTCGATTTTATTAGGGTTTTTAATAACAGAATCCTACGCACCAAACACACATTTATCACTGATAACATATCCGTTTTCCTGATCGACAAATGTCTTTATATCAATAAACTTGGGAATACCCAATTCGAGTTTTAATTCATTATAGTGCCTTACTCTCATGTCTGCATGCATCACAAAAATACATAGTCGGATAATTGTTAATCCAAGACTAATTAAAGAGTTAAAGGTGCATGTGTGTGGTTAATTAATTACCTTGGTAACTATAATATTTGTTCTGATCCTGATTGTATAGAAAAAAATTAAAAATGACTTTGAGTTCGAATCCAAGAGGGAGAGAACTGGTGTCGGCCAATTTCAAGGAAATGGAGATATGATCTTCCACATTCTTGCTCTTGCACCCAGTTGGATAGATACACAATATCCTGTAGAAATACGTTCAATTCTCTGTAAAAAATTGACTTGAGAGTACTGAAATTCTAAGCTCGAACAAATAATATATGTTGAACGTACTGGAATGTGAGTTCTCGAATAATATAATATAAATACTTTGAGAAACAAAAATATTATTAAAACTTACCATTTAAATCCGCCAACAACAAAAATGTCCGAACAGTACTTGTCACTTGTCAGTTGACCCAACGAGGAGTGCTTGATTTTGATCAAGTAATCACTTGGTAGAGCATCCTTTCCTGGATGAAAATAAATTGAGATTTCATCTGAAATTAAATTGCATAATATATTTTCATTTAAAAAAAATACCATGCATGTAGTATTGTAGTGGGTTTAGTAAAGTTGTAAGAGCAAAAAGCATACCTCTTAAGATGTGGCCTTCAACCAACACTATCTCCGTCTCCATCTCCGTCTATTGTTGAAGTTAGGAAGGACTAGTTGACAGAAGTGTTTTGTGAAATTA
Source organism: Dipteronia sinensis (assembly GCA_033220585.1). Taxonomy (NCBI): domain Eukaryota; kingdom Viridiplantae; phylum Streptophyta; class Magnoliopsida; order Sapindales; family Sapindaceae; genus Dipteronia; species Dipteronia sinensis. Next base: position 40,942,055 of record CM065643.1, read on the forward strand.
TATACGTAATTTTTTTTATATATATGAGAAAATAAAATGGAGAAAGAGAAGAAGTTAAGAAAAAGATGAAGTTTACCGTCACAATGTATCACTAAGAAGAAATAAATAAATAAAATCAAGTTATCAATAGTAATTTTAAAAATTTTAAAATTCAAATGTGTACTTTTTTTTTAAGATTGTGGGTGTATTTCTCTGATTGGTGTATAAATCATTTTAATGTATGTCAATAACTGCACCCATGTAATTATTGTACCCTTGTTTTACTAAGAAACAGAAACTAAAAATCTACTCAAAAATAGTAAAAGTAAAATTAACCACAAATAATAATAATAATAAAAATCTTGCATATCCCAAAATAAAAAGGGTCCACAACAAAAGTAATATGATATAAACTCTAGAAATTATGGACATAATAGTGTTATCCTAGTAAAGTAGACGTAGGTAGTATTCATATTTTGGAAAAATTCGATATAAAAAATATCCTTATATATTTTCATATTTTAAGGATTATGATGATATTGCTCATATTTTGAAAAAATTGATATAAAAATATCCTTATGTATTTCAATATTTTAAGGACATTCATGAGTGATAGAAAAAATATCCTTATATATTTCGATATTTTAACCTAAATTTCCAAAAATGTTAATTCATGATATTTTCATCTAAAGATATTTATTTATTTATTTTTGAATAAAATCTGAAGATATTTACTTTTATAATCTCTTCTTAATAGGTATTTGGAAGTCAATTGTCAATGTTGGTTTTACGCAATTATAAAATAATAACGTTTGTAAATCGTCGACAATAATATAATATATCATGGATAAGAACTATCATTGATTTATGACGATTTTTAAAAATAATCATAAACTAAAAATCCGTGATAAACTTTTTATCGCATTGTCTTTAACAACGTATACAAAATCGTTATCAAAACTTTTCATAACGGTTTGTAACTGTGGCCAATAAAAATGGAGAACAAGCATTCCCTAAAATCCTTTCCTCCTCCCCGACCATAACCATCCACATTCCGGAACCTGCCTTGAGCGGGAAAATGAGAGTTTCTCTCTCTAACATTCTCTCTCATCATTTTTTTATCAAAAAAAAAAATGTCAACTTAGTTTAGGAGTTAGACACAATTGATAAGATTATTTCATTGATCAGAAGATTATGTTGCTGCAAGTGCTTGCCACTTTTATATGTGCCTGTACATATTCGTGTGTTAATCAAATTATTTACACTATAACCATCCATTCATGTTTTAGAGTAAGGTCAACTCTCTCGTTGACTTTACTTCCCACTTGTAACAAGTTAATCAACAATGACAGAGAAGCTTCCTATCTCATGCATATTCTTCAAAAGTTTGACTCCCGTAACTTGCTCGCAACTAGCAGATAAAATAAACGTCACTATGTCTTCTATATATCTAAAATGCAACACAACACTCTAAATCATCCTAAAAAATTTCCTTCCTCAATCACTCTTCATTTTCAAACCCAAAAGAATGGCGCAAAGATCCTTGGAGATAACTATAATCTCCGCAAAAGGCCTGAAGAAGGTGAAACACCTCTCCAAAATGGACGTGTATGCCACCGCCTCTATCTCCGGAGACCACCGCACCGAGCAAAAAACTCCGGTAAACAAAGACGGTGGCACCAGCCCCAAGTGGAACCATCCCATGAAGTTCAAGATCGATGAAACATTATTAACGGGTCAAACGAACCATGCATTCATAATCTTCAAGATCAAATGTGATCGTACTCTTCGTGGAGACAGAGAGATCGGAGAAGTCCACGTGGCAATCAAAGAACTACTTGGTAATGCAAGTGAGGATAAATCCCCTAAGTACGTCACGTACCCAGTAAGAAAACCTTCGGGGAAACAAAAAGGTGAATTGAATTTCATATTCAAGTTTGAAGATCATAAGATCGGTACAGCTACTGGTGCAATTGCTACTGCGTATCCTGTGCATGTAGCGAGTTCCGTGTACCCTCCTCCGCAACACATGGCTGTGCCGGTTTATACTCCGGTGGGATACCAACAACCGCCAATTGTTGATGGTGGAGGATATGGTTATCCCACTTATCAGGGTGTGTACACGTCACCGCTAACACCTCAGCAACCACCAGCAGGGTATCCTCCGGTTGGGCCACCCGGATACGGGTATACGTACCCTCCGGTGGTGCAGCCAGAGAAGCCGAAAGATCAGTTTGGTGGTTTGGGAGTGGAGGCTGCATTCGTTGGAGGAATGCTTGGTGGGTTGTTGGTGGGTGATTTGGTCTCTGAAGCAGCAGCTGCTGCTGCTTATGAACCTGGCTTCGATGCTGGGAATATGGGCTGTTAATTTTTCAAAGTATCTGTTTTGTTTTCATTTTCTTTTCTTGAATTGTATTTTTGTGTCGAATTTGTTCTCAGTTAAATGTTTAATATATATTTGATCTGCTTTTACATGTTCTCTTTTTTTTTTTTTTTTTTTGCTTATTGTGGACATAATATTGCATGTTTCATACTAGGGTTTGTGTAGATAATTGGTGTTGGAGGGAAATTTTGGTTGATTTGATTATGATTTGTAACTTGTAAGGGAAACCAATATTTGAAAATTTCTGCATGAAATGAAAGATGGGCAAAGCAACTAAAAGTACTACTGGTTATAAATATTTGTATTTTTTGCAACAGCTAATTAATTGATATATGGTTTTATTATTGGGTTATTTGTTATAGTTTATCTTAATAATAATCAAGTTCATTTGCCAATTCGAATTGATTGACTTGAATGCGTTGACATGGACAATTCTCAAACGACTTAACAGTTAACATTAACAAAATGTAAATGACAAGTTTGATCACATGCTTCTATGTTTAAAAAAAAAAAAAACCAAATATTCACAAATATAAGGGAAATTTTTTATTAAAATAAAAGTGACATACTCTGGTGGCGTAATTTGGAGCATATATGACCCGTTTTAATTTGTATAGGAAATGCACTACTTGCATATATTCTATAGGAAGTCTAATATTTTTGTGACTTTTAATTTATAAATTTTGTTGTTTAATTAGGGTTGATCATGCTCATATATTATATATTTGTAACCCATACCCTTTTAGCGAGTGGAAATAAATTCAATCTGTACTTATTTTCCAGAAAACAAAAACATAACTTTTGGATTAAGTTAATTGTCGACTTGATTTTTTTTATTATTGTTATATTAAACTATTTCAAACCCAACATATATGGTCTTATAAAATTGTAAGAAGGATGTGTGCCACAAATTAAAGTCCACAACACAACGTGCAGGCCTAGCTAGTTGGTTGATTAGTGAGAATTACATGAAAAGGTCTTTATATTATTTACTGGCTACATATATCAAGGAGAATTTGGAAGTTAAACGTGATATGCCCCCATTAATATATACATAGATAAATCATACACGTACACACGGTATGCCCCAATTCAGCATGTAAGCATGCAATTTCAACAATACACTTTAGCGTGTAGAATTATTATTATTATTATTATTTTGTTGGACTGCTGACAATTTCCTTTACATAAAAGATTGACCGCTCCATTTCTATATGTAAATGTAGCACCATATCCTTATAAATTTGTTTGCGTCTCTCGGATAACCGGATTTTTACCTTTAAATCAAGATGTGTAGGTCAAAATAGGTTTGGAGCTTAATGGTGTTGGTGGGAGTCGAAGTGGAACATAATCAGCCTAAGAAGATAGATCAGAGGAAAAAGCGACCTCAGGACGACTTCAACCAGGTCACCCCAAGGTCACTATGCAATCGGCTTAGGAACACCATCTACAGAGAAGAAAGCGACCTCAGGGCGACCTCAACCAGGTTGCCCTAAGGTCGCTATTACCTCGAGTCAGGACTACTCATTTCTGACCGAGAGCAAAGCAACTTGGAGTTGTTTCTCATCCAGGTCAAAATTAGAAAAATGACCTTTTTTGCCCCTACACTAATTCACTCTTCTATATAATTCCTTTCCATTTTCAGACTTAGGACCACTATTTACCCAAAAATTCTCTCAAACCCTCACCCTTTCTTCTTCCTTAAACACAACCCACATATCTCCCAAGAAAACTACCAAGACACCACATTTCCCTACAATCCAAAGCCTTTATCACTTCCATCCACCAAATCCATCTTTTCTTCATATTTTTGGGCAAAGGGGAGCTAAAGACAACAAGAAGGAGAAGAAGAATCAAGAAAAGGAGGAGAAGAATCAAGAAAAGGAGGAGACTTGCCATCTAGTTTTCTCTAAACTCTTTCTCTTTTACATTTTGTTGTAGAACCATGTATTTATTTTCATATATGTTGTGGATGGCTCTAGTTTGTAACATGAACTAAATCTTCTCTTGCTAAGACTTGATGAAACCAAACCTTTGATTTTATCTATAAAGACTACTCATTTATTCATTTATGCCTTGTGCTGTGTATGAATGTTTTTGAATACTTAATGCTTTCACTAGATTAATCACCTTGTGAATGATTTTTGGTGGTGTGTTATGGACCGAGGGTGATACACGCCACATGTTTAATGAAATGTCCACTATATATGTCTAGTAAGGTAGAGATACGTGAGGCTAGCGTATAGGACTCTTGTGTATGTGCTAAAGTCCTTAATGAATTCAAGCATATATTCTAGGGTCATCGAGAGATAGGCTTTGGTTATGCTTGGATATAATTTCTATTACTCGAGGGAGAATAGAAGTTGTGTTGGGAACACGGGGTCTACAATACACATTTGCATTCAATGGGTAGTTGAGTGAGTTTAGAACTTAATTAGTTAGAGGGTGAGGTGGATTCTATATCTTAGCACTTCTCATCATATATTTACATTCATTCTTATTTTCCAATTTCATCTTTTACTTTGAAGTTGCTAGATAGCTTAATTTGGAGTAATTGTAGTTTCAAGAAAATCTCTCTCATTTAATCATTGTTTAAATAGTAATTGAATCAATCAATTTCAGTAATCAACTCCTCAATCTTCGTGGGAATGAACTTTACTTATTATTGTACTACATTCCACTAAAGAGCTAAAATTGAACTCTTGAATAAAGATAGAATAAGGAGATGTTTCTCATTCATACCCTAGACAATCTTATAGGAGATGGTGTATCCTCGTGAATAATATTAGTAATCGCCAAGAGCTCATAGACCGCCTATAGCTCTCCAAGTTACCATATTTCCTCATATGACCACATTTTGAACTTGGATATTTTGACTTGTCCAGAAGCCATGTCTTCAATAATCATTATTGAAAACTCAACGTTGAGATTTAATATCCAATACCTCAAAACATCCATATGATGATATTATACTCTCATTTAATAAATGGAGCCACGATGTCCATATCTATAAATGAAGTCCTCTATCAATTAACAAATGAATACCACCAAACTATCGAGGATAGACTATGCTATATAATCGTACTCATTGATAGCTCAAATGATAACACTTGCAACCATAAGTCCATCATTTATCTCAGGATTAAGATCGACTCTCCGATTGTCTTAATAATGAAAAGACTTATATCTAGTGACGGTTCTAGATAAAGTATTTCATTGTGATCCTGTTCAATGCACCCAGTGCACTAGATTCTTTTACTCGAAAACCTTTCGATGATTTTAGACTCATCATAACTCATTTGATCCCACTCAAATGCTAGTAAAAGAATTCTACAACTTTATCAAGATAGAGGTGCCCAACCTTTAACTTAAGTTGTGAACGTTATTCAAGACTAACTAAAGAATTGTGTCTACCTCACACATATGCGGATTCATGAACAATTCTTCATATCTCATAGTCTTTTGACCTTATGATTATTTACCTTGACAATTATAATAATAAATGCTATAAGTATTTGTAAGAATCATAAAACACTTTATTAATATGAAAAGATTATCAATTACAATATTACACTCTTGCTATTGAGCATAATCCTAACAGAGACATCATTTGATCTACCACCCCCACCAACCGTCAAAGCCTATGTGCCTCCAATTCCATATCCTCAACGCCTCAAGACACAAAAGGAGGATAAGAGCTTCTCCAAATTCCTTGAAGTTTTCAGAAGATTGCACATCAATATTCCTTTTATAGAAGCATTGGCACAAATGCCTTTGTATGTGAAATTTCTCAAGGAGATCATATCTAAGAAAATGAGGATTGCAGATTTTGGGACAGTTGCTTTGACCGAGGAATGTAGTGCAATCATTCAAAATAAGCTACCTCCTAAGTTGAAGGATCCGGGGAGGTTCACCATTCCGTGCACAATCGAAAATTCAGATTTTGATAAATCATTGTGTGATCTTGGGGCGAGTATAAATCTCATGCCGTATAGTGTCTTCAAGAAGTTGGGATTGGGTGAATTCAAGACCACAAATACGACTCTTCAATTGGCGGATCAATCCGTAAAGTACCCACATGGAGTCATAGAAGATGTGCTAGTGAAAGTGAGAAAGTTTTACTTCCCCGTTAACTTTGTGGTGATAGAAATGTAAGAGGATGTCAAAGTCCCATGACTTTTTGGGAGACCGTTTCTAGCCACCGGAGAAGCATTAATAGATGTACAAGAGGGAAATCTAACGTTGAGGGTTGGAAAAGAGAAAGAGGAGTTCAACGTGTTCAATGTCACCAACAGCCCCTCTCAATATGACACTTATTGTAAAATTGATGCTTTGAGTCCTCCAAAGGTGGAAGTTGTTAGGAGGGACAATTTGAAGAATCCACTTGAAGCTTGTATGGGCCAAAATGCAATTAACAAAGAAAGTGGAAGAGGTTGTAAACCAACCTCATATGGGGACATGAGCAAGAAGCAAAACTCGCCTATGAGAGAAAATAGTGAAAAAAGGGATAAAAAAAAGAGAACATGTGCGGTTGAAGAAACAAAGAAGGTGAATGGGTTTTGAGTGAAGATGTTCTATGCCTCACACAAGTTAAGAAAGGAAGGTGGCGATGATGTCGCACCGGTTGGTGATCCAAATTGATGAGCGTTGCAAAATGTGTCTAGCCGAGACGTTAAATCAAGCGTTTGGTGGGAGGCAACCCACCTAGGTAACCTTTTCTACTCTTTTCTTATTTAGAATTAAGTGTGTGGCGTTGTACTGTGCCTAGTTTTAGGTTGGTGATTTGCTTGTGTAGGTTGCATTTGGCTTCCCTCCCACTTCTAAGCTTACATTGTCCGATCCTTTATTGTGCAAACATTGGGGACAATGTTTCGTTTAGGTTTAGGGGAGCGGCCATCCAGCGACCAGTGTGTGTCATGTTTTGTGTTTGCATGATTGTCTTGAGTATTTGTTCAATTTTTTTTCAATTTTTTTTTTGCTTGATTATGTGGGTGTAGTGTCAGTTTTGTCCATTCTCTTGTTTTGCCAAATTTTGGAGCATTTTCTTGCTTAATGAGCTGCCCTTGGGATGTGCCTTTGGAGGTAAATTTTTGTATGCTTTCTGCCACTGAGTCTAGATAAGGGATGATGTTAGTTAAAACTACACCACATTGCTTGCACACACTTTACCAGACTCTAAGGTGCCTTAGTGAATGGATATCGCGCTTGAGAAGTCTAGATCATTAGTAGAGACTATCCGTGTGAGGCCAGAACCCATATAACGCCCTTATGAGTGCATTCTTCATTGTCACATCTTAAACACTCTTCTTATAGGTAACTAAGCATAAACGAAAGGACCTCACTCCACTTCATTGGACATTAAAGAACGACCAATTAAGAGCATCACCGTAAATTTTGCCTTTATTTGTTTGCTGGACCTGTGCCTTTAGAGATGACGTAAGCAATGTGTGTTAAGTCACTTAAACATAACCTAAACATGTTTCTTGCCTTGTATGTGTGCTTGAATGTCCTAGCAATGTAGACCTACATACTAAACCCAATCACTGTACCTTCCCATTTCATACACACAACACACATAACCAAACACTAGCCTACCCTATGGCTATGATTATGGCTAAAGAAAATGGAAAAACAAAGCTCAAAATAGTGCAAATTTGCAACCTAGCGTGTACTTAGGCAAAAAGTGTATCTTGTGCAAAGAAAAGGGCTAAAAATGAAATATATTGTAAATGCTAAAAAGAAAAGCATAAAAAGCCCTATGAGTTTAAAATGTAAGAAGTTGTCAGCTTACAAGGCAATCACAAATAGCACAAAGTGTTTAAAAGTCAAAACCCTTGGCTAGACGCTTAATTAAAGTGTAGACAAATCACAGTAAGGAATTCTCTAGCATAATCACTAGCTCACCCGAAATACCATATCCACCTAACCTCTCAATCACTAACATAATCTCAACATCACTTGAGCCTAAAAGAAGTCATAATTGATCTTTAGGAGGGGTCTTGCTTATAGGTGAAGGCGTGTATGGTGCTTTGCTCTTGTTCTTAATGCTCAAATCCGTTATGTAGTCCATTTGCATTTAAATGAAACGGTTTTTCAAAATTCATCATATGCGTGTAATGTTTGAAAATTTATTGTGCATAACCTCCAACCACAGATGCTTGTTGACTGAGCCTAGGTTCCGTGTGGTAAAATGAGAGAGATCCGAAAAGGTTTAGAGTCGAACCGAAATGCTATCATAAGACTCTTGTGTTCGATGCTCTCGAAGCTGAGTTCACTAAGAAGTATGGAATTGCAATCTTTCTTGTTGTAGCACATTGGCGTACATTGTTCTAAACCTTTACTTAGTGTCTTAGCATGCATGTGCCTCCATTTCGGTTCACCTATTGTTGCATCTCTATCTATAGTTGGCTCAGCAGGAAAGACGTTTGTGGGTATCGTTCTGGAAACCCTCAAGAGAATTCACTCATCCTCTACGGATCGCCTAGGGGTTCAAAAGGGCTTGTGGTACATGATGAGTGTCATCGTGCCATCGTGTCATCGTGTCACCCACGAAAGTGGTGTTATCTAGTCTATTCTCTTTTATTTTGCTTCTTTATTTTTTGGGTTTTGCTCGAGGACGACCAAATGATAGGTTTTGGGGTATTTGACTGCTCCATTTCTACATGTAAATGTAGCCCCATTTCCTTATGAATTTGTGCGCGTCTCTCGAGTAAAACCGAGTTTTTACCTTTAAATCAAGATGTGCAGGTCAAAATAGGTTTGAAGCTTAATGGTGTTGGTGGGAGTCGAAGTGGAACAGAATCAGCCTAAGGAGATAGATCAGAGGAAAAAGCGACCTCATGGCGACCTCAACCAGGTCGCCCCAAGGTCACTATGCAATCGACTCAGGAACCCCATCAGCAGAAAAGAAAGCGACCTCAGGGCGACCTCGACCAAAGTTGCTCCAAGGTCGCTATTGCATCAGGTTGAGACTTCATCAGCAGAGAAGAAAGCGACCTCAATGCGACTTTAACCAGGGCGCCCCAAAGTCTCTATTACCTTGGGTCATGACTACTCATTTCAGACCGAGAGCAAAGTGACCTGGAGTTGTTTCTCATCCAGGTCGCCCCAAGGTCGCCCCTTATCCAGAAAAGGTATAAAATTAGAAAAATGACCTTTTTACCCCTACCATAATTCACTCTTTTATATATTTCCTTTCCATTTTCAGACCTAGGACCACCCTCTACCCAAAAATTCTCTCAAAACCTCACCCTTTCTTCTTCCTTAAACACAACCCACACATCTCCCAAGAAAACTATCAAGACACCACATTTCCCTACAATCCAAAACCTTCATCACTTCCATCCACCAAATCCATCTTTTCTTCATATTTTTGGGCAAATGAGAGCTGAAGACAACAATAAGGAGAAGAAGAATCAAGAAAAGGAGGAGACTTGCCATCTAGTTTTCTTTAAACTCTTTCTCTTTTACATTTTGTTGTAGAACCATGTATTTATTTTCATATATGTTGTGGATGACTCTAGTTTGTAACATGAACTAAATCTTCTCTTGCTAAGACCTGATGAAACCAAACCTTTGATTTTATCTATAAAGACTACTCATTTATTCATTTATGCCTTGTGTTATGTATGAATGTTTTTGAATACTTAATGCTTTCACTAGATTAATCACCTTGTGAATTATTTTTGGTGGTGTGTTATGGACCGATGGGTGATGCACGCCACATGTTTAATGAAATGTCCACTATATATGTCTAGTAAGGTAGAGATACACGAGACTAGCGTATAAGACTCTTGTGTGTGTGCCAAAGTCCTTAATGAATTCATGCATATATTTTAGATTGAGAGATAGGCTTTGGCTATGCTTGGATATAATTTATATTACTCGAGGGAGAATAGAAGTTGTGGTTGGCACACGAGTCTACAATACACATTTGCATTCAATGGGTAGTTGAATGAGTCTAGAACTTAATTGGTTAGAGGGTGAGATGGATTCTATGTCTTAACATTTCTCATCACATAGTTACATTCATTATTATTTTCCAATTTCAGCTTTTACTTTGAAGTTGCTAGATAGCTTAATTTGGAGTAATTGTAGTTTCAAGAAAATGTCTCTCATTTAATCATTGTTCAAATAGTAATTGAATCAATCAATTTCGGTAATCAACTCCTCAATCTTCGTGGGAACGAACTTTACTTATTATTGTACTACACTCCGGCCTCGTACACTTGTGAGCGCCCATTTGGAGCGAGTCAAAGATTATGATTAAAAAAAATCATTTTGATGGCGAATTTTGACTGCACAAAAAAGAATTTTTATTAATTAAAATAAAAAGTACAGTTTTCTCCTACAGACATCTGTATACCACCACAAATCTAAAGGCTATGAATTAAAGGATTTAAAATCCTTTTTTAATTCAAAAACACCAGAATACAAATTAGTTTTTTACCTTATAATACAAATTAGTTTTTTTACCTTATATTAAAGAATTTGCTGACTTAGGGTTAAATTTTTTATTTTTCACATGGTAAAATAAATACAATGGGCTAGAATGATGATGGAGGCATATGTTTCAGGTTGCAGGGCTTGTTTAAGTTAAAAATATTGAAAAGTTTAATGAGGCATTTTGTAAGATTAAAAAAGAGTAAATCAAATTAAGAGTGTTGATATTTATACTCCTCTAAACTTGTTTGTGCCACATTCTTATTAAATTTTAAATTTCTGTAATACTCTAAAAAAAAATTACTCTTAAAGTCATTAAAATGTTTACTATAGAAATTAATTTAAACATAAATTAAAATGGAAAAGATGTGGCGCTAGTTGTGGCAAAATATTGGTAGGTTTTACAAGCCGGGCTGTGCCCCTCATGTCTGGGCCTGACACGGCCTGCGGCCTTATGCAAGCCTCGGCCTGGCCTGCTATGGGCAAGGCTGTGCCAGGCCCGACAGGGTTGTGAAGCAGGCCCATTTTGCCATCATAGAGCAACCGTACAGAAATGTGCTCATACTTCAACCAAGCCCTCCCAAATATTGTCTTTAACAGATTTGAAAATTCTTTGTGAAAAAGAATAAATCTAGGAATTCAAATAGTTTAAAATTTTATGATGCAATCGGTTTTCTCCGTAAATCATTTCCATACTACATGGATACAAAGAAATGTTGTTTAGTATCATGGACCAATGTTGTTTAATAGTAAGGTCGATCATTCAAACCCAATAATGTTTTATATTCAAATTAAAATTATCGCAACAGATATTGATATAAAAAAAAATTGTGCTACTAGTTCTTATCCATAGAGTAGATGGCATGATATCTTCTAGCCTTGTACACTATGAATGCGTTTGGCACCTGGATGAGACAGGTCTGGACTGGATTGAACGGGACTGGACAGGACTAGACAAGACGGGACGGGACGGGACGGGACGGAACATGACAGCTGTTCCGTATTGTGTTTGGAATGTATGAGACAGAACTGTTACTTATACAGTTAAACATTTGATATGGCCGGGACAGAATGTGGCAAGAGATTCAAATGACCAAATTGCCCTCAAGTCAGTATTTATTTGATTTTATTAAATAAATATTTTTATATATCATATTTAACAAAAATAATAATATTGTAATTGAAAAATATTTTTGTATGGAGTTGGTTGGATTTTATATAGAATTGTATGGAATTTATTAATTTAATGGATTTATAAAAAATAGAAAATTAATGAAGAAATAAAAAATAATTTTTTGTTTTTGAAGATCCAGATAAATACCCAGATCTTCCCATTCTTCTTTTCTCAAGAGAAAAAATTAAAGCAAAAAATTAATAATTTCTTTGACAACGATCATTAACAAAATCAATTGAATGGGATGCCCACCATCACTAATCTGTTGTGCCCTAGGCATTTTTTGTATAATTTTATGATTTGTTTGGGCTTGATTTTACAGGTTTCTGGAATTGGAGGTTGAAGAACAAGGTTTGAAGAAGAATAATTGAGGAAGATGGAGATATTGAAGATAATGAGAAACTGGAACAAATGGAGAGATCGAGAGAATTGTTGGAGAGAGAGAAATAGAATTTTCATCAAGAATTATTACAAATAAATCCTCACTAATTCTAATCTCTCTCTCTTTCGAATTCTACAATTTCTCTCTCTCTCTCTCTCTCTCTCTCTCTAGTCTGTTGACTATTCTTATCTTCAATCTCTATTCTTCATCTTCAACTTCCATTATCCAAAAATATTCTCTCCACAAACCTGCAAATCACCTTAATACACATCAGAAAATCAACTAAAATGCCTAGGTTTCGAATTCTACAATTTCTCTCTCTCTCTCTCTCTAGCCTGTTGACTATTCTTATCTTCAATCTCTGTTCTTCATCTTCAACTTCCATTATCCACAAATATTCTCTCCACAAACCTGCAAATCACCTAAATACACATCAGAAAATCAACTAAAATGCCTAGGTCATGACACAATCCTTCGAGGACTACCACAACAACACCAACACCACCCACCCACCACCACCACAACATCAACATCTTTCTTCATAACCCAACTGATAGATTTGTGTGTTGGTAGTACTGGGTTTGATTTGATTTCGTGGATGGGATTTGGTTGTTGGTGGTGCGACGACGACGATTGGAGGGGTTTGATTTGGGTGTTGGATTTGCTGGTGGTCTTGGTTTCGGTTGTGGGAGAGGGAGAGGGAGGGTTTGCAGATTATTGAAGATTCAGGCTGTGTATAGATATGTTTGTAATTTTTAGAATTATTCAGGGTAAAAGAGTCATTTTGGCACTTGTCCCGTGCATGGACAAGTCTGGCCGAGGGTCTGGAGTGGGACAATTTTTTTATGGTTTTTGTCTCACATTGTCCTATTCTGTCTCATAGTAATAGCGCGTCAAATGTGAGACAACAAAAAGTTATCCCATATTGTCTCGTCTCGTACCATGTAACAAACGCACCCTATTAGATGACTTTGAACCCAAGCAAGTCATTATTCGCCAAATCCAACAAGCTACTCTTTCGTATTATATTTAAAAGAACAACTATTATTAATATTCTATTCTTCTTCTTCCTTCTGTTTTGTGCTTTTTTATTTTTAATAGATCTGTTTTGTGCTTTTAAATTATTTTCTTACTTCTTTGCGCCTTATATATTCGTGTTTATTTAAATATATAAATCATTATGAATTATGATAGATAATCTTCCATTTTATAACAATACAAAAAAAGTCAAATTATTCGATTATATAACAATAAAAAAAAATATTATTTTGTAAGAACATGCAGAATCCACCTTATATCTAGGAAAAAGATCGTTTTACCCTTGATGTTTGCCCTATTAAAAAGATGAGGACATGGTTTATCCATATTGGCCGGTTTCCCCTATAAAATGGAAAAAATGTATAATATACCCCTTCTGTCCATTTTTCCATTCAAAATAACTTTGACCATGGTCAAATGACCTTATTATCCTTAAAAATAATCACAAATTGACCATTTAACCCTCCCAGACAACATGTGATGAAATTACAATTTTACAATCTGAGAAATTAATTAAATAAAAAATATATTAAAAAAACATATAAAAAATTTAAACACATGGATCTCCACCGTCCATCTCAAAGATGGATGGTGGAAATATCTCTATTTTTAACTTTTTATTTAAATTTTAAAACAGAAATTAAAGATAACAATTTTTTTATATAAAAATGATATGGTGATCATCATCTCCACCATACCAAATAATCCAAACAAGCATCATCTTCCCCAGCCCACCACCATCTCTATTCTCCAACACCCAAACCCTAACATAATCCATCACAACTCAAACACCAAACCCTTGCCATCACCACCTCTAAAATCCAGCCACCACCGTGAACCGTCTGCTTCTCGTCACTACCACTACAACCACCACCCTTCACCACCACCACAACATAACAACCCACCCAAATTCCATATATTAAACCAAATCGACCCAAAACCAAATAGAAACCAAATCGACCCAAATTGAAATAAAATCGAAACCGACCCAAATTGAAATCAAATCAAAACCGATTCACCCCACATGCACAACACTCCCATGGACCCAACCCAGACCAGAAAAATTCCCACACAGCGCCACCACCTCCATCTCCAACACCACCATCCACCCAAACCCCACCAGCCGGCAGCCTCTGCAATAACCCAAACCAATCGAACCATCTCCAACACCACCATTCGAACCATCTCCAACACCACCATCCACCCAAACCCCACCAGCCGGCAGCCTCTGCAATAACCCAAACCAATCGAACCAAACCACACACACACACACACACTCAATCGACGAAGAAGAAGAATAAGAAAAAGAAAAAGAAACACACACACACACACTCAATCGACGAAGAAGAAGAAGAAGAAAAAGAAAAAGAAAATGAGAAAGAGATCGGTTTAAGGTTTGATGATGAAGATAAATAGATGAGGAGATGAGAGAGAGAGATGAGAGAAATATATGACAGACCGTGGGAGAGGAGAGAGATCATAACATTTTCTGGAAAAATTTATTTGGGTTTGAAACCAAATCTAAATGATGTTTGAATATATAACTGGTTTTGTGTTTGAATCTGGAATGGGTGGTGGTGAATGGGTGGTTGTTTGGTGATGACTGATGATTTTGGTGGTGTGGTTTCGTGATGGACTTGGGATAACAAAAAATTAAAAAATTGATGTTGATGATTTTGGCGAAGATCCAAAATTGTTTTAAAATTTTGTGAGAGATTTTTGTTTTATTTTATTTTGGGTTTTATTTGTTTTGTTTTTAAAATTTTAATTATTTTTTTAAGATCTAGTTGGGTCCAATTACGTTAATACCCTTTCCATTTAACGGTCAACACCCCAAATGGATGGAAAGTGTAATAGGAGGAGTGTTTTTAACGTTTCTTTGTTTTTGGGCGGAAGAATGACCAATATGGTGAAACTCTATCCTCGTCTTAACCATATGGCAAAAGTCAGGGGGGAAAATGATACTTTCCCTAATATCTATGTTGGAACTAGTTATCTCTGTTTATAAAACCGTCATAATTTTACGAGCATTTTCTTATGAAGAATAGAGTATTATTTAAGAAAAAAAATATTATTAACCTTTACCCTAAAGATGGATGATAAAAACATACAATTTTTCTATTGTCAGTTCGTCGTAATATAAAATATATCATGACGAAGAATGTTGACCATTAGATTTACATACTTTGACTCAAAGTGTATGTAATTATCAAAATTTCTTCATAATATGTGGTCTACATTCTTCCTCCTTATATATTTTATATCAGGACGAACTGACAGTAGAAAAACTGTAAAAACAGAAAACTTATTATAGAAAAAAAGTTAATCATTGTATTTATTATCTTATTTCAATAAATACAATAGTTGAGTATTCTATAAAAGAAACTTTTAAATTTATTCTGTACCCTAACACTACCTTTCTTTTAAATATAATAATACTTGAGATTCTTTCAAAAAAAGAAAAAAGAAATGAAAATGAATAGCAATGTGAGTGGACATCAATAAATGAACATTAGTTTTACACTGCAAACAAAATGAACATAGCTCATCAAAACCCACCCCATGAGCATATAAATTGCAATGTTAAATTATTATGTCAGTGCTATAATTTATTATAGTATAAAGTAAAAAATACATTGGTTGTATTTATTGATTTTTATAATTTTAAATTATAAAAAAAAATTATATATCAAATAGAATTGGGTACGGATATTGACACCCATAAATATAATAAGTACATCCATATTTATAAGTACACCCATGTCTAAAATTTAAAATTAAAACATTAATATAAACACTCATCTTAATACCAATAGTACCCTTATTTAAATGCATGTTTTCGTATTCATACAATTTATTTATAAACCTTTTTAAGTTATTAACACACTCAATTGATTGTTGTACTCGAATGTTGTGTATAAACATATTGTGTTAATATGAAATCTTGAAAGAAATTGATCCAAAAGATTTAAAATATCATAAAAATATGAACAAAAAAAAGTGGAAGAGTAAGTTATATACTGATGATTAGTGGTGGCCACGGTTCGGTTTTGGGGCGGTTTCAGTTTCAAAACCACCGGTTTCGGTTCCGTGGCCACCCAAACCGTAACCGAACCGAGAAAACCGGTTTAGTTTTCGGTTTCGAATCGCCGGTTAGGCGGTTCGGTTTCGGTTTTTATTTTTTTTTTCAAATTTTGTGGCCACGTGGCATGTTTCTATTGGTTAGAAATTTTTTATTTTTTATTTTTTATTTAATATATAAACCGCCCCAAACCGCCTGTTTTGGGCGGTTTATGTTTCGGTTTTGGGAGGTTTCAGTTTCGGTTTTGGGCGGTTTCGGTTTTTGTGTTTTTTTTGTTTTTTTGTCCACGTGGCACTTTTCTATTGGTTGATTTTTTTTTAAATATATAAACCGCCCCAAACCGCCGGTTTTGGGCGGTTTATGTTTCGGTTTTGGGAGGTTTCGGTTTCGGTTTTGGGCCTGTTTCGGTTTTTGTGTTTTTTTTTGTTTTTTTGTCCACGTGGCACTTTTCTATTGGTTGAATTTTTTTTAAATATATAAACCGCCCCAAACCGCCGGTTTTGGGCGGTTTATGTTTCGGTTTTGGGCGGTTTCGGTTTTTATGTTTTTTTGCCTACGTGGCACTTTTCTAATGGTTGAATTTTTTTAAAAAATATATAAACCGCCCAAAACCGCCGATTTTGGACGGTTTTGGGACATCCCTAACCGTAACCGAACAGGCTCGAAACCGATTTTCAACTGGTTTCGGTTTCGGTTTTGGGTGGTCGGTTTCGGTTTGGTACCCACGGTTTAACCAAACCGTGGGTACCTCTACTGATGATGTCTCCAACATGGAAGTTCTCGGTGGAAACCCACTTATTGTAGTCGACATTGCCAATAGTAGTCCACCCAGCAGAGTCACCGACCTCGTGAATAACACCGAGGGATACTCTATAAAGAGCTGTCATTAGCAAAAAAGCTAGCAGTTTCTTCCCTAAAGCCATGCTAATCAATCAAATATGAGAAGATGAAAAAAATTGGGGAATTAAGTAATTAAGCAAGAAATCAAACAGTGAATTGTGGGAAACTACAGAAAGTTTGTTAGGGTTTAGTTTTTTATTATATATATATATATATATATATATTTTAATAACGTGATATAGTTGCAAGTATGAATGTAATTACTATGTGTATATAATATTTGGTTTATTTTGAACTAAACTAATTTGTTCTTATTAATAAATTTCTATTGGGATATTTTAGTAATTAAATTTTTTATTAAAATATGGGTATACTTATCATATTTATGAGTGTCAATATTGACACCCAATAGAATTTTATATTAAAGTACAATGCTAAAATAATATATCAAAAATAACATTTTATTATTTTTTATACTAAATTTAACATAACTATTGATATATAAATTGAAGATGGTTTAACCTGATATAAGAAAACAATTTATACAATTTATTGTCCGATTCGTTCTCACCAATTCATTGTACATACCGCAAGCCCCAAACATTATCATATCACAGTATCACACAATAAATAACTGGGTGCCAAATTCAAACAAACAACAATTATTTTTTATTACCATCCTTCCAAAAAACAAAAAAAAAATTTATTACCACCCTCATAACCCGATTCGTTTCCACTCTATCCTTGTACGTGAAGCCAAATCATATGTACCATTTCTGGGTTTGATTACTTATAAAATACGCCAAGCTTCTGGTTCAATTTACAAGACCGTTAAATTCACCGTCAGAGAATAAGTAAACGTTAGCCCTTCTTTGTTGAGACGCGTCACGTACATTCATTCAACACGTGTCACCGTTTTAACGAATCAACGATGTTATTATATGTACACAAGGACATGATTGTCTTTTTATTTCTCAGAACAGTGTCTGCAAAGAGGAGAATTTCGTAATTTCATGGTAGTGTGTTGTTCGATCGATTGCGATTCTTTGTTAATCATTTTATCATTTTAGGTATTCAATTTCTTCTTCTTCGTCGTCGTCGTAGACTTTGCAAGCAAGTTTTTGGTTTTTCTTTCAATGGCGACTCTCTCCGCTTATTCATCTCCGTGGCCGGACCCTAGTCCAGATTCGAATCTCAATCCGAATTCGAATCCTAACCCGAATTCGAATTTCATTTCGTCTCATGATCCGGACCAGCTCGAAACCCTAGAGTCTTTCTCTTCAGCGTCTCAGGACCAACAAGATTTTGAATCTTTTCCTTTATCGGGTCAGGACCGACCAGATATGTTTTCTACTCCGAAGCCTATAACCATTTCGAATTTCCAACCGTCGCAACCTTCACCCAGCGAACCGACCCCGCTCGCACAGCCGCCTAGCCTCCTCCACCTCTCCTTCAACCAAGACCATGGCTGTTTCGCGGCGGGTATCGACCACGGCTTCCGGATCTACAACTGTGACCCGTTCCGTGAGATATTTCGTCGGGATTTCGACCGCGGCGGAGGGATCGGTGTCGTCGAAATGCTCTTCCGATGCAACATCCTTGCTCTCGTAGGCGGCGGGCCTGAGCCGCAGTACCCGCTGAATAAAGTTATGATCTGGGACGACCATCAGAGTAGATGCATCGGCGAGCTGTCGTTTCGGTCGGAGGTCCGATCGGTGAAGCTCCGTCGCGACCGAATCGTTGTGGTTTTGGAGCAGAAGATATTTGTGTACAATTTCGCTGATTTGAAGCTGTTGCATCAGATTGAGACTATCGCGAACCCGAAAGGGTTGTGCGCGGTGTCGCAGGGGTCAGGGTCGCTGGTTCTGGTTTGTCCAGGGCTGCAGAAGGGCCAGGTTAGGGTGGAGCATTATGCGTCGAAAAGGACCAAATTCATTATGGCTCATGATTCGAGGATTGCTTGTTTCGCTTTGACTCAAGACGGCCAGTTGCTTGCTACTTCCAGCTCCAAAGGAACTCTCATTAGGCTTTTCAATACCCTTGATGGTACCTTACTGCAAGAGGTATATATATTTTTTGTTTTGTTTAGTGTATTTATTATTTATGGTTTGATTTTTACCTTTTTAGCTGGTGAATTTGTGGAATAATTGCTGTTCTAATGATGGCTGGTTATTTAGTGAATTTCCCTGTTTCTTACTATTAATTTGTTTAAGCTGATAAAGTTCAAGCAGAGAAAAATTGAAAGTATTGGACCTAGTGTAGTGGAAATATTTGGACAATGATATAAACCAATATGTTTTCGAAGTATGATGAAGTCTTGTAGTTTATCATGCTGAGACTATTACAAAAAATGGAAACATAACTTTGATTTCACGTGATGTATATCCATTGCACAAATTCAATTGAGTGTTATGTATTATTGGTGAAATACATACTTTGAAACTATATTTTTTTCTTCCTGACATTTGGGTAAATACAACAGGAAAATCTTTGAGGGGATAATGATTTTATAGTATCTAAGCTTTAGGTCATGATGTTATGAGAGTTTTTTTGGCATATAATTGGACTTGCTTTACCTCCTGTCCTGAATTGTACATGGCATTTATTAATTGGACGATGATATAAACCGATATGCTTTCGAATTATGACAAACTCTTGTAGTTTATCATGCCGAGTCTACATCAAAAAATGGAAACATAACTACAATTTCTCGTGATGTATAACCATTGGACAAATTAAATTGAGTGTTCTGCATTATTGGTGAAAACAAGTATGAAACAAATTTTTTTTTGTCCTGTCATTTGGTTAAAAACAACGTGAAAATCTTTGAGGGGGTAATGATTTTATATTGGCTAAGCATTAGGTCATGATGTTATGAGAGTTTTTTTGGCATATGATTGGACTTGCTTTGCCTCCTTTCCTGAATTGTATGCAGTATATGTTAATTGGATTTTCTTATTTTTTGTCTAGGTAGATGCAAACCACACTCCTTTGATTTGGCTAGTAAATGCAAACTAGCAAAGCTAAATATCTGAAACTTTGAATTTAAATTAGAGTCCTTGCTTGAAACTTATTTTGATTTTCTATTTTTCGATTTGTAATTTTGTTTGTCATATATTTATATATATATATATATATATATATTTTAATGTTTGTTTGGCCATTTTGAACTATTATCTGAAATTTTATCTATCTTAGATAGTGACATTATCTTATGGGCATAAAATGTTGAGATAGGTTGAGACTAATTGAATCAATTGCAGGTAAGGAGGGGTGCAGATAGAGCCGAGATTTATAGTCTGGCTTTTTCTTCAAATGCGCAGTGGCTAGCAGTATCAAGTGATAAGGGCACTGTCCATGTTTTCAACCTTAAGGTTAATTCTGGGTCCCCAAGAATTGACAAGTCAAGAAGTGCATCTGATCCTGGTGTTGCCACATCACCTACCTCATCTCTCTCTTTTATCAGAGGTCAGGTGCCTTTTTCTCTGCGTTAGATTGCTTACTTTATATGTCCTTGCATCAATTGCTTATGTTTATTCAATAATTTCTGTGATAATTGAATCACCTCATAATGTTTCCATAGTGTTTGAGTCACAAGTTTACTGAAAAGATCTCTTGTGAGTACCAACTGCCATGATGCCATCTGGTTTATGAAGTGAAGTTGTAAATTCCTTTTCTTACTTTTATTCAAGAGTCTGTGCATGTTATAAAACATATACTTCTGAGATTCTGTAGTCTGATCAAGCTCAACTTGTATGTTATGTGCTGAGGCATATTGTCACTTTTGTGAGTCAATGTAATATATTTTTTATTGCCATTTTTGTGAGGTCAATAAAATAGCTTTTTCATAAATGATATCGAAACACATAATTAGTCATTTATGTTCCACCTATGAAATGATCTTCAAAGTGGGTGTATGAAGTTTTTGTTGGTCATTTTGATTAAATGATATGCCAAGAAATAAGGAAAGTCATCAATTACAAACGTTTCCAACACCAATGACGTTGCTAATTCATCATCAGACTTGGTTTTTAAACTGTACAAGATTACAGTCTTCTTTAGTATACATTAGATAATGGATATTTGTGAATAGGTTTTAGATGTTTTGTAATTCGTAATCCAACGAGTTTTTCTTTGTTTCATTGATTGGTTTCTGGGCAGACGGCTATTGATGAATATACTTGCATGTAACATATATGAATATGACTATGGATTGTGTAAATTGGTTTTTTATTGCCTGGATCTAATTTGCTTTCCTCTTAACAGGAGTGTTGCCAAAGTATTTCAGCTCAGAGTGGTCGGTAGCTCAGTTCCGCTTGGTTGAGGCTTCTCCCTACATTGTTGCTTTTGGTCACCAAAAGAACACAGTGGTAATTCTTGGCATGGATGGAAGGTAATAAATGAAAGCAGGGGTGGTGGATAAATTTCTCTTATAAGGAAAATGATCAATTAACCAAACATGTGCAAAAGCTAAGGGATTAGATTATTTAAAACCACTGAAAATTCATCTTAAACTAATACTGAAATTAGTAGGTTAATTATTTATATATATATATATATTTTTTGAAACTATTTTTTTTATCTATATTGGTTTTGCTTGTTTTATAAGATAATCAAAGATGTCTGATTTCAGTACCTTGACCTTTTCTAATAGGTTTTGGTTGTATTTTCTTAAAAAATATTTTGTTTATAGCTAATGATATTTAATTAATAACTAAAATGGTTCAGTTCACAAAACTTTTATATGGGATTCAATGTCATGTGTTGTGTAGTTAATAGGAAGATTGCATCTGCATATTGTTGTCAACCGGAGAACCAAAATTATGGTTTCATGTTTAATAGTTTGTATTTTCAACTGATTTCTTGTACTTTAGTTTTGCCGCTCCAAAAATTCGGGTCACCTGCATAGATAATAGATTAGTTCATTGTACAATTGAGCATCGGTCCAGTGAAGCAATGATTACTTGGAAAAGGGATGTGCAAGTTTATTTTTTGGGAAATTTCCTCCAGCCAACCAATGTCATTTTTCCTTTTTGTTTTTGTCTGTTTCAACATAGCTTGGTCTTATTAGGCGTCTGTCATTTTGTAGCTTTGTTTGGTTTTGCAATTGTTATTGCTTTATTTCTGAATGTTTGTAGTATAAAATTGTTAATATGCAAAATTATGGATTATGTATGCAGCTTCTATAGATGTGAGTTTGACCCAGTGAATGGTGGAGAGATGACCCAGCTTGAGTATCACAACTTTCTAAAGCCAGAAGCAGCCTTCTGAAAGAATGTTTGTATTTTCCGATTTTCTTAGCAATATATCGATTGTATTCTTTTCTCTCTTTAATCACCGGATCCAATTCATGTAATCTACAGTTGGAAACATTATGTTGTATGTTGTAAATATTTGAGTACATAAATATGTAAAAATCGCCTCTGAAGTAACATAAAAACAGAAGGAAGAAAAATGCAATCGATGTCTTCATCTGTATATAGCATATATTTTCAATATCTCCATTTTCAAGAAAAAGCTGCGAGTTAAAAATCTTCAAGAGCTGTATTTTGCTTCAACCTGATGATAGAAGTTTAATACTTTTCACTTGGCCTACCAGAACTGTGTTATGTTAGTACTTTTTTTGTAACATGAAATTGAATTCATACATGATCGATCACAAATATGGATCTATTAATTGTTTTCAATGCAGATTGGCTTTTGTATTGGATTTAATATGATCACTTGTAACTTACATGAGTGTATCATAATTATTTTGAATGTTTCAGTTAGTCTAGGATGCTCTGTAACATTGTCAGAAATCTTATTGTTGCAGTTGCCAGTTGATATCTGACATACAAACCTTATTTACTCTATTTTTGGCATCTGATAGATACTCTGTAACTCTTACTATACATTCGTGTTTAACACTCTCAGATACAGAATCAATCTCAGAGAAGTCCCATTTCTATTTATTATTTTTTGTTTGCTTAGTTTCTATTTCTCTGTTGAAATTTGAATTATTGTCATATATTTGCCACGTTGGGATTAATCAATAATCAATTAAACATTGATCTTGCAATGTACTCACATAAACAAAGTGCAGGTTGTCACAACATTTATTAAATCTTTTAATTCATAAATTTCATGCATACACTGATACACCATTCACAACACTTGTTTTCATAATATAATATGTAGCTGTGGAAAATTTGTCTGCTTGTTACTAAATTTTTTTAACCACCAAGAGTAAAACTTCCCATTTGACTCTTGTTAATACTGATAATGGTGTAGATTTTGGGAGTTTGTTTTATTTGGAATTCTGTGCCAAGAGATTTGAAGAACAAATCTCAAGATGAGATTTAAAAATGGATGCAGTGGAAATTGTGGTTTGACTGGATCACAATTCACAATTCACAATTCAGATATATCTGAAGTTTTTTATGATGTCAGTAACTAATTTGAAATGACAGAAATGGGTCCACTACCCATGTGGTTGAAAGTTGAAACAACAAGGGGGTCCATACATCATGTGACCCTGACATTTCATTGCCTCCTCCATCAACCATGTTCACAGTGTCTGACTATGTTGGCATTCATTTTTTTTTTCTTTCCATTTTCTTTTCTCTGACAAAATCCTGAAATGCTCTCTGATAAATAGTGATTCTCTAGCACCAACACTGAGTATCTAAAGGCTAAAACATTTCATATATAGTCATTGAATATTTCCTATTAGATGATATACCCCTTTACAGTACAAAAAAAATCTCAATTTTTATTTATTTATATTTGTTATGGATTTTCATTTGCGGTGAAAAGTCGAGAGAAATATAACATTTTCTTGTAGTAGTGTTAAATGAGATTTAAGATTGGATTACCGCTATTCACATGCATCAAACTTGCATTATTGGACAGAAAGCAAAAGTGTTTGTACAGCTCTAAAGGCTATCACAATTTTATAAGCAGATTTCCTTTTGACATCAACTGAGTACCCCAAAAGTCCATGACATAACATGATTACTCAATTAAATTTAATTTAAAATGATGAGGGCAGGTTGTACGATGCTTCCCTTCTAGAGGTAAACATCGAGCTCCGCAGCTGTATCATTGCATTTGGGCCTTAAATCAAACTTAATTAGACCATCCAACTTGTTCATATCAGAGTAAATAGGAAATATTTTAATTACCAGTTCATAGAGAAATGAGAAAATGGGAAGGATAAATAGTGTGTAGTGGTCCTATAAATAAAACTTGAGAATATTAAGACCAAAGTCAATACCTACCTTATGTCACCCTAGTCATGAAGATTCTTACAAACCTGCAAGTTTGTTTTTTCGATGAATAAGAAACACAGATGCTTTATACGAATACACACAGCACAAGTACAGCGTTCACAAGTTGCCCATTTATCTACTGCGGATTCATTAATTGGACTAATTGGTTACATCTACCAACCCTAGCTAGATCAATATTTTATGAAGCTAGATTTATAACTTTTCAAAGGTCATATAATTCTCTAAGTAATAAGTATGAACAGGGTTTTTATCATAATTTAATGATCACAGTCGCTTATTATGAAAATTTTCAAAGTTCAGAAAACAGAATGCTTAAATGATAAAGTGTTATACAATCTTCCAAAATTATAGTTATTTGAGCTAAAACGAAGAGACGATTCAGATCCAACTTAATAATTATGTCTATGTCATTGTACTTCACAAGAATTGAATATCCACTTAATTAATAAGCAATGTTTCAAGAGTTGGGTTTTTTTTAACAAATACGGTATATGATTCGAACTTCAAATATTTAGAAAGTTCTTTTACCATCAAATCATATTAGGTTACGGTAGAAGCTAGGTTTTTTACGAAGCTGGAGACAATTAATTGTCGAAGGTAAAATAAAAATGTAAGAGTAAATGTGATAGGTAGAATAGAATCCATAACAAACACATACAAAATTGAAGTCCATATATATGACTAGACAAAGACAACCTATTTGAGACAAACATTCAAAGTGCCAACCCTATATAAATTAGTACCCCTTTGGTCTCTCTCTATCTATCACATTACCAGAACTCAGTCTCTGTGATCTCTCTCTTTCTTTCAATGGCGCTGAAGCTGTATGGAGCACCCATGTCCACATGCACCACCCGAGTCACCATCTCTCTCCACGAAAAAGACCTCGATTTTGAGCTCATCCCCGTTGATCTCTTTGCCGGTGAACACAAACACCCTCCTTTTCTTTCCAAGAATGTAAACACCCTAGTTACTTTGATTCATCAATCAATAATGCATGTCCTATATATATATATATAAATAATAATAATAATAATAATAATAATAATAATAATAACTTAATTACTTGCATTTACAAATATTCGATCTTTGCAGCCCTTTGGTCTTATTCCAGTTCTAGAAGACGGCGATGATCTCACTTTATTCGGTAATTATTTCTAATTAATATCTTTCATTCTCTTGTCCATTCCACCTCTTCAATCTCAAAAATATTGTAATAATTAAAAAAAAAAAAACACTGATTGAAACTGTTTATATATATATATATATACACCAGAGTCTAGAGCAATCACAGCATATGTAGCTGAAAAGTTCAAAGAAACCGGCACCGATCTCATCAGGCACAAAGACATCAAAGAAGCTGCACTAGTAAAGGTATGGATTGAAGTTGAATCTCAGCAATATCAACCAGCAATCTCTCCAATAGTCTACCAATATTTTGTAGCACCGATACAAGGCAAGTCACCGGATCAAGCGATCGTCGATGCCAATGTGGAGAAGCTAGGGAAAGTGCTTGACATATACGAAGCAAAGCTGAGCGAGAGCAAGTACTTGGCTGGAGATTTTTATAGCTTGGCTGATCTGCACCATCTTCCTTACACTTATTATTTCATGAAGACACCCTGTGCTTCTCTCGTAAATGAACGTCCCCATGTCAAGGCTTGGTGGGATGACATTTCTTCCAGGCCTGCTTTCAAGAAAGTCGCTGAGGGTATGATTTTTGGTGATAAATGATGAAGGAGAAGCTAGGGTTTTGTATTGTTCTATTTTATTTTATGTATTTGAACAAGTTTTTCACATATTTGTGTAATGGTTTCTTGGGTTCATGTAATGGAATAAATTTGAAATCATTATGGGATTGTTTATTTTTCTTTTTCTTATTGGATTGAATAATGTTAAATTGTCCAAAATTTCGCCCATATTTTTTCAGATTGGTATCTAGTTGATTTATTATAAAAAAAATAATGGGTTCAATTTTTTTTTTTAAAGAAAAAATGTATGGATATTTTT
Organism: Dipteronia sinensis; assembly: GCA_033220585.1. NCBI lineage: Eukaryota > Viridiplantae > Streptophyta > Magnoliopsida > Sapindales > Sapindaceae > Dipteronia > Dipteronia sinensis. The sequence continues at coordinate 40,968,659 of CM065643.1, forward strand.
ATTATGTTCATAAATAGTAAGGGGTCAAAAATTAAATAGCACCTTTCAGGGTGAGTCTTACGCAAATAGAAACACATTAATAAGTCTTGTTTAAATAGCAATAAAATAGGTGGTGAGACCAAAATACCCCCACTTATTTTTTATGTTTTTTTTACTTTTTAAATTTCTATTTTTTATCTCTCTTTCTTCTCATTCCCATTCTCCCAAACGATCTCTCTCTCTCTCCCTATCCTCTCGGACTCTTGTTTCTTCCTCTCCCAAAGTATCCAAACAATTTTTGCTCATTTAAGTTCACTCATGCCTCGTCTTTGAAGATTGAACAATTTCTGGAAAACGTATGAATAAGTCTCGAATATTCGTGAATAAGTCTCGGGTATTCATAAATTAAGTCCCGAATAAGCGTAATAAGTCTCAGGTATTCTTAAATAAGTCTCGAAAATTCATGAGTAAGACTCGAATAATCGTAATAAGTCTCGGGTATTCATAAATTAAGTCTCGAATAAGCATAATAAGTCTCAAATAAGCGTAAAATCTCAACATCAGATACTGTTCATTTTCTCAAATTCGACAAACCCAAACCTAATCCTACCAGTTCAAGATTTAAACAAACCCCCATTCAGATTCAACAAACTCACCATTCACATTAAATTGATAACAAATTCACAATAAAATCTAAATTGAAAACTCGAATTAAAAACCTAGATTTTTTAAAAGAGATAATTAAAAAAATTGGAGATATATTGGATCTCCCAAGTCCCAAATTCAGGTAGCGGTGATGCTTGTGCATGGAGGAGTGAAGAGTTCTCAGTCGGAGCCTAACGATGACGTCCAGAATTCGACGGTGAGATCGTAGGTAGAAGATGGATGAATGAGAGGAGAGATTGTTTGAGAGAATGGGAAGAGAGAGAAATTGTTTGAGAGAGAAATATGCAGAAAACTAAAAGTTTAAAAAATATATTAATAATAAATGGGGGCATTTTGGTCTCACCACCTACTTAGGTGCCAATAAAACAAGATTTATTAAAGTAGTGCTTGTCACTCTTCTAAGTTGAAAAGGTGCTATTGTAACCTTTCCTTCTAAAAAGTAATTCGAATTCAATCCTGAAAATTAGTATTAAAGATTAAAAAAACAATGAAAAGTTATTTTGAGAAATTGTATTCAAATTAATGTTTTGTCTCTAAACTTAAAAGTTATATGCTAACTTTGTAAAATTGTAATTTTGTTGTTAATTAAACGCCCACCTAAATATATTTTTTTTGAACCAAAAGATTTTATTAACTCATCTAATTAGAAAAACCAAAATTTTGCTTATGTAAACAAAGGTATGAAAAATGCCTTAAAAATGATTATTAATATTATTTAGATAAAATATTATAATATAGTTCCTTTCTAAATTTAAATAATCAGATTGTACTTTTAAATTTCAATTGAAGTAGTAATTAATGGGGTGTATTGAATTAGGATTGTCGAGGACATTTAAAGACATTATATATCATGATGTATTCAATTCGGACATTTAAAGACTTTAAAAGAGTCTATATCAATCCAGTGTTATTCAATTCAGATTTCTATGGACTTTTAAAGAATACTTCCAAATCCGGGTGTATTAAAATGGGACTTTAAAAATGTCTGCAAAAACCAAGGTGTATTCAATTGAGACTAGATTTTAAAGGATTTTCTTAGGTATTAGATTTTGGCGGACTTTATGGTGGGAGGTATAAATATCAAATGCCATAACAAGTCCAACTTTCTCCCCAAAGATTTTCATCATACGACCTATCTCTCTACAAAAAAACAAACAGCCTTCATCCAGCTCTTTACAGAAGACGAACAACATTCCTTCATCTCTTTTGGTACACTTTTTCTCCATCTCCCACGTTTTCTTGTTGCTTATGATAATCCGGTTGAGTTTTTCTTGTTGCTAGGGTTTTTGGGTTAGGGTTATGTTTTGTTTTTATATATGATTGTTGAATATACATAGATTCATGCATGATTGTTGACGCTTTGCCTTTGATTTTTCTTCACCAGTCTAGTCTAGTGAATAACCTGCTAAATCCTTCTCTTTTGTCTTTTGTTTTTCAACAATTTTTCTTCTTTGATTGACAAATTGGTTTCTTTTGTTTGCTTGTGATAAAGATAAAAACAATAATTTAATGCACACACATCCTCAATTCAATATCATCATAAGCTTGTTTTGTTTTTCCGTAAAAAAAAAAAATTTGAAGCTTGTTTTGTTTCGTTAGAAGCAAATTTTGTTTTTCTATTGTGAATAATTTTGTCCTTTGTGGTTACTGTGATTCCAATACAGATTTGAGCATCTAAAAAATTTAAAAACAAAATAACTAAAAATATCTTGTCTAAATTTGCATCCACGGAAAATTTCACTAAAACTTGTCCAAATTTACATCTACAACATGAAAGTTATTGATAAGATGAAGTTGTGGATTCGAGTCATGTCTCCTCCCTCAATCCCTCGTAGAAAATATGAGTATGTGCAATGATTATTATTTTTAATTTGTAAATTGTTTTTATTAGATTTTTTTTGGTTATTAAAAGGTATGTTCATCTGTTACCTTTGTGTTATATTTCCATAAATTTGTTTCTGCATGCAAAAGTATGGTGTTATTTGCTCTTTAACATTTTAACACACACACTGTCTAAAATATCAAAATCCTAACAAATTGATTGACAAATTGATTTCTTTTGTTTGCTTGAATTAATTTGTCTTTTTTAGACCTGATTTCATGTAATCTTTGATACCTGATTGTACATAACTTGATGCAAACTATAAGCAATTTGATTTCTTTTGTTTGCTAGAATTAATTTGTTTTCTTTTTTAGACCCGATTGCATATAATCTTTGAGACCTGATTGTACCTAATTTGATGTCAACTATAAGCAATTTAATTTCTTTTGTTTGCTTGAATTAATTTGTTTTTTTAGACCTGATTGCATGTAATTGTCAACTTTTTTTTTAAGTTTTCGTATACCCCTTTAGAGACGTTTGAATTGCATCTTGTTTTTGAAGTTATTATCATTTATAAATCTATGGATCAATTTCATATTCAATTCTCTAATTTTTGTTATGCTTTGTTTATGCTTGTTATATTATACAAATGGTTTGGTCTGTTATTGTCCTGAATAGTTTGCATATATAGTAACATTACAAATGGAAGATGCATAAGAAAGGAATAGAAAAGGAAATGCCAGGACTGATTATAGCAATTGGCCCAAAGAGAGCAAAATGTTGTTACAACTCATGGTTGATGCTGCATCTCGTGGATGGCGTGATGCGAATGGCATGCTTAGCAAAGCAATTGTAGAAAGCAGGATACTTCCCATACTTAATGAAAAACTTGAGTGCCAAAAAACTCATAACAATTACTTGAGTCAGTTAAAATTCTTTAAGGGAGAATATCAAAAATATTCTCAGCTTATGCGTCATAGCTCTGGGTTTGGGTGGATGCAACCACAAAGAAGTTCACTGCTCCTGAAGAAGTTTGGGAAGATTACTTTAAGGTTAGGTTTTTAACTTTTCTCAAATGTATTCTGTTTGGCAAATTGAGTGCATACTAATTTTTAAACAATTTTTTTTTCTTGTCTTTTTTATAGTCCCACCCGACTCATAGGGGGCTTTCGCAATAAAAATTGCGATGACTACAAGGATTTGCAAATTGTAATTGGGAATGCAACTGCTACTAGGAAAAAAATCATTAGGATTGAGAGATGAAACTGATGCAAGAACTTTTGGTGTCGAAGATAGACATACTGCATTAGATGACTTTATATATGATGAGGCCAATGAGGCATTTGTATCAAATCTGAATGAACCATCACACCAACCTCCACCACTTGGACAATCTTCTTCACATTTACCCTTTCCGGGCACTAGTTCAGAAGTTCACCCAGTTAGCACAAGCCAAAAGAAACGACCTAGAACCGACAATGAAGGGAACATTAGCTCATCTGAGACGAACAATAAAGCAGGGATTATGGAGAAAATTTCTCTTAGCATTGATTCCATTGCAGTTGACTCTCGAGGAGTATATAGCCTACTGGAGAAATGGGAAAAAGATAGAGCGAAAAGTGAGATGGAGAAAAGGGAAAAAGAGAGACAAAGTTGTATATAGGATGCTATCAAAGAGACTCCAAATTTGGATGAACGTGCTAGATACAAAGCGGTTGCATTGCTTACTAATAAAACAAAAAAGGAAGCATGTTTGAAAATATCACCTGAGGAGCGCTCAAACTGGATCACCTACAATTTGGAATGAGTGGTTATTTGGATCATGATACATCATGCTTTTTGGAAATTTATTTTGTTTATCAACATTTTGATTTAGTGCATTTTGAACATGCAATATATTATTTTGGTACTGATTTTGATATTTGCTTCATTTTAATTCATATTTTTTAGTTCATATTTCAGTTTGTTTTAAGTAGTTCAGTGATGATATCTATTAGATGGTTGGCTAATATATTTTCTTACGTGCTTATTGTAAATTGTATATGTAACTTGATAATGTTTTTATTAGGTGGCTATTTGTTCGTTTATATAATGTCTCAATCAAGTATGTATGGAGAGAATGAACTAGAGGAAGACGAAATTGAGGGATAGGAAATTGAGGGGGAAGGAATGGAGGTAGATGAAATTGACGAAGAGGAAACTGACGGGGAAGATATGGATGTTAAAGAATTTGAGGAAGATGAAGAATTTTATGAAATTATTAAGCATTTGTTGATGGCAATTCAAGTTGTGGTCCACGTGCTAAATGAGCTTATAAATGTCATGAGCGAGCAACATGTTGACCGTCCATTAACTCGGCGATGGATTACTGCGAAAGGATTAAATTACATACATAATGTCTTGAATCAAGATCCTGAACATTTTCGACAAAGGTATAGAATGTATCCTGATGTGTTCAGAAAGTTATGCAGTATTCTTAGAGAAAAGACACTCTTACAAAATACAAGATTCATTTGTGTAGAAGAAATGCTTGCAACATTTTTGCTCATTGTTGGCCACAATAATAGATATTGTCTAGTATGCGACACATTCGGCTGATCACACTTCACAGCCAGTATAAATTTTAATAAAGTTTTGAAGGCCTTAAACGCAATATCACCGGATATGCTGGCCAAGCCTGGATCTTTGCCATCTAAACTAAGGGAAAGCACAAGGTTTTACCCTTACTTTAAGGTAAATGTATGTCCTGCGCTTTTATTTTTCTTTTTATTTGAATAAAATATAAAGCTATGGATTTATTTCAGGATTGTATCAAAGGTATTGATGGCACACATTTTCCAGCAATGATAACAGGACGTGACGTAAGTAGCTATCATAATCGTCACAGAATAATATCACAAAATGTATTAGCAGCTTGTAATTTCGATTTGGAATTCATGTATGTCCTTAGTGGGTGAGATGATTCAAAACTGCTAACTGATGCTTTAACAAAGAGGAGGACTGCACTTAAAGTGCCGCAAGGTTTGCATTTATCTTTTTTTTTTAACTTTATATTAGGCCATACGTTGCATGCTAAAGTATTTGCATTGTATTATTAGGTAAATATTACTTAGTGGATTGTGAATTTCCAAACCGACTCTAATTTTTGGCTCCATTTCGAGGTGTTCGATATCATCTCCAGGAGTTTGGTGGTCAAGGACGTGACCCTGCAAATGAAGTTGAGTTGTTCAATCTCCGTTATGCTTCTTTGAGGAATGTCATTGAGAGGATATTTGGTATATTCAAATCACGATTCACAATTTTCAAATCTGTACCTCCATTCCCGTTTAGGACACTAACTGAGCTTGTATCAGCTTGTGTAGGACTACACAACTTTATTCGAAAGTAGTGTAGATCTAACAAATTTCCCATTGAACAAGATAATGAAGTGGATCATGAACCAGTTAATGAAATTGATTCTGAACCAGTTTTCCAAACGTAAGAACAATAACGAACTGAGGCTAATAAATGGAGAGATGCTATAGCTTTGAATATGTGGATGGATGCAGGACACAATGATGACAATGAGAATGAATGAATATGAGTTATGAATATTGAATATTTTTCTTTTAATTTTTCTATCAAAATTGTTATAAACTATGTCACTTTCTTTCATTTTATTGACTTTAGTAATTGAGTTGAAATTATTGTCGTTAGTTTATTTTTTAATTGAGTTTAGTAATTGAAATGGTAAATTAAAAGAAATAATAAAATAGAAGTAATAATATTATTGATATATTTAACTTCAAACAGTGATTTCGGATTACACAAACCTTCATCAAACCAATAAGAAAATGGCAACACACATTCAACACATGTCATACACAAACCTTCATCAATCACAATGTGCCCATGAGGTGGACAATCCAACGTGTTCTATGACATAAAATAAAAAAATATTAATGCTTAAATATATAAACATATAGCTTGACCGGCAAATCAGATAAAAGGAAGTAATATAAGATAAAAGTAGTACTGCAAATTGTGAAAAACATATGCTCATAATTAAGTAGTACTACAAATTGAGAAAAGTAGTATTGCAAAATAATATCCAACGTGTATTGAATTATATAAGGAAGTAATATAATTTATATAAACATATGCTCATGATTAAGGACTTGAAAAGTAATATTAGAGAAAATGAAGAAAGCAAAGATTGTTGTTAGTAATGCAAATTGTATTAATAGATTATATTGGTTGAGTGTATAGATTGTGTTATTGGGCCACTATAATAGAAATCTCAGATAATAAATCCATGAAAGTTTGAGATAGATGTCTAAATAAATTCATAAAAATCTGAGATAGATGTCTAAATAAATCCATAAAAGTCTGAGATCGATGTCTAAACAAATCAATAAAAGTCCATGTGGATTTATAAATGTCTACAGAAATCCATGAAAATCTGTCACTTAAAAAATGTCTTTAAATGTTCTCGAGAATCCTAATTCAATACACTCCCCTAAGTCTCTCACAAGTCTCACCTACATATATGAGGTCGTAGGTTCAAATTTTCCCTAAATCTCGAATTATTATAGTTAAAAAAAAATGAAAACCTTCTAGGTTAAAAAGAACAAAATCCCATTGGTCCTTTCTATATTAATATTGTTATTATTTTTTTGAAAATATTATTGGTTTTTTTTTAAAATTGCAAATTAAAAAGACAGTAGATGATCGGGCCTTGGAACTGCTAATGACCCTATTGTATGATTGTATCCCAGGCCCATTATTTTATATTTTTACAGGACCAGAATATTATTGATCAGATGCCAACTTGACAACAGAATGAATAATATTTACTATTGCTAGGAGAATCTAAGCCCTACCAATACCATATCACTTGCACATTGTTTCGTATACGGGTTTAGAGTCGCTATTATAATGTTTTTGGAAAGCCCGGGATGTTCTCTACAATTTATCACCAAAACAAAGTTTCCCGTGACCAGGCCTAGAAGAGGTCCAAAAAAGGCCGTTTAGATTGTTCTGCGGCCACTTAAAGTTTCGTGCGCAGCAATTAGGGATTTTCTTTCTTTTTTGATTAGCTTTTTATTTTTACTTTTAATCCCGGATTGTTTCCCGAGTTAGTGGAGATGTTTTAGGAGTTTTAGGGTTTAGCTTTTCTATTTATTTGATTGTACTCGTTTGAGGCTGGCAGAATTTGATGAAATAAAAACTTTTTGAGTAGTTTAAACTCAACCGATCTCTTATTTTCTACAATATTGTGGGATTACAGAAAATTAGAAACCTTTGTGTGTTGAACGCGTGTGAGTTCCGTTCCACGCTGCATCAGATTGGTATCAGAGCTCGGTCAGTTTTCGTCGTTATGGCTCTAAAAAGACGCACGAATTTAACGAACCTTCGTGAACAACCGCTGGATGAAGTCTACGAACGTGATGAGATTGCACGACTACGACAGCAAGTCGAGACGTTAACACAGCAGTTGGCAGCGGTGACGGCTCAACAACGGGATCCAGATCCGCAAGACTCGGAGGAGGAGTCCGACGGTGACGAAAATCCATTCGCCTTTCAGCCAGCACAGAGGAGGCCAGTGAGTGATGAATCGAGGAGCTGGGAGTTAGGCCTCAAGATTGATATACCAAAATTCCATGGGTGTTTGTAGGTGGATGAGTACCTTGATTGGATCAATACGGTGGAAGAGGTTTTAGAGTTCAAATAGGTTCCGGTAGACAGACGAGTGGCATTGGTTGCAACAAGACTCAGAGGTCGGGTAGAAGCTTGGTGGCAACAGTAAAAGAAAACGAGAACTCTACAAGGAAAAGCAAAAATCATATCCTGGGAAAAGATGAAGAAGCACATGCGTTCGACTTTTCTACCATACAACTATACGCGGGCGCTTTACCAACGGTTACAAAATCTGAGGCAGGGAAACCGCTCGGTTGATGATTACGCGGCAGAGTTTTATCAGTTAGTATCGCGGGATGCGATCACAGAGGATAATGAGTTGCGGGTTGCGCGATATATTAGAGGACTGCAGATTCAGTTCCAAGATGTCCTTAATATGTTTGACGTGGTAAGTGTGTTAGATGCCTATCAGCGGGCCGTACAACTGGAGAAACAACTGTCACCTAAAAATTCAGGGGTGTGAATTTTGGGGGTACATGCAACAGCAACGCCAGAGCAGGAGGTGTGAATTTTAGGGGTTCCGGCACAAGTGGTGCGAGCAGCAGTAGCTGACGAATAACCATTCCACAATCTACAATCACACAGCCTATCGTGCCTCCCAACACATCGGCACCAATGTTAGGTTTTTGTTGTTTTAACTACGAAGAACCACGGCACAGGTTTGCAGAGTGTAAGAAAGGTGCGCGGAAGGGATTATTTACAGATGCTGAAGAAATCATCCAGGAACAAGAGGGTAATTTCGAGACAGGAGTAGTTTATGATGAGGAGGAGCGCCTAGAGGGAGACGATGGTCCATTATTGATGATTCGCAAAAGGTGTTTGAGGTACTATCCAGATGAGAGTGTTCATGTTGAATCTGAGACAACTTATGACAATTCAGAGGTGATCGAAGAGCTTCTAGAGGGGGATTCTGGACCGATGTTAATGATCCGACATAGCTGTTTGACACCACGCGAAACAGAGGATGACTGGTTGCGTACCAACGTATTCCAGTCCACTTGTACAATCAGTGGAAAGGTATGCCGATTCATTATTGATTCCAGTAGTTGTGAAAATGTAGTGTCAGATGAGGTGGTCCGTAAACTACAATTAGCAACAGAAGCACATCCGCGACCGTATAAATTGACATGGCTGGATAAGAAAAATAATGTGATGGTAGCTAAACAAAGTTTAGTGTCCTTTTCGATCGGTGCAATATACAAGGATCAGATTTGATGTGACGTGGTTGCTATGGACGCATGTCACCTGATATTGGGAAGGCCATGGTTATATGACCGGCGTGTGACGTACGATGGATTCTTGAATACGTGCACTTTCATGTTCAATGCAGTCAAGATTGTGTTATTACCTAAGAAGGAAATTGCAGGTGGTACTACAATGGGTGAGAACAACAATTTATTAGCAATGGCTAAATTCGAGGCTAAAATCAAAGAATCTGGAGTGGTTTACGTGCTGATCGGAAGAATGGAATCAAAAACCAGTATTATTCCGAACAGTGTGGAGCCGTTACTGTAGGAATTTAGGGACGTGTTTCCAGCCGAACTCCGTGAGAGTCTGCCTCCGCTAAGGGACATTCAGCATCAAATAGATTTGGTTCTAGGTGCCAATTTACCCAACAGACCACATTATCAGATGAGTCCGAAAAAACATGAGGAGTTACTACGCCAGGTGGAAGAATTATTGGCAAAAGGGCACATTTGAGATAGCCTCAGCCTATGCGCAGTGCTTGCCCTCCTGACCCTAAAAAAAGATGGGACATGGAGTATGTGTGTTGACAGCCGAGTCATCAATAAGATTACAGTTCGTTACAGGTTTCCGATCCCACGGTTGGATGACTTGTTGGATCAATTGAGCGGAGCAACAATTTTCACAAAGTTGGACTTGAGAAGTGGGTATCACCAGATCCGTATCCGGTCAGGTGATGAGTGGAAAACAGCCTTCAAGACTAGGGAGGGGCTTTTCGAGTGGTTAGTCATGCCATTCGGGATATCTAACGCACCTAGCACATTCATGCGAGTGATGAATCAGGCCCTGCGACCTTATATCGGTAAGAGTGTGGTAGTATACTTTGATGACATTTTAATCTACATCGCTGATCTTGAGATGCACCTACAACACCTTCGGGAGGTTTTAATGGTGTTACGCAAGGAGAAATTCTTCGCAGCAACAAAAAAATGTGTGTTTTTGGTTGATCGGGTCTTATTCTTGGGTTACATCGTTTCGTCTGAAGGACTATCAGTGGACGATTCGAAGGTTGAAGCAATTAAGTAGTGGCCTCAACCGCGGACTGTGACGGATGTCAGGAGTTTCCATGGTTCAGCGTCGTTTTATCGTCGCTTCATTCCCCACTTAAGTAGTATAATGGCCCCGGTGACTGATAACAAGTTTGTATGGACCCCTGAAGCCGAAATAGCCTTTCAAGAAATCAAGAGACGATTGACCACTGCCCCGGTACTTGTTCTATCAGACTTTTCGAATCTTTTTGAGCTACACTGTGACGCTTCAAAGTTAGAAATTGGAGCGTTTTTGAGTCAAAATGGGAGACATGTGGCCTTTTTCGGTGAGAAGCTATAGAGGGCAAAATTACCATACAACACCTATGACGTAAAATTTTATGCAGTAGTTCAAGCAGTGAGGCATTGGAGACATTATCTGTTTCTACAGGAATTTGTTTTGTATACCGATCATGATGCTCTCAAACATATGGGGAGCCAAGACAAGGTTTCATCTCGGCATGCATCGTGGGCTGCGTACCTACAACAGTTTACGTTCGTTATCAAGCACAAGGCAGGTACGCTAAACCGAGTGGCCGACACCTTCATCCGTCGAAAAAATTTGTTAGTTGACATACGCGTCAAGGTATTGGGCTTCGAATCTTTTCAGAATTTGTATTCCTCTGACCCTTTTTTTGGTGCTATGTTGGAGAGAATTCAGGACAACAAATAAGTTGATTTTGTTCTTCAAGATGGATTCCTTTTTAAAGGCACCCAGTTGTGCATACCCGAGTGTAGTCTCCGAGCCAAGATTATACAAGAACTGCACGGAGAGGAACATGTGGGAAGAGACCGGACTTATTTCCTGGTGGCCGCGTCCTACTTCTGGCCGGCAATGTGTAAAGAGGTTGGTCGGTTTGTTAAACTGTGTCGGCTCTGTCAAGTGTCAAAAGGGAAAGCCACAAATACTGGTTTGTACATGCCACTTCCTGTTCCAACACGACCATGGTCTGACATTAGTATGGATTTTGTTCTAGGATTCTCGCGGACACAGCGGGGATTTGACTCCATTTTCATGATGGTGGATAGGTTTTCTAAAATGTTCAATTTCATCCCGTGCAAGAAAACAACAGATGTTAATATGGCCGAACTGTTCTTTCGAGAAGTTTATCGGTTGCATGGTCTGCCGGAGTCAATTGTGTCTGATAGAGACACTCGTTTCCTGAGCCATTTTTGGCGAAGTCTCTGGAAGATGGTCAAAACTCAGCTGAACTTTAGCAGTGCTTACCATCCTCAGTCAGATGGAAAAACAGAGGTGGTGAACAGGTATTTGGGTAATCTCCTACGTAGTTTGGTGGGTGATCAGTTAAAATCTTGGGATAAAAAGCTTGGCCAGACGGAATTTGCTCATAATCATGCGGTTAACCGCAGCACCAAGTTCAGTCCGTTTGAGATTGTGTATGGGTTTCTTCTGTGTTGTCCGCTTGACTTGGCTACTCTTCTGAGCAACGCCAAGGCTCATTGCAAGGCCGAGGACTTTGTCACCCAGCTGCAAGGCATCCATAACCATACTCGGCAGAACTTGCTAGACTCTACTGCCAAATTCAAGCGGGATGCAGATCGTAAGCGGTGGCTTGTTGATTTTGAGGTGGTTGATTTTGTTTGGGTTGTCCTTACTAAGGATTGTTTCCCGATAGGTGAATACAATAAGTTGTCTGCACGTAAGAATGGTCATGTGGAGATTGTGGAGAAAATTAATTCCAATGCTTATCGCCTCAAGTTGCCTAGCCATATTTGCACTACAGATGTGTATAATGTAAAGCACCCGGTTCCTTTCCATGGGGATACATCGTCCGAGGATGAAGACGTACCGAATTCGTGGTCGAATTCCTCTCAGCCTGGGGAGGATGATGCGGATCGGGTTGCAAACTCGTATTTGGGTTGCTTAGAGCACTCAAAACGGGTATAGACTTTGAGGGGGTCACAACTTTCGCATACGAGCTCAGAATCACTATTATAATATGTTTTTAGAAAGCCCAGAACGTTCTCTACAATTTTTCACCAAAATAAAGTATTTCATGACCAGGCCTAAAAGATGTCCAAAAAAGGCCGTTTAGATTGTTCTGCGGCCACTTAAAGTTTTGTGCGCAAGCAATTAGGGATTTTCTTTCTTTTTGTGATTAGCTTTTATTTTTGCTTTTAATCCGGGATTGTTTCTCAAGTTAGTGGAGATGTTTTAGGAGTTAGGGTTTAGCTTTTCTATTTATTTGATTGTAATCGTTTGAGGTTGGCATAATTTGATGAAATAAAAACTTTTTGAGTAGTTTAAACTCAACCTGTCTCTTATTTTCTGCAATAGTGTGGGATTACAGAAAAATTAGAAACCCTTGTGTGTTGAACGCGTGTGAGTTCCGTTTCAAGCTGCATCAAAATGTTGGCAGAAGAAACTTGTGTGATAGGTTTGACACTACTTCATTGTTAATGTCGACGACCTATACAGTATATGAAAATTATATAAGTTTTGTTTGCAAAACTATTGCATAAGATATCTTATAAATAGTTTTGTAATATATGCCAACTTATATAGTTTTTGAAGAGAAATTAACCCTTTTTAGCCATATAATTAAGAGGTTGTCTATTTTTAGATCGATACCCAATATATACTTCATACACTAATTTCAACAAAAATTCAAGTAAAACTCTGAATTAATTATTGTAATAATAACTCAAAAAATAAATAATACATACTAACCATCCTACTTAGAGCATCTATATAGTGCCGGTCCTGACTATTTCAAGGCCCTTGGACGAAATCTAAAAAATAGCCCTATACCAACAAAATCATCCTCACTTTATCCAAAAATAAAAATAAAAACTAAAAAAATTCATGACTTTTATGCCTCCGGTTGCCCTTTTTTTGTCTTTGGTGGGTGGAGAAGATATAAAGAATATATAGGTGACAGGTGATAGGTGATAGAAAAGTATAAAACTTTAAAAAATTGAGTTTTGTACTAGAATAAAACAAATTGGGTTAGGTTCTAATTTCTTTTAATATTGTTAAAGCTTTATTTTTGGATTTTTTTAACACACATTATATATTTGGGGCCTATAGGCATTAAGGGCTGGGGGCGGGCGGCCTCCCTTGACCCACCCTAGGGTCGTCCCTGCATTTATACCAAACGCAGTCTTAATATATAATATATTATTTCCTTTTCGTTTTTTTAAGAAAATAAGAGATATGAATACATACCGAAATTGAATTAAAAAAGAAAAAGGAAAAAAACAATAAAATCCAGAAGGGCACGAATGATATCTTGGAAAAATATGTGGGCTCGATTTGGATTTGGAAGCTTGTAGGTGCCACTCATAATCAATTGAAAATAGACGCTCACGGTTAGCTAATAGACGGTCCATATATTAATATATTAATTATATCTACGTAGTAGATTATCACTTATATTAGTTATATACTTATATTTACCTAGAAAGTTGAAGCATTATGTTCTTCACATGTTCTAAGTGTATGTTTGGTATAGCTTTTGAAAGGATCAAAAACGTTTTTTTAATGTTAGAAGCTATTTTGAAGTTTTTTTTAGTTGTTTGGCAAAACTCAAAACAACTTTTTAAATATATGAATTGTCTTAATTACCCTTTAAAAAAGCCATTTTATGTCTATTTGAAGAAGCCGAAAATTTGGGCTTTTCCATAAAGCTTTTTTTTGAGCTTTTTTAAAACATATAAATTGTCTCAACTACCCTTTATAAAATTTAAATATTCCATCATAACACTTTCATTATAAATACATTGTCAACACCTTTTTTTTAATTTACTCAACCAAAAGCTATTTCTAAAAATACATTGTCAACATTTTTTTTGTAATTTACACAACCAAAAGCTTTTTTTGTTAGAAGCTCTACTCTTTAGAAGCTCTACTACAAAAAGATCTATTCTAGAAGCTCTACTTGAAAAGTCATACCAAACACATCCTAAGAAGACAATTAGGTGCCATACATTAGTTGAATCTACCAAAAATAGTACTTTATTCAAGTGTTCAAATAAGGTTATTAGGTCCCATATATTAGTTATATCTACCATTATCATGGTATGTTCTTAATGTATTCGAGTATGATTATTTTAGGAGTTGTCTGTGTGATTGATAGATAAGTTGTGCATACGAGTGTAATATGGTCAAAGTTTAGGGAATTTTGTACAATATCTAATAAAATATCATCCAAAGCATAGAAAATTCAACAAATGCGAACTTGAAACCTAAAATGGAAAATATTTAACCCGATCTATTTCATTAAAATTATTAATTTCTTGAAGATTTCAACAGAGGTGGCAATACAGGTAGACATGACGCCGGTTTTGGTCCGGTTCCACGGTTCCGGTCCGGTTCCACCGGTTCCGTCGGTTCGAAACTGGTTTTTTAATTTTTTTTTTAATTTTATTTTATTTTTAAAACCCAAAATCCCATATAACCAATCAATCCTTAACGTTTGAAATACCCAAAATCCCAAAACCCAACCCAAAATTTTCAATCCCTAATCACCTTCATCAATTCAAACACACACACACAACCACAACAAATCCAAAATCACACACACACACACACCACCCCACAAACCAAAATCCATCAGAGGGAAGATTCGAAGCGAGAGAGAGAGAAAGAAAGGAGATCAGAGATATCGGTACCGGTGAAGAGCCGAAGAGATCGGCCGTCGGCGACGGCAAGTCGGCAAGAAGAAGAAGGAAGAAGGAAATAGAGAAAAAAGAAAGAAAGAAAGAGATGAGAGAGCATCGGCATGAAGAAGAAGGGAAGAAAGAATGAGAGAGTGAGAGACCCGGGAGAGTGAGAAAGTGAGAAAAAAAAAAGAAAATGGGAAAGAGGGTAGGCGTGGGTATGTGTAATTGGTAGTGGGTAGGGTAGTGGGTAGTGGGTAGTGGGTAGTGGGTAGTGGGTAGGATAGTGGGTAGTGGGTTTAAAAAAAAAAATATATATATATATATAAATATATTTATTTATTGGAACCGCCGGTTCCAACCGGAATCGGAACCGTCGGTTCCAGTCCAGTTCGAACCTGGCGGTTCTTCAAAATTAAAAACCGGAACCGGTTTTTCCGGTTTCGGTTTCGGTTTTTTTGGACGGTTCCGGTTCGGTTCGCCGGTTCGAACCGAACCGGCGTCATGTCTAAATACAGGACTTCTAACATGTCGTGCAAACAGATCTGGCCGGCACGGCCTGAAGAAAACATTATGTGATTTAATTATTTCACTGCAAGTTCAGTTTTGTTATATTATGTACATTGTAATATATATATATATATATATATATATATATATATATTGTTTAATAAATTTAGTATTGCAGTAACTTTTATAATAATCACTGTTGTGCTGAAGGAATAATCAGCTGTGAAATTAATCTGCTGATGTTTGGTTAATTGTATTTTAAAACTACTGTATAACTTAAAAGCAGTATACATATATTTGGTAATTTTATTGCAAAAGTGTTGAGATTAGTTACAATGACTAAAATATACATGAGTTTAGGGTCATATTTCATTTTTTTTTTCATTAATTATATATATTAAAATAAAATTTATGTAGAATATTTAAATTGGAAAAAAAATTACATAAGAACAATAAAAATATTTTTAAAAGATTTTATAAATCAAATCAATATTTAAATAGAATATTTAATTTTGAGATGAAACAATGTATATAAATGATTTTAACTTGATTTCATAAAGATAATAACAATATTTTAAAAGATGTATTAAATGTTGAAATAAATTATTCCATAATCACTTTTAAAAAGTAATCTCTCACCTACTTCTCAAAATCATTGTCAAACTTTGCAAGATTATCAATTAATCATTTTTAGAAGTTTTACCAAACATCACTTTATGTCAAAATTATAAAAATGCATATTGTAATATACAGTTCTTTTCCTGTCAAAGCGAACTGATAGAATTATATAAAGACATTGAATGTGAGCCACTCATTTATGAAAGAGTTTTGACAAATGCATACATAACAAGTCAAAATATATAAAATGAATGACTCACATTCAATGTACTTATATAATTCTATCAGTGCACACTTATGTGAAAATTATTGTTATAATATATATATATATATATATATACTGTTTAATAAATTTTCTTTTGCAAAATTACAATTGGTGGAAATAGAACTACAGTCCTGGCAAACAAGTTGTGTGACTTAACCGTTTCACTAAAAGTTTAGCTTTGCATATATTAATATATATGGTTTAATATGTTTTTTAAAAAAATATATATTTAATAAATTTTCTTTTGCAAAATGACAATGGGTGGGACTCGAACTAGAGTCTTAGCCAAAAGGCTGTGTGACTTTACCGTTGCACTACAACTTTAGCTTCATCCTGATATGCATATATTAATATATATTGTTTAATATGCTTTTTTTTAAAATAATTTAGCAGGCATTACAGGCCAGGCTGGACCAGCCTACGGTCTTATACAGGCCTCAACCTAGCTTGCTTATGGGCCAGGCCATGCCAGGCCTGACCTGCTTGTGAGGAGGGCCGGCTGGGCTTGGCCTGCCAAGCCAAGCCCGATTTGCCAGCATTAGATTTCATTGGACACATGTAAAATGTCTGATATACTTTTTTTCTTTTCTTTTCTTTTCATTGCTTCAATTGATTGCTTTTTTTTAGCAATAGTATTGTGTCTCACGGATGTCTATTTTCATAATCGTAAAAAGTCGGCTCTCAACGCTAGAAAAGGTATCTCAAACTTATTACGGTTTTATTAGGTAATAATGGAACAATATATAAATGTCAAGGTTTGAACCTTGACAAGTTGAAAAAGATTATAAAGTTTCCGGTCTTACCAAGACAATATGCCTTTGACAAATAGATTACTTAATATTTGACATCACAACAAAAAAAAAACAAAAAAACAAATCGAAAAAGCTTGATCTTTTTAACATGAGTACGTGATGTGAGAATTTATATCAAAACGCATTATTCTAGATTTTGCCCATTATATTGATAAATTGATGATAATTGTTGTTAAAGATCACCTACCCAACAATTGTCGACTTGTGGTAATTTCATTTTATTGATAGAATTTTTGAGATTGGAGTCGAAATGCATTGTCTTATTAGTAATAGTAATCACATGGGAATCTAATCTTTTATAAAACGTCTACCCAGTCGTTTTTTTTAAACGAAAAAGGGAACCCAAGACCAAAGCAACACTTGCCAAAGCAAGAAGAACATCACAAGTTCACAACGGCAAGAACAAACAACAGGAAAAAACCAAACACTACATCAGAAAAGAACATGCATGCAGAAGGCATATGAATTGCTCAGAAAATAGGCCAAAACAACACACTAAAAAACAGAGCAAGGGCCAAAAAAACAAAGTAAGCACCGAGACAAAGTTAAAACTCCCACACCAGCTTGTCTTCTCCAGAATTAAAGCCCAACTTCGCAAGGTTATTAGCAAAGGAGTTGGTCGATCTTGGATTGAAAATGACCGAAATTCCATTCAAAGTCTATAACCAGCACTGGATGTCATAGATGGAATTTACATGCTTGAGACTACCAATACCCGCTTTGTCACTGACCCACGAAACGAGAATCACTGACTACAGTAATTTCCTTGTTGTGAAAGGCCAGGCAAGAGGCACATGAAGCATACGCTTTGCGAATAGCCAATATCTTCATAGTGCTCGAGTATTGAATCCCACATAAGAGGAGAAGAGACCTAAGACTTGACCTCTGCAATCGCGAAGGATACCTTTAATACCCATCAGCTCCGACTTCCTTCTATTAGAGCCATCCACGTTAAATTTCAGGGCACCAAAGGAAGGATGAACCCAAACCTATAAAGTAGGCTTCTGAACTTTATAGGACCCCACACACAAATCCTTTATATTGAGAATCATATAAGTGATTGGAACATTAGAACCTCTGCCTAAATG
Organism: Dipteronia sinensis; assembly: GCA_033220585.1. NCBI lineage: Eukaryota > Viridiplantae > Streptophyta > Magnoliopsida > Sapindales > Sapindaceae > Dipteronia > Dipteronia sinensis. Next base: position 40,986,994 of record CM065643.1, read on the forward strand.
TTTAGACCATTAGGCAATCCTAAACTTCACCGTATCCGCCTCCAATCTGAGATCAATTTCCTTATTTTCGAAAAACAACTTATTCTTGGTTTCCCAGATTGTCCATACCATCGCCGAAAATAAGGAGTACCAAGCTTTTCTGATTTTCACCGAGGGATACATCCCAATCCATCCCTTATACCACTCAATGAGCTTAGAATTATGGCAACTACTAACCTCCCACCAACCTATACACTTTCTCCAGAGGTTCCAAGACCATCGGCAAAGAAGAAACATATGGTATGTTGTTTCCGTCTCAAGTCGTACAAAGGATAGACCAAACTAGATCCTTGACTGAAGCCAAAGCGATTGATAACGCCATGGACTAAGATTCTCCCAATGAGGAGTTGCCAAACAAAGACCTTGACTTTAGGGAGGCAAAAACCTTTCCATATAAAACATAGCGATGAAGTGTCTAAAGGAGAGGCAACTTCAGGACATTTACGGAAGGAGTTCACTGTGAACATACCATTATAGTTGAATTTCCAGGCAATTGTATCATCAATCGTATTGTGAATCTTTAGATTATTAATAGCTGCCATAAAACAATCTCACCGATTAACTTCCCACCCAAACAATGGTCTCCTCAGACTCACCTCCCACTTCCAATTTGTCTCAATCCACTGCCTAAAATCTTAAGCGAAACCACTCTTATTAGTGGAGAGAGCGAAGATCCTTGGAAAGGCTTCCTTTAAAGACGAAAAGTCCCACCTAACATCATTCCAAAAACTGATATTGTCACCTCTACCTAAAACCACTGCTAAACCATCCAAAAGCAGCCTAGCCGAATGATCATCACTACCATGAAAAGATTGAATTGCCTTTACCAAATGAGAGTCATCTCTTCAACTTTGTACTTACCACATATAACTCTTCTCTACATGGCAGACTGCTCGCGACCCAAACCGCCAAACCCATTTGGCCAAAAGTCCTTATTTTTGTCTCTGGTCCAACTGATACCCACACCATTCTTTTTACTCATGCAAATTGTTGCCCATTTTATCATGTGGATACTCTTCTTGACAATACTGTCTCCCTAAAAGAAGTTACGTTGTAGCATTTCGATCTTGAGAGATACGCATATAGGCATCTTAAAGGTCAACATACAGAACGTCAGAATACTCGATAGAACCACCTTGAACAACACAAGACGACCTCTTTTTGATAGAAACCTCACTCTCTAAGGGGCTAGCCGTCATTCTATTTTTTCCACATTCTAAAACGATTTCAAGTTTGATGAAATTAACCTTGAGCCCCAAAGCCATTTCGAAGCACCGTAATAGTAAGGGCTGTTCCTGACGTATTTGAGGTTCAGGGCAAAAAATCTGAAAAGGGCCCCTTTATTCATAATTCAAACAAAATTTGTCTACCATCATTGAAATTGTATGTATTCCTGCAAAACAAAATAACAACAAATATCAAAACATCATTGAAAATGCATTCTTCTAGAATTTTGAGAAGCAAAATTATCAATAATATTTTCAAATTCAATCTTTTCCAACATATCATTTTTCAATACATAAGATTGTCAATACATTTAACCTTTCTTGTGACATAATTGACCGTAAATAAGATTTTAACATTTTTAATTTTGAAAAACTTCTTTCTATAGATATTGGCATTTCTAGAAAACGGATTTTGCTCCCAAGTGTAGGAGTGTCGAAGTAATAATATAACCCGGAAAGTACAGGGTCGATCCTTAGAGAAGGAGTTTTAATATTCACAAACCAACAATAATCTCACAAGTTATCAAGAAATAAAACAACTTAATTGATGAATGATGGATAAATATAATGATGAAATTACTCAAATAAAAATATGTGTGCTAAGGTTAGAGGGTCCACTCTTGGTATTTAGAATAAAGGTTTATTTAACTCTTTTTATAACTCAATTGGAATCCACACACAAAGGAGGTTCCAATCGGAAAATATAACAATCTAAGCTCTTATATATATATATATGAAATTATATTTATTTCCATTTAATTAAACTACAAGGATTACCCACTCTTCGATTCAATGGGTTTCAAGTACTCAATGTGCCAATTACTATTATGAATCAAGAATCCTTTAGTAGAGTTAGTCGGTATAATTAAAACTCTACACTATCTAGAAGAATTCAAGCATCCATGATATAATTGTCTACAATAAGTCAAGATTCTCAATTTCTCATATACAAGAGAGAAATCAAGATTAGAGTCAAGTTAATAAAGAAGAAAAAAAAATGTAAATCATATAATTGAATAACAAATGAATATAGACATCAAACACAATTTAAGAGTTTTGATAAACTTTTATTTTCATACCAAGAGCTTCACCTTTCCACCTTAGCATAATGAAACTAGTTACTTATGGAAATAGAAATAAGAATGGAAATAAAAAAGGGAAAACATTAAAAGAGAACTATTTTTGCAAGAAGAAAGCTTATAATGAGAGTGGGAGAATTTATTCAAATATATGCAAGGTAAACTTTAAATGAAGAACAAGATGCTTTCAACCATCTACAAGGCCTTTAAATAGAACTTTAGAAGGGAAATAGTTCACAAAAGTGGGGGAGGCAAGGCTAATCATGAAAGCGGTGACCTAACAATTGCTTTTGCTTTTGACAACAATGCACCGACTTGTCACCTCAATTGCACATGGATTTGTTCTGATTTTGATTTTGATATGTAAAGAGGAATTGCGAGTATGTGTCTCATCTTTCCAGAAAGATACGGTTCAGAAAAATCCAAATTTTGTAGCTCAATTTATGCTCAAAACACTTAAGCATATTCAGTGGTGCTGAAACTGTGGATATGTCCTTTTCTATCCTCTGTTTGACCCTCCAAAAATCCAAATCTTGAATTCAACGTGAAATGCATTTTTGTAGAAAATTGAATCATATTTTCACAGGAAAAAGAATGGAATTAATTTTATATTTGAGTGAAAAGATATACCCATTTCAAGTAACCTGCATCAAAACAACAACATCAAAAATCAACGACAAAAGTGTAAATGTGTTTAAGTTAGGAGAGTAAATGGCAACACTAGTGTAAAATAATGATTTAAACTCTTATTAAACATGCACTTTAGGTGTTTATTATAGATGTTATAGTTACAGGTATAATCAACAATATTCTATAAGCAATTGAAGCATTTAGATGACAATCAAAAGTTTTAATAAACTCAAGTATTTCAATCGTTGTCTTTGTTTCTATTGGTAAAACCACTTGTAATACTTTTAATTCAGAAAATAAATCATTTGAATTAACATCAGAAAAACTATCGTATTCTAGAGCAATTTCAAGATTGACACAACATTTATTTAATTTATCAACATTTAATGAAGTTAACTTCTTCAAATCAAACAAGAACCCAAAAATATTTTCATATGTTTTCAATTGTTCAAATCTACTCTTCAAAAAAGCAATAGCAATATCCACAACAACAATAAAATAATTAACCCTAAAAGATTCTTCAGGTGATTGTGTTATATCCTCATGTGCACTCTCATCAAATTGTTTCTTTCTTAAAAATTGACCTTTTTTTTAACAAATATAGGCTCAATTTCTATATTAAATGCAATACTTTTAGAAAAAACCATGGCTTCCATAAATCCATTTTCTCTATATTTTTCAAAATAAGATATCAATCTCTTCAATTGTTCTATGGCAACATCAATACACATATCTTTAGATTGCAATACTTTGCTAATCATGTTAACATTAAACAAAATATCATGCCAAATAATCATGCCTAATGAAAACTCAAAATTTTCAAGTTCATTTACCAAACTTCCAGCTTCACTCTTTGTTTTGGCATCATCACTACTTTCTTGTAATTCCATCAAAGTTTCTCTTATTTGAGGATCTTGATATCTTATGGTTTTAACACTATCAATATGACTTTCCCAACGTGTTGTGGACAATGTCTTAAATGTTAATCTATCTACGTAATCTTGAAATTTTTTCCATCTTTTTTGTAAAATCAGAAAACACTGAATATATACGTTGAACAACTCCAAAAAAAGATACCGCTTTTACACAAGAGTGTGCCATATCACAAATAGTTAGATTAAGACTATGACAAGTACATGGCATGTAAAACGCTCTTGGATTTATTTCAAGTAATATTTTTTGTACACCTTAAGGTTTCCCTTTCATGTTAGATCCATTATCATAACCTCATCCTCTCACATCATTAATACTAAGATCAAGAGATTTAGTATAACTTGTAATACATTAAAAAGCCCCAATCCAGATGTATCATCTACTTCTAAAAATTTTAAAAAATAATCTTCTACTTTTATTGGACAATTTGGCATGTCTACACATCGTATTATCAAAGTCATTTGTTATTGGTGACTTACATCTGGAGTACAATCAAGTATCACTGAAAAGTATTTCACCTCTTTGATTTTTTTTTTATTGATTGCACTTTTGATATTGGAGGCTAATCTAACAATCAACTCATTTTGAATTTTATAACCGAGATAGTGATAACGAATCTCATTATGATGAAAGCGTTTAATATGCTCTTGCATTACTACATCAAACTCAGTAATCATTCAATTAAACCCAAAAAATTACCATTATTATCTTGATAAAAAATTTCATTACTTCCACGAAAAGCCAAATTATGCTTAGCACGATATTTCACAACAACAATTATTCTTATAAGAACTTGTTTCCAGCGATTTTTCACTTTTTGAATTTGCTCTTGTATATTCTTATCAATTGTTTCATTCTTTTTCAATCTGATTAGTAAATCGTTCCAAGTGTTCATACTAGTGATGTGATCAATATTATTCTCATGTTGTTTAAGTCTCTCACTAAGATGTCTCCAATCATTAAATCATTCACTCGCTAAAAGACTTTTCATGTGCACAGACTTAAACAACTTACAACAAAAACAATATACTTTGTTCACATCGTTTGAGTACACGAGCCATTTCCTATCATGAGTATCTCAATTTGGTAATTTCTGAGTATAATTTGCATATGAAAAATGTTTAGAGTTATCATTCAAAGGAAATTAGAGATTTGTTTCTCTTATAAGACCTTTTTCCACTAATAGATTCTTTGTTTTGTTATCAATGTTATCCCAATTTTTTGGATCATAAATATCCAAAGGAGTTGGTTGTACTATTCCATTGGGTTGAATTTCACTAATTTCAGCTTTGTTTAATTCTTCTAGATGACTTGGTTCAGTTTGTAGTGAACAACCTGAACCTATATTTTTAACAAAGAATTTATCTAAAGCTCCTTTTTTTGAAATTCAATCAATTCTTATATTCTTTGTCGTTGTTTCCGTTTTTTACTACTAAATTTGTGCTTTTTAGGAAATATGTTTAACAAAAATGAATAAAACCTTAAAAACCAACGTACCGTAACAAACAAAGTTGTTTAAACACAAAAATGAAACAATAGAACCTATTGAATGCAGAATGCCAATTCGAAGTCCTCAAAGAGTCAAAGTGCAAAATCCAAATCCAATCTTTTCTATTATTTATTATTTAGTAATCCAATTTGCTTTTCTTGCAAAGTGCAAAATAAAATCCTGATTAAAACATACTTCCAATTAAAAAAAATGAACAATTGTTAATCGACAACTAAAAAAATGAACACTACCAACTGAAATACTTCAATCGAAAAGTAAAACAAGAAAGCAAATCCTTTTAACATAAACTAAATTTGATCCACAAAGAAACGAAAACACAGAGACCTAGTTCAATAGAAAATTAGCTCAGTATAGCATCCCTTGCATCGTTGCTCACATTGCCATAAGATCGTCATTGTCATAATTGCGTATCAGAAAAATCGATCCTCTGAACAAGCGAATAGCCCAGCAGCAAAATGAGTCTTGAACAAATTAGCGATTGCTCAACAATATTTTGGCTGCCAAACAAAATACTTCACGATCTCAGACCTTTTTTTTTAATGAAACACTATATCTCAAAGACTCAGACTCAGATATAAGTAGCGGACAAAAATCTTTCCAAAGATGACTTCTGAATATTTTTAAATATATTCTATACATATAATTAAAAAAAATGAATTGGGCCCTTCAAAGTCACAATTTTTTTTCTCTGGAATATAACAACTCACAACAGGCCCAAACTTATGTACCCAAAACCCAATATTACATATTGACTTTAATAATAAAAAATTGGGATATGGGGCCGTTGCACTCGATGCACCATGTTAGGTTTTAGATTTGTGTTGACTTGATTCCATAACAAAACACTCTTTGTTTGTATTGCTTAGTTGCTTAGGTGGTTCGTGATTGGATCAAACTTCAAAGAAGAAAGCAACTTCGCATGCAAAGTTCATCTTCAAGAGGAAAGATGCTTAATTGGATGCTAAGGTATCAAGATTCTTCTTCCTCTTGCAATGCGTAAGTGCACACACACACACATTGCATCCATATGTGTCCCTAGGATCGTTGTGCCAAATTAGTATAACATATTCACACACTCATTTAATTATGCACATTCATTAGATTTAATTTGACAACTTATGTAAAATTGCATGTTCTATGACTATTTCTATGAAACGGCATACTTGTGTGTTCTTGTATTTATTTGTTTGTGTTTTTGTGATATTGGACTTGAATTTGTTCTTATATTATTTTATATTGAGTTCCAGTCATTTCGGTTACTCATTCATAAGTTTTCAAGTTCCAAATTGGAAGTTACTAAACTTTCCTTTCTTTATCATGTATGGTTTTCGTCTTTTTTATCGAGTCGATTTCCATATATTTTATGAAATTTTTGTTGATTTCCATGTCTCTGAGGGAGTTACGGTTCGTAATCCAAAAACGGATTCAAATTCAGAGTTCTGAGGCTGGAGAACAGTCGAAGAACGCACGTGGTGCACGAGGGAAGAGAAATGGCAAAGTGCCATTTGCACCTCATCCATTTGGAGTCCTGTGGGCCACACGAAAAGGGCTGCCCTCTGCCCCCGTGGAGGCCACGCACCTCCATGGGAGGATGAGGTGGCAGCCCTTCATTGGTTGGGCGAATCTCTCTCTTCTTCATATCATTTTCCCTCCATATATTCAAATTTCGTGCAGAAATTTTCATAACTTGTCCAATTTTGTTTTTGTGATATCTTTCTCAAATCAACTCCGATTTTAGATTTTCAAAAGCCAAAATTGTTAGTCTTGAAGAGAGGAACAAGTCTCAAGCATTTTCAGAGTGAAATGATGTCCAGATATTTTGTATTGATCTGATCTTCATTCTTCTGTTCATCATTTGTAAGTGAATCATCTTCCTTCCATTTTTCTTTTATGATCTACTTGATGAATCTTCTTATTTGATTAAAGAAAAATGTTTAGAATGATTTTGATTCAACTTTTGGACTTATTTGATTGATTTTCGAAATTAGGTCTTGTGATTTTTAATTGAACATCTTTTAGCTAATTTTGAAAAACATGAACTTGGATCTAGAATCTCTTTGTGATTTGATCTTGATTATTGATTTCTAGGTTTTAGTCACATGTTCTAGAACTAGAATGTTTTGGTTGCGATTTCTATCATTCATATCTAGTTCTTATTTGATTGAATATGTTAATGATTTCAAGTGTTAACTTGTTCACTTGATTTCAAGTGTTAACTTGTTCACTTGATTTCAAAGGTAGTTTTGTGATTTCAGTTGAAAACTTGTTGTTCTAGCTTTGATTGGCATGTTTAGGTTTCTAGATATTTTTGTAAATGATTTTAAATGCCTAATCTAGATCTCTAATCACATGTTCATAAGAATTAGTTACAACTGCTTGTGAGCTTGATTTGTGCAAATTTAATTCTTCATAGAGTGTGTTTGATCAAATTGCTATATTTGCTTATGTTTGCATAATTTGTATTCACTTAGATCATATACCTTGTGAAGAGGTTGAAAGTCTCATTTCTAAGAGTGATTCTTTAATTTGAGCATTGGAAGTCTTGGCTAGAGTCGGGAGGACTTGGATAGCTAATTATTGGAAGTCTTGGCTAGGATCAGGGTGATACGGATAGCTAAGCGTGGAAATCTTGTCTAGAGTTAGGAGGACTTGGATAGACAAGCATGAAATCTTCCTAGAGACGTGAGGTCTTGGATAGGAAGTCAGCATAGTAAGTTCACTAGGCCCGAGGGTAAAATAGGTGTAGATAGTTTGAAGAGTGAATCTTGTGTTGATTGCCACTTAAGTGTGTATCTCCTATTTGTCATAGTGATTTACTTTTTGCTAGTGGTTGTGGTATCAACCCGTGGATGTTTCCTCCTTTTGAGGTTTTACCACGTAAAAATCTCAGTGTTGATTTTTGCATTTTTAATTTCTTTACTTACATTAACTTGTATTGTTTTAACACTTGCTTAGTTGAATTTACTTTGACTTGTTAAAGCAATTTACTTGTTAAAGACTCTAAGTGTGCTTACCTTGGTTGTGTGAAAAAGAAGTGCAAGAATTTGAGCATATACCTATTCACACACCCCCCCCCCCCCCCCCCTCTAGGTATATTTTATACTATAAGTGGTTAAGGGAATTTCACACCACGCCAAGGTCGACTTGGTAATAGTCTCCTTAAGTTGATAAGATACTTCAACTTAGGTTCAATGAACAAAATCGTATCATCGCAAATTGGAGATGAGAAATTTGCACGCCGTTTTGACCGAACTTTACCCTTTTATCATTTCCTTGTCCATTGCTTTCTTCAACATCCACAATGTTGAATAAGAAAGAAGATATAGGATCCCCTTAGTGAAGACCTCTCTCTACTCCAAACTCCTTGGTTAGACTACCGTTAACAAGAATCAAGAGCTTCAGGAAGGCAATGCAACTCCTAATCCACCCCTTCCATCTACTTTTGAAACCCATATTCTCCATACAATAATCCAAAAAGTAGTGAACAATGCTATCTTAAGCTTTTTCAAAGTCCAACCTCACAATGACACCACCAATTTCTTCATGCTTCCACTTTTGAATTATTTCATTGGCAATCACAAAGCTATGGATGATTTGGCGGTTTTCGACAAAGGCCATTTGGGTCTCTCCAATAACTAAACTCATCACTCTGTTGATGGGTGATTGGACAAAACATTTGCTAACACCTTGTACATGGATCCGACTATGCCAATCGGTCAATAGCCTTTTATAGATTTCAGTGAGACTTTCTTGGGAATAAAAGCAAGATATGTGTTGTTTAATTACTTCACTATGCTCTTTTCCTTGTGAACTCTTCGATAAACCGGATGAAGTCATCCTTGATAGCCTCACAATTTGCTTTCACAAAATTTAGATTTAAACCATCCAGGCCAGGAGCCTTGTTGCCGTCACAACTACTAACCGCCTCTCAAACCTCTTCGCTGCCGAAATCTTCCTCCAAAGCTTCCATCTGCTCGGCTGAAAATCTATACAGACCAAGGTCCTTTAAAACCGGTCTCCTAAAATGCTCTTTGATACTCGCTTTTTGTGTCGTTACTAAATTGTGAATTATCAAAAGATATCTATACTAAAAGTTCCTCAGCAATGTGCTCTAAACTAGTAAAAGACTAGTAAAGCGGTAAGCGAGGGTATCATTCCGCAAGGAGGTGGTATCCGTTAATCGGATCTAGTTCTAGCGATTATTGAAAGCATGTATATAAAATGTGGATGTTGTGAGAATGTTGTGTGTGAGGTGTAAGCATAATGCGGTGTGGTACGTGCAAAGGAAATGTAAATAAAGTAAATAAAATAATGGGAATATGGAGAGGTGAGAATGGTGATTAAAGTGACAAATAAAAGGGTGGATAGGAGAGATGAATGTTAATGATCATACAAGGGTCCTAAGCTCACCATACATAAGTGCACATACATTATTGTTAGGCAATGAATGACATCTAATTGGTTAGGGGCTCGTTCTCATGATTAAGGGTTTCCGAAACCAAATCATCTATTATTACGAATCACTCATTGATTACGAATCATTCGTTGATTAAGGAATACCGAAATCAATTCATCGCTCCCTAAAGGTCATGGATAGAGCGACGGTGTCTTAAGATCAAAGACACATTAAGCACCAGAACACAGAACCAACCTAAGCATTAAGCACTTCCAAATCATGTTAAGGGTTTGTTCTCTCTATTGAGAGATTCGAGATACAAATCACTCCCCAAAGGTCATGGTTAGAGCAATTTTGCCTCTTGTCTCAACCAAGGGATTCAAGACACTTCTCACTTCCCAAAGGTCATGGCTAGATCAAGTGTGCCTCTAATCCCTACCATTATGGGGATGAACATAAAGCCAAAACATATTCTAGCACGATTATGCATAAACAAGTTTCATCTATTCTTAGAAGCTAAGTGATTACGGTTATAACCAGATTGGTCATCCATGGAGGTACAACCGAAATCCACATTCACTCAAATTCATCCATACAATGGATTTTGATATTCCAAAGACATACACACATAAATGGGATATTTAATTACAACAACTCCTACAATTGAGTTAATCTACTCCTAATCTCATCCATAAGCACATATCAATTTCCAATCTCCACACACATGCATTTCAAGACAAGAGATTACTCAATAATATTAAGAACAAATCAAAACCCAAATGAATATACAACAACTAACATATATTGAGCACAAATATAAGTTTACAATATTTCACAAGTGGGGATTACACATAAAAGACAACAAGATATACAAAGAGAGTGAGTAAATGAGATACAACCCTTGAAGAAATGCCTCAAAGAGCTACATCATTTGCTTGCCCGAAATTGGTCCAAGACCTCTCCTTTCTCCATGCAATCTACTCTTAAATGTGGTGTAGGATGTGTAGAAATGGTAGTGGTGAGCTTCCCATAGAGGTTTTCTCTCTCTCTCTTTTGAATTGAAGAATATGAAGTTGGGAGAGAATGGGAAGAGATGGTCTGATGTGTTTTCTGAAGAAAAGAGAAGAAAAGAGTGTTTATATAGCTAGGGTAAATTTGGGGATGAAATTTGGGCATGAAATGACCATTTTGGCCTTTCCAGGCTTCGAGGCGAGTTCTGGGGGGGGGTTAAATGGTCGCCTCGCAAGTTCGCCTCACCTTCTGTGACGTTTGGGCAGAGGTTGAGGCGTGTGGTGAGGCGAGTGAGGGTTGGTCGCCTCTCTAGGTCGCCTCACACACTAGTATGGAATTTTCTGTTTAGCGCATCAGTTACTCAAACAGCCATAACCTCCTCTAGAAAACCCGGAATCGCAATCCGAGAAATGTTCTGGAAACTAGACTTCCGGGGCTTTTGGAATATATAAGGATCTCTATGTGGTTCGATCTGAGGAGGGAGTTATGACCTCTACAAGTTGAACGTTCAGCACAAGCCCATATAATTTCAGCCCAATAAGTTTTGCTCATTTTAGCTTCCAAAATTAACTTTAAGCTCAAAACCTTATTGTCGGGAATATGTACCTATACAAGGCTCGACAAACACTTATATACAAAAATACGCCCGAAAACGAGAACAAAAACTAAGAAATAGGGAGCTAAAACAGGTACATTTATCGTCCGATCACTCTTTCTTGAATTGGTTCTTGAAGTATTTGAAAATCTCCTATTTCACTTAAGTGGGATCTAACAGCTTCGATCCATTAAATCCAGCCCACCTATACCATTCTTTCTCCTCTTTGCATTGACAACACAATGATAGAACCTTGAATTTCTATCACCTTCAAGCAGCCATTTTAGCCTAGATTTTTGTCTCCATTGTTGTTCCGTCGCTCGAAGCACTTTCCACATTTGAGAAACCAGTCCCATCTGCTTATCTCTTATCACCGACGACTAGCCAACGACTGTCGCCTTACGTTCCAACTCGGCTAGGCAATATTCTAAGCTCTTGAGAATTTCTGAATCCTTCCTTTTAACCCCGCCCACTTCTTTAAAATCAACTTAGTGACTTTAATTTTCGAAGAAAAAATAAAACCTTCCGTACCCACTTTAACACAATCCTTTAAGCCCTTCATCGCTTCATGAATCATGTGTTTATCCTACAGCCAGTTGTTGAAGGAGTGAAATGGATATGAACCCCAATCCTCTTGCGGTTCACCAATGATAATAGCGTTGTGATCCGATAAGCTTCTCAGTAACCCTCTTTGAACAATCTTAGGAAACCAAGATAGCAATGTGGGAGAGACCAAAAATCGGTCTAGCCTAGCCCAAGAAGCTCTATCCCTAAAATTGGACCAAGTAAATGACATTCCTTAGATAGGGATATCAACAACCATGCTTTCAAAGTGAACTCCTTGAAATATTTCATAGAACTTTTATTAAACTCCCATCCTCTTCTTTCAGACGGCTCCATGATGGTGTTTAAGTCACATCCAATGCACCATGGCGTAGCAAGAACCACCTGGCAGCTAAATAAAAAATCCCAAAGCTATCGTCTCTCTCTCTCTCTCTCTCCTTCTCTCTCTCTCTCTCCATCGGCGTATAGACATTGCAAAAAACCACCTTCTTTTAAGCCAAATCAGCTTGGCTATAGGAATGATACAACGATCTGTTGAAATGCAATCATCGGCCTTAATAAGTCATCATTCCATAAGGTGATCAAAACCCCAGACGAACCATCCGCGTTTACCTCGACACCGTTTGATAGAGAAGAGCCACCAAGAGATTTCATAATCTTATTGTCTTACTTTCTTAATTTAGTTTCTTGCAAGAAACAAATGGTTGGATTATAGGCCGAAACTACCTTTCTTACCAACCTCATCTTCTCTACTCTCCCCAAACCGCTCACGTTCCAAAAGAAAGCTAACATTAAAAAACTATTGAGACCCTAACCACACCGTAACATTTTACTAATTCTTACCTTCCTTATATATGTTGATGTCTACCATTTGTCTCCTACTGATTTCATCGACCACTTCTATCTCATTACCATTAAAGTCAAATCCCAAATTAATCCCTGTATAAATGACCTTAGCAACTTCCTCATCAAATTTCCATTGATCTCCACCGTGAACATCATTCCCTTTGGCCTTGAAATCGACACCCTTGGTCACCCCCAATTATATCACCTTCACAATTTCCTCCTCTAAGATCCATATCAGGTTGTTTTAAATTCTCATCCACGCCTCTTCTCTTTTCTATGCCAACATCATCCTCTGACTCTTTACACTTAAAGTACCTAATCTTCATGCTATGCTTCGTATAAGAGTAACATCTTTTCCTCTTTTTGCTTCTATATCTGAAATAAGGGATTTCATTGACTTATAAACCTCTCCCTCATCTAATTCTTCTATGGTACTTATAACCTTTTCCATTAGCTTTGCCACTCCTCTTTTGCAGTCACCACTTTTCAACGAGATATCTTTCCCAATGGAGGGGTCACCCTCAGCTTGATTTGTTTAGAAATAAACACTTATCTCGAGGCATAAAAGGTTTCTCTCTTCTTTTATTAAGCTTCTAACCTCACATTCTTTGCCACCAACTTCACCTTGGCTTTGAGGCTAGATCCTTTGATCCATATAATGAACTCTTCTATTCTCTCTCGATCTCATTTTAATTCTAATACTAGCAATTTGGCCTTCAACAAAACATAAATTAGTAGATGGGTTTGGGATTGCCTCATTTGATTGATTGAACTTGAAACACCTATCTTGGTTTTCCACCTGGTAGCCAAACTGAAAGGTTTGGATAATCCGCTAATATCATGGAAAATAATTCTTAATTGGACTATAGAGCCATCCTAATGATCCATGACTAAGACCAGCCCAACACTGTTCTACTTATTAGAACATTCCCCCTTGAAGTTTGGATATTCAAAAGAGATCCCTTTTTGAAAGTATATCCTGAAGAGGATGAGCTCATTTCTTCTTTACTCTCCACTTCTCCAAACTGATCCCCACATTTATCAAGGACTAGCTTGGTATAACCACAAAAGCTCATACTAGGTATGGCTTTGGAAGACTTGACACAGACAGCCTTACATTTGTCTAAGGATCGAGTATCAACATTACCCTCCACTTCTTACGCCTTTTTTAGCTCAAAGGGCTTAGAGTTGACTAAAGATCTTTTCTCAGCCCTCCTTATCTTTCCTTTCTTGTGCTTAGTTTGAAAAACCAAACTCATTTGCAAACCTTTCCATCATACTGAAGCCACATGTTGTCCATTTCTTCTTGATAATCGGGTTGGGAGGGAACATCAACTTCTAAACTTTCCATATATGGAGAATTTTTCAAACCTGCAAGATACTCCTCTCTCACCAACCCTAAATAGCTCGCCGTCCAAGAGCAATCCACTGGAGATGATTCTGGATAGATTAACCATGAAAAAACCTCCACCAACCTCCACCTTGATGTGCTTAAGACAAACCTAGCTGTGGGGGATTAGGACTAAGATCTGTCCCCTATCTAGTCTTTTATTCTACAAAGTATCTTCCTCAATGACCAAAGTTTCTCATGTGAGCTATCCCAACTTGATAAAGAAATCCGTATTCCAAAAAGGCAGAGGGACTCCAACTCATTTGATCCAAACCAGTCATGTTGTCGGAGAAAACAAACTGGACCATTTCACCATAGCTGGGAATCTATCATCCCAAAAAAAATATATTCTTGACAAATCCATCCCTCTCAAATTTACTCTCAAAAGTCCACAAGATGAGTTTGTCTCCTAAATATACCAAAAAGAAAGTTAAGCCTATCGAACTCAGGCGACGGTTAACACTTGGGACATTAGAGAACTCTTTCGGAAGTTTCCACAGCACATCTAGAAAGCCAGACATCCTTATTGTTCTAGCTGTTCCATGACATGGTTAGCATCTTCTCGCCCTTTTTCGTCTCTCTTTTGTTAACTATGTTCTTCTTTCTTCCCACCACTTCAACGAAAGACCTGCTTTTTTGTCTTCCTAAAACATGGGTGGTTCCTCTAGACTCTCTTTCTTTCACTTATTCATCTCTTATGTGCCATGTCTTGCTCTATGATTATCAGAGACATACTTTCTGCCATTCCAGTCTGATGATGCCACTTTGGAACTAATGGGTCATCCATTAACATACATGCCATTCACCATTCTTGCCACCTTAGCAGCTTCTTCAAGAGTCTCAAATCTGATAAAAGCAAAGCAACTTCTGTAAGAGCTCTTTTTCGGAGAGAGGTAAACACCCCTCGCCTTTCCGAAAGGCTTGAAGATCCCACATAATCCTATCGAATCCAAGATCGGGTTTAAGTTATCCACAAAAATTGAGACAAATTCATCCCTGAAATCTTTTCTTCTCACATTGTTATGATTCTCGGAGTTACCATCTTTTCGAGCTTGAAGGTCGGCCCGACCTTCACTAAGAATCTCATAACCAGGTTCCTCTAACTCTCTCTTTTCATTCTACTCAGTCGTAGCTGAGGCTAGCAATTATAAGATGTATTCACTATATATATATATATATATATATATATATATTTCTAATACTTATTGTGTAAGATTATCGACTAGCCAACAACTTTCGACTCATCAATTTTCTTTTAGGCTTTTATTAATGGGTGTTTCAAGATTGGAGTTTAAAACATTATGTTATTAGTAATAATCATATGATAATCTTATCCTTGTAAAGCTTACATTATTAAATGTATGGAGCAGTTGAGGCTGGGACTTATATAATTAATTTATTCACTATTTACCAATAATTATTGCATAAGATTATCAGTTAGCCAACAATTTTCGCCTCAATAATTTCCTTTTTTAGAAACGATTTCAATTTAATATTTTTAGGGAGGAAGGCCTACATGACTTGAATCCATAACCTAATTGATATAGATGTGAGCAGTTTAATTACAGTTATACCAACCTCAACAATTTCATTTCATTAATAGATTTTTCCGAGATTGAGTCTGAAATGCATTGTCTTACTAGTAAAAACCGTATGATAATTTTATCTTCATAATAGATCCTTGTTGGAGTTGGTAAAGACTTCAAAGTCAACAATGGCCAAAGAAGTAAAAAACCAATATGCCTTGCACAGCGGTAAGGACATTGGTCCATCATTAGAGAATAACGTTATGCATTGTGTTGTGCAATTACACGGCGGTGGGACTGCGGTTCATCTGCAGTGATTTTCGCTATGCGTACTGCTGTGCAATTTCGTCAGTGGCATCGACAGCGGTTCAATTCCGGAGATTTTCGTTGTGAGAAACGCTTTGCTACAGATAGCGGTATCCACAGTGGTTTGGCGGATTCGAGCGCGAACAAGAAATCTTGTGCAGAAAGAAAAGAGGAAAAGAGGAAATAAGAAATTGACTCCAATTAGGATTTGGCCAACCCTCGTATTCCCATATAAATACCACAATTATATATGGCCTAATGATTAAAAAAATAACCGTGTGTGAGAAAAATTGCTAAATAAAGAGCAATTGTAGAGAGACTGAAAGAGAGACAGGTAGATTGTAATAATCTCTGATAGTAGTGGATTGAGTAAGGTGTGCTTCGTGGATATAGGCAAATTGAGGAACCACGTAAAATCTTTGGTGCCGTCTTTTCTTCTTATTGCTTACATATTATCTACGTGCGTGTTTGTGTGTGCAAGTTTTCTTACAACAATCCTAGCATCGTAAAATGTACAGAATATTTGAGGCTAGCATGCGCAATTTAAAGATGTATTGTTGTTCCCTATTGACCAATTGATTTTTGACTATTCACGGAAGGGTATGGTTAACATATTTCTTCTTCTTTTTTCATTATTTTTTGAAACTTTATTTTTCTATTAAATATCAATTACAAGTTTTCAAAAAACATATTAACACACTATCCCAAACTTATGTAATGCATGTTATAAATATTCATACATTTGCTCTATATAAAAAGCCAAATCGCTAAACTGCATGTCTCTTTTTTTGTTAAGCATAGTGAGTCACCGAACCATTAGTAATGGTGGTAAAATGGACTGGGCCTGGCCGGCCCGGTCAACGATGAGGCCAGGCTTTGCATGGCCCGACCAAGAAACAAGCCAGGCCAAGGCCTGGTACCAAGTAGACCCAGGCCGATCGTTGGCCAACGGCCACTTAAATATTTTTTTCTGGACAGCCAACGGGTGTTTTTGACTTTTCAATTTTTTTAATTTTTTTGTAGTTGTTGACAACCCAACGGCTGTTTTGTTTTTTTTTTTAATTTAAAAATTCTTTATAATTACATTTTTAACCTTAATTTTCAAAATCTATAAATACCACCAAAACAATTTTTATTCACACCTCGCTCTCCTTACTCTCTCAATTTCTCATTTTCTCTCATTCTCTAATCTCTCTCTCTCTCTCTCTCTCTCTCTCTCTCTCTCTCTCTCTCTCTAGTCCCTCTACTCTAACTCTCTCTACTCTTTAACTCTCTACACACTCTAATACTCTGATTCTCTAGTTTCTACTCTCCACAAATACAGCAAATTACCATTTTCTATAAATTACAAACTACAAACAAAGGTAATTTGTTATTTATTTTTAATTTTATATTTTTAATTTTATGCTTAGTATATTAATTTATGCTTAGTGGTTATTAATTTTAATATTAATATTTATGCTTAGGTTTTATTTATAATCTTTATATATTTTTATGATTTTATCCTTATGTTTATATTTAATAATTATGATTTTATATTTAGTATATTAAATATTTATGGGATAGTTTTAGCTTTTCAATTTTAATATTTATGATTATTATATTTCATATTTAAGATTTTATGTTTAGTATATTAAATATTTTTGGGATAGTTTTTACTTAATGTTATAATTTATGCTTATTATATTAATTTATGCTTAGTAGTTATTAATTTTAATATTAATATTTTATGCTTATGTTTTATTTATAATATTTATGCTTAAATTTTTTATGATTTTATCCTTATATTTATATTTAATATTTATGATTTATATTTAGTATATTAAATATTTATGGGATAGTTTTAGCTTTTTAATTTTAATATTTATGATTAGTATATTTAATATTTATGATTTTATGTTTAGTATATTAAATATTTATGGGATAGTGTTTACTTAATGTTATAATTTATGCTTATTATATTAATTTATGCTTAGTAGTTATTAATTTTAATATTAATATTTTATGCTTATGTTTTATTTATAATATTTATGCTTAAATTTTTTATGATTTTATCCTTATGTTTATATTTATGATTTATGATTTTATATTTAGTATATTAAATATTTATGGGATAGTTTTTAATTTTTAATTTTAATATTTACACTTAGTATATTTAATATTTATGATTTTATGTTTAGTATATTAAATATTTATGGTATAGTTTTTACTTAATGTTAATATTTATGATTTGTATATTTAATATTTATGATTAGTATATTAAATATTTATGAGATAGTTTTTACTTAATATTAATATTTATGATTAGTATATTACTATATTCTAATATTTATGATTTTATTTTAGTATATTTAGTATTAATTGCTTAGTTTTTAGTTTAATATTTTATATATTTATTATGCATTGTAGGAAATGGATCCACGTAGAATTCCTGTTTATTTCAGAGACGAATTAAACTTGGAAAATGATGACTTTCAAATTTTGTCACTGGAAGAGGAAATGATGACTTGGAAATGGATACTGAACGACAAACCGGTCATTCCGCCTCGACACCAGGGTTAACTACATCAAAACCCAGAACCAAAAAGTTTAAATCTATGGCATGGGATTTTTTTGTCCTAGAAGACGTAACCGAACCGAACGGTCAAGTAATACATAAGGTTTGTTGTAAATTTTGTAATAAATATTTGTCTAATACTAAGAAACAAACATGACATTTGAGAAGGCATAGAGAGTCATGCATGCTAAAACACGGTCAGGTAGATACTACTAAACAGTCGCAATTACAACGGAACCTAGATGGGTTCGTTACTAGTTGGAGATATGACGATGTTAAAGCTAGGGAATGCATGGCACGTTATATTGCACAACCGATTGGATTCGGTTATAGTCCTTTTGTTAAAATTTATAAAAATGTATTCAACCCCTGATTTACAGCTGTGTCTAGAAACATCACCATAAACAATTTACTAAAATGTTTTAAATTCGACTGAGTCAAATTGGTTACTCAATTAGAGCGGTTAAGTGTTTCTATTGCACTAACTTCCAATATTTGGAACATACGTTCAAAACAGGACTATTTATGTGTCACGGGACACTATGTAGATCCTGATTGGAAGATCCAAAAAGAAATTCTTGGTTTTCGTCCTATAGATTTCGTCAATACTGCTCAAAATATTTATGATGTTGTTTCTGAAGTTTTAAATGATTTTAGACTAACTAGACACATTATTTCCCTAACATTGGATAATGCATCATCAAACAATGCATCAATTAACTTGTTTTTAGCTAACAATATCCCTCAAGCTGGGGGTCATCTGTTCCACCAACAGTGTGCATGTCACATCATAAATTTAGTTGTGAAATCAGGTTTGAAAGTTGTAAGTGGTCATATTGATCGCATCAGAGTTGCCATTTCCTATATCAGCAGCTCTAATCAAAGAGAAAAAAATATTTCCATATATTGTGAAACTTTTGACAAACAACCCAAAAGGTTCCAAACAAATATGCCGGTAAGGTGAAACTCCAGTTATTTAAGGTTGTAAAGTTCTATTGATTATGTGATCGAGCCAAAAAGTACATGATTTGGGCTCTCATTCCCGACTATTTTGCTTACTCTTGGGCAATATCCTGTAATTTAACTTTAGTGAATCAAGTGTTTACAGGTTTATTTAGGCCACAAGGGCATTGATGAGAGATGGAAGAATTAAGGTGCAAACAGTGCGAAAAGAAGAAAAGTGGGGAATTTAATACAAGGGATTGTCGCAGCCATGTCACTTGAAAGCAACAGCGACTCAACTTCCAGCAACGTCGTGGTTTATGTGTCGTTACAACAACCGCGACAAAAGTCCTAGTTTCAGTGAAGACTAGTCCAAGGGATGTCGTGGCTTAAGTGTCGTTATCTGGACACCACGACAGAGAAAAGAGAAGTCAGTGAAACAATCAGATCCAGGTGTCACAGCCTCCTTATTGTTGGCTTGCCAGCCGTGACTGCACTTGAAGAATTCAGATATAAGTGTTACTGCCTCAGTGCCACTGTCTTGGCTACCGTGACAGTAACTGAAGAAACCAGATCTAATTATCGCCACCAACATGTCGTTGTCTTGCTAACCATGACAACTAGATTGAAGACTGTATAACCGTCTGTAGCGATCGTGCTCGCTGGGTACAAACCGCTACAATCAGACCACGACATATGCCACATCAGCGAATCTGGTGGTTTAAAGACATCATCTTGGGACCATATAAATACATTTTCTCCTGCATTTGACACACACACGAGAATAGAGTAGAAAACCAACCAAAGTAACTTGAGAGCATTCCTCTATCTCTCCCAACCATAACTTCATCCATTTTTCATCTTGGACTACCTTTTCTATCCAAAAACTCAATGATACACATCTAGACTACTCCCCCATAAACATTCCTCTCTACCCACTCTCTACACACTTTTCCTTTGTCACTTTCCATTAGACATCCATTCCACTACACAACCTCATCTACCGTTCTTTGCATCAAGATTCATCAGGGAGCTAAAAGGGATCAAGCTTACAGTAGGAGGCTCATAGGTGATTTCCTTATCTTTTACCTTTTCTCTTTGATTGTAATCATGTGTAACTAAACCCATCTCTATGGGATTGATTTGAGAAACCTTTGGATTTTGGGTAGTTGTATTGCCTATCAACAATATGTTCTCCTATTATGTTCTATTCACTTTATAATTAGATCGTATTCTTTATGTAATTAATTGAGAATATCACATGTTGACTACAATATTGGTAGGATTATTTGTGATAAAATCAATAGAGAATTGATACCCTTAATTGGTTGTAGCTCATAATGAATAAGATGGGTTAATTGTAATTAACTGATCTTAACATTATACCCTCTTTCTCTCTACATATCATAGGTAAGGAATTTTGGTGGGAAGTGATTTGGTTTTGTTCCTACGGCCAAACCACACTTAAGAATACAAACGGTCTGTAATAGTGAGAATAGTTCTTTAATGAAGCCATTTCTACATTGCCTAATATCCATTGGTGACTCTATCAGTTCCTTAATTTCTCTTTAATTGATTAATCCATTTTACTTATCTAGATAGTTAAGTATTCTATTTTTCATTTCATCAATATTTTTGCTCTCTTGTTAGCTTGTTATCTTGTGTATGTTTGTTGGTTTTCTAAACCAATCATTATCATTTCAATCTATGATTTACATTTATGCACTTAGTTTAGCTTATCTACGATTAGTTAATCATTTCAATTTTCATCTTGAATCCCTATGGAACGATCCCTTGCTCACCACTTTACTAATTTCATATTTTTAGTGGTTGCAAGTTGTAAGGACCTCTATTTTATGATTTATTTCATAACAAACCACATTGGGGATGATTGTATAATGGGTAACTTAGGTCTTCTTGATAGTTATCAAAGCAAGCTTCCAAGCATCTCCATGACTTCAAGATAAAGAGTTTCAAAAAGTATATCATTTGACTTTGATTATTGAAGAGATTAGGTGTGCGCACACACTTGCATGCATATTTACTTATCTTGCATTTGTTATCTTGCATTTGTGTATTACTGTTATGTGCATCTAGGTCTTTCATCACACTTCACACTTGCACAACATTCATATAGGTTAGGTGTGGTTTAGTGTGTTGAAAAAAGAGTCTTTCTCTCTTCCGCAGCTTGGGCTGTTGGGTGTACTGCTGGTTGTGCATCATGCCAGCACAGCGGTTTCCTCAAGTGAGTTACCTGATGTTGTTTACCTGGTTCATGCCCCTTACCTGGACAACGGTCCTTACCGCAGTTTCTTCCAAGGTGTGTCACGCAGTGTATACAGCGGTCTGGACACTTGCATGTACCGCGGTACAGACCACAGTCTGATGGTCTGTTTTGAGAACTTGTTCAAAATGACGTCATTTCATCTAGGGCTTCCTATATATTCTTCATCTCTTTCTCTCAGTCGTTTCAGAGCTCAGAAAATCAATTTGAGAGAGAGGTTAGAGCTTCCAAAGAGAGAAAGCTTCAAGGAAGCATCTTTGACTCTCCTAACCCAAAACTCATCTTTATCTTGCATCATTCAACATCATTTGAGCATGGGTCTTCTTGGTTTCATGACTAGGTAAGTTAGAACTTCATTGAATATCATTTATTGTTCTTTTTACTCTAGATTAGGTATTTATTGCTTGATTAAATACATTGACTCTCTTTATTGCATATATTTATGAGTCTAAATTGCATGATTTTAATTATATATGTATTTGTAATTTTGTAATTCGATTGCACTATTTTTTCCTTACCAAGTTTTTACCCCACAGTGTTTTTCTTCGTAAGGTTTTTAACGAGGCAATCACAAATCAAGTAAACTGAAATGTGAATAAGTAAATAAAACTCAGCTCTTTCTTAATTCTTACATCTTTATGACTTTATTTATTCTTTGAATAATTTTAGTAAATAAATAAAATATAATATAATCTATTTCTTACATTTTATTTCATTACTCATTGGACTAAATAAATAAGATATAAACTTTTGACATAAAATAAAATCAGAAATATATATAAAACTTTTTTTTTGGAAACTTAAATAAATTTTAAACTTATAAATTAAAATACATAATAAGTTAAAATAATCAATAAATTTTTAACTTAAAATATTAAAAGAGAAATAAATTTTTAAGTCAAAAAATAAATAAGATAGGAAACAATAAAAAAATAATCAGTTCATTCAATTGATTAATAAATTATTTATTTTATTTTTTAATATAAATAATAATGTTATATACTAGATTAATTATTTAAATTGAAAATGAAAAAAAAAAAAAAAAAGTGGCATGTCGGCCTATTTAAGGCCCGCAGGCCGGCCTATTCAAGGCCCGCAGACCAGGGCCCGCATACCAACCTATTTAAGCCTACTAGGCCATGCATCGGGCCTAGGCCAGGCCACTCCATTTTTTTAACGGGTCGAGCTGAGCCCGGCATGTTTCTTCTTCAGGCTTGTTTGGGCCCGACTTATTAAGGGCTCGGCACACCCTTACCGGACCAGGCCATGCCGGGCCGGTCTATATTGCCAGCACTAACCATTAGTACTTTTATTGACACGAAAATAGTAGTGTAAATGTGTCGGGTCTGGAGAGCCCGGCCCGGCCAGTCTGCTAAGGATGGCAGGTCTAAACCTGGTGAAAATACACTCTAAACGTGTGTCTAAACAACCTAGAGGAGGGGTGAATGAGTTGTTAATCGGTTATTACCAACTTTTTTGATTAGTCAAAATTAATCACAATTAACCCAAACAATTAAACAATAAAAATCAAGTAAAGTGCGGAAATATAAAGAACACTTGATTTTTACGTGGAAACCCTCCAAACGGGAAAAACCACTGGACTAGCCATGCTAGCCACTTGAGCCATAGAAATCCACTATATAAAAAGAAAGTTACACCCTCAAGTGATACTCTCACTCTCACTCTCGATAACCTCAGGCGATGGACACTACCACTCGCCACTCTTGGTTCAATTCCTAGTGATATCCCCCGATTCACTACTCTTGGCATGAGCACCTCCTAATCTACCCCACGGGCCTTTTATAGTGGCACTTGACCAATGCTTGCCAACCACACCTTGGTTGCAAGACTTCAATGCTTGTGCAACTTCACCCCGAAGCCACAACACTTTGACTCAATAAAGAGTATAAAGGTCTAAGTGTGTATATGACACTCAAATGCAATAATGTGCAAGACCAAACACAAAATGCTTAACTAGATATTATAATGCACTTAAACAACCTAGTTATCAAATAATACCTATATGCCCAAAATAAAGAACTCAATTAGATGCAAAGAGATTCTAGCAACCTAATTGTCAAATAAGTCCAACCAACACAAGTTATCACAATAAATAACAAGGGCAATAAATATGCAATCAACAAATGCAATCAATGAGGCATGTATAGCAAGGTCTAGATGCAATGCATAAAGACTTAGCTAGAAGAGCAAAATGGTCCTAAATTCTAGCTATCACAAACAAACTCAATCATGTTATCAAGACTCATAAATATATGCAATAAATAGAGTCTAGGTGTTTAATCAAGCAATAAATACCTAATCTAGAGTAAGAAGAACAATAAATGATATTCAATGAAGTTCTTACTTACCTAGTCATGAAACCACGAAGACCCATGCTCAAATGATATTGAATGATGCAAGATGGAGATGGATTTTGGGTTTGGAGAGTCAAAGAATAAAGCTTGAAGCTTTCCCTCTCTTAGGGAGCTCTTTCTCTCACTATATTCTGGTTTTTGAGCTCTTGGGACGAAGTGAGGAAGAAAGAAACATATAAAAAGAGGCCCTAAATGAAACTACGTCGTTTTGGCAAAAAACAGGCTCAAAACGGGCTCAGTGCACGGGTAACTGCATAGGTAGAAGACCCGTGCACTACCCGTGTAGTTGCACAAACCCGAAGCACTCACCATCAGTGCACGGGTAACTGCACGGGTAGAAGACCCGTGCAGTTTCACAAACCCGAATTCAAAGGGCTCAAAACATGACCAAACGACATTCAAACCTTTCGAATAATATACCGTTGAAAAGGTATTGAGGTCTACTTTCTACTCCAATCAAAAAAACAGGATTTAGATGTCTGTAGAAATAGTTATTGTCAAAAGAGTGACCAAAGGTCAGAATTGGTCAATAACAAAAACCCCAAATTCATGGTATAAGACCATGTAACCAAATAACAATCCAAGAGAGCACAAAAGGAACCTCTCTATGGTCACAAATTACGCTAAGACTCAAGCACACCAACGTGCAAGCGCGGACACAACACAAGCACACCATCGTGTGAGTGAGAACGTTTTCGAATACATAACGGAAAACGTAAAACATAACAACCACGCATAAGTCTAGAAATTAAGTGCAAGTGTGATTGTGAAAAATGCACTCAAGGGCAATAAGAAATAGATGTATGTCAATACAAATGCATGTAAGTGTGTGTGCAATGTGTAAATGATGCACACATATAAGCAATGATAAACACAAATGCAAGATGTAGCAAAACATGCATGAAGTGTGTGTGTGCACCTAAACTCTTCAAGAGACAAAGTCAAGTGAGTGTACTTTTTGCTCTTGAAGTTATGGAGATGCTTGGAAGCTTGCCGACAAGGACCTAAGCTACCCATTACACAATCATCCTCAATGTGGTGTTGTTTGTCATGAAATAAGCCAATCATAAAATCGAGGTCCTTACACCTGGCATGACCCGCTAGTGGGGTGTGCCGTGCTAGGCCTGGCCCGGCCCCCATGCTTGGCACGTGCCAGGTCATGGTTCCGGGCACGACGTGCCAGCCCAGCCCAGCACGGCAAGCCGGCGTGGCATGCCCAACGGTCGGCACGTCGTGCCAGGCCCGGCCCTCATGCTTGGCACATGCCAGGTCGTGGTTCCGGGCACGGCATGCCGACCCAGCCCGGCACGGCAAGCCGGCGTGGCATGCCCAACGATCGGCACGCCGTGCCAACCGTTGGGCCTGCCGATTTGAATTTCTTTTATAAAAAAATTTGAATTTTTAAAAAAATTCAACCGTTGGATGATGTCAGCCAACGGTTGATTTTTTAAAAGCGTCCAAAATTTACATTTTGCCCCCTTAACTCTTCTATTTTATACTTTTACCCACAATTCTAATTTTCTTATAAATACTCCCACTCATTCCAATTTTCATTCACTTTCGCTCATTAATTTTCTCTCAATTCTCTAATTCTTTACACAATTTCATTTTTTTCATAATTTTATTCTTACTCTCTTTCTATACTCTCTCTCTCTCTTCTTTAATCTCTACACTACTAATCTACTATTCTAATACTATATTACTAATTTACTATTATCTAACTATTATTTTCTAATCTCTCCACCAAGGCACTAAGACATCAAAGTTCAAAGATACATTTTTCTTGAAGTGTTATTATTTAATTTTATGTTTTAATTTTTAAATTTTGGTTAGTAAATTTATAATTTTATGTTTAGACTTTAGTTATTAATTTTAATATTTTTGCGTAGTTAGTGAATTTATGATTTTATGCTTATACTTTAGTTATTAATTTTAATATTTTTGTTTAGTTAGTAAATTAATCATTATTTGTTTAGACTTTAGTTATTAATTTAAAAACTTTTGGCTAGTAAATTTATCATTTTATTGTTAGTAGTTAATTCAAATTTTTTTTGTTAGTAGATTAAGCATTTTTATGTGTATTAGTTAATTTAAATATTTTTGGTTAGTAAATTTATCATTTTATGTGTAGTAGTTAATTTTAATTGTTTTTTGGTTAGTAAATTAAGCATTTTTATATGTAGTAGTTAATTTAAGTATTTTTTTTTGTTAGTAAATTTATCATTTTATGTGTAGTAGTTAATTTAAATATTTTTTGTTAGTAAATTATGCATTTTTATATGTAGTAGTTAATTAAATTTTTTTTTGTCAGTAAATTAAGCATTTTTATTTGTAGTAGTTAATTTAAATTTTTTTTGTTAGTAAATTTATCATTTTATGTGTAGTAGTTATTTTAAATATTTTTTCTTAGTAAATTAAGCATTTTTATATGTAGTAGTTAATTTAAACTTTTTTGGTTAGTAAATTAAGCATTTTTATGTGTAGTAGTTAATTTAAATATTTTTTGTTAGTAAATTTATCATTTTATGTGTAGTAGTTATTTTAAATATTTTTTCTTAGTAAATTAATCATTTTTATGTGTATTAGTTAATTTAAATTTTTTTGGTTAGTAAATTAAGCATTTTTATGTGTAGTAGTTACTTTAAATATTTTTTATTAGTAAATTTATCATTTTATGTGTAGTAGTTATTTTAAATGCTTTTTTTAGTAAATTAAACATTTTTATGTGTAGTAGTTAATTTAAATTTTTTGGTTAGTAAATTAAGCATTTTTATGTGTAGTAGTTAACTTAAATATTTTTTGTTAGTAAATTTATCATTTTATGTGTAGCATTTAATTTAAATATTTTTTGTTATTAAATTTATCATTTTATATGTAGTAGTTAATTTAAATATTTTTGGTTAGCAAATTTATCATTTTATGTTTAGTTATTAATGACTAATGAATTAATTTTATAATTGTAGGAAATGGATCATAATCATCCTTATTTTTCGAACGGTCTGAACATGAACAACGATTTTTTTGACCTTTCCGGACCAGTGGAAACAGTAGCGGGACCTTCCGTTTCCGGTGCCACACTGACATCACAGTCCCAAATCTAATAAGCTTACACCAGACGTATATATAGCAGCGTTTTGACGTAGTACAAATGACACTCCCGGATGGTACGGTCGAGGACAGAACTAAATGTAAGTTTTCTCCTAAAGACTATACCACTACTAGGGGGAACCGGCCGATGATTTGAGAAGGCATATGTTAAAATGCCTGTCTGCACACGGACAGGTAGACACTACAACCCAGACACAACTACAACGCCACCTAGTCGGGTCCATTACGATGACGCACATGCTAGAGAATGCTTGGCACGATACATTGCACAAACTGATCAACCGATTAATTTCGGTGACAATTTTTTTTTTTGTAGAATTTATCATGGATGCATTCAATCTCCAATTTCAAACTGTTTCTAGAACCACCACTAGGAACAATTTGTTAAAATTGTTTAAAACCCAACAAGATGACTTGATGGCTAAATTATATCATCTAAGTGTCTCTATTGCATTAACTTCCGATATTTGGAATGCATGTTTCAAACAGAACTATTTATGTGTTACGGGACACTATTTAGACTCTGATTGGAGGTTATAAAAAAATCTTGGTTTTCGTCCTATGGATTTTGCACATACCGTAGAAAATATTTTTAATGTCATTCTTTCTGTTTTAGAAACTTATGAAATAACTCAACGCATCATTTCTATCACATTAGATAATACATAGGCAAATACTAGCTCTATTGCATTGTTTATTGAAAGAAAAATCCCACGAGATGGGGATTATTTCTTCCATCGACGGTATGCATGTCACATCATAAATTTAGTTGTAAAGTCTGGTTTGAATTAAGTAAGCGATCATATAGATTGCGTCAAAGATGTCTTTTCTTGGATCGGCAGCTCTAATCCAAGATTTTAAAAATTCGGCATACATTGAACAACTTACGGTCTACGACCCCGACGATTCCAAACCAATATGCCAGTAAGGTGAAATTTTACTTACTTAATGCTGTAAAATTATTTGAATTATGATACAACTATTTCAGGTTTTATAACGTGAAAATGGCTGAAATTGGCCGTCCACTACTGACCCCAAACGATTGGTATGTGACAAGGGTTTTTGTTGAATTTTTAAAGATTTTTTACAATGTCACTGTAACTCTTTCCAATGTCTATTACCCCACATTTTCCCAGGCAATCCATCAGATTGTGAAAATGTCTGAAATGTTAACATTTATAGGAAAGATACATCTTAGGCTCTGTAGTTGTTGCCATAGAGACCAAGTTTAAAAAAATACCGGTCTAAAATGCATTTCATTTATGCCTTAGGTCTTATAATAGATCCTAGGGTTAAATTATCTGGTGGTGAAGCTTTGCTTGATTTTATCGGTAGTAATTTAACAATAGATTATTCCGACCAGATTACTGACATTCAAAACAAGTTATTCAAAGTTTTTAGTATTTATGAGCGCATGTTTGGCGGCGTTGACAAGCAACCATCAGCAGAACCGAACACACAGTCATTGCAGACAAGTTGGAGCATTCTCAAACTCCAAAAAAAAAAAAGACAAATCATCAAGTTCTTCTTCTTCATCCCAACGATCTGCTGCATCTTTTGGTGCTAAACTGAACATGTTCCTTGAAGCCCAATTCGATTCATAAATAAAATACGGAGGGATTTGATATGTTGTTATGGTGGAAGATCTATAGCTACAGGTATTCGGTCTTGTCACACCTAGCATGTGACGTACTGGTTATCCCTGTGTCCACTGTATTTTCAGAACAGGCATTCAGCACGAGTGGACGAATTATTGAACCAAGAAGAAGTTGTTTGTCTCCAGAGATGGTGGAGGTACTAACATGCTTTCGGAATTGGGAGCATGCTCGAAAAAGGATGCAAAATGAAATGGTAGACAAACAACTTATTCAAAATTTCACCAATTTATATGTCGATGAGAGTTTCGGCAGTAACCAGATCCAGAACTAGGTTATACATATACATTTACTTGTAATACGATTGTAATCTTTTTTTCTTACCAAGTTTTTATCCCACTGGGTTTTTCTTAGTAAAGTTTTTAATAAGACAATCATGTAAATATGTAATACTGAAAGTCCGAAATAAATAAATAATTCTTCATTTCATATTTTCATATACTTTTTATTTTCTTTAATCTTTTATCTTTATTTATTCTTTGAATTATTTTTTTAATAAAATAATAAATCTATCTATTGTCAACATTTTTTTTATTAGAGTAAAATAATAATTTAGATAAACAAATTACAATTAGAAATACGTAAGTTAAATTGTTAAAACAATATTATAGTTCTAACAATTAATTTAAAATATTTAAAAATTAATAAAATATATTGCAATGGGCCTGGGCCCGGCCCGTACGGCACGGCCGACCAGGTGCGTGCCCACATGCCGTGCCGAGCCCAAATTTTCCTAAACGGACTGGGTCTGGCACTGTACGGCAACTTGCCATGTCGTGCCAGGCCAAGGCCGTTTAGGAAAACAGGTCTGGTGGCTTGCCATGTCGTGCCAGGCCTAGTGGTGGCAATTCGGGTCGGCCCGGCCCATTAGGCCCGGGTCCGTTAGACCCGTATGTTAAACGGGCCGGGCCAGACCCGGACCGGCATGGAAAACGGGCCGGGCCGTTAGACGAAAGAGAGAGCCCGGCCCGGGTCCAAGGCCCGTGTGGGGGCAGTCCAGGCCGGGCCTGTACCGGCCGGCCTATTAAGGCTCTAACGGACCTGTAACGGGCCGGCCCGTTAAAGGCCCGTCGGGCTTCCAAATTTTTTTTTTTAAATTCAATATTATTTTTTATGCATTGTAATAATTTTGAGTAATTTTCAATTCAAATTTTAAATTTTGAGTAATATTATTTCAATTCAAATTTAAAAAAAAAAATTCAAAATTTTAAATTTTGAAAAAAAAATTCTGACAGGACCTCCCGTGGGCCGGTCCGGCCCGTTTTTTTCAAATGGGGACCCGGCCTGGCCCGCCAATGAAACGGGCTTGGGCCTAGCCCGTTTAGCTAGCAGGCCAGGCCGGGCAGCCCGTTTGGGCCCGGCCCAAATTGCCAACACTAGCCAGGCCCGAGCCGTTTAGGAAAACGGGTCTGGTGGGCCATGCCGGCGAAAACGCACAGTTTAAAAACTATACGGAAATCTTAGTTGTCTGGTGACAATGCGAGCCTTGGCTGCCCTATTTGAGCAAGAACTTGATTTTGAGTTCATACCGATTGATCTCTACACCGGTGACCACAAAAAAACAATCTTTCTTGTCTCTCAACGTAAGCCTTTATACAATATTATTATGTATCTTAAACTTTGAAATTGAGCTTTTCAATCGTTTTCATTGATGTTTCTCTCTCTTTAATTTCTTCTAACTATTGTTCCTTTTTATTTCCAATGTTTGTGATGATCTTGATCATGAAAATTTGACATGCATGGAGCTAGCCCTTTGGAGAGGTTCCAACTGTTTTATAGGACGAGGACTTGACTATAATTGGTAAGACATGAAAAACTTTTAATTGCATATTTAGCATACAAATTACAATTTGTAAACTGATACAAATTGGCAAGTCTCCCTTTATAGTTGTTTTGTTTTCAAGCACAGTACGTATAGTAATATATAAAATACATTGTTAATGACAGAATCAACGACAATCATGCGGTACATGGTTTATAAATACCCTAAATTAGGAAAGGAACAAGTGTACACGAATCCGAAGCTACAGGGGATAATAGTAGCCTGGATTGACGTGGAGGATCATGAATTTGAACCAAAGCTTCAAAGCTTATAAGGGAGCTGGTGGACAACCCCAAACGTGGGTTGCCCACCGAAGAATCAGTGGTTGTAGAACCGAAGACGGAGCTAGCCAAGGTTTTGGATGTGTACAAAGAAAGGCTGAAAAGTAGCAACTATATTTGGGTGGTGATAAGTTCACCGCCGCTGATCTTACTCACCTCCCTTGCCTGTACTACCTTAATACCTTATGGGGACACCAATCAAGTCCCTTTTCGATGACCGCCCCTACTTTAGCGCTTGGTGCGCCGCTATACTGGCTCGACCTGCATGGTCCATGGTGGTGGACATGGTTGACAAAAACAAGCCTTGATTAAATATGTTTATTTCATATAATTAGTAACTGTAATAATACTTTCTGCTCATCTTCTTTTTGTTTGTGCTGAAGTTTTAGTTTCTTTAATCAAACTTCAATAAAGTATCTTACCAATCTCTATTCTTTATTATAATAATAAAAAATTTATTCTTTCTTTATTTGATTTTTCTTAATAAACTTTGTAAAATCTTGTTCTATATATAAATATTCTAATTCTGATTTCTAAAAGTTTTTTTTTTTCAAAAGAAAATATAAACTTCTAATCTCAATACTCTATACAGGAGCATAACAGTCTTTTTGTTGGTCAAATTAAAGGCACCTAATAGAATTGTAACTGTGTTAATTTTTAGGGGAGATTGTTGAATAAAAGCATAGTTATTTATACATGCAATAATAGTTTAAAGGTTGGGGATGTTTTTAATTTTAATCATTGTAAATATTAAATATTATTTTTGATGATTATTTAATTGAACAATATTTTTTTTTTAACTTGAAAGAGTGCTAATTTGATATTGGGACCTTAACTTCATTGAAATATAATGTGTGATTACTGCTGGGTTATTGCATATTTGCATTAACCACAAATACACATTTGCATATAGATTCTTATTATTTTGTTAAGTGCCTCTTCTAACGTAACATTCTGGATAGACCACCCAACAACCCAATACTGTATATTAGAATTACATGCAGTAGCTTGTCCGTCATGATAATACATAATAGTTAAACTTAAAAGTAAATAATTTCAGCAACAAGCCAACAAGATATAATTAGTAGGACCTTGAAGACAATTTATATAATAAAAACACGTTCACGTATTATTTCTGGTTGATATTACTTCATATGCAATTATACATGTCTAGGACCATTACCTTTATCAACTTTATGTTGACCGCATTATTTTCTTATAAACACTGAAGTGATGCTTTAAAGATTCTCTTCAATAATAACAAATAACGTTTTATTTCATGGTGGATGTCACTTTATGCTTGGGACCATTATCTTTACCCATTTTATGCTTCACATAATCTTTTCTATATATATACATAAAATGATTGGTTCCCAAGGGGTCTATTTTCGATCAGAGTAATACTATCCAAAATTCAATTTAAATGATATGGTAAGTGAGTTGTCATTATCAAACAAATCATGGGATGATTTGGTGAATAAATGGTAATGACAAATTAGTTGCCGCATCATTTGAGTTGATTTTTTGGTTAAATTTTTTGATTATCTAACATTAATGTTTCTATAAATATGGCAAAATTCCAACTAAGTCATCCCTTTTTTTTTAGGATTTGTTACCTTTTTAAGGGTGTATTTAGAATGATTTATCAAGTAGAGTTTCTAGGATAAATCTTTTACGACTGAGCTTTTATTGAGTAGAACTTCTAACAAAAAAATGGTATGTTGTTTGATATTCAATTAAAAAGGCGTTTTTTAAGTTAATAGATTGTTTGATAATATAACTTTAAAAGAGCTTGTGTTGTTATAGATTACAAAAAACAAAATGTATTGGCAAAGTAGTTTTAATGACTAATATGGTAAAATATTAAAGTTCATGAAATGGTAGTTGAGAAAATTTATTTGTTTTAGAAAAAGCATAAAAAAAACTTCTTAAAAGAAGTCCAAAATTTAGGCTTCTTCCGGTAGATATAAATAGCATTTTTTATATTAAAAAAACTATTTGAGAGTTTTGTCAAACATCCAAAAAAATATCTCAAAAGAGCTTTTAATATCCAAAAAGAATATTCATAGTGATTTTTTGGAATAGTACTAGTTTAATAATTTTAGTTTAAATGATATATACCAATTGATAAAAATACCATCACCTTATTCTTATATTACTTTTCTACTATTAGATTTTATTTATTTATTGATTTATTCAAAAATCTCAATTGATGGAGTCTCCATCAATCAAGGTTGACAAAGAAGATGAAATTTTTTTATGGAAAATTGTCTTTTGCTGAATAAGTCTTGGAATTTGTAATAATACCCAATATGTCTTGGAAATTACATAATAAGTCTCAGCATTTCTCAGAAACACAAAAAATAGGTCTCGGAAAAAAAACACGAGACTAATTTTTATGATTGTGTTTTAAAGGTATTTTTATCAGATTCATATTTTATGTGCTATTAAAATTTAGGGCGAATTACACTGAACCCCTTGAGGTTTGGACAATTTACATTTAGATGGATAAGTTTTTTTATTATACACTAACACCTCCAAAATTTAAATTTGACTTTAAAAATACCTAAAATGCCCCTACTTATATTATTTTACATTATTTTTTACCTTTTAATCAAACACTTTATAAACTTTAATAAAATAAAAAAATTAAATAAAAGATATGATTCATTAAAAAAATAAATAGTTTTAAAAATTAAATAAATAAATAGTTTAAAAAAATTAAATATATGAATATTTTTTAAAACATTAAGTAAATAAATAATTTAAAACATTAAATAAAAAAAGTTTTAAAAAATCAAATAAATAAATAGTTTTAAATAAATAAATAGTTTAAAAAATGAGTGAAAAATTTAAAAAAAAATTAATTTTTTTAAGAATATCTATTAATATGGACAATATAAGCTCTAAATATCTAAGGAGTGTTGGGAACCGTGAAGCTTCTCTCACCATCATCTTTACAGTAAAAGTTTAGATATTTAGAGTTTTTCTTATCTCTATTAATGAATATCCTTAAAAAATTAATGTTTTTAAATTTTTCATTTATTTATTTATATTTTAAATTTATTTATTTATTTTTTAAAACTAATTATTTATTTTATTTTTTAAAACTATTTATTTATTTTATTTTTAAAAACTATTCATTTATTTATTATTTTAAAATTGTTTATTTATTCAAAATATTTATTTATTTAATTAAAAAAACTATTTATTTATTTAAACTATTTATTTATTTAATGAATCATATCTTTTATTTAATTTTTTTATTTTATTAAAGTTTATAAAGTGTTTGATTAAAAGGTAAAAAAAAATAAAGTGTAAAATAATATAACTAAGGGCATTTTAGGTATTTTTAAAGTCAAATTTAAATTTTGGAGGTGTTAGTGTATAAGAAAGAAACTTATCCATCTAAGTGTAACTTATCTAAACCTCAAGGGGTTCAGTGTAATTTGTCCTAAAATTTAAGTTATTAAGTTGATGCTAGTCTTAAAAGTAGGGAAGTAAAGAGTATTCGAAAATTTTTGAACCCAGCAAGTAATTTGTGGGGTTTTTCTCTTTCAATTATGTTTTCATGAAGGGCAATTAGGTCATTTACGGACACTTGCAAAAAAAAAATTCAACGGAGATTACATTTGCAATTTAACACCTCTAATAAGACAATTTTGATAAAATCTATTTAAAATTCATATAGGGTGTTTATAAATATATTGATTATAGTACTTAAATTCAATCATGTAACCCCAAAAAAAGTTTTATATATATATTATCATTCAAATATATCTTAAAAAAATATAATATGAAAATTTAATCAGTAATTTTGTATTTTCAGATGTAAAAATATTAAATTCAAAATAAATCATTTAATATAAGCATTAATTATTTAATATTTAAAGTGACAATGTCTAATTTAACTCTTTCGCTTAAAGCTCCTGTATTCTTAAATGGGCTCTGTTTGAGTGTGTATCAGTCTCCGTGTGTATATATATAATTTTCATATAAGTGGGCACTGATAGAATTATATAAGAATATTGAATGTGAGTCACTCATTTTACATATTTTGATTTGGTATGTATGCACTTGTCAAAACTCTTTTATAAATGAGTTGCTCACAATATTCTTATATAATTCTATCGGTACACATTAACAGGAGGAAAATGACTATATATATATATATATATATAACTGTTCATTAATGTGATGCAGACAGCTGCTGCTGTTTTTATTTCACCATTATTAATACCTATCCCTTATTTTATTTTAGTTTTGTCATGTATTAAGTTTTGATGACATGACAATATGAGAAATGAGAAATTTGGGAAATGAGGAATAATTCAATACATCTAAACATCATGTAAATACATAATTCACTTGCCGTATATTACTTCATATAATATATATCTCTCATATAGTTAATTATTTATATCGCAGGTCATGATTTAATCGAATAAGTATTGCTCCGGAATACTACAACTAAGGCCACTTATCAGTCGAGATACCTTTGCCTCCACCAAAGGTTAGCGCCTTTTGGAGTGGGTAGTCTTGTCTCTACTCTCTCCTCACATGTCACGGTTGATTACTTGATTGTGGTTCTTGCTGTGTTGACTTTGTGTGTTGCTGATCTAACTTCTAACTCTTGGCACAAAAAAAAAAAAAAAAGTAATAGGATGAGGTTTTTATGCTGATCGAAATGTATGGAAAAACAGAGAAGACAGCATCCCGTGCACTTATCCTACCTTTTTCTATTCCTCTCCACCCAAAATCCCTAATCCCAAGATTATTTTTTTTATGGGCTAGAATCGTCAAAAAATAATAATAATAATAATAATAATAAATAATAAATCAACAACCACTGTACCTAATTAAGTGTGTACATATATAATATTCACTATTTCATGCATACGACCCTACCAGAGAAATTCAGAAAAAGGTTTCCTTCCCAGGTTAGTACAAAGCCATATATTAATTATTTGCTTTTTCTGATACTCAATTTGTCAAAAGTGTTTCCGGTACTGTTGACCACTTATAGCTTTAATTAGAAGCAGTACTGGGTACGTGAAATTTCTTAGCTTTTTAATTAGCTTCGTTGAGAAATCTGTTTAAAAGTCAATTTAATAAAATAAAACAGTCCTTGCTTTGTAACTTGGAAGGCTAATGAAATATTCGTTGCTACGTTGGCAGCTGCTAATTGATACTCAAGAGTTGTTTGATAATTTCATAGCTCCATGGAGGGCATGACTTGTGAAATCAAGAAAGATGCTACCCAAGTAATTAATTAAATTCTCTTTGCAATGAATTGTGTTTAATTTCTATATTACTTGATTTAGTTAATTAACTTATGATGACATAGATTTTTTAATTAGTTGATAGGCCGTACACCAATGGTGTATCTCAACAATGTTGTGGATGGTTGTGTAGCACGAATTGCTGCCAAGCTAGAAATGATGGAACTCTGCTCTAGTCTCAAAGACAGGTATACAATTATATAACATCTTTCAATCATCGATCACCCCTGTCACGAGTTTGGTCTTCGATTGATGTCATGAGTTGCAGGACTGCATATAGTATGATAAAAGATGCAGAGGATAAGGGATTAATTACACCAGGAAAGGTACGTCTTGCAATGGACTTAATTTGTATTATGTTCCATCTCTATAACATTATCTGCTAACCTTAATCAAGCGGTCCATATGGTAACACTCAATCTGGTTTTTAATCCACTGCTAGAACTAGCTAGCTAGTAGTGTACATCTTCAATAACATGAACATCATCAATATAGTTCGAATTGAGACATTGATGGAGACTAATAAATTTCCCTTGTGGTTGTGGATATATTCAAATAATATTGGCTAAAGTCCGTAATCATCGAGTCTACAAGTGGGAACACGGGGATTGGATTGTCCTTCATTGCAGCTGTAAGGGGCTACAAAGTTATAATTGTAATGCCAGCATCATATAGTCTCGAGAGAAAAATGGTGCTTCGAGCTTTCGGAGCTAAGATATATCTCTCGGATCCTGCCACAGGCTTCGAGGGTGCTCGTGAAAAAGCTAAGGAGATACTAGCTAGCACACCCCATGGTTATATGCCGCATCAAGATGAAAATGCAGCCAATCCTAAGGTAATTATATTGTAATTAATGTGGATTAATGTTAGTTATAATTAATTTTGTAAATTGGATTCATGGAAAAACGGTTTGTCGTCATCATATATACATGTAGATTCATTATGAGACTACAGGCCCGGAGATATGGAAAGACTCGGGAGGGAAAGTTGATGCGCTTGTTGCACCTGTAGGGACTGGTGGCACCATCACTGGTGCTGGAAGATTCCTTAAAGAGAAGAATCCCAATATCAAGGTTTGTGTTTGTGTTTGTGTTAAAGATTGAAATTTATATAGAGAAAGAGATCACAAACAGGGGCAGAACTGGAAGTTTCAAACTTATAAATGAGATAAATATTGTAAAATCTGTAATTTTTATATTTTTTAAACTATTTTTTGCTCCTGGCCTCCATAGAGTTCCGCCTCTGATCACAAGTGCTTGTTAGCAATGTTAATGCGAAACTATTTATGTTGACACTAGGTGTATGGTGTAGAACCATTGGAAAGTGCAGTGTTGAGTGGAGGAAAACCGGGTTAGTCACTCTAATTGAAGACATATTTTGGGATCATATTAATTATATATTTAAAGTTGTACGTGTTTGAAAAAAAACTAAGTTTAGACCTTATTAATTCTTTAATTTCATCTGAGCAACATATGTATCCTTACAATAGTTTGTGGTGCAACATGTTAAAGGCAAGCATCTGATCCAAGGCATTGGCGCCGGATCGATTCCTCGTGTTTTGGATCTTGACTTACTTGATGAAGTTGTTACGGTACGCAAATATTATAATCTGATTAATTACCTATACTATACAGCATAATTCACAAATTAATTGTTGCCTAGCTTGACTTACATACAGTGCCAGTGCTTTTCAGGTATCAAGTGAAGAAGCTATTGAAACTGCTAGGCTGCTTCCCCTTAAAGAGGGTTTGTTGGTATGTTTGCAATTTTAACTTTGCTTTCATGTAATATCCGAATTTCCATTGACAGGCCTTTTATGCTAATATTAGCTAGGATCATGCTTTGGCAGGTGGGGATATCATCTGGTGCTGCAGCTGCTGCTGCTATAAGGTTGGCAAAGAGGCCTGAAAATGCTGGCAAACTCTTTGTTGTAAGTTTCTTGCTATGAATTGCTATAATTTTTTGTCCAATTCATAAACCATATATATGTCATTTCTTTGGCTCTGTGTGTGCGCAGGTGATATTCCCCAGCTCAGGAGAGCGTTATCTATCCACAGAGCTGTTTGACTCTATCAGGGAAGAGGTACAAAACCTGAGGATATATGACACTTCTGAGAGCTCGCCCAACGGGAAAACAACCTCCGATTTGGGGTCATAATATGTCATTGGAATCATCCCGACTATCCTTATGGTCAACAGGGAATTCAGTATTATTTTCGGATCCTGAATTTTGTTTGCAATACTGTTTGTTTTGTTGAGTTTGTTTACGAAAGTTCTTTTACAATTGTCAATAACTCACATTTTTTTATATATAAATTTTGAGATTTTTTTCCTTATGCAAGTCAATTTTGAGTCCTCGTGGAGTTTGTTTTACCTTTCTATTTAACAATAAATCTGAAATATTCTTATTGTTATATTTGATTATTAATAATAAAATTGTATATTTGGAGCAAATTCTTATCGTGAATTCAAGCATGACTTTGTCATATAACCAATAATTGAGATGTTACTCAAGTTGTGAAACCGTCATATAGTCT
This sequence comes from Dipteronia sinensis, assembly GCA_033220585.1. NCBI lineage: Eukaryota > Viridiplantae > Streptophyta > Magnoliopsida > Sapindales > Sapindaceae > Dipteronia > Dipteronia sinensis. The sequence goes on from CM065643.1 coordinate 41,025,888, forward strand.
ATTTGCATATTGGGAAATTGAACTAAGTGCTATATGAGTTTCTCCGTTTTTTTATTTTTTTTTTTCTTGTTTGGGTGTCACTTCGATAAAACTTTTGGATACTTAAAAAAAGTTATTTTACATTTAGTGATACTTTATTTTTATTTTTTTCATTGTAATTTCAAATCTCAATAACTGAATTCAACGGCAATTATAGAAATTGATTATTTTTTATTGTTGTGCAACTCTTTACATTTTATTATTTTTACTTAAAACTTTTAATGTAGAAAGGTGTTGTGTTTATTTAACAAAAATGTAAAATACACCTAACAATTGTACGTTGCCAAAAAAAAATTGTATGTTGCTATAGTACAGTTTATGACACAGATTAGCTTAAGGCAAAAGGGTAATAAAATTGGTGAGAATGTCAACTCCAAACCCTACCGTCTTAGGCTACTCGGCAATATTCGTACGGCTGATATTTTAAATGTGAAGCATCTCGTCCCTTACAACGGCGATCCAGCTTTGGAGGACGAAGAGGTGCTAAATTCGAGGCCGAATTCTGTCCAACCTGGGGAGGATGATGCGGAGCGGATGGCGAGTTCGTATGAGTGGCGAATTCGTATTCGGGTCGCTTGGGACAACCAAATCCGGGCTGAACGTCTTGGGCCTCTACAGAGAGCAAACGGAGTCGGATTTTCTATTATAATATGTTTTCGGAAAGCCCAAGACAAGCCCAACATTTATTATGAAGACTTCGTCTTCTGTAACAGGCTGCAGTAGATCTAAATTTGGCAATTTAATTTCGTGTGCAACAAGCCGGCTGTTTTCTATTTTATTTACAATTCGTTTTTGTTCCTTTATTTTGGAATTCTTTTCCGATTTAGTTTAGTTGTTTTAGACCTCTTATTTAGGAGTTTTAGAAGATATTGAATCCTAGTGATTCGGTTGTTTTATTTTGTTTAGAATTTTACGGGATATTGAATCCTAATAGTTTTAGGTTGTTTTTCCTTATTTAATAGCTTGTATTAGGTTTGAAAAAGAGAAGTTGTTGAATGAATAAAAAAATTAGAGAATTTGTTCTCTTTATCTTCCATTTACGGTATCTTGTGAAGATCAACGTATTTGAAGCCTGTTATCCTGGTATCCGTGAGCGGATCAACAGCATAATAGTAGGTTTCGTTTCCGGTATTCGTGCGGGAATCAACTGATCCGAATCGTTTATCCCTATTTTTATCGATTGGCGTTTGTCCCAATTTTCAATCTACATCAGTTGGTATCAAAGCCTTCGAGTCTACCGTTGTGCTAGGCTCATCGATCCACATATCATAACCAATTACTTTCCTGACTACTATCTCTTCACCTTCCATATTTCCCCATACAAAAAAAAAAAGATTAACCCTCAAACACAATTAGTCTCTTATCCTGAGGTGTTTTTCGATGATACATATGTATCAGCGGAGGTTTTTTTCGATTTGGATTTGCCACCAGTTTTTGATGAAGATGAATCCGATGATGAGTCGGGTAGCTGCGAGAATGTGGTGTCTGGTGGGTTCAACTCCCAGGGATGGGCATCGTTTCATCATCGTCTAGGAATGATGAACCATCAAATTCGAGGACGAATTCCGTCTAGCATGGAGAGGATGACACAGATTAGCTTAAGGCAAAAGGGTAATAAAATTGGTGAGAATGTCAACTTCAAACCCTACTGTCTTAGGCTACTCGGCAATATTCGTACGGCTGATATTTTAAATGTGAAGCATCTCGTCCCTTACAACGGCGATCCAGCTTTGGAGGACGAAGAGGTGCTGAATTCGAGGCCGAATTCTGTCCAACTTGGGGAGGATGATGCGGAGCGGATGGCTAGTTCGTATGGGTGGCGAATTCGTATTTGGGTCGCGGGGGACAACCAAATCCAGGCTGAACTTCGTGGGCCTCTACAGAGAGTAAACAGAGTCAGATTTTCTATTATAATATGTTTTCGGAAAGCCCAAGAAAGTTCAACATTTATTATGAAGACTTCGTCTTCTGTAACGGGCTGTAATAGATCTAAATTTGGCAATTTAGTTTCGTGTGCAACAAGCCGGCTGTTTCCTATTTTATTTACAATTCGTTTTTGTTCCTTTATTTTAGGATTCTTTTCCGATTTAGTTTAGTTGCTTTAGACCTCTTATTTAGGAGTTTTAGAATATATTGAATCCTAGTGATTCAGTTGTTTTATTTTGTTTAGGATTTTACGGGATATTGAATCCTAATAGTTTTAGGTTGTTTTTCCTTATTTAATAGCTTGTATTAGGTTTGAAAAATAAGAAGTTGTTGAATGCATAAAAAAAATTAGAGAATTTGTTCTTTTTATCTTCCATTTACGGTATCTTGTGAAGATCAACGTATTTGAAGCCTGTTATCCTAGTATCCGTGAGCGGATCAACAGCATAATAGTAGGTTTCGTTTCCGGTATTCGTGCACGAATCAACGGATCCGAATCGTTTATCCCTATTTTTATCGATTGGCGTTTGTCCCAATTTTCAATCTACATCAGTTTATATGTAAAAAAATGTAAAAAGCATTTTGCTGCTGCTGATTTTTTTTTATTTTACGGATTTTTTTCATGACAAAAAGCCTTGTTTCATGTCGTTACATAATACTAGGGTCCTTAAGTTAGCTTACATTGTGATCCTCATATGTAGCTTTGTTAGTCTTATTTTCTGTTGACGGTGATTTTTGGATTATATAAAATTGATCACGCGTCACACAAGGTATGTTGGAATAACAATTGCATAATGAATCAAGAAGAATAAAAAGATTATGCAAACAAAGGTTTACGTAGTAAAATCCCAAGATGAGGAAACATCCACGGTTGCCGGTGACGGCGAGAAAAGGAATTCACTATGAATAATATGATTACACACTCAACCGTACTTACTCTCTTGAATATCTAATGATTCGTCTCTACCCTTATTGGGTGTTTTTAAGATCTATTTATATATGCATAGAACCCTAAATTGTGGTATGCAAATAAGGAAAAGTAGTGATGTCTAACTAAGACTGATTACTTATTGAAATCGTCTTTATCTTCTTTCATGTCTTGCGTCTTCCACGAATTGAATGAATTAGACTTGTTGTTTGATTTGGACTCTGATGTCTATAAGGAAGTTTGTTTCCTTATCAGAGTTTATTTCTTGATATCTTACTGGAATAAGACGCTTCTTTTACGTATCTGAGTCTTGATTGCCTTTAATGACTCGTATGCGTCATTTAACTGATCAGCTGCCTAACCCTACCAGATCTCTTTTACCCCGATCAGATTGTATTTACCAGACCAGGTTATCTCTACCCGATCGGCTAGTTTCCCCGACCAGGTTATTCATACCCGATCGGTTAGTTTCCTCGACCATCTTAGATAAACTTGATCAAGTCTTGAGATCATCTACTAGTTGTCTTGGATTGATCTTTCCTAGCTGACCTTGGTGACGTGGCATATCTAATCACCATGCTTTCAGGTGATCATGCTGACTTGTCATACTATCAAAAAATCTGTATAACATTTTCAAATCTTGCATCATAGCATATGATTTTTTTTTAAAGGAGAGAAATATTATTAGAAAGCATCATCCATAACAAGATTGGATTAAAAAAATGGCAGATAAAGTGTCAAATTTTGTTTCTAGTTAAAGAAATTTCATGTTTAGCTAAAGCATGTGCAACTCAAAGGACCACCATAGGGGGCCCAATGGAAAAAAAAATTATAGTTAAAATTTTTTTTAAAAAAATGAATTTTAGATTTTAGTACTCTAATTTCTAAGTTTTTATCATTTGGCCCCTCCAATTCTACTATTTCAGTTTGGCCCCTATATACAGATAAGAATGGACATTAAGGGAACAAAACGATCTGGAATTACCATAGTTAAAGGAACTGACACATCAAAATGGGCATCAGACTTAATCGACTTGACAACAATAGTAGAATCAGTTTCCACGCAATCCAAAGACAATCCGGCAACACCTATGTTGTATATATATAAAAAATTATAATCCTAAAACAACTAATGAATAACATTGTATACAATTTAAATCAGTACTCTTAGCAAATTAAATATTAAGTAGTTTTGAGATTTCTTTTCTTGTAAATATTTTAATCACAGTCGTCACTGTTTTTAAAAATTAATCGTGAAGCTTCTCTTTTTTCTTTTTTTATTACTGATTATTGGTTTCTTTCCTTTCATTGATGAAAATTGTCAATATCCCTTTGGTGAGAGAGGACTTGACGGTTATATTTGGTGAGACTCAATTTATCACATTTTATTATCTTTCCAAAAAAAATCTCACATATTTTATGTATATCATCTCATGATCTCAGGTTATATCGAAGAGTATGAGTATATAAGCCAAAAAATTAATCTAAAATTCAACCCAAATGATATGGTAAATGAGTTGCCATTGCCATAAAAATCATAGAGTGATGTGGTAAATATTATAACGATAACAAATCATTTAGGTTGATTTTTGGACTAATCTTTTAGGTTAACTAACATCGATGTATACTGAGTATTGTAATTGTTCATAAGTGATCACACAATCAAGGAAATTATTCGGTATATCTTACCATTACTAGAATAATTCGAGTAATGTTAGGTTGTACAAAATATTTATCTAAATTTATATCCAAATAATGTGGTATTTGATGTGAAGTGGAATTGACAACTCACTTACAATATCATCAAAGGCGAATTAGGATTTTTTATCTTATGGGACTAAACTAAATGTCAATTATAAATTTTTTTAAACAACGTTAGTAGGAAGATGAATTTCATTAATAAAAAGTAAATACACAACGAATCATGGGATATAATAAAGCTAACACACAAATAATTGTATCTATATGCCCTATAATTCTAGTAACAAACAAATCACAAAAAAAGTTAATTAAATCAAACTAATCCTAAATCAATTTTAATGTAATAAGGAAATCCTAACAAAATAAAAATAAAAAAGCAAATAATAAAATAATACAAAAATAAATAGAAAAGAGTAAACATTTTTAGCTTGTATGGAGAGAGAGTCCTTACAAATGTGATTCCAAGATTGTTAAAAAAAATTCAAAGTTGGATAAAGAGATTTAAGCCTAAAACAACAAAGAAAAATATCAAAGAGAAGAAGAAGAAGAAAAAAAAAACAAAGTCTGATATCGGAGTGATGGAATATGGGAACAAAGGGGCACACAACTCAAAAGTGAAGACATATATGGGTTATGGATGGTAATTTAGTGCTTTCAAATTAACATAAGTGGCCAATGAATAAATATTGGACTTGGACTGTTGAATAGTTGAATATTGGGCATGAGAACTTGTGTTGGGTTGTGTGGTAGCCAAAAATGGCCCGTGAGCTCTTATGCTTGAAGCCCAATAAAATTCGGTTAGGGCTTGGATCAAGACCCAAGTATTCCGGGTCGACCCGCTGTTGACTGGTTCTTTCCTGATAAACAAACCGCTGTTATCAATTCAAATTGATAACAGCACGAGGTGATCGTGATCGTGATCTTGGAGAGAAAATCTCGTGATCACGATCTCGAAGAGAGATTCCAGGAACAGCCACGATCGCGAACGGTTGAGAGCCCTTCCCATCTCTATAAATAAGACAGTTTTCTCAACATGGGAGCTCTCTGAAAAATAATCATCATCACACGCTGTCAAGCTAGCCGAAACCCTGCCGGAATCATTCCTCTGATCACTGATATCTTGTCTCACTTCATCTTTAACGCTCAGCCCAAGCTAATCTAAGGCCAAAATATAAACCCCCATCATTTCTTCTGTTTCTGTTCGATTTTTATCTTTTTTGCAGGAATCTCCTTGGAGAAGACGATTCAACGAGTCGACCAAACCGATAGGCTGTGTGGGCCTACCAAAATCCGATCCAACCCACTAACTGTCGAACGACCATCTACAGTTTGGCGCCCACTGTGGGGCCCACTACAGCTTAAAAACCAAATCAGTCGAATCGCTTGAGACGTTCTCAACATGTCTGTCGAGGAAAATGTTCCTACCATCGAAGAACAGATCGCAACTCTGACTGCCCAGATGACTACAAACGCCGAACGACTACGGGTGTTAGAGGCAGAGAATGTTGCAGTCCGGACTCGCAACGCTGAATTGCGAGCCATCATTGATGGAGTACCTAACAACGTAACCTCAGCTCCTCCAATCCCAGTGCTCAACGTAGAGTAGAACGCAGACGTAGATAACCCCTCACCTTTGGGGAATAACAATCCAGGCTCAAGCCATAATGAGACACAAACAACACGCGTTGAGGCAATCCAACCTGATTCACAAACCCAACAAGGAGTGCCACCAGCGCCAGTCCCAAACATCGAGCAGCGTCAGGAGAACGTGTTAAAAACTCTCGTATCGCTGCAGTCGACACCAAACTTGGTAACCGGAGATTCTGGATTACATTTGTTTGCTGACCCTGATCTTTCTCGCAGGTTCACAGAAATGGAGGCTCTTATTCATAGGATCTCGGGAGTACCAACCCCTATAAAGAAGAGTACCGCGAATAGCTTCGCAGATTCACCGTTTGTCGACGCAATCGCACTAGTGGAAATGCCCCGGAAATTCAACTTTCCCAACATGAAACAGTTCGAGGGAACAACAGATCCAGACGACCACATAGCGCAATACAAGCAGCGCATGTTCACTGCAGCAATCCCACGCGACCTCAGATAAGCATGCATGTGCAAGGCATTCGGATCCAGTCTTGGTGGTCCAGCCTTGCAATGGTATACAAACTTACCTAATAATTCAATTTCCTCTTTTGCGCAGTTAACAGATACATTCGTGGAGCAATTTGCAAGCAGCAGAAAACTGGAAAAATAGTCGGACGACCTGTACACAATTGCCCAGCGAAGCGGGGAAAACCTTAGAGCCTACGTCGGACGATTCAACAGAGAGAAGGTGCAGATCCTGAATTGCAACCAGTCGACAGCCATTTCGGCCTTCAGAAAAGGATTACGGTTGAATTCAGAACTGTACAAAGAGCTAACCAAGTACCCATGCAAGACAATGGAAGATGTGTTAGCGAAAACATGGGCACAGATTAAATGGGAGGAGGATGAGGGGAACTACGTTGCTAAATCAAACAACAACATTAGGCGCAACGATAGAGTCGACCGAAGATCAAACTATAGAAGAATCGAACCTTATCCAACAGGGAATCAGCGCAACAATTCCCGCTATAATGAGAACGACAGCGGAAGATCACATGACCAGAACCCTCCTAGAACAGGTCGAACACGAGCCCCAATCCCAGAATACAGCCTCTATATAGAACCGGTCGACCTAGTAGCAGTAATGAAAGAAATGGGAAGAACGGTCAAATGGCCAAGAAAGATGAATGCACCACCAGAACATCGAGACCCCCGTTTTCGATGCAAATTCCATGGAGACCACGGACACCGAACAGAAGATTGTGTTGCCCTGAAGCTTGAAGTAGCAGAATTGTTGAAAAGAGGGCACTTACTAGAGTATCTAACAGACAAAGGGAAACAAACTGTCGCTCGACGAGAGGAAAAGCAACAGACTAACCTGGAAGATGGACCACCAGCACCACCTCAACAAGAACGAATTATTAATTATATAGCAGGCGGCTCAGAGGTTAGCGGAGTTAGTTATTCATCTGCAAAAAGACACACTCGACAGGTATCAAACTCAGAAATTCAGCCAGACAGGAACCGTTCAAACGATATCGACGAAACTGTCACGTTCAAGTCGACAGATAAATCAGATTTGTTTTCTCCTCACCATGACGCTTTAGTTATTTCATTACATATTGCTAATTGCCTAACTAAAAGAATTTTGATTGATAATGGTAGCTCCTGCAATATTTTATTTAACTCGGCTCTCAGAGAAATGCAGGTCGAAGAGTCCAAAATCAGTCGCCGAACGACAGTCCTGACAGGATTCAGCGGCGAACAAAAGTCAACACTCGGAGAAATCGTACTACCAGTCTATGCAGAAGGAGTGAATTTATATATCAACTTTTTAGTAATTGACTGCCAGTCTCCATACAATGCGATTTTGGGAAGACCTTGGATCCACGAAATGAAAGCAGTCCCATCAACTTACCATCAGATGATTAAATTCCCAACCAAATGGGGAGCGCGTGAGATTAAAGGTGAACAACGTGCAGCCAGGGAATGCTATCAAAACGCAATGAAAAAAAGGAAGGAGCGATTATAGCAACTACAGGAAACAATGGTCGAGTCGACATATAACGAGCCAAATGTTGAAGATCTTGACGAAGTATCGATCGACCCAAACTGAACCAGAGCATAAAATAAGAATTGGATAGAGATTGCCAGAAGAATCACGAGAACAATTAATCAACTTCCTCAAAGAACGTCGAAAAAGCTTCGCTTGGTCCCATTCGGATATGATTGGAATCGACCCTAACGTTATCGTTCATCAGCTACAGGTCGATCCCAACCACCAGCCAGTAAAGTAGAAGAGAAGAAAAATCACCCCAGAACGAAACAAAGTCATAAATGAAGAAATCCAAAAGCTGATCGATGTCGGATCAGTCAAAGAGGTGAAATATCCTGATTGGCTGGCAAATGTCGTGGTCGTAAGAAAGAAGAACGGAAAATGGCGAGTATGTATCGACTTCACAGACCTCAACAAGGCAAGTCCAAAAGATCCATTCCCGTTGCCTCACATCGATATGTTGGTCGACGCGACAGCGGGACATGAACTGTTTAGTTTCATGGACGCCTATTCAGGCTACAACCAGATTCTGATGCACCCGAGCGACCAAGAAAAAACTGCGTTCATCACCGAAAGAGGTATTTTTTGTTATAAAGTTATGTCATTTGGCTTGAAAAATGCAGGTGCGACATATCAGAGATTGGTCAACAAGATGTTTGCAGAAATGCTCGGGTCAACCATGGAAGTTTACATCGACGACATGCTGGTGAAATCACTCGTCGCTCGACAACATATCGAACATTTGAAACAGTCGTTCGACATACTCGACAAATACGGTATGAAGCTCAACCCTACAAAATGTTCTTTTGGCGTTTCTTCTGGCAAATTTCTAGGTTGTCTGGTGACTCAGAAAGGAATCGAAGCCAATCCAGACCAGATTCGGTCCATTAAAGCAATCGAATCACCAAAATGTGTTAAGGATGTACAGAAACTCACAGGTCGAGTAGCAGCTCTCAATAGATTTATTTCTAAGTCATCCGAACGATGCCAACCATTCTTCAACATCCTTAAGAAAAACAAGACATTTGAATGGAACGAAGATTGCGAGGAGGCGCTATAAGATCTTAAACGATATCTGACTTCACCCCCTCTTCTATCAAAACCGGAAGAAAATGAAACTTTATACATGTACCTAGCAGTGTCCGACACGGCTGTTAGTGCGGATAAAAGAATGGCAGCATATTTGGCTAAGGCAAAACAATTGGAATCGACATTCGATCAATTCTCCATACTGCAGATACCAAGAACAGAAAATGTTCGAGCAGACGCGCTCGCCAACTTAGGGTCGACTACAATAAACGACGGTCCCAAGACTATACCCATCGTACATATACTTGCACCAGCGATACTAGAGGAAGAAAATGTATCGCCAATCGATGATGGTTCAAATTGGATGGACCCGATAGTGAATTATTTACAGGCAAACTTGCTACCAGACGATAGATCTGAAGCCAGAAGAATCAGAGCTAAATCAGCCAAATTCTGCATGTTATACGGTAAACTCTATAAAAAGTCCTTTACAGGTCCATATCTGCGATGTGTATCACCTTCAGAAGCGTACGACGTACTAAAGAGCCTTCACTATGAAGAATGTGGAAATCATTCCGGCTCTAGAAGTTTGTCGAATAGAGCAATCACAGCTGGCTATTACTAGCCAACAATGCGATCCGATTCCCAGAAACATGTTAAACACTGCGACAAATGTCAACGATTCGCCCAAGTGTCCCACCTTCCACCAGGTACGCTAAACTCGATTTCGGCTCCTTGGCCATTCATGAAATGGGGAATGGATATTGTAGGAAAACTACCAGCAGCACCAGGAGGAGTCGTTTACATGCTCGTCCTGACAGACTACTTCTCAAAATGGGTCGAAGCAGAAGCCTTTCAACACATAAGGGATATAGAGGTACGTAATTTCGTATGAAAACAAATAATTTGCAGGTTTAGAATCCCGAGAGAAATCGTGACCGACAATGGGTCACAATTTATCTCCTTCGACTTCAAAATTTTTTACGACAAGTACGGAATCAAATTGAGCTTCTCAACCCCACGCTATCCGCAAGCAAATGGCCAAGCCGAATCGACGAACAAAACTATATTAAACACATTGAAAAAGCGACTCGAGACAGAAAAAAGCCAATAGGCCGACAAACTTCCAGAGATCCTATGGTCATACAGAACGACTCCACGTCGTTCAACAGGAGAAACACCGTTTTCGCTCGTATACGGTTCAGAAGCAGTCATCCCAATCGAAACCCAGCTACTAACAGCCCGATGCGAGAGCCCCTACGAAGGACAGAATAGTCTAGAACTCCGATATGAGTTGGATCACCTCGACGAGCTTCGTGAACGAGCGGCTTTACAAATCCAAGCCTATCAACAACAAGTCGCTCGACATTATAATAAAAACGTCAAAATCAGAATGTTCAAAATCTGCGACTGGGTACTGCGAAGGGTTTTTCAAAATACAAGAGAACTAGAAGCAGGAAAGCTGGGTCCAACATGGGAGGGGCCATATGAAATAACAGACATAAAAGGTCGAGGCGCCTACAAAATCAGAGGCCTAGACGGTCGGGAAGTACACAACAGCTGGAACGCTCTACATCAAAAACAGTACCACTTCTAATACTCTACTCTATTTTCTTTTCAATAATATTTATTTATTTAAATTTATCGAATCATCAACTGACGTCGATCTACAAGGGCAATGATGCCGCACTATTTGTAACTAAGTGCAAACCTGAGCTCACTAATAACAGTTTTGCAAAGGTATTTGTTACCTAATACTTGAAGCTGTCGATTGGCAAGCTATTGCATACCCATTGCAGATTTTATTAATGAGATCATGCATTCAAGGAAAACGATTCGACATCTGCTCTTCGACACAGTTGATCCTGCATTCAAGGAGAAATGTTTCGACATCTTTACTTCGACACAGTGGCAAACTCCAAACTTGCTACAACTTCACGTATTCCTACTACGAGAAGTTGGGGGAATAATGGTGACTACTTCAAATAATTGTAGTAAATTGTCGACTACAAATTCATAAATACGCTTGTATGCGATATTGTTCCAGAAGTCGTGTCGACTGAATTTTTATAAAACGCATGTACGCAATATTATTGTAATAGTCATGTCGACTAAGTTCAAACGCTTGTATGCGATATTGTTCCAGAAGTCATGTCGACTGAATTTTTATAAAACGCATGTACGCGATATTATTGTAATAGTCATGTCGACTAAGTTAAAACGCTTGTATGCGATATTGTTCCAGAAGTCGTGTCGACTGAATTTTTATAAAACTCATGTACGCGATATTATTGTAATAGTCGTGTCGACTAAGTTAAAACGCTTGTACGCTATATTGTATTAATAGTCGTATCGACTGAATATTTATAAAACGCATGTACGCGATATTATTGTAATAGTCGTGTCGACTAAAATTCTATGAAACGCTTGAACGCGATACTATTGTAATAGTCGTGTCGACTAAAATGAAACGCTTGTACACGCTATTGTTGTAATATTCGTGTCGACTAGAGTTCATAAACTCATGTACGCGGTATTATCGAGTAAGTCGTATCGATTGAAATTCTACAAACGCGTACACAAAAACATTAACAGTCGAATTGATCTTGAATACCCAAACAAGAGTAATTTTCGACCCAGTCGAACAATGCAACTCAAAAAGTCGGAAGTAATATGAATGAATAACGCAAATACAGAAATAACAGAATGCAGAAATAACAGAATTTATAAATCACAAAATAAGTCCCAATCGTTTTAACAAAATAAAAAAAAGTTACTGAGAAATATTTCAAAGATTGGCTTGGTCTTGGGTAGGATCTTGAGTCGACTGAACAGGATCAATGACATCCAACAGAGGAAGAGAGTCGACAGCAGTAGCATCTTTGGGACCGACGTCAGGTCTATCATGCCCATCGTCAGGTGACTTCTCAGCCTCAAAACGTTCGGCTTCTTCCCAGTCTGCAATTTCAGCTTGGGGATCCCACTTTGTATGCTCCCCAGCCAAATATTGCCTTAAGAGGTCGACTCTGGCAGCACACATAGCCTTCACCGAGATATTCGTGAGCAGTTCATTAAGTTCCACTATTTGCCGATCTCTCTCGGCGATAATTACATCAGCGTTTGCAAGTCTTTGATCTCTATCGATAATTTCGTTCTTGGACTTGGCCAACTCCGCATCTAAAGTGTTAGCTTTTTCTTCGACCAATTCTTTCTCTTTGATGGTCGACTCGAGATCCCGCTTAAGACTATCTTTCGACTTCTGTAGATCAGAATATTTCTTCCGGCTTGACAAATGTCTGTTCTTTAGAGCCAGCTGCATCTGGAAAGCCTACATATAAAAATATTTTTAGCAGGTATCGCACGACAAATCTAGAAACATTAGAGAATTAATAACTGCAAGGTAGAAATAAGGCTTGCATCCATCATCTCCTCAGTCGTCTTTCCTTTCAAAAGATCTCCATCTATCGAGAACAACAAGTTGTTCGACTTCTTCAAAAAACTATCAGGCTCTTTGAAAACAGAGACTTCCTTCGGAAATGTGACCGAAGTTGAATCTACTTTATTTTTAACTACTTCGGTCGAAACACCTTTCAACCCACCTTCAATCGACTTCCCCTTGCCTTTCTCTTCTGCGGTCCTCCTCCTCTTGGGTGGCCTTAAAGGGTCCGTCTCCGGGGAGGACTCCAATGGTTGTTCGAAGACAGGAACGATCGACTTGTCTTTTGATGCTGCCTCGACGTTCTTATTCAGAGCAGCAGCTCTTCTCTTTGCCATAGCTTCCCTCTGTCTCTTCAAAGCCTCTTCCGGATTAGGCATGGTGAATTTCATGATTGATAATGAATTGGCTGCGAAACGACGTTCAGCATCAGTTATGGGAGTCAGAAATTACGTACCACAAAGAATCTCAATTCCTTTCCTAATCATTACGAACGACACTAAGTCTTTCATTAAAGGATAAGGAGTTCGGGGCACATTCCATGTTGAATGAATCCAAATAGTACTAGGCCTAAGGTTACCTTCGGCCATCAACACTCTCCAACTTCTCTTCTCAGCAGGAATAGCTAAAACTCTTTGCGTACGACTAACGACATCGTCACACTTAGGTTTACTCTCTGCATTTATCAACTCTACAAGGAGGATAGAAAATTGTCAAAACTTAGTAATTACTAAGACACTAAACAGATCTAAACGACAACACTAAGGATAACACTCACCATAACGATTCCATACCCTCCGGTAGGCGTACATTTCATTCCCAAAGGGACCATCGACCAAAAGACCCTTGGCAAAAAAGAATGTATCTTTCCATCTACTGTCGTTTGTTGTGAGATCAATTATGATTGGCTTCGCATTCGACCTCAGTATCAGTGAATATCGACCCTTCTCATGGATATGTTCTTTCAGATAATAGTTGTGCAAAAGTGAACCTATCCCAAAGGGCAAATTATATTTTTCACGCAAAACAGAAAGACTTATGAGTATTCTCCAACTGTTGGGCATCAACTGGCCAGGAGCTATCTCATAGTATACCAATAGACGTCGAGCCAATGAGGGAACTGGAAATCTGAATCCCTGACGAAGATTGTACTCGTAAAAGCAAGTCCAACCAGGGATATCCCAATCTGCACGCTCATGTTCTTTTGGAGCACGTAGAACGACACTCTCTGGAATCCCGTAGAGCGTCCTTATACCATCCATGTCAGCTTCAGTGAGCACGCTTCCCGGATTATCACCGGCCAGAATACCAAGGGGTCTACCAGAACATGATGGCTCATCAACATCAATATATTCTGAAGACTTGTCCCTTTGTGCAATAGCACATACAGCACCAGATTCTAATACCCTGGATGGATCTATTACTATTTCTGTCGGCTTCGCTACCGTTATTTGACGATAGACATCTAACGAGTCAACTTCGATACCTCCAACATCATCCTTCGAACCAAGATTCGTCCAGGTGAAGGATGGTTATGAGGTTGAAGTGTCGTTCGACATATCTCCAAATAACTGATAAATACAGGTAACTAGAGTCAGTTTTAACTAGATCTGAGATCACAACCTAAGATTTGGAGATCAGAACCTATGGTTTCTAAACAATAAACCTGAGAATTTCGAGGCTCTACTGAGACTTATTTATGTCGATCGACCAGAGAACATTTAACATCTGCGATAAATACACATCGAAATTCAAACACATTCAACAGATGAATCTCGAAATCAAAAAGTAGAAGAGCAAAAGAAAAAAAAAAGGAAAAGCACAGAACATTTCTGGGATTATATACAAAACAACATTAGGTGTTTACAAAGAAAAAAGGAAATCGGAAATCGTTACTCACCTTGGAAGGATAAAAGAAAAAACGACGATGATCTTGACGGAAAAACTGACTGGCCAAGACAATGATCTGAAATCGCCTTCGAACAAAGCTTTGAACTATCGAAGAAAAACTTCTGCTTTTTGAGAGTACGAAACGATGAAGCAGGGAAGATGAATAGTGCATTTAAATAACTAGATTTTTTAACCCAAGGATTTAACCTAACACCACGTGTCGTTATCTTGATGGTGAACGGTTAACCAGGGTAAACAAAGTTGAGTTTTGAAATTTAACCTATCTCGACAAGTGCGCCTAAAAGTCATAAGTTACCGCCACGTCAGCCCTAGGAGATGCAATATCGTTTCATCTTCTCCATGATCCTAGAAGCAGTCGATCTTTTATGAACACGTCGGTCGACATACGATTGAACGCGTCGCGTCGAACGACATTCGGTCGAGTATGAGTTCGACCTAAATAATAAAATACTCTCTAAAGTCAGGTTACTACTTCAGAGAGTGGGGGACAAACTGTGGTAGCCAAAAATGGCTCGTGGGCTCTTATGCTTGAAGCCCAATAAAATTCGGTTAGGGCTTGGATCAAGACCCAAGTATTCCGGGTCGATCCGCTGTTGACTGGTTCTTTCCTAATAAACAAACCGCTGTTATCAATTCAAATTGATAACAGCACGAGGTGATCGTGATCGTGATCTTGATCTTGATCTTGGAGAGAAAATCTCGTGATCACGATCTCGAAGAGAGATTCCAGGAACAGCCACGATCGCGAACCGTTGAGAGCCCTTCCCATCTCTATAAATAAGACAGTTTTCTCAACATGGGAGCTCTCTGAAAAACAATCATCATCACACGCTGTCAAGCTAGCCGAAACCCTGTCGGAATCATTCCTCCGATCACTGATATTTTGTCTCACTTCATCTTTAACGCTCAGCTCAAGCTAATCTAAGGCTAAAATATAAACCCCCATCATTTCTTCTGTTTATGTTCGATTTTTATCTTTTTTGCAGGAATCTCCTTGGAGAAGACGATTCAATGAGTCGACCGAACCGATAGGCTGTGTGGGCCTACCAAAATCTGATCCAACCCACTAACTGTCGAACGACCATCTACAGGTTGTATAAATTCTATTAATAAAAACTTGATTTTTTTTTTAAATGTAAGACGGGGTTGCAGCCACGTTCAGCGCATGTAATAATTCGCCCCTGCATATCATTTGGACAAATATTTTAAAATTATTCGTATAAATGGTACACAATCCAAAATTAATGCAAAAATCAATTTAGTGTAAAAAGTATTTTTTTTAAACTCTGTAATAAGTAATTTATTATTATCTATTATTAACCTTTCATAATTTACATGTCAATTACAAGTTACTTATTCCATTATTTAATTTGATTTTTGAACTAATTATTTTAGATTGTCAACGGCAACATTACAAGTTTACAACCCACTTCCAGATTTATTTATCGAATCCGATTTTAATGGATAATGGATCTGATTTTTGTTTTTTCTTTTACATATGGATAACGGTAAACATTCAATCATTTTATCCAATTGGATGTGGCAGCTTAATGGCACTTCCTTAGTCGACTGTTACATCATCATATTGCTATGTCATTGTACCTTTTAATTTTTCCAAACCTTAATTTTTAACTCCATTAAATTTGTAAATAATCTTATATTTAAAAGGTGTGATGATGTGACAAAGTAATGATGTGGTAGGTGACAAGGAAATGTCATGTAAACTGCCACATCAAGTTGGATATAAAAGATGGATAAAAAGGTTGGATGTCTACAATTATCCTTTGAATATTATATAAATCCAAGGTTTTAAGAGTAAGTGACTTAATGTGTGTTTAATACGACTTTTGTAAGGGCTAAAAGCGTTTTTTTAATACTAGAAGTTTTTTTGAAGTTTTTTTTGGTTGTTTGAAAAATTCAAAACAATTTTTTTTAATATATGAATTGTCTCAACTACCCTTTATAAAAACTATTTTATGTCTACTTGAAGAAGCTTAAAATTTGGGTTTTCTCAAAATGCTTCTTTTTAGATTTTTTAAAACATATGAATTGTTTCAACTATCTTTTATCAATTTTAGATATTTGTACAATTCTCTTATTAAATACATTATCAACATTTTTTTTAGTTTTTTGTAATTTGTATGACTAAAAACTATTTTTAAAAATATATTATAAATACATTTTTTATAATTTACACAACAAAAAGCTTTTTTTGTTAAAAGTTATACTCAATAAAAGTAATATTGTAAAAGATCTATTCCAGAAGCTCTACTTTAAAAGTCATACAAAATAAACTCTTAAATCCATAGTTTTGTAATTGCAGGCGTGAATACTGAATACTAGAGGTGCCCACGGTTCGGTTAAACCGTGGATACCAAACTGAAATCGGCCAACCAAAATCAAAACTGAAGCCGTAACCAAAACTTCTGGTTACGAAACCGGTTTCGAGCTGGTTCGGTTACGGTTAGGGGTGTCCTAAAACCGTCGGTTAAACCTGGCTACAGTTTTGGACGGTTTATATATTAAAAAAAATTCAACCAATAGAAAAGTGCCACATTGACGAAAAAATTAAAAAAAAATTGGAACTGAAATCGAAACCAAATCGTCTAACCGGCAGGTTCAAAACCGAAAATCAAACCAGTTAGGTCTATTTCAGTTTTAGTTTCGGTTTCAGTTTGAGGTGCCCACGAAACCGAAACGACGGTTTTAAACCAAATCAGCCCCGAAACTGAACCGTAGGCAGTTGTAGTGAATACAATACTACCGGATCAATTTCATCCCTAGGATTTGATTGTTGGATTGATTTTTTTAAAAGAGGATTGTTGGTTGATTGGATGGTTTGATAAGTACAGTGTGGGACCCAATATCTGCATGTTGAACACCTGTATACTGGACTCCAGAACCAGAAAATTAAAGATTTTTTTTTAAGAAAAACTTGGGATAAAGAAACTGGCCTCGACCGCGTGTTGCTTGGTGGTTTAACGATATTCATATGCTGGCTCCACCACCGCTTGGACCATATGCTTGACAGAGACAAGGCCTAAAATCATAGATATTCAACAACATTTTGATTCTTACAAATTTGATATTATTAGCCATTCTAACTTTTATTTTATTTTTTATATGTTAATTATAAATTTATAATATTTTTCGGACAAAATGAGATTATTTTAATCGTATATATACCATTAGATCTACCAGTACTCTCTGATTTCACAGTTAACAGCAGTATATCATATCACAGTCCTTTTCATTTACTATATTTAATTAGTTAAATTACTTTAGAGTTATTTAATAATTACTTAATGTAAATTATGTAATGACATTTATCCTTTAAATCTTTTTGCTTGATCCACAGTGGCTGTTACTATCTTAATTTACAGTAAAATATCTAAGCGGTATACTGGTATTATTAGCTAGGTTGGTCATTGGTGTGGAAGTCACCCTCCAATCTTCATATCAATCAATTGTGGAAAAGGAGACAAAGAGGAGGTGTCAAAATTTTGTCAGTTTCTTAACCAAATCAAGACATAATCCAAACCACTGTATAAAAGTACTGTATAGAATAAGTTTAAAATTTTATATGTTATTTTCTATAATTTTATAAACAAAAAGGTTTATAAGTAATCACAAGGGTCTGGTCGGTAACATTTTTGCTTTCCGTTTTCTATTTTAATATTTTTCATTAGAAAAAATATGTTTTATAACACTTATTTATAATAGTTTTTTTAAAACATCAATCATGTGTGATGGTTTTTATAAACCCTCATAATAACTTAATGGGTTTTATAAAGTGTTAAATTTTGATGACATTTTCAGATTTTGTTATTAAATGTTGATGGTTTTTAAAATCTATCAAGAAGTGTTGACTTTTAAAAACTAACATTTAAAGACCGCCAAGAAATATTGATATTTAAAAACCATTAAAAGAATTAATATATTTTCTATATTAAAAATATTTACAATAGCCCCTAGTACACACTACACACAAGTGTTTCCTTCACATAAAACTAAAAAACCTAATACTTA
The DNA here is from genome assembly GCA_033220585.1 of Dipteronia sinensis. NCBI lineage: Eukaryota > Viridiplantae > Streptophyta > Magnoliopsida > Sapindales > Sapindaceae > Dipteronia > Dipteronia sinensis. The sequence goes on from CM065643.1 coordinate 41,044,527, forward strand.
TTCTTTTAACTCTCTTCAAACCTACCGCCTCCAAATGGTTCTCAGATCTCATTGCTAGTAAGCATTTTAATGCCATCAGCCACCAAACTCCTCTCAAGTCTCACACCCACCGCTCAACTCTTCTCAAGTCTCATATCATCAACATCACTTTCTTGATTTTGATCTGTGATTTTTTTTTCGCCTCTGTAATTATAAGTCAAGTTTTTCATCTCTTTGGAAGAGATATGGCTGTCCATAAGGTTCTCGGTGGCGAAAAACGTAAGGTCATTTTTTTTTGTATTATTTTTTTCTTACTTTCTTGATTTTGATCTATGATTTTTTTTTTCGTTTAAGATATTGATTTATAGTGTGATTGCTTATGGAGATACTTTGAATCAAATATCAAGATAGATCTGGCTCTGTTAGTTAATCGAATTGAACATCTTGTTTTTCTTTCTTTATTAAAGTTTATTTTTTTAATCATGTTTAATCAAGATTTAAGTGAAAATTGTCCCCGAGTTCTAGAATTTTCTTGTCAAAACTGGTATAAATATAAGACAACTTATTTTCGATTCTCTTTAGAAATTGGAGACACCAAATTAATTATTGTTTTTTTCCAGGTAAAGCTCGACAATAATTCTCTCACGAAGGCAAGGTACACAGGGAAATTTTGCTACATGGACTGCAGAAGGAAAAGAAATCTGGGAACAACATTGATGAATACAAGTTGACTGATAATCTTGTATCCAAATTATTTGTTTCGTATGCCTAATTACCTTGTACACAAGTGACATCCAAAGTTTGTATAAAATTTGTAAATATATTTCAATGTAAAAATTCGTTCACTTGTATTATATATAAATTTTAATTGTTATGATACAATAATTTTTATTTGTTTGTATAATCCTTTTAATAATATGGGATTCAATTTTAATATATTATATTTATTTACTACAATATTAATGTAATAATTGCTATTAAATTAATTATATTGTTTTAAAATTAAATAATATTTTTGATGGTTAAATACTATCAAAATTTTGATGACGGTTATTAACCATCAATATTTATCGACATTCTTTTTGATAGATATTCACCGTCATTGGTTTACGACGGTTAAAAAACTTCAAGAAGTAATGACGTATTTTAAACTGTCAAGAAAGCATTCTTGACGCTGGATTTTATGACGGTTTTAAACAATCATAAAACAATGTTTATGACTATTATTAGCCATCATAAAACCTCTTTTTTCTTGTAGTGTTGAAAATGAGTTTTTGATTTTAATGTTTTTAGAAGCTGAAAATTTTGAAAACGGGTCCGATAGAAATAATTGAAAAAAGTATTTTAAAAAGAAAAAATATATATAATTGTTATAAAATAAAGTCTAAGAGCTTATAAAATATACTAATACTAACCAGGAGAGAAGAATGAGAGGGAATAAATTCTATGAATTTATTTATCTGTGTATTGAAAGCTTATACAATGAGCTTATATATAGGCATAGGGGTAATTGAATTTACAATGAAACAGAAAATAATATTAAGAGAAGTAGTTACTTTACATTAAAATAGGAAAAGAGATTGTTGACGATGATTTTTGGGTCTATGTAAAGTTAACCACACATCCAACAAACAATTACAAATTACTGATAATGCTATGGAAAGAACAAGAAAGCCAGAACATGCAGACACACAGTTTTACGTGGTAAAACCCCAAGTTAGGGAAACATCCATGGTTGTCGGTGACGGCGAGAGAAACAATTCACTATATATAAGTGTATTACACATTCAAATTCTCTCCCTCTCTTGCGAACTGATATCTTCTAACTAGTTACAATGATGTTTTAAGGTCTATTTATACATGTGCATAACCTTAATTCTTGGTACACAAGTAAGGAAAGTGATTATCTTATTTCATGTTCCGTGTCTTTTACACATTAAACGCATTCGATTTCTTGCCTAATCTAGACTCTGGTATCTTTGGGGAAGTTTATTCCCTTATCAGAGTGTGCTTCGAGACACCTTGTTTGAATAAAACTCTTTCTCTGCGTATTTGAGTCGTGACCTGCGTTGAATTTAATATTGTCTACACGTCGCTCAGCCGACCATCCACCAGACTCGACCAAACCTCACTCTTCCCGACTGGATGTCTTGACCAGATCAGATGTCTTAACCCGACCGGATCATCTTTACTCGATAATCTGTGCAACCCCGACCAGATATTGAGAAGTTATCTTAGGTCAACTTATGTTGGTTTAATCTAGTCGATTTTGGGTGACATGTCATTAAAGATGGACATGGGGCCCATTGGGGCTGGGGAGGGTCCCCCCACCACCACCCTTATCCCCATCCCCATCCCCATGTCTGAAACCCCCCCCCCCCCCCATTTGGGGGAAGTGGGGATGGGGTGTTTGGGAGGAGGTTCCCTTGCCCCCACCCCCGTCTCCCATTTTCAATCATAATATTTTTCAATCTGAAATCCGAAATCAAAATTTTGTAGTTTTGGATTCGAAATTTCCATCATTCTATTTGTTCGAATCACCCTGTTTCGATATCCAATCCAATAAATAATCAAAATATATAATTGATTTAATTTAATCCAAAATTAATAGAAATAACTATAGTAATTTAGTATTACATATAAAAGTCTAAATAAATTTAAAACCTTCGATCAATCCAAAATATTTAAAATGTTTAGTGTGTACCATGTGTTAGTGGATGTGGGTTAGTGTATTAGAGAGTTAGTGGGGTATGTGAGTACCATGAGTTAGTTAATGGTGAAACCAAAAATAATAAAGTTAAAGTTACTTTAAAGATGATAATAATAATAATAATAATAATAATAATAATAATAATAATAATAATATATTATACATATGGGGAAATGGGGAAATAAATGGGGAAATGGGGGTGGGGGTAGGTCACCCCACCTCAACCCCCAAACCCCATTTGGGGGTAAATTTTGCCCCCAAATGGGGGTGAGGGAAAATGGGGATGGGGCCCCGTAGGGGAAATGCCCATCCCTACATGGCATCTCTAATTCATGTGAATCCCGACGACCAGGCTGACCTGTCATCCTTCTGGATTTTACCAATAACAGAGATCAAGAGAATAAATAGCGAATAATTCTCTAGGCGGTGAAAATCAATTATATCACAACAATAATATCATTTTAAAAATATTTCAATATATTAAAGAGTATAAATAATATTATTTGTAGATAAATTATATATATATATATATATATTATTATATACAAAAAATTAAATTAATAAAAAATTGATTTGTGTTTTATAAGATTTTTTTATAAATATAATTATTATATATATATATGTATCTTTTAATTTTTTGAGACTATCATTATTATTTTTTGAAATATTATAATAATTTAGGGTAATGTAGAGGGATACGACTCGAACCTACATCTCATGGTATAAGTGTAAGGACAAACCACTAGGTCAACTAAAACCATTATTATTATTATTATGGAAAATTGTAGCCAAAATCCCTAAGGCTCGGTCTTTAACAACTAAAAACAACTTTATCATTAATCGACAATGGCCTCCCATACCGTTAGTAAAAGCATGTCAAATTTAACCATTAACCGGATTTGGCTGCTACAAATGCCAAAATGCCCCTAAATAAAAAAAGTTCTAATTTTTAAAATATATAAATATATGGAAACAAATTTGGATCTTCACCATAAAAAAATAAAAATTACAAGTTAAAAAAAACATGGTGACATGGGTTGTATCTCCATATTTTTCTTCAAATTCAAAATTTTCGATTTTTCAAAATAAACTAAAAAATTAATAATCTGGATCATCAAAATCCAATACAACAACATTTTCTCCAAATAATTTTTACTTCTTCCATATGGATCCCCAGATTTTTCTTCACATTCAAGTTTTTCAGATTTTTCAAAACTATAAAAAAATATGGCTCATCTAAATCTAATATAACAACATTTCATTTCTTATTCCATTTATGTTTCTCCAGATTTTGCTTCAGATTCAAGTTTTTCATATTTTTCAAAAATAAAAAATAATGTGGCTCACCTAAATCCAATCCACATTTTCTTCGGGTTTTTTTTTTCATTCTTCCATTTTGGTAAAACTTGAGAAGAAAATAGAAAAGAAAAAAAAGTGAGAAAACTTGAGATCACGATTCACACCCAAATTCATCATATCTTACATCACAACCCACACAAAAACAGCATTGTTGTTACTGCCGCAGTGCAACTACTGCAGTCACTGTTGACGCACAACCACCGTCGTTGGGCCACCATCGTTGATGCGCAACCACCATAGTGCTCGCTAAAGATCCTTTCCGACAGAGATCGCAGACACTCTGGTGCAATGTAGATCTGGGTGATCTTCATATAGAGATTGCTCCATATCTATAGTGATAGTGGTCAGATCTTCATTGTTTAATGGATGTCTGATATCCTCATATCCAACGGTCTATGTTTTTATTTTTTATTTTTTATTTTTTATAAAAATTAGTTTAAATTTAGGTCAAGATGAATGGTGAAGATTTAAAGCTTTTAAATCTTTTTTTAAGGCAGAATTTCATATAAATCCTATTTTTTTGGTGATTTGTCACATTTATAAATGTCTGTCCATATTCATCACTTTAGTCCTTACTTTTTCCAAAACTTATCACTTTTGTCTATTTGACTAAATATGTAAAAGTCAACTATTTTAAAACTTGTAAAGGTACATTTTTACCCTTATTACTATTTAATTTAGTTAAAATGATTATATTTGCTTTAAATTAAAATTCTCAATAATAAAATCTTAAATAAATATTACAAAAAATCTTAAATAATAATAATTAAAAAAATCCAATAAATTTTTTTGTATTTTTGTCATAATGGATATTTATTTAGCTAAAATGATTATCTTAGCTTTAAATGATTTTTTTCATAATTGTTTTGCAATCTATTTATTTAAGATTTTATTATTGAGAATTTTTTTTCATTTTAATTTAAAGTTAAGATAATCATTTTAGTTAAATAAAAATCCATTATGAAAAAAAAACAAAATAAGAAAAAATTAATGGATTTTTAATTATTTATTTAAGCTTTTTTTTGTAATATATTTATTTAAGATTTTATTATCGAGAATTTTATTGTTGTTCATTTTAATTTAAAGCCAATATAATCATTTTAGCTAAATCAAATAGTAATGAAGGTAAAAATGTACTTTCACAGGTTTTAAAATAGTTGACTTTCACATATTTGATCAAATGAATTAAAGTGATGAGTTTTTGAAAAAGTAAAGACTAAAGTGATGAATTTGGAAAGATATTTATAAAGGTGACAAATCACTAAAAAGATAGGACTTATGTAAATTATTTAAGATTTTATTATTGAGAATTTTATTATTGTTCATTTTTAATTTAAAGCCAATATAATCATTTTAGCTAAATTAAATAGTAATGAGGGTAAAAATGTACTTTCACAGGTTTTAAAATAGTTGACTTTTACATATTTGATCAAATGGACTAAAGTGATGAGTTTTTAAAAAAGTAAAGATTAAAGTGATGAATTTGGAAAGACATTTATAAATGTGACAAATCACTAAAAAGATAGGACTTATGTGAAAATGTTTGAAAAAATAAAACTACATTTACCTTTATTAAGTTTGACTAACTTTAATTAACAGCAGGAGAGATTATTGTCAATTAATCTTAAAAATTGTTCCTGGTTATCAAAGGTCAAAACCTTATCGAGGTTGGATGCAATTTGTTATTATTATTATTATTATATAAAATTAATAATTATATTTTAATGTATTAAGTTTTTCAATTTCGTAAGAGTAAAATTAAAATAAATTTATGAGTAATATTATTTTCTACCCTCACATATGAGGTATTGATCATTTTCCACCCTCTAATTTAAGTAATAGCCATTTTACACCTTACGTTAAGGTGTGTTAACTTTTTAAAAAATACTATTATACCTTTCTATCCCTCTTTTTCAGTTTTTAATTTTTTTTTAAAAAAAATTTAACATTATCACCAGATTCGATCTCTGCCGTCAACATCAGAAATGGATGGTGTGGATCGAGTTTGGTAAAAAAAAGCAACATCTTCATCTTCATTATCATCATCCATCGTTCATCGTTCATCGTTCATCGTTCATCGTCCTAAGATTCCAAACCCAGAAAAAAAATTCAATATCAACACATCACCAAACCTAGAAAATAATTCAACATCAGGTCATCAGCCATCGCCCAACTCCCACACCAGGTCCCACAGACCAACACAAACCAGAAAAACAACACCAACCAGAAACCCATAAGTTGACACCCCACCAGAAAAAAAAAGAAATTGAATCCATCCAATTCCCAACCCGCAACTCCATTCAACAATAGATTCTAAGTAGTTGAAAAAAAATGTGAAACTAATTAAAACCAAAATCAAAGTAACCACCAGTTTTTTTTATTTTTAAATCAAATTAAACGTTAAACCTAAAAATTTCAACATTCAAATCCAACCTACAAACCCAACAACCAAAAGCCATCGCCGGCAACCACCCCAAACCCAAAAAGAAACTCATTCACCACAATCACCACTACCCCATGAAGAGAGATGAGAAGGAGAAGAAGGGGAAGAGAAAAAAAAAAGGGACTCGACGGCAAGAGGAGATCGAGCGGCGATCTCGACTCGGAGGAGACCGAGAGAGAGATGGTGGGGAAGATGATTGAATGGATGGAGATGATAGTGGGGAAGATGATTGTTGTTTGATGGAGATTAGATTGAGTGAGAGAGAGAGATTGATTTCCAAAGAAAAAAAAATCAAAGAAAAAATCAGAGTGACAGAGAGAGAATAGGATTGATTTTCCAATTTGTTTTTTAATTTTTTAAGATAGAAAGAGGGAGAGAGGTGGAGTCTAGAGATTGGTGGTGAGTGGGAGTGGGGTGTGACTCATGTGAGAGATTTTTTTTTTTAAAGTTTTTTTATATTTTAATTATTTTTTTATTTAATTTAATAATTAGTATTAATTTACCACTTCATTTACGATAATACCCTTACTGACTTAACAGAAAAGTAAAATTTTTAATGGAATATTAAAGGTAGGGTGTGTATTTTGATCATTAATCGAAATTAGAGGTGGATTTTGGCAAAGACTCATATTAGAAGATGAAAAATGACTAATATCTTATTAAGTGATGATGAAAAATAATAATATCCCATAAATTTATTAAACTGATGGAACCCATAAATAAATGAAAAGCAAAACTTGGAGAACACTTTGTTGTTTTTTGTGAACGCGGCTACTTTTAATGCTTTAGGTTGTTCTCACTAGGGTTGCACATTTTACTCTGGAGCCCCAATTCCCCACGATACCATCCCCATTTGGAGGAAATGGGGAAACGGATGGGGATGAAGATGATTTTCATCCCCAAATTGAAATGGGGATGGAGATGGGGATGGGGTTTCCCCATTTCTCCAAAAATATTATAAATATAATTATATATATATATATATAATTTTTTTATTATTTCAAAACCTAACTATACAAACCTCATTTACTCTTTCAAAATCTAAATTCTTATTGAAATACTTTATTTTGTAATGGATTTTCTTTGTATTTGTAACGCACTGATGGATTTTTGATATTATATATATAATGTAATTTTTTTTATTTATAATTATTAGTAAAATGGGGAAATGGGAAAATAGGAAAAAAATGGAGAAAACGGGGGAAATGGGGAACTGGGGTTGGGGGATGGGGGTACCTCCCCTCAAATTCCCCAACCCCATTTTCCCCCAAATGGGGAAATGGGGGGGGGGGGGGATGGGGGAGGGTCTAGGAAGTGGGGATGGGGATGGGGGGATCTATATCCACCCTCATTCCCCAAATGTGCATTCCTAGTTCTCACAGTTATCAGTGTTCTTGGTTTTTTTTTCTCTCAAAAAATTGCTGCTGTAGATTTTGAATATGAGAAATCTTATATATATATAAAAACAAAATTCACATGCCACTTAAACTTTTTTTTTTTTAGATATTAAGGTCCCGTCCTGCGGCTGTTTTTTTTCGTTTTTGTTTTCTAAAAACGATTTCGAATTCGCATTCGTTTAACCGTTTTTCATTTTATTTTTGAAAAACAAAAAAAAAATTGAAAAACACAATTAGTGTTAAAAGTGAAAAATTTGAAAAACATCTTAAAGTTGTTTTTCGTTTTTTTTCGTTTTTTTTTGTTTTTCAAAAAAAATTTAACAATAATTTTTTTTTTTCTTTTTTTCTTTTTCTTCTAAACTTTCTTCTTCTTTGTCAGGTTCTCTTCGTCTCTTTCTTTCTTCTTCTTCATCTACATCTTTATCTTCATCTTCTTTCCTCTTCTCCTCTTCCTCCTCCTTCTTCATCCTATTCTCCATGAAAGCAAGGCCGAAAAGCAAGGCTGGAGGAGTGTCCGGCGATGCCAATCTGGCCAGATTTCAGGAAGGATCTCATCCGGAGACGATTGGTACGTCGATGATAGAGTACGTCGATGATAGAGGCAGACGACGATAGGTTTGGAGATGATGGAGGTAGGCGACGATGGGTTCGTCGATGATGGAGACGACGATGGAGGATGTTGGCGAAGCGAAGTGAAGAACAAAAAAAGCTGGAAATTTGGGATTTTGTTTTCCAGATTTGAAGAGATTTTGAATTGTAGAGAGAAAAAAAAATCAATTTTGAAGATTTTTTGAAGAAGAATAAAAATCTGGAAATCTGAATAAAAAGCTCAAACTCAAATCATAATATTCCTCAATTTAAATAATTTCCGCATATCATCTCACGTTCTTTTTTTTTAATCTAGTTATTGTCTTCACCATAAATTGTAGTTCATCCATCTCTCTTTCTTTGTTTTAACATTCAATCTATCTCCTGGTGGGTTTTGCTGATTAAGTTGGTTTATTGTTATTATTATTTTATCTGGGTTTTCTTGGATTCTGGAACAATGTATTCCTTTTATTTCAATGCTGATATGGTTTATTGATGTGTTTTTGTTGATATACGAGAAAAAACCTTGTTTGATGTGAAATTTTTTGTTGGATTTTTGTTTGATTTATAGCTGATTTTGATTCATAAATGATGATAGAGCTTACAGAGGAGTTTAATGAAAAAAGAAAGGATTTTGTTTTCTGTCTAACATTGTATGTAGTTTATGAATTTTTACCTTACGGCCAAAAATCAATGAAAAATGATATTTCAATTTTTGATATTTTTGGTTAATCTACCGGACGCATTTTTCCGTTTTTTTTTAATATAGCTTCTGGTATGTGCTACCAGACGCGTTTTCGAATTTCGAAACTGAAATAAAAAATACTGTTTTTTTATTTTTTTTTTAAAAACAATCAACGAAAAACCCTTCAAACTTTAGTTTATTGGCAAGCTTTGACTATAGATGCTCCCTTCAAACAAGCATTTAGGGGGCATTAAACTCAACTGTTTATAAATGAATGAGAATTTAAGGGATTTAATACCTAGAGAAAATAGTTTAAGGAGCAACAAGCGAATTCTTGTATAGTCGAAGGGATATATATATATATATATATATATATATATAGTCTTTCTACTGTCAGTTCGTCCTCACATTAAATTTATCAGGAAATTGAATATGAGTCACTCATTTATGAAAGAGTTTTGACAAGTGTATATACACCAAGTTAAAGTATGTAAAATAAGTGACTCACATACAAAGAACTGATAAATCTTTTGTCAGTTCCAACTGACAATAGAAAATTTTATATATATATATATATATATATATATATATATGCCAATAAATCAAAATGTAAAGAAATTGTTAGATATGTGGTGGATCCCTCGTTCTTGTTGATATCATGTCATTGGCTCACTGCTTACCTCACCTACTGACCTCACCTAAACAAAAAAAAATTTAGAAAAAAAGAGGATTATTATAATATTATATAATATATCCACTTTCATAATTTTTCTCAATTACTAATCAATTGCCACCACCCATCCTTTCTTGTCTAGTGTCAACAGTTTACCACAAAGAAACTTCCTTTCGGTCTTTTTCTCCGCGACCTGCAAATTGCAATTATCAAAATGTTATATCTAATATCTTCCATATTGTTATCATTTTTTTTTAAATGTTATATCATTCTTCCTTTTTTTTAATGTTATATCATTTTTCCTATTTTTTTTTAAGAGTTTAGTTGAATCATAACTTCAGTAATTATCAAAAGTCATGGACTTTTTTTTTTAAAGTCAACTAAACTCTTCCATTAAAAAAGAAAATGCCAATAGTCTCTTGTCTCAAATGTTGGAGTGGTGGTTTGAGTCTTCAAGGTAAAGTTCCACAACTGAGGTTAAGTCTTGGAAGTTGTAAATATTAATTCTAAATTTACAAATGTATGATTAATATTCATTAATGCTGGACAATTTAAAAATTTAACACAAATTTCAATTTAAATACCGTGGTAAGTGATTTTTTCATTAATCACATTATTTCATGTTGTGTATGGTGATAACAACACACTTGCCACATTATATGTTAATTATTTGAGTTGTACAACATTATGGTTAATATTTACAACTTCCAAGACTTAAACCTCGGTTGTGGAACTTCACCTTGAAGACTCCAACCACTAAGGTAATAGATATGAGTAATGTTATACAACTAAAATAATTAATCAAGATTTCAACCTCAATGATGTGACAAGTGAGTTATTATCACCATACACAATATGAAATTATATGGTTAATGAAAAACTATCTACCATATCATTTTAGTTGAAATTTGAGCTTAAATTTTTAGGCTGTCCAGCACTAGTGAATAGATTATTGGCATTTTTTTTTATGGAAGAGTTTACTTGACTTGAATTAATTATTTTAGTATACTTTAACATTTTCAATGGTTTTCAACATATTGATTTTCAATCATAAATGTAATATAAATTATGCCTACAAACTCGGTACTTAAATAATTTGTTTTTCATCTGTCCGAATAATAAGGTGGACCCACCCAAATATCATATCCAATGTGTAGTGTGTACACATCAAAATCAATTAGGATTTTTATGAAGATTTACGTGGACACAAAACACATGCAAAATATATAATTTTCCTTAATTATTATTATTTTTAAAAATTCTATAAAGTTTTTATCACATGACGTAAGAGTCTATGTAATTGGCAATACTAGAATGTACCACGCATATGCTTTAGAAGAAATGACAATAGAGAAACAAGGAGCAAAATTTAGGCAAACGACTTTTGACTTGGCACAATAAATTGACCGTCTTTTTTTTTTGGAAAAATGCATATGAATCCTTTTTATGTTTTTAGTTTTAGAGTATTCTAGAATTTAAGACTTCTCAAACCTTATTAGTTATTATAAAAATCCTCGTTGTTGCTACTATTTTGAAATCAAACCCATCGTCTTCTCTCTATATATTATTCTCAGCTTTTTCACTTTATTATTCAGTAGATCAGTCATGACAGGCATCAAAGTCCATGGAAGCGTTATCTCCACAGCAGCGCAGCGAGTCTTCGCTTGCCTTTACGAGAAGGATATCGATTTCGAGCTTGTTCCCGTCGACATGGCAGCCGGTGAACATAAATCCGAAGCCTTCCTTGCAAAGAATGTAAATTTACCAAAATACCCTTTTGTATTCTTGATAGAAATACACATTTCTTGTTAAATCTAACATAATTTTTTTCTGGTTGATGCAGCCGTTCGGACAAGTTCCAGCTTTTGAACAAGGAGATTTGAACCTCTTCGGTAAGTTTCCCGTTTCAGGTCAACTACTTTTTCGTTGAATTGGAAACCAAATTCAACGTTGTGGTGTTGTTCTCAAATTTTGGGCTCAATTTTAGTGGACACTTATTTGTTGATATGCAGAATCAAGGGCAATTACCCAATACATCGCAGAAAAATATGCTGACAAGGGCACAGCACTGACATGCCCAAGCAAGACGGTGCCGATGCTGTTGGTCTGGAAGGAGGCTGAAGCACACCAATTCGACCCTTTGGCTTCAAAGCTGAACTGGGAGCTTGTGTTCAAGCCAATGTTTGGCATGACTACCGATCCGGCCGCTGTCGAAGAGCTTGAAGCTAAGCTAGCCAAGGTGTTGGATGTGTACGAGGCTAGGTTGTCTAAGTCGAAATTCTTGGCTTGTGACTGCTTCACTTTGGCAGATATGCATCACCTCCCTAACATTACTTTGTTGATGGGAACTCAGGTGAAGAAGCACTTTGATTGTCGCCCACATGTTTGTGCTTGGGTTGCAAACATCACAGCTAGGCCTGCTTGGGCTAAGGTCCTTGCTTTGCAAAGCAAGAAGTAGTAAAGTTGTAGCCTACACTAGCTAGTAGCTACTGAGTACTTACTGATGGTCTCTTGTTAATAATAGCCAGTGTTGTTTTCACAGTTTGTAACCTGGCTAATGGTGTGTGTCATCAATATCCGTCTGGAATATTGATGCTCTGTCATGCACTTGTTTCTGTTTTTCAGCAGTTTGTGTTTTCATCTGCAGTTATCTGAGTTTTTAGTCTCGAGTTTGTGTTAATGAAATGCTCTACCGGGCTTACTCTTGCCACTGCTTCTCTCTAACTGTGAACAATTATCTAATGCTATGTTTGGACAAGTGAAAACAGAGGTTATGGAATTGAACATTTCCAATGCAGAGCATTACAACCGAAATCATTATAAAGCCATCTATGTTGCAATAATGTGAAATAAAATGCTCTGTTCGTTCACGAAGCATTAGTATGTTACTTTTCTACCCAAACCATAACCACTGAATTTGAGTACAATAACAATATTGAAAAGATGAATACATCTACTAAATTAATTTTTTTTTTTTGACAAGCAAATGTGATGGAACTTATGCTTGTAATTCATAAGCATGCCTGCAGGTCAGATTCTACAAAAACAACAAACACTTGTCCTCAAATCCTTTCCTATCCATCAATCGTTGGAAGCAAAACTAATAACAAAGTATCAAAACTAATTTGAGAATGAAAAGTAAATAATTTGAATAATCTCAACTCAGTTTAGATTCAGCATGGCATAAGCAATCCACAATCAATATTGTGCAAAATTAAAAATTCATAATCTTGAATCTGTGGGACCTTTTACAAGTGATGAAACTAAAGTTGCTGATAACAAGTAGAAGGTTAAAAATGTCAGATAATTTGATCGCCAGAAGGAAGAACAGAATGTAATCGGCTTATGATAGCTGCAGGACTCCATGATCAACCTTAATTTAGCCCGGAAAAAACTACCAGACACTTCAATTAAAAGAAATCAGACAACTCTCTCTCACTCTCTCTACATGCATATGAAAAACGACTTTACTCTGCTAATAGTTGGTAAACATGATCTTGGCGTATTGATTCCACAGAACTACAACCCAGATCTTTCTTTAGTCCTCTCTCTTTCATTAATTCCCTCACTTTTTCTGCATCATTCCATCTTCCCATCTCTGCATATAAGTTTGATAGCACAACATAGTAACCACTATTATCTGGTTCCAACTCCAAGAGCTTCTTAGCTACAAACTCACTCAATTCCAAATTTCCCTGATCTCTACAACCAGTAAGCAAGGATCCCCACATGGACTTAGTAGGCTCAAAAGGCATTTCTTTTATTAACTTTAAAGCATCTTCAAGATAACCAGAACGTGCAAATAGGTCAATCATACAGGCATAATGATTTACGGTAGCTGAAAAAACATACTTCCCGCTCATCAACGAACGGAAAATTACTTGGCCTTTGTTTAGTAAACCCGAGTGACTACAAGCAGAAAGCACTTCCACTAATGTCGCTTCATCGGCTTTGATTCCTTCTTGCTCCATTTGATCAAACCATATAACTGCCTCCTCTCCACTCTTAACAAGAGCCAGCCCTCTAATAACAGCATTCCATGTAAAAACATTCTTATCTTTCATGGCTTGGAAAGCACCCAACCCTTCGTCAATCCTACCACATTTTGCATACATATCAATCAAAGCAGTCCCCAAAATCACATCAAGTTCCCACCCTTTCTTCCTTATAAAATCATGTATCCATATACCCATTTCAATGGCGCCAAAACTCGCGCAAGCAGCCAATGCATTCACCATAGTAACGCGATTAGGCTCGACGCCTGCGTACTGCATTTGCTCAAAAGCAATCAACGCATCATCGTACTTTTTGGCACTCCTATACCCCATAATCAACACAGTCCACGACACAACATCTCTCTGAGTCATTTCTTCAAACACTTTGCGACAGAGTCCCATATTGCCACATGATGCATAGACATTCAACAACGAATTTTGGACATAAATATCATTACCATGACCTAATTTTACAACATGGGCATGCACAACTCTGCCCTGTTGAATCCCCTTAAAGTCAGACAAAGACTTGAGCAAAAAAGGAAAGGTATAGTTGTTGGGCAAAATAGAGTTGCTGTGCATGCGAGTGTATATAGAGAAAGGTATGAGAGGAATTTGGGAGTGTGAGAAGGCTTTGATGAGAGAGTTGCAAGTGAAGACATGGGGTCTGTGGAGTTGGTTGATGAGTCGATAAGCTGTGTTCAAATGGTTTAGAGATTGGCAAGAAGTAATGAAGTGTGAAGCAACAGTGGTGTTGAAATGTAAGTAATGGAGGATGATTTGTGCTTGGATTTGGTGAATGTGATGAAGGCAAGTGCAGTTGTTTAAGAAATAGATGATTTTGTTGGCAGTGCTATTAAGCTGCGGATTCACTATCATGATTCATAGGTGGATAGACGGATATACAAAATTATAAATACAATGTTGTGAATTCACTACTGCGAGCTGCTATAACATCGGTTTTGACTTTTGATAAAATCAAAATATTTAAATGCGCATCCAGGGAATCGAACCCTGGTCAGTACCGTGGGAGGGTACTATGATACCACTACACCAGATGCGCTTTTCGGTAGAACATCAAAATATTAGTTATTTATAATACTAAAAATATCAGCCAAGAGCAGTGCTGCAGAGAGTCAAAACTCAAACGACCGAAAACTCCCAGGTAGCAAGATATTGAAGAGCAGAGAGAGAAGAGAAGAATGAGGATTGTAGGGCTGACGGGAGGGATCTCATCAGGGAAGAGTACGGTCTCCAATCTCTTCAAGGCTAATGACATACCCGTCGTTGACGCCGACCTCGTCGCTCGCGTAAGTCCTTCCTTTTTCACTTTTTTTTTCTTCTTCATATACATATGGTGCAGATCGACACCAGAGTTGGGTTTAACTGAACTGATTTCTGTTTGTACACTAGATTTACAATTCATACAATTAAATGTTTCTCCTTCTACTGGTTTACGTTCAATTTTCAATATATATACTCTGTTGTTTATACAAAATTCGTTTAGGAACAAAGGGGTTTCAATTACAAAATTGAATAGAATGGGATTTGGTTGCAGGATGTGCTAAAAAAAGGCACTGGTGGCTGGAAAAAGGTTGTCGCAACATTTGGAGAAGACATTCTATTGGCCAATGGAGAAGTAGATAGGCCTAAACTTGGCCAAACTGTATTCTCTGATCCTGACAAGCGCCAACTTCTTAACCGGTAATTGTGGCCACTGTGTGTTCCTCAGCATGTTTAATGTGACTTAACATAGTCTTTTTCCCTTGTTAATGCCAGTAACATTTCGATTGTTTGCTGCTCATGCCGTTTAAATTGACATTGTTAACAAGTATAATACCTATAAATGATGTTAGATTTTGCATTATGATGATTCTTCTCTAAACGATAGACTCGTGGTGATTGTATATATCCTAAGGCATTGCATTGTTATTTGAGTTATTTCAATCGTGATCCAGTCTTGGCTGCAACTTTTTGCTTCGAAATGTAAATGGTCAAGTGCCTAATATGAGCAATGACATTGATTAAAAGGATAGAGCTTATGATGTATGTTAAGATGATCAAGTATATTGAAACAGCATGTCATGATTCATTTTAACACTGATGTGATGCTATAGTGAATTGAATCCATAACCTTCATAAGTCGATCACGTAAGATTTTGGGGGCAATATTTAGCAATGTTTCCTTCTGATCTCTTGAAATTCTAATGCCTTTAATTTGTACTTATGCTGGCGAAATCAAAGGACTGTAATTTTAATAATGAGAGATGTTATGCAATTTATTTGACTTGTCTTTGCCACTTTACTTTGGCGTACAAAGAACTTATGTTGAAATAATTCGTCACACTGACAAAACTACATCAATTTTGAATTTTGTTTTCATCTTTTTTTTTTTTTGTAGGCTATTGGCTCCTTATATATCCACTGGTATCTTTATGGAAATTCTAAAGCTTTGGATAAAGGGTTTTAAGGTAATCGTTCTTGATGTACCTTTGTTGTTCGAGGCCAAAATGGATAAATGGACAAAGCCCATTATTGTTGTATGGGTTGATCCTGAAATACAGCTTCAGCGCCTTATGGCAAGAGACAGAACAAGTGAGGAGGATGCCAAAAATAGGATAAATGCTCAGATGCCCTTGGATATAAAAAGAACCAAGGCAGACATAGTGATTGATAACAATGGATCACTAGATGACTTGAATGAACAATTTCGAAAGGTATTATCCCAGGTCACCATGCCCTTGACTTGGACTGAATTCTGGCTTTCAAGACAGGGAGCTTTCTCAGCTCTTGTATCTGTTATTGTAGGTGTTGTTATATGCAGAAAAGTGTTATAGTATTGGTTTAAAACTAATTTAAAGATCATCTCAATTCTCAACCTTGTAATGCTTGAAAGTTTAGTTTATGTAATCTATACCATTTGCTCTTCTTTCCAACATTTTTCATTTTTTCTTGGGATCGGATGAAGTTCTTGTGACTCTAATTAAGATTTGAATTCCTCTTTAAGTTTCTGTATCATTTGATTAATTTTACAAGATTTCACTAACTATATATGGCTAATGAAGCCAAGGAAATCTGTTGGAGGGAGGTGTGTACTGCTTAGGAAACCAAAGGTGTAAAACTAAGGGTGATCTGTAAAAAGTTTTACAAAGCAGAGTACATTTTCTATTAATTTTAGTAGAAACTGAGATTTTGTGCCTCTTTCCATAATTCTGTACTGGAACTGTTTGTAGTTGTCATTCTTTCATGAACCTTTAGGATTGATTCTGTTGTCTATTCATTTTAAATGTTTGTTGAGCTGTTGTTCAAATTATTATATTAAAATTATTCTTTAATTTCTTAACATTTTACTGGTAATGCTGTGATAATGACCGGACCTTTTGTCCATAAAACAGAACATTCTGGTCTTCTTGTGCTTGAAAATTTTCTTATCTCCAGCAAATGCTTCTGTTGGCCAAATCCAAGTTCAATTATATTATAAATACTGTGATTTGAACCTTTTTTCTTACCAGTTGTAAGTTAAATAAGTCCATTTCAGCAAAGTCGTGTACCACATCAGGATTATAGCAGCCATCTGATTTTAATTCTTTTTTTAGTTTAAGATTTGGATGATTGCCTGATATTTGTAAATGACACTAACCGATTTCTTATTCGACCAAGTATTTTCTATTGTGAGTGACAAGTATTGTCATGTCTCACACCAGCACTAAAAGCTTGGCAAAACCATTGGTCTATACAAAGTGGGAGATTAGTGATAAATCTTTTGTTTTCTTCTCATTTTGCTTGAAAATGTTAATTGTCATCTTCTGTATATTTTGCTTTTCCATTTCATTTGCCATATAAATGTTTCCTCACTTGTTGCTGCTTCATTTAAAAAGCCATTTGTCCTGAATCAGGCAGGAGTTGGCAAGCATTTGGTGGCTATATTAATATATTGTAGAGATATGTTTATTAATTCAATCATTCTTTTAAGCAAAATATATCCATGCTAAAAGGAAGTTTTGTTTCTTTTTTTATTTGGTCTGATGTTGAAAGTAGTTTTGGCAGTAATATGGAGTTCACCTTCTCTGCGGTTGGCTTGTAAATTTACATCATAGTTAAGACTTAAGAAGCTTCTTGTAATTCTCCTAGACTTTAATCCACCATAACTTATCGCAGACAAAGTAGGAAGCTAATTCTGCATATAGATTGCATTTTTAATCCTTTACTATGAATAGTTAGAGATAACGAAGTTTTGATGAAGGTATTCAATGATTTTCAAAAAGTTAGAGGAGTTTCCGGGTGCTTTCATGAAATAAGAAAACAATTAGTATTAGCAAACAACTGAATCTAACCCTTTTGAGCAACATAATTTTTTAGCAGAAGAGAGTTGGATGATGAAACTGACAGAATACAATTCAATTGCACACACACCCTTTGCGAGTCAAGCTCTGGTGTAAGGTTTCATTGCTTCAATTTTGTTACTTTAAATTTGTAGGTACAGTATCAACAACTTAACAGTACAATTAGGGTGGGAGGGATCATGACTCTGTAATATCAATGAATGCTGGAGTTGTATCTGATGATGGTAGTGCCACTCATATAATGCTTCATCAAACCTTCCACCTCATCAATAATTTCAAACATGAATTAGATTGGTTGGAATCTTAAATTTTCTGATTGAATTAGTTGAATTGAATTGCTATGGAAAATGACCACCCAATTGATGTTTCACCAAATTAGTTAAGGAGCATAGGGCAATAGAAGAGAGGAGGGCTGATTTTTTTTACTCACTCAATGTGACATGTAGGGGTGGGCACGGTTCGGTTCGGTTCGGTTTTGGACAAAACCGAATTGAACCGAATATATTTCGGTTCATCCAAAATTAAACCGGTTTAAACAGAATAAGAAATGGGAACCGAACCGAACTGAACTGATTTTAATCGGTTGGTTCGGTTCGGTTCGGTTCGGTTCGGTTCGGTTCACTTTGGTTTAGGGCCTAATGTGCCGGATAGCTTAGTGAGTCTTTTTAATCTATTTTAAAATTAATGAATAGCTTAATGAGCCTAATTTTGGCCATTTGAATAGCCCAAAACCAAAACAACATATTACCTAATATAAAAAACATATTAATACATAATAATAAGTTAATAACAAATCCATTCAAAAATATAAAAAACATATTAATACATTCCAAAACTCAAACTCGTAAATAAAAGTTCAAAATCAGTTAATAATAGTACATTACATAATAATTCCTTCCCAAAAATAAATAGATCTGAGATAATGTGTGGTTGTTTAAAAGAAAGAACACTAGAAGTGTTAGAGTTTTATTTTATTTTATTTTATAGTTTTATAGGGGGTTTAATCGGTTTTCAGAAAAGCAAACCGGTTTGAACCGAAAACTTTTTTGGTTTTTAATTTTTAAACCGGTTTAAACCGAATTAATTATACGAACCGAACCGAACACACTGTGTTCGGTTCGGTTCGGTTCGATTCAGTTCGGTTCCGAACTTAGTGCCCACCCGTAATGACATGTGTTGTTCTTCTGAGTTTTTGTTTTTTTCAATGATTAAAAGGGTCACTCATATTAAAAGTGAAAGAAAAAGCAATTTGGCAGGGTGTTTCCCTCATTCACTGAATAAGTGAATATATTTTCTTTTAGGGAAGACGTACGATTCCCTGACACTAAGGACATGTCCATCAATTTGAGGCTTCTCAGTTCTCACCACCTGTACAACGTTGCCATTTTTACATTTAAAATCACTGTGATCTTTCTATGAGATTTTTTTTTAACCAAACCAGAGAAGGTGATAAGAGATGATGTTGGCCAGTTGGGTGATGATATCATGCATGAAAATATGAAATGAAAACCAGTGACGGTAAAAGTTGTGAAAGTTGTTGATGTGATTCTATGAAAGAAAGAGAAGAGAAGGGAGAACCTGTGTAGAAAAGAAAATGAAACTAATAAATAAAGGTCGTAAGCTGATGATTTAAAATTGTCTTATTATAGATTCTTTCTAGCTTCGACGGTGTTTCAAAGCAAAATGCTAAACCCAATTATGATTATGATTTTGAATAAATGGAAGCACTGATTGTCATAGGGGTCACGTGAGTTTTGGGCAGTGGATTAATGACCTCGTTTTGCTCGTTAGCCGTCGTTCATCTTTCATGCTGCGAATATATTTAAGATAATAGTAGATATCTGACGTTTTTATCACTTTGTATGCAATTTGATGTACCAGTTTATACAGTATCTTCTTGTCAGCTCATTGCCATGTCATCACATATTTTAAATATAAAATTATTTATAAATTTAATGAAATTAAAAATTAGGGTTTGATAAAAATTAAAAGGTATAATATCGTTACAGCTGATAAGGAAGTGTCATATAAACTCATAATCCTAATTTAAGATTTATACGAAGGATAAATGCTCGAATCCATAATCCTATTGTTTGTATATAAAAAGTATGCCATTGGATCAATCCGGTATTGTCTAAAAGAACTTTATATATATCAGTATATATATATATATATATATATATATATAATCATTTTCCTGTCAGTGCGCACCGATAAAATTATATAAGGACATTGAATGTGAGTCACTCATTTATAAAAGAGTTTTGACAAATGCATACATACCAAGTCAAAATATGTAAAATGAGTGGCTCACATTCAATGTCCTTATATAATTATATCAGTGCGTACTTATGTAAAAATTATTATTATATATATATATATACAGTCTTTCTATTATCAATTCGAACTGATATAAATCAGTTCCTTGTATGTAGGCTATTAGATTTAAAAGATGTTTTGACAAGTGCATGCAGTCAAGTCAAAATATTTAAATCCAATGGTCCACATATAAGGAACTGATATATCTTATATCAATTCAAACTGACGATAACAAAACTATATAATATATATATATATATATATATACATACAATTTTTCTATTGTCAGTTTGAACTGACAAAAGATTTATCAGTTCCTTACATGTGAGCCACTCATTTTATATACTTTGACTTGGTGTGTATGCACTTGTCAAAGCTATTTCATAAATGAGTAGCTCACATTCAATATCCTGATAAATTTTATATCAGAACGAACTGGCAGTAGAAAGAATATATATATATATATATATATATATATATTTATCCTAATCATGTAAATCTTTTATATTTAAATTTCAGTTGATTGGGAAAAGACCCGAAAAAACAAGACTATGGGTAGAATCCCAAAAAATTTCACTATACACCCATAATTTGTTATCACAAATTGTACCTTTAAGGAATTTACTTAAAGGACAGATTAATTTTAGTTAGTAAATTAATATTACTCTTATACCCATTTTAAGGACTCAAAAAAATTGTCTAAGAATGATGTCTCTATCTGTGTTTAACTAATTAAATTGGGATATGTGTCTATATTTAATTATTTTTTTCAATTTCTTCCACAAATATAAACATATGTTCTAATTTGGTTAGTTATACACAAATTATAACATTATTTTTAAACAGCTGATTTGAATCCACATTCTAAACCTAATTCTTTTCTTCAAAAATAAATCCTAAAAATTTATTTGAATATCAATGAAACAAATTCCAAGAGAAAAATAGATATTACTGTAACACAGTTAGTCAAGTTTATTAACTTTATTATCGTGAAGACTTTTTTTTTAATGAGAAGCTTTGAAAACCTTATTTTGATGCTATAGTTGGTTGTCTACATTTTTATAAAATTTGATAAAAGTATCTGATAATTTTAAACAGTAAAATTTCATGAGAAATGGCGAAAATATAAAAGAATGTTTGTTGAAAGTTGTAACTCGAAAAATGAAAAACATTCAAACTTTTGTCCAGTCTAAGGCAAAAAATTACTCAAAGCATTGCCACAACATTTTCATGGGAGACATATGCAGTTCGGCATCTGATCCACATAATATCATGGGAGATGAATGGTTGCTAGATAAACCGGAAGAAGAATGAAGAAGCTATCCTGACATTTCACCTTAAAGAGTAGTATGTTTTTGGGTGCAAAAGGAATTGTGAAAGGAAATTTGATTAGGGTTATTTTTGGAATTATAATTTATGTTGAAAGTAAAAATTTGAGTTTTAAATTTGAATGATGGTGTAGACGTGTAGTAAAAAAATGGGTGTATGAAAAACTTGTTTGAATGACAATAGAGTCATGTTTAGAATCTTAACTTTTAAAATTTAAACAGTGTTAAATTAATCGATAATGTTATATAATCTTAATAATTAAATCTGATAATAAATCCATCACACTGTATCATTACGGGGTGATAGATTTAAATCTTTTTTTTAATCTGAAATTAGATAATATTTCAAAAAGAAAAAATGATACGGGTAAATGATTTGTTTTTGTCTTTTCACTCAATGTATCGCCTAATAATTATGTGAAATATTTAGAATTTATTTTGGCTATATTTTACAATACAAAATATTTAATTTTATCCTTTTTAATAATAAATTAATAATAATAAAAAAATCATATTATTCTCTTCTCTCCTTTCATATCGATATTTTAGTTTTTTTTTTATATAAAAAAAATAGTAGATATTTTAGTTAAAATTCAGAAATAAGCTGTAAAGGTAAAGAAGATGATGTGGCACCCGCACCAAAACCTTTGTGGTTGCTTTTTATACATACAAGTATGACTCCCATTTTACTCCATTCCTCTTAAACCAGCCCCTCTTTTCCTTCCTCTCCACTTCACTCTATCTCTCTCTCTCTCTCTCTCACTCTCTCAGATACCAGCTGATGGCAACAAAACCAGCTGATCAAGAACCTCCACAATCACTCAAATACCAGGTCACTTCCCTCTGCATGCATCTCCTTCTCTTTTTTTTTCTTCTTTTTTTTCAGTTTCTGAATTACTGAATCATATATATATTTGTATAATCTCCTTTGTTTTACAGACATGGGTCCTGAGAGTTTCCATCCACTGCGAAGGCTGCAAGAAAAAAGTCAGGAAAGTTCTTAAAGACATTGAAGGTCAAACTAATACATGATTCTACTCCTTTAATTAACCATCTTCTTTACATTTATATAAAGTATAAACCAACGCATGCATTTACATTGGTTTTTATTAATATTACTGTTTTCAGATGTCTATGCCACAGATATAGATTCACAGCAGCACAAGGTTACAGTGACTGGAAACGTTGACTCCGACACTCTCATTAAAAGGCTTGCCAAATCGGGAAAGTACGCCGAGCTCTGGCCTGAACAACCGGCCGAGAAAAAGGACAAAAAACCCGGCAAGTCCAAGAACAATGGCAATAAACAAAAGGAACCCACTACTGATGGTCAAGAAAATGCTGCTGATGCTAACCCAACAGAAAATCCAGAAATCTCCGCCGACGGTGACAAGCTGCCGGAAGAGGGTGACATAAAAGGTGGCGAAATCGAGGATGCCACTGGTGAAAGCGGCGGCGGCGGCGGTGGTGGTGGAGGCAAAAAGAAGAAGAAGAAGAAGAAAGGACAAAATGGTAATAATCCCGGTAATGGAGACAGTGAAAATGCTGGGGATGTAGTGGCAGCTACCGGATCACGTGCGGCTAGTCTAAATCCGGCCCCACCTATGGCTTCGATGAATCTGAGCCCTCCACCTCAGCATGATTTTCCCTACCCACACCTACCACCCATGTACTATTCACCTCCAAATCCAATGTATGGAGTGAGTTACAATACGGCCTATCCTAGTTCTAGTGCGTCGTCGTTTTATCATGCTCCTCCCATGCAAGCTTTTTCCTTCGCCCAATCAGGAAGATACGTCCCACCTCCACCGTCCGATCCAATCCACAGCTTCACCGATCATGATCATGATGATGATCAACCTGGATGCTCTATTATGTAACCAAATATTGGGCTTAAAAAAGAAGAAGAAGCAAATTACATATATATTAAGCAATTAAAGCCAATATAGTCTTGTACTGTAAGGTTTTGGGTTGTTTTGTAATTTGTAGGCTATGAAAAAAATCTTCCTTTTCCTCTCTCTTATGTGTAAGGGGTATAATATTTATAAATTTTTCTTTTTAGAAAAATTAAATTGCTGTCAATTATTGTATTGCCATTTTGATCTGAAAAATGTTTTTGCAAAGCAATAAAATGATATCTTTTTTGTTTGGCCGGTTAAAACCTACATGTCTTTTGCTTTCGATCCGAGTTGGGATATTATTAGTGGGGCTCCTCCCACTTCTCCCACTTTACTTTCAATACGTACAATACGAAGCTAGTTTGGTGCGCTTGATTACTACTTTTTTTTTTTTTGCTCTGTAAGTCACTCACCAATGGGACCGGTACCTGTAATAATTCCCATCTGCGGAATTTTTCTTTTTTGAAGTATTACTTACATTCGAGGGTTTTAAAGAGAGTGAGCTTCAACCCACAACCTCGTGATATAAGTATGGGGATACACTATCGGATCAGTCTTATCTCATCCCTGTCTACGGATTTTTGAATATCATTCAGCTGGATTCAAAGAATTTGGTGACCACCTGATCATTCTTTCACACAAGCACTGTTTATTTGCAAGCACCTTTCTTTTATATTATACAAATACCCTCTAGTCACACATGAAATAATATATAAGCACGTTTTGAAAAAGCAGCTTTAATTCCCAGATACATCAACTGCTTTCAATGAGCTTAATTTGCTTCAGTAATATAAATGATTGCACACACACCCATCCTCGCTTTGTGAAGCCCAACGTACAGGTCTTCCCTTCCACAAAATATTTCAACTTTTATATATACAGAGAGAGTAGAATATTCACAGTCACAGAGGATATTATAAGGATCGCATATACTTATCTTATTATATACATATATATATATATATATATATATATATATATATACATATATTCTCCATGTACAATATGCAAAATCTCCATATATTATATCTTCCTCAACAATTTATTACCAACTTCTTACCTCATCATGAAACATGATGAACAACAAAATCTTCATCTAACTTTTTAAAGATTCTGGGAAGCAGTTATATGGATTGATTGTTATTGTGACTGGTCAAAGAGAAGATCAATTATAATATATACATATATTATATATATACAACAGAGTTAATATAATCATTTGGGTTCATATGCATGAATTGCCCCCTACTTTATTGCCAAGTGATTATTGCAGTAAAACACAGTAAAGTTTCTTTTCATCTTTTAAATGCAAAGAAATAATGATAAGGGAGTTTTGGGACCCTATTGCCACAATGATTTAAACAATCTTGAAAACATAAACCTTTGTCTCCTACTAAAGTGATCTTCTGCTTTTGATATTTTCCTTTCATTTTTTAATCTTCTGCTTTTGATTGATATTTGATAAGATCGAAACAAATAAAACTATTTCTACTTATAATTAAGCTCTTAAAAATTATGTAACACATGAACATTATTAGTTATCCATAGATGACAAACCAACGGGAGGTTAGCAGAATGGGCAGAATGTGATTTGCTTCTATGAGGTTTAGTTTGAATTTAAATCCCGCCATAAGACCTATATAGCCGAAGACCATAGTTTTTTGTATCCTAAAAATTGTAGGGTTCGGTGAGGGCTCCGATATAATTAATAGATAGCTTGTATCCGGTTTAATAAACTATGAAATAATTATTTGTAAAAAATACTAATGGGATAGAATTTCCTCCATTTCTAAATTATAATTTAATAATAGACTTTTAAATGATTTCCTTTTGACCACAAAAAAACAAAAAGGAAGTTGTGGATAATAAGCACTAATATCTTATATTGTTGGAATATAATATGAGTTTAAAATGATCATAGTCACTGTTGGTTTATATTTTATAATCGTAATACTTATCTCTCTTTGAAATTATTAACAAAAAGCATAAAATTTACAGGATAATTGGGGTAGTGGGGCAGTACTGAAATGGTGAGGAGAATAATGGGTGCTAGGAACAAAATACATAAAAGATATATGGTGAGGTTTGTGATTGTGAAAGTGAAATATGTACTGGGACTGTAAATGTTGTAGTATTCATAAAATGAAAGAAAAGATTGAAAAGAGAGAATCTCTTGGTCCAAAAGCATACACATGCATTTCATTTAATGTTCAGCTTGTGACCGACCAAAATGCAGTCCTTTTATTTATTTTTTTTCTTTCCTTTTCATGGTCCATAACTGATAGTCTTTAAAATGGAGCTTCACTGTTAGGATTCATTGTTCCACATTTACTCGTAAGATCGTAATGCATAAGGAAGCTTGTAAGATTATTTATTTATTTTTTTAGAAAAAAATAAATTCTGATCATTTTTAAACCTTAGCTTCCTGTGGTATCAGTAATTCAGTATAAGGGACTCGATCTAATTAGAGAAAGTGTTGACATAATTATTCAATTTATAAAGCAAAAGAAAAATACTGTCAACTTGGTCGACAGCGGTTGGTACAACATTACAAAATCAACTTTTACTTGCAATGTTTACACGAAAAGAAGTGAGTGATCTAGTGCCTTTCTTTTTAGAAAGTAAAAACATTAAAATCAGGGTCTTAGCAGCAATTATTACTAAGGTTGGTGGGAAATAAAGATGATATTGATACGATCGTACAACTATATGACGCAGAACGGAAGTTCTAGGAATCACAAAGCGTAACCCTAACATAACATAAATTGGAATCCACCAGAAAAAAAAAGAACTGAAACCAAATTGTAAAATTTATCGAATACCTCGAAACTGATAACAAAAGCCTTAAATAGGCTCAGAAAACCCTAAAAACAGAAAAGACTAAAATATCCTCATCTAAATTAAAAAAAATGAAAAACAAATAAAAACACGAAAATCTTCGGATGCCAGATAACCTAACTTAAACAGCTCCGTTGAGGGAGTAAATGACGTCAACCGGGCGAGCCCCGGATGTCCCGCTATGGATCTCTGAAAACCCTTTCCGAAAACATATTATAATAGGAAATCTGACAACCGAGCGAAAAGTTATGCCCGTTTCTTTGAAACACCTCTTTTGGACAATTTTCTATCTATCTCTTCTTCAAAGTCCAAAGCCAATTGTCCTACATCACTATATAAATATGAGTAAGGCTATATATCATATATTTTCAATCACAACATATGTGATTGAATCATTTATTCATATATCCATTTATCTTTTATAGTAATAATCATTTATTTCACTTACCTATATATCCACTTATTAATTGATACTCTATCTACCATATATATATATTGGGATTAAAAATATAGAATGACATCTCATTTACCGTATATATTATGATTGAAAATGTATAATTTTAAATGTAATATCTAACATTATTGCGTTAACATTACTCCTTAAATATTATCGTAGACGCTATTAGATAATATCAACAGCAGCTGACACTCAACTCCTAATCACCTGCCAAACTCTTCTGTTTCTAGGTAAGATTCTATGTCTAAAAATCATTACCCAAGTGGGGGACCTTGGCCCCACTAAGAAGTTTATGAGCCAACAGCTTCGTGCCACATGGCCAGCTACAAAATGAGAATAAAACTGACCCATCTGGTATTCTGGTGATGAAGTGAAAGCCATTAGTCTTTCCAATTTTTTTTTTTTTCCAAATATTATAGTACTTGAGGTCCGGGCTGGTCCTGTGATTTTTGATACTCGAGACGAATTATAAAAATGAGGTCTCTGATTTTACAGCAAATTCAACTATTCTGTAAATGAATTATTTAAAGTTGTTTGAAATTTTAAGATTTTGTATCTAGATTTTCGTATTATGAGAGCTTCCGAAAACCTTAGAACTGATTTTAAATTGTTTTTTCGAATGTTTGTTATACAATTTGATCTGTTGTGGATGTGGTAAGTATAACAATTGTGTTTCTTTGATGGGCCTTTTTTTTAAAATAAAAAAAAACATATATAAAACTGATAATGTGATATATAAGCTGTTTTTTTTATAAAAAAAAAAACCTGACCCCTCGTCTCCAAACTTATTTTCAAAATGAAATACACAATATTTATTTTTAAATTGAAATTTGTGGCCCTTCGAAAGCGGGGGTTAGGCGGTTGCCTCGTGGGCCTATGCGTAGGGACATCTCTACGTGAAAGTGTCAACATCACAACATTCATTATATAATTTTATGATTTATAAGATGTTGACACTCATGTGCTACATACATTTGAGAAAGAATTTAGTAAAAAAAAAATTAAGAAACCTAGCATGACTCTAAAATTATATACGAATGGATCTGGATCCTCTTCTTGATTTAAAACTAGGGATGGCAAAAAACCGGGTCCTGGCAGGGTATACCCAGACCCGGATTTTATAAGACCAGTATCCACCCGGGAAAAACCAGGATATTACAATCCGGGTACCCGGTTTGGAAAAACCTAACTGGGTATCCAGGTATCCATACCCGGATTTTACCCTTTTTTATTATTTTTTTTAATAAATTCATGACAGTTGTTTGAGTACTGTTGTCTTAGTTTCCTGTTTGAGACTTGAGAGAAGAAGGTGATTTCACAAATGGGTTCGTGATGGATTTTTGGAGAAGAAGAAATATGTAATCCACTTTGGAGGTCTGTTCAGATAATCAAATACTGTTCCTTCATTTGAATTTGTAGAAATTGATTGTAAAGCATTAGGGTGATGATGCTGACAATACAACACTGATAATTAACTATAACAGGTTATATTCGAATCAACCTGACAAGCCTATAGAACAGCGAACAGCGAAGCAACTCTACTGTAAAAGCCAAATTATCAAGAATGTTCATCTTCTGCCACCTGATCAGATGACTATAGTCTATAGACAGACTAAAACTTTTGATAAAAAATTTGCACCAGACATGCCCAACTGATATAAAAAATATGTTTATTTAGTAATTAATTGAGCAAAATTTTCAAAACCCACTTCTCGAAGATTTCTAAATTTTATGAAGTACATTGCAGATCAAATATAATTTCCTTCCCAGATAGTCAGAGGTTGCTTAGGATTGCACAACCATCTAAACAACATACAACTGAATAATCTAAACATATGAAAGCTACAGAAACAAGAAAGCAAAAGGTGAAGAAAGAAGTTTGTTAAATTTGTTTGTTTGTTTTTTTTTTTAATTTGAAAGTTAAAAAAAAAATAAAAAAATATCAAAACCAGGGTACCCCGTCGGGTATCCGGGTATACCCGGACCCAGGCTGGAACACAACCGGCTCAGGGTACCTAGACAAGCCCTTACCCGGTGCCAGGTAAGGCATGTCCGGGTTTTACCCGAGATTTCTAGCCCTGGTAAAGTCGGGTACCCGGCCCGACTGGTAAATTTGCCATTCCTATTTAAAACACTTGAAGTTATTGCTCTACATTTAAAGATGATGGAAACAAAATAAATAAATATTAGTCATTTATTACACATGTCACTAGATCTATGTAGCTCAGAACAAATATCGGATCAGTAAAGGATCTAGGTTCCTATACGAATATACTACCAAGACTTGTTCACAAGGAATGAGTTTTATTAAGGATAAGCACAAGTACTTACGATAAATACTCTTTGGATCCTTGCTTAAATGTTAAGAAAAAAAAACTGTGTTATTGATCGGAAATTTATACTAAAATTTAGTAGAATCCAAAAATACTAAAATACGAAAGCCGAGGGCTGAAATGATTGAATTTAGGAAAACTGCAGTGTATCACGGAGGCGACCCACTGACAAATATAGAACTCGTCGGAAGGATTTCAACGATATATCATGGGTTTAAATCGGACATCATTTGCTCCTTAACGAATGCTTTCAAATGTGTCAAGTTACATAGTATAGCCTTGACATGTTTTTTTTATTTGAAAGACCTTAATATGTTTTACATTCAAAGGAATTCATGTTTTTTTTTATCGGTGCTTATAATATTTGATGGCCCAAAATACATAATTGGGCTGCTATTTGAATTGGGCCAATTGGCCCATCCAGGAAGGCTGAATCTGAGTCTATGGACTCTTGGATTCGTGGTCACTGGTCAGGCAGCTTCTAGTCTTAGTTCTACTAAAAAGCATCTTATTGCTGAGCACCACATGCAATTTTCAAGAAACCTTTATTGAAATTCTGACTCTTTGATATGCAAAGAAGAAGAAAAGAAGAGAGCATGATATGATATGGCGACCATTCAAGCTCGTTAGAGTCACTTACAAGTTTTGGTTATATATTCTTATCATCTATTTATTTATCAATCATCATCGTTTTCACGGTGTCGTGGCCACAAGTGATTTGTTTTCTACACTTTCGCATGTTGGTTTGTGTTCATTTTCATATGCTTGAATCACTTGATTCCATATCGACAACTATATATTTGCGACATCTGGAATCTAATTCTTTGTTAAAGCAAATTCGAATTTAAAATAGGCATCTTAATATAATTAGTACGTTCGAATAATGGTGTAATATAAAAATATTATCTCGTGTTGTATACTCCCATACTTTTTGGAATAATCAGATTCACTACAATTATGTTTATACCAATACCTAAATATGTACCTTTATAATTTGATAATTAATCACTTGATCTTAAAATATTAGATTAATTAATATAGGTAAAGTTTTTTTTTTCCGTAAAAAGAAAGACATAGTTTTTTAACATATTATTACTGGTAAATATAAGAATAAGGAATACGGTTTCATATAATTTACTTATTTACACCGCTATTCATTTTGCACCGTTGCAAAACGAGATAAATACTTACATTTTCAACCATTTAGCATATGATATGTGTGAGTATTTAAGGTTCAAATCATCTAGTTATTATATATATATTTTTTTGACACTATCTATTCACCTATTTAGATTGAGTATTTTAATTTTTAATTTTTTACCATTGATAGGATTAGAACGGCTAAACAGGAAATCATTTACTCAAACTCTATATATCAACTAAGTTACTATCTATCCACCTATTTAGATCGGGTGTTTTTAAAAATGTTTTTTTATCAATGATAGAATTCGAACCGCTAAACTGAAAATCATTTACTCTAAATCCAAACTCAACCATCTATCAATTAGGTTACGTCTCTACTGCCAGTGGCATCTTGTTATCGAATTAAGCAGTGATACTATAAACAAAAATATAATTAAAATAGATGAAAAGATATAAAGTTTTGGCTAGTTGGGATAGCAATCAATTAAGTTGATCTGTCATCGACAACGCGTGAAAGATCCACCCAATACGGACAAGACACGCGGGCCCTACCACTCAAGAAGAATATTGCCACGTAAGCACAAACCATACAAAATTACATACCCCAGTTTCTCTATATAAATCCACACACTGGCACACTATAGTTTTAATATCTTACCCAAAATTATAATTAACGAGCGATCGAGAAACGTTTTTTCATTTCCGTCAACGTCAACAACGATGAAACATCAAAACGGCGATGGTTCTCTGGCTCACGATTCCAAGAGAACGATCGGAGAAAAGCTCCGGCAGGCTTACGACGCGGCTGTTGTCGCCGTGGCCGGAGATCGGGTTCAACAATCAGGACGGAGCCGATCAGGCTTCGAGAGGATTCGAGAGACGAAAGTCTGGCTATTGTGCGGAAGATCCCATCAGAACTATGATGTTCCTGGGATCATGGAACCACACATAGACTCTCATCTGATCGTCTCAAAAAAAAAAATATTGAATATAAACTTGGAACATGGTTCCTGGACTGGATGATCGACGGCTGTGGGTGGTTGATCGGAGATTTGTCAAAGATATGATGCTATAAAAATGTAAAATAAAGGAGGGAAATTAGGTTTTCCATGGAGAAAATTAGAGGACCTTCAGGCTTCAACTTTGTTGTGTATAGGTGTTGGTAGAAATGGATTAAGGTTTAACTTCTATGTAATTTAAGCCAAATTATCAATTTTTAGAATGTATAATTAGTAATTCTGTGTTAATTAATTAGTATGAAATGAAGTGAAACTTCAAGATATAAATCGACGGTTGTACAACTACTATGGTGAAGGGCTCTTCAATTATTTTCTCTTCTTTCAATGAAATGAAAAGTCGTCTGATCATCATTTTCATTTATTTATTTCTGATTTTTTTATAAATATTTTTTGGATTGTATGTCTGACCTACTGCAATCAAAAGCTCACCTGCTGGTCAATTCAATTTATGGACCGATCCTAGACTTTTACAAAACAATAATTCAAATCTAAGTTTAGCCAAAACTGATCTTTGTCTTGTATCAACAGCCGACAAGGCTTCCTCGAACCTGCATCACTTATTACCGATCCATATCCATA
Organism: Dipteronia sinensis; assembly: GCA_033220585.1. Lineage (NCBI taxonomy): Eukaryota > Viridiplantae > Streptophyta > Magnoliopsida > Sapindales > Sapindaceae > Dipteronia > Dipteronia sinensis. The sequence continues at coordinate 41,076,613 of CM065643.1, forward strand.
TTGGACGGAGATTTTTTCCCATATATCTTAATATTGGAAACATTTACGAATGTATTAGCACTGGTGTATAACTTATAACAGATTCGGAACTGAATATTACTGTATATAGATATACTTCAATAAAAGAGACATCTACAATATCAGAATTGAATATAATATAGAAAAGCCTCTGTCACGTCTCCGAATTTGAGACAAAATCCGGGAAATATAAAAAATGAAAAGAAAGGGGATTCTCATTACAATAAATTGATTTCTTATAAAAAAATTATTTAAATGAATGGAAAGATTTTTTAAGGTTTAAACAAAAGGCATAGGCTTGTGCACCATGAAGCGATATTAAAATGATATTTTATATTACGAGATGAGATAGGTATGGTTGTAAACCGTTTATATCTACATTATAAGGTTGTAGGTTCGAATCCGCCATCTTTTCAGAAAAAAAATCTCAAATTTTTATAATAGTCTAATATTTAAATAAATAAAAAAAATCTGTATGGACCGACTACACATCCAGCCCAAACTTGAACCCCCAAAGGAGACTTGCATTCACATCCCTAAGGTTTGATATAATTGTAGGTAGATGAGTTAAAATTGTTATTACACCCCCTATACTTAACTGTATTGTTTCCATTACTTTGATCTAGTTTGACTTGTATAAAGTCAAAAATGCCCTTGTATTTTCTCATAAAAGTAAGGAGAACAAATAAAGTGTATTAGAATTTGAACAAGATAACCCTTTTCTTTTTCTTTTTGAACAAGATAACCAATATTATTAGGAAAAAAGAGCAAGACCAAAAATGAGTCTTTCTGAAATCGAAACTCAAATCAAAATCCACAACATGGAAACCTATCTAAAATCAACACCCACCTTTTTGAAATCAATGGCCATATCAAATCAAAACACAAGACTTTCAAATCAAAAAAAAAAAAATACCAATCTCAAATAGATGAACTTTTAATTACCCCATCATATCACAAAACAACAAGCAACATCAAATATTGTATTTATTATTAAAAAAATGTATTTTCCTTTAATTTCAGATGTTTTGAATTAAGTGATTTATTTTAAAAAAGAATTGCATTAAACATTTGGAATTATACACTTTATTTTAGTTTATTATGAATGTTAATATCAATAATAATTAAATCAAAACAAAATCATTAAATAATAAAAAGGACCAAATTGAAATAAACTTAATTGATTAAGGGTAAAACTGTGATTAAATAAAACCTTTAAATGAAGGATATAATCATAATAGATTTTAATAAAAGGGTCAAACTGCGATGTTATAAAAGTTAAGGGATTGAAAAAAAGAAAGAAAGCATGCAAAATGAACAGTGTCGCGCTTAATCAAACACGACACTGTTCATTGCAGCTATAGTAGCGCAGTGGATAGAGCTGGGTTGGAGGAGCTTTCTGCTCTAAGATAGTGCAGGGTTGGAGTTGCTCAAGAACTTCATCAACTCTATCTTTGGATAATGGCGTCACAGTCCGATCAAAATGCCACCATAATCGACGGCAAAGCAATCGCTCAGACAATCCGATCTGAAATTGCCGACGAAGTTCGCCTCCTCTACCAGAAATATGACAATGTACTCTAATCTCACGCTTTTATGTTATTATTTCCTCTTTAATTTTAATTCAAACCACAAGGATGCTCAAGTTTCTGTTTAGAAATTATAGTCCAGTGACGATGTGGTGTTTGTGAAGATTGTGAAAGTCTTTCGATGATTTGATTTTGAACAGGTTCCAGGACTGGCCGTTGTAATTGGGGGAAACAGGAAGGATTGTCAGAGCTATGTGAATATGAAGAGAAAGGCTTGTTAGCGCACAAACGTCACTACGCGGAAGCGTTGCCGGATAGAACACAAACAAACGATAGCAAAAGAATTAAGATGAAGAAGAAAATAAATCCAAACACACAACACAAGAGTTTTTACGTGGAAACCCAAATCGGGAAAAAACCACTGCCGTCAGGACGACAAGAAATTAATCTACTATGAAGAAAATTGTTACAACTTCACTCTCAGGATTTTTCTCTCTCTAAACCCCAAACCCAATTACACCCAATGCTCTCTTTGAGATATCTCTAATTAATTGTTAATTTGCTCTACCACCAATAGCCTAGTTATTATGGTCTATTTATATGAATTACAGGGAGTTTAAATCAATAAGAAAATCCTTTTCCTATACATACAAGATTTCCTTGTTTTACATAAATAATATTTCCTATTTATGACAAGTTATCTTGTAAAGGAGAAATCCTTATTCTATAAGCATAAGACTTTCCTATTCCAATAAACATAAGAACTTCCAGAAGAAAACCTTTCCTTTTATCGCCAACATTCCTGATCTGGGCAAAATTCGTCATTACCGCGGTCTGGGTCGCGGTTGGCCACCCGCGACCTGGACCGCGGAAAGCTACTGATGTCCACCGCTCAGAATACCGCGGTTGGTGTCTTTGCCTCCGCCGCGGTCTGCACCGCGCTCTACTCACTGGAATGTACCGCTGTCTGCACCGCTCCCTATGCACGTGTCCGCAGCGCGGTCCACGTAGCGGTTCTCTTCAGAATTCGTTTCTTCAGTTCTTCTTCGGTCTTCAAGCCTCCCTCAATCTCGATCTCATACTTTCAAACGTGTCCCACGTCTCCAGGAAGTCTTCGCATTGGTGAATCTCGTTTGGTAACCATTGGAAATTCGAGCCATATCCAACAAGGCTTGTGCTGAAGTTGGGATTAAGTTTTTTGACATTGACCTCCCCGAACAAGTCTCCGAAGCTCATCTGATCAGCAAGGTTCATGAGCACAACGCAATGCCTGATGTGCACGATTGGTTAGTTGTAATTATAATTTATATCATATGCAACTATTGAATTTAAAGATAACTGTTATCCTTTTGTATCAATTTTTTAGTCATGGAAACAGTAGCCACTCATACTCTCATAGTGCTTTAATGTTTAATACTGGTTCTTGTTATCTTACATGTCTAAAAGTAAAATACTGTTTTGTTTGCTTAGATAAGAAATGTGTAAAAAGTTTAATCATGTTCACAGTTTAATTTTGTTTAGTGTTGGGTTGTGAAACTGCCTGTTGTGTTTATTTTAAAGAACATTTTGATACATTGACAGGTATTTTAGTCCAGCTTCCGCTGCCAAAGCATATAAATGAGGAGAAAGTTTTAACTGAAATCAGCATTGAGAAAGATGTAGATGGCTTTCATCCTTTGAACATCGGCAAGCTTGCTATGAAAGGCAGAGAGCCTCTTTTCCTTCCTTGCACCCGGGCAATCATCTACTCTGTCCTTAAATTAGTAACTTCGATATGTAGAGTTTTGTTAGCTTTTAGCTTAAGTGGCAAATGGCAATTCTGTTTGCGGTATTTATTGCGTTTTCTGAGATTATTAGTGTTTTTTTTTATACAGGGATGTCTTGAACTTCTATCACAAAGTGGTATAAGTGTAAAGGGAAAGAAGGCAGTTGTTGTGGGTCGAAGTAACATAGTTGGGCTGCCAGTTTCACTGCTACTGCTGAAAGCGGATGCCACTGTTACCGTAGTCCATTCACATTCGCCTGATCCTGAAAGTGTCATTCGTGAAGCTGACATCATTATTGCAGCTGCAGGACAAGCACAGATGGTAACTGGGGACAGTTCTTACATTTATTTTTCTTGGTTCTTATTTTCAACATTTTGTTCTGATGACTTCATTTTGTTTATCCTTGTTTGGCTCCTCTTATACTGTCTAGCACTTTAGTCTTTAGTTTATTCTAGCTTGGTCATGCCTTGTAAAGTGTTTGACACTGTCACACAGACATACTACAATAATGCACAATAAATTTATTCTAGTGTTGGCAGATTCATGTTCTTGAAAATCTTTAAACCCATTCAAATAATCTGAACATCATGACATTGTGTATGAAAACCTGATTTAAGTGCTTCATATATGTATGCTGTACTTAGACCATATTAAAACTTAACGAAGTTTATTTTTCAGAAAATTTTAAAAATAGTGAAGATTTAACTTGTACTTCCTAAGGATACAAATTGTTTTGATGCCGTATTCCACTTCCATTGTTTTTTCATGTTTAAACAATAATTTGTAATATTTGTGTTTGGTCTTTTTACCTTTTTAAACCTAAAGTAGCATCCTTTTGTATCTGTGGTTGTATATATAGCTTAACATGGTGTAATATATAACTATTATTCAATAGGCTGCATTATTGTCTAATTTGTATCAACTCATCCGCTGACTGAATGAACATAAAATTTGTTATCACATAGTTACCAGCTGATTGGAACTATTCAAGTGCTTTTGGTGGGGAGATTTTTTTTATTTATTATTAATTTTTTAAATTAAATTTCTTAACTTTCAGATCAAAGGCAGTTGGATCAAACCTGGTGCTGCAGTTATGGATTTCGGGAGAAATGCAGTCGATGACGCAACGAAGAAGTCTGGTTATAGGTTAGTTGGAGACGTACATTTTAAGGAAGCATGTAAAGTAGCTGGATGGATAACTCCTGTTCCTGGTGGCGTTGGCCCAATGACAGTTGCAATGCTACTCAGAAATACCTTAGATGGTGCAAAGCGTGTGATCGAGCAGTAAAGCACTCTCTTCATTCTTTACTCAATAAGATGTTGCTCATGATCTTAAGGTTTTGTAGAAAAGCACAATTATGCTCAATTATGCAAGTTAAGTGGATTTTATCTTTTTTCCTTCTCGACCATAATTATAGTGTTTGTAACCATCGTGATGGCATTTTAAAAAATGATTTAGAACTACTTGGAGATGATGCCTTTCCTTTGGCTAATAGGCATCTCTGGATCTTTTGTTTTAAAACTTATCCCATTGTTGGGACTGATAAGTGGATGAACATAAGAGAACAACATTTACACAGGAAAGTTGATCCCCGACCGGACTAAATATGTCCTCATCTATTTGGTCAGAAAATGACTAAATATATCCTTTAGAAGCAAAGACTAATCTGGCTGAATTCTATAATTCATACAATAGTGTAATACTTTAATGTATGAATGATGGAGTTGTGGTTCAGCTGAATCAGCATGAACGTTGCTGTGAATTCTTGGTTTCTATTATTGTCTTCCTTTTAATGTTTAGCTGCAAACGCAATGGCATCGTTGAAAGATTTGATGCCACTGTCACCTAGCTCAGTTTTATTTCAACTGTTATGATATATTATTTACTCCTGGAATCACCCTAAAGTTCATATATAATTAACATTCAATTTACTTGCTGTAGCTCCATTGCAGGGTTGTGAGTGGGTTACCCAAATTCGATTAAGTTTTCACTGTATCATTAGGATTTCTGATTAGTATACATGCCCGGTAGATGGTTGGAAGTGGAGAGAACCAACTTGGGTATATGTTGGTATAAGTGTGATTTGTGAATCAATGTGTTTTGTCTTTTAAAAAGTAACCAGCGGCCATATGTATATGACAAATATTGTAATACATATGCTCTGTTATTCTACATACAATAATGCAGTATAAATTTTATTCTAGTTTCTTGTTCTTGAAAATCCCTGATTGAAACTCATTCAAATACATACTCTGAATATCATAAAATTACTTAGAAGCAAAAATTACTAGGCTGAATTAGACAATTCATTTAATAATTAATGTAATATATCAATGCTGGAGTTGTGGTTCAACTAATGAAACAGCCTGATCTTTGAAGTGATTTTTCCTTTGCTTTTTGGCTGTAGATTCAAAGGCTTTGTTGAAACATATTAGCCTAGCCCTGATGCAACTGTCACTTAACTCTGCTTTAGTTTAGATGCTATGCTATAGAATTTACACCTAAGGATCTCCTCTCTTAAAGTTTTTTTTGGGTCAAATTTCATTTATTTAATATAATTGCCGTAGCTTCGTGGCAGAGTTCTGTCTTACTTACCCTAATCGTTTACTAAACTCATGATTAATTCGGTTTCATATAACTGCTGTTATCATGCTGTGGGGCTTGATTGGTACATCCCACCGAACAAGATAAGCACACTGAACAGTACTAATTTAAGAGCATCTTAAATGCTATTATGTATTTTTGAGTTTCTAAATAATAACATATCAGCATTTCTATTTAATATGGGTCCATTTTTGAATTTTTTTTAAGAGAAATACATATTCACATCTCCAATGCAATTATCTAAAATCAAATATGTATATATTTTTTGACCAATCAGTGTAAAACAATTATTACATTCTCTCTCATCTTTTATTTTACAATTAAATAAGCTTTGATATTATTGATTGAAATAGTTAGAAATCCTAGTCAGCATTTCTAGGAGAGTTTCTAGAATTAGAAACTTAACTCCATATTCTCTAATTTGTTTTTACCACATCATCTCCATATTCAACTTAGATAATTGCATTAGAGAGAGTTTTTCTAACTTCTTTAGTATTTATCCTATGTGGCACTCTATTTTCTCCAAATGCATAATAGCATTGGAGATGCTCTAATAGTGTACAGTGTTCGGTCAAATTTTGTAGTCGGACTAAATTGTACAACGTACTGATTTTATACTCTCCAAACTGTATTAAGTTATACGATCGAGGGAGGTGTTTATCAACCATATTAGACTTGATAAAAATTTGTAAAATAAAAATTCAAAAAATTAATAACATTAAAAAAAAAAGGAAAATATGCGAGCCCATCCAGCCTCCACGGTGGAGACTGGGCGGTATCCTCGTCGTCGAGTTCACCGGTCGGTTCCTCCATGAACAGAGGCCGACGATATCCTTAAAAAAAGGCACAGTGCCGTCAAGTATGCCACACTTTTTTCTTTTTTTTTAAAAAAAAGGAGCCTCCTCCTCTGTGGATGCTAGCGACTACTTCGTCGAGTATGCCGCCGAAGATCACTGGAGGAGGCTGTAAAGGCTGGCATGCATCGTATCTGTGAAGGCAACCATTATAGAGGAGGTGGCCACTGATACATTACAGAGGTTGTGCCTCCTCCATTTTTTCCATTTTTCCAACCACAGGTCGATAGCGAGGATGGTCAGATCTGTATTGTCGATGACCAGAGAAGCTCATTATACTGGCTCTGGAGGCTAACGCTTGTCAATGGAGGCGTGCACGGTGGAGTTGAGCGACAATGGCTGATGGGCAGCCTGTGTGAGTATTGTAAGGATCCAGCGAAAGTTAAAAATCGTAAGTCGGATGTATGGGTGCTGCATGGAATGGGGACTTTGAAGTTCAACGTGGACGGGTCTGCTAGAGGTCAGCCTGGTATGGCTGGTATTGGTGGGGTCTTGAGAAATAGTAGTGGATTGGTATTATGCATCTTCTCGTTTTTTGTAGGAATCCAGGATGCAATCACGGCTGAACTTATGGCCATTAGTAGGGCAGTTTCTTTTTGTGTATCAAATCCTTCGTTGCAGGGACAAGTAATTGAAGTTGTCAATGATTCTTTGATTGCGGTTACATGGATTAATTCTGATAGTTTTGGAAGCTTTGCTCATGTCAAATTGGTTTATGATATTCGAGATTTGTTGAAGGTTCATGGGCAAATGGCGATGCGTTTCTGCTCGAGATCTTCCAATTCCTATGCTAATGATTTGGCTAAGAAGAGCTCTAATAGGGAGGGGGAAATTATTCAATGGGGCAATATTTGATTGGGTTAGGTTTGATAAGATTAGTGCAATGCGGCTAACGTGAGGTTGATGTTTTCAGATTTTTGTTGTTGCACTAGTTGCTTGTCTAAAGCCTTAAGGTTGATGTAGCTGAACTGGTTTTTAGGTTTGTTTTGGTTGTTTTTGCGGACTGTATCTGCTTCTCTTTCTTCTTCGGGTTTGATCCCTATTTTAATAAATACATTTAGCTGTTTTAAAAAAAATGGCTAATGAGCCAAATTTGTAATTTATGAGATTATGGGGTCGACTAGTTAGGTTAAAATTAATATTTATAAATTTAAAATTTAATTAAAAAAATATTATTAGTTAGTATAGTGCTACTATACGGTATTCCAAACATGGCTTCAATATGTTACATTTTGTTAATTATTTCTAGAAATTAATATGGGTAGGAATGGGTCCATACCAATTTACAATTAACAACAAAATAAGTCATACTCATGCTAGCACATCATCTTTTAGGATAAGTGATAGTACAACTCTCCTTCTACACAAGTACGCATGGATGAAGCTATAAAATTTTGTTTAGAGGGATCAATATAGTAAAATACAATATTTAGAGGGGTTAAAGTAAAATTTTTGTAAAATATATATTTTAATATATAATTTTTAAAAATACTTTTAGGAGATAATTATTTCGGTGGCCATCAATTTAGTGACACACTATCAAAATGGTTATTAGATTGAGATTTTATTTCAAAATGATCATTTTTTGACGAAAAGTTTGACGCTAATAGCCATTCCATCCAATTCCATCCAATGAGTGGCATTTTGGTAAATAAAGGGGATACCATTAATTTATTCTAGATGTTTTTTGGAAATCAATTTTTTCTTTTGTTTTTTGAAACGAACAATTATATTTAGTGTGTGTATATACATATAACATATCTCAAACATATATATAAATATATATATATATATATATATTGAGTCTCTTATGAGGGATCCCTTATTTTAATTTCGGTAAAGATCTTGATGAAAATACATCGATTTTAATGAATTTTGATTTGAATTTGTTTACTGATGATGAATTCATTGAAATCTACATATGAACAGAAATTGAGTATTTTTTGAATACTAGAACTAGTTTTCTTGAATTTTCCTATATTTCTTCTATTTTCTTATGTCTTCATATTTAAAAAAATTTGGATAAATAGTTCTAGTGCTCAGAAAATTCTCAAATCTTGTTCATATGTAGATTTCATTGAACTCATCATCCAGAAAAAAATTCATATTAAAATTCATTAAAATCGATGTATTTTCATCATCGTCCTTACCGAAATTAAAATAAAGGATCTATCATAAGAGACTCACTCATATATATATATATATATATATATATATTTTTTTTCAACTTATAAGAAGATGTTAGTATATAACTATAATTTATATATCATCCATGTTGTAAATTGCTCTATAAGCTTTTCAATTTTGTAGAAATCTCTAGTTATATTACAATATACATATATTTATATATATATTATATATTATATATATATATATATATATATATATATATATAGCATATCGATGATGTTCAAGAGCAAATCTCGTACACACAAATTTTGACACGATTTTGTAGTATTTGGATCAATAATATAATGGTTTAAATTAATACACTTATATGCTACTAACTATCATGTTAGCTCTGTATTCGTGGAACTTTGATACCAACTCCCACTTGACTAGACATAAATTGGGTATAGCACACCACTTCATTAGGCCATCTCCAACCTAAAAATTTAATTTGGTGTAACTTTTACATAAAAATGGTTCAACTTTTTATACTATTTATTTTTTCCATTTCCAATCCATTGCACCAAATGTTACATTAAAAATAATATTCCCTTTCTTTCCATTTTTTATTATTTCTCAACAATTAACATTTCAACCCATAATTAACATAATATTGCAATAAGTTAAGAAATTATGTAATAAGTACATTAAGAAATTAAATTAAATTAACTAAAATTTTGTATTATACACTTAATTTTAGTTTATTATAAATGTTAATATAAATAATAATTACATTAAAACAAATATAAATTAAACAAAATCATTAATCAATAAAAATGATAGAATTGGAATAAATTTAATTGATTAAAAGTAAAACTGTGATTAAACAAAACCCTTAAATAAGTGATACAATCAGAATATATTTGATTAAATATGAGTTAAACTGTGATTAAGTAAAACTTTAGGAATGAAAAAAAAGTGAAATTTTTACTCTAAATAAACAGTATTGCACTAGGGATTGCAAAACACGGTTCAAGGAACACAAAATGACGCAAGAAATGGCGTCTGGTTGGAGACATTTTTTTTTACTCCAATTCGATGATTTGCTCTAAAATGCCGCTGGGTTAGAGATGGCCTTAGGCCTCTAATCTGTCTATTCCAAAATAATCTCCAATTTTAGCAGTTTCTAGAAGCTAAATAGGTTGTTGTGAGTATACATCACGTACATGCATGCGAAACTTATCATATTATAAGAAAATTCAACTTAAATTAAAGTATTATCGTTTGGGACATGCGTACACGTTTTTTTAAAATAATAATTAAATATAAACATTATGTTCATATATTAATCAAATTTGGTTGGTTAGATACAAATTAAAACATTTTTTTAACAAGTGATTTGAATCCTTATAATTTTTTTTTATGCAACACTTGCCATCTGTTACGTTGGAAACATTAAATGAGAAGAATGTCCATAGCTTTCACATTTTTTTTTTGTATCAATCACCCAAATTTTCAAACCGAACCTATTAGTCTATTACACGCACTAAATAAGAAGATGCTCCATCGCCTTCACATTTTTTCTTGTATCAATCACCCAAATTTTCAAACCAAACCAATTAGTCTATTACACGTACGTATGGTCAGTAATTGTTTTGCTTTTCCCTCTGTTGATGGGCGCTTCTGCGTCTATAAAAACTGCTAATGGCTTCAATAATCTCATGCATGTACGTCCTTGAAAAAAGAAAAAAGAAAAACAATGGCTAGACGTCTATCTTCCCTATTTGTGTTACTTGTTTTGTTGCATATTGGCATGGCCATTTTGGTCATGGCTGCTCCTTCCTGTGGACCGATTGAAGCCAATGATCGGGATCGTATTCAATTTGCTCTCAACTTGGAATTCCTTGAAGCTGAATTTTTCTTGCATGCCGCTCTGGGAAAAGGGCTTGATTCTATAGAACCAAGTTTCGCTCAGGGTGGCCCTCCTCCAATCGGGGCAACAAAGGCCAATCTTGACCCGGTCACAAACCGGATCATCGAGGAGTTTGGTTATCAGGAAGTTGGTCATGTCAGGTCCTGCTCTGTTCTAAATCTAATCTTGTTATAGCTATATTTTAGTCATTTCAATGTAATTAGTTAATGGTTTCTTGTGATGGCCGTTTCAATTTTCAGGGCAATTATAAAAACAATTGGCGGGGTTCCAAGGCCTCTGCTAAATCTAAGTCGTGATAATTTCGCAAATATATTCGATGAAGCTGTTGGTTTCAAATTGCGTCCTCCATTCAACCCTTACGCCAACTCTATCAACTATCTCTTAGCATCCTATGTTATTCCTTATGTGGGACTCGTAGGTTATGTCGGAACTATCCCAAGCCTCGTCAACTCCACTTCTCGTAGTGTAAGAACCAGAAACCCTTTTTTCCTTCTCGAAAAACGCTTCAATACGTCTGGTCGTATACATTCAACATTAATTTATTTTTTGAATTTTTCTTCTTTTGTAGTTAGTAGCTGGGTTGTTGGGAGTGGAGTCCGGACAAGATGCGGTTATTCGAACGTTACTATACGAGAAAGCTCTCTTACCGGTGGTACCTTATGGCATGACAGTGGCTGATTTTACCAACAGAATCTCCAATCTGAGGAACGCGCTTGGGATGTGTGGTATCAAAGACGAAGGCCTGAAAGTGCCAATACAACTCGGCGCAGAGAACAGGACAGAAAGCAACATCCTATCAGCCGATGCGAATTCACTGTCGTATTCACGAACTCCGCCGGAGATATTAAGGATAGTTTACGGAAGTGGCAATGAGTCCAATCCAGGTGGATTTTATCCCAAGGGTGGTAACGGGAGGATTGCCAGACAGTTTCTTACCAAAGTTTAAGAGATTTTAAGTTATTCTGTGTTGATTGAGATCCTGTATTGAACTGATCAGTTCACTACAAGATCTCAATTTATTTATATATCATATATGCATATGGTTTTTATGTCATTGATTTACGGTACTATATGACCAAATAGCAGATCCGTGTAAGTTTGAACTTGGAATAATTTGAAGTACGATGATACTTCACGTAATAAAATTTATAAAATTTATAAATCTATCCATATATGTAGTTGGTCCAGAAAACTTAAATTGACATCATAACTAAATTCTTGACAATATTTATTTGGTTTGGTGGTGAAGCCTGCAATGTCCATAAAAGTAGTTGCGGTCCTAGGCTCGGGTAACCATTATCGTAGTTGGTATATATATGGTCAAAACCATAAATAGTCCTAAAATTAAAGGAGTATTCAAAGATGTCATTTCTCAATAATTTCACTATTTTTATCTAAAAGAAATGGTTTTTGGACAAAAAAAATACCCTTAGTGCATTTATGATATGTGAGAGAGATTTTTCTTTAATCATCTTCATCAATCTCCATTGATGGAGGTTTATCAAACCTCAATCAATTGAGGTATGTGATGGAGATTTGTTCGACATTTTCGACCTCTATCAATGGAGGTTTGTGAACAAACCAGCATTGATGAAGGTTTGTTCGACCTTCATATGATTTTTCTTTCCAGATCTTCAAATGGAGATCTGTTTCCAGAAACTTTACACGATGAAATATCAACATTATTACACGATGAAATATCAACATTATTACACGATGAAAATCAACATCGTGTAATGATGTTAATATTTCATCATGTAATCATGCTAATATTTTATCGTGTAAATTTTCTAGAAACATTTTTCAAATGACTTTTGAGGTGAAAAACGATATCAAAATTTCGCTCATAATATACCTTTGGAATTGTTTATGCTATGAAAGAAATATTTAGAATACAGAAAATTGTAGAGAGAGAAACACAAATGAATGAGAGAAACAAGAAAAATCTAGGAAGAGAGAGAAAGTGTCAATGGAGATTCAAGTTATTAAAATTGATGAAAGTAAAAACTTAAAATTGACGAGAGAGAAAATTTGAAAGAGAGAAAGAAAAAATTGAAGATGAGGATATGGAAGTCAACAAAAGATTTTTAAGGGGTATTTCCGTCAAGCCACCCATAAATATGGATAAAAACAGTTAACTTATTGAGAATGGATAAATGTGAATAACACCATAATTTTTTGGATAAATACCAGAATTTTCTCATATATATATATATATAATAAAATAATTTTTCTATTGTCAGTTCGATATATCAGTTCCTTACATGTGGACCATTAGATTTAAAAGCTTTGACTTGGTTGCATGCACTTGACAAAACATCTTTTAAATCCAATGACCCACATGCAAGGAAGTGATATATCTTGTATCAATTCGAACTGACAATAGAAAGATTTTATATATATATATATATATATATATATATATATATATATATAAGGAAATAGACCCTTTTAGTCAAAAAAAAAGGATGTTTATTGTTTTTACCCAACATTAGTATTTTTATTGTTTTTACCAATAATTGGCTGTGAAGACCTAAATGTCCCTCATTATTTTCTTTACCTCTTCTCGCTCCTTTGGTCAGAATCATTTTTTGATTCTTCGTTCTCTCTCTTCAATCTCTTCTTTCTCTCTCTATTTCTATCACGCCTCTCTCCCCTCTCCACCACAATTTTTTTTTGCTACCAGATCTCCTATCCAATCTCTTCGTTCTTTATCTCTCTTCAATCTTTACCTCTCTTCAATCTCTTCTTTCTTCGGTCTCTCTCTTCATTCTCTCACTACCTCCGCTCTTCAGCCGTGCCAACGACCTCGTCTCCGTGGTCGCTGCCTCATCTCCGGCGGTTGCTTATCTCTGGTGGTTGCTGTCTCGTCTCCAGCCGTCTCCAATGGTGTTTTCTCCATGTCCACAATTTTTTTTATAAAGAGATCCAGATCTAGAATTTGTTGGAATTGATTCTGGGTTTTGTGGTGGTGTTAGTTCTGGGTTTGATGATGGTGGGGTTTGTGGTGGTGTATTGATGTGGTTCGGTTGATGATGTTGGTGGATTTTGGTTTGAATTAAAATTGATTTTGGTGAATGGTTTGATTTTGTTCAAAGGTTTTCAGTTTTTTGTTTTTTTATTTACTTTTTTATATGAAGAGATCTGAAAATCCATCCAGATCTCTTCAAAGATTTTCTTAATTTTTTTTGGTATGAGAAAATCTGGAAAATTTCCAAATCTATTCAAATTTGGAAATTTTTCCACATTTCTTTAAACATATCAGGCCACTAATTAAACACATCAGGGCAACCCAATTAAACACACAATGTGTAAATCAATTAAACAAATAAGGGCAGACCAATTAAACACATCAGACCACCAATTAAACACATCAAGGTAGATCAATTAAACTCAATTAAATATACCGATGCAACTCAATTAAACACACACCAGGGCAGACCAATTAAACACATAAAGGCAGACTAATTAAACACACCAGACGTAAATCAATTAAACACACCGGGTAGACCAATTAAACACACCAGAGCAACTCAATTTAACACACCAGAGCAACGACCAATTAAACACATCAGAGCAATTCAATTAAACACACCATGGAAAATCAATTAAACACATCAGGGTAACAACAAATTAAATACTAGAGGCCTGGGAAGAAGAAGAAGAAAAAGAAAAAAAAAAGAAAAAAAGTTGTTTTTTTCCGGGAAGAAAAAGAAAAAGAAAATAGAGAAATTTTATTTTATAAAAAGGGCAATTTTGTCCAAATAGTGGATATTTTTGTAGAAACAATAAAAATGCTAATATTGGGTAAAAACAATAAACCCACTAATTTTATGGTTAGTTTTAAAGTTCTCCCTATATATAGGGTGGTTCTCTGGTAAGATGTCCTGAAATTATAAGTTAAGGACGTTCAACCACAACAACACATTCATATTAGATGTGGATATTTGTTAATGTGGGGCTGTGGGTCCACTATGAATGTATAAGTGTGGTTGAATGTCCTGAAATTATAAAGTCAGGATGGTCCTGATTAGAGAAGTATTATATATATATATATATATATATATATATAATGTTTTAGTTTTAACACATGTAACAGGCTTTCTATTAATATCGGTAATATGGTATTTGTATTGATTTGTTTTTTGTTTAATGTGGCAAGAAGTGACATGACAAAAACAATAAATTAAAGAGATTATGCTAGGTTGTCCAAAACTCCAAATGATGTAGCATATGAGTTGTAACCAACACATCTTTTACCACATCATCTAATGATTTATATGATGTTGACAACTATCATACTACATTATTTAGTCAATTTTGTTTGGACAATCTATAATTACTCATAACTAAAATATGCATAAATGTTTTTGGAATAGCTATAAATTTTCCGGTCCATAATCTTACTTAGATGAAAGCCTTGTTTGTTGATAGGATTAAGATCACATGAACGGTTAGATGTTGGAATAAAAAAAATCATAAATTTGAATTTAAGTTGGTTTAGCTCAACGTACCCATCTTTAATTAATTAATTTAGTTTTGAAATCTGACACCAATCGGATAAGTCCTTTGCCAGGACCTGGCGAGATGAATCACAGCAAGCACGATTCAGAATGCAACTCTCACTATCGGGGAAGAGTCTCTCAACACTTAGTTATTTAATGTGTAAATGTGAGACTCGAATATCTATCACTTGAAGAGAAGGGAAAGTACACAAGTACTTTGTTAAGAGTGGATGTAGTACTCAAAATGAACTTTGAGGCATGGTTTTTCTTAGGAGATTACTTATGATAATGAACTTATAACCAAAATTAAACTAGTCCAAGTTAAATAAGCATAGTACCGGTTGGCCCAATCCATGCAGGACGACTGATTGGTCATTGTGCCTAAAATTCAACAATATATTCTCTACAAAAAAAAGTGACCTATAGTGACATATTTTCTTTTGACAATTTTTAAATGTGCCACTATAAGTATTATTTTGTGACAAATTTTATTAATTGTCATTATATTTTGTTAAGTTGAGACTTTTATTAAAAAATTGTCACAATTAGTTAAAAACTTGATAATTTTTGACAAATAATATAATTAGTCACAAAATTACTATATAAAAAAGGAAAGATTTTTATTTAGTGACTTATAAAAATGTCACTAACAAAAATAAAAATGATCTTTCTTTTATGGAAAGATAATTAAGGGAAATTTCTTTTTAATCAACCATTCAATAGTGGTCACTTTAAGAAAAAAAAATCTTTATTTTATTAAGAGATTGATTAAAAAATTCTTTTTAAGGAATTATATAATATTATCTTAAAATAATTACTAAAAGAAAAAACTATACGTTTTTCTAAAAATAAAAATCTTTTTAAATTTTAACTAAGTTATTTTAAAAATAAGACACGAGATTTTTACAAGGCACCATAAATATTTAATTTTATTTTTGAAGAAAAAAACACCATAGTTATGGTGTGTGTGTGTTTTTTTTTGTTCTTATCTCATCTTCACATCTTTTGGTTCTTATCTCATCTTCATGTCTCTTGGTTCTTCCTTTGTCTCTCGGCACAACTATCTGGATTTTCTCTTTATTTCCCTTCTCCTTGAAAACATTTTTTCTGTTTGAAACCGTGATTCATTGAAGAAGTCACCAAGATTGTAGAAAACATTTATATTTTTCTAAGGTTTTTTTATATTATAATTTTAGAGTAAATTTTATATATTATCTAATCATTTCATGTTTGCATTTTTTTTAAATTGATAGTTTTGATAATTTAATTTGTTTTAGTGTTTGTTTTATTCTACTTGTTTTTCAGGGTTGGAATCTCAAATTCCAGTTTCATATATTGAATGTTTATTTGAATAAGGTACGATTTTTTTATGAGGAATTTTATATATTGTTTTAAGGATATTTCTTAAGTTTAATCTGTTCAAATTTTTTATAAGGAATCCATAATGATTATTTCACGATTTATAGGTGTTGTTCTTATATTTCCATAGTACATGCCAATTATTTGTAAATGTGTATACTAACTGTTTGATAAAATGATTCTTATATAACAATCAATTGTTTGATGAAACATTGAAAAAAAAGAGTATCTTGAAAAGAAATATAAGCTTATCTTGATTTTAATTTTTTAGGGTTTGTTTTTTATACTTATTTTTAGGATCAAAATCTCAAATTCGAGATTCATATATTGAAAGTTTATTTTAATAAGGTATGTTTTTTTTTATTATGTAGACTTTTATATATCTCTTTAGGTAGAATTTCACATAAGTCATACATTTTTTGTGATTTGTCACATATGTAAATGTCTTTCCAAATTCATCACTTTAGTCCTTACTTTTTCCAAAACTCATCACTTTAGTCCATTTGACCAAATATGTGAAGGTCAACTATTTTAAAACCTGTAAAAGTACACTTTTGCCCTTATTGCTATTTAATTTAGCTAAAATGATTATCTTACCTTTAAATTAAAAATAAAAATAATAAAATTCTCAATAATAAAATCTTAAATAAATATATTACAAAAAATAGCTTAAATAAATAATTAAAAATCTATTAATTTTTTCTTATTTTATATTTTTTTCACAATGTATTTTTATTTAGCAAAAATGATTATCTTAAATTTGAATTAAAATGTAAAACAAGAAAATTCTCAATAATAAAATCTTAATAAATAGATTGCAAAAAAAATTATGAAAAAAAAATCATTTAAAGTTTAGATAATCATTTTAGCTAAATAAATATCCATTATGTCAAAAATATAAAAAAAGAAAAAAAATAATGGATTTTATTATTATTATTATTTATATAAGATTTTTCTGTAATATATTTATTTAAGATTTTATTATTGAGAATATTGAGAATTTTATTATTTTTCATTTTAATTTAAAGCTTATATAATCAGTTTAACTAAATTAAATAGTAATAAGGGTAAAAATGTACTTTTACAAGTTTTAAAATAGTTGACTTTCACATATTTGGTCAAATGGACTAAAGTGATGAGTTTTGAAAAAAGTTAGGACTAAAGTGATGAATTTGGAAACACATTTATAAAAGTGATAAATCATTAAAAAGATAGGACTTATGTGAAATTATGTCATCTCTTTAAGGATATCGATGGAGAGTTTTTCAATTGATATAATTTTTCTTTATACACTTTTCCATCTTTCTTTATTAACGTTGATGTTGAGGCTTGATTTTTTGAGTTGACAGTAATGACTGAAAATATATCTCTTCTTTGTTTTAATTTTTTAGTTGAATGTAATGACCATATTTCTTTGTTCGCACTTTTATTTTATCCCTAACGTTGAGTGGAATATGATGATTTTTTTCCTTTGTCATAAAATTTATGTTTTCAGCATATCTCCTGTGAGATGGTGGATTGGTAGGTGGTGTTAAGTTACAAATTCTCAATTTTCTATAACTCTAAGTTCAACATAATGTGCCTGTTTTATGCTTGGATATCAAACTTATAAAATTTAATTTATACTTGTACTAAGTTTTAATAATATTGTTGTATTTTTCTTCAGTAGAATTTGGAGACGTTAATTTGTTCTCACTATTTTTTTTTCATGTCTTCATGTATTTAGGCTTCTTTTGCAAAACATAAAGATTCTTTAGCTACCACAGACTACAGTGGATCATTGACTTCTAATAATTCATAATCAAGACCTCAGAAGTTTCACTTTCACTTATGTTAACATAGATTGGTTGGGTTAACATATGTTATTTAGCAAAAGACTCTGAAAGATGTTGGATTACTTTTGTAATAATACGATATTATGTTAGTTTCTGAACATATTTTTAAATGGAATGAATATTTATAGAATGATATAAATGGAATGAATATTTATAGAATGTAATATCATTCGATGAGTGACATGTTTAATTTGGTTATATTTTTATTTTCTTTTTTTATACAATTTAAATTTATATTAGATTTTGACAATTGATTAAATTGTTCACTAAGTATTGATATAGAGACATAATATTCATATTGTTAACTGTTATTGATGTAGCGGAAGCTTTGTCGAGAAAAACCTGCAATAAACAATTGATAACAACCTACTAACCTTCCGTTGATTCGCGCACGAATACCGAAATATTAGGCTTCAAATTCGTTGATTCACAAAGAATACCGAAATTGGAGATAATTAGAGAAACTCTAAATTTTATAAATCAAAAACTGAATAGCCTTTCGGCTTACATGAATATTTAAAGCAAACAAATCCTAACCCTTATCGTATTCCTTGCAGAACAAGAAAACGAACCTAAATACAAAAAATTACCAAAAAAGGTAAAATTGAGATTAATGCAGAAACTAATACTATTAAGAATCCTAAGAAAGCCGGAATTGACGGAAGTCGATTCGGACTTGGAAAACTAAAATTATTGCAAAACCGAAACTTTCATAAAACGGCAAAAACGGCCTTTTCGGAACCTAAACAAAGGAATTCGGCTAAAAATTGTATGCTTCACGGCAAAAGGTCGTGATTATTGAAGATCTCGCCGAAACGCATCAACTGTGAAAATTTCACGACAATCCGACTCCATCGCTCGGACTAGTATGAATGAATTGGCCTTTTTTCTTGGTCTTTTTCCTATCCAGCCCCTCCATATATTCCAATGCCATGTAATCCAATGCTGCTGCATAAGTTATTAAGTTTGTGTATTGTGACAAATTTTAAATGGTTAACTTAACTGTCACTAAGTTTGTCTTTAGTGACAAAATTTATTAAATAGATTTGTTAGATATTATTTCTTAAGTTTGCAGATATTATTTGTCAATAGATTTATTAAATAGTGACACTTTTCAAACAATAAATTGTCACTAAGAATGTTTATAGTGACAAAATCTTCAACCGGTTAATTGGCACTAAATATAAATTTAGTGACACAATTTTTATTTTGTCACTAATTAAGGTCAAGTGATAATGTGTCACTAAAAGTTATGATTTGTGACAAGTATTAAAAAACTGTC
Source organism: Dipteronia sinensis (assembly GCA_033220585.1). Classification (NCBI taxonomy): domain Eukaryota; kingdom Viridiplantae; phylum Streptophyta; class Magnoliopsida; order Sapindales; family Sapindaceae; genus Dipteronia; species Dipteronia sinensis. Next base: position 41,096,408 of record CM065643.1, read on the forward strand.
ACAAATACTTTTATTGACGGGGGCAAAAGTGACGAATTGTTAGTGACACTTGTTTTTGTGATAATGTCTTCACTTGTAGTGACAAATGTTTTTTGTCACTGTAGGTCAATTTTCTTGTAGTGATTCTATAGATTGATCTGATTAGGAGCACACAAATATGATATAAGACCAATCTAAACCGGATAAGATGAGGTTGGTCCGGTAGTAAACCCCTCACACTTATACCATGAGGTTACGAGTTTGAGTCATCTTTTTATTTATTTATAAAATTGGACTGACCTAAGAGAAAAAAATATCACAATCGATCATATGCTGAAAAACCCCTAAGCAGTATCCAGAAATATATTAATAAAGAAAAATAGTAGTAAAAGTAATAGCAATACATCATAAACCAAAGGAGGCAGCCCAAAATAACTAGAGGCATGCAAGCCACACAAGAAAAATAAAGCTAGGAAAACCTAAACGATTCTCCACCGATACAGTCATTACCAACAAGCGAAGAACAAAACGAAGGAGTGGAAGACCACCGGGAATCAGAAGAAAGATCCAAAGCGTGTTTAGAGAGAGCATTCGCCACCTGATTACCTTCCCTGAATATATGAGAAACCTGAAACTCCATATGCGAGATTTGATAAATGCAGCACTGCCAAGCTTGAAAAACACGCTAGGTAACCTGATCAGACCTAATCGAAAGAAGCTGCACAACATAAGAAGAATCACTCTCGAGCTAGATCCTATGCCAACCTAAATTCCAAGCATAATTGAGGGCTAAAGAAGCCGCAAGGAGCTCAGCCTCAAAAGCAAAAACCCGACCAAGGGGGACTGCGAAATAGGCCTTAACAAAAGATCTACAAGTCCGAAAAACACCCCCACAACCTCCCACACCTGGCGAACCCAAAGCTGCACCACTTATGCTAACCTTTATCCACCCCGGAGCCGGGGGCGACCAAACCACACTCATAATAACCAGAGCTTTACCAGGTCGACCACTGAGACCAAACCGGCAAAGAATCAGCAGATCATCAACACAGTTACGCATACAGTCTATCCCCAAACGATTCACGTCATAAATAAAGCACCACACTAAAGAGAAAGCAGCCCTAAAATCAACAGATGATCCTTCAAAAATCCATTGGTTACGAGAATACCACACACTCTAAACCACTGCATGAATATCAGCTTTTCACAAAACCCTCATCTAATCACTGAAAGAAACAGACATGGTCTGCTTGAAAAAAGAACCCCAAGTGTCAGCGGAGACATGCCTCTGAAATGCGGAGAAACCGCTTCTTTAAAAAAACTTCGAATTTATGTAATAATATAATACTTAAAAAAAAATAAAGAGAAAACTTTTTTCAAGATATGAAAAAGGGTTCGGGACGGGGTGACCCGACATCGGGTCACCCTATCCCGAGGATTTAAGACATCGGGACATGTTGACGCGATATCAAATCACCCCATCCCGAACTTTTTTTTATACTTTTTTCAAGACATGAAAAAAGGTTCGAGACGGGATGACCCGACGTCGGGTCACCCAGCCTCTAACCTTTTTTCAAGCTTTGAAAACTTCTAAGGTGATTTAGTCTTCATAAAATGAAAAGAAAAAATTTTCGTGGATATTTCAAAACTCTCAAAATATAGCTAATGACACCACAAGAAAATGAGACTTTTATCACGAAACATCTACAACAGACATCCTAGGCCTGTATTAGATGAGCAATAACGACAACGGGCCTTTAAAAGCCCGTGGTTTATATTCAATTAAAAACGTTTCTATCATGGGCCTTTAAATGCCCATGGTTGATAATTTTTAATTACAACTGCCATCTTATTGCCTGTATTGGATACGGTAATTACTACAAACCTTGTATGTCCGCGGTAAATGTTATGATATATATTTGAAATCAAAATAAAATCCCCAAATTTGAAGTTTATGAAATCTAAGAACCCTAAGCTCACTACATCTCTCTATTGTGATTCTGAATGGAAGACCTCAACGAAGTTAAACTTTCTGTTCCTCGTCACCGCCAGAGTTTTCCTTTCTCGGTGTCGATTAAAACCAAGACCTGTAACCGCGAACCAGAGTTTTCTTCATCCTTCAGTTCCTATTTTGGTGTCCAGTTCTTTGAAGAAAAGATGCTTGGATTTTGTTTTTCAAGTTGGATCAGGTACATTTCCAACTTTCAACTTATTTTTTATCTTGGGTTTTCTAATATGTGATGCTTTTTGGGGGGTTCTGGCATCTGGGTGCTTGATTATATGATTTTGGCTTTGGGTTTCTTAATTTTTGGCTTTTTTGGGTTTTGTGATTTTGGGTAACTAGTTTCTCTTTTCTTCATTCTAATAAATTCTTTCATTCGTTAGTTTTCTGGCCACTAAGATTTTGCTTTAAAAAATCAAGAATTTTTACTCTAATATTTGTTTGTATTGGGAGTTTTTACTTGTGATTTCTCTTTTATTCTCCAATTCGCTTTCGTGTAGAGATCGAGGAAAATGTGAAGATTTTAATAGTAATATTTGGCTGATTAATCTGTGTTTGAACTCAAATTTCATAGCCGTGTGATTTGTTTGCTTATATAGCTTTGCTTTTGTTTTTCATAGCCGTGTGATTTGTTTGCTTATATAGCTTTGCTTTTGTTATGAAGTGTCGACGGAATTGGAATTCCTCTAATCAAGGTTTTTTCAGTCTCTCTACATTGATATGTAATTTATATGCAGGTATGTTATTAATATAAGTGTGTATTTGGATAAGCAATACAAGCATGTGGTGAAAAAAACTAAATAATTTTTTGATTTTGAAGTAGTGATTTGCAGGGACTTGAATAGTAACTTTGATGGGGAAAGACAATGATTCGAAATGGATATGTCCTTTAACAAGTCTCTAAATCGGTGTGTATATATATATATATATATATATATATATAATTTTTAGGCTAATTGTCACAGATCCCCCCAGAGTATACCCGAATTCACTTGTTGTCCCCGTGAATTTTATTTTAGGCATTAAACCCCCTGAACTATCGGAAATTGGCAAAAGTTGACGGAATGCTAACGCCATCCACTCTTCTGTCTTGGCAAAATGCACTAAGTACCCTTACTATATACATAATTACATCAAATAGGAAAAAAATATAATAATAGGACATAAATACCCCTCTTACCAAAATTTTAAAAATCACATTTTAAAAATAAAATTTTAAAATTTTAAATTGAAATATTGGTTAAAAAATAATTAAATTCTGAATTTTTTTATAAAGAAAATTAAATAAATGGAGAAATGAAAAAATTAAATTGATTTCACAATTATTTAAATTATCTTTTATTTTATTTAAATATCCCTAAATATAAAATCCAGATGAATATACAAATTATTTAATATGAATTATCATTTAAACTATTTATTTTATTTAAATATCCCTAAATATCACTTGTTCATTTACAATAACATGTGTATTTTAAAAAAGATAATTTAAATGATAATTCCCTTTAAATAATTTAAATATCCAATGTTATAAAAGTTTAGGGGTTTAATGGAAGAAAAAAAGTATAAGGGGTAAGGTGCAAGAATATTTATGGATATTTAAATAAAAAAGATAATTTAAAAGATAATGGCGATAAAAAAGTATAGGGTATTTAAATTATTATCGTTATTATCTTTATTATTATTTTATTATTTTATTATTTTATTAGTATTATTATTATTTAAATTTTTATTTTGGTTTTGTACATTATTAATAACCTTGTTATTATAAATATTCATTAAGTGATATTTAGAGATATTTAAATAAAAAAGATAGTTTAAATGATAATTCACATTATATAATTTATATATTCATCTGAATTTTATATTTAGGGATATATAAATAAACAAAGATAATTTAAATAATTGTTAAATCAATTTAATTTTTTCATTTCTCTATTTATTTAATTTTCTTTATCAAAAAGTTCAGAGTTTTATTATTATTTAACTAGTATTTAAATTTTAAATTTTAAATTTTTATTTTTAAAATGTGATTTTTAAAAATTTGGTACGAGGGGTATTTATGTCATATTATTATATTTTTTCCGATTTGATGCAATTATATATATAATAAGGGTACTTAGTGTATTTTACCATAACAGAACAGTGGATGGGGTTAGCATTCCGTCCACTTTTGCCAATTTCCGATAGTTCAGGGGGTTTAGTACCTAAAAATATATTCAGGGGGTAATATACGAATTCAGGTATACTCTCGGGGGATCTGTGACAATTAGCCTAATTTTTATTTTCTACAATTACTATTACATTGATGACAGTGTTGATAATATTATGTTGTATGTGTTTTTCCAATAAGAGTCATCTTCTTTGAATATATTTTCGTTCAAATTCAATGCTATTTGAGTTTTACTTGTTTTTGATATGTTAGTGGAGAAACTTGTAGAAGTATAGGGAAGGAATTTTGTTTGTATATATATTGTTGTTTCTAGAAACGTTTTCATTTTTTTTCCAAGATATATGTGGAGTTATATAAGTTTCGGAAATCTGTAAGCTTGAATCTAAGGTACTTGATTCTATCTAATTTACATTTAAGTTTGCAAATTTTATTCTTCAAATATTGTCCCCTAGAATTCATCTCAATTTCCATGATTAAATTTATATCTAGATATGGTAATGCTTCTTTTGTCAGGCAATGTGTAGGGACAATTGCATTGTACCTGTAGTTGCATCTACAAAAATTGAGTCGGCAATAAGATTTAAGGAATTCTTTTTTATAGAAACATGTTAATTAATTTATCCTTTTCTTTTGCTTAACTAATTATATTTACCTGCCAGTATATTATATATTTATTTATAACTAATTTGATTGAGTGCGACCAGAAGAAGGTATTGACTAATGGATGTACATATTAGATCAGTATGCTTTTTCTAAATTGACTAGACTAATCATGTTGCACTGATATGATGTTTTGATATCTTTATATATAATGCTATATGGTTTGAATGTGTTGTTACGAAATCCGTACATATTTAGTCTTAACGATGCTAATTTTTTATTGTCTTTTAACACTTTTTTTGTATGTAGTCACCACTTGAGGTTTCTTAGGGGGGGGCAAGGATGTTTCACCTCAAAAGGGTACAAAATACAAATTGTTGCATTGGATGGGTAGTGGACAAGTAATGGCGGAAGCTGAAATTGATTGCACCAATCCACAAGCATTCGTTCATCACAAGCTTCTTGGTCCGGATTATTGGAGAGCTTGTGTGAAGAAGCTAATGGTGAGTGATGTTCCGTTGATTCATGATACTAGTGAATTACAAACACTATAAGATGCTAGAGACACCTATATAGCTTGGCCATCAAAATACATTACATATTAAGATTTCGGTGGATGTTTTTGAGTAAACATAATTTTAGAATGTTTAGCAGTGCTTGTAAGGATGATGTAATGAGTTGGATGTTTTTGTGACACTACTTTTTATTATATATATATATATGTGTGTGTGTCTGTGTGTGTGTGTCAAATTTTATCCACATATCTATGTGTAGAATGATAAGAATTTTAGTATGACAATAGTTTCCAAAAAAAATTCAAATTACAATTGTAAAACAAAATCAATAGGTGGCAAATCATTTTTTTTAAATAAATAAAAATATACTACAGACATTGTCCGTTTTAAATAACACAATTTATCATGGGCAGACAGCATTTTAGGAAACATTAATTATTACGGACATATTAGGTTTTAGAAAAATCAACTAACACGTGTGTAGCCTGTAGTAAATAGCTAATTAACTACGGTAGATGCCTATTGTAGACAAGCTTATTTATCATGGGCATTGTCCGTATTCGAAACGCTCCATTTTCTATCACACCTTCGCAGACGACAGGCATTATAACGGGCGATGTCCGTAGTCAATACACATCCACAACGGGCATCGCCCGTATTCGATGAGTGATTTTCTTGTAGTGTGAGATTGAAAAAATAATTTTAAAATGCAATACATACCTTCAAATTACTTTATATGATATCCTCCAATGTTTTTAAAACCTAAAATTGAAAAATAAATGTGTGGGAAACAAACTATTGTAGCGTAGGAAAATTGTTAGATAGTGTTTAGTTTATTTGTTTGATAAGTTGGTTGGTAAAAATATTAAAAAGGATAATAAATATGGTGAGTGAGGAGTGAGGACATTTTGGGAAACATAGGGTAGTTTTGCAATCGAATTCAATTTTAGGGTAGATTTGCTATTAAGCAACTAAAATAGGGCATTTTTGCTAAAACCCCTATTGTATAATATATGTGATAATTATAAAAGCATTAATGAATAACACGTGACAACTTCCGGTTGAAGAAGCTATTTTTATATGATTATATATGATATGATAATATAATATGATATATAAAACAATATGACATGACTTTTAATAATATTAAATAAATAAAGAAAATTAAAAAAAAAACCATAACAATAACATTAAATAGATGACACGTATCGCTTCGTAATGAGAAGATGCTGTTTTTATATGATTATTATAATATGATTTATTAATAGGGAGCCGATACTGACACTGTAGGGAAAAATTAACTAAAACCGCAGCAGAAGGCGAAAAGTAGATTTTCGTATAGTTTAAAATTTTTCTAAAGATTTGAACCTTAACCCTTTAATTAATTAAACACAAATATACGGTTAGAGTTAAATACCTCTTGTCGCGTGATCCGATTGACTTACGTCGATGGTAATCCGTAAGATCTTCAATCCTAGCACGTACGTGAATCACCTAGGAGCGTGGTCTCCCCTTTTTTCTTTGAATTGCTAACCTGAGAATGGATGTATGGAACTTCTGATCCTGATCTTCAATCCCAAAACACCAAGAGCCTAGAAAAATAGTTCCGGTTACTTTTGAATTCACAATCGATATGATTGTAACTCGCGCAATCCTAAATCGAAAGTGTGTACAAAACCTTTTAATGTTAAAGGCTTGCAAGTGCACTATCGAATGAGAACTTATTTTTCTTTTTCTCTCTTGGCCGAAATTCTATGTGTATTGAGTAAGATTTTTATTTTTCAAAGCAAACAAAAATCTCTCTCACTCAAGCTTCTTTGTGGCCGAAATTTATCACCTTATATTTATAAGGTGACTGAAATTTCTCCTTCTCAAAATAGGGTTGGCCGAATTCTTTGTGTAGGAAATCTAGGGTTGGCCAATTTCCTTACTTGAAAAGGAATTGTGCTTTTCCTTACTTGAAAAGGAATTGTGCTTTTCCCTAATTCCTATCAATTTAAGAATCCTAACCCTTATAGGACTAGGGTGGCCGAATTCTTTGTGTGGTATGGAGTGTATGTGGACTTAATCCTTACCACATTAGGACTCCTATCACTTAAAGGAATTCTAACCCTAATCCAACACATAGTATTTTATTTACTGATCAGGAAAAGATTTTGATTTAAACTATTAATTAATTAAATAATTAATTAATTTCCATTTAATCAAAACAATAAAATAAAATAATATCTTGGGCTATTTTATTAGCCTTGCCGCCCACACTATATATATATATGGGCCTAATATTATTTTTCTTATTTTATTTAATCCATTAGACTTTAAATAAAAACCCACATGTGAACCAGACTTATTCTTGCTAAAAGAAACAAGCCCACATGTCTCCTTTTAATATATTAATATAATAGAACATCACATTAAATAAATAATAGACATATTATATTCTTAATATATTAAATGCAATTCTAGATATACCTATAAATTGGTCCAGTAGAATATATCAAGTAATCCATGCAAGTACGTGTGGATTGTGGATCTTGGCGGGCTATCTAAATTTAAGCTTCAATAGACATAACCTAATCACAATCAACAAATGATTCACTTAGATCCGATCTATTAATTTTAACTCATTCCACTAAAGAGCTAAAATTGAACTCTTGAATAAAGATAGAATAAGGAGATGTTTCTCATTCATACCCTAGACAATCTTATAGGAGATGGTGTATCCTCGTGAATAATATTAGTAATCGCCAAGAGCTCATAGACCGCCTATAGCTCTCCAAGTTACCATATTTCCTCATATGACCACATTTTGAACTTGGATATTTTGACTTGTCCAGAAGCCATGTCTTCAATAATCATTATTGAAAACTCAACGTTGAGATTTAATATCCAATACCTCAAAACATCCATATGATGATATTATACTCTCATTTAATAAATGGAGCCACGATGTCCATATCTATAAATGAAGTCCTCTATCGATTAACAAATGAATACCACCAAACTATCGAGGATAGACTATGCTATATAATCGTACACATTGATAGCTCAAATGATAACACTTGCAACCATAAGTCCATCATTTATCTCAGGATTAAGATCGACTCTCCGATTGTCCTAATAATGAAAAAACTTATATCTAGTGACGGTTCTAGATAAAGTATTTCATCGTGATCCTGTTCAATGCACCCGATGCACTAGATTCTTTTACTCGAAAACCTTTCGATGATTTTAGACTCATCATAACTCATTTGATCTCATTCAAATGCTAGTAAAAGAATTCTACAACTTTATCAAGATAGAGGTGCCCAACCTTTAACTTAAGTTGTGAACGTTATTCAAGACTAACTAAAGAATTGTGTCTACCTCACACATATCCGGATGTATGAACAATTCTTCATATCTCATAGTCTTTTGACCTTATGATTATTTACCTTGACAATTATAATAATAAATGCTATAAGTATTTGTAAGAATCAAAAAACACTTTATTAATATGAAAAGATTGTCAATTACAATATTACACTCTTGCAATTGAGCATAATCCTAATTCCCAGAGATCAGCAGACTCCTCAATGTGGTTTGGCCTGATCCCAATTCCAGGATTCATTTTCTTCAAAAATGACATCTCTGCTGAAGATCGCTTTCTTGGTGACAGGGTTGTATAGCCGGTAACCCATTGTTCTATCACCGTATCCAACAAGGATACACTTTTCTCCTTTATCTTCAAGCTTGGTTCTTCTCGCTTCTGGAACCTTGATGTAGGCAATTGAGCCAAAAACTCTGAGGTGACTCACACTTGGTTTGTGAGTGCTCCATGCTCCTTGCGATGTCTTTGTATCTAGACTTTTTGTAGAACATCTGTTTAGTGATATACCGCACACAAAACTGCTTCAGTCCAAAAGCTTTTGGGCATGTTTTTATCCTTTAACATGCTTCTGACCATGTTAAGGATTGTTCGATTCTTCCTTTCAGCTACACCATTTAACTGGGGAGTATAGGCTGGTGTAACTGATGTCTGATTCCTTGTTGCTTAAGGAATTCCTAGAAAGCACCTGCAGTGTATTCTCCACCTTGATCTGATCTCAATGTTTTGATGTAATAGCCACTTTGCTTCTCCACAAGAGTTTTGAACTCTTTGAAGTGATCAAATACTTCAGACTTCTTTATGAGGAAATAGACCCAAGTCTTCCTGCTGTAGTCTTCAATGAAGGTAAGGAAGTATTGATTCTGTCCATTTGATACTGGCGTCAATGGACCACACACATCTGTGTGAATAAGCTCAAGTGGCATGGTTGCATTCCAATTTGCCTTATTTCTGAAGCTATTTCTGTGTTGTTTACTGAGAACACAACTTTCACACATCTCATTTGGGTGATGGATATTTGGCAATCCTTTCACCAACTTTTTACTTCCCAATTGCTTTAAACTTTCAAAGTTGAGATGTCCATACCTTAGATGCCACAACCAATCTTTGTCATTGATGATGGCTGTCAAACACCTTAGCGTATCATGATGAATTGCGAGAGGAAACATTTTGTTCTTCGTCATCTGGACTTGAGTCACTAGTTTTCCTCGAGCATCTGTGATGGTGAGTTGCATATTTTGGAGGCTAATCATGCCACTTGAGCATGACAACTCCTTTTCCTTGGACATGGATTTTTGAGAGGTCAGTCAAATGAGATTTCTCCACGAACTTTCTCATCAAGTTCAATGAATAAGTCTTTCCTGCCAGTCATATGGTTGTTGGCTCCAGAATCAAGAAACCAAACATTTTGGTTTTGATAGGTTGAGTTGTGTGCCATCAACATCAACGATTCTCTTTCAACTTGCTCTTTCTCTATAAAGGTTTGATACATGCAGAAGAGACAAGAGAAGTGGCTAGAGAGCCACAAATACCCAGAGATCAGTAGACTCCTCAACGTGGTTCCCCTTCACCAAAAAGGTACTATACTCAATTACCAATTAATCGTGACTTCTCAGATATGAGGCCTAGAGTAACACGTAGCCTAGAAAATCTGTATGAACATACAGAACAGGTGGAAGAAGATATTACTCAGTATTGTTTGCTGATGACAAGTGATCCAGTTAGCTTTGAAGAGGCTAACCAAAAGGAAAATTGGAGAAGTGCAATGGATGAGGAGATTCGATCCATTGAAAAGAATAAAACATGAGAGTTGACTGCTCTTCCAAAAGGCAGGAAAACTATCGGCGTGAAATGGGTCTACAAGACCAAAATAGATGGGAAATGAGAAGTCCAGAGATACAAGGCAAGACTTGTAGCAAAATGCTATAAACAAAATGAATGAGTTGATTACGGAGAAGTCTTTGCCTCAGTTGCCAGACCAGAAACCATCAGATTGCTGATATCATTGGCAGCCTAGAAAATTTGGAAAATTTACCAACTTGATGTAAAGTCAGCATTCCTGAATGACTTTCTTGAAGAAGAAATCTATGTGGAACAACCACCTGGATATGTGAAAAAAGGTAGAGAAGATAAAGTGTGTAAACTGAAGAAAGCTCTATATGGTTTGAAGTAAGCACCTCGCGCATGGAACATGAGGATTGATGATTACTTCCAAGAGAGCAGATTTGAGAAATGTCTGTATGAGCATGCACTATACATGAAGAAGGAGACTGACGGAAGCTTGTTATATGCATGCCTATATGTTGATGACTTGATCTTCACCGGCAACAATCCATCTATGTTTGAAGATTTCAAGCGGAGAATGATGAAAGAATTTGAGATGGCTGACATTGGTCAAATGACTAATTTTCTCGGCATTGAAGTTGTGCAAAACGAAAAAGGTATCTTCATCTCTCAGAGTATCTATGCAAAAGAAATTCTGAAAAGATTTGGTATAGAAAAATGCAATCCTGTCACAACTCCAGTAGAAACAGGAATAGCGTTAAGAAAGAATGAAAGAGGAGATATTGATCCAACCTATTTCAAGAGCTTGGTTGGAAGCCTGAGATACTTGACGTGTACCAGGCCAGATATACTCTATGGAGTTGGACTAGTCAGCAGATACAGGAGACTCCTGACCAGTCTCATCTAAATGCAGCAAAGAGGATACTCCGGTACATAAAAGGTATTGTTGATGATGATATATTGTATACCAAAAGTGAAGATTGTAGGTTGATTGGCTATTCAGATAGTGATTGGGGAAGAGATCTGGATGAACGTAAAAGCACGACAGGTTTTACGTTTTTTATGGGAGATGCAGCGTTCACATGGTCATCCAAAAAGCAAGCCATTGTGACACTGTCATCATGTGAAGCTGAGTACATTGCTGTCTGCTCAGCTGTTTGTCATGGTATCTGGATCAGGAATGTGTTACAGTACTTGGGATTTCCACAAGTAAATCCCACAGAGGTCTACATCGACAATCGGTCAACGATTGCGCTAGCAAAGAATCCAGTATTCCATGAAAGAAGCAAACATATTGATACGAGGTATCATTTCATCAGAGAGCAAGTGAAGGATAAAGAGGTGGAACTAGTCTCTTGCATAACATATGATCAAGCTGCTGATATTTTCACCAAGCCTCTCAAACACGATGTGTTTTCAAGACTAAAGACAATGCTTGGTATGACAAAAAAAATGGAGAGTCAAGTTTAAGGGGGGATGTTGAAAATTAAACTTGACCACCTCTATTCTAGAAGCCAACAAATTCTGACTTCCAGCTGCCACCATCCAGCCGCCACCTCCTGCCAACCCCCAACTACCACCACCAAACAATTGAAGCTTATCTTTGACTTTGTTTCATTGTTTGAATTTATTTTGTTTGTGTTTTTTCTCATCTCATTTCCCTATATAAAGGAATGAAGATTGTATTGTAAAAGTGTGGAGTGATGTAAGAAAATATAGAGAGATATAAAAAGAGTTTGAAGTTTCTTCTTCTGTTGAGTGCTCGAAATCTCTCTCAAAGGTGCACCACAAGTGACCTCAACTACACCATCCCACCAACAGTTTTGCTCTAGTTTGGGTGCGAGCTCTTCTATGATTACAATAAAATTTAGCTGTTCAACAAAAAAAAAATTCATATAGCGCATGAAAAACTTTCAGGAACAGGTAATCAGTCGGTTTCATTTTCTTAAGTTAAAGAGTTTCCCTGGCAAGTGGAGGGTACAAGAGATAGCACTACATGTGGTGAGGACAACTGATGAGGTTGGAGATTGGACCATGCAGAAAACATAATGGATTGGAAAAGATTCACAACCCCTCATCTATTGGAGATATTTCATTATTTTATATGTAAATCTGTTTAGTTCTAGTTATTACTTATTATTTACAATTATCTGGGCTCTATCAGTGTTTTATACATTTATACTACACTTAAAAATAAATAAAAAAACCTTAAATCTCTTATTATTGTTATGTATCAAATAATCTATGACTACTGTAGAAATACTATACAAGATGAGATTCCGGCAAATCTTTTTCCTTATGTTTCTTGAATTTTGGCTTTGAGTTACATGCATAATATTTAAGGTCTTATTGAGTGTCAATTTAATTAGTTAGGATGCAACTCTCTTATGGTTTGATTAAATTTATTAAAATAAAAGAAATTAATTCTACCATATTTTAAAGAAAATATTCAATGCAACTCGGTGCATACATTATATTCAACAATATCATATCATTGAATATAAATAACCAATCAAACACCTTTTTCATACGATATGATATGATTTTAGTGGCTAAGTGCATGTATTAGCTAGAATATGCATTGGATAATTTCTCCATGTTTCTGTTACTTCATTTTTACATATACAGATATCTTTTTTTTTTACTTAAATGGTCTTAAATTAGAACAAATCTTTCATACCATATAACATGATTTTAGTAGTTAAATACGCATATTAACTAGATACATCGAAGATTTTCTCCATAATTCTATTATATTTTTAGAACAAATACATTAAAAATAACTAATCATATGAGTTTTTCATATTATATTACATGATTTTAGTGTTCCAATATATTAATACAACCGGTGGATTAAAGAATTTTTTTCCTGGATCGGCAGAGTTGACTCATTTTCTTGATAATTTCTAAGGTAGTTAAAGACCTCTTTTCCAATCCATCATTTCTGTTGAAATTGTGTCCGATAAAGAAATGCATGCGCATGTTTGAAGCACGCTTGAACAATGGATCGTATAAATCAATCCACTTTATGGTTATCATTCGTTGCATAGACATATAGTGCACAAATTTCAAACGGGTGGGGCAATTCAAAAGATACTTGAAAATGTGAAAAAGTAGAATTTCACAAAACAATGATTATATGAAATAAAACAGTACTGACAAATTAATGATTGATTGGACTGTCTCAAAAGTAAGTGGCATTTACTATTTTACTACGGCTATGTTATCTTAGTGATATATGAATATTCATTCACAAATGGATTTCTAGTGCATGTCATACTTGTGGATAATGTTAGAGTCGTTGAAGCAAATATATAAAACGGTGTTGATATGGATTTTCAGGAACATGTCAAAAATTAAAAACCTCGATAAATTTTTTTATATATAATTTTATGACTCATTATCATACTGTAATTTGTAATTGCGAGGCTATACTATACAAAGAGGATTTCTCTTATCTCATTTTTTAAGTTTATTTTACTGTACATTCTTGTTTATTTTTATAACATATAATTATTTTGTAAGACATCGAAAACTGTGTATTATATGTTAAAATTATAAATATAACTTTTACTAAGTTAATTTATTAAGATCAGAATCTATAAAATATGTGACCATTACATTATACATGCATGATTAATGACAACTTAAAATCATACATTCATTCATTTATCCAAAGAAGAGACTACATGAACGTCTATTTGTTCATCAAAAGATCATATATTGTAGTCCGATCGATGCGCCGCATATATAATTGCTAGCTCGAGCACGATCAGCTATTGAAATAACAACAAAGAGAAACAAATTGTAAACCATACGTAAACGTACAAGACAGTACAGGTTTCTAAATTAAGGGATCCAACAAGGATCTCTAGGGCTGAAAAACGAAGCCTTCACATGAGAATTAAGCAACTTAAGCGCAGTATTACACTTGATGCATCGCGGTGTTTTGTACTGATTGATTGACCCACCTTGGCTTATACACAAATCCATCAACCCCTCAAATGTTCCTTGCTCCACTATTCGAATCTCCAGCGGTCCCACCGACTTATCGTACGTACGGCATCGCCTGTACACGTAGTCAAGCTGTTCTTCCACTGCAATGCAACACCCTTCAAGTATTTTAGGATCGAGAGAGATTGATGAATCGTCTACGTATTGAATCTCCCAGAACAGTACATAGTGCCCTGGCACAGTAGATGTGTCGGCATAGCTTGTGTATTCAAGCAGCAGAGCGTTGTATGGTTCTAACAATTTCTTGGCAATTGTAATGCTTTTGTGCAAATCTTCTTCGTTGGTTTTGTCATTGTCGATGCTCAAAACAACGTTCCTCCGGCAAATAAATCGGAATTGTGGTGCTCGATTGTGAAATCCAGTCACTTGAAGAACATCGCCGATTCGATATCGGTATAGTCCTAAATCATTAATTCACAAACGAAGTCAACAATTAAATGATACTATCTGTCTGTACTAAATTAAATATAATTTTTGAAAGCCGATCCTCCATAGCATAATAAAACTTTATTAATTGAAAACTATACACCAAGATATGAAAAACATAACGAGTGTAATCTGAAAAATATTTAAATTAAGGACAAAAAATGATCTATCGGATGGACGAGATGAGGTTAGTTCAGTAGGTAATCTCTTCACATATGCACCATGAGGATACGGGTTCGAGTCCTCGACTCCCCAAGAAAACCCCGAATTTATAATGTAATGCTTAAAAAAAGAATTGTTTTATAATTGTTTTTTTTTTTGACAAAGTAGTTTTTAATTCCTAATAAAAAAAGTTTGGAAAAAAATCAGCATCTGATTTCAACACCCCTGTGTGTGGAATTTTCAGCCTATGATCTTTTGTGATTTTTTCCTCTATGTTAATCTGATTTTATCAACAAAAAAAAGATTAAATGAAACAAAAATAATATATTATTGAGAAGAAGAGAAAATGATTGTTACCAGCGAAAGTAGTTACCACCAATTCATAGTAACAACCAAGACTGACATTCACCAAATCGACAAGCTTATCATTAGGCACCTCCTCCTCCTCCTCTTCTTCATCGACTTCCGTAATAAACGTCCCATTTTCTTCTAAGGGTATGAATTCGAAATAACCCATGTTAGGCAAAAGAGTGAACGACACGTCAGCAGGGTCAGACAAGGGTTTCAAGTTGACACCGAAGTAACACTCAGAGGAAGCGTACATGGTGCAAACCAGAGGAAGCTTCCCTGCGCTATAATATTCAAGGGCTGAGATATATTGTGACATAGAACCAGTGACCACGGCTTCAATGTACTTTGCCCTAGGCCAAAGAAGACACAAAATTCCCTTCCATGATGGACGGCTACAAATGTCCTCGATCTCATCAGCCAGACGTGGGTCCGGCGATGTTAGAATGTTCAACATCGATGACCGGCACGCGGGGTCCTTGATCATAAGGTCGAGCTGGCCCGAGCGGATATCGTTGCATAATTGAACCCATTTACGTTCAAGGAAAGATATGGCTCGGAGAAGAGCGGATGCAAATACTGCTCCTAGACGCAACACTTGGTGACGGTGGACTAGACCAGCCAGCAACTGGCAGTACATGCTTTGGTTACTATCGTTGCATAAGATGGCTTGGTCTGGGCTTGTGATATCGTTATAAGGGTCCTGTGCTCGACACTTGAAGTGCTTGCTTTTGTAGTAGCTAGTGAGCACAGTCCGAGCTGGCAAGCCACTAGATGTCGACATTTCAGCCTTTACAAAGTACAAGAACATGGCCTTCCCTTCGTCTAGGCCACCAATGTACCTGGATAATTTGAAATGTCAACAAAATGCATTATTAATTGGCTAAAGTTGTATGTCTTAGTGTGTGTTAATCAGTTCAAAAGTGGTTCCATTGCGAATCTTTCATGGTTAATTACTATTTGATTATGGTATTGAAATGAAAATAAATACATAATGATTTGAGTGTATTCTTATCATGGGTTACACGCCACTCGCACTAATTTGTGATAGTGGCCGGAGTGAACCTAGTGTGCAAAACTCTCTATCCACCACTTCAAATAGTGTTTTTCCTTAAGGAGTTGCAATAATGATTTTGGAAAGATTCTTCCTGCTCCTCTAATACTTATCCGAAACCCTTTTTTCTGTTTTAAGCAATTCATATAAGAATAATAATAGATATCTTATTTTTTTATATCTTACTTTCATCCCAATCGAAATGATCGATATAAAAGATGGAATATTTAACATTACTCTTATAATATCTTATAATCAGGCTACGGAGAAAGTAGCTAGCTAGGCTCACTAGACTGCTACTACCCTCTTCAAACTCATGGGATTTGGATTGAAAATGAAAATAAAAGAAAAAAACAATGGTTGTGAATATGTAATCTAACTGGTTCATGATTGGCATGATGAGATTATATAGAAAGGTTCGGCGGTCAAGATCTTCTGCTATCGAAGGCATCAACTTTGGTTCTCCGGCAGAAGTCCCTGAACTGAAAATTAATAATACACAAAAACACAACTCAATTAACATGTCTATATTTAAAATATACACGACGCTTAAAACTTTTCAAAGATACACGTATACGTACCTGCATAACATTTCAGTTATGGGGTGTCCAGTAATAAGAGAAGAATCTTCACCGTTGTTAGCGATTCTCTGGATATAAGGATAGATATTCTTGTAAGTAATGACAGGAATGCATCGCTTGAACTCCGATACATCTATTGAACCCTTCATGTATTTGTTCAAATACTCGGTTTCTACATTTCTTGTCAAGATCTCTTTCAAAATTTTATTTTGCACTTCGTCTGCCCTTGCTGTTAGCTTTTCAATCTCCTTTAATGCTTCCTCACCTATGTACTCCAGCTTCTTTCCATCCATGTTTATAAGAAATGATCGATGAACACAACGTAAATTGAGAAACAACTCACAGTTGAGTACTGGTTTTGACAGTGGGTCTATACACACATTTATAATAGACTGTGTGTGCTTGGGTTTATGATGTTGGAAACATGTTTTTTGTTTTTGAATCCACATCATTGCAAACCGATTGGAAACAATTTGGAGTTGATTCCTACAATCTGTGTGGCCCCTCGCAACCTTTATTATTATTATTATTTTAAAAAAATTTATATATCACCTCAACTCAAATTAGGATATTATCATACAGGATGTCCGCATTTTATCACAAACAAGTGAACAACCTTTATTTGATGACTGTTGATAGTGACCGACATATAATATGATCAATATTTAGTTATTGTACAAAATTTAGTGCAGATTTATAAATATAAGTTACTCAATTAATAAAAGTCTTTCTAATACTTTCTTCTTCTTCTTCTTCTTCTTTTTTTTTTTTTTTTTTGCAAAAAGGTCTTTCTAAATACTAGTTTGTAATCTCACTTAAGAACTTGGCCCACACCTTGCAAACTTATGATCTATTTATCAAACATTTTTTGTTAATTTTCTTCAGGTTTTTCCACCTTTTGTTGGTGTACTGTTATCTATCAGGGGTCGCCTCATATCTCATAAATCTCTCTAATATTGTACTCTTGATTTGTTTTTTTTTTTTTTTTACAATTAAAGGAAAACAGCAACAACACTCAGCTACCCATGGCAGTCTGCCATAACAGAATTTCTCACACGTACAAAGAGGATATTCCTCCATCCAGAATCTATCTTCGAAGGTTGTTAATCTATTCTTAGTTAACACTCTACCTGATAAGCATTTCTAGACGCAAATATCACTGAAGCACAATCCGCAGTCTTGATGATGACATCCAAAATATCTGTCAAAATAATCCCTACATCTGAGTTTAAGTGACTTTCATCATTTGTACTCTTGAATCTGGATCACTCTTTGATATCATTATTTTATAGTATGAATTAATAAATATATTGGAACTAATTTTATTCGACACGACACGTCAACAAGGAACCCAGGATTCAAGGGACTAAAAGCCCCACGTCAGCTCTATAGACCACAAATGACAATAGCAACTCGTCAGGTTAAAAGCATTTGTTCGCCAGAAACGTAAATTAAGCCCGAATTCGCCTCACAAAACATCAGTAATAAAGTCCAACCTCATATAGGATAGACTAATCACCTACAATCCTGCACTAAATACAAAGATTTGAAGGAAGATCTCACAGGAATAAAGATCACAACGCAATAAGTATTTAAAGATTTGATTTGCCACAAATCACTCGATTCGCCAGAGATCTCGCCAAGATACGATTCCTCCTGGAATCTCGCCCAATAATGTCTCATGCTTGCACAGCAAGGATTAGGGCAACATCTTGACCCCTATAATAATACATGTATTGAGGCGAGAGAGATAGGAGAGATATACTCAAACTATTCATCTCTTTTAACTGTAATCTTATTTTTACATAGTGAAGAACTTTTTCCCTGTCGTTCATATTAACCACCGTGGTTTTTCCCTTCATCAACAGTTCCACGTAAAAATACTTGTGTCATTTGCATTTTTGCATTCTTACATTCTTTTATCTTTGTCTCTTTATTCAATTCAATCACACAAATATCAGGTAGACGAACTGCTTATACTTTGCGATCTACTCAGGCGCCGATCTACATACCTCAGAAATCGACGTCAACAAAAATTATTTTAATAACTATTTGTCAGCTCATCTAGTGAAACATGACTTGTTCCATATAAAATGAAATAATACACACAAAAATGTTACCACCGTTCAATGTGGCTTGAGATAAAAATGTTGATTCAGCTTGTCAATGATATATGTTCGGTCACCACCATTGTAAATAGTATTATTATATATAGATATAGTAACTTTCAAGTGAGAGATCCCGTACTTTAATTTCGGTAAGGACCTTGATAAAATCACATCGAATTTTATGAATTTTGATCTGAATTTTTATGTGGATGATAAGTTCATTGAAATATATCTATGAATAAAATATGAGAATTTTTCAAGCACTATAATTATTTATACCGATTTTTTTTAGGAAAATTAAAAAAAAAAATTTTATTCATTTGTAGGTTTCAATCAATTTATCATCCATAAAATAATTCATAAAAATCGATGTGATTTCATTAAGGTCATTACCGAATTAAAATAAGGAATTCCCCACTTGAAAGTTACTATATATATACCGTAAAATATGTTCAAGTCACCGCCACCATAAAATACATATATAAATTAGAAGAATAAATATAGGTGATTTATTTGAGTATTGAATTTTTAACATGTGCCCTTAATGTACATGTTAACAAAACCCATAAAATAAATTTGTTTAGTAGAGATTTATTTCATGAAAAGCTCCAAACATCATAATTGAATGGTTTAAATTATAATATAGTAGTGATATAACTATGCTTACATCTCATAAACTTTCCTTATTAACTTTCACTATTCTTTTCTATATCCAAAAAAAAAACTTTCACTATTCTTTTCATTTAAGTAACATGAATACACTTGATCAAAAGTTGTTGGTGGAGAAGGGAGATTAATTTAGTTTCTCAATAAGACTTTTCAGATTCAGAGTAATTGTTATTTAATGATGGCGGGTTCTTAGAAGTCTTTTGGGTTTTCAATTTCACTAATTGAACATGATCATTCATTGTATCTGGGCTTGTTTGATATGCAGAATATGATTAGGCTATTTTTAAGAGATATGATTGGATTGGATTGGATAGGATATGATTGGATTAATTATAGCATTTGCCATGTTTGGTGCATACATGATATAACTAAAATTAGTTCGTGGATTGGATAGGATATGATTGGATTAATTATAGCATTTGCCATGTTTAGTGCATACATGATATAACTAAAATTAGTTCGTTGCTTTGTTTGGTATGCAATGGGATTGGATAAAAAATTGTCCAATCTTTTAATTCTCATCTCTCATCTCTCCTCCCATCAGACTCTCTTTCTCGTTCTCTTTCTCTTCTCTTTCTCTCCTCTGTTGACACCCTTCATCAGACTCATTGATCTCTTTCTCTCCTTTGTTACCATCACGATGGTGGAAAAAATTGAATCTTCTCTTCTCTCTTCTCTCTTCCCCACTCTTCCCTTCCCTTTTCTTTTCTCTATCCTCCCACATCTTTCTCTCTTTTATGGTGGAAAAACAGGGGAGAGCAACTCCAGAATCCAAAGGCGAAGAAGATTGGACAGATCTTGGAACACCTTGGCCAATCTTAGTCCAGATCTCCTCTGGTGAGAGGAGATCACACCAGAGGTGGTGGTTGCACTCATGGACGTAACCGGGATTAAACACTAGGGTGGGCTAGAATTTTTTTTTCCCGATCATTAAAAATACAAGAAAATTGTATTGATTAAAAAAAAGATACACCTAGTTAAGAAGACATAGCATGAGATTACTCTGTAAATGTAATATCTAAATAAATACTTTACCAAAATTTTTAAAAAATAAAGTCAAAACAAATTATAAAATAAACATGAAATGTAAATACAATTAGAGACAGGTCTTAAAAAAATTGAAAAAATATTTATTATTAGTATCATAGATTATGAATCTACGATCTAGGCAAGACAACAATTATATTTAATACAACTTGTTTACTTTTATATCACACTTTCACACTTTAGCACTCGGTAGACAAGTTATATTTAAAGTAGACAAGTTATATTAAATATTTAAAGTAGATAAGTTATATTAAATATTTTAAAGTGTGATATACAAACAGACAAGTTATATTAAATATAATTGTTGCTTTGTCTAAATCATAGGTAATATATTATATTAATAATTTTTTTTTTTTATATTTTCAATTTTTTTTTAAAAAGCTAGCACACCCCTAGGTCCGTCTCTGGTTGCACTGATGGTCGGCGTAACTGCAGTGAGAAACACACGGTCAAAGATCTAGTGGTCACGACAACGGACATCAAAACGACACTGACGAAACTTGGTTGCCAGAAATCTTATGGATGGTGAAGGAGTTGAATCAGTGATGAATGATGATAGGATAAAAATAATCCCATTGATTTGGAAGGGATTATTTTATCCCTCTCCAACGGGGATAGAATTGAACTTGGGATAAAAATAGCCTGGTTGTCTGAACTCACCAAACATGGGATTTGACTAAAAAATAGTTCAATCCCAGTCCCATCCGGTGTAAGAAACACACCCAAATAGCCCTCTCTTGTAACTCTTTCAATATAATGAAACATACAAAAGTCTCCTCCTTCTCCCGTGCAGTAGGTTGCTACACTGGCACCCAAAGCACGTAATTTCTCTGTGTTCCTTCTTAATTTCCCTAATTTATTTATTCAACAAAAGTATTAACATGAAGATTAATCCAACCAATAAGATCATAAAAAACAAATAAAATTAAATAACTGAAGAAGCGTTTTGTACTTCAAAGTTCTGAATTCAAATCACTACAAAAAAATGGGTATCAGCGAGGGCTAAATGCCGTCGAAAACAATGGTTTCTCGTCGAAAATAGGCTTTTTCGACGGGAAAAGGCCGTCGAATGTCGTCGAAAATACGCTCGTCGGAAATAAATTTTCATTGACGGGCTGTCGAAAATACCACATTTTTCGACGGTATTTGCCGTCGTAAAAACTAAAAATGATCGTCGGTCATAGTATTAAAAACGAGTGATGAGCTATCGAAAATACCACTTTTTTCAACGGTCAAAAATCGTCGATAATAGTAATAAAAAATTATTAAAATTAGATGTATTTTGATGCTCCACCACCTCATAGACCCTTCTTAAGGAACCCCCAAGATCAACCAGGTACACCCCACATCACCCAGATCCATTGTTAAATCTCAAATAATTCATGCAACTTACATGGTTTGAACCTTGGACCTTGGAGATGGTAAGTGTTGCTTTTACCATTTTGCTATAACTTTATATCTGATCTATTTTGCATACTCTTTATATATAAACTACTGATATATTTTACACATTATTCAATTGAATCTATGTTTTGATATTGTTTTTCAAATTAATATTTTATTAAAATATTTTCTTATCTGAAAGAAAAGTATAACTTGTTTTTACCATTTTGCTAGAGCTACATATATATTTTAATAGGTAATGCATATTATATCCATGATAATTTTTTTAAGATCAACCTTTTAATGAAAAATTAATAATTTTTGTTAATTAATAATTTAAAATCATTTCAATAAAATTTGTAATTATTTTAGAGCATTCTTTTTTAGAAAAATTAAACATTTTTAGAGCATTCGTTTTTTAAAATTTAATATAGTCGTGTTTAGTAGACATAATTAAAAATAACTAAATGCTCATGTAATTACTAATAATTTTGCTTTATTTCGTACTTAATTAATTTAGCCAGATGTATCCTTAGAGTAGACTTCTTATTAGTGATCGTTACAAATTATAATTTTTTTAAACTAATTGATATTTCAAAATTGAACCAAAATACTTGGTGAAAAAACTAATAGAGTGATTTCGCTAAAAAATGTGGTGACAAAAAAAAATAGTACCTATTGTGATGCATTTAAAATATCAACCTACAAGTCATTTTTTGTAGTGTATAAATTATAACATTTATAAATATATTCCATTATAATTTATTAATAAATATTATATTATTTAACTAATTATATTTTTCATGACAATACCGTAGCAAATAATACAAAAAATAGTACCAAATTATTGGACTATCTTTGATGGCTATTGGGCCATCGAAACCGCGGTATTACTTCCTTCATCATTTTCGACGGTATTTGTACCGTCGGAAATGTAGGTCATTTTCGACGGCATATATAGTGCCGTCGAAAATGTGGGTTATTTTCAACAGCATATATATTTCCGTTGAAAATGTTGGCATTTTCGACGGTACAAATAGTGTCGTCGAAAATGTGGGTCATTTCCGACGGTAAAAATAGTTCCGTCGAAAATGTTTGTCATTTTCGACGGTTTATTTGACTATTTTCGATAGCCTTTGGCTGTCGAAAATGTGGTATTATTTTTTCCATCATTTCCGACGGTACTGAAATGCCCGTCGAAAAAGGCTGAATCACCGACGGTAATTAGGGCCGTCGAAAATAGTTGGTCGCTAATAGACACTTTTTTTGTAGTGAATGAATTTTTGTATGAAGTAAGGGTGTCGATATTACCACACATAAAACTAACTGGTACATCCATATTTTATTAAAAAAAATTAATTACAAAAATATACCAATAAGAACAAATTACTTTAATAAAAAATAAACCAAATACTATGTACATTCATTAATTACACTCATATTTTTAACTATATCAAACTTTATCACCATCACATGATTATCATATAACAAAGTAATGGAAAAAAAAATTCAAAGGACTTTGATCATACAGAGATAGATATTATTTTATTTTTTTTCTTTATTTTATTTTAGTTTTGAACTCTATCAATAAACAAAACAATTTTTTTAAAGGTAGCTATGGATATCAATGAGTTTTTTTTTTTTTAAGATAGTTGTATATATAAAAGAATTTTAGATTGAACATCTCTTAACCTCATATACAATCCAGTTATACATCTTCCCTTTCATAAGGCTTTTACATTTGAGACATTTCAAAACTAAATTGAACCATCATTTGTCGAGGATTTGATTCCAAAAAGTAATATGATTTTTTTTTTATAAATTGGGTGTATTTATAATTTAAGAGGGTTTATAAATAATATGTATTAAAATAAATATATTCATTTCAATGAGGGTACCATTGACATTAAGATGAGTGCTTAGAGTAATATTTATTTTTTAAATTTTAGAAATATGTACTTATAAAATGGGTGTACTTATTAGTTTTACGAGTGACAATATCCGCACCCATGAAGTAATTATAATGTTATGTTTGAATCACAACTTTCTCCAAAATATTAACACATAGTGAGATCACTTAGAATGGAGGTCTAGAGAGCTGATGAATCCATAATCGAACTCTACATTTAATTAAACTAGTTTGAATTTCATTTGGTATCAAGTACAAGTAGCTATCATGCATGCCTACATTACATCAAATTTGGTTGCAGAGGAGAGTGCACATTTTCGAACACACCCACTATATATATATATATATATATAATCTACTGTTGTGGACAATATTGATATAGAAAGTATCTGGTTCTACATCATGAATCATATCAAAATACTTTTAGAGCTCTAAAAGCAAAGAAAATGAAATCTCCCTCTCTCCCTCTCTCTCAAAATAAAGAATATGACGTGATCAACCCAAAAAAGAAAATCCTGCATTTCCTTTCAATATATAGGATATAGTACACTCCTTCAGAGCTTAAAATTAAAGCTCCTTTTAGATAGATAGTGATCATATATATAACAAGAAGAGAGTGATCAAATGGTTGAAGGTATGAAAAGGTCTATCAATTAAATAAGCTCCCATTAATTAAAGTTATATTCTTCAAGTAGTCAAATTAGTCGTTAAAAATGGTGTTCTAATTTGTGTCTAACCATCCAAATTGGGACATATATCTATATTTATTGGGATTGGATTAAGTACAAAGAACACGAAGAAAAATAAGACAATTATCTCAAACGAATTCGATAATAAGCTTGTCTGCAAAGGATTCCATATCAGTAAAAGAAAAAGAAATGACCTCATCCATTGCCATCCTATGCTCAACCATTGACAAGATCGACATCTTTAAAACATGTTTTGTTTCGATCATCAACGATTAGATATTTGGTTCCGCCTCCTCCACAAACGCATGCATGATCTATACAATCTTTCTTTTCCTTTTTTCCATAATGTTGTGGTGGTGAGAGTCACGCTGCAATGTGCCGACTTCTTCTCCTGCTTCTTGATCAGACAATATTTCAAGCAACACAAATAGTGGTTGTTGTATGGGAATGCAATAGAAGCCCTTTATCCATCCACATCTGGGATTTTTTTTTATAGTGCCGAAGAAAGTGCAAACTTTAGTCTTGTGCTTTTATTCATGCATGACTAGACGGAGCACAAAGCGTGCCATCATTCAAATCATGTTGTTCTCCATTATTACTCTTTCCCTAGATCTATTCTCCGTACGACTTTCAACAACCACTCACCGGCCACCTTTAGAATCTTCAAATCATCATTTGCCCCGTACGACACTACTGCATCAAAAATGACTTGATAGTTATCTTTTTAATTACCCTCTTCAATTCTTGATAACCAGATCACCTTTTTTTTAATTGAAGTCAGATGTTATATATAAAAAGCTTGAAAGTATACTAAAGATAGCAATAATTGGAATTTTTATCTTAATATATACTTTATAGAAGTTGTGAGATTTGGATAATTCATGAGAGAAAATAAAAACCAAATTAATTGATTTGGTCAATTAATAATTAGGATTACATTGGGGTTCTTGTGAATGGTGTTCCGATCTGCAAACTCCTCCACGTAGATCTTTTGGCAGCGAAGGCTTCCTCGTTATAGCTTCTATTGATACTCTTTTCTCTGTAATACGCATTTAACAAATTAATTAAATCCTACAACTTACTAGATTCTTACCAATATATCAAGCTTATGAAAGTGAGTTTTGATGAAATTAGCTAATGAACCGATACTGGATGGATCCTTTAAATCAAGTTGGTGAAAAACTACGTAGGAGAATCCAGAATCATTGAGAGTTTTAATGGCTTCTCGGCCCTTCTTGTCATATTGCTGTTAAAATCACAATGACATGGCCATTAGAAGATAGTTGCCTGCATATCTCTAGTCCAACCCCTTTATTGGCTTCTGTCATTATCACAACTGCAATCCTGAAATAAAACTGGGTGTTAGTTGCTTAATTTTAGCAATTTTATTTTGGAATAAGTTACGAAGCATAATATCAAAGAAAAAAAGTACCCTTTTTGTTGTAGAAATTATAAAATGCAACTGATTTTTTTTCTTTCCATTTTTGGTGTTTAATTTGATTAAATATATGATGTTCAGAAGATAAATATATATATATACAATTTTTATCAATTTTTTATACATAGGTTACTGAATTTAAATGTTTTGACTTGATTTTGTACATTTGTTAAAATATCTTTTAAATTTAATAGTCTACATAATAGTAATTAATATATCTTATATCAATTTGAACTACCGATAAGAAGACATGTATATGTAAATATTTCGTTGAAAATATATATATTTAATTTATATCTCTACTCTCTGATGGAAGAAATGAAAAGCGGTATGGATCGAGTTTGTGATGACTAATGGCATGAGGTATTTCCACGTATTACATGACATGTTCTTGGGCAAGTTTTTATATGCAGTTGCTAGACTTTTGACTCGAGAAAAGAAAAGTCTAGCTAGATTGGTAATTTGCTATAGCAGCCAGGTGTTGACATGATTGGTAAAATTAAAAAAAAAATTTGAAGAAGAAGAAACAAAATTAATTTTGTTAAAATCCACAACTTAGCCGCCAGTGTTGACATGATTGGTAAAATTTAAAAAAAAAATTGAAGAAGAAGAAACAAAATTAATTTTGTTAAAATCCACAACTTAGTCATGAAATTTGTTCTATGTTCACGAAACTGTCACTCTTCATGATTGACATTAAACCAAATTCTTATAATTGACCCATGTTAATTTCTTTTAGTAAATCGCGTTTATTCTTTACCTCAAAAATCTATAAATGAAAGGGTCAGTATATGTTTAACTTGAATTTGTAATTCAAATTTGAACCCTTCTCCAAGTTTGCTTTTTTTTTTTCTTTGTGAAGGTTTTACTTTCCAATAATATTATTCCTGAATGTTGCCCTAGATAAAGAATTTTGTTTTTTAATTTGAGGAAGAGGAGAAGTTGTTTGTGAAAATCTTTTATATGTTTGGTGGTATTCATCATGTCGTGTTTAAGGGTCATGTTAAAATTAAATTGACACTCGTATGTAGGATGAATAATTTGCACTTGACATAGTCATATATATTTTTTTTGAACAGTAATCACATAGTCATATATGACTGCTTAATTGAACAATAATCACAAAAGTAATAGTAGTGTGTTATGGAAAGTGTTAAAAGGATTTAAATACTATTTTTAGGTCATTTCCTATTAATTTAAGCTTTTGACTCTGTTGGATACTAATACAGTATCAGAGTCTTAGTTGTCCAGGCATGTATGTGTTCAACTTGTTATTTATTAGAATGTGTTTGGACTTGGATGACATATCAAGTCATTTGGTCTTCCACGTGAAGAAGTGTGTTAAAATGTTAAAATAATATTGTTGATCATTTTCTACCACAACTTCAGTTTTTTGATATGTTGGTTACTAATATGAAGTAATTCTTTCTTATATATTCCAGCTGTCTACGTACTGCTTCTCGAAGCTCTATGCTTATAGATTATTTGACATACTAGTAAAAGGAAATGCAGATCTCGTGAAGATGATGTAAATCTTCAAGTAATTTCTTTTATATATATTTAGTGGTTCTCTCATAACCGAAGAAGATTTAAGTACGTACAAAGAAGATTTATTTGATTGGGCTAATAGCTAGAGAATTATAACCGAATTGAAGAAGAAAATTGAACAACAAATTAAAGGAACTCCAAGTTCTCTATTTATGATGCTACATATTAGAATGCGCATAACTCCATTTGATCGAAAAAAAAGCCAGACGGCACTCCAGTCAGGCGCCAAAGCAAGCATCACAGGTCCTCTGGCACCTTCTTCAACAGTTAACTCTCCATTATTGAAATTAATGTCTGTCTTGACAAAACCAGGACTAACTGCATTTATGCTGATTTTGGGAAGTTTATTGGCCAAAATTCTGGTGTAGGCATTGAGTGCTGCTTTAGAGACTACATAAGCCGAGAAGTTAACAGGCCACCCTTTGTTTTCCAGCAAACCCTCCTTAGCATCCTCTAAAAACCCCTTCATGACCACTTGATCTATGGGGGGGGGGGGGGGGGGGGGACAAATGTTACATAACATATATATATATATATATATATATTATGTATCATCCCCCCAATCATGCTTTGCAACTTGCTGCACCCACAATCACCTCTATTTTACCTATAATGATCGTGGGTGCAGCAAGTTGCAAAGCATGATTGGGGGATGATACATAACATATATATATATATACATGATATATATATATATATACATGATATATATATATATATGTTATGTGTCATTTGTAAGGAAGCCAGCCCCCCCTCCCCCCATCCCCCCAAGAATATCCATAACAAAAGCATCTCTCATTTATTATGTCTCTCTTTATTCTTTGTTATTTATTCTTCGTTTACAACATGTTAACATCACGAATTATAGGTTAGGCAAAGCAAGTGAGCAGCAAGTTGAAATTCTACTTCCAGAAAAGAGTTGAAAAAAAACTCTGTTTTTTTGTAAATTCTGAAATATGTCAGTTTGATGTCTCCCGTGGTAGTAGGCAATTGCCAAAACACGTAACTATCCGTGTCTTTGTACTGTGTGCATTTTTCTATAGAATTTCAAGTCATTGCCACAACAAATTTGTATCAGAGCCTTGATTTTGGTCAAGTCTAGAAATTTCGAAATACTCAAACCACTGTTTAGAGGATACCGTTGTGTTTCTCTTGAAAATACGATTCCAACACCATTGACCGCATCTCAAACGGAGCTCAAACGAACCCTCTAGCTTCGGTCAAAGTTCGGTCAACTCTGGAAAAAAAATTCTAGAATTTTCTGCAATTTTCCAAGGAAGAAGACGATATTGTAGCGACACATCATCGCCCATTCGCGCCGCGACAGTGTCATATCAGCGATATGCCTCGTCAGTGCCATGTCACAAGCCAGGGAATATTTTGTTTCATCAAAGAATATTCTGTTACCGTTAGAGAATAGTCTGTTAGCCTGACGGAATATTCTCAAGTCAACTCAGTCCATAGTGTTTTTTGCCCAACTCAGTACAATTTTTGCCCGTTTTCGATCGAGTCGGACCAGTTTCCAGCTATTTCGACTGTTCCGAATGCAACAATACCATCAGTTTCAGCTAATTCTGCTTCTACTGAAATTGCTTATCATGTCGGGTTATGCCTCTGAAATTGTTATTTTTATGCACATATCAGGTGAACTTATGTCCCTGAAATGTTATTTTTATGCACATATCATGTGAACTCATGTCTCTGAAATGTTTAATTTTATGCACATATCAAGTGAACTCAAGTCCCTGAAATGTTTATTTTTGTGCAACGTATAAGGCTAGGTTATGCCATTGAAATTGTTTATTTCTATGCAATATGTTAACTGAAAATTTGCTCGGGGTGAGAAATCTCAATTAACACCCTCAAGACCACTACCACGGAGGTGATGGCCAGGGTCGAATATACTTTATACAGTGTTTGTTCCAATGATAAAAAATACTAATATTAGTACAATCAAAAGAGAATGAAAATGCTTTTATTAACAATGGTATATCATGTACAAATATCTCTCAAATGTTCTCAATATCTCTAGGGTGTAGTAGGGTTGTTGTCGTATGCTCGAAAAGTAGTCCCCTCTCTAGAGGTTCATTTTTTCCTCCTATTTATACATAGTTTTGGTAGGTTAACTTTGTGATTCTCCCTTTGATTTTCTCAATCTCTTCCCTCCTTATCGGACGAGATTTCTTATTTAAACGCCATTGACTTTGTGTTAATAACCGAGTTGAGAATATCTTGGTGGAGATCAGTTTGTTTCCTCTTTAGACTATATTACTTGCTCTACACGTACGTAATGTTTCCAGATATAATCCAGTGTATCTTCGTATCTTCACAGCGTGATTCCTCATAGGGGTCGTTAAATATGGTATGTATTGTCTTGTATAGCGAGGTAGATCAGTGTCCCGGCTTCGATATTCATGAGCGTAGTATAGCCAGGAGCTTGGTCTGACGTCCCTTAATCTCTGGGAGCTTGATGCGGCCCCCCGCGATTATTCTTCTGTGTTAGCGGGGTTTTGGCGAGCTTTCAGAGAGGTTGTGAGGTAGTCTTGACCTCGGGGAGCTTCCAGATTTCTGCTTTGGTGACGCGGGCTCCATCTGATCGTGTCGGGCTCTATTCCGGGTGTTTCTGGAGCTCGCCTTTATTTCTGTGGGGTGGTATCGTAGCTTGGCTTCGGGAACCGTGGTCCCCTAGTGGATAACCTCAAGCCTGGAGTCAAACTAGGAGGGTGGAAAATTTCCCTTTGATCCCTAGCCAAATTTGGCTATTAACACAATATATTAGGCTGGATATACCCATGAAAGAACGTGGAGATCTAGATCCAGTGTTATATACATGTCATGCAGCACAGTTTTAACAATTGATGAGAACCTGGAGATCTGAATCCAGCGTTATATACATACATGCCATACGGCACGGTTTTGACAACCGATGAGAACCTAGAGATCTGGATCCAGCGTTATATACATACATGCCATATGATATGGTTTTGACAACCGATGAGAACTTGGATATCTAGATCTAGTGTTACATACATAAATTCCATACGGCACGATTTTGACAACCGATGAGAACCTGGAGTTCTGGATCCAGTGTTATATACATGATTGATGCTCATGGAGAGCAATATTCAAAGAAGAATCTACACATCAAACAAGATGTTGTGAGTATCATAAAAGGATTTAAGATCCTAATGAAACTGAAAATATTATTTTATCCATTTCATACGCATCCAACAGGATGTTGTGAGTATCATAAAAAGGATTTAAGATCCTAATGAAATTGGAAATATTATTTTATCCATTTCATACACATCCAACAGGATGCTGTGAGTATCATAAAAAGGATTTAAGATGCTAACGTATAATGGAATTGGAAATAATATTTTATTTATTTCATACACATCCAACAGGATGTTGTAAGTATCATAAAAAGAATTTAAGATCCTAACATATAATGGAATTGGAAATAATATTTTATCAATTTCATACACATCTAACAGGATGTTGTGAGTATCATCAGTTGATTATTGATAAGTTAGGGATTTTTATGTCTTACCAAAAGTGAAACAACTCATACAGTTCTGCGGAGTCAGAAATATTTTATGAATTTGACTTTGCTCATAGCAAATGTTAATAATGTATCAAGTCAAACGAATCTAATAGAAATGTCTGGAAGAGCCACGATATTGTTATCAAACAATACTAAATTATATATCATGTCCAAACTGATCTGATAGAAAGCTCTAGAAAAGCCACGATATTGTTATCAAATAATACTAAATTATATATCAGATCTAATTAGATATGATAGAAAGCTCTGGAAGATCCACGATATTATTATCAAACAATACTAAATTATGTATCAGGTCCAAACTGATCTGATAGAAAGCTCTGGAAGAGTCACGCTATTGTTATCAAACAATACTAAATTATGTATCAATGATACCTGATATCATTCAAGCAGAACATAAATAAATCTGCTCAGATCAAAGATATATAACTTTATTAATGGCATATTGAGTGTTGAATATCTGTGTATAATTTATGCCAGAAACTTATTATAGAAAAGTTGTGCGCTTTATCATCTACATTATATTACTGATCAAAAAAGAGACATATGTGGATATATATATATTCATCCACCAAATAAATCATCTCATTCTAAAGTTGATTTTGAATCTTCATCATTCAAGAGGTATATATAAATATATTCATCTATCAAATGAACCATTTCATTATTTTATGGTTCTAATTGATGCATCTACGAGATGATCACATGTATGTGTATTACCAAACATCTCCATATTACTAGCTATTTGATGAATATTGCAAAACAGTTAGGGAATGGTGTTCAACATCTAATTTTCAGATATACTCATAATTAAAATGGAATCACTTATCAAATGTCTCTAGGTAATTGCAAGAACTTCATTATTTCGATACAATTACTAAATTTCATATAAGGACTTACTCACTTTTGAAGATATTTGATTGTATTGCATATCTCCTTATTCCATATCTAACATGATCTGAGATAAGACTTTTATATCATTCTGAGATTAATATTGATTTTGAATAATCTTCTATTAGATCATTTAAACTTCTTATAGTTTATATTTTTATACACAATCTGCATATTATCATGTTGATTAATTTCAAAATGGAAAGTTTCTCCACAAGAGAAGAGTAAATGAGAAGTTACTCTTTAACAAAATATAGATACCAGTTCGGTTCGCTATATATAAATGTGTCTCATTTCAATCTTCGTATCTCTCAAATACGGAAGATAATTGATACATCAGATAATTATTAATTTGTTACCTGATATATTAAAGGTAACAAGATTTTATAAGTTGTCAATTCATAAACCCCGGCGGGGTGATTGTTCTTGAAGGACTATCAGAGTGAAGGGCAACAAATAAATCATCTGATGCATATCATAAGCTTATGAAACTTTTTGAAATGTATTGATATCAGGATCCCAAAAGTAAACAAAACTCGAGTTATAAATAAATCCACTTTCTCTAAATCAACTCTATAAGAGTCTGATATATCTAAAGAGACACAAGTCCATGAAATGACTAAATCCATTGAAATGGAAGAAATCTCAACAAAGATACAATAATATAGAAATTGAGAGAAATTCTATAAATCATACAAGTCTATGAAATGACTAAATCCATTGAAATGGAAGTAATCTTAACAGAGATACAAGAGTATAGAAATTGAGAAAATTTATATAAGTCATATGAGAAAAATATGGAATCATAAGGAAACAATCATTGATAATGTATTTTTATACACAGTAACATTACTGAAATTATAAATGATAATTATAATATTCATAATATCAATGATTGTAGACAATAGGCATGATTGGCCTAGATGAAAGAAGCAATTCAAGAAGAATTGACTTCATAAGCCAAATATAAAGTGTTTAGATCAATACTACTCCAGACACCTGGAGATGTCAAATTAGTTGGATACTAATGGATCTTGATACGGAAACGTAATGAGAAAAACAAGATCGTGAGATATGAGGCACGGCTCGTAGTGCGAGGCTTCTTACAGAAACTTAGTATTCACTACTGATGAATACGATTACGTTATTGATAAATTTGGCTACCTTTAAAAGGCTTAAAATATGTCTTCTAAACGTAGTAATCATTTATCTATATAATTCATTCAATGCAGATATTTATAAATCCTGAAGGATTCAAAATGCTAGAAGCATATAAATCGAGATCTCGTAATCTGTATTTGATGAACATACAAAAATCCTTATATGGATTAAAAACAATATAGACGAATGTGGTATAACCGTCTCATTGAATATCTAATAAGATAAAGATATAATAATCATATTAAATACTCATGTATCTTCATAGACATGTCTTTACCTATAATGGCACAGGAATTTAATAATGCTTCATAAAGTAAGTCTTTGCTTATACCCCCTCCAATCGTTTATGATGTTATCGCATTTCATGAAATAAACATCAGTGTGCTTCAGTTCAGCAGTCTAAAAGATGGTTTCAAATGAACTTTTATCAGGGGAGCGTCCCATCAGGGGGAGCATCCCATCAGAGGGAGTATATCAAATGAAGTATATTAATTATATTGGGGCATATGTGCATTGTACTCTTTTTCTTTCCAATCAGGTTTTTGTCCCATTAGGTTTTTCTGGTAAGGTTTTTAATGAGGCAATTCTATAAGCGCACCCAAAAATCATTCGATCCACAAAGATCATTATAAATATTACATTTATCCAGTTGATCATCGTATATATGTTGTCTTGATCAAGAAGATCATTGTAAATGTTATTGGTATAATTTGGAGAGATAACACATCAGCATAAACATCGTGTTACATGGGAACAACTAGTGACGTGTCAACAAATGTGAACCAAATTGAGCCAACCTAAAGTGATCTGAAAATAACCCTTCAATACTGATCAGAGTTACTTAGATGGTCGGGTTATGAATACCCGACCAAGGTAATTAGATTGATCGGGTTATCATGATAACGATCGGGGGAAATCTAAATGATCGGGTTCAGCTACTTGATCGGGTGAAGATCCCTGATCGAGGGTAAAAGAGATCTAGTTGGGTTTGGAAGACGATCGGCTAAGCAACACGTGTACAATGTTTAAATACGATCAGATGCTTGGCATATTGATAACACAATTACGAATTAAACACGTAAAGAAGAATCCTCTTCCAATAAGTTCTCAAGAAGCATACCTTGATAAAGAAGCAGATTTCCTTAGAGCTGTCAGAATCCAAAATAAGCAAAAGTCCTGATATGATTACAACGACTCCAACAAGTCAGAGTTTTATTAAATCACTACTACCTTTCTTTTACTTGTACTCCGAGAACTAGGGTTCTATACATGTATAAATAGACCTAAAAAATACCCAACAAGGGTTAACGAATCATTAGATATTCAAGAGAGCAAGTAAGATTGAGTGTGTAATCATATTATTATCGTGATTTTTCCTTCTCGTCGTCACCGGCAACCGTGGTTTTTTCCCTCTCGGGTTTTCCACGTAAAATCTTGCTTGCGTGATATCTTTTATCTCTTCTTGATTTGATTATAAGATTGCAAACTCTACACATCATGTGTGACGGTGATCGACTTTACGTAATCCAAAAATCACCGTCAACAGTAAATATATATTACCTTAATCCAGAAGATCATCATAAATATTACTTTGATCCAACAGGTCAATGGATATCATTGCTATGACTTTTATCCCACTGAGTTTTTCCTAGCGAAGTATAAATGAGAGTAAAGTTTTGAAGAAAACATTAACCATGGACATATTTGCATTGTACTTTTTTTCCCTTCAATCAGGTTTTGTCCCACTGGGTTTTCCTGACAAGGTTTTTAACGAGACAATCAGGGGGAGAGAAGTTCTAAACAGACATGTATGCAATATACTCTTTTTCCCATTGATCAGGTTTTGTTCAACTGGCTTTTTCTGACAAGGTTTTTAATGAGATGGTTTTGAGAACGTCTAGCACCACAAGATCAAGAAAATAATTGTCTATATTGTTGCCGAGGTTTTTGTCCCGATGGGTTTTGCTTAGAAAATTAAAATACAAG
Source organism: Dipteronia sinensis (assembly GCA_033220585.1). Taxonomy (NCBI): domain Eukaryota; kingdom Viridiplantae; phylum Streptophyta; class Magnoliopsida; order Sapindales; family Sapindaceae; genus Dipteronia; species Dipteronia sinensis. The sequence continues at coordinate 41,131,811 of CM065643.1, forward strand.
TGGTGAAAATCCAAGGAGGAGTATTGTGAATATATGGATTTACATCAATTGTATCCACCGCCTCTCTCTCCACCCACACCCCACTTGTGTTTGATCATCATCATCAATATCTCTTCCACTTGCTTCATCATCACTGATCACTTGCTTCATCATGCTTTGCAACTTGCTGCACCCACGATCACCTCTCCTTTACCTATATATATATACAGAAATTTCCAAGTCAGTACGCACTGATATAACTTCATCAGTGCGTTGGATGTGGACCATTAGATCTATATACTTTGACTCAAAGTGTATGCACTTGTCAAAACTTCTCCATAATGGATATTGACCCTTAGATTTACATATAAGTTATATCAGTGCGTATTTAAGAGAAAATGACTATATATATATATATATATATATATATATGTTATGTATCATTTGTAAGGAGACCCCCCAGAATATCAATAACAGAAGCATCTCTCCCATCTATTATGTCTTTTTTTTTATTCTTTGTTATTTATTCGCTCACAACATCCAAATTATAATTTCCCTTTTTTGAAGAAAACTTTTAGCATACATATGATAGTACCGTAAAAGTATACATTCCAGAAGGACATATCTTAGATTTTTATTTTTTTTTAAATGTCATTAGCTATCACTTTTATCATTAATCTTTTATAAATATATATATATATATATATATATATATATATATATATATATATAACTTTTATATTGTCAGTTCGAACTGACAATAGATTTATCAGTTCCTTGTATGTGAGCCACTCATTTTACATACTTTGACTTGGTGTGTACACACTTGTCAAAGTTTTTTCATAAATGAGTGGCTCACATTCAATGTTCAGATAAATTTTATGTCAAGACGAACTGACAATAGAAAGACTGATATACAATTTTTTCATTGTCAGTTCGAACTGACAATATATTTATTAGTTCTTTGCATGTGAGCCACTCAGTAAATTGAGTGGCTCATATTCAATGTCCTGATAAATTTAATGTCAGGATGAACTGAGAATAGAATGGGTTAAATTTTATAATTTTGATTCGTAATCAAAAGGGTTGGAAGAGTAAAGGAATTTGGATAAAGAGTTATTGGATCACAAATTAAATCAGAAGCCAATCCGTCGCCGTTTCAATATATCAAGGCACAAAACCATAAACAAAACAGCTTGAAGGAAATAGCAAAAACGGTTAAAGATAAACTGAAAAAGGTGTAATAGGGTGGGAATCTGAATGGCTGTGGCTGCTCCAAGCCAGCAACTGCTCTGCTTCTCAAATTCAACAACGACTAGAGCTAGACGAAGACCATGGCACCCAACCAACACAGCAACTTTTCTAAACAGTTCTCATAACAACAAGCCTCGTGTCTCTCTCATCATTTGCTCTTCTTCTACCTCTCAGTCTCCAGAAGCCAATGCAGAGACCCCAGAGTCTTGCGTCAATCTGGGTCTCTCTCTTTTCTCCAAAGGAAGGGTATGTCTATTCACTTTGCAGTATTACAGTCTTTAAAGTCATTTCATTCCTTTTTTTTTTTTTGGCTTTTCTGATGTGGGTGTATTGAATTTTGGTAAATTTGGGTCCTACATTTATGTTATGTGAAGTGGAATCCACACTTGTCACTATTTCAGTCTTGTATGAAGATTATTGATAGTATTCATAATGATATTATTGGGAGTTTATAGTTCTTGCATTTTACAAGTTTCTATAATACACTGCAAAAGAATAGATTGCTGTTTAAGGTTGCAGCAAAATTTCTCTATGCAGGGATTTATCTCTAATTTTTCTGATAGATTATAGGCGATTATGCTGCTTTTCACTTGATTGACTCACTTGATGCTTTACCTTCCCTGTGCTATCATATTTGATTCAGGTAGAACTACTCCTGTGAGGAAATTAAAGTCATTTTAGGTTTTGTGTTTCACTGATCAAATTACGAACATTTGATTCTCTGTAAATATAATCATTCTGACAGTCATTATTTTACCCTTGCTCAGATTGTGCTTGTATTTCTTCCATACCTATCATTGGTATTGCTAATCATGCTTACTTATTGTGTCTCTAATGATATTAAAACTCTTTTGTTAGTAAAAGATATGGAATGTGAACTTCATTGTAGACCATAAAAATAGTATCCGGTCAATTACTTTCAGAAAACATCTTTTGGTCTTAGAGTTAATTTTGTAGTTGTGGTACTTACATTGTTGTGAAGGCCACATTGTTCAACTTGTGTAAGGTTCTGCAAGGCAAGTAACAGCATTAAATAATGCCGTTTGTAGCCATCTGCTTGTTATGATATGTAATGTTCATCATATTATATTAGATGAATTAATATTATGTCATGATGGTGGCTTTTTCAGGTTAAGGATGCATTAGTCCAGTTTGAAACAGCACTTAGTTTAAATCCCAGCCCCATAGAGGCCCAAGCTGCTCTCTATAACAAGGCTTGCTGTCATGCATACCGGTAGGAAGTCACCTACCTACACTTTTTTATTATTATTTGATTTATTTTGATTTTTTGTTTTTGTGGTGGGAGGAGATTTAGGGCGATTTATATAGGGTTTCCAATTTTCATTTACTTGTTAGTGACTGATGTGGTCCCTTCATGGTAAAAAAAATTGATCGTGTGTGAGTTTTGCAACTTTGTATGAGCTTCAGCTTATATAACTCTGTCAAATCTTATGCTTCCTTTTACATAGAGCTATATCTATCAGGAATGTGTGTTTCTGTTAATATTCTAAATCAGATATTTTCTTTCAGTAAGCCTTTCTTTTTCCATAAGCTTACCCCGCCTCGATATCGAATTTTGATTTTTTTTTTTATTATTATTATTTTGAGTAAAGAGGAGAAGGAAAGAAAGCAGCTGATTGTCTCCGCACTTGTTTGAGAGATTATAAACTAAAATTTGGCACAATTCTAAATGATCCTGACCTGGCCTCCTTCAGAGCTTTACCTGAATACAAGGAATTGCAGGAAGAGGTTTGTTGCTCATTTGGCTTCCTTATATCTAATTTTCAACTTACTTTGCAACCCATGGAAGCTTTTTAGTTCATCTTGCTCTGTGGAGTTGAAGATTGTTCCTCATTACTAAAGTATTTTAACCTCCTGAATATGGAAGAGATAGAATCTTTTTTTTTTTTGATAGGTAGAAGAGATAGAATCTTTGATATCATAGTTTTTTTCCACCGTCTATCAAAACTGCTAAAATCAAGCCTCCAAATTATATGTTATGCTTACAGGCTAGGCTGGGTGGGGAAGATATAGGCTATAGTTTTCGAAGAGATCTCAAACTCATCAGTGAAGTTCAGGCACCATTTCGTGGGGTTAGGAGATTCTTTTATGTGGCATTCTCAGCAGCTGCTGGAATTTCCTTACTCTTTACTATACCCCGGCTATTTCGTGCATTTGGAGGCGGTGATGATGCTCCTGATCTTTTAGAAACTGCTCAAAATGTTGCCATTAATTTAGGAGGTAAACAAAGAGAATGAGCATAATTGTGATATATTTGGTTTTATTTATAACTTTCGATATCTAAGTTACATTTATGATTAGTGCTTTTGATAAGCAATATTTTGTAAATCACCTTTTCACTTTGATGGGTAATGAACTAATGATATATCACTGGCTTTTTAAAATGACTAAGCTTTTGAATCAGTAATCTACAGGTATTGTTGTTCTTGTGGCATTATTTTTATGGGACAATAAGAAAGAGGAGGAACAACTTGCACAAATATCCCGAGATGAAACTCTCTCAAGATTGCCTCTGATCCTCTCCACAAATCGGATTGTTGAACTTGCACAGTTGCGAGACACCGTCAGGCCAGTAAGTATCGACACTTTCTTTTTGTGCTGTTATTATAGTTGTCAATCTTTCCTGCTGTATGATTACAAATCTTAAATTTGTTTATTATTACGTTTGCATTGTCGGCATAAAAGTGTTTTCCTAATCAAAGAGTTGACAGAATCTTGCTGCATTAATTATTTTGAGCAAGCTAATAAAACTCCATGCCATATTAGCATGAGATGATTTACATATCTTCATTTTTGGGGGTGTGGATACCTGTTCTATAAATTCTTGGGCTTCTTGTGAGACTCTTAGAATGATAAAATTCTAAGTGCAAGTCAATTTATTATTATAAAAAGGGGACATCTTTTACAAATTGCATCTGTATAAGTTGTTCCATTAGCAATTCAAAGAAAATCAGTGACATTAACATATGTCGGAAGCAACCAAATTACATTTGGGTGTAAATATTATATGTCAAATTTATTGCTCCAAATTTTTGAGGAATTAATGTTGTTAGGAGAAAGGGTTATAATGTGAGGAGAAATGGAGAAAAAGTTGTAGATAAAATTATTTTGGGGATTGGCTGCTAGTGGTCTGTGGAATATTGCAAATTACTTGCCATATTCTAATGCATCACTGTTTTCTTTCCTTGTTATATGCCATCTGAGCATGTTATCTGTAATTTATTTCCCTTTAGTTCCCTTATATACTTGTCATTGGTTTATCTGAATTAACTGATCTATTTGAGGTTTGGTCTTAGGTTATTTTGGCGGGAACAAAAGAGACTGTCTCCTTGGCTATGCAGAAGGCAGAGAGGTTCCGAACTGAGTTACTTAAACGAGGTGTTCTTCTAGTTCCTGTTATTTGGGGTGAAGGTAGGGAACCACAAATAGAGAAGAAAGGCTTTGGGCTGCCCCGTAAGGCAGCTGCTGCTCTTCCTTCTATTGGGGTAAGATATAGAAATTCCTATCAGTAATAATTACACACTCACTATCCTTAAAGACTTGTAATCATGTGTATGGTTTCACATAATCATGTGTATGGTTTCACATAACTGCTCATCTGCGAATGTAACTAATTGTGTGGTTTGCATGTTCTAAGTTTTCATTAAAACCTATAATATGTAACCTTCTTGATACTGTATGTGACGCCATCATGGTAGGAAGATTTTGAGAAACGAGCTCAGTCTATAACAGCAAAATCAAAGTTGAAAGCTGAAATTCGATATAAAGCAGAGGTTGTATCACCTGCAGAATGGGAAAGGTAAGATGTACTCTTTCTTGCTCACACTCTTGGTTTGCCACCTGGTTGTAAAACAATGTCCAACTGTGCATCCTCATAATTATAATACAAATCTTTTACCCTTCTTTTCGGCTTTGTTTTCCTTTGATCACAATGACAAATCACTACAGTGATAGGTGTATAGGAAATAATTGTTTCACTTTACCAATAACCATTGATGAACTCAAAGTTTGCAATTAGCCTTACCTGTTTGAACTTTGATACTTTCTGAATATAGATTGTGTACTTATTTAGGTGGATAAGAGATCAGCAGAAGTCTGAAGGAGTTACTCCTGGCGAGGATGTTTACATAATACTGCGCCTAGATGGTCGAGTTCGGAGATCTGGAAAAGTTAGTTGATGTAGAGAACTTACGGTGCTTCCTAAATTGAAATAGTTTTACTATTAACTAGCTTGATTAGTTTGAAGTATTTGGGATATGTTAGTTGAGTTATAATGAACGATTGATCTTCTTTTTTACTCTATCTGGATGCTGAAAAAGGGAGTATAAATTGAAATATTTTGATTTCATTTATACTTAGCCAAACCATGGATCAGTTTAGGGTACCTTCCCCTTTTTCCTTTGCTGGTGACCTAACGGTTTTACATGATCTTCGTATGGAAGCTGTTAATTGAACCTACTTTTTATTTTTATTTTTTATGTTTCATTGTTGTCACTCATCTGTGATCAGTATCTCTTGCACTCTGGACTCTATATGCTTAAAGCCTCTATCCCATCCACAAACTGTAGATCAACTGATGTATAACAAGCTCTACATTCATTATATGAGATTTTGAAGAAACTATAACGGATTGTAAACATTTTTTTCTGTTATGAGTTGCTTGCTAATAACTCTCATATTTTGGTAGGGCATGCCCGACTGGCAACAAATCATGCAGGAGCTGCCACCAATGGAAGCATTGCTTAGCAAGCTAGAAAGATAAAGAGTTCTTTCCTTGCCAACTCGTACGTGACAGAATTTTGAACGTAAGCCAGCTCTAATATCGTTTGTAATTGTTATAATGATCTCAACACTTTATATCCTTGTTCACACTACATGTAGTATTCTTGTTGGTATAAGTAACCAAATATCTGTCAAGTGACACGAAGTTCTCACGTTCCTTTTACACCATCAAAAATTCTTCATCATCCATTTGCAAAGATATATCTTTGTTTTGCAAATTTTACAGGGTTGAATTTCGAACGAAGAATGTAAAATAATATCGGCATTTGAGATACATTGTACTGTTCCAACTATAGTTTTTGCATAAATTTGGGTATAAACTCTTGAAGACTCTTCAGTTTCTGGGTTATTGGTTTTGTTTATTTTGCTTTAACCTCGTGATGTCCCAAACTGGCACGCCATGTATGTTTACCAATTTCTTTGTTTCTTGAAGACTATGCTGTTTTGGGAATTTAACTCTTTTTTTTCTTTTTGTTCTTTACACAAGATTATGGTATTTAATTATATTGGCAACCGTTGCAGGCCAGGTCACTTGTAGTTCCTTGAGGCGGAACTCATGTAAATAAACAAATAATGTTTTTTTTTAATTATTATAATAAATCCGGAATTTGGGAGAGTGAAATATTACTCAACCCCATAAATCTCATAACGTAAATACGAGAAACATACTATTGATCTATTGGGACAGACTTATCACTTTAAGTATAATGTAGTTAAACAGACAGACTTGCAATCTCTTGGATTATCCTATGAAAATGAACTTAAGTTGTCTTGTAACCAACTAATTATCCTAACATTTCAATTTATAATGTGTCATGTTCTAATTATTGGGCCAAATAATCCAAATATTTTCATCTAATTGCTGATTATTTTTAATACACCATATCAGAAATAGAATAAAATCAAAAAAAAAAAAAGTAGAAATAGAATAATTTTGGATCCTACGCCTACCTTAAAAGAAGTGAAGTATTGAGAATCGAAAGAAACCAATATAGGGAAGAGGATTGGATCTTGAGGCACATGCACTTGCTTCTACAATTACATATCCAAACCTATGTTGCACGGATACTCCATATTGGGAAGGGAACTCGTATCGAACTCGTATCCTGTCCGGATACATCCCCGATATACCAGGATACGTATCCGATACACCATTTGATGTATCCGTTGACTTTTTCTCAAGTTTGACTATGGGATACGGCTGGGATACGGCTAGGATACGTGGGGATACAGTAAGAATACATCGAGGATACATTTGGGGTAAAAATTTAATTATTTTAGTTTAAAATGGGGTCAAATTAAATTTTTACAAAGTTGAAGGGTCAAATTAAGATTTTACAAACTAAGATTTGGGTTTTGTAATATGTTAGGACTTATATATGTTGGATCATGCTTTCATTTTGAATGGATTATTGGATTATATTTTCGTATTCAAAGGATTATTGGATTATGTTTTTTGAGAATATGTTTTGAATGGATTATTAGATAATATTTTCATTTTGAAAGGATTATTGGATTATGTTTATTGAAAATAAGTTTTGAATAGATTATTGGATTATGTTTTCATTTTGAAATTTGAATGGAATGGATTATTGGATTATGTTTATATATAATAAGTTTTGAATGAATTATTGGATTATATATTTTTTAAATATAAAATAAAAATATATATTATTTTAATTATCGTATCCTACCGTATATGTATCCTAGTTTTTAGAAATTTATCGTATCTATTAATCGTGCCGCATCCGTATCCCGTATCCGTACAACCTAGATCCAAACTAACTTTAAACTAGTTAATTATTTTCCTAAGCTCAACACGCCTTTTTCTACTATGCATTCACATCCACCTTTATATATTTATTGAAACTTATTTCAAAATGAAATAGGTGTATCGCATCGTAATTTATTTAGTATAATAAGTTTTAATACTAAATTATATATCTTATTACTGTCCGATATGAATTGGTGCAAGTATGCGTTCTAACTTCTAATTCAAAAGAGAGATAAAAGAGTAGTGTGACTAATGACTAATGACCAATATAAAATTATAAAATTATAAAATTTACGGGATGTGATTTCATTTGTTTTCAATATTTTATAATTTGTATCACTTTCCCTTTAGTCGGTTTTGAAGAGGTCAGAAAAATCCTAGATTTTACTTCAATCTTCTTTGCAGAATAAGAACGCGTTTGAACTTGTATTAGAGTCATTAAGTTAATGAGTTTTATTAAGACATTGTCACTTAATTAAATGTCTTCTTTTAATTAATTCTTGCATTTGTTGGGTTAGGTTTTGTTTTGAAAAATATTTTAGTTGTTAATTAAAGTCTGAATTAGACGGCTAACTGTTGAAGGTTGTTTGGGCAACTCTCTTAGTCAACTAACTGCCTCTTGCTTCCCCTCTCAAATCAAGCCTTCATTATCCATATAATTGCAGATCTACCATTTTAGTCATGCTCAAACATTCAAACAATAACAATTTCAATTGATTCAAAAAAAAAAAAAAAACAATAACAATTGGGTTGGGGCCTGCGTAATTCAAAATTGCACAAGTTTTATATATATATATATGACACTCGAGTATAATCCAAAGGAATGGTCCAATCATAAAAAATAAAACTACAAATTTATTATTAAATATCATTAAAATCACCATCTCCGGATAGAAAAAGAGTAATACCATACAACTCAAATAATTAACTCAAATAATATGGTAAGTGAGTTATCTTTACTACACAAATTATGGAATTATGTGGTTAATGAATAAACTATTTACAATATCATGAGAGTTGATTTTTGGACTAATTTTTTTGAAGTTGTCTAGCATTAATAATAGAAAAATCATAATCACATCCACTCTTAGAAAAGTGGTTACGCGGCAAATCACCTCTTAGTACAGGTGTTGTGAACCTCATTTCCACATTTGGCGGCCAGAGATTCGAGTCTCACCGTATATATTTTAGAAATATGTGTAAAGGGTTTTCTCCTGATTTATGAGAGTATATATCCGGATATGTGATAGTCCTATTGTAATAATCATAAATTATAATGCTTCAAAAAAAAATGGTGGTTATGTCTGAATTGCATTTCGAACCGTGTTTATAGTGATTGATCTCGCTAGGTCCCAATACACCCCAGACAGTAAGAGTTGTATTACGAACCGTACTTGTATCATTGATCTTGTTAGGTTCTAACAGACCCCTAATTTGATCGGTGTCAGATTTCAAAATGATAATAATAATAATAGAAAATGAGAATCCAATTTACTAAAATGAAGCCAAAATGGCATATTTTGTGAATATAAAGAAGAGCAATGTCTTAGAGTTAAGTGTGGATTAATTTAAAACAAATTGCCAGCGCGGTCTCTTGTCCCAGTCATCATTTCATACGTACATACTTGATACTACTAATATAAAATAAAGACTCAAGTGAGTTAGGAGAACCACAACAATGTCAATGGCAAAACCTTCTGTTCTTCTCCTGATCGTTTACCTATTCCTTGCCGCTCTCACAATTTCCTCATCCGTGGTGGTCGCGACCGGAGATGATCATCAGTTCACCTGGGTTCCGACGAAAGCCCGTTGTCAAGGCTCAGTAGCTGACTGCATGACTGAGGATGAATTTGGGATGGACAGTGAGATCAACCGCCGCGTATTGGCCACCACAAATTACATAAGCTACGGAGCGCTGCAGCGGAACACCGTGCCTTGCTCTCAAAGGGGTGCTTCCTACTACAACTGCCAACAAGGTGCAGAGGCAAATCCTTACAATCGTGGCTGCAGCGCCATAACTCGATGCCGTAGCTAAGTAAGGTTGTTGTGCTTGTGCTTATGCTGTGCTCTTATTTATGAATTATGATCTGTCTCTCGTTTCCTTATATTTTCATTTGTAACATAGAATTATTGTGTAATAAATTATGAGGATTTAGTTACAATCATCAAACTACTCCTGATTTGTATTCAACTACATTTTGATATCGTTAGTTTTGTCATGGTGAATTGGTGATATATATTTATATATATATATATATATATGTCAACATATATGTTTTTATTTTCTTATATAGTTTTCTTTTTTATTTGCTACTGCCATAGTGCCATCCTTGATCCTACCCTTTATTAGTTGATTTTTCAATATTTCAGGTAATAAAAACTTTCAAGGAGAATGATCCTATATTCCACATTTCCACTCTGACTTGGAACCAAAAGTTTTACTTTGCATTTGGTTCGGTCTTCAAAATTAAGTATTTTTTTTTAAATTAAAAATAAGTAAAATTTACTCACCACTTTTGATAAAGTTTTTTTCTTTTTCCATTTTAAAGACACTTTCATAAAGTTGGTAATTGGTTGTATAAACTATAAACTCCGCTCTTTCTTAACGAGAGATTCGAGTTCCAGATCATATTCATTATTTAAGCCAGTACATTTTTATTTTTTCTTTGACTTCCTTGGGCGGCAGGTACAGGAAAGGTAAGCCAAAAAAAAAAATGCCACCTTTTAATAGGTTAAGATAAGTATCTATAACAAGAAAGTTGTCAATATTTACCTTGTTTAATTTTTCATCTCAATAAAAATTGACCCTTTGAGGAATGAATTTGTTCCTTCAGAGAGGTTTCCCACAAGCATATTGTTGTTACATGCCAAATTCATTAAAGTCACACCTAAAGCTTTCATGTCATGTCATGTCATGTCATGTAAGTAGGTAGATATACAAAAGAGTAGAATAGATAAAAAGTTGGGAAATTTTTGCATCAAGAGTAATGGTGGTAAATAGATGATAACATCGAATCTGTGTACAAGCCGGTAGTTAATGACAAATAACTACATCATAACTACTCCCCACTTGTCAGCAAGAAATAAAAAAGGACCAAAAACGATAATCAAATTCAAAAATAACAGGGGAACTCATAACTCATGGAATCACTATGATATCTCACAACCACAGTTGCAGACAAAATAAAGATGGCACAGAATTGAACTTGTCAACTCTGCAAACACACTTTTACTGATTCTATGCGGAGCCTTCCTCTGGCTTCACATCACCTGACTTTGTCTTAGATGGGGCCAGTGGAGATGGAGAACCCTCAACTCCCATCTCAGCCCTTAGATCGTTTATGCTCTGCTCCAACTCGTTTATGCGGCCTCCCATCTCATCAAGTACATTGAAGTTAAGGAAGCCAAAAGTTCGCAGTTTAACATTACATTTACTGCTAAAGCAAAGTGAGTGCATCTCATTTAAACAAATACAACAGCACAGCAAATATTAAATGATTTCAAATTGAACCTAATGATCTGTTTCCTAGCAGCCCAAAGCAGGAATGGTGATGTGTTTTATAAGTTTCACTTTACCAGATGCAACAGCACAGCAAATATAACATGATTCAAAATTGAACCTAATGATCTATATCCTAGCAGCCCAAAGCAGGTAATGGTGATGTGTTTTATTATTTTCACTTAAACAGATGCAACAGCACAGCAGATATGACATGATTCCAATTTGAACCTAATGATCTATTTCCTGGTAGCACAAAACAGGAAAGGTGATGCGTTTTATAATTTTAACTTAAACAGATGCAACAGCACAGCAGATATGACATGATTCCAATTTGAACTTAATGATCTATTCCCTAGCACCCCAAAGCAGTAACAGTGATGAATTTCATATTCTCATGTAAATAAATGTAACAGCAATTCAAATATAAAATGACTCCAAATTAAGCCTAAGGATCTATTTCATAGCATCCCAAGGGTGTTTCATTTTCTTATTTAAACAGATGCAATGGCACAGTATATAACATAATTCCAAAATGAACCTATTTATCTATTTTCAAATCATCCCAAGGCAGGAATAATGATGGGTTGGTTCTATCTAAAATTTTCCACTACTGCAGAGGATGTCCTTTTCCTATCAAAACCATATGATGTGTGCAACAACCATTTGGTGTTGATCAACCTGAGTTAAAATAGTGTGAAAGCTCATGTAAGAATCACACATGACTCATTGCATTAAATCAATAATTTTAGGAGAAACCAATCAGAAAAGCAATCTAGTTAACATTGTAAAACCAATTTTCTTCATTTGGTGGTTCTATTCCAAAAAAGCTGTTACCATCAAATTCAACATATGGAAAAAGGATATTCTTTGTAACAATGGAGTCAGACATTGTCTGAAACCTGTTCTGCATCTGCTGTAGAAGATTTTGAACCTACAGAAAGAAAGCACAAACAAGTCAGTCTCCGGCTCTAACCCCCAGAAGCAATCGTAAGATTTCTGGATCCTTACATTATCTCAGCCAGTTTAAACAAAAACAAAAGGAAAAAATCATCAGTCATAACTCTGTAAGTGAACTATTGCAGACTGAATCACAAATAATTTTGATCTCTTCAGACTAATCCTGACTAAATTAGTTATAGGACTTATACCACAACGTTCGAATTATAGTTTCAACTATACATTCAAGTGTTAACAAATGACTAATATCTTGAAAGTATCAAGGGAACTCACAAAAACTGTCATATCAGCAGTACTTTGCTTCGAATCTTCTGAATCATGTCCGTCCTGCCAAAAGGATCATCAGTTAAAAGCGTATCAAGGGACATCGAACGAGATAGTATAAGCTGCCAATTCAAAACTAACAGAACAAACTTGAACAGGCATCAAATCTCAATCATTTTCACGCAAATTTTTATGCTCAAAAGGGACAATTAGAAACATATCAATGAGATTTAAAAAAAAAAAAACATATAAATGTGAAGAACGAATCTCGTGAACTTACACAAAAAACAATTATTGGTCCACTAAATAGCATTTCCAGAAATTTAAATGCCGTACACTAGTGATAAGTGAAATATATATGTAAAATCAGCAAAATTTGTCCTTTAGCATTGTAGAAGTACACACTACTTATAGACTGAAAACAGATCTACAGGATTTGAAGACTAAATTTTAAATCCAAAACTTGTTGAAACCCTAATCATGTAGTACGAACCAAAAGCGACGAGAATTAACAACAATTGAAGCAAACAATAATTGATTTTGAGGATCAGTAGAGGAGTAGAATTAGCAGGAACGAAGGTTACCATTTTTCGCACTGTGGATCTCTGCTTTGCTCCGCCGTACAATAAATACAGTGCGATGCGTTAAAAGCCGATGACTGGTGGTGGGAAACGATCGCCAATTTTAAGATGGGAGTGTTTTGCGGTATATTTACCACTATACCACTCTTTACAATCTCCAAAAAAAAAAATTTACTTTATTATTTTTAATCAATTTAGTCAAAATTATAAAACTAGAATTTTATTTTAATTTTATCAATTTAGTCACAATTACAAAATGAGCCTGTTAAGACATTGACATTGACATTGACGCCTGCATGGACAAAGAATAAAGAGATGGTGCCAAATTATATAAAGAAAAATTGATGCAAATGGCCCATTACTACCAATACAATACCAAGCACCTAAAAATATAACACATTAAACTGAAAACAAATAAACAATCCATCATTCCATAAACACAAATAAATCCATACTAATAATAACACTACTTCACTATACATTCCATCATTCCATATACCAAGTCTAATAAATCCAACCACATAATATCAATCTACAACATAATAAATTAATAACTAAGCAAATAAACAATTCATTTACCAAGTGGCCATAGTCTAAAACTAAACAAATAAACAATCCAACATTCCATAAAGTTCTTCATTGCTCCATAACATAACATGAATAACATAATAAAAACAGTCCATGAAATTGAAATTCTTAAAGTTCATCATTGCTCCATAAAACGCATTGATTGCTCCAAAGTCCAAACCTACTCCAAAATAAAATGAAAATGCATGACAACAAGACAATAAAACAATTTTTAGTCTTCTATTGATTAACAAAAATTAATAGTCAAGGACTCAAGGCTGGACCAATGATGCATATACTGTTATACAAACTATGAAACTAACATTATACTAATATAAAAACAAAACAGTTATTTAGTCATAGATCAATTAATGTAAAAACAGTTTTACAAATCAATTATACAATTCCATTTGTAAATTACTAGCTTGAATTCAGTACAAATCATTATGTAATTTACTATCTTGAATTGGCCTTATTTTTCCCATCCCTCTCCGGCACCTAACGCCTAACACAGAATATCCATGCATGTACTATATTAAAAAGATAAAAAAAAAAGAGAACAGTTTTCAATTGTGATGAAACTATTGAAAATTCCCTTAAATACATTTCTAAGTAATAGTAGAGCATAACCTATCCAAATCCCAGTTCACCTTTGTTAAGTACCATGGCCTTAAAGCAAATATCCTTGATCATAATTCATACTAGTGTCCACATATACAAACCTCAGGTTACTGTAATTAAGCTGCTTTAAGATATTATGCGTTTTGTTCCATGCAGTGGTTCATTACGTTTAAGACTATAAACACAACATTATATATAATTGTATAGCCAATCAATTAATAAACCATATGGAAAAAAGTTGTTATCCTACCATCTCCATACTAAATTGTTTATATGAAAACTTCCCACTACATCATTTGTTATGAAGTGACCATAATAAAAAACAGTAAAAAATAACAATAACCACAAGGAAGTCCACCTGAGTAGATGCATTGCCAGATGAAACAAAAGATGCAGCACTATCTCCATTCCCATTAGGAAGCACCCCGGAGTTAGTTTTCATTGCACCAGCCCCATTCACATCTAGTTGGTTTCCTTTGTAAATTACTATATTGTAAATTATGCATAATCATTATGCATGTACTGATTTGTATAGTAAATCCAGTATCTTGAATCAGTTTTAATTATAGTCTAATTTTAATCTATACAAACTAACATTTACAAATTACAACAACCAATAAAAAAGACAAGACTTTCTTAAATTTTCTTAAAGACAACAATTATTTAGTCATAGATCTAGAAACCCCAAACAGAAATTGTACATATAATCACCATATAATCACCCCCAAAACAAATTTATACTGAATTTGACAAGAATTAAACAAAAAAAAGAAAAGAAGAGATGGATATAGAATTTGTACCTGAGATTCCAGGTGAGAGAACGAAGAGGTTGAAGGTCGTTGATTGCGGCGGCGTTGAGGAGACCTAGACGGCGAGGTCAGACTTGAGAGAGATGTCGTGCGGCGGGATAGGTCTGAGAATGAGAGAGAAATTAATTTTATTTTTTATATTTTGACTAGAAATAAACAAAAAATGAAGAAGAGATGGATATAGATCTTGTACCTAAGAGTGCGAAGAGGTTGAGGGTGGTTGATGGCCGGCCTGAGAAGTTTTGAGAGAGACCTGAGAGGTTTTGAGTGAGAGATGTGCGGCGGGGCTAGGTCAGAGAGAAATGTTCTGCAGATGGAAAAAAATATATACTTTTATACTTAATACCGGTTCGGTTTACTGGTTTTGAGGACCAAACCGGGTAAAAACCGAACCGGTCGGTTTTCTTACAAACTCAACCGAAATAAAGAGATGGTTGAAAGATTAATCCAAGATGGGTATTTTTGTCATCGTCAATTTAGATCCAAACCCAATTATATTCTGCTGTCATTTTTTTTTTTTTTTGGAAGGAGTCATTTTTAAATTTCAAAAGCTAAAGTTAAAAGAAGAAGAACCGAAGGAGCGCCATTTTGTTTGAAATTCAAATCATAGCCCTCGATAATTTTAAAAAATAAAAATAAAAATAATCTTTTGTTATGTGCCTATGTGACCATGTCCATTACATACAAAGTATTTACAAAAATTGAGGCAGCTATATGGCAAGTCTGTCACATCTGCATATTAAAATCGTTTGTTCAAATCGTATTTCTCCTAATTTATGCTTTAAAAAAATTACATTTAACATAATGATTCGACAACAATGACAAAAACTCATGTAATATGTTCCGCAACACACTATCTATCGACGTTGGTCAATACCAACCACTAATCGCCATTGTTCTCAATAACCAACAAATTTTTGAAGGAATGATAACCAGAAAGCAAAGATATGAATATTATATGTTTCAACAATTAACAAGTAGATCGTTTGATACGACCATGTGTAATAAAAAAAAAGTGGTAATTATCCTGGTGGCCATCGACTTTTGCCACCACTCTCAAAATGGCCACCAGTTGGGGATTTGGTTTAGAAATGACCATTTTTGGCAAACAAAGTTACACCGGTGGCCATTCCATTATAACACCGTTAACTTTTTCAAAGAATGTTACACTAATGGCCATTAATTTGTTCACTTAGAAGTCGTTTGTTTTTTCCACTTAAAACTTAATGGGTCTGAATCATAATTATTAAGTTGTTTTGTTTGTTTTTATAAGTGGTCAAACAACTTAAAAATGCCAAAAAACAACTTAAAATAAAAAGTAAAAAAACCTGACTTTTCACTTAATTGCAAATCACTGAATTGCATTAAATTCAATCCAAAATCTTTTCTTCCGATATTATCCCCTATATATAACATATTTCCAATTTCATCATAATTATATATGGTACAAAAATCTTTATTTTAATATATTGCTTAATTTAAATAACTTTAAAAATAAAAAAGAACTATAATCACTTCTCATATTGTTATTTAATATCAATACTTTATTATGATATTAGGGTGATGTATTTATATATTATTTTTTTAGAGTGTTTTGTGTGAGTTTTCCTATTGCCCATTTTATTTTTTGAAAAAAAAACATATATTTTATTAATAAAAATGAAATTTATTTGTAATTTAAGAAGAAGATCATGATCATATGTGTTTATATATAATTATTATTTTTGGATTGTTTTTATTCTATATTACATGTATAATTGTTTAACGTGGCTATAAATGTAAAATTACTTGGTTTCAGACAATTTTACTTTTAAAAAACAAACATATTGACAATACATTCAGATGTGAAGAAAAAAAAAACAAACATGCCATTTAAGTTCAGATTTCAGTCCCTATTCAGTCTTCAGAAAAATTCAGGACTATTCAGTTTTCAGACAAAAAAACAAACGACCCCTTAGTATCAAAATGGCCATTATAATAATTTTTCTCCAAAATTACTCTAGTGGCCATCCATTTGGTCAATTGGTATCAAAATGACCATTATAATTGTCCCATTTTTTCTAAAACATGTGTATTGACCATCCATTTGGTTAATTGGTATTAAAATAATCATTATATGTACAACTATATTCTATTAGAAAAATAAAGTAAGCAATCATTAAAAATAAAATTTCATTTCAATAGAGAAAATAAATAATTCATTTGATTCAATATAATTTTAGCTAGTCATACACATCAAATACTACTTGTCAAACTGTACAAGTATACCAAAATCCCCTACACAAGTATACCAAAAAACTGTTCAAAAACCATACCCGATTGCACCATATTCAAAACCGCACAAAAGTTTGCCAACCAAATTTCATAGTACCTAAAATAACTACCAACCTTAACAAAAGGCAATGCACTTTCAGTTAAAAAAAAATGGGACAATTATAATGGTCATTTTGATACCAATTGACCAAATGGATGGCCACTAGAGTAATTTTGGAGAAAAATTATTATAATGGCCATTTTGATACTAAGTGAACAAATTAATGGCCATTAGTGTAACATTCTTTGAAAAAGTTAACGGTGTTATAACGGAATGGCCACCGGTGTAACTTTGTTTGCCAAAAATGGTCATTTCTAAACCAAATCCCCAACTGGTGGCCATTTTGAGAGTGGTGGCAAAAGTCGATGGCCACCAAGGTAATTACCCCTAAAAAAAATCTCCCAAATGAAAAATATGAAGAATTCCGTTAGGATTTCACTCTGATGACTTCCATGAATAAATTTTTCATATATTTTCACTTACTAAAAAATGTTCATGTAGAAGATCCGTAAAAAAAATCAACCCCGTTGCACTTCATTACTTTCTTTTCGAAGGCCTATTGTCTACATAGGGATATTCCTGTGGAGCAGACCATAATCCCCACAGTATAACTAAGTGGAGACACGTGAGGAGAAAAGATGAATAGATGTTTGAAGGGTAGACATTCCAGCAAAACTCCACCCCTATAAACAAAATTAAACTGCACAACAAAACATGGTAATGTATGAGTTAATAAAGCTGGTACAAGTCGTATCTACAATGGAGAAAGATAGGCGAGTTACCGTAACAATGTAGGAAAAGACGTTCTCCACAATAAATAAGGCAAGCTATAGAAATACCTGCACAAGGAGGAAATCACATTAGAGTGGATGTACATGTATGCTGGGGAACTTTGCATGACAAACAAATGAGAAATAAAAGTAATGTACATCTACAATTAAAAGAGCTTTGCATGACGAACAATCACATACAGAAGGAACAGAACAATAAAAATCAACAATAATAAGCATACCTAGTGAACCACAATGGTAAAACATACTATTGGAGAAAGCATGAGATTAGAACTAGGTGCTCACAACGGCCAAGCTTTACTTTTTCGACATTATTTTCTTTCAAGGTGTCAAGCTTTTAAATGAAGATTTGCAGACGTACAAGTAAACATAAATGTGCCTGGATCAAAAGCTAATGGCTGGATGAAATAGCTATTGAAATGAAAGAGACCCACATATCTCGAGCAATTGGAACATAAACTTGATAAATAGTGGCAAACATATAAGCAACTGTCGTTCAAGGAAAATCGATAAATGAGTCAAAAAATTGTTTAGTATACAATAAACATCCACAATTTATATTTTCTTTCTTCCGATCAAGAAGACAACTTGCACTACCTGAGTAGAAACAAATCTATACACAGCTTTTGTAGTTACAAGGAATACAGTCGAGCTACCAAGCCCGTTAAGACATATAAGCACCTTGTTCAGCAGTACATACCATGAGTAGAACTGATAATGCAATGAGCAAGCACACACAATGCCAATAAAGTTCCCAACAAACATAGTCGTTGCAATATCTGAAATGATATTCCTATTTTTAGTTTCCCAAGAAAACAAGAGAAAGGAAACATAATAAAAATATATCTAGGAATCCCGATCAATATAATTTTAAATGAAAAAAACTTACGCTCTTTCTTCAGGATCTTGAAAGATGAACTGCTAGAACTTGAATGCGCAAATATCAGCTTCAAATCGACATATCTAGAGTGCAAAAAATTGATGAGTCCTCCTTCATGCCTACACATGACCAAACAAAGTTATTAACATGAATATTAAGCAGTTTCCTCTAGAGTACATCCCCCAACCAACTCAGCCATCCATCTATTAGCACTTTCTCAAATGAATCGCACATCACAGGGAAAAAGAGTAAGAACATTATAAAAAGGGTATGAAAAAGCTCAGAAAAGCTCTCTTACATGAAGTTATTATTGGCAACTTACAGCAGGAGAATATAAGAAATTAACAACGGAATGAAGTGGTAGTCACAAGTATTGTATACATGGATAAGAGATGAAAATTGAAAAGTATTTCTAAACAAGAATCCACTTCAGCTCGTTGTTTCCTCACTTTTGTAACTTCCCACTAGACCACTACATACTATCTTCTTTAGTGTTGGAATAATAGTATGTTCTTTCTCATGTGTAATGCCCATTGCTACTTATCACTCGTAATGGAGAACAAAAGCCCTTTTTACTTACTTGCACCATCTGTAATGAGCAAAAGCTGTGAGTAACACAAGATGTACAGCCAGTAAAGAGACTGCAAACTCCTTTGATACAAAAACTGGTTCAGGAATGAACTTGAAGTTAACAGACCTATAAAATATATTCAAAAGTTATATCTGAACAAATTCCATTAGTACAATCACAAAGGGAAATTATACAATGCGTAGAAACGGGGACATAGGTGCAACAACACAAACATGCAACACTGTATGTAGAACAAAAACCCTAACAACAAAAGTTGTAGAACTATCTATCGCACAATCATTTGGCTCAAAATAATGATGATAACAACAACCGACACATTATTCTATATCACCATTGACCCTTATCAATTAAAAGGGACTCCAGAAAATAGAGCAGTTGGCACAAAATCCACCATCATCAGATACCCCAGCTGCATATCACTCATTTAGAGTGCAGTTATGTCATGTTATTTGATTAAGTATTAATTACACAAGTTATTGTAAATAATCACTTTATAAGAGAGACAGTTACAAACAATCAATTTTCTAAGTATTTCAGCAGAATGAATAATAGCCTGCCAAAAATTCACAGTCTTGTGAACAGAATAAATGTACACCAGCCGAAGCTTTGACAGTCATTTTGAAGAAGGAATCAACGACTAGCAGTAACCATGCCTCTCAGCCATGACTGCTTGGAAGTAAATTTCATTTATTTGACAAAATTGTCTAGACTTTCAGAATACTATAAATAAAATCAATATTTAATTGAATAATAAATAAAGTTCTACTTTAATGTGAATGTTCCATTTATTGTTATGTTGGCAACACCATATATTGCTAATCTTTCATGTAGTAACATGATTCAAGAATACATGATATAGAAAGATGCAAAATGAACCTCAAGCGAAGATGAACTCAACAGCCACAATTAGTATATTATTATGGACTGCATCAGGCCCTGATATTCTTAAAAGCAAATATATCATGTTTTTCTGGTAGTGGTAGCAGACAATCATACGAAAAAAAACCTAACCCTAATTTCCATTTATCATCATCAAGAGAACAATAAAAGAAAAGATCAATAATTCATCAGTTTTACGCCTAATACTGAATTATTCAACATGTGCACAAAGGTATATAATAATCTCTCAACCATAAAGCCAAACAAGAAGTACTAGAAGTGGATAAAGACACGCCCAAGATTAAAGGCTCTTGATATATATGAAACTGGATATGATACTATAAAAGGTAGCCCCAACAGAATCTGCAGAACCATTCACCAAGTATGTGGAAATGAAGATCATATTGACCATGCAATGCTGCATGCCAAAACTCCAGTTGTAGTAGAAGTCTAACTCACCTAACCATGTCGGAAAGAAAATTAGAGAATGCAGATAACCAGCTTCAGACATAAAAACCACTCCATGAAGCATTTTTAAAAAGGAAAGTATAATAAGCTGTAATTTTAGAAGTTCAAAAAAAGCCTAATGTTCAGAAAAAATCGATAGGCAAACAGATGATTAGTCTCCAAAGAACCAAAATGGGATAAGGTAGGTACCTGTACTAATGCAGCACCACTTAAAGCTGATATCACACCACCAACACTCATAGCCTACAAGAGAAGAAGAGTTCAAAAAAAGGAGTAAATGACGTGAGTAATATTAATTGGTCATTTAAAGAGGAACTTCAATAAATATAGCCATTGCAAACTCTGAAGTTAAAGTACCTTGAACATAAGGAGTAATAGAGGTGGAGCATACAGGAGTACATTCATCTTTATGGAAACTGCTGCACTGTACGAGTATAGAGAAAAAGTTAGGCCAAATTAACTTGAGATAAAAATGAGTGAAGTACAAAGTACAAACACCAACATTACCTAAAAACAATCAAACCCAAATGCCACCTCTGATAAAGAAGTGAGGCCAATGCAGCATGAAGGAGCGTCACGGCGAAACAGTCATTATAGAGATGAAGCACAAAGATTGAGTGCACTCTTTTTGAAAGACAAAGCAAGGTAAGAGCCCACCATGGAACCTGCCATACATGTTAAGAACAAAGAAAGCTAATATTAAAGTATATATATAGTTACTGTTTCATCTTTTAGTATAAATTAGGAAGTTGTAAGAACCTCAAATTTTATGATTAGCTTATTTCATGACAAATCACATTGGGGATGTTTATGTAACGGGTAGCATAGGTTCTCCAAGTGTGGTTTTCTCGAAGACATGCTTCCAGTCATCCTAAAGAGTTTCAAGAGAGGTAGTTCACTTGTCCTTAACCCTTGAAGAGATTTAGTTGCACACACTCACATCTTATGCATTTGTATAGACATGCAGTGATTGCACACTCACACACTTACGTGCATTTGAATTGTTGTGCATTCTTTCACACTCCACACTTGCACATTTTGCACATTTTGCACATTACTTAGTGTGTTGAGTTTTTCTGGAAAAGAGAATTTCTTCTCTTAGCGCGGCCTAGACCGCTTGGCAAGCTCCGCTTACACCGCGGTATACAGAGCGATATACATCAGTAGGCCCATGTTGCCTATACCACAGGCCTATGCACTTGCACGCACAGAGGTTTGAGTCGCGGTAAAGTTCAGTAGGCCCATGTTGCCTATACCGCAGCCTGTGCACTTGCACGTACAGCGGTCTGAGTCGCGGTGTTGTCCAGTAGGCACACTGTTGTTTGTACCGCGGTCTGGACACTTACCCGAGCCGCGGCCCAGCGAGTGGTATTGATGGGATTTTGATTCCCAAGCCCAAAACGATGCAGTTTTATCTAGGGTTTATATATATATGTTCTCTTCTTCCCCAACTCGTTTTAGAGCTTCAAGAACCCATTTTTATGAGAGAGAACAACCCTTAGAGGAGAAAGCTTCAAGCTTTGTTACTTGACTCTCCAAACCCAAAACCCATCATCTTCATGCATTTCTAAGCATCTTTAAGGCATGGGTCTTCATCATTAGTTGACTTGGTAAGTTGAACAAAAACCCCATCTTTATCATTGTTCATACTTTCCAAGATTGTGTTTTTATTGCATTTATTAGTTGATTAAATGCTAGGACTCTATTTAATGCATCTATTTATGAGTTCCTTTATATGATTGGATTTGTATTGTGATAGCTTGCATTTAGGATATATTTGCCCTCTAGCTAATTAGGACTCATTGATTGCATTTGTTAATTGCATTTATTGTCCTTGCTATTTTATGTGACAACATGTGTTGATATGGCTTTGTTTGATGACTAGATTTTAGACTTGCATATCTATATCTAGTTAGGTCTTTATGAGCATTCATATAGACATTGATATCTAGGATTTGTACTTAGTATCATCTTTAATCCCTAGATAAGCATTTAGTGTTGCCTAGCATTATTTGCATTTTGAATATTCATATATTCACTTAGGTTGTTAATCTCTTCTTGAGAGTTAAGTCTTGTGACTACAAGGTGTAGTGCACAAGTAAGTGAAGTCTTGCAACCAAGGTGTGGTTGGTAAGCAAAGTGATCAAGGATTCACTATAAAGGCCCGTTGGGTAGTAGTGGTGGGTTAGTGACCGAGAATGGTGTGACTAGAGGTCAACCTAGGTTGTAAACATCATTACAATAGCGGATTTGAGGATCGGTGTGGCTAGAAGAATAGCCTGTGGTTTTTCCCTTGTCGAAGGGTTTCCACGTAAAAATCAAGTGTGTTATTTAATTTCCGTATTTTACACTTGATTTTGTATGCTTGCTTGTGGGGTGATTTTAATATTGACTAATCAAGTTAATAACACCCCCCCCCCCCCCCCCCCTAAGGTTATTAGACACACGCTTGAGTAGTATTTTCAGAAGTACATCACTTTAACACAGAAATGGGAGTGAGAGATGAGAAAATAAACAGTTGAAACTGGATGACTGGGAATACTTCTAGATAAATAAAAGAAAGAAAGCAAAAACTAAAGGGGGTACATATCAATGTGTCATAGAACCTTGGGGTCAAGGGGATCTCAGTTGGCCTGACTTAAGAAGGTGGGGTGTGGGGACAAGAATTGACTCATCCCTAATGGGAAAAGAAGTACATGCCAAGACAATGGTAATGCCCTGAATAATGTACAATAGATCTTACCATAAGCTATGCCTACATAGCTCAATTTCACTATTTGCAATAACTAGCATTTATGAAATTGGATTAATGTCAATCCACACTGAGGTCTCTGAATGATCTTAGCACAGGTAATTAACCCCTAAATCCGGTATCTTGCTCACAAAGTGCACGCTTTAGTTTTCATATGAACAAAATCTAACAACTCTTCTTTTTAAGTAAACTTCAATTTGCTAAAATAAATGCAACTTTTATCTGTATTTTTTAATTGGAGACTTTGTCTGTATATCACTGCTGAAGACACATGAATGGCATGCAATCATCTAGGAATGCAAATAAAATAAGCACTTCACTTTACAGAGCAAATTATCATACCACATCAGTCCTCACATATAAGAATAAGACGATTGCCAAATTAATAATGTACAAAACGCCAAACAGATACTGCAATCACAGAAAAGAGAGAAAATAAGACATGAGAAATTTTGAATTACTTGAGAAAAACTGCCTAGGATTTTATTATGCAAACAAATCAGTTTCCAACTAACACAATGTTGCATCCCTTGAGATATAGTTTTACAGCAAAACACTAGCTAACCCTGCATCTAATGTTTCATTTTTTAGTAAGGATCCTCCCAAATTACCTATTATATGTTTGCTATTTCCATATTACAGACAAGCGAAACAACTTTTGGAGTCAGTCAAGTATAGTTTTCTACAGAAAGTTCTCATCAGACACTGACACTACAATGACAGGATCAAAATAGTGTTCCGGCCACGCATTAAATAATAGTATGTCACTAAATGTCAAAATCTAGAGTAACAAAATGCAAGGAGAATTAAGAATACATGAGCTGGATAGACCTCTCCTCCTGTAATATACTGAACAGCTGAATAAACATACAGAAAGCCTGCCGGATATACCAGAGGACCCGTGTCCCCTTTCAAGTTACTGTAATCTCTTTCTCCTTCAAGAAAACCCACTAATTTGCTCATTAATCACACCAAATAATATCAAAAACTAGTCCAAACTAAGAATTGAAGTAAATTCTTTTCGTTTCTATCTAGTCTTGAATCACTTAACTAAAACCTTGCCTATCAACTTAAACTTTAAAATAATAATAATAAATAAATAAATGATGCTGCTAAACCTGTGACATGTAAGCGTCCCAATCAATCTTGGTATCTGAAATTATACAAATGAAACTATTAAAACAGACATTGATTAGAAAAACAAAAAAATAAAAAAGAGAAAAAAGGAACTTACAGGGGACGTAAGCTATTATAAGAGCGACGAGAAGAGCATCCATGAAAATTAAACCACAAGGGAAGGCGAGTTTTGGATTCTCAAAAAAATTGAAGAAGGAAGCATTGGTTGGCGTGTGAGTGGCTGATCGGCGCACCATTTTGGTTGTTGATTTTGATTTGACTGGTTTTGCTAATTACTTGGATAAAGTAGTGTTGAAAGGGGCATGGTGAAAACGGTCAAGTTTAGGTTTCAGAATTTGGATCAGTTGAAAACTGCTAGTGATCGATTTGCCGGTGCATATGCTTAGACCCGAACAGCTTGGTCTGGTACTCCGGTTACGGTTGTAAATACAAACAGGCCCAAATCCGTGATTCTTTTAGGTTTCTAAGCCCAACTATAGCCTGCCATAATGAAAGCCTGATGTGCGATTGTACAAGTTCACATTAAATACGACGAATTTTTCTATAAATTGAATGAGATATTAGATATCTTACTTTGCATCTGAAAAATAAAAATTG
Organism: Dipteronia sinensis; assembly: GCA_033220585.1. Taxonomy (NCBI): domain Eukaryota; kingdom Viridiplantae; phylum Streptophyta; class Magnoliopsida; order Sapindales; family Sapindaceae; genus Dipteronia; species Dipteronia sinensis. The sequence continues at coordinate 41,157,332 of CM065643.1, forward strand.
GCAGAGAATATCAGTCCCTAAAATATTCATTTTATTATATTAGCTCTAATTAATCAATTATACAATTTTATTGGGAATAAATATATTTAACGATTAACATTAGATTTTGTCTCATGGTTTGATGGTAAAACGAATTCATTTAATCCGATAATATTTTAAATTCAAGTTGTTATACCACATGTAGTATATAAAAAAAAATATATATATATATATATGTATATATTGGGGTTTCTTTTGTTTATAAGGGATAAATCTTGAACCATATTATTGAAAAAACTTTCAAATATTATGTTGTTCAACTCTAAAATTAGTGTATAAAAAAGTTCAATCAATAAGATGACATTTGTTATTAATTTATAGTTTGATTAAGTTTGTGTAATAAGAGTGTTGACGGTGATTTTTGGATTGCGTAAAGTCAATCACCCGTCACACAAAGTATGTAAAGTTTGTAAAGTTTGTAGCTGTATAATGAATCGAAAGAAATAAAAGAAGTTGTGCAAGCAAGTTTTACGTGGTAAAACCCCAAAGCGGGGAAACATCCACGGTTGCCGGTGACGGCAAGGAGAAGAATTCACTATGAATAATATGATTACACACCCAACCTTACTTGCTCTCTTGAGTATCTGATGATTCGTGAACCCCTGTTGGGTATTTTTAAGGTCTATTTATACATGTATATAACCCTAATTCTTGGAGGACAAGTAAGAAAGGTAGTAGCGAATCAATAAAACTCTGACTTGTTGGAGTCGTTTTAATCACATTAGGACTTTGCCTATTTGGAGTTCTGATAACTCATAAGGAATCTGTTTCCTTATCAGAGTATGCTTATTGCAACCTTATTTGAGGAGGATTCTTCTTTACGTGTTTGAGTCGTAATAATGTTATCAACATGCTAAGCATCTGAACGTATCTAGACATTGTCCACGTGTCGCTTAGCCGATCGTCTTACAAACCCGATCAGATCTTTTTTACCCCCGACCAGGGATCTTCACCTGATCAAGTAATTATACCCGATCATTCAGGTTTCCCCGATCGTTGTTTTGATAACCCGGTCAATCTAATTACCTTGGTTGGGTATTCTCAACCCGACCATCTAAGAAACTCTGATTTGTATTGTAGGGTTATTTTCTGATCATTTTAGATTGGTTCACTTTAGTTGACATTTGTTGACACGTTATTGGCTGTCCTCATGTACCACGATGTTTATGCTGACGTGTTATCTCTCCAAATTGTACCAATAACAATACCCTCTTAAACATTCAAACTGAGCATTGGCTTAATGACAACGATTCACTCGGTGAGATATGTTTAACTCGGGAACCTTTTGTCATGTAGCTCAGACTCACTAATGGTGAACATCTAGCTTTGAACTTCAGCCACCAACGTTTGATATGCCCCGTTGATTTGACGCGAATGACGTAACTAACGGCGGCGATTTAAATTTCAAACGGCGCGTGATCTTCAGGATTCACATACCAACCACTACTCTCGTATGACGTCATCCTCGCCTATATATATTTCCAAACTCTTTCATTTTCCCTCTCACACAATCGTTTCTTTTAAACTCTTCATCTTCCAAGTTTCTTTTCTTCCCCAACGATCTTCTCAGAGTTCTTCGCTTCAACTAAGTCTTCACCGTCGTCGGAGTTCTTATCCCCACCTACTTTTAACATCAGGTATGGATCCTGCTACTCATCATCGTTATGTTGAATTGTTGATTCACTACAGTGCAATAGGTGATAAAGAGAATATTGCTAGGATTGAATCTATATTGGGGGGATTTTTTTCAAGATTTTTCTCGCCCCAATCAACCTACTCCCTTTAACGTTGATTATTCAGGGGCCCTCCCCGAATTTCAACCTTCTTCTTTTAAATCAAACATCGTTAATCCCACGATTTCTTCTCCAAATACATACCTAAATATGTCGAAGACAACCGGATCAGGTCGGGGGGGGGGGGGGGGGGGGGGGGGGGTACACCAAGATCTAAGGATTCTTCTACCATTGACTTGAAGATTCCCTTTCAACTCTTGAAGGTGGAAGAAATTCTGAAAAGGCGTCGACGTCGAGCCTATTTACTGAAGTTCTCTGCTGAGCACCTCAGCGCCTTTGACTCAGAGGTGAATGTAGTTGACGTTCCAGAACTAGTGAAGTACAGCGAAAGATTTGATCTCCCTCGGTCTGCTGAACTTTTTCTGAGTGGAGATCGTGCTATCTGGAACCCTCATCGGGGTTCGGTGGCCATTTATGGGGTAATGCTCACGTTCGGGGTCACGCTGCTCCTTCAACCCTTCATCGTCAGATTCCTAGCCGAGGCTGGGATTGCCCTCGCTCAACTTTCACCGAACTCCTATCAGGTGTTGATAAGCTTGTGACACCTGTGGAAGCAAATTGGTGCCAAGTACCCCCCCGACCCGGTAAGAATTCCATAACTTCTACATTTTGGGTCGATCAGACAATGGGGGTACTTTTTACCTTTAGTCTATCTCCATTAATCATTGGATTCCTGAGGGATACAATCAGAGACCCACTCCCCCATCCATCAAGGATTATAAAGGTTTTATCTGGGGGTTCCCCACCTCCAACAAGTATTGGAAGACTAGCCGGTTCTTCATTTGGGGTGAGACAACTATTGCTGACCCTCGTCAGGAACTGGCTAGGAATTTTATCCCCAGGCATTTTTTCAGTCCTGAACTTTGGAATCAGACTCCTTCAACCCTCACAGAAGATCAGGCTAAGAACGTAGTCAAAGCCGCTCAAACAACTTGGGAGGCCAGAGATCGACGGGCACTGTTTGTCAAGAAAGACCTCCTTGATTTGGGTCTGTTTCCTCCGATCTCGAGCCGACGCAAGCGCTGTAAGTATCATTCATTTTTCCCAAAGCTTGATTTTTCCAGAGCTAGGTTTTACCCATTATGACATTCTTTCATTGGCTCGGTAAATGAGGTGGACATCGTGGCGGGGGAACAAGCTGAACGGATTAAAATTCTCGACAAGGCTAGTTGAGCGGAGGCTGCTGCCCAACTGGCCCAGGGGATTGCTCCTCCCCAGCAGGTCATGGTTGAACACACTTACGAACCTGACCTCAGTACGTCTTTTGAAGTTCCCGATCAGGAAAGAGAGAATAAATATTCTGATCGGGGTGAGCAGAAAAGGTCACGAGTGGTTCAAAAAAGAAACTTACTAAAGAAACAGCTAGTCCGCACCTAACCAGACCTTCTGGGAGATCACCGGTCAGCAAAGTGACCAAAATTGTTGCAAGCTCATCTGCTTCCGATGCTGCTCGAGGAAAAAAGAAATTCGAGCCTGCTAAGGACCTTGGAGCTCATCAGACTAGAGTCAAACCAGTCGTTCTTAGAGAGGATGATGAAGATTAAGATACACTGAATGACTTAATTCCTAGGGAGCATCGATCGAAGAGGGTAAACGATCGTTCTTCAATTCCATCTGCCATTTTGCCAACTGACCAATCCAAAACGGATGATCTGGATACTACTAAAGTCGGCTCTCATCATGCTCAACACCCATCTTTAGCCGAACGAGTATTCCTGTAAACTGTCCCCCCAGTTGACCAAGGCCATTCTGGCTCTCCAGCTCATCGTGCTGGCAAGGCCCTAATGTAATTTTTCGTTAAACGTCAGATTGTCTTCTCCGATGAAGGGCAAACCAGCCCTGAAAAAGTATCAACCAACCCGCCTGCTCCTGAAGATAACTTATTTGATCATGAGACAGATCATGTTGACAAAGTCTCTTTTGTTGGGGTTTATGCCCTAAAGATGTAATTTGTAAATGGATTTATGAAATAAATAAAAAAGAAAAGTTCAATTCATTCTTGTTGTGTTGTTTATTTTATAACTTGTGCATAAATTAACATCTTAGATTGCCGGATGTAATCTCTAACTGTGTATATGAGTGTCATATACGGATGGATACAGTAAGAGACGTGCAATCTAAATAGTCCATAGATAGCAAATAAAGATAGGTACTTTATTTGTGGTTAATCTATATTTGTGGTCCATTCCGTAATGTACGGTGATTCTATCTTGAATCATTTATATGAGATATGAGAATTGAGGCACCTTGTATGATGTGATCATATAGGACTATGCCTTGATCTTTATGAATCTCTCACCAAGATCCTTTTGCTGATGAGATTCATATATATCAATTGATGATAGCTATATGTGGGTGATCTTAATCCTGAGTGTCTTATCGACTCCTTCAGGTTAGATCGTGATCTTTGATATACCATGGGTGAGGTCGGATGCAGTTCCTGATCAATATGCTCCGTATGTTGGGATTGCGGTTTGGCTTGTGGCTGGGAAGGTATGTACATAATAGTGGAATCCACTCCTTCTTGTGAGAAGTAGATGGTAATTCCCTTAAGGGTTGATTCGGGACTTGGATAATATGAGCACTCTCCTAATTCAGTAAGGAAATAGGATTTATTATTCATTAGATAATGAATGGTACTTAAAGGATATATGTAATAGAGGGGTATAACGGACATTATGACCTAGCTCTAATTATGAACTACTGTAGAGAATCACACCATGTGTAATAGCTATATCAATGGACACATAGTTGTATCGGTCTGTGTAAAAGCGTCCGCAGTTGAGAGAGTACAGCTTCGGGTTTTTAGTGGAATAACACTGGAGTTAATAATCAAGAAATATTAATTAAAGAGTTTAATTAATGATTCCAAGGATTATTGGAGCTCAAAATACTGTGGGTCCATTAGGTCTCATTGCTAGCCCGATCGATTTAGGTAACAAGGGTCACGGTTAATTAATTGGATTGTCCAATTAATTGTGTTACGAAAGTGACACGTATTTATTCGGGAATTAATTGAATAATGAGATTATTTAATTAATGAATCATGGTGATTAAATAAATTAAATAATAAGATTATTTAATTATGTTATTAATCACTAAATGGAGTGTGTTAGTTGATATTTGATTTTAAATAGAATAAGATAATATGATTATTTTATTAAATTAAATATTTGAAATTGAATTTAAAATGTTTAAATTCAAAATAAATATTTAATTATCTTTTAAAATAAAAGATATGAGATATCATTTTAAAAGATTTAGTTTTTAAAATTGAAAAGATATCAATTAAACAGTTTTAGTTATAATAATACATATATATATATATGATATATACTGATAACAAAAAACACAGCACACAAAAAGAAAATATGTAAGTGTTTGTATATGATACAAACATGTGGTGCGTGAATCAATATCAAAAGAGAAGAATATACATCAGTGAAAGCAATTGTAGCAATTGGTGTGCTAGTGAAACAAAAGAGTAAAAGAGAAACAGTGCGTGTGTGCACTAGGTGAAAAAAAAACTTATAATATATATATTTTTTAAGAACAAGAGTTGTTATAGGTATTTTTTTTTCTTTTGCAAGAAATAGTTTCTTCTTCTTTTCTCTACATCCTCCTAAGTTCCTGAGTACGTGACCCGCCCACACGCAGTTACCAGTTCCGAAAATAGCTAGGAAGATCGGGTGGTAATGATCAGGAGCATATCGTAAAGGGAAGGAGCCTCCAAACGTTGGTAAGGTTCTAATTTTTTTTAATATATTGATTACAATTTCCTGTGTTTACATATTGTATATATTAGTTCCGGAAAAATAATTATGATTCTAAGTTCACTGGTTCCAGATTAATTTACAATATGTATAAAAATTTTAAAACATATTTCCGATACGTTACCAGTGAACGGGGTTCCAACATCTTTACGGTTGAATCGTCCCTCTGGGCCTTTACCCAATGCTGTCTTGGCTCCCATCGTAAATGGCGCTGAAGCAGGCCCATCGGAAGCCACTAATCAGGAACAAATTCAGGAGCAAACTGACGCCATACCCACAATGGCTGCTCCCGAAACCGTCCTGGTTCCGCATTCAATCCCGACTGACCAACCGCCTCATGATGCGTGGATGACAACACTTCTTACTGTGGCCGGCATTCGTGGCTCGGAGGAGACGTTGCCCGACCCTCTTAACATGCTGAAATCCATGTCTGCTAGAAAAGACTATGTTGGTGAGGGTTACTGGACTGACTTCCGAAATGCTAGTGACGTTGAAAGAATTTGTGCTATTTATAATAACGGTGTTTATGTATGTATTTTTCATCCTCTTGCTCATTCTTTACACTTCAAGTTTATATATAAACCTAACCTGTTTTCTTTCTCTTTTTCAAGGCAATATAGGAGATGACTAGGGCCATGATGGCTTAGAAGAAACAGGCTGCTGAAATCTCTCAGCTGAAGAAAGAGCTTGAGAAAAGAAAGAAAGCGGTCAATTCTGTCTCAGCAAGTGAATCAAAGTTGAAAGCGTCTTTTGAAGAGAAAATGAAGCAGTGTGATAGCAACTGAGGCAGCTTTGAGGAGGTCTGTTGCTGCTGCAGAAACTAAAGCTAACAATGCCATGAGCAGCCTGACAGAACTCGCTACAAAAGTACCCAACTTGAAGCAAATCTGGTCAGAGCTGAACAGTAGAGTGCTGAGATGGTACAAAAGTTACTTATGGCTGAACAAGCTGCAGCTAATCATGAGGCAGAAGCTCGGGCTACTAAAGAAGTTCTGGCAGCCTTCCAGCAATCTATGCTTGAAGCCCAGCAGGGGTCTGAGGAGGCCAAACTTCGTTACGAAAGGCTGGTCGAAGGTCTGAAGCAGTAGAAGGTCAGCATGGAGGTGCTCTCTCAAGAGTCCAGACTAGCCCTTGAGGTTCAAAGCGTTGATCTCTACAAAAGGTCTCCTGCTTTCGAGGCAGTTATGCTGAGAGAATTGGAACGTGGGTTAGCTACTGCTTGAATGTTTTTTTGGGGTAAAGAGAGATCTACTGGAAAGGCTAGCCGCAAATGGGATCGAATGATCGAAAAGCATAAGGCGGAGTCTTTCTGTGCAATAAAGAACCAGAGGATGCGATGGATGCCTTATTGCAAATCTATCGGGAAGGAACCTCAGAACATGCATCTAGAGCTCCCCTCCAAATCCTCTCTGGTTACCTTTCATGAGGCTGAGAGGGTGGTTCAATATCTAAGGGCATTGATATTGGACCTTTTCCTGAGGCCGACTATTCTCTTTTCATGGTTGAGGAAAGTGAATATGACATCAACTGGCCAGATTTTGGAGATTTAACCAAGGGGTATGAAGAAGAAAACAAACTCCCTGGCACCTCCGGACCTAGCGGCCCCTCAAGAACTCCTACAGCTTGATTCTTCCTCCTTCACTGTACATTATACCACATCTCGTGAATTTTTCCTATAACACTGTATGACTGATTCACTCTTTAATGATAAGGATATTCATATATTTCTTCGCGTGGTTTTTTTCTTTCTGTTAATCAACCTTATTTGGTGATTGTCACTTCTGATTTAATCGGTTATCTTATTAACTGATCATGACTAATCTTGATTGATTAAGTCTTTAACTGACCGAATTCGATTAGCTATTAGCTCGGTCAGCTATCTTTCCTAGCTGAACGACCCAAGCTAAACTGATTTGTAATCATTTCTGACTCGCTTAGTTATCTTTTCGACTGCTCGTTTTCGCTCCAGTCAATCATCTTTTTAATTAACTGAACTTTAGTCTGGTCAGTTTATATATTGTCTAGCCATTTGTTATTCTGATCGGTTATCTAATCAATCGACCGGATCTGGTTTGGCTTGTAGTTGCTTTGTATGTTTGTTCAAGTAGTGTTTATTTAACGGACCATTTGCATGGTATCTAGTTTATAGACTTTTGTCTTTTATCTGGCAACTAAGTCACTAGGACGTCTCCCGGTAGTCTGTTGCTCAAGATTCATTGCAATGAGGGTTTTCTTATCTCACTAACTTAGCTTATTTTAGCCTATCTTAGCCAAGTTTCTGGTTGGCTGGCATTCAAGTGTGAGAGTTTGATTGCCTCATCCAACTTTCAACACATCCCATCAGATATCTAATCACCTGAAGGTGCTCTAACAGTGCTTTTAATGCACCCGGTTAGTTTAGGTGAAAGTGTGTTGTCTTTGTAACATACGTTTTCGGCCCCATCACTGGGCCCCTAGAGAGCCCGTTCGGGGTTCACGAGACTTGCTTTTGTAAAGAAAAGCGATGTTAGAACATTTTTTCTTGAACTATGCTCCCCTCGAAAGGTTTTTATTGATATCTTCAACCGAAACTATAAAAAATGACAAATGATTAGAGAATAAGGATAAGTCTGTAACTACTCTAGACTTAATAGAATATCTAAAAATCTCTGTAAACAATAGAAAGAAAAAACCCCTTAAGGGTAGAATATCTTCAAGTACTGAGTGTTGCATGGCCTGGGCAATTCTCCTTCTTCTGGTCGGACAAGGCGATATGCTTCATGCCCAGCTAGTCGGACCACCTGATAAGGTCCTTTCCATTTGTCTGCTAGTGATCCGGCCACCTTATCCCTCATATTTGGGGATACCCTTCTAAGAACCAGATCTCTAAGTTGAAAATTTCTTTCTCGGACATGCGAGTTGTAGTACCTCGCGACTCTTTGTTGGTAAGCTGCATTCCTCACCCTCACTATATCCTTTTTTTTTCTTCCAACTCATCTAGATTCTGTTCTAGGGTCTCTACATTGGTATCCTGCTTATATAGCTGGACTCTAGGGGAAAAGTGGACTATTTCAACCGGAATGACGGCTTCAGTCCTGAATGCCAGGGAATAAGGTGTCTCCCCGGTTGATGTTCTTTGAGTTGTTCGGTAAGCCCAGAGTACTTCATTCAATTTATCTACCCAGTTTCCTTTTTTGCCATTGAGCTTGGCTTTCAAGGTGTGTTTGATGATCTTGTTGACAACTTCAGTTTGGCCATTGGTCTGAGGATGAGCCGATGTAGCATAATAGTTTTTAATATGGTACTTTCGACACATTTATCTGAAGTTATCACTATTGAATTGAGTCTCATTATCAGTGATAATTGTGTCTGGGATCCCCGAACCGATAAATGATGTTTTTCTTTACGAAGCCGGTGGTGTTAGCTTCAGTTATATGTACCAGTGCTTCTGCCTCAGCCCACTTTGTGAAATAGTCCACTGCCACGATGGCATGCTTTGCACCTCTTTTAGTTGCTGTTGGCATTAGGCCAATCAGATCTAATCCCCACATTGCGAATGGCCATGGTGAAGTCAGGTTCTTCAAGTTCTCGGGTGGCTGTTTGATGTCGTTTGCGATTCTTTGACAAGTACCGCATTTCTCAGCCATCAATTTGGCATTTTGAAAAAGAGTTGGCCAATAGAAGCCTTGCCTGAGGGTTTTATGGGCCAAACTTTTTCCCCAAGAATGGTTTCCACATATGCCTATGTGTATACTATCCATAATCTTGCCTCCCTCATCTTGACCGACACATCTCTGTAGTGCCTTAGAAAACCCCCTTCTGTAGAGCTCCCCGCCTACTATTGAATACCCGACTGCCCTGTATCTGATGCGTTTTGCTTTAGCTGTGTCTTCAGGAAGTGTGTCATCTTCTAGGTATTGCCTGATCGGGGTGATCCAAGTGATCGGCTCATTCTTCTACTATTTCCACTGCTAGTGTTTCTTCTTCTTTAATGCTGGGCTTCTTGAGATGAGCCATTGGAATCATTTTAGACCAGATACCAGCGGTTTCCGATGCCAGTCTTGATAATGCGTCAGCTTTCTCATTTTTCTCTCTTGGGTTCTGAGTGATTCTGTAGTCCTTGAATCTCCCAAGAAGTCTCCTAGCTATCTCTAGGTAAGCCATCATATTAAAATTTTTTACCTGGTATTCTTCCAAAATTTGGTTAACCACAACCATGCAAATCACTGAATATTCCCACTTCGTCTGCCCCCAATGCTGTGCATACTCTGAGTCCAGCTAACAACGCCTCGTATTCGGCCATGTTATTGGTGACTTTGAAATCAAATCGCAAGGCACACTCCACCTGATCGCCTTCTGGGGTTGATACTACTATGCCAACCCCGCTGCTGTGCGTGTTTGATGATCCATCAACGTGTAGCTTCCAACTGAAGATCTTCCTTTCTTTTTCTTCTAGTATCCTGATCACCTCACTATTTGGCTCAGTGAACTTGGTAATCAGATCTGCTACTGCCCGACCCTTTATTGCAGCCCTTGGCAGATAAGTGATATCGAACTCACTTAGCTCAACCACCCACTTTGTCAATCTTTCTGACATTTCCGGCTTGGATAAAATCTGCTTTAATGGACAATCAGTATATACATCTATCCTGTGGGCTTGGAAATAGGGTCTTAGCTTTCTTGCAGCTGTTACCAATGCTAGTGCCATCTGCTCGGCTGCCGAGTATCTTGTTTCTGCTGGCAGCAAGGCCTTACTAGTGTTATACACTGGTTTCTGCGTTCCTTCGTCCAGTCTGATTAATACTGATCCTGTAGCTATTGCCGTAACTGACAGGTATAGATACAATGTATGTATCTCCTTTGAGAGGCTTCGACAAGATAAGAGCCTTGCCCAATTATTCTTTAATCTTCTGGAACGCCTGTTCGCACTCCTCGTTCCATTCTACTCCCTTGCCTTTCCTTATTGCTTTGAAAAAGAGTAAACATCTATCAGTTGACTTGCTGATGAATTGGTTTAATAAGGCTAAGCAACCTGTCAACCTTTGGATATCTTTCAAGGTGACCGGGGACCTCATCTTTTCTAGCGCTTGTATTTTTTCAGGGCTTGCTTCGATACCCCTTTGGTGCACTTGGAATCCAAGGAATTTTCCTGATGGCACCTCAAACACACAATTGTTCGGGTTGAGCTTCATCTCATATCGTCTCAATATTCCAAATGTTTCCTGGAGGTCGGTTGCATGTTGGACGGCTGTGACACTTTTGGTCAATATGTCGTCTATATAGAATTCTATGTTTCTGCCGATCTGTCGGGCAAACATCTTATTTACTAATTTTTGGTAAGTTGCCCCGGCATTTTTTAGACCAAAAGGCATTACCTTGTAGCAATAAAGCCCTTGATCCGTTATGAAAGCAGTCTTTTCTTCATCTTGGCCAAACATCCTGATCTGGTTATAGCCTGAATATGCGTCCATAAAACTCAACAACTCATGCCCCACAGTTGTATCAACCAACTGATCTATTCGTGGCTGAGGGAAACTATCTTTCCGGCATTCTTTGTTCAAATCTGTGAAATCCACACACATTCTCCACTGCCCATTCTTTTTCTTGACGAGTACCACATTGGCAACCCACTCGGGATACTGAACTTCCCTGATTGATCATACTGCCAATAACTTGTGAACCTCTTCTTTAATTGCTTGGCTTCTTTCAGGGTTGAACCTTCACCTTTTCTGTATTACCGGTTTCTGTTCGGGGTCAACAGTCAGGGAGTGGGAAATTATCTTGGCATCGATTCCAGGCATGTCTTCATGTTTCCAAGCAAATACGTCCTTGTATTCTTTCAATAGATTGACTAGTTGATCATGTACAAGTTTGGTCAGATGTGTTCCCAATTTTACTGTTTGTTCAAGATTCTTGTCGTCTATAACAACCTCAACGGTCAGCTCCCCTTCCTGATCTTTCTCATCTTCTCGAGGTGACTCCATTGGGTCCAGGTCGAACCAAGTCGATGTTTCCGCCTTTTGCCTCGCTCTCATCTTCTTCTGAGTATTTCTTTTGCTCTGTGGATTTATATGCATTACATCTGGCTCGACTTTTTCTTTGTAAATCGCCAGATTGGCTTTCCTCGCCCATTCTTAGGATCCCTTCAATACTCCAACCCCATCTTCGGTTGGGAACTTGACGGTCAGGGCATAGATTGCCGTAACCGCCTTTGTTTTGTTCAAGAATGGTCTGCCTAACAAAGCATTGTATGGCAAATTCTCGGTGTCAACAACCACAAAGTCAAGCATTACTATTTTTTGGCATGGAAAACTTCCTACCTCGACCGGGAGTTTGACCGTCCCCAGAGATCTCACTTCTGCTCCTCCAAATCCTTGGAGCGGGATCGCCAGTGGTTGCAAATCCTTCCTATGAAGCCCTAACTGATCGAACAGCCCGGTGCTCAGGATATCCGTCGAGCTCCCATTATCCACCAGTATTCTTCTTACTTATCGGTGTCCGATACGAGCTGTCACAACAATCGCGTCATTTGTCTTAACTTCCAATCTACAAGCGTCAGCTTCGGAGAAAATGATCGGATCCCACCTTTGCTTGAGCTTTTTCTGATCGGGACCCTACCGAGTTCAACTTGAAGTTTCTCTTGCTATCCATTGCTTCACGAACTTCTGACATTCTCTCCCTACTACTCCTTCCCGTACATGGCCCCCCCAAATATGGTGTTGATAGCTCTAGCATTTGAACTTCCCCTTGTACTACCTTTTCTATTCTGGTCGGGTTTTGTAGGGTCGTTCTGCCGATCATCATTTCCTTTGAGAACCACATCTTTTAGGTGCCCTTCTCTGATTAACTTTTCATTGTAATCCCTTAGTTTGTAGCATTTAGAGGTTTCATGACCATTCTCTTGGTGGAAACGGCAATACTTCGAGGTGTCTCTCCGAGCAAAACTGGATTGTTTCAGGGGCTTCTTATATGTTCTTGTCCTCGATTACATTCAGAACTTCCTCTTGTTTCTGTGTCAGAGGAGTATAATTTACATACTGCCTCTTATAGGTCTTGTTACCCTTTTGATCCTCTTTTTTACGGCCTTCCTTGCCCTTCCATGAGATATTCTTTTGGTCTCCTTTGGGGTTTCCCTTCAGGCCATTATCTTTGGGCTTTTGACTCTCACTTGGTCGGCCGCCATGTATATACTCCACTACATGGGTTGTTTGCTCTTCTTCTGCCATCGCTTATCCTCCCACATCGTCCACCCGATTAGCATAGGTGATTGGTCCCTTCTGTCTTAGACTGAGTGACAATTGACTGTGTTACATGCTGTTGACAAATGCAGCCACAACCGCATCATCATTAAGGTTCTGCACTTCTGAGACTTCTTGCGAAAACAGGGCAAGGTAGTCTTTTAACCTCTCATTCTTTATTTGCTTCAAGGTTGAAAGAACGGATATCGACTTCCTCTGTTGGATATTTCCCATGAACTGCCTGGTAAATGCCTGTATCAATTCCTCGAAGTTCCCGACCGATCCGCTTACAAGGCCACCGAACCATCTAGACCCCTGATCCCCTAATGTCTGATGGAACATTCTGCACATGAGTGCGTCGTCGTAATCATACTGCGCCATTGCACTTTGATACCTTCTAACGTGCTCCTGAGGGTTGGTGTTGGCCTTAAATTATTCCACACGCGGCATTCAAATTTTTTCGAGAAACGAGACTGTCTTATGGGTACAATGAATGGACTTCTGGAATTACCGATCAACAGGTTCCCTCGCCCATGTCTTCGATCCAGCGCTTCTATCCTTCTTAATAGAACTTCTCGTTCTCCTTCTGGCTTGCCTCGCTCATCAAACTTTTACCGGATGATGAGACCATAAGGGTCTTTTGATGCTCGCCCTGTAACTTAAGTGTCTCGAACATTATATCTGGGAGCGGGAGTTGTTTCTCTATGCCTCATTAGGGGCTCATCTCTGTCCATTGAAGGTGAACATGATCTTGTCCTATGCCGTCATATCCATTACCAAGGTCATAACTCGCTTCCTGTCCATGATCTCTTGTAGCATTGTCATGCGGACTGTGCTGCCTTCTTCTCTGGATGGCTTGGTCCCCACTCCTCATGTGATCCTGGTGATCTTGGCGATCGTCACCTTTTTGAAATCGCTCTCTTTTTTCGTGGCAATTCACCTTATCTTTACCAGTTTTCTGCAGAGCGTCAGGAGTTGGGACTACTATCTCAGATCGTATCCTAAGGTCCCGTGACACCATTGGGGTAGATAACTGGAATGGTGAGGTTAAATTTGCAGTAGCTGTTATATTGATTCCATGTTTAGCGGCATCTTCGATGACTCTCCGCAGGGATTCCTGAACTTTCCGGAATGTATCTGGAGAGATGCTGGGAAGGGTATTTACAGAGGTGGTTACTTCTTGTCTGATGGATGGTGGAGTTCTGGACGGCGGGTCCCCTCCAATGTTTACTATACCAGCATCGTCGATATCACGGGGAGTACCTGTTTCATGCGGGGACCGGTTTCCATCCTTATTATATGTCATGTTACTGCTTCACAAGTTTTTGGAGGTTCACACCCCTCCTTCTAGCGCCAATTGTTGACGGTGATTTTTGGATTGCATAACGTCAATCATGCGTCACACAAAGTATGTAAAGTTTGCAGCTGTATAATGAATCGAAAGAAATAAAAGAAGTTGTGCAAGCAAGTTTTACGTGGTAAAACCCCAAAGCAGGGAAACATTCACAGTTGCCGGTGGCGGCGAGGAGAAGAATTCACTATGAATAATACGATTACACACTCAACCTTACTTGCTCTCTTAAGTATCTAATGATTCGTGAACCCTTGTTGGGTATTTTTAAGGTCTATTTATACATGTATAAAACCCTAATTCTTGGAGTACAAGTAAGAAAGGTTGTAGCGAATCAATAAAACTATGACTTGTTGGAGTCGTTTTAATCGCATTAGGTATTTGCCTATTTGGAGTTCTGATAACTCCTAAGGAAATCTGTTTCCTTATCAGAGTATGCTTCTTGCAACCTTATTTGAGGAGGATTCTTCTTTGCGTGTTTGAGTCATAATAATGTTATCAATATGTTAAGCATCTGAACGTATCTAGACATTGTTCAAGTGTCGCTTAGCCGACCGTCTTACAAACCCGATCAGATCTCTTTTACCCCCGACCAGGGATCTTCACATGATCAAGTAATTATACCCGATCATTCAGGTTTCCTCGATCGTTGTTTTGATAACCCGATCAATCTAATTACCTTGGTCGGGTATTCCCAACCCAACCATCTAAGTAACTCTGATCAATATTGCAGGGTTATTTTTTGATCATTTTAGGTTAGTTCAATTTAGTTGACATTTGTGGACATGTTACTGATTGTCCCTATGTAACACGATATTTACGCTGACGTGTTATCTCTCCAAATTATACAAATAACAGATTGCTTTTGACCTTATTTGCTTTAGTTTGGTTTAGTTTAATTTTAGTCTTAATTCATCACATTCTGTTAACTAGGTTAGGATTAGATTAAATTTAGATTCGATTATTTTTTCACAGTCCTCGTGGGAATGACCTCGTACTCGCATTAGCTATTTTACAATAGACTCGTGCACTTGCAAGTATTCATTTTTAAAATTTAACACAACAGTGACCAATCTGATATAAACTGATCAACCTTTACCTATATTTCATTGACCATATTCTCATACTAAATGTACATTTCTTTAATAGATTACTAAGACAACTAACTTTATTATTATTATTATTCCAAGAAAAAAAAAGTTTCATGTAGTAAACCAGAGAATTTTTTAAGGAATAGTAAACCACTTTAAAATGTCACATTATCATACTAAATTTATTGTGACCAACCTATATATATATTTTTTTCCCAAAAAAAAGAGGTTTTGTTAGTGATGTAGATTGAAAATTGATACAAAAAATCAATCGATGAAAAAAATGATAAATGAATCGAATTCGTTGATTTGCGCACTGAATACCGGAAACAAAACCTACTATTATGTTGTTGATCCGTGCACGGATATCAGGATAACAGGCTTCAAATACGTTGATCTTTACAAGATACCGTAAATGGAAGACAAAGAGAAAAATCTCTAATTTTTTTTATTCATTCAACAACTTCTGATTTTTCAAACCTAATACAAGCTATTAAATAAGGAAAAACAACCTAAAACTATTAGGATTCAATATCCTGTAAAACCCTAAACAAAATAAAATAACTGAATCACTAGGATTCAATATCTTCTAAAACTCTTATCCCGTAAAACCCTAAACAAAATAAAACAACTGAATCACTAGGATTCAATATCTTCTAAAACTCCTAAATAAGAGGTCTAAAACAACTAAACTAAATCGGAAAAGAATCCCAAAATAAAGGAACAAAAACGAATTGTAAATAAAATAGGAAACAACCGGCTTGTTGCACACGGAACTAAATTGCCAAATTTGTGCCTACTGCAGCCTGTTACAAAAGACGAAGTCTTCATAATAAATGTAGGGCTTGTCTTGAGCTTTCCAAAAACATATTATAATAGCAAATCCGGCCCTGTTTGCTCTCTGTAGAGGCTCACGAAGTTCAGCCCAGATTTGGTTGTCCCTATGCTACCCAAATACGAATTCGCCACCCATACGAACTTGCCATCCGCTCCGCATCATCCTCCCCAAGTTGGACAGAATTTGGCCTCGAATTCAGCACCTCTTCGTCCTCTAAAGCTGGATCGATGTTGTAAGGGACGAGATGCTTCACATTGAAAATATCAGCCGTACAAATATTGCCGAGTAGCCTAAGACGGTAGGGTTTTGAGTTGACATTCTCACCAATTTGATTACCCTTTTGCCTTAAGCTAATTTGTGTCATCCTCTCCAGGCTAGACGGAATTCGTCCTTGAATTCGATGGTTGATCATTCCTAGACGATGATGAAACGATGCCAATCCCTGGGAGTTGAACCCACCAGACACCATATTCTCGCAGCTACCCGACTCATCATCAGATTCATCTTCATCAAAAACTGGTGGCAGATCCAAATCGAAAAAAACCTCCGCTGATACATATGTATCATCAAAAAACACTGCATGATAAGAGACTAATTGTGTTTGAGGGTTCATCTATTTTTTTTTGTATGGGGAAATATGGAAGGTTAAGAGATAGTAGTCAGGAAAGTAATTGGTTATGATATGTGGATCGATGAGCCTAGCACAACGGTAGACTCGAAGGCTTTGATACCAACTGATGTAGATAGAAAATTGATACTAAAAAACGATCGATGAAAGAAAGGATAAATGAATCGAATCTGTTGATTTACGCACGAATATCGAAAACGAAACCTACTATTATGCTGTTGATCCACGCAGGGATACCAGGATAACAGACTTCAAATACCTGTTTTCCCCCACAAACAGGTATGAGGAATGGAAATTTGGTGCGTCATGGGAGAAATTATCATCTCGATTCTCGACTTACAAGTTACAACCTATTGTACTATCATAAATTTCATATTAAAATATAATTTCTACCCTTTAAACTATCAAATACAACTCCACCTAATTTAATCAACTTTGTATGAGATTCAGCTTAAAACTTAATTCTTCCTTAAAATAAAAAAAACCTTAATTCTCTCTCTTGCTTAAAACTATATAGTATATCTAGAAAGAGTGCTTCTATTAAAATTTAAAATTAATTTAGTTATTAACCCTCAATGTAGTTTAATAGTAAATAATACTCGTTCATTCTGATAATATATAGGATTGGAGAAATTGTATTTCGGGTAAGGCCTTCATTGGGTGTAGGATTAGACAAGTCTACCATATACTTTATATTTCATCATATTAATATTGGTCAAATCTACACTTTAAAGATTATTTGTCTATGTTTCGCTTCAAAAATGAATTAGTAAAAAGAAATGCAGATCTGGTGAAGTAAAACTCCAAGTAATTCCTTATATTTTTATATATATATATATATATATATAATTTTTCTATTATCAATTCGACAATAACTTTCACTATAAGGACATTGAATGTGAGCCACTCATTTTACATATTTTGATTTAGTATGTATGCACTTGTCAAAACTCTTTTATAAATGAGTGACTCACATTCAATGTTCTTATATAATTCTGTCAGTGCGCACTGACAGGAAAATGACTGGGCAAGTTCAAACTGATATAATATATATTAGTTCCTTGTATGTGGGTCATTGGATTTAAATGCTTTGACTTGGACTGTATACACTTATCAAAACATCTTTTAAATTCAATGACTCACATGTAAGGAACTGATATATATCTTATATCAGTTCGAACTGACAATAGAAAGACTGTATATATATATATATATATATATATATATATATATATATATAAATTTTCCAAGTCAGTACGCACTGATATAACTTCATCAGTGCGTTGGATGTGGATCATTAGATTTATATACTTTGACTTAAAGTGTATGCATTTGTCAAAACTTCTCCATAGTCAGTGGTTCACATACAACACACTAATATAAGTTATATCAGTACTCAGTGAGAAGAAAATGCCTATATATATTATTATTATTATTATTATTGAATATTCAACGGTTAGGTGCAAAGAAGATTTATTTGATTGAGCTAAATAGCTAGAAAATTATAACTAAAGAAGAAAATTGAACAACAAATTAAAGGAACTCCAAGTTCTCTATTTATGATGCTTAATTTATTTTTATTTTTTTGAAAAGGCAAACTTTATTAAAAAAACAAAGACAACAGAGCCAGCGCAACCAGGCGAAAACACCGCAAGGACACAGAAGGCACCCAACCAAGAACCACAACCCAACCGGAACAACAAGAGCAGAGCACAACAAAAAGCAAAAGAGAGGAGAATATGATGCTACATATTAGAATGTGGATAACTCCATCTGATAGAAAGACAAGCCGGACGGCCCACCATCAGGCGCCAAAGCGAGAATGACAGGTCCTCTGGCACCTTCTTCAACAGTGAACTCTCCACCATTGAAACTCATGTCTGTCTTGACAAAACCAGGACTAACTGCATTTATGCTGATTTTGGGAAGTTTATTGGCCAAAATTCTGGTGTAGGCATTGAGTGCTGCTTTAGACACTACATACGCCGATAAGCTAACAGGCCACCCTTTTTTTTCCAGCAAACCCTCCCTAGCATCCTCTAAAAACTCCTTCACCACTTAATCTATTTTCTCCTCTGTCAGGCAATCAACATTTATCAGTACCTCTTTAGCCCTTTCGTTGGAGAGGAACTGCATTCATGCACAGAAAAGTACACAGTGAGAATAGTAATCATTAAACCCAAAAACTTAAACCGTCATATAAGTGTCCAAATTAAGAATGAAGTAAAGCTCTCTAACTACACCAACATAGATATCAAACAAGAAAGACAAGTAAAACGATATTATTGTATACCTTTAGCTTCCCAAAACTGGAGGAAAGATTCACAATTCTTGGTGAATGAGATTGCAGAAGCAATGGAATGAGTGCTTGAGTCACTTGCTTAGTTCCGTAGTAGTTTGTTCTCAAGCATATTTCATCTGTCTCATAAGTGTGCTTCACAACTTGTTTCACCATGTCAGTTTTTGCACCAACAATCTATATGAATTCAAAGGATATATGTTGTAATTATCGTGTCGATTTACAAATTATGGATAGTACTTGGGGTGCTCATCAATGTATTCTTTATAAAATATGGTGGACGCCATCATTACTTACTAATATACAACTTATTCTAAAATGTGTACTATTTTATTTATTTAATCTACTCTTATAGTTAGTCTATATTGCATAATCTAATAAATATAACAAGTGCTGTTGTGAAATTATATAGGCTTAAAAACATAAAATTTTCAGTAATATTTATTTGCAAATTCAATGTATACTTCGTTCTCCAAAACTTTTAGCTATACTCAAAATAGTTTTTAGTCTTGCAATGGAAACAGAAGGTCTAAGGACTGATCCCGATCAACCAACCTTTTTAGAATGAGATTTATTTAAGGGATATTATTATTTTCCACCCTCACTTATGAGGTATTAAACGTTTTGCACCCTCTTGTTTTGGTATTGGCCATTTCCACCCTGCCGTTAGTTTTGGATGGAAAAGTGTAAAGATTGTGAAATTACATTGTTGCCCTTGGAATGAATCTTTTGAATTTTAAAAATAAAATAAAATTTAAAGAAAAAACTTAAGAAAATAAATCAAGTTCACCGGTTCATCAACCGTCATCGTCGTCGTCGTTATCGTCATCGTCAGAAAATTCACCAGATTCCAGAATACACCATTTCAAAAAAAAAAAAACCCAGAAATGCACAACCACCAAACCTAACCTAATCACCAAAATATTCACAGCCAATCCAAATCCATCCACCATAGCCACCTTCAGATTCAACACCGAAACCACTGAAACCACCAAAACCCACAATCTCGCCGGCGACCCACCAAAACTCAAAATCCAAAACTACCACAATCCTATAAACTCACCGGCGACCCACCCAAACAATCAAAATACAGAAAAACAAACACAAAAACCACTGGCTCCGCCTCTGCCTCCACACCAGTCCACCATCTCTCTCTCTCACACCATTATCTCCTCCGCCCACCGCCCAGCCGAACTCGGAAACCCCTCCCACCATAAAAATCAGCCATTCATTCAACAAGTTCGCAGCAAGTCGGACTTCGCCAACAGCAACCGCGCTCCGTCGACTGCAAAAGAGAAAGAGGAAGGAGAGAGCGGCAAAGAAGAGAAAAAGAGAAGAGAATCGGGGAGAGAAAGAGAAGAACTAGATCGTTGGAAGAGGAAGAGAAATAAGATAATCATGGAAAGAGAGAGATCCGCCGATTTGGGTTTTTTTATTTTTAGGGTTTGAGGTTTTTGATTTGGGTTTTGTTTGTGGCCGGTGGTCGATTTCAAATTGAATCCAGATCCGGTTCGAATTCTGTGTGTGTGTGAGAAAGAGATGGTGGTTTGGTGGTGGTGTGTGCTTGAGAGAGATGATGGTGTGTGCAGGGACGTAACCAGGATTCATCGCTAGGGGGGGCTAGAATAGATCTTCTTAATAAGCCTTTACGGAATGAAGAAATTTTAATCATTGAAAAATAAATATGCACCTAGTAGTTAACAAGGTAAAATTGAAATAATAATATATATACATCTAAAAATATACATTTTTGGTGTAAGGCTACTAATAATGTACCAAATAAAATTTTGAAAAGTGTTAACGTAACTTTAACAAGGTAAGATTGAAATAAATTTAGAGGATATGAGATTGGTCTGGTGGTATAACCCTAGCACCTACACCACGAGATTATATGTTCGAGTCTTCCCTTCTGGGAAAAAACCCCGAAAGTTATGCAATACTTCAAAAAAAATTGAAATAAATTCCTCATTTGTTAGCTCATGCCAAACCAAAACAGCATCACAAGATTTTTACTAAATAATGTATTATATAGTTGTATTTTCATTGGATGCTGCACTCAATTTTTATATCAATACTTTGTAATTTTGAAAATAGATTAACCCTAAAAATTTACAAAACAAAAATAATAATAACCCTTAAATTTTAAAACAAAATAAAATATTTAAATCTATATCATTCACAAAACTAAAAATTAGATAAACATTAAAATTTCAAAATAAAATAAATTAATAAATATATATAATTCATTAAAATATACCTAATTTGACAACCAAACTTTGTTGGTTAAAGAGTTTAAACCAAATTTAGAGAATGGGAGAGAGTGGTTAATAAAAAAAAAAAAGTTTTTTTTATTTAAAGTGGTGGGAGTGAGTAAAAATCAATAAATAAACAAAAAAAAAAAACAAGTGAAAGGACATGTAAAGTATTTTCTTAAATAATTAATCTAAAGAGATAACTAAACAAATTGTAAGGACTATTCTGCAATATTTTCAATTTCAATTTTTTTTTAAGATGGGCCAGGGTGGGCTTGAGCCCACCCTAGCCCCTGTTATGGTCCGTCTCTAGGTGTGTGCGTGAGAGAGAGATGGTGGTGGTGGTGGTGGTGATAATGATAATGGTTTGATTTTGGGGTGGTGTTTGTGATGATGGTGTTTATGGGTTTTGTGGTGATGATGGTGGATGATTGAGGTTTGGGGTTGATGATAATGGTAGTTGCCGGTGGTGTTCTGGATTTGATTTTTTTTTATGTTTTTGTTTTACTATATTGCCCTTCTTTAAATTTGTTTTAAATCATAAATACCACTAATTTTCTTTATTACCCTCACATTCATAACGCCAACTTAACGATTCTGTTAAAAATGATGGAAATTGACTATTAAATGAAATGTTATGGTGGAAAATGGCCAATATCAAAACAAGAGGGTGTAAAACGTCTAATACCTCAAAAGTGTGGGTGGAAAATAATAATATCCATTCATTTAAATGTGTTGGTGCATTGTTGGATGGAGTGTCAAGTATGAGCAAAATTATTAAAAAATAAATAAATAAATAAAGTTGTCTATGGGCAGCTACAGCTTTGACTATAAAAAATAATTTTGTGATTGAAAAGAACAAAAAGTTTTCATTTAGCCAGAAATTCTGCAATTTGACTTGGGAGACAATGATTTCACAGAGAAATTATTTACCTCAATGTTTTTTAGATTTGAGCCAGTAAAATCTTCAGCTAGATAGCCTAGATTTAAGCTAGTAAAATCTTCAGCATCAACTATCATTCCAGAGACTCCAGCATTATTTACCTACTCATAAAATTTGAGTATCATGAGAAATTAATGCATTTAACAAATATTCCTACCAACTTAGTAGCTTAATTCTTACCAATATATCAAGCTTGTGAAACTGAGTATTGATGAAATTAGCCAATGAACCAACACTTGTTGGGTCCATTAAATCAAGTTGGTGAAAAACTACGTCGGAGAATCCTGATTCATGGAGAGTTTTAACGGCTTCTCAGCCTCTGTTGTCATCTCTAGCTGTTAAAATCACCATGACACCATTGGAAGATAGCTGCCTGCATATCTCTAGTCCAATCCCTTTATTGGCTCCTGTCACCACTGCAATCCTGAATAGTAAAACTGGGTGTTACACATATATACAGAGTTTTAGCTAAAAGCAATTCAATTTTGGAATAAGCTACCAATTAAGCATAACAAAGAAAGAAGTACGTACCTTTTAGTTGGAGAGAATGCAACTGATTTTTCCATTTTGTTTTCCTCTAATGGTGTTTAATTATTAGATTAGATAGTTCATGTGAAGATAATATGTTGTGGTAATTAATATTTATAGGTCTAATGCTCTAGTTAAAATAGCTAATTAAGAAATGAAAAACACTATGGCGTGTCTGACTGTCTGTCTGATTAACGCATGGCATGACCCCATGCTATTTCAAATCCACGTATAAGGTGACTTATTCTTCGAATTCTTCTTTGACCAATTTTCTATCTCCAACTTATAGAGATCAAAAATGTCCGTGGTAAATAGGTGCTAACTTGTAACTAATGTTGTTTTGTAGTATTTATATGAACACCATTACAGTATTACACCAATATGAACTATTTTATAATTTTTGTTACTGTATTCATCGTGTCATGTTCCACTTCAATTTTTAGCATACATGTTTTTTTTTTCCAGAATTATCATTTGACTCTCTATATATATTTTTTTATCTAGTTTTTTGTTTGTCCATTTTTCACTAGTTTAGTATCTATAATTTTAAAAACATATCAATTTAGCCCCTATGCGAATCAGATGATAGTCAACTTTAATAGTTCTAAGGATATTATTGTCTTTAAACAAAAAAGATACCACATGTCAATACTAAAAAATAGATAACAAAATTTTTTAAATATTTATATAATACAAAAAATAATAAAAAAAGAAAAAAGTTATAAATCTCCACCGTCAAAATCTTATATGGAACGGTAGAGATCTATTTTTATAAAATATATTTAAAAAAATAAATAAATGAATCTCCACCATCCATTTCAAATATTGATGGTGGTTATCAAAGTATTTATAATATAAAGGTATATATTGAAATATTTATAATTTATAAAGTATAATTGACACTATTTATCTTTTTTTAAAATGCTCAAAAGAAGCTTCGCGGAAGAAACTTAAATTCATCTAAAATCATAAAATAGTTTTTTAAATATTAAAAAAACACTTTTTCAATTTTATCGAACAATAAAAAAGACCATCAAAACAGCTTCTAATAATAAAAAAATGATTATAACCTCTATAAAAAGACATATCAAACCCATATCAATTTGGTCCCACACGTTAACAATACCCTAAAACTAAATGCTAAGATGATATAGTTTAAGACAAAATAAACAATAAAATTATAAAGGTAAATGTTAAAATTGTAAAATCTAATAAGACAATTTTATGTGAACATGACCACATTACCTTTGGTTTTGTTGGCAAGGACAATGACAATTAACAAGTCAATTGTCTTCGATGTTCGATCCAACAATAAATAAAGTTATCAAGTAAATAGTTGGCTTGTTTTGGAACTCTTCCCGCAGCAACTAGACTGAGACGCGTGTCATGCTGGACCCACACACTACTGCAGTGGGAGTGGACAGCACACTCGCTTATCACAAATCAAATACCGATCACCGCAAAATCAAGAACGTTCATCTTAATTCTTAAATCTTATCCTCTAAAACTAATCAAAACGCAAAAAATCCACGCGTACCTACGCCCAGCTTCCAGTGCCTTCCACAACTCCATTGTCAACGTCATCGCTTTTGCCTTTTAAAAACTCCAATGTGAAAATCCCATAGACCAAATTCCTTGTCTGCCGCTCTTGTCCCGTCCACGTGTCTCTCATCTTGTCCACTTCCTGCCACCTCATTCGGCCACGTGTCACCACTCTTCTATCAGCCAGTGAAATTAAACACGCAAATCCATTCTCTATATAAACCTCACCTAAAATTACTCTCAGACCACAAATCTCTCTCCTTCGCTCTTTGTAATTGTATTGTGTAACCTGTTACCTGTATTAGCAAAAAAAAAAAAAAATTTATTCATTCATGGCTACCGAGAACCTGAAGCAGCGCATCAGAGATGACCCGAAAACCGAAACGGAAACGGAAACGGAAACGGAAACGAAGAGCAGTGATGACTACAACAACAACAATGGAAGCAAACCAGACAACAAGAGAATGAGCATGGCCAAACGTGGCCTTAGATCATTAATCACAGCGGTTGCTTTCCCTGTCTCTCTAACCCTTTTCAACATCTACTTCTTCGGTTCGAGTCACCACTACAACACACTAAACAAACCCTTCTGTTTGCCTCCTCTGTGGCTGCTACACACGGCCTGTTTGGTTTCAAGTTTCTTGATGGGTGTCTCGGCTTGGCTTGTCTGGGCTGAAGGTGGCTTCCACAAGAAACCAACCGCTTTGTCTCTTTATTTGGCGGTTCTCGGGTTGGGTTTGGTTTGGGAACCGATCACGATTCGGATGGGAGCTAATTGGGTCGGGCTGGTTGTGTGTTTGGGCATGTTTGGGAGTATGGTAGGATGTTCTCGGGTGTTCAAGGAAGTGAATCCGATCGCTGGTGATCTGGTGAAGCCTTGTTTGGCGGGGGCTGCGTTTCTGTCTATTGTAAATCTTGAACTTCTGTTTCTTTAATTTGATAAACTGTATCTGATCAAGTGTGTCCAGTTTTTTATGTAATTTTCTTGTAAACAATAGTTACATGGTGATGGTATGAGTGTGTCAGTGTGAGTACTGTACGTTTATCAGATATACGTACTCAATAATCCAATTTAATTTACTTTTTTTTTTTTTTTTTTTTTTTTTGCTGGATTTCAATTTACCAGAACCATGAACACAACCCATTGGATTGTGAACAATAAATTTGACAACGGTCTGGAGTCTGTTAAAATATCTATATTTATGGTGGGCTTCCTGTTTCCGCTCACAAAAGATCTCCCTAGAGCAATGTTTTTTTTTTTTTTAAGAAAAAGTTTAATTACATTTATTTCCTTAGAATGAGTGGTTTTATAATTGTAAATTAATTTTTACTCATATCCATAATTTGAACCTTCGATCTATCGTAAACTCTAATCATATATATATATATATATATATATATATAATAATTTTATATAAATACGTATATAAATACATATCGATAGAATTATATAAGGATATTAAATGTGAGTAATTCATTTTACATATTTTGACTTGATTTGATATGTATATACTTATTAGAAAAAAAATTAAATAACATTTAATGTCTTTATATAATTTTATAAGTACGTATTTATAGAAAAAGAAAAAGGATTTTATATATATATATATATATATTTAATCAAACATATTAAAAAAAAATTAACTTGTAGTAAAGGAATGAATAAATAAAAAATTGATTTGGTGGATTTTGAATGCATTTATGTTTATGTTTATTTTTATTATTGGTTTGTGATTGAATAAAAAAATTTGTTGTGATTATAGTATTGTAGAACTTTTTTTATAAAAAAAAATCATAAAAGTCGGTCATGTCTATCCATTTTTAAATATAACTCATTAATTTTAATTTAATTTAACTATAAATTTTTATTAATTTAAATGGTTTGTAGACCAAAAATTTGATTGGATGGATTAAAAAAAAACAAATTTAGAAATGAAAAAAATTGATTTATCTGATGATTAAAATAAATATTAAATAATTTTTTTAAGACAAGAAGTTGTATAATATTGTTTGTTTAATTATTATTGTTATTGTCTTCTTCATGATGATTAATTAAGTATAAAAAACCTTTATGATTTTATGGTTTTTAGATAATTTAATATATTGATTTTGTAAAATAATAATAAAAATATTTTTTCAAAAAAAAAGTAATAAAAAAATATATAATTAGTTTTAGAGTTGAATAAGTAAAAATACAAGGTGGAAGCAAATGAAAAGAATAGGTGTAATTAGGGGTGGATACTAAGTTTGGAACCGAATCGAACCGAACCAAAAAAGGGTGTTCAGGTTTGGTTCATATAATGAATTCGGTTTAAATCGGTTTAAAAAGTTAAAAATCGAAAAGTTTTCGGTTCAAACCGGTTTGATTTTCTAAAAACCTGTTTGAACCGATTAAACCGCCTATATAAGTAAAAAAAAAAACTTAACCTACTTCTTTTCTTTCATTAAATATTTATTATTTATTAGTTATGTTTGATTTAGGTTTTTTTAGGTTTGGACTATTAAAATTTATGAAACTTTGGCACAAAATTAGATTCCAACAATCCATCAAATTTAAAAACATATTAAAAAGAGTCATTAAACCCATCAAGCTCATAAGACCCATTAGGTCTAAAACCAAAATGAACCGAACCGATAAAAATCAGTTCGGTTACCATTTTTTATTCGGTTTAAACCGGTTCAATTTTAGGTAAACCGAACCGTGCCCACCCCTAGGTGTAATGAAAATGAAAAGAATGGGTGTAATGAAAAGAATGTTTAAAATTAAAAAAAAAATACTTAAAAAATAGTTTTTATATTTTAAAGGGTCTAAAAAGTAAAATTAATAATTTAATTTTTTTTATATGAATATAGAAAGAAAAATGGGTACAGAAAGATATTTTATGGACGACAAACCGACAATAAAACCACCATATATTTATTTATATTAGAGAATTTTTCACACTTACAAAATATGCATGATTGAACAAATAAGTTGGTTTGAAATTTCAATTTTTCTAGAGAAAGTTGTGAAGATTTTCCTACCAAAAGGTCGTTACTTTTGATCGTTGGTAGAGGCTAAGGTTGCACATTGGGGAAATGGGGTTGGATAGGGAAATGGGGCTGGATGTAGGTCCCTCATCCCCGTCCCCACTTCCTATACCCTCCCCATCCCCACCTATTTTCCCATTTAGGGGGAAAATGGGGATTGAGAATTTTGGGGGTAGGTACCTCCATCCCCAACCTCTGTTTCTCATTTCCCCATTTTACTAAAAATTACAAATAATAAAAAAAAAACACTTGCTCCACTTGTAAAATTACAAATGGGGTTGGATGTATGTCGAATTTAACTGATGCTTTCTTCAACATTAACCATTTGCTCCACAGTATTTGAATTAACTTCGGACTAAGAAGAAATGTCACCTAAAAGTGTAGTGTAACAAGTTAAAATCACAACTCACAAGTTAAATACTCAAATGACAGTTCAATTAACAAAAATAAAACCAGACTAATAAAAAAAAACTCAGAAATTAAATAAAACAATCATAGTTCTCTAATCTTTACCTTGATTTTGTTTTTGTTTGGTTTGAGACATGATCAGAATAAGAACTGAAACGTAATTGGAGAGAAGAACTGCAGTTGTCGGATAGAGAAGCGGTTGGTCGCGTCGGAGACTCGAAGCTGACAGAAGAAGAAGAACTGATGTCATTGGAGTTAGTCTCGTTAGAGCTAATAGAAGAAGAAGAACTGATGTAGTTTCCTCGTCGGAGTTGGTCGTCGCCGGAGCTGACAGAAGAAGAAGAACTAATGTCGTCGGAATAGAAGAAGAAGAAGAAGAGGCTGATGTTGGATGGTCTATGGTCGAAGAAACACTCGACTTTGAGAGGAGTCAGAGAGAGGACATGATTTTAGATTTAGATTTTAGATTTTAGATTTAGGGTTCAAAGAGTAAATAGGGTATATATAGTTAGGTTTTTAAATAATTAAAAAATTAAAAATGTTTTTTTTTTTGAAAATGGGGAATGGGGATGAGGGACCTCCCCCATCCCATCCCCATTTAAGGATATTTGTGGGGGAAATGGGGTTGGGGGAGGGTCTCCCCATCCTCATCCCCATTTCAATTTGGGGATGAAATTCATCCTCATCCCCACCCATTTCCTCATTTCCCCATTTTTCCTAAAAAAATTCCCCCTAAATGGAGATGGGGTCGCAAGGGAATGGGCCCGCGGGGTAAAATGTGCAACCCTAGTAGAGGCCTGGTTTGTATTCTAATTTAATTTATGGCTAGTCCTCATCATATAATTGGTTGAAATTGGACCATTAGGTTGTGTTTCGTATTCTAGATTTCTTTGGATTATTACAGGCTGGTTAGGGCACTTCAAATAGAATTAATTCATGCTTATTTAAAAGAGAAAAAAATACACGGTAGCTGGGAAGGAAGATTGAAGAAATTTTTATTTTTATTTTTATTTTTAAGTTTTACACTACTCTATATAAATCGGAGTTTTTTGGGAAGGGAATGACTCGAACCCACAAACTTATGGTGCAGGTGTGAGGGGTTTTAACACCGGACCAATCACATCTCATCAGATTAAAGGACTTCTTGATGCGACACTTCCTATATTTTCCGGGTTTGTTCTTCTATGTTTTCCTAATGGATTATATTCATAACTACTTTTTAAGGTATAATTATCTTAGTGGTCATCAATTTGGGTCACTATTATCAAAATGGCATTAGATGCGGAATTAGTTTTTAAATTACCAATTTTGACGAATAGTGTTACACTAATGATCAATTCGTTATAACACCGTTAAGTTTTTCTAGAACAACTCTAATGGCCTTTTCTAGAACAACTCTAATGGCCATCAATTTGTTCACTTGGTATCAATATGGTTATTATAATCATTTTTTTTTTCAGAATTACTCTGGTGGCTATCCATTTGATCAATTGGTATTAAAAATGAGTAAATGGCTATTATAATTGTCCCACTTTTTCTAGAATTACTCTATTGTCCATCAATTTGTTTAATTGGTATCAAAATTGTCATTATATGTACATCTATATTCTATTGGAAAGTAGAGTAAGCTATCATAAACAATAAAATTTCATTTAATAGAAAAAATGCTGCAATTCATAAATAATAGAGAAAATGAATTCTTTATTTGATTCAATATAATTTCAGTTTCATACACTTCAAATACGACTTGTCAAACTGCACAAGTATTCCAAAATCCCCTACACAAGTATACAACTAACAAACTTATATAACAAGTGTGAAAGTTGTACTTATAAAAATGTAGATAAGATGAGAAATATATATATATATATATATATATATATATATATATATTGTTATAAATTAATTAAAGAATAATATGAAGAACAGTGAAGATCAATGAAGAACATGTGAGGAGAAAGAAAGTAAAGTAAGTGAGAGCTAGAGAGAGAGAACAAAGAGAGAGAAACCTTAATTTTGTATTGATTTTTGAGGTGTGATATTTATATTGATATTTTGTGATCTGTGATCATCTATGTTACAAAGAGAAGAGATATATTTATAGGTAAGGGGGATGCGGTGGATTAAATGGGGAGATATTTTGTGTATTGTACACAAGTGGTAAAAGCCACTATTACAACACTCCCCTTTGGATTTATACCATTTGTATTAATTTTTTTTAGAAAAAACTCAATGGGACAAAATCTGAGAAAAATGTATACAATGATCTCTCTGGATCTAGTGGGGTTGGATATTAAAAACTATCTCATTGAAAACATTGTCAGGAAAACCCAGTGGGACAAAATCCGATTGAATAGAAAAAGAGTATAGTGAACACATGTCCATTCAAAACTTTGCCCCCCCCCCCCCCCCCCCCCCCCCTGATTGTCTCGTTTAAAAACCTTGTCAGGAAAACTCAATGGGATAAAACCTGATCGAAAGGGAAAAAGAGTACAATGCAAATATGTTTATAGTTAATGTTTTCTTCAAAACTTTACTCACATTTATACTTTGCTAGGGAAAACCCAGTGGGATAAAAACCTGAGCAAAGATATTCATTGATCTGTCGGATCAAAGTAATATTTATGATGATCTTCTGGATCAAAGTAACATA
The DNA here is from genome assembly GCA_033220585.1 of Dipteronia sinensis. Classification (NCBI taxonomy): domain Eukaryota; kingdom Viridiplantae; phylum Streptophyta; class Magnoliopsida; order Sapindales; family Sapindaceae; genus Dipteronia; species Dipteronia sinensis. The sequence goes on from CM065643.1 coordinate 41,187,717, forward strand.
TATATGATGATTAGCAAGATCAAAGTAATATTTACGATGATCTTCTTGATCAAGTCAACATATATACGATGATCAACTAGATAAATGTAATATTTATGATGATTCTTATATATCAAATAATTTTGGGTGTGCTTATAGAATTGCCTCATTAAAACCTTTATCAGGAAAACCCAATGGGACAAAAACCTGATTGAAAGGAAAAGGAGCACAATGCATAAATACCCAAAATAATTAATATACTTCATTTGATATGCTCCCCCTGATAAAAGTTCTATTGAAGCAACCTTCTAGATTTGCTGAACTGAAGCACATTGATGTTTATTTTATGAAATGCAATAATATCATAAATGATTGGGGGGGCGGTTGAGCAAAAACTTACTTTATGGAGTAATATCCATATGGAATCTTTTCAGAATTTTTTTCAATTATTCTGATTGATGGACAAGCATTCTATTTTGATCTATGTTCGATCTTCAGGTCGAGACAATACTTGATTTCTCATTTCTTTATGAAGACATATGAGTATATAATATGATTGTTATATCCTTATCTTTATCGGATATTAACTGAGAAGGTTATACCACATCCGTTCATATTGTTCTTAATCCATATAAGGAATTTTGTATGTTCATCAAATACAGATTACGAGATCTCGATTTACATGCTTCTAGCATTTTAAATCCTTCAGAATTTATAAATATATGCATTGTGTGAATCATATAGATAAATGATTACTTCGTCTAGAAGACGTATTTCAAGCATTTTAAAGGCAGCCAGATTTATCAACAACGTAATCGTATTCATCAGTAGTGAATACAAGTTTCTGTAAGAAACCTCGCACTACGAGTTATGCCTCATTTCTCACGATCTCGTTTTTCTCATTGCGTTTCCGTATAAAGATCCATTAGTATCCAACTAGTTTGACATCTCTAGGTGTATGGGGTATTATTGATCTAAACACTTTATTGTTGGCTTATGAAGTCAATTCTTCTTGAATTGCTTCTTTCATCTAGGCCAACCATGCATTTTGTCTACAATCATTGATATTATGAATATCATAATTATTATTTATAATTTCAGTAGCTCTACTGTGTATAAAAATACATTATCAATGATTGTTTACTTATTATTCCACATTTCTCTAATATGACTTATAAAAATTTTCTCAATTTTTATACTCTTGTATCACTGTTGAGATTACTTCCATTTCAATTGATTTAGTCATTTCATAGACTCTGTATGATTTATAGAATTTCTCTCAATTTCTATATTCTTATATCTTTGTTGAGATTTCTTCCATTTCAATAGATTTAGTCATTTCATAGACTTGTGTCTCTTTTAGATATATCAGACTCTTATAGAGTTGATTTAGAGAAAGTGAATTTATTTATAACTCGAGTTTTGTTTACTTTTGGGATCCCGATAACAATACCTTTTAAAAAGGTTCATAAGCTTATGATATGCATTAGACGATTTTGTTGCCCTTCACTCTGATTGTTCTTCAAGAACAGTCACCCGCCAGGGGTTTATGAAATGATAATTTATAAAATTTTGTTACCTTTAATATATCAGGCAACAGATAAATAATCATCTGATGATTAATTATCTTTCGTATTTGAGTGATACGAAGATTGAAATGAGACACATTTATATGTATAGAGAACTAAACTGGTATCTCTATTTTGTATAAGAGTAACTTTTCATTTGCTCTTCTCCTTTGGATAAACTTTCCATTTAGAAATTAATCAACATAATAATATGCAGATTATGCATAAAAATATAAACTATCAGAAGTTTAAATGATTTAATAGAAGATTAATCAAAATCAATATCAATCTCAGAATGATATAGATGTCTTATCTTAGATCATGTCAGATATGCAATAAGGGGATATGCAATACAATCAAATATCTTAAAAAGTGAGTAAGTCTCTATATGGAATTTAGTAATTGTATCGAAATAATGAAGTTCTCGCAATTACCTGGAGATGTTTGATAAATGATTCCCCTTATTCATTTTGTTAATGAGTATATCTGAAAACTAGATGTTGAACATCAATCCCACCTGTTTTGGAATATTCATCAAATATCTTATAAGTTCAATCAAGTTACTATGCCTGAAAAATTAATAATCAGTGCAAGTAATATAGAGATGTTTGATAATTAACAAACATGTGATCATCTCGTAGGTGCATCAATTAGAACTATAAAATAATAAAATGGTTCATTTGGTGGATGAATGTCCACATATATCCCCTTGAATGATGGGGATTCAAAACCAATTTTAGAAAAATATGGTTTTATTGTTAATTTCCCTTGGGAACATGCAGTATATAAATTCTCCTGTGATAAAAGAACCTTTTGGTTCCTTAATGGATGTCCATGAGAATTTTCAATGATTCTACGCATCATTATAGATCCTGGATGACCGAGACAGTCATGCCAAAGTACAAACACTTTTGGATCTGAGAACTTCTGATTCATAACTGCATAAGTTTCTACACTTTTGATAATAGTGTAATATAATCCAGAAGATAAAGCACACAACTTTTCTATAATGAGTCTCTGGCCTGAATTATGAGAAGTAATTCACATATATTCAATATTATCTCTATTCATAGTTTCAATGTGATATATGTTCCTCGTATGTATTTGAAACTAAGCAGATTTCTTCTGGATCAATTTGAATATAATGTATCATAGATACATATTTTAGTATTGTTTGGTAACAATATCATGGCTCTTCCAGAGCCCTTTATCAGATCCGCCAGACCTTATATTGTATTAACATTTGCACAGAGCAAAGTCAAATTCATAAATTATTTCTGACTCTGCAGAACTGTATGAGTCTTTGCACTCTCGGCAAGACATGAATATTTCCCTTCTAGGAATTTTATGGACATTATGTGTAATTTCAATTTATATCTCATCTGAAATGATAATAATATTTCATTTTAATAAGTTTATTCTATAAACCTTTTCTCTTTTAATCCCCGCCCCCCCCCCCCCCCCCCCCCCCCCCCCCCCCCCCCCCCCAATTATTCCATCCATATAGGTAAATAACAATTATGGCATGGATCCATGATTTCAATTTTACAATAAATATATGGAATATCAATAACTGAAACAAGAGAGAGAATACTATATATTTGGATACTTTGTTCAAGGTGTATATCTCTCTGCAGAAACTTCCAATCAACAATCCAACCAATTATATTGTGAACCATGGGTGATGAACGTTCTGACCAAATTTTAACCCGATCGGACCACAAATCAAAGAGATATCACTCGTTAATGAAACCTGCACAATACTGAAATTTTCTCCTCTGTTTTTCTATCCAGCCCTGTTCGGAACTGCAGAACTCACTATAGGGAATTCCGATTGACAATCCCACCGTACATATTTACGAATTACAAGAGTAGAACATATTGACTAAATTTCAGCCTAAACCGATCTCAGACAAATGAGATATTCATGTCCGATCAAGATTGCGCAGTGGTGTTCTTCACACAATTTCTGCACACACCTCTTTTTCTTCTCTCTTTTCTAGTATGTATGAAATGGATAAATTATTTTCAATTTCATTATACATTATATTAGGATCTTAAATCATTTTATGATATTCACAGCATCCTGTTGGATATGTATGAAATGGATAAAATATTATTTTCACTTTCATTATACGTTAGGATCTTAAACATTTTTATGATACTCACAACATCATTTTGGATGTGTATGAAATGAATAAATTATTTCCAATTTCATTATACATGATATTAGGATATTAAATCATTTTACAATATTCACAGCATCCTGTTGGATGTGTATGAAATAGATAAAATATTTTCCAATTTTATTATTCGTTAGGATCTTAAATTCTTTTTATAATACACACAGCATCCTGTTGGATGTGTAGATCATTCTCTCAAATAAATGATATGTATACATATCATTTCATGTATATGAGATAAATTCATATTCTAAATGGGTTTGAAAACCCTAGGTTCCAAATAATAAAGTATGTCGTTCATGTATATAACACTGGATCCAGAACTCCAGGTTCTCATCAGTTTCCAAAACCTTGCCAACTTAAATATAAAAATTCCAGGAACTTTTAGTTCTGGTTAGTCGGTCTAGCCGATCTCATATATTGCGTATAAAATAAATAATACGAATATTTAAACAATTTATCTGGAAACACAACATAAGCCAATCCTGAGACACAGCATAAACCAGTCTCATATATTGCATAAAAATAAATGCTGAATATTTAAACAATTTATTTGGAGACACAGTATTAGCCAATCTCGAGACACAACATAAGTCAGTCTCATATATTGCATAAAAATAATTGTTGAATATTTAAACAATTTATTTGGAGACACAACATAAGTCAGTATCAAGACACAGCATAAGCCAATATCATATATTGCATAAAAATAAATGTTGAATATAAATAAATAAATCCAGAACTATATATATAGGTTCCGTTGACGGCATAATTCATCTTGTTGTACGGAACTGTATATAGACCCAAAATGTTGAAATGTAAGTAAATCACCCATCAGAGGATCCTCTCTACTTACATACATTCGTGCTGATAACGTGTTATAAATTAATTAAAGAATAAATGAAGAATAATAGGTAGAACAGTGAAGAACATTGAAGAACATATGAGGAGAAAGAAAGTAAAGTAAGTGAGAGCTAAAGAGAGAGACGAGAGAACGAAGAGAGAGAAACCTTGATTTTCTATTGACTTTTGAGGTGTGATATTTGTATTGATATTTTGTGATATGTGATCAGCTATTTTACAAAGAGAAGAGATATATTTATAGGCAGGGGGGAGGCGGTGGAATAAATGGCGAGATATTTTGTGTATTGTACACAAGTGGTAAAAAGCCACTATTACAATATATATATATATATATATATATATATGAAATATTATATCCGAAATAGAGATAAGGATTATATTTCTCATCTTATTGATTTTTAGTTGTAAATGCATATTGAAATTTTCAGTTTTGGATGACTAAATTTTATTGTTCTTAGAGTTTGAAATTTGAGATTAGACAAACAAATTTTCTAGAACGTCCAAACTAAAGAATAATAAATCCTTACACATTTTTATCACATTATTTGCATATATTTAGGATAACAATTCGATGTATAATATTCAATTTTAATTGACTTATAATATGGCCAACATCTTAAAATTGTATCATCATTATATCTGTTTGATCAATATATAGAATCTCGTCGTGTATGTATCTTATCATGTAATGTATGATGTATTTTCTAACAATCATTGATATTTATAATAGGTAGTCGAGGAACGATGTTGAATATATTCATAATTGCATATATAGATAATGTGATACCTACATGTTCAATCGAACCTCTTTTTAATTATCATTTGATGCCTAATAGGTTGACAAACATCACCGAACTAAAAAGTGTTTCCGATAAATTTTGAAATCATTCGAATATATCTATATTTCAATCGAAAGAGCAAAGAGAGGTCTCTTAAAGGCTTGGTGAATATTGAATATGTGATATATACAAAGACAAACAAAAAAAATGTATATATTGATTATTGAATTTAATCAGTCGTTAAAATAATGTTGGTCATTAATTAATTGTATTGTACAACAGATAATCCAAGTATATTTTCTTATGTGTTTAATTAAAATTTTTGTGCATTAAAAGTAAAAACTCTCAAAACTAGTAGGAATGTAAAACATATATAAATCGAATGGATGTTTATATTTAGCATGCATGTCTTGACTCTTGATGTCCACATGTTATTATATTACCATGTATTTATTTCATCCTGACATATTCAATGGCGTTTTTAAAAGCTTAATTCTGAAGAAAAAAATGATTATAATGACCATTTTGATATAAAGTGAATAAATTGATGGCCACTAAAGTAGTTTTAGAAAACTTGACGGTGTTTTAACGGAATAGCCATCAGTGTGACAGTGTTTGTCAAAAATGACCATTTTGAAACTAATTTCTCATATAATGGTCATTTTGACAGTGGTAACCCAAATTAATAGCCACATGGGTAATTATCCTTTTTTAAGAAAAAAATCTTACTAGAGCTACAACATATCCATGAATGCTTAATTACTTTAGTTACTATTAATAATAAATTCTTAATGTATGCTCAATTACTTTAGTAAATATTAATTATAAATTCTTAATGCTTTTGAATATACATTGTAGTGAATATACGGTGTAGTCGGTTGGATCTACAAATTAATTCAATTGTCGAGATGGGCACTAACAATCTACGAAACAAGACAATTAGAAACAGAGTGATGGACGAACCACATGAGGGGGTGGTCCCTTGGATAGACTTTCTGACGCTCAAGTCAATATATTGTATGAGAAGATAAAAAGTAAATAAACACAAACTGTGAGTTTGACATGGTGTGTCGAGCGTGGAGTCGAGTGCTTTAGGGTCAATGCTGAGTTTCGACGAAGTCGATTTGTAGCAAGTTTGTAGGTTTGCTACTGGATCATCGTAGATCAATCAAAACTAGGCTCGAATGCTTAGATCAGACAAGTAGGTCCACACATCAGATGTCAAGCTAAAAGCAATTAATAAAATGAGTGAAATGTGGAGCCAGAATATCATAGCTGTCGCTGTATGAATTTTTCAAAAGCATGATCCTTTTCCTCTAAGAAAAGGTTCCATATTTATAGTTTAGCCCTGAAATCTTCAACGTCTAGCCCATTTATGTGGGTGTGATTCTCAAGTCATTAATCACTCGTTTTGATTCGTGTGAACCTGGTGATTATGGCAATTAACGGTTGTCTGGCTTTGAGATTTGTGCAACAGTATCGTTCGTGATAATGGTCTGGTCAAGGTTATTAAATGGTTCGTTTGACCACACTTCGAATTAACTCATTGATCAATTAGGTCGGGTCAAGCATTGAGCATGTTTTGACTCGGGCTTCTTTACTATAAAATAGTCATATTGGGTCACATTTTAAACTTTTTTTATTATGGGCCTGACTAATGGGCCTGACTAATGGGCTGTAGGCTCGCTTTTTGTCCACTAAATATGTTGTGCTAAATTTTGACATAAATATTGTAAGGACCTCTGTTTTATGATTGACTTATTTCATGACAAACCATACCACATTGGGGATGATTTTGTAAGGGTAGACTTGGCCTTCAATGTGCATGATCAAGCTTCAAAGGCATTCTCAAGACCTCAAGCTCAAGAGCACTCAAAGGTATATCACTTGTGCTTAATTCTTTGAAGAGATTTAGTTGCGCGCACACACACACACACACACACACTCACTCATATGCACATTTTATTCATCTTGCTTTGGTGCTATTTTACTTACATGTGTGCATCCCTTCACTTGTCCCTTGCTTGCTTGGTTTGTGGGTCATTTGCTCTTGCTGAAGTCCCTTGAAAACCCCTTGGAAAACCAAGTTGGTTTGCATTTCCTCATATTTCTAGCGGGACAGCTTTTCGTCTCTCCTCCCACAACCACACTTCTAGTGGTTTTCACGGGACAGCTTTTCATCTCAGTGTCCCGCGACCTCTCCTACGACCACACTTCCGATGGTTTTCGTGGGACATTTTTCGTCTCCCCTCCATCGACCTGTCCCGCGAACGACATGTTTTTGAGGGGTATTTTCGTCTTTTCTCATGGTGTCGTTTTTCCACCTATATATATGTCATCTTCTTCCTTAATCGGGCCAAGAGCTCTGAAATTTATTTTCCTAGTGAGAGAGATTCACTTCTAGAGAGAGAGCTCCAAGACTTGATTTTTACTCAACCGAACACAAATCCCAGGTGCATCTGGCATCTTTTAAGCATCATCTACTCATGGGTCTTCATGCTTTCACATCCTTGTAAGTTGAACATTTCCTAGAACTTAATGTTTGCATATTTGTTCATTTTTGCTTAGGATTAGCAATTACGTTGTTGATTAATTGCATGGTTCTTTGATTAAGCATGTTTTGAGTATGTTTGTGTTTTTGTCTATTGGTTGAGATTGTCCATTTGTTGATAGCTTAATTGATTAGGTCATTTGTGCCTAAAAGCTAGGTCATAAATATTCATGTGTGATTTATTGATAACTAGGTTGAGATATTGTGTTTTAAATCAACTAGTTGATGTTCATGAATATTTGATTGGATTTGTATTGTGATGGCTTGCATTTAGGATATATTTGCCCTCTAGCTAATTAGAACTCATTGATTGCATTTGTTAATTACATTTAGTGTCCTTGTTATGTTTAATGACAACTTTTGTTGATTGGCTTGTGTTTGATGACTGGAGTGTAGACTTGCATATCTATATCTAGTAAAGTCTTTATGAGCATTCATATAGACATTGATATCTAGGATTTGTGCCTATTGTCATCATATAATCTCTAGATAAGTATTTAGAGTTGCCTAGCATTAATTGCATTTTGAATATTCATATATTCACATAGATCGTTTATCTCTTTTTTAGAGTTAAGTCTTGTGACTACAAGGTGTAGTGCACAAACAAGAGAAGACTGGCAACCAAGGGTGGGTTGGCAAGCATTGGTCAAATGCCACTGTAAAAGACCCGTGGGGTATAGTAGGAGGTGCTCACGCCAAGAACAGTGGATCAGGGGATATCACTAGGGATTGAACCAAGAGTGGCGAGTGGTAGTGTCCATAGCATGAGGTTGTCGAGAGTGAGAGTCCGAGTATCACTTGAGGGTATAACATTTTATTCATATAGTGGATTTCTGTGATCATGTATGGTTAGAAGGATAGCCAGTGGTTTTTCCCTTGTTGAAGGGTTTCCACGAAAAAATCAAGTGTTCTTTATATTTCCGCACTTTTACTTGATTTTAAAACCCTTGTTGAAGGGTTTCCACGTAAAAATCAAGTATTCTTTATATTTCCGCACTTTTACTTTATTTTGGATGTATGCTTGTATTGGGTTAATTGTTATTAATATTGACTAATCGAAATATTGGTAATAATCGATTAACAACCCCCCTATGTATGCTTGTATTAAGTTAATTGTTATTAATATTGACTAATCGAAAAATTGGTAATAATCGATTAACAACCTACCCCCCTTCCAGGTTGTTAGACACACGCTTGAGCTTTAGAGTAGTATTTTCAAATATGTACTTTATCGTAGGGGTGAGATGTTTATCATTGAACTAACCACATCTCGATATAAATGGATACAAATTTAAATTTATTTTCTTCTTGTAAAATTCACAATCGTATGAATCAAACAAATAGTTTAGAGATAAGTAGATGTCCCCTAACTAAGATCGGATTAGAATACAAATGTCCAAAATAAAGAATTCGTGGAAACCACTTTTACTTACTAGTGTAAGATTAACCTAGACAAACCACGTGTCAAAATCATTGGATAGTCTAAGATTACTATATTGCATTCAGTTACACCTAATTACACCGCCCAACTTTACCTTGTCTATGTGGTCCCGCTTCCGTAGGAGATAGGACATTTCGAAAACGATCCACGACGGTTGCCGTTTAAGTGTGTGTCATCGAAACTCGGCGCGCTTTATCGGATTCCAATTTCCAGCAAGAATCTAATTCTAGGATTTTTGGCATTCCAATTTTGCATGTAAATGTCACCGAGTCTATAACTAGAAACCCAGAAAACAAAAAAAAATATGATAGAAAGGTGTTTAGGCGCCCAACGATCAAGAAAGTTTCGCAGAGCTTTGCGCCACTGCAGGGTCACCATCCCCAGCTTCCTCCTCACAGTCGTCGTCCTACGTGGCATAATCGGAGCTGGTAAGTTCGGCACACCAGAGCAAGACTTCGTCGAATTTCGTGATCACATCTTACTTCACTCCAGAAAGCGCGGGGAGTTGCATCGAGTCCTCGAAGAACACCGCCAAACGACGTCGTCTTCCATTTCTTTCAGTTCCACCGCCGCTACCAACGATAACAACAATTACAATGACTTCAATAAACCGGACCCGAACAAGCATTACTCTCTGGGACCCAAAATCTCTGACTGGGATATGCAAAGATCGAAATGGCTAAAATACCACCCAAATTCCCACAATTTTGTCGGAGCCAGCAAGCCACGTGTTCTACTTGTTACGGGATCGTCACCCAAATCGTGTGAGAATCCGGTAGGTGATCATTAATTATTGAAGTCGATAAAGAACAAGATTGATTATTGTAGAATACATGGTATAGAGATATTTTACAATATGGCGCTTCTAGATGCTGAAATGGCAGGGTATTGGGCAAAGCTTCCTTTGATAAGGAAACTATTGTTGTCTCATCCGGAGGTGGAACTGTTGTGGTGGATGGATAGTGATGCGTTGTTTACTGATATGGCGTTTGAGGTGCCCTGGGAGAGGTACAAAGATTACAATTTAGTGATGCATGGATGGGATAAGATGGTTTACGATCGAAAGAGTTGGATTGGGTTGAATACCGGGAGCTTCCTGATGAGGAATTGTCAATGGTCGTTGGATTTACTTGATGCGTGGTCACTTATGGGTCCGGAAGGGAAAAATCGGGATGAGGCTGGGAGGATACTGACTAGGGAGCTTAAGGATAGGCCGGCTTTTGAAGCAGATGATCAGTCGGCAATGGTTTACTTGCTGGCTACACAGAGGAATAAGTGGGGTGATAAGGTATATCTTGAAAGTGAATATTATTTGCATGGTTATTGGGGGATTTTGGTTGATAGGTTTGAAGAGATGATTAAGAATTACCATCCTGGTTTAGGTGATCATAGGTGGCCTCTAGTGACACATTTTGTGGGTTGCAAGCCTTGTGCAAAGTTAGGGGATTACCCAGTTGAGAGGTGCTTGAGTCAGATGGATCGAGCCTTTAATTTTGGTGATAATCAGATACTTAAGATGTATGGCTTCACTCATATGTCACTGACTAGTACACGAGTTAAGAGAATTAGGAATGAGACGAGTAATCCGCAGCTTGGATAGCTTCACCCAACATTTAAATGAGTCAAGGCCTCTTCTTGATTGGGATCTGAATTCTATTCTATGGTAAGCTAGCACGTCTCTTGTTCATTATGCAATTGCTCTTGCAGTTCTCTGTTTTGTAGCTTCTTGGCAAATAGCCCTAGTATGGTAAGCACTAAGCAGTGAACAGATATCTCCCTATATTTATTATCCAAGAGACGGCAACACTAATTAGTTAGGCAACTGGATGTTAATATCATGCATGATTAACTGGTACAAGGGATGGTTATTATTTGTCTATAGCAGGATCAATTTGTCCTTTTTATATGGCACTTGATTATCGCCATGGTGGTTTCTATTAATTGAGCCGCCAAAATGTAGATCAATAATTATATGGTGCAATCCTTGTTTGCAAGCTTTCTGTTATATGGTGTGATTGTGTGAAAAGAAATACTGTTATGCATTTCATTGAGTTCATTATCTTGAAACTTATCTATTGAAGCATCAATGTTAGAGTAATAATTATAAATGCACCAGATCATTATGAACCAAGCTATATCGATACTGAGTTGTATAAATCCTCTTGAAACTTTCCTAGTTGAGTTGGAGGCTTGACGAAGCTGTTGGTTGCAGTTATGTCCTGTCCATATCACTATGCAAAAAGAATTGATCACTTTCTGTCGTTTGTGGTTAGTGGTTTAATCTGTTGGTAATTAAGGAACAGTAACTGACTACTGCTGGATGGCTCTATGGAGTGTAGGCAACCATTGGTGATTCACTTAATTGGTTACAAGTATTGGGGATGACCTTATTTTGAGACACTTAGAGCTTATATACATTTTCTTGTTTTTACTCTTTGGTACCATTGTTAACTTGACATATTACCACCTGAACCAAATGCTTGGTTCAGAGATGATAAAAATGCATTACATGCATATTCATTCAGAAGTTACAGACCATTTGCAATAAGCGATCCGCTTGAGGCTAAATATGAACTTGGATTGTTTCGTTCGTGTTTTAAGTTCTCACAACTAACACAGTGCTGCCCTTTTGAATGTCATGCTTTTATATTTTTAAGTAAGATGCTTGATATCATGTCTGTATGAATACTGTAGTGGATACCTATCACATACGGTATGCTTTTGTTTCTTATGCCCAACCCGTCGTTTATGAGCTCATATCTTCGTCATTTCTCTTCAGATTTGTGTTTCAGTTTTACAATAGTCATTGGTTAAATACTTACATATATGTACATATTTGTTTTTTACAGAGCACGGAATGGGTTCCAAGATGCGTTTCAGCTATGGATAGAAAATGATTTAGAGACGTTTTGTAATTATCAACTTTTAGGATTCGGAAAGAGTTAGAGTTAGCCTCTAGATGACACTGTTTATCAAATCTTCATGTATAATTTAGTATCACGGTGAAGCTATTTCAAATCAGGTGACCCAATGTAAACAGGCTTCTCTGTCCACTTCGGGATTCTACTTTCCTTGCTTGCTTGCTGGTTCTTTTGGCCCTTCCGGGTTATTGTAAAAGCAGCTGTGAACTTGTAAAACAAAATTTGGCATGTATAAATTGTTTTGTTTGATTAATATAGAATGGAAAAAATTATTAATATATCAGTTTTTTTATAATAAAAAAAATTGTCATATTGAGAAACAGTAAAGGATTGTATTTTTGCAAGTTTAGAAAGTGAGAAAATATGCATAAATTATAAAATAATAATAATAAATGAGTGAGATGATATTTAACGAGGATGAGCAAAATCGTTTGCGGAGGTTTTATCTTTCGTTTCGCCGAAATAAATGAATGATCAGAAGACGTTTCTCAAACAAGTCTTTGGAGAATCATCTGATTCAGATGCCGAAGAAGAATCGACGTATGGAGATGGATCTTCGCTAAATGTCGACCAAAATCCTGCTTGGCAACGAATTCAGGAAATCAAAGGATTATGTTTCTGCAGAGACTTTCTCTCTCCTCAACAACAGGCTTCTCTGCTCTCTGCTATCCACAGCGGTGCTTTTTTTTTTTTTTTTTTTTTTTAATCTCCTTCGTTTTTATTATGTTTTTTTGCTGTGTACGATTCAATCACCATCTTTGTTGAAGTTGTAATTTCTTTAATTCTGTTTCGAGTATGCTCACCTGTGAAGTTTTTTGTGATTTTTGATTGCAGAAGGATGGTTCACCGATGCGTCTCACAATCAGGTGCATACTCAGATCAGAATTTATGTTACTTCGTTTGTTTTAAATATCTTAGTTACAAAAATTTTTAAATTTGGAAACATAATGTTGTATTCTACTATATTTTGTGTTGTTGATATCATGAAATCAGCCATTTAGTCACTTGATTTTAGTATTTGTGGTACTAGATTGCTAGAGAGCCTGGAAACTCATTGCACATTAACAAAACAGAATATCCACAATAGCAGTAGAATTTAATAAATTTTATGTTTGTTGGGAGATTGTGATAGAATAGGAAATGAAAGGGATATCCAAACCTGGGATAATATTTAGTAGAAAATGTCTAAGTTGGAACCATCTTTCTAGATGATCTTCCATTTCTGAGTATGCACAATCTTAAATGGTTGTACATGCTTTGTTGAAAGGGGTTGTGTTTTGCCTGTTATTCCTTCCTAGTGGCAAGTTTATAATTCTGCCTTCAAGAACTAGTTGTTGGATAGTAACTGAGATGCTTGGATACTTCCTTTAGGAGCAATGACTTTTTTGACATCATGTTCTAGAGCCCTATTCAGATTGAAGACATTTGGTTAACTAATTAATACAGTACACAAAATAAGCTTATTGAACTTTTGGTTATAGCCTTTTGCAAATGGGAAGGGGGAGATTTGGGGTGGGGATTGTTTTAACAACGCACTAATCTGCTAAGAATGCCATCAAAGTTCATTTTCTCAGCATAATTGGAAAAATGAGAACTCGTTTTACTTAGTTTCTGAAGCTCGACCAACCATTAATTAGTAACGATAAAATTCCAAATTAATTCTGCATACTTGTACTTCTGGTAAGTTTATAATTAAGACATAGGCGTGTTCTAAGAGAAGGGGCACTATCAGTTTTTCAGGCTATGTGCTCATGAATAGGGAAACGTCTTTTACTGTTTATATGGGTGATTAGCTGAAACTTTTTTAAAAAAGAAAAAAGAAAGGGAGAGAAATTCTAATGAAGATAAAAGTATTATACAAGGTTTAGTTATGTAAGAATTCTTGTAAATTTTTTCAATATTCTGTTGGTCCATGATGAAGGATCGATCACCCATATCACATGGACTAATGAATTGCAGAACATCATGAACTGGTAAAAAATTATCAGCTTGTAAGAATCATATTTCAGTTGCTGCTAGTGAAGTTGATGAAGTCAAATAAGATGTCTTTGTTAAGCATGTAACACTATTTTGGTACAAAGTGGTTCCATTGATGTTCCATTAGTCTAATTTGAAATATTTAGCTGATGATCATAAGGCTTATTGGGTTTGGTTTTATTATCTAGATGTCAATTGTTGATCCATCAATAACATTGCTGAATTTCAAGTGTCAGAAGATTACCTTTTAGATTTTCTTCACAATTAAAATTAATCTCTGTCGCCTCTTTGGGTCAACGGGGTAGGACTCAACAAATATGTTCAGGTGGCATGGTACCAGCCCAGTTGGTCTTAGATATATTTCAATCTTTCTGAGATTTGATTTGACCTATTCTAGTGCAACTAGGCATGGTTTCCTTATGTAAATTTGGAGGTTGATTGTCATATAGAGGATCATCATTTTTCAAAGATATCTGACATGAATTCATAATGAGGTTGCTCCGAGAGATCTGTTAGTAAAGTTCAATCTGTTCTGTGCAGGCTATGAGGTTTGGAGATCTTCCAACATGGGCAACTAAGCTTTCTAGTTCTGTTCGTGAGATGGTGCTTTTGGGTGATCGTGACTTGGCTACAAATGAAGGGGACAAGGAAGCCTGTCTATTGCCATCAGATTTACTATGGAGAGAGCCACAATTTGACCAACTAATTGTAAACGTTTATCAACCAGGTGAGGTGCGATATGACTTCAAATTTGACTTCTAATTTTTTTTTTTTTTTGACATCAATATCATTGTAGTATTAATCCAATGTATAGATGAATAAAAAGAACATTTAAACAAACCCATCAAATGTTGTTTCAGAGTTTCTGCTGACTGACTTGTTAATTTGGTTGTCTGAGTTTTGATGACGAATAAAAAAAAAAATTTAAAAAGAGGCACAAGCATGTTGAGTTTTTTGTTGACAAAAAAAAAATGCTTTGCCATCAACTATTGTTTAGTAAAATCTCACCTGTGTATCGTTTGATATGTGCTACCTTACCCTGCACAAGCAGTGTAAAAATAGTGCAGCTAGGGTAGCAATTAGCAAATTGATGCAATCGGTCTGTGTGTAATCTTGTCTAAAATCATAATGTCATCAGGGTGCTCTTTTCTGTATTGCATTTTCTGCATATTGGGCACATTTTAATTCTTCAAATCAAGGCATAATTTATTTCATTTGTTTTACATCTGCAACTTTTCAATTTGGGCAATTAGCACGCCTTGCATTACTTTAAAGCATTTCAACCTTCGTCAATACCACTTGTTTTGTGTTATAGCATGTGAAGATAGTGCTTAATCTATATTGCTCTTTGATGCTGAGCTTATCATATATATAGGGCATCTGTGCTCATGTTGACCTAATGCGTTTTGAAGATGGAATCGCCATAGTCTCCTTGGAGTCTTCATGTGTGATGCATTTCACCCGCGTTGAAGAAGAATGTGCAATCGAAAAGGGAAAAATAAGGGATCCACCTGCTGCAAAGATTCCAGTTTACTTAACTCCAGGATCTTTGGTTCTAATGTCCGGAGAAGCTCGATATCTCTGGAAGCACGAGATTAATCGGAAGCCAGGGTTTCAGATGTGGGAAGGGAAGGAGCTAAATCAGCAAAGGCGAATCTCCATAACCTTAAGAAAGCTCTGCAATGGAGAGTAGCAAGCGTTAACCATCACATTTTGGTATGTATTCTTAATACATCATTGGAAATTGCTATTTAAATGGAAAGAAATGAAAGTTTTAACAACCATTAATCAGTTATTAACGACATTGAGGGCGCGTTTACTGAAGGAGAATGAAAATCCAAAAGAATCAACTTTCATTGTAAAGATAACTTTTGTGTGGGAATGTGATCATAAACAGGGAATTAAATTTTATTTCTCTCACATTATTGTTGGCTATCTCGCTGATTTTACCTGATTATTGTTTGTTATCTCGACACAATGCCCACAACCAACAAACCGCATTAATTGTTAGTCTTTTTTTTTCTTCTTAATATTACATAAGTTCGGTGATTTTAGAGGGAATGAATGATTTGAACCCATGATCTCATTGTATATGTGTGATGAGTTTACTACCGATATATATATATATATATATTTTTATCATCCAGGCTAAATTA
Organism: Dipteronia sinensis; assembly: GCA_033220585.1. NCBI lineage: Eukaryota > Viridiplantae > Streptophyta > Magnoliopsida > Sapindales > Sapindaceae > Dipteronia > Dipteronia sinensis. Next base: position 41,204,136 of record CM065643.1, read on the forward strand.
TATATATATATATATAGTATTTTTTTTTCTCAATATGCATTAACATTATAAGTTAGTTCTTTACCTATCAATAGTTTGATTTATCTACTTTTGTTTAGTCGATATATTATAATGTTTAATTAATGGTTCACAAATTCTCATACTAAATTTATTAAATTCAGTGTGCACTGCGTAGAAAACTCTTGTGATTTTCTTTTTCAATACATATTGATATAATAAAGTCGGTGCAATACATGCGAAATATCGATTAAGAATAAAAAACTTTTTATATAATTTTTTATGAAAGTATTTTTTAATTTTTTAATAATAAGATGACATCGATTCAATAATGGACCACTCCAAAATATAAAATACATTGTAAAATGTATACATAAACAATTATTTAAACATGTAATTAAAGAAAAAAAAATTAAGTTGAAAATGGCTTAATTCTGTAATGTAAGAAGTTATAATATTATTTGTATTTTTAAAAATTACTGTGAACAATAAAATATTATATTAAATTTAGACAAAAATATCATATGTTTATAATATTTTAAAAACTTAAGGGTACTTTATGCAATTTTCCCTCTACGCATAATTTTTTTTTTCTAGAAGGCTGCCCTTTTGTACATCCGCCTCTCCACCTCTGACTATCAAACCATGTCATTAATCGATATTGCAGATTAAAGTCTGAAAGATCATTAAATTGTTTTTAATTACCATGATATACAATCAGTTCACTCTTGAATCTTGATCGATTTCACACAATACTTGTCTAGCAATTAGAGTTGGTAAATAAATGATCTAGAATGTCAACAGAATCATACAAATTGTATGATGTACGAGAAAATCTTCAATGAGATGGTCTCATATCCATTGGTGAAACCGTTCAATAAGATTGTACTATTTAATAATTTAATAATATATATTTACGTTCTTAAGATAAATTATACAATTTCATTGGACAGCCTCACCAAATGGATATGAAAACGTCTCGTTAATATTTTCTACAAATGTAGGGTGCAGAGAAAGTGAGATACATGACTTTATGCGGAGCTGTACTTGCAGAATAATAATAGCATGGTGAGATGGTCCGTTGAGAATGACGTCAAGATTAGGCCTCGACTCTCGTGCCAAGTAATGCATTGCCATCCGTGCCAACTGCCAATCAGAGAATATTTATCTTCACACGTATCAATACCAGCGCCACTTCATTGGCACAAGTGTGAACGTTCACTTATCCACGTGTCAGCATAAGGACTCCCGTTGATCTCACGCTTCATTATAGCCGTCTAAAGTTTAACCTCGAAGATTGATTACGTTGACTCATTTGACCTGATCGACCGTCTCGAGTGTAGCCACGTGGCAGTAGAGTCACGACTCACGAGCGTAGCCCTAGATTTTCCCGTGGAGATGGTCTATAAAGAATCGTGATCGCTATAAAAGGGAGGCGTTGCAACGCTCTCTTTCGTCCTCTTCGTTATATTCGAAGAATCTCCATTAAATTGTTATTTATTTTCCATACAAGTTCGCAGAGTGAGGTCTTGAAGCAGCACGAAAATGTCGGACTCAGAAGCAAGACAGCAAACAGAGACGGTAGGATTCATCTTCCTTGTCGATCTGATATCGACATTTCTCGTTTTGCAAATTAATTTAATGTTCGTTTCATGATATTTGACATCAGATTCAAGAAAATGGCAATATTCTCAAATATCTAGAGTTTGTGCAAGTGGCGGCGATCTACGCTTTGGTGTGCTTTTCTACCATCTACGAGTACGCCAAACAGAACTCCGGTCCACTCAAACCTGGCGTCGAAACCGTCGAAGCCACCGTCAAAACCGTCATCTGTCCTGTCTACGACAAGTTCCACGACGTTCCTTTCGAACTCCTCAAGTTTGTCGATCGAAAGGTCTGTTTTCTTCACACTCACCTATTTTTTCACGTTTGTAGTATCTGACATATAACTGGTGAGAATGTGAAAATTGAAATGCAGGTGGACGAGTCACTGCCGTCGCTGGTGAAGCAAGCGTCGAGCCAAGCACGAGCCGTGGCTTCTGAAGTTCAGCGAGCCGGCGTGGTGGACACGGCGAAGAGCATTACGAGCAGTTTGTATAGCAAGTACGAGCCGACGGCCAAGGAGCTGTATTGGAGATACGAGCCGGTGGCGGAGCAGTACGCAGTTTCGGCTTGGCAGACGTTGAACCGGCTACCGATCTTCCCGCAAGTGGCTCAGATCGCGGTCCCCACGGCAGGTTACTGGGCCGAGAAGTACAATCAGGCGGTTTGTTATACGAACGAGAGGGGGTATGTGGTGGCAGAGTATCTACCGTTGATTCCAATCGAGAGGATTGCTAAAGTGTTTGATGAGGGTGCAAGTGGGTCCCCTGTTTCTTCCACCAATGGAGAAGCAGTCGTAGCATAATGAGAAAAGCCTTTTAGTAGGTGTGTCCAACGTTTTGGTTTCATGTTTTCGTCAACAGTTTTTAGGAAAAGAAATTTCCTTTTATGTCTTTGTTTCAACATGTTTAGTTCCTTTAATTGTTTTATTCGTATATCAAATGAGCAGCAACGTTAAAGGATTCGTTGTTTTTTCTAGGGTAGTAATGAAATTAATTATATTTAATGGATTCATCCAAAATTGCTCTGCAAATAATTATAATTTTGTCATGGACTCATGGTAACTGGTAAGAGACTGAAAACAAGTACGGGCACTTTTAGAGAAATCATTTTTCTAGGGTGGGCCATCTTTAGGTTTTGTGAAAAACCGAATTGAACCGAAACGGTTTCAAATTTTGAACCGGTTTAAGCCATTTAAGAAAACCGAGGATCAGTTCGGTTCAAATCAGGTTTTTAATAGCATTTTGGATCTTTGGACTACTGCTTTTTTATTTTGGGCCTTTCGATTGATGGCTTAGTGGGTTTTTTTTTATATATAAATAGCCATAGGTATATATATGGGTTCAGCTACTGGAGGTACTATAGTACTCATTGGATCAGCTTGGCTTGTATTACGAGATCTATTAAAAAGGGAATTGCATTTCCAGCGAAAGTAAAAGAAACTAAAACCGTCTCATATATAGGGATAAATTTCATTATATTGCTTTAAAATTAATCAAATACATACAAAACTCCGAATTTTCAAATATTATCGAGGATAAAAACCTGATAGAATTCAAGTTCCAACATATGTAAATGGCCAATTAACTAACACATGAATTTGAATATAAAATGTTCAACAGTTAATATAGTCCATAAAACATAATAAAAATTATCAAATTCACACAAAGATCTTCACTTCAATACTACATCCTTCTTTGTCTTCTACTTCAAGAGTGTGTTTGGTAGGGATGAAAAGGGGGAGGAAAGAAAAGGGTGGAGGGAAAAGGGAGAAGAAAAAAAGGGAAATATGTGTTTGGTATGGAGAAAAAAATGGAAGGTAGGAAAAAATAGGAGGAAAATTTTATGGGTGGTACCCACTATTTTTAATCCTCCCAAAAATGGATGGAAATGGGAGGGAAAAAAGGGAATGTTTTTATATTTAATTAAAATTACAAATTTATCCTTTTTTAATATATAAATTATAATACAAGGGTAAAATAGTAAAATTGAAAAGAAGATCTCTTCTTTCTTCTTCCTTCCTATTTACCAAACAGTTTAAAAGAACATTATTTTCCTTTCTTTCCCTCATGTTTTCTATCCCTCCAAATCTTTCTATCCTTCCTATTTTCTTTCCTTCCCACCAAAACATACTCCAAGTCTTCAGCGGTAGAACTTACCAAAAGAAACTAACATGGAAAACAAAAAATGATGTATTCAACCAGAGAAAACAAAAGTGAAAGACGAAAAACCTTGTAAAGCTGCTCGGTAATAGTGGGTTACGAGAGGTTCGAAGGATTTGGAGTCAAACAACAAACCAATACCTGAAAATTTAAACCAAAATCATCAATCTACACCTTTAATGAATTATGCCCTTAAACCAAACTAGTCTTCAAAGCAAAAACATCCAAATTCATCTAGAAATTTCAAATTATACAGCATTAGGGAAAAGTCAGATTACCTGTACATGTGCAGCAAGTGACTGGCAATAAGCCAATATAAAGTGCAAGCAATAACACAAAAACCATGCCAGACCTGCATAAAAATCATACAATAGCTCAGTTATGCCAGCATTTAAAAATAATATGTTTCGCATGAAAAATTATGAACTCTTACCAGTATACTTGGGAGAGCATTACTAGTAGACAAACTATGCTCATCCTGAATCCCTGATATACAAAACATTATCAATCAAAAAATATTGTAGTATGCATCTTTGCAGTTTGTATGTGTTGGGCGAGACACACACAGATCACCTATCTGTTACCATGTCATTAAACGGTTCCAAAGGTTTACACTGAACCAGGAAAAAACGGTGATAATTGAATGCCAGATTACTACTAGCCACCGATTTCTGCTCCTAACATAGAAACTAGACATTTATCATGAAACATTCAAAACAATACACACCTAGAGCTGTGATCATCAAAAAAGAATAGAGAAATATTCAAATAGAAACCTAGGAACATGTTAACTTAAGGTAAGAAGTCTGTCATGTAATTTCTCAAGCTTTGAAATAAAAAAGGCTCATTTGCTTTTAACAGAGTTCTCTAATTCAATAGTCTATATGTTCTAGTTTTGTTCACTTTGGTTGAACATAGCAATGAAACGTACTAATACAAAACACAAGTCACTGAATCAATAACAAGGGTAAAATGACCATATACACAAACACATTACAGATACATTCACTAGCATCAATGATGAAGTTACACTAGATAAAATGGAAAATTTCATACCTATATTGAATTTGTGAATTGTGAGCACACCAACCGTCGATGGTATCACATACAAAGCTACAATCACATATAACCAAATAGTATTACACTCCAATACTACACACATCAAATGCCACAAACTTTAAAATCAAAACAACATCTTTAGCACATAATTATTATCCCAAAAAAGGAACTTGAAAAATACTCTCACCTCACAAAGTAAAGAGAGGAAAAAACAGTACACTGACAACTTACCCTGCTTTTTTGGTCTCAATTTTCGAAGTGATTTCCATTGAAGCTTACTTGCAAAAAGTATCAAAACACCTGCAATTGCAAAAAGCCAACATGATTTGCAAAAAAGATGTTTCTTTGTCTGAGCTTAAGCTACTACTAGATCTCTGATGTAGCACGATCAGGATGGTATTGGTGGAAGAGAAAAAAAGAATCAAAATCGAAATATCTGGAAAACAAACCTGGTATCTGTTGTATATTTGTTTCATGTTGAGACGGAGTACTGGGAAATGATAGAAATATGAGAATCAAGTCTATAAAGTTATGTAAATCAGGAATTAAGTTCATATCTTGATTCCCTTTGAAATTGCATTCCCGATTATGAAACTGCGCCCCTAAATTCTATTGAAGGGTAAACTAGAGTTTTCTAATTTTTTTAAATTTTATGTTTGCATCAGACCCTGATCTTTTCTCCTCCAGCTGATCTCTCTTTGCAATTGCAAGCAGTCAATAGGGTAGACCTTAATGACGAGTATACTTGTAACCCAACTTCAAAAGTTAACCAGTGTAATTTGGATAGGAACAGCCACAATCTTCCCAACCCAGATAGGTTGCCAGCAAGAAAAGAACACACACACACACACACACACACACATATATATATATATATATATATATGAACTACAGAGAATGCCATACTAGTCACGAAATAGAGAAGATAAATACTATTCGGATTCACTGTCTCAATTCTCAATAGTAGAAACAATGAATTATAATAAGAATAACGATGGAGGACAATTCAGTTTAATTAAAAGACTTGATGTAGCAAAATTGAAATCCATGCCAATAAACAGTCCCCACAAAAAAGACCAACAAACTCAAAGCCAACAACATGGTATATCATCATAGGATTCAATACCAGAATTATTCAAGAAAATAAATATGCTTAACAAACAATGATTTTATTCAAATCTCATGGATTTATCATCTCTCCAGACTCCGATACAATTTGTTATGCAAAATAACATGAACCTAAAAATGACAATACAATGTAGACCAACAAAGATGCGATTACTGAAGAATATGTGACTACGATAAAATTATGCTTAGAGATGTTATCTAAATTATGACGCTCTTTCAGTGTAGTCTTCTAAAGACAGCAACAAAACTAGAAAAAAGTATCTAGTACATCGAGTAGTTGTCACTAACCCCTGGACAGATGATTTTATAAATTGCCATGACAACAGGAAGAATACCCACAAGTGCAATCTGAAGTTGATCTGAGGTGCTTGTTCGGACAGTAATTTGTCCACTGAGCTTGTTGTTTAATCCTGCACGGATAGCTACCTTAGAATTTCGTCCCACGGAAATTTGAGACTGAAGGTTGGCCCCAAGAGCCAAGTCCCCTCTCCACTTCACTAAAGACAAGCCCAAAGAGGATTGATCCTGCCCAATTGGAAAATCAGCTTCCCTGAGCCGTACTTCCAAATTGGCCCCATATGCACTGACACTCTGAGATCGGACAGTTCCAGTGCTGCCCACCAGCATTAGGCGTTTTCCAAGAGCAATCTGATCCTCAAGTTTGAACCCAGTAACTATATTTTCACCTAAAAATATAACAGATACTCCAGCGGTTGTTTTGTTCCGTTTGAAATTTTTGAATTTGGTCTCCCCTCTGAGGATGTAAGCAAGTTGCTTTCCAACATTTTGGATGTCAAAACCAGCCATACTTGATCCATTGTCCCCATGCTTAGCGGCAATTGAAGAATCTAAATTAAGGTTGAACTCTTTCTTATCCTTTGTGACTTGAACAGTAACTGCTGCTGGAAATCGACTGGCAATGGCCAAACTCTGTTCAAGGTTGACACCATCATACCCACAATCATGGTCCCAACCATGGGTGTCCAAAACTGGCCTTGCCAGTAACTGTGAAGATGGCTCCAAGAACCGGTACCTATAAGCGGGATTATCACCATCAAAGGAAGGTGGCAAGACCATATCAGGTAACGCAACTGGCACAGCAGCCGGACCTCCATTTTCCTGATCAACATCTTCTCCCATGTCTCCGTATTCTTCAGCAGTAACCTTTCCTTTCTTTTTCAATTCCTTCATTCTTCTCAACTCCTCTCTCCACTGCTTTTTCTGGAGGAGTTTCACCCGATAATCATACTCCTCGAAATATGCCTTCCTTTGATCCTTGCTAAGCTTAGCAATCTGAGCTCTCCTAAGAGGCTTGAATGGTGGAAGCTGATCATATTCATCCTCATCTTCCTCCTGATCAGAATCAGACAAGTCAGCCAAGTCAATATCAGAGTCACCATTGTCCCCGCCTTGCTCAGTTGAAAGTTTTGGGTGTGTACGAGACTGCAACAACCAAGACAACATGTATGGAAGAGGAGGCGAACGGACACGAAAGCCAAAGAGCTTCCGGTGATCAAGTGGATCTTGAGGTTTTGATAGAGAACTTGCTTCTGCTAAGATCTTAATAGAATAGGATAACAACAATAACTGAGGTCTCCAAGCTTGACCATTTGGAAGCACCTTCTGGCCATCTATATTCTTTCTACAAGCAGAATGATTCTCAACAAGTGAAACAGGATTCATCAAACTCGGGTTCATGAGACGCATATCGCCAACAGCTTGACCAATTGATTGCTGAACAACATGTGAGCGTTGAGCAACAAACACCTCATAACTGAAAGGGGATCCTGATGGCCCATCTGGAGGTGCAGAAGCAGCATGTGTCAAAGTGACTATCGCACTTCGCCAAATTGAGGAACCAAGGGCGGTACTGATTGATCTCAATAATGGCAAATCATTAAGATCCCTGGTCTGGCTGTCCAGCCTATCCACATAGAGAACAATATCCGGGGAACATGTCTTTGTAAACTTCTTTATAGAAGATAAGACCTTCCTATTGGTACCTTGTTCCATACCAGAAGATTTTAAACCTGGAGTGTCAATGACCCTGATCTTAACTCCATCCACTGTTCCAACTATCTCTTTCACGGAAGTTGTGCCAGGTTCAAAAGCATGGATCGAGGTCTTCTCGTCCCCAAAAATAGAGTTTATCGTAGCACTCTTACCTACACCAGCTTTCCCGAGAACCAATATGTTCAATGTGAAGTTTAAATCATCTTTACCCTCTTCTTCAAGCTGCAAAGCTGTCCTCTTTGCATCATCAAGGCTAAACAATTGACCAGTTTGCCTCCCTGCAACGACTGCTAATCGATATAGAACCTGCGCTACTATCGAATCTTCCGAAGAGTGACCTAATCTGTGAACAAGCCTCAAAAATTTCACCCTTATTTGCTGCAACTTCTCCAGTTTCTTTTTCTCTTCTTCACTCAGGTTGGTCTCAGTCTCTCTCCCAGATGTGAGACCCGAAGGAGCAAAAATGTTAGTGCGGTTTGGTCCTCGTGCAGCAGGTGGTTTCAAAGAACGGAAGTGATGTCCCCAAACCAGCAGGGCACTCGACTGAGAAAAGCTTTGATCCATCTTGAGAAGTTATAGTGATACCACCACCATCAGAGTCAGCACCTGTTGCTGCTTTCAACAGAGCTGCCAATGCAGCAGAATCAAATAACTCCTTCCCTTCCCCTTCCTCGTCAGTGTCTACTTCTTCATCTGAGTCAGTGACAATCTGACAATCAATTCTCTGAGAATGATCATGAGAACTGTCGGCACCTGAGTGAGAACCAACACCAGATGATTGTTCCAACTCCTCCAAGAACTGTTTGGCTGCTTCTGAGCTTCCAAATATCATACCATCAGTCTCTCCATCTGTTGCTGAGCCTTCAATCTCATCATCTTCAGCTTCCAGAAAAACTTCTACATCTGAATGATCAGCAGAATCCACTGGGTTCTTGTCATTTTCAAAATGTTCAGCTTCATGAACTGCATTAGCTTGATTGGATTCAGCTTCCTTGGTTTCATCTCCTTCCCCTGCATCCACCTTGGCACTAGAAACATGTTCCAACACATCAGTGACTGTCTCCACTTCAAGTTCAGTCTGTTTGTCTTCAATATCAGACTTTGCCTCAATTTCTGCAACTTCTTTTTCATGATTGTCAACGATAACATTGCCTGTGTATGAAATATCATCTTTTGCCACAACATCAACATCATGTGCACTGGGCTGCACTTCTGTGATTTCAACATTACTACTGATCACAGATTCCATTTTTTTCTCAGAATCAGTTTCAGCTTGCACTGGCTTCAATTCCACCGGTTCATCATTGCTATTAATTTTATCAAAGCCATTTTCTAAGCTGAAATTCCCATCAACAGGGACCTCTAACCCTTCAATCTCCATATCCTTAATTCCCTCAACATCCCCAACAACAGCTGCACCAGTCCCCAAGGTATCAACATTTATAGTATCCACAACGACGTCTCCTTCACCAGTAATTTGCACACCCTCTGATTCTAATTCACCGACCCCACCGAGTTCGTTAGTTTCCACAGATTGTTCATCACCAACAACCTCACTTTTGTGCTTCTCAGGAGCGAATTCAACAGAAATATCATTTCCTCTCAAACCCTCATTTTCACTCTCAATTTCAAGCTTCTTGACAAAACCCTCACCCAAAATTCCCTTAAGACCCTTGTCACCACCATCACCAAATGGTTCCTCTTCTTTCAAAACCCTAACTTGCGAAACTGCCGCTACAGAATTTTCATCATCATTGACGGATACCTTCTCAACAGGCAAAACACTTTTGGTCATGGAAAATAACGAAGAATCCATAGAAGGAGCATCGCTATAATCTCCTTCATTGGGTTTTTCACCAGAGACAGCCACGAATGGCTTCTCCGACGCCATTTCGAACACCTCCTCCTTCTGCTCTTCACTCACAAACCCCCCATTCTGAGACTCACCAATACTGCCGAAACTACTAGTAGCTTTGCCATTCTTATCGACCTCTAAATTATTGTTCTTCATCGAATTATCATTACCTTAAACATCAGAAGAAGGAGAAAAAGAAGAAAAACCTGACAGAGGCGACGTCGTTTCCGGTGGAGAAGCCTTGGAGTCTATTGGAATTGAAGGCTTTTAGGGTTTTGGTGTGGTTTAGGATTGGGTTTGAACTTTGAAGAGATACGAAGTTGTTGGAAGAGAGCAAAGATAAATAGACAGAAGGTCGGAGAGAGATAAGGTTCTGTTGTGTTGTGTCCTTGTGTTGTGCCTCAGCGACTCTTATGTAACCTCATCAGTTGATTTCAAGTCGCCTTTAGTTGATGACTTGATGTCTCGATGTTTCGATGTTTTGAAGGAGAGGAAATTACATAAGCCTCCCCTAAGGTTTGAAGTTAAGACACTAAGTTGGATAACTTTGTTAATTCTACACTAAGACCCCTACATCTAAAGGTACTCGTCTATTCTACTAAGTTGACTTCATTTGACTCGTAAAAGGTCTAAATATCCTTATATAAAATATTGAAAAAAAAAGATTTTTTTTTACTATTCAATTTTGTAATTTTTAGACTTCTAAAGGCACTCCAATTTAAAAATTTTAATTTAAAAAAATTCTAAAGAGACTTCCTATTATTTCAAAATTATCCTTATTATCTTGAAATTAAATTGAGACATGTGTCTAACGTTTATGAAAAAAGTTGAAAAAAAAAATTAAATGTAGAAGTATGTCTCAATTTGGTTGGTTAGACACTAAATTATGGACAACTGATTTGAGACGAGAAAAACAAGGAGTTAAAAAGTAATATTTTTTTCATATTTTTATATTTTCTGATGAAAATACGTTTCATATTTCCCAAAATAACCGCTCACAAATATCATAATTCCAATAATAGGACCAGATATATAAACCTAAACTTCATCCCTAAAACATGATCTCTTCACCTGATTTCATCGCCGACCGAATAATCCGTTGATTCTACATAGCCCCTAGTTCAGTCAGTTGAGACTACAAACCTCACAAATCACAATCTGTTTCTCGAGCAGGGAAGAAACAAGGAGGGTCGAGAAGGATGAATGGCTAACTAGGCATGTTTCCTTCGTATAACACTTTAGAGCATGCATTTCGTGCCCTTCGATCTCGTCTTTTTCTTCTGCTTTAATTTGGTGGTTAGAGAACCACCTTAATGGCCGCATCAAAGACAGCTTTCACGCTTTGTATATGCAAAGAATAATTAAAGCAAATTCTATTAATCATGAGGTAATTATATATTGTGTTTTTGAACTACACTCAATGTAAGCAGACCCCCAATCAGCTTTCTCAATTCCTCACCCTTCAAGCCCTGTATACGAAGCAAGATGGCAATTGTTGGGAATCTTGATATTATTAATTACCTATTTCCATATTATTATGCTTGTTATGTTGCCATATTTATCTAATTCCATATGCCTATAAATAGGCTCCTTAAGTATCTTATAATTGATTGCAAAAAAAAAAAGTGTATCTTATAATTGGTGATTATATATGATAAATCTCCCTTTCGTTTCTTTACATGGTATATCAACACTAAGATCCTTCTAATAAACACCTCCAGCAATGTCAAGCCATTTTGTGGTGAAGAATTCGGAATTTTAAATGGGAATTGGGAAGTGACATCTCATATCCTGGGCTGCGGAAGTGGACACTGCACCAGGGTGGTCTATAAAGAACTGCTTATCATCTCAAAGATCTACAAGAAGTAGAATTTGTTGTCATGAAAATTAAAATCCCATGTCTAGGTCGACAACGTAGCAAAAAGAAAACGCCAATTAATTCATATGGCGTTATTATTGTGTAACAAATTACCTATTCAAATAATTTCTACCCAATTAACTTTGGTTTGTAGGCTTTGATATTAATAGAAAGCATATAAAATAAATGCTTGTTACATTGATCAATATTTTGGTTACTTGATTTCTTGACAAGAATCAAATGTTAAGTCATGACCATTAAATTTGAGTGCGTGATTAATGAATTTCAAGATCATATTTATATATATATATTGTGTCGTATGTCGTGATTAGGGTTTTTCAAGATACTAAAAAAAAAAAAGTTTTTGGTTGATTGCCTTCCAAGATAACGTTAAAGATTGGAGATATATAGAGGTTTGTTTGGTTGTGCAAATTTTGTTTATACTTTTTGTCTCATTTGCCTAATACGTGTTTCCAACTACTCCTTCTGGTTTCTCATCTTCAATGTTTGGCCTGTAATTGCTGCCCTCTGATCAACTTCGCAGTCCAACATCAGAAATTATCTTCAATGTTCAATCTTCAAACTGCCTATAATTCCTGAAGAATCCTCCACTCTAATATTCTGGACAACCAAACACGACCCACCAAAAGATATCTACAAAACTCAAGCCCACTCAACCAGGCCACCATCTCATATGTGCTTATTCACATTTATGTATATATTATGACCCATAAAATGAGGAGGGACGTGCACCACTTTTTGTAGGTATACCTTATTAAAAATTTTAAAAAGATAAATCTTTTAAATACACCTAACAAATTATCGAATATGAACTTTGGTTGAATCGTAGACAGAAATTATAAATGAAAAACATTATAAATAATTAAAATGATTATCTTTATAATCCTACATCATTATATTTGATTTTTTTCAAGATGCAGTAGAATGAAGATAAAATTTTGAAAGTCAAGGAATGGTTACCTGATCAGCTTCCACTTTCTTCCCTATTCTTCGGTAGCTACAAATTTATAATGATTTCCAAAACCAAAGCAATTACAAATATACAAATTGCAGCCAAGGCCAATTGAAACTTAGTACATAATAAGGCCAAAATATGTCTCGGAAAGACCAAAAAAAATATTGGAAACTTATTTCCTCGAATCTGAAACTTATTCTCTTAAATCTAAGACTTATTTTCTGGAAAGATTTTCAAATCAGTTTTTTTCGTTTTTTCTTTTGATTTATGTTGTTTTTGAGCTTTTTGTTTCCTCTTCTCGACAATTCCTTCTCTTCGTCTCAAACAATTACAAAAAGATAAAATCACAATTTCTCAACAATTTTCTTGAGAGATTCTTCCTTTTTCTTATGAAAAAACATAGTTTGGTACTAAAAAACATAGAATTATAAACTTTGTGCTATCCCCACAATGTCTAAAAAACATAGAATTATAAACTTGATGCTATCCCCCACAATGCCTAACCCATTTGATGCTATTTTAACCTCTCTCTCTCTCTCTCTCTCTCTCTCTCTCTCTCTCTCTCTATATATATATATATATATATAAATAATTACACATAAACTTTCAACTCAGGTATCCTAGATTGAAAGGTTGATTACGGGATCCAACGGTCAAAATCCATTCAGACAATAAATAAATTTTTTATTATTATTTTGGCTTACTAAGACTAACAAATCATCAAGGTAGCGGACTTTCTCCTCTCCCTCACATCTTCTCTTCTTTCATGTGTCTTCTCTTCTTTCATGTGTCTTCTCTTCTAATTCATCATTTTCTCACTTAAAAAATCTCCAGAAACTCCATCTACCTCACGTCTCCCATTAATCATTTTCTTACCCAAAAACTCTCCAAACACTTTGAATCCAGGAGCTCTCCATCTCCATTTTGCTTCATCTCGTGAGTATTTTCTACATTTTTTGTCTCTTCCTTGCGTATTTGAAGGTTACCATTTTGAACAAGTAAATTTCACTTTCTTTTCTCGGTGATTATATTATTCTCTTTTCAAATAGGTCATTTTTTCTGCAGCATGTATGTGTGTATGTATATATATACATATATATATATATATATATATATATATATAAAGGAGTGATCATCATCATCGTCTCTTAGAAAAAAAAGATTTTGGAAGCTGTTGCTTGCATGAGTACTTGATTGCTTGCATGAGTACTTGATTGATGTTGCAAGTTTATGAATATTTATTTGGAACCCTAATTCGTGATATTGATAAAAATTGACTACTTGATTGTAGATTATTGTTGGCTTTTTATTGTGTTTTACCCGGTGTGATTTTGAAGATACAAATATTTTGAAGAAGGAGCTAAGAATAATCATATAAATTTGATACAAAAAATGCACAGCACATTTTGACGTCGATTATAGGCCAATCTAGTCAACAAACTAGTCAACAAAAACACGTTGGCGGATCGATGCCCGGATCAACCAATGAGGTATGATCTAGAGTGTATTTCTGCTATGTGCGTGAGTCGGTGAAATAAGTAAAAAATAAAATAAAATGATAAAGAGCAATGAAAGACACCATAATTTGTACGTGGAAAAACCTAAAGTAGGAAAAAAAACCTCGGTCATCGTAACGACAGAGAAAGAGAAATGTTCACTAAATAAAAATGATTACAATTTACAAGTGATGTAGTATCGTATCTAGGCGAGATTCTTGGAAAATCTAGTCTTCATGTATTTATGATGCAAGGATCTCCATTCCTTGTGGGAGTTGTCTTCCGAATCTTCGTATTCATTATTTGATTTGTCAACTGCTGGATTGTTTGGTAATTGTCTCTCCTGATACAACAAATTTTGCAAAAGATATGATGGAATCCAATTTTGTAATGATTTTGATCTATTTTCTTTGTGGGTGGCGAGCTCTTATCAATTCGCAATTTGAGGATGCTCTGGCGAGTTGGTCCTTTTGACGGGAAACTTGCTCTTCGCGTCCCAGCTCGTTGTTGCTATACGTAATACGTGGGTAGTCGAGAAGACGTGGTCTGTTGTCGTGGGAATGACCTTCTACAAATTGCTTCACCACATATCCTTTAGTTTTCGACTTAACCACCGAAAGTTTAGTATTGCAACCCTCGCATGTCATACCACGACTCCTTTTTCTTTCACTACTCATCGATATAGAGTATGTTCACTCCGTAGAACATACGTACTCTTTCTGAAGAATCTCACTATTGTCTTTACTCTTCTTACTTGAATTAATTCTAACACTGAAATCAACCTTTTTATGTAAGCATTGTAAGACTCTTTAACTTCATCTAATGGCAATAATTCTTGACCAACTTTGGCTTATGATCATCACTCACATAAGGGATGTACAAATTCTTGCTAGAGTCTACACATGATTCAAATTGTGTTTCTTTAGATCCTTCAAGACAATTCATATCTATGCCGACATCATTCATTGCTTTCATAGATTAACCACAAACACTTTAAATAAATTTATTTACAAATCCAAAGCATGATATATATGATCTAGAATTATAATTTTTATATTATAATTAGATCTATTCACATTCACGCCAACAACGTATATAATTGGACAATAAAACAAAATGAATTAAATTAATACATTGCCAATAAATTTCTCTAACCTAATAACCCACATTTAATGCTTGAAGAGCCAGTGGACCAATCAAAAACATAAAGTGACAATTACATAAACATTCCTAGTCACCATCATCTATATTTTATAAAATGCTGAGTGAAATCGGTGGTTTGATGCATCTGACTGGTATTCAATGCAACAATGATAGTGACCCGATAATTCTTAATTAATCAATTAGTTAATTTTGTATACATACAAACAGTTGAAAATTTGTCGAAACATTTTAGAAGCAAGTGGCATTTAAACTTTAAAGACAAAACATATAGAAAAATGTTTTACCATATATATATATATATATAATGTTTTTAAAATCTTTGTAATCAAACACTACAAATTAAATAATAAAATACTAACTAGTTAGTCTGTACGAGGAAGAACTTGTGCAATCAACAACTTCCAAAATCTTCTATGTCTGAGAGATGCTTTATATATATATATATATATATATATATATATATATATATAATGCATATATATATATATAATGCAGAAAAAAAAAACCCTTGAAAAGAGAACAATCACTGAGACAAGAAAGTGAAATTTACTTGTTCAAAATGGTAACCTTCAAATACTCAAAGAGAAGACAAAAAAAATGTAAAAAAAATACTCACGAGATGAAGCAAAATGGAGATGGAGAGCTCTTGGATTCAAAGTGTCAGGATAGTTTTTGAGTAAGAAAATGATGAATAGAAGATGTGAGGAAGATGGAGTTTTTGGAGAGTTATTTTAGTGAGAAAATGATGAACTATAAGGGTAGGAGACGTGAGAGAGAAGAGAAGACATGAGGGAGAGGAGAAAGTCTGCTGCTCTAATGTTTTGTCAGTATTTGACAGCCAAAATAACTTTTTTTTTTGTTCAACCTTTCAATCTAGAATACATGAGATGAATATATATATATATATGTATATGTATATATATATATATATGTATATGTATATATAATATACAATTGTTTATTTTTATTAATTTTTAGTGAAGATAGTTTAGTAAAGAATTCCCTTTTTCAATCAGAAAAGAGAACTTAATTCATAGGGTGAGTAGGAATAATCAAATTCTCTTTCTTTCGGAAGCTTAATTCCTAATTTATGTGTGGAGTCCACGGAACTTAATTTTAAAAAAATTATTAAAGAATTCATAAATCAATAACTTAATTCATTTCCACAAGATGATTCATAATTAGTAAATACGCTACAAATTCCTTCGGTGGGTAGAGAATGCAGAGTCGGCCCTGAGGGGGGGCGCCAGGGGCGTCCGCCCAGGGCCCAAGAAAAAATTGCCCAAAAATGGCCCATTTTTGGTTTTTGTTTTTTTAGTGTTGAATTGAATGGTTTTTATTTAGATAAAGAGGGTCCAAATACTTTTTTAAAAAGCCCAAACATTAAAAAAAAAATAATAAACACATTACCCAAATTATTTTGGATCACTATCCCCACCAAAGTAATTAAAGTTTTTTTTTTATTTTGAATCGATTTAAAGTTTTTTTTTTTTTTTTTGAATTGATTTCGAATTTTCTTTTTAGTCATGTGTTGTGTACCGTGTATGTTCAGTCACTCAGGTTTTACCTTGGGGCCTCTGAAAAGTCAGGACCAGGCTCTGAGAGAATAGGAATCAAATTCTTTTGGTGGGAGAAGAGAATTTTAATAATTAAATTCTATTGCTTTTTTTCTTGTTTTTTAAAGAGTTATTTTCTCTAATTCTGAATCCTAATTAGTAGATGCACTCTCAAATTTAACTAAATCTCAATACTTTTTAAGTTCATTTGAAAGACAAAATCTGCATTTTGGTTGCATATAGATATAGTTCATACACTTGTCTGGGCATGATAAGAGTTATTAGGTGTAATGTGAATATGATAATGGGTGACTGGTTGGTCAAATCTTAGACATGATATTTAATTAAAATTGTAGTGACTGCTAATGTTAGTTGCACACTTGCACGTAGACAAGCCAATGATTACACCTAATAAAACACCATGCATGATTAACTCTGCGTGATTCCTTCTCCACTTTATGAGGTCCATGTGACCACCTGCACCTTTTTTCTTTTTTTTTTCTAAAAAAAAAAAAAAAATAAAGTGTACAATCGATTATATTATCCATTTCCTAATCCAAAATGTTTTGGGTTTGGTGGGCGACTCATGAATTTTACTTTTATAATTACTTGACAAATCATTTATATAATACAAAATTAGATCATACCATTAAAATAATAATAATTTTGCGTCACTGCGAAGCTTCGGTGTGGCCTGCGAAATCAGGAATTCAGGATAGTATAAACACATTAATTACAAGCTTTATATATATATATATATATATATATATATATACATAATGAAATTACGAGTTTGGGCTTTGAAGAGTTGATTTTATTACTTCAACTGCCTGGAAAACGTTGTTTGCTACTAAAATCCGCAACACAACGAAACTGATGAACCAGCTGTGTCAGAAAGAATGCACAATGACTGTTGTCAATTTTCTTATCAAATTCAATATTGTCAAATTTGAACGCATTTATAAACATTAATATCTCCATAGAAATTCTTCGCTTAGTCAGAAAAGATTTGTTCGTGGAGCCAACGTGGTAAAGTATGGGCATGGCCCTGCCAGCCACCTTGCCTCCGCCTCGCACTACACAGCAAGCTTGATAATCACACATGCGAACAAACAAAAAAATATATATAAAAGGTAGGTCTCCGAACTCTTATATGGTTAGGTATATATTAACTGTTTTTGAAATTATATGGTTAGGTATATATTAACTGTTTTTTGCAAAAAAAAAGTATACGTCTTCAAATTTATAGGTCTTTTGTTTTTTTTCACTTAAAACATAATGGGTCTGAATTGAACTCATTAAGTTGTTTTTTTTTTTTTAAGTGATCAAACAATTTAAAAATATCAAAAAAAAAAAAACTTAAAATAAAAAGTAAGAAATACTGACTTTTAACTTAATTCCAAATCACTGGATTACAATTAAAATATTCTCTTTCAAGTCTATCCTCCAAAAAAAGATATATTTCCAAATTTATCTTAATTTGATATGGTGTAAAAAAATTTCTTTTAATATATTTCTTATTTCAACAGGTTTTAGAAAAGAAAAAAAACCCTAATTACTTTTCATAATAAAATTTTTCAAAAATTGAACAATTGAATTTCTCTCTTGCCAAATCCCGGTAAGAACTATTTATTAATTTATTTTTATCTAACTGTTCGTATAGTGCTCAATAAATTTGTCTATCATATTGAGTTGATTTCGTGGCTTGAAGATGTTATATAATTATTGTATAAGAAAAATTCAAGAACCTTTTTTTATTTGGTTTCCGGTGCATCCGGTGCATATGATCCAGGAAACCAAAAAAACAAAAATGGTTTCATGAATTATATTCACCGAAAACGTGGACAACATAAAAATTGAATTTGAACTTGAACTTTTTTTTAACAATAAATTTAACTTAAACTTTGTTTGCAGAATAAGAAAAATTATATTCTTTGATTAATTTTTTATTTTGTTAAATTGAATTTTGTTTGAAAAAAAAAACATACAAAATGTTATAAAGAATGGTTCATGTTAAATTATTTCTTTCAATTAGTATAGGTATACATGTAAAATTACGTATTTTCAGACAATTTTATTTTAAAAAAACAAACATGTTGACAGTACATTCAAATGTGAGAAAAAAAAAACATGTCATTCAGGTTCAGATTTCAGTCCCTATTCAGTCTTCAGAAAAATTCAGTACTGTTCAATCTTCAGACAAAAAAAACAAACAACCCCTTATATTTGTGTAAGTGATTTATGGGCTTCTTTTTTTATTCTATAGAAAAACTAATATGTGGACCTCCAATCTTATTTAAAAACAGACTACACAAAGTTTATTTCAACCTAAAATTTAGGATCCTTAGAAAACAGAAACCTAGACGGTCTTCTCGTGGGCCTATGCCTAGGGCCAGCCGGCTGTAGTCTCGAAGTATTTGTAGACGGTAAAGACACCGTCTCAGATGCAAATTTAAAGTACACGTTGGTTTGTTTATCAAGGTGAGATGTTTTAGTCTATGGACTATGGTGGTGGAAGTTGGTCAAGTAAGACGGCCCTAATAGTATGCAATTATTGCTATAAAAATTGATTTTTTCTGGAACATGTATGCTATTAATTTTACGGCATTTGTTTTATTTGTATCTTGATTCTTGGATCTAATTGAATGTAGAAGGAATTCCAGTTACCAAACAGAGTCAGTCAACGCGACGCGACGAATCAGCCAGTCAAAAATTCAAAGCCAGTCAACGCCTAAAATAGAGTTCAGTGAAGTTTATCTAATCTTATACAAACAAAATTTGACATTTATGAATCAGTTTCTGCTTCAATGCAAATGATATTCATAGTCAAAATTCACGCGATTTTGAAATTTGTTATAAGTATTTTTTAAGAAAAAATATTTGTTATAAATGGATTTTTAAACCTTTTTCTTTATTATATATAACATAAATAATGATTTAAATTGCGGTTTTTTTAAATGGAGACCAAACGGGTGAGGTCTTCTGCAAGATCAAACACAGTGCCAAAGTCAGAAATACAAAAACAAATAATTTTGTAGGCGTTAAAATGAAATATATATATATATAAAGACAATTTTATATTTTCGTACAGTTTTTTTTATATATAAAATTATTAAAATAATTTTGAGGAAGGGAGGGTCGCAACCGGTGGCTCACTAGCCTCTTTCCCTCCGCCCTTATTCCTTACTGTATATAGGAATAAGATATCTACTTCTACAGTAAAATTACAGTTTGTTAATATTTACTTTATTTACTTAAATAATTGTGTATTTCTATGATTCTTCATATTAGTACAATTTATAGAGACTATAAAATAATAGTTATTAAACATCATTCCATTATAATATTGAACAGTGGTGGAGTGCAGGAGTCCACAAGAACCTGTCCCCACTTTCCTGAAAATAAGTTTAATACAAAAATATTATAAATTTATCACCTTTTCTTTTTAAACATAAAATTATGGTTCTTTAAACTATAACTTTCTCAATTCCTGATTTGTGATCGAGTGTTTACTTTAAACTATTGGGGTGCGTTTGGTACGCGGGACGGGACGGGACAGGACAACTTTTTGTTGTCCCGCGTTTGGCGCGCCATAAGCTTGGGACGGGACGGGACGGGACAAGATGGGACAAAAACCATAAAAAGTTGTCCCACCCCAGACCCTAGGCCAGACTTGTCCCATGCATGGGACAAGTCTGGAAAAGACAATTTTGCCCTCAAAAGTTCAAAAAATTACAAAAATACCTAATATAAATTAAAAACAATCTTCATCAGTTTTCATTTCATCTCTTCCTCAGCTGCTTCACCCTTCTCTCTCTCTCTCTCACGCCGCATCATATCGTCGCCAACACCGCCATCAGATCGCTGACATCGCCTGCCGACGACGACCGCCGCTGCAGCTCGACGACGCCCGCCGCTGCTGCTCCGCGCCGACCCCCGCCGCAGCTGCTCCTCGACGACGCCCGCCGCTGCTGCTCCTCGCCGACGCCAGCCGCAGCTGCTCCTCGACGAAGCCCGCCGCTGCTGCTCCTCGCCGACGCCCGCCGCAGCTGCTCCTCGCCGACGCCCCTCTCTCTCTTTCTCACAATTTTTTGATTTGTTTTCAGATTTGTGTTGGTTTGGTGTTGATGAACTACCAAATTTGTGGAATTTATTTGTTGTTTTTGTATGTGGAATTTCATTGGAATTTCATTTTGTGGTGTTTGGGAAGTGAGAAAGAAAGTATTAATTTTTAATGATTTTTAATTAGTTTTAATTCAATAATATTTGAAATTTTTTTTGGTACAAAAGAGGGCAATTTGGTCATTTGAACCTCTTGTCCCGGCATGTCCCAGCCATACCAAACACATAACAGTACAATTAACAGTTCTGTCCCATGCATTCCAAACACAATATGGAACAGCTGTCCTATCCTGTCCCGTCCCGTCCTGTCCCGTCCCGTCCCGTCCCATCCAGGTGCCAAACGCACCCTTGAGAATCAAAATTACTTGAACCTCACAAACAAATTGAGAATTAAGTTTATTCTAGGTATATGAACTTAATTCCTCATTCTAGCCTTGGAATTAAGTGTTCTTTCCTAATTTCATATCTAATGAAAGTTGATTTTATTTTATTTTCATTCTCGATTAGTAAATACGCTTTTAATATAATGACTCATCTAAACAAATAATTCTAGCTTCATTCCTAATATAAACAAATAATTCTAGCTTCATTCCTAATATAAACGTAATTAACTAATTATCAGTTGGTCCGATGATATCAAGTAGATTGTGCATAGTAAAAAAATGCACACTTGGTAATACAATTGGGTCAGTTGTGTTTGAGAATGGCTAACATATATAGCAAAGAGCAGCTACAGCTAAAACACCACCTAATTTGACCACTTTCTCATTTTTGTACCTCCAAAAAGTTGGGCTGCCTTGCCTAACAAAATCGTTCGTGAATACAAGACATTGATGCCGTGCTCTTCTTCCAGCTTTTTTCGTGTCAAGTTAAGAAGATCAAAAGTGACATATATCATGTATGCAAGTTGAGATTTTGTTAAGAACTGCCAATTGCTCTTTGGATTTTCAAGGGGCTATATAATAATTAGGTCCTCAAGGACCACCTAGATATCAAAATATCTCTTCCCCTAATTTGTGTCTGTGTTGGCAATTGGCATGCCAACTCACGTTTCACATGATTCTTTTTATACTAGGGCCTAGGGGAGAATTCAGTATCTAATAATATTCCCTCTTAGATAGGTTTTTTGTGTATCTTACTTTCCACATGACTAGTAAAAATTTTGTGTCTCACTATTTGTATTTTAAAAATATGCAGTATTACAGTGAGTACTTTTCTTTTCAGAATTGTGTAAGAAGATACATATATGGGTCATATATAGTATTTGATTTTGATAGTTCTCAGCCACCCTATTAATATGTTCGGTGTAGACTAAATATGGGATTGATTATGTAGAACGCGACATTAATTATGTATGTGTATAAATTTGCAAATTGAATTTTAATAACAAGTTCAATTGAATCTTTGATAATGATTCATATTTAGGTTTGAAAAAACTATTCTCTCCCTTTCCCTCTTTATCTTTCCTTTCTTTCATTCTCATTTAACAATCCAAACAAGAGATAAGAAATTCACTAATTTCCTTTCCTTTCTCTCATATTCTATCAAACCAAACACAATGTAAATTAAAATTGAGTCGGTAACACCAATTTTTTTTATATATACCACTTACAATGAAGACAACTCGAACGATATTGTTAGAATGAAACTCTGAGCCATATTGAACGGTGGTCTGTAAAACAAAATTATAAACCTTACAAGTTAAATTTTGTCTACACTAGTAATTTAATATAAAGAAGGATAAAAAAAACTAAAAGCTATGATACTTTTATGATATAATTCTAAAAAAAAAATCAAATTTTAGATAAAAAATGTTCTTAATTTTGACGATATTGTTTGTAATCATATGAACAACATTCTTGTATTTACGTATAGAGTAATAAAAGATGTCAAAAATAAAAAAATAAAAAAAATATTACACATAACATTTTAGTAATGCACATTTATTTCCACGTTAGACTTTCAAATAATACTTGAAAAAAAAATACAATTTTTGACATGGTATAATAGTTGCAAACAGTTTTTAATTTTAATATTTAAACTACAAAAACTAAAATACACGCGATTTACCACAGCTAAATGTGGGTTGATGGCAAAAACATATAGTCAGTATGACAATGTCTGACGAAGTGAAAGCAATAGGTTAGTCGAATCCACGACGAGAATTTTGTTCAAAAAGAACGATTTTTTATTAACATCTGTTAGGCCTCTCTGATACCCTACAGGTACCGAACCAACGGAGTCACCGTACCATGTCATCCGAAGGTTACAGTCCACCGAATACTGTCGACGCCCTCGAAGTGAATTAGCGGATGACTTACCATCCGCCTATAACATCGGATGTCAGCTGCCTGGTGACTAACCTCCGACCTATTTGGCGACATAACCCTGACATGCCAGAAACACATGTCACCATCCAGCCAATCACAGGTAGCCATGAAGTCACCTATGTCAGAAGTCAAGCCTATATATACTCCACTACTTGTACCAAAAAAGGGGCTTTTGGACAAAATTTAGGAAAAGAGATAGAAAGGATACTAATCGGAACTTGTTCCATCAGTCTGTAATCTTGTAAATTACATCCGATCAATATATAATAGTCTGGTTCAGACCCTCTATCAGGGTTTCAATATGATACTCATATTTACATACAACAGTTGGCGCTAGAAGGAGGGGGTGTGTCCAGCACCTTCGCAGTATAAATCACAAATGAATCTGAACCAAGGGTTTCAGGACCCCAACCTCTACTTAGGCCTCCAACCCCCGGGGGTTGGCCAAGAACCGAATGCGGCTCAGCAAGGACCACAGCCTGAACCGTATCATCCTCCTTATCAACCCCCAATACACCCGGGGCCAGCTATCCCACCAAGGCCCCAAAATCTGGTTACGGGTACTATCTATATCAGACGCATTACATGCCCCCAGGGTACCCGCCGGGATACCACCAACCCGGATACCAGCCAGGGTTCCAGCCCGGGTTCCATGGACATCAATTGTATTATCCTCCGGGGTTTCATAACCCCTACTTCCCGGCAGGATCTCCACCGTTGTACGCCCCAAAACAAACACACCAACTTTCCCGCAGGCAGACGATCCAGTAATACGTGGGATCACCAGCCGCCTGGACACATTGGCGCAGAATGTCACCAGGGTGATCAACGTAGTTGATGGCGGAGGACACCAAGGTGACTCAGACGAGGTCAACTCCCGAGCAGAAGAAGGAAATACCGGAAACCCTCCGGGGGAGTACCAGGAGGAACTATTAGCACACCACGCAATTCCAACCAAACCCGGCGGAGCGTATGAACCTACAGCAGCCACAGAGAGTGGCGGGAACTACCCGCAGCAGAGAAGAACGCGACTGCCATGTCCAGGAAGAAATGCCTCGACGGATAAGGCACCGGCAGGAAATGAGTGAGAGAGTGGAGCAGGTTAACTATGACACTGAACGAAACACCTTGGCCGATCCTGAAGCCTTCCGCATCCTTCAAGATCAACTCGCGGAGATACATGATCAAATAAACCTTGATAATCGCGGACGTAACCAAAATCGGGAGAGCCCGTTTACCGACGAGATCTCCACCACAGAAGTCCTAATGAACTTCAGATTGCCACGAAAGGATATGTGCGGCTTTACCGGCACCGAGGACCCCGAGGATCACCTCGACACTTACCTTGATTGGATGAACATGCAGGGGGCAACTGACGCTATCAAATGCCGGGTCTTCCCCCTGACTCTCTCCGGTGATGCACGGACGTGGTACGGAGGGCTAAAGAGACAGCGCATATCATCCTTCCAAGAACTTTCAAAAGAGTTCCGTAGCGGATTCGCTGCAAGCTGGCGAAGACGTAGTCACATGGTCCATTTGAACTCCGTCAAGCAGACAGGCTCTGAAACCATCAGGGAGTACACGAAGAGATTCAATGAAGCGGCGAGGCAAGTTCAAGACTTCAATGAAATCGGAGCGGTGATGGCATTCACCCAAGGGCTTCAGCAGGGACGGCTAAGCTAGTCGCTCTCTAAAAAAGAGGCCCTCCTCGTACCGAGAGCTCATGGAGCGGGCGGAGAAGTAATGCTACCGCTGAAGATGTAAACCATTCTAAAGTATCGTCAACTACCTCCGAGCCAGGCGGATCATCAAGGAACTGGCCTAGGACAGCCAAAGACAATGGGAAAGAGCCACAAACCCCGAGACAGGTGAACGTAGGTTCTACGGGCCGAGGTACCCGGTTCCCGAGAAGTAAGTTCGACCGGTACACCCCTTTGAAATTCCCAATCGATAAGGTGTTCGAGATTGCATCTCGGGGAAACCTACTCAGGTGGCCAGCACCACTACAAGCAGCCCCCGAGACCAGAAATCGGAAGGTCCACTGCAAGTTCCATAAGGATCATGGATATGAGACCAGGAACTGCCGCGACCTATAGGAACAGATAGAAGAACTGATCCAAGAGGGAAAGCTCTGAGATTACGTCGACTCCAGCAGCTCACACATTGTTTCAACAAAGCTAGGTGCTCCCCGGGGCAACCGACTATGCAACCCCGACCCTAATTCAGATGACGATGAGCAGATTAATTTTATAATCACCAAGCCGTTGGCTGAAGGATCTGCCTCAAACAGAAACGCGTCGGCTACAGTATGCCTGACATCAGCCCCAGAGGATCCCCCTAGGGACTGGGACCCACTTGTCTTCACGCCATCCGATTCGGAGGGAATCAGATACTCGCACTGCGACTCCCGTGTCATCTCAGTGAAGATAGGAGGTCTTACAGTGAAGAGAACCCTCATCGACCACGGGTCGTCTCTAGACATTATCCATTGGGATCCATTGCAGAAACTCAGATACACTCACACACAACTGCAAGCTTCCAGGTATTGTATCATGGGGGATAGGAGGCCACCGTACAACACCAATCTGGCAAGTTGACTTCCCGGTCAGATTCGGAAGTCGTCCGCAAATTCGAACGATATGGGTAAGCTTCCAAGTGATCGACATACCATTCCCCTTCAATATCCTGATCGGAAGACCAACTCTCTATGCTCTCAGAGCAGTCACGAGTGTATACTCCCTACGAATGAAGTTCCCAACCGATAACCGGCCGGGAGAGGCCAGAGCAGACCAAGAAGAATACAAGAGGTGTATTCAGATCGGATCTAACCCGGTACTCACGGTCGGCAACCAGATAGCAAGTCCTAGCTTCAACATGTTAAGTAGGAAAGTCCGGAGACCGAAAAGAAAACAGATCAGAGACATAGCAGAAGCACAGGCGATGGAGTCCTCCTCTTCAGAGGAGGTGAGCGTCATAAGTCTGGACCCATGAGAAATAGGATCCCGACCAACCGGAGAACCGACGGAGCAGCTGATAAAGGTTATCCTGAGTGCGGAGGAGCCCGATAAGACGGTTTTTATTGGTGCTAATCTCTCCCCCAGGCTTAGGGGAGAAATAACTCTTCTCCTACGAGAGTTCTCGGACATATTCGCATGGAGTCACACGGATATGCCGGGCATTGATCCATCGGTTATCGCACACTCCCTCAATGTCGATCCCGCCTTCAAGCCCATCTCCCAGAAAAGGAGGTCACTCAACACCGAGAGATGCGAGGCCGTAGCGTCGGAGGTAGACAAGCTCTTGAACGCGGGTTTCATCAGGACCCTCGATTACAATGAGTGGCTGTCGAACGTCGTCCTAGTGAAGAAGAAGGATGGAATGGTGGAGGATGTGTGTTGACTTCACGGATTTGAACAAAGCAGTGCCCGAAGGACAGCTTTCCTCTACCAAGGATTGACCAACTTGTCGATGTTACGTCCGGACACGAACTTCTGAGCTTTATAGATGCTTATTCAGGATATAATCAAATCCGAATGAACGAATAGGATGAAAGGAAGACCGCATTCATAACCGACTGCAGGAGTGTATTGCTATCGGGTAATGTCGTTCGGACTGAAGAACGCGGGAGCCACATATCAGAGGCTTGTGAACCGGATATTCGCCCAACTCATCGGGAAGACGATGGAAGTGTACGTGGACGACATGCTCACTAAATCTGTTACCTCTGCCGAACACACTCAGAACCTCCGGCAAACGTTCCTGCTGTTGAGAATGTACCAAATAAGATTAAACCCTTCGAAGTGTGCCTTCGGAGTGTCATCCGGAAAGTTCCTCAGGTTTGTCGTCCATCAAAAGGGAATCGAAGAGAACCCAGACAAGATCAGAGCAGTGATATACCTCCAGCCCCCCAAAAAGACCAAGGATATCCAGAGACTGAACGGCATGGTTGTCGCCCTCTCCCGCTTCATATCGAAGTTAACGGATCGATGTCTCCCATTCTTCAAGGCCCTCCGCAAAAATGGCTACTTCTGCTGGACTCCCGAATGTCAGACTACCTTTGAAGAGCTGAAAACCTACTTACAAAATCCTCTGATGCTCGCTAAGCCTGAGCCTGGCGAAACCCTATACCTTTACCTGGCAGTGTCTAGTAGCGGTCAATTCGATCCTGATCAAACAAGAGGGAGCAACCCAGAAAGCGGTGTACTACACGAGCAAGAGCATGACGGATCCCGAAACAAGATACCCCGAAATCGAGAAACTGACCTTCGGCCTTATCATCGCGTCAAGAAAGCTTAGACCATATTTCCAGTCACACCCCATCGTCGTGTTGACTAACCAGCCAATAAGGCAAGTCCTTCAGAAGCCGAAAACTGCAGGAAGGCTGGTTAAGTGGGCCATGGAGCTCAGCCAATTTGACATTCAATTCAAACCCATAACCTCATTGAAAGGCCAGGCGGTGGCCGATTTCATAGCTGAATACGCCGGATCAGAGGTATTGAGTCTCTAGAGCGAGATGACTCCGAGATGGGAGATGTTCGTGGATGGGTCCTCCAACCGGCACAGAAGTGGGGCCGGAATAATCATTAAAACCCTAGATGGGAGCACCGTCCAGATGGCCCTCCGGTTTGATTTTAAAGCCACCAATAATGTCACAGAATATGAGGCTCTAGCCACCGGACTCAAAATTATTCTTAACATGGGAGCCGAGCACGTCACGGTATACAGCGACTCCCAGTTGGTGGTCAATCAAGTCAATGAAGATTATCAGGCTAGAGACATCGAAATGGTCAGCTATTTGAGGTGAGTCAAGAGCCTGATGTCAAAATTCGCCAGATGCGATCTCCTCCGCATATCTCGAGATTACAATGGTCAAGCAGACGCACTAGCCAAGCTTGCTTCAACCACCGACATGAAATTACCCCGGACGGTCACGATTTTCCGCCTACCCCAGGCCAGCATTGACGAAGAGCATCACGCCAACGTCCTGACTTCCGATACGGAGAGCATAACGGAAAATTGGATGACTCCCCTCCTGAGTTACCTCCGGAACGGGTCTCTCCCTTCAGATAAAATGGTGTCGCAGAAGATCAGAAGACAGGCTCCCCGTTACCTCATAATTAACGGTATTCTATACCGCAGAGGGTTCTCATTGCCATACCTCCGATGCATAGCACCCCCGCAGACGCACCACGCCATGGATGAAGTACATGGAGGAACCTGCGGCAGTCATTCGGCAGGACAGAACTTGGGTCACTGGATAATGAGACAGGGGTATTACTGACCTACTCTCTTCAAGGATTCCAAAGAGCATTCCAAATCTTGCGATCGATGCCAAAGGACAGCCCCGATTTCACACTACCATCCCGAGCCGTTAACACCGATGACATCACCATGGCCATTCTCCCGATTTGGGGTGGATATCATAGGCCCGCTTCCGAGAGGGACCTCAAACAAAAGATTCGCCGTAGTAGCGATCGACTACTTCACCAAGTGGGTTGAGGCAGAGGCTCTAGCAACATATCACCGAAGCAAACACTACAAATTTCATCAAACACTCCATCATTTTCCGGTTCGGTATACCAAATGCCATCGTCGCCGACCACGGAACCCAGTTTGACAACGTCAACCTCCGGCGGCTATGCTTGGAATATAACATCGACCTACGGTTCGCCTCCCCATCACACCCTCAGAGTAACGGACAGGTCGAAGCGGTGAACAAAGTCATCAAAAATCTACTCAGAAGAAAACTGTAGCTCAGGAAAGGGGCATGGGTCGACAAGCTTCCCGAGGTTCTATGGGCAATACGCACCACCCCTCATTCAACAACCGGGGAAACCCCCTATTCCCTCTCGTTCAGGTCGGAAGCAGTCATCCCAACCGAAACAAATGTTCCAACTCCCAGAGTCTCCTGCTACAATCCTGGCGATAATGAAGAGGAACTCCGCCAATGCTTGGATGAGCTGGAAGAACGAAGGGACTTAGCCAGCATTATAGCCGCCCACCGTCAACAACAGGTTGCCAAATATTACAATACTAGGGTCCGCACCAGAAGATTCAATCTGGGGGACCTGGTCCTCAAAAAGGTGATTCCCAGCACCAGAAAGCCAGCCTCAGGTAGCCTGGGGACAACTGGGAAGGGCCGTACATAATAGACTCCGTTTCCCTGAAAGAAGCCTACAAACTCAAGACAGAAGATGGAACCCCCTTGAACAACCCTTGGAACGCGGACCACCTGAAGAGGTATTATCAATAGGTACGGACAACAAAAAACAATATATATATATATATGTACACATATGTGCTCTCTAGTCAGTCAGAATGTTTTGGAACACTAACAGTAGTAGTAGTGTAACTGAGCTTGTGAAGAGTGCAACAACAAAGACCTCCTACACGGAGGCACAATGTATCTCCGAGGGTCAAGACCCCGGTATAAGCACCAAGAGTGTAACAACAAAGACCTCCTACACGGAGGCACAATGTATCTCCGAGGGTCAAGACCCCGGGATAAGCACCAAGAGTGCAACAACAAAGACCTCCTACACGGAGACACAATGTATCTCCGAGGGTCAAGACCCCGGGATAAGCACCAAGAGTGCAACAACAAAGACCTCCTACACGGAGGCACAATGTATCTCCGAGGGTCAAGACCCCGAGATAAGCACCAAGAGTGCAACAACAAAGACCTCCTACACGGAGGCACAATGTATCTCCGAGGGTCAAGACCCCGAGATAAGCACCAAGAGTGCAACAACAAAGACCTCCTACACGGAGGCACAATGTATCTCCGAGGGTCAAGACCCCGAGATAAGCACCAAGAGTGCAACAACAAAGACCTCATACACGGAGGCACAATGTATCTCCGAGGGTCAAGACCCCGAGATAAGCACCAAGAGTGTAATAACAAAGACCTCATACACGGAGGCACGATGTATCTCCGAGGGTCAAGACCCCGAGATAAGCACCAAGAGTGCAACAACAAAGACCTCCTAAGCGGAGGCACGATGTATCTCCGAGGGTCAAGACCCCGAGATAAGCACTAAGAGTGCAATGACAAAGACCTCCTAAGCGGAGGCACGATGTATCTCCGAGGGTCAAGACCCCGAGATAAGCACCAAGAGTGCAATGACAAAGACCTCCTAAGCGGAGGCACGATGTATCTCCGAGGGTTCAAGACCCCGAGATAAGCACCAAGAGTGCAACAACAAAGACCTCCTACACGGAGGCACAATGTATCTCCGAGGGTCAAGACCCCGAGATAAGCACCAAGAGTGCAACAACAAAGACCTCCTACACGGAGGCACAATGTATCTCCGAGGGTCAAGACCCCGAGATAAGCACCAAGAGTGCAACAACAAAGACCTCCTACACGAAGGCACAATGTATCTCCGAGGGTCAAGACCCCGAGATAAGCACCAAGAGTGCAATAACAAAGACCTCATACACGGAGGCACAATGTATCTCCGAGGGTCAAGACCCCGAGATAAGCACCAAGAGTGCAACAACAAAGACCTCATACACGGAGGCACAATGTATCTCCGAGGGTCAAGACCCCGAGATAAGCACCAAGAGTGCAATAGCAAAGACCTCCTACACGGAGGCACAATGTATCTCCGAGGGTCAAGACCCCGGGATAAGCACCAAGAGTGCAATAACAAAGATCTCCTACACGGAGGCACAATGTATCTCCGAGGGTCAAGACCTCGAGATAAGCACCAAGAGTGCAACAACAAAGACCTCCTACACGGAGGCACAATGTATCTCCGAGGGTCAAGACCCCGAGATAAGCACCAAGAGTGCAACAACAAAGACCTCCTACACGGAGGCCCAATGAATATAAGAAATCCCGCACTCTGAGATAGCATACTTGAAATAAATGGTTGAAAATATCAAATCTGAACAACAAAATAAGGAGTCAACCTCCGACATAAAACCTCCTACATGGAGGCATGATGTATCTCCGAGGGTCAAGACCCCGAGATAAGCACCTAACCTCCTAAGAGGATGCCGGAGGCTCTCTTACTCTAATCTACTCTAATCGGTAAAAAATATTAACGCCAAGCAATAAAATAGGGCATAAATTCTGAAGAAGTTTCATTCCAAAAATTGAGTTCGAATAACAGAGCGGAGCGTGAAACACCAAAAATCCTCACATATCCGAGGCTTACATATGGCCATCCAAAAAAAAAGATAAAAAAAAAAGAGGAAGCTCAATCTTCGACCACCGATTTACCCTTATCCACCGGGCCTTCAGCCACGCCGACCAATCCCTCATCGTCATCCGACACCTCCATAGGCTCATCATCCGAAAGATGTACCTCTGGCAAAAGCTGTAGAAATATCTTCCACATGGTCTTGTTCCGGTCTCTCCCTGGATTCGGTAGCCTTCTGAACCTCCCTCTCGAATTCGGTGAAATCAAAGCCCGGGTAGGACCGAAGCAGCATCTCCTTCAACTCTTCTACCGCACGGTCGAAGGTCTCCGACTGTGACGTTTAGAATTCGTCGGAGGCCTGAAACACTTCAACCGCGTTCTCTCCAAGACCCTCCTTCAATCCTCTGATGGTTTCGTTGGCCGTTCTCACACAATGGCGGTACTCACAGATTTTGGCATGACTCTCCCTGCATCTTGTCTTCGCCCTCCGATACGCAGCAGACAGCCTCCCCACCTTGGGCCTTTAAAGACTCGCCGATGCCTAGCGCCGTCTGCAATTTATCGTCGACCTCGTTCTTGGCCGCCACCAGCTGCTCATTCTTCTCTCGTTTGGCCTCGTATCTCTTCTCCATCTCCAAGAGATTCCCTATAGCCTATCCACCGAAATAAAAAATGATCAGTATTGGAAGTAATTGACCCACTTTCATGGCTCCAAACCAAAAGATTTACCTGCCAGAGCGTGCCCTGAGACTGGCGTATTCGATCAGCATTCGACATTTTCCCGAAATAGCTGGTCTCCCGGCTCCTTAACATGTTTTTCCCGTACGAACACATGAACTGCATGTCGGTGTCGGGAGTGATAGGATTCTCCCGTGGATCGAAAGTACGAGCCGGAGGATCCACATAATAGTTTGGAGAGATCCTCAGATCACGCATGTAAAGCTTAGAGAGCGTGTCCCTGTAAGACTCCACGTCAACTAGAGGCCTAGGCCCACCCACCGGCGCCTCGGTTGAGGCAACCAAAGGAATTTCGGTAGGAAGCAAGACCCCATGCTCAGAAACGGTAACGGCAGATGCCGAAGCACCACCGACCCGGGACCTCTTTGGCAGCATGTGCTCAGTATCGGATGAGGTAGTCCTCTTCAGCAAGGACGGACCCGTCAGGATCCGCCGCTTCTTCCTTCGAGACTCCATATCCTGCCCACGATCCGCCATCCTCTTCCTCGCTCCGACAGTCAGCTTTCCTGCACAGTAAAACTGGAGATGAGCTAACTGTCACAGCCCTGGAACATCGAATACCGGAGTATACTTACTCTTCTTCGCCAAAGTCTTCTTTACGGCTTCATTCCTCTCCTTCGATAACACTGGGATGAAACCTAGTGCATGTAAGTTGCGGTCGTCGAGGAAGACGTCAATATGCCTCCCTTTTGGTGGAACAGACCAAGCCGTCTTAATATGAATCCGTTCGTCTCTCGTAAGGCCGTCCGGCTGAACTCGTTCCCACGCAGCTGCCACACAAAGACCACACAATCAGATTAAAACATCGAAATTCAAGCGAATAAACGAAAATGCCGTCGAAGTACAAGAGAACCCCCTAAACACTTGGGAGATTGAACACCGAATGAACACTCTGACGTTTCCCACCGAGCTCAACGTCTTTGCCCCAATCACCATTAGCTACGAACCAGGTCTTTTTCCACTCTTTATTGGAAGACGGTAGCCCGGTAATCAGAGGTTCGCCCTCCTGCTTGTTACAACAAGCGAGGCCCCACCAGCCATTGCCCCCCGATTTATGGGAGAAGAGGCTGTAGCAGTGTCCAATCTCCGTAAAGGTGGGGGCAGGGAAACCCCTGCTTCTCCATAGAGCAAACATCCCGATCAGGATCCTCCACCCGTTCGGGTTCAACTGTGCAGGAGCGACCCCGATTTCCCGTAGCATCCTCCTAATGTATGCATGAAGGGGTAATCTCGCGCCGATCTCTAAAAAAGCCAGATGAAACGCCACCGAACATCCCGAGGGTTGCTGGCTAACTCACCATCAGATGGCAGCCGAAGACCCACTGACTCCGGTATTGAGAAATTCTTCTTGATCTGTTTCACCTTCGCATCAGTTATCCAGTTTTTGACTTGATTGATGGCGAATCGAGTGTGATCCATACGGTCCCGGTAGTACTCTTCGGAATTATAAACCGCCTCGTAGGCGCCCGACGCCATCCGCGCTATTGACGCCTCAACCGAAACTCCGACAGATGGCGCCTCGAAGGCGCTGGCGGTGCTGCTACCATCCGATGTGTCCCCGGAGGTTGACTCTGAAGAACTCGATGGGGTAGCGATCCTTGACGGGCCGGTCTTCCGAACCATGATACCGAATACAGAAGGCGGAATAAAAATAAGCAAAAATTTTCTAGTCCCGGAAGATATCTTACCCAACAAATATGTGTTCGAAACGTCTACCAAAGTATCACTGATCGCTTGAAACCTTGCTAATGAAGAGCCTGACCCTCTAAACCCCTATTTATAGGCCTCAAGCAAAAACGAAACGACGCGGCGGTTCACTCCCCTAGATGACACCTCAGCGAACCCCTGCTACTGTTCGCCACGTGGGGTTATCCGTAGGAAGCAAAGAAGTGGGCCTCAACTGTAAAGGCCCAAAGGGCCCAGTGATCAAGCCTGTGGCCCGCCACCTTGCCACCGACTCGCTCTCACCACCGGATCGCTCTCGTCCCGATCAACAGGCTTGAGGGGGAACTGTTAGGCCTCTCTGATACCCTACAGGTACCGAACCGACGGAGTCACCGTACCATGTCATCCGAAGGTTACGGTCCACCGAATACTGTCGACGCCCTCGAAGTGAATTAGCGGATGACTTACCATCCGCCTATAACATCGGATGTCAGCTGCCTGGTGACTAACCTCCGACCTGTTTGGCGACATAACCCTGACATGCCAGAAACACCTGTCACCATCCAGCCAATCACAGGTAGCCATGAAGTCACCTATGTCATAAGTCAAGCCTATATATACCCCACTACTTGTACCAAAAAAGGGGCTTTTGGACAAAATTTAGGAAAAGAGATAGAAATGATACTAATCGGAACTTGTTCCATCAGTCTGTAATCTTGTAAATTACATCCGATCAATATATAATAGTCTGGTTCAGACCCTCTATCAGGGTTTCAATCTGATACTCATATTTACATACAACAACATCGAAGAAAAGTTACAAATAATAAGTATGACTATTGCTTAAAAAGAAGGAAAACAAACTTGAATCCTCTATAATTCGAAACTCCTAACTTGATTGAAAAGAAAAGATCAAATCTTTGATTTATTTCTTAAACCTAAAGATTCCTAAACAAACTTTAAAAAAAAATCTTCCCAAATTGAAAATATTCCCTAAACCACACACAAAACATAAAAACATAAAATATTTTGGAAGTGTCCTACACCAGTCACCTACTCTTTAGAAAAAAACTTGTCCTCGAGTTTGGTATGTTTAGTTTGGCGGATAATACTTGAGATAAATCATCTTGTCAATTGCGGATTTGAATGAATGATATTCAAATGGTAAAAGTGATGTAGGATCTACAAAATCCACACAAACAAGAACAATATGCAGAGTTCCCTTGTACTGTAATATGTATGTGAGAATATTTAAGCCTCTCTTGAAAAATCTGCAAAGTAATCTCTTCACGGATCTCATTTTCCTTTTTTAATACCACAAACCACTTCACCTTTGAGTAGATCACAATCTCCCTCACCTTTTATCTCCTTCTAAAAACCAAGGTTCATCGTCTTCGATTCCCTCAACGATTTCTACATCATAAGAAATATCTTCAACATTCTAGGTGCAATTGAATGTTGAAATATCTATATGAATCTTGTAATCGTTGCCTCCTCATAATCTCTTCAGACATTTGTCAATTACCTCCTCCACTGATAAATTTTTCATTTGAAGCGCTGCTTGGGAATTCTTTATCACTGCCATCGGACCATGAGTTATCTCATACGCTCCTCTACGCCCTTGATCAGCCACCCTGTTGCCATCGGATGACATCGCCTCCAACCGTTGAATAATTTCCGCTAACTGGATCTTCATCAAGTTCAATTGAGGACGAATCTTATCTATGGCGGCAGTAACAACCCCGATTGTTATTGCCCTCATTCTTTAATCTTCGTCAGAAGAATGGTTGCCCCTAGTCTCACTGCACGCCATCGGAAGACTGCAGTCACCATTCTCTGATACCGCTTAATGAAGCGAAAGCGATATATTAGTCTTATCAATGACAAGAGTTTTGTTCAAAAAGAACGATTTTTATTAATATTGAAGAAAAGTCACAAATAATAATTCTGATTCTTGCTTAAATAGAAAACGAAAATAATTCTGGATCCGATAGGATCTTGTTGGGGTTTTTGCCCTAAAGCTTGTAATATGTAAATGTAATTTGAACATAAATAAAAGAAGTAGTATATTCATTCATTTTGTGTCATACTTTATATAACATGTGCACTTAACATCCAAAATTGCCGAATGTAATTTCGAACTGAGTATATGAGTGTCATATATAGATGGATTCAGTTTGAAACGAGCAATTTAAAGAGTCCGTAGATAGCAAATAAAGCTGGGTACTTTATTTGTGGTTAATCTACAGCTGCGGTCCATTTCGTAGTGTACGGTGATCCTATCCTGGATCATTCATATGTAGATATGAGAATGGAGGCACCTTGTATGATGTGATCATATAGGATTGAGCCATGATCTATATGAATCTCTCACTAAGATCCGTTTAACGATGAGATTCATATATATCAACTAATGATGGCTATATGTGGGTGATCTTAATCCTGAGTGTCTTATCGACTCCTTCAGGTTAGATCGTGGTCTTTGATATACCATGGGTGAGGTCGGAGTTGCATTCCCGATCAATATACTCCGTATGTTGGGATCGCGGTTTGGCTTGTGGCTGGGAAGGTTTGTACACAATAGTGGAATCCACTCCTTCTTGTGAGAAGTAGATGGTAGTTCCCTTAAGGGTTGATTCGGGGCTTGAACAATATGAGCGCTCTCCTAATTCCGTAAGGAATGTAGGATTTATTGTTCATTAGAGAATCAATGGTACTTAATGGAAAGATATGATTAGAATGGTATAACGGACATTATGACCCAGCTCTAATTATGAACTACTTGTGGAGGATTATACCATATGTAATAGCTATATCGATGGACACCGAGAGTTATTGGTTTGTGTAAAAACGTCTACAGTTGAGAGAGTGCAGCTTCGGGTTTTTAGGGGAATAACACCGAAGTTAATAATCATGAAATATTAATTAAAGAGTTTAATTAATAATTTCTAAGGATTATTGGAGCTCAAAATACTGTGGGTCCATTAGGTCCCCTTGCTATCCCGATCGATTTAGGTAACAAGGGTCACGGTTAATTAATTGGATTGTCCAATTAATTGTGTTACGAAAGTGACACGTGTTTATTCGGGAATTAATTGAATAATGAGATTATTTAATTAATGAATAATGGTGATTAAATAAATTAAATAATAAGATTATTTAATTATGTTGTTAATCACTAAATGGAGGGTGTTAGTTGATATTTGATTTTGAATAAAATAAGATAATATGATTATTTTATTTTATTAAATTAAATATTTGAAATTGAATTTAAAATGTTTGAATTCAAAAAATAAATATTTAATTATTTTAAAAAGATATAAGATATCTTTGTTTTTTAAAAATCAAATAGTATTCGGTTTTGTTTTTTAAAAAGATATATGAGATATATAATTTTAAAGAAATACAAAGCACAACCGAATCAAAAGAAAATAACACAGCAAAAGAAACATTTTGAAAAAGAGAGAAGTGTGATCGTGATCACAAAAGGCACAGCAAACAGAAAAGCAAACCAAAAAGAGAAAAATAATAGGGTGAGGTGAGCACATACTAGTGCTGCAGCTCTAGCTTTTGTTTGTGTGTGTGTGTTCTTCTCTTCTTCCTCCATACAGGTCCTGAATATCGTGACGTGCCCACACGCTGTTACCAGTTCCGAGAGATAGCGAGAAAGATCACGTGGTTCAAATCAGGAGCAGTTGGTATCAAAGTGAAGGAGCCTCCTACGCAGGTATGAAAAATAAATTCCTTCACTTTATTATTGTATTTGATTATTACTGTACAAATGGGTTAGTTTAATGATTGCATTAAAATTTTTTAAAACCTTCCGCTGCGCAATCTGTAACCCTAGGTTCCAACAGATCTAGGACTCCTAACTTGACCGAAAAGTAAAAATCAAATATTTGATTTATTTCCTAAACCTAAAGATTCCGTAACAAATTGAAAGAAAAAAAAATTCTTCCCAAATTGAAAATATCTCCCAAATCATGCATAAAACATAAAAACATGAAATCTTCCGGAAGTGTCTTACATCAATGTCTTAAGTTCAAATTGCGTAGAAGTACTCTTTCAGCTTCATAGTATCTCAAGTTCGAGTTGCACCCATTGCATGCAGTATATATAAAAAATCACACACCTTATTCAAACTTTTAATTGTATTTTTGTTTGATATACCACCTTGACAAATATTCGAACCTAGGATATTATCGGGGGTGAATGAATCCCCAGCACCACCAACCCACATTGGACAGTAATTTTTAAGTTGTATTTTTTACAAGTTTTTAATATATCATTATTATATTGACAACAATTTGAAACTAAAACATTGTCACGGTGAATGAATGCCCTTCACCACCGACACTCATTGGACAATGGTTTAATTTTTTAAAACCTCTCATTAGATCAAGAAAGAAATCAACCCTAAAGAGCATATCCAACAAGATTCCCTATATTTTCCTTATATTAGGGAGTCTGTTGTACTGGTTACAAATAAGGAGCCATATAAGGAGTTAACACTCCAACAAGCTTCTCTAAAAATGAAAAAAATTGGCTCTTTATATTTTCCTTATATTGAATTTGAACAATTGAATATTAAGGAGGTGGAGTCATTTTGACCACTCATTTTAATTGATGAGTGAGAAAAAAAATAATATAGGGAGGACACCTTCTCTCCTTAGATTTGGAGAGGCTTTGGTCGGAAAATAATTTCAGGAGTGAGATAGAGAGGCTGTTGGAGCAAATTCCGGTCCAACCACCCTATTAATAGTCAAAGATATGTTTTCAGGGCTATTGGAGATGCTTTTATAATATTATATCACTACTCAAATTCAAAAATTTTATTTTAACCCACTTAATTATGAATTATTAAAAAAAAAAGAAACCGTATAAAATATCAAACCTGATATATATATTTTTTAATATTGAGACTATACTACAAAACATTTAATACTTCTATTTTTAATCAAATTTTAATTTGATGTACTGTCCCTTTCTACTTTATTGGTGGGTTCAAGTAGCATTGGAAAAATAGATATTTGATTATGGAAAAATAGATATTTAGATCGTATATACATATCCGGTGTGTATAAATTTGATAAAGTTTTGGTGTATAATTCTGATGAAGTTTTGGAAAATCCACCGGATGTGAGATTTTATTTTATTTTATCGAAATTGACGACCTAATTCAGGTATGCCAATCGCCAAACGAAACTTCCTTTCTTTTATGCTACAAAGTGGCCTCCTGCACATCATGTAACTACTGTGCGCCCACTGACCATCCCAGTAATTTTTTAATTAAAAAATAAAAAGAAAATAAAAAATAAAAAAACCAATGCGCTAATTTGACCGCCCATAAATAAAAATCCCCCCTTGTAACGTTCACAAAATATAAAAATTCACAAATTTTACAAAATCCATCGCCTCCTACCTTCCTTCCACAGCACCGCCTCGTTAACCTCTTTCTATCTGACTATCTCTCTCTCTTTATATATTTGTTTATTTTATTTAATTGCAATATA
Organism: Dipteronia sinensis; assembly: GCA_033220585.1. Lineage (NCBI taxonomy): Eukaryota > Viridiplantae > Streptophyta > Magnoliopsida > Sapindales > Sapindaceae > Dipteronia > Dipteronia sinensis. Next base: position 41,243,520 of record CM065643.1, read on the forward strand.
TAATGCTCGGTAACTGATCTCCCGCAATCATTTACCGTCTCGTTCTCTCTCAACAAAACCTCCCCTTATTGGATCAGAGAGAAAACCAGAGACACAACAACAACAACAACAACAGCGTACAAACGAGAACAAGAACAAGAACAACAACAAGAAGAGAGACATGGTTGAAACCAGGCGTAGCTCTTCGACCAACAAACGTGCTCTTCCTGCTGCTCAAACGTCGTCGTCTCCACCAAATAAGCGATCTAAGGTTTAATATTCTTTTGATTTTGACCGATATCTCTTTTGCAATTTTTAATCTTTTGGCTTTAAAGAATAAAGATTTGAATCTGGGTCTGATTTGTCTTCGATTGAAACCCTAGGCGGCTGAGGCCTCCTCATCGTCCAGCGATGTGCCCATGGCTCCGCCGCCGGCGCCTGAAACTCTGAAGTCCGGCTCTGAATCTCGAGACCCGGAGCTCCAGTCCTCTGATCCGCAAAACAGCGATGCTGCCAAGGCAGCTGATGCTGACAAATCTGCCGATGCTGACGTGGAAGCCGATGCCTTGGTGTCTCCGCCGACCCCAGGTGCGATCTTTATTGCCGTTGCATGCGTTTCAAATCTGAAATTTTCCATCTTTTTGGTCAAAGATTGGGTTTTTGGAGGGTTTTTATGTTGACTGATTTTGTATTCTCTGAATTATTATTTTTTGTTTCTTTGCGGGGTTTTAGACGAAGCTGCGGTGGATGCGGATAAATCAAAGGCGGTTGTGGTGTACAATGGGCGGATGAAGAAGCGGTTGAGCCCGAAGATGGGGAGAGCGATTTCTAAAACTCCATGGGCAAGGCTTATTTCACAGTACCCGCAGGTTTGTTTTGTTTTAAATGCTTCAATGTGTACTTGATTCATGACTTGTTTGGTTATGAAAATATATTGCAGACATTTTCAACTACTACTTATTTAATCCTTTTCTTGTCGGTTCCCAATTTGCCAGCCAATTGAACTAGAAAGTTGTTTTCTTTTCTCTCATTGAATTGTTGGTTTTCCTGTGTTTTGGTTATGCATATTTTGTGTTGTTTTTGAAGTTGATAATTATGCTTTCTTATACCTAACCTTTGCTATCATGTTTGATGAGCTTATTAGAGGGTTGGTGATCTGAGACAAGCAAGCTATAACAAATTAATGAAAATGCTCTATCAGCATTTATGTTACTAATATAAAATACGCTTTTAAATATTTCAATTAGAATCATCTAGCAGTTGGGAGGATTTTTTTCGAAAATTGCTTGAAAGTTTTCTTTTCTAGGCCTTTAAGTGCTTTTCGTTGGGCCTCATTCATGTTTTAAAACAGGTTTCAGCACGTGTAATCGGTAAAAATCTTCTTGAACTCTTTAAGTGTCCTTTAGTCAGGCCTCCTGTTAGTTTCCATCTCATGTTCTCATTAGGATGTTTAACTGAGAAAGTTTAACAAGTGAACGGATACTGTATTGTCTTCAGTAAGGTCCTATTGACTGAATTATTTCTCTAGCCAATAAATAATGCAATGTATTTATTATATTGATCTGTTTAATTTTATGATATTTAATGATTCTTTTTCGCTCGCAACTTGTTATTTTCACTGATGCATTCAACATTTATCAAAAAATGACTACTTTTCAACAGATTTATCGTGAGCCTGCTGTGTTCTTATTGAATAGAAAAGTCTTTATTGTTTTGCATTTTTTTCCAGTTGTGGTGGGAATTGCTTTTGCATTTCAATTAGTGAGGATTACTAAATTCGTTAGACTGATTTCGCTGTTAAGTTTTCATAATTAATTGATAATTCTTTCTAATGTTTTTGAGTGTTGTTTTTCCAGAACCGTCACATGAACATGTGTGGCACTGTTTTTACAGTTGGTCATCGTCAATGTGATTTAAATCTTAAAGAACCTGATGTTAGTAAAACTTTGTGTCGACTGAGGCGCTCAGAGGTATGGTACTAGTCAGTTACAGTGTGTAACTTGGAGACATCAGTTGATGCCCAACGACACAAATGTTACTCATCAATTACCTCATTATTTGGTGTATTGTTGCATTGATTTTTGTTTTCTGTACTTAAATGATACTGTAGGATGGAGGTCCTGGCGCCGTAATAGAAATCGTAGGTAGCAAAGGTTTTGTTGAAGTGAATGGCAATATTCACCAAAAAGATTCTGTTATCATGATAAGAGGAGGTGATGAGGTGGTTTTCAGTCCTTCCGGCAAACACTCTTATGTATCCTTCTTTTAATATTTCCAGTGCAGACCTAAGACCTTAAGTGAACACTACAGCGGTGTTAGTATATATGTATGTATGTATTATATATATATATATATTCACTTTTGTCCATCGGTCCGGTTTCCTTGTGCTGTTTTGACTTGATTTCAGTGACATTAATCTTGATGAATATTCAATTAATCCCTTGACGTGGAATTAGATTTTCCAGCAGCTTAACGATGAAAATTTAGCTGCTCCTGGCATTCCTTCTCCAGTGAGCATTTTAGAGGCACAGGGTGCTCCTTTGAAAAAAATACATGTAGAGACAAGATCAGGCGATCCCTCAGCTGTTGCAGGAGCGTCAATATTAGCATCTTTGTCTAATCATCGAAAAGAATCCATTCTTCCTCCGCCTGCTAAAACTGGTGAGGATGTACAAAATACTGATATGTCTACTAATCCTTCTGGATGTGATGGGTCAGATGACCGTATGCCAGATGTTGACATGAAGGATACTACAAGTAGTAATGATGCAGTCGGTGTTTCTACAAGGGGAAAGACTGTTGTTCCACCCTCAGAGGCCAGCATTGAAAACCCAAATCTTGATAGCCCTGGACTAGATGCTTGTATGGATACTGAATTTGGGAAGATCCCTGCTACTCATGAAATAAGACCGCTCTTGCGGATGCTTGCTAGTTCCCCAGCTCCTGACTTTGATATAAGTGGTAGCATTTCTAGAATTCTTGAAGAGCAAAGGGAAATTAGAGATCTCTTAAAGGAAGCTGATCGTCCAATAGTTATGATTTCTACTAAAAGGCAAGCTTTTAAAGATAATTTAAAAGAAGGAATTCTCAGTCCTGAAAATATTGAAGTCTCATTTGAAAGTTTCCCCTATTATTTAAGGTATAATCTTTTGCTTGTGAATTGATCTTTTGTGTTGAGTACTGCATCTTAATTTTTTGTCACATGTAGAAACTGAATTCACTGCTTGCACCCAGTGTTGTGTTGGATATTTTGTTTCGTTTTCGTTGTTAAAAACAGATTCTCATTTGACGATCATCTTTTGCAGTGACACAACAAAGAATGTCTTGATAGCTTCGACTTACATCCATTTGAAGTGTAATAAATTTGCAAAGTATGCCTCAGATCTTCCTACCATGTGTCCGCGTATATTGTTATCTGGTCCAGCAGGTAGCTTCAATTCTGTGCTTATTTTGAATCGTGTTTTATATTATGCTTTCTCATTGTTAGACTGTGATGATACATTATTATTATTTTCTTCTGGACTTATAGGTTCAGAAATATATCAGGAGACTTTAGCGAAGGCACTTGCTAAGCATTTTGGTGCAAAGCTACTTATTGTTGATTCTCTTATCTTACCTGGGGTAAGATTCTTTTTTCCCCCCTCTCAATTCAATGTGCTTCTTTTAGTATAAATTTATCGATTTTATGTTTATGAAAACGTGATTGGGTGGCCTGTGCCATTCATTTAATTTCCATCCCATGAATCTCTCATCTTAATTGGGAATGGAAAGAAAATTGTCTGAAAGAAAAGAAAACAATGTCCTGTATCAATACAAATTTCAATAGTGATGCCCTGTTTATGATATTGTTTTACATTGAAATTCTTTTTGAGTGGGGGAATGATGCTGAAAATGTAATGCTGCTTCAGCTGGGAATTGTACTGAGGTTGAGAATTTCTTTTATGGAATGATATAGATTTATGGTGTGTGAGCAAAAGGCGTTGCTGCAAAGGCACCTATTCGTTTTGGAAATACAGAATTTCTGCTTCTTTACCTGAAAAAGTTCTTTTGTCAATTTTGGCAAACATTACAAAGTGGCAGATGGCAATTTTTTGCTTTTGGAAGGTGCTTTTGACAGTGCGAGAAGTGCTTTTTATACTGATCCTTATGCTGCATTTTATCCATCAGTGTTTTCATCTTATCCTTTTCATCTTTTCTTCAGGGATCTACACCTAAAGAAGCGGATCCTGTGAAAGAGAGTTCCAGGCATGAAAGAGCCTCTGCACTTGCTAAAAGAGCTTCACAGGCTGCTTTATTACATCATAAGAAACCAACTTCTAGCGTTGAGGCTGATATAATGGGTGGGTCCACAGTAAACTCTCAGGCTCTGCCAAAACCCGAGGCATCCACTGCGTCATCCAAAAACTACACCTTCAAAAAAGGTATGTTGCTTCTTTTAGGTAACTTCCCATTTATAACTAGATACTTTTATGCTCTGGCAGTAATGGGTTTCTTCACGGTTAACTGCCTTTTGCAGGTGATAGAGTAAGATATGTGGGTCCACCTTCTGGAACTTCTCACTTGCAACCTACTTTAAGGTATGCCATTGCACAATGTGTAAACTGCTGCAATAGTTTTAAGTCAGTTGTGGTGTCACACAACATTTGCATCATTGTGAGACCATATCATGCCATCTAATCTTTTTGCAACTAAGAGACTTATGGGAGTGTGCCCTATGTCTGCATTTATTCATATCCTATTTTTGTTGTGCACAATGATTTGTGTATGTATCTGTATGGAATTATAGTGCTTTTCTGTAGGTGTTAATATATTTACTGATCTTTCATCCCTCCGTTTAATCGTGTTTTGGCATTTTTAACTAATATAAGCAGCATGGTAAAGATTTTGGTACAAATCAGAGTGATGAAAAGTTGCTTTTATTTTTGTTGTGTTTTATTTGACTGTTTTTTCTACATTTGTGCAGGGGACCAACGGTTGGTTTTAGAGGTAGAGTAATCCTTCCTTTTGAAGACAACGATTACTCAAAAATTGGTGTTAGATTTGATAAATCAATCCCAGAAGGCAACAATCTAGGTGGCTCTTGTGAAGAAGATCGTGGTTTCTTTTGCACCGGTGATTCTCTTGATACTTTCATCCATTACCTCCTTGATACAGTCATTATTTTGTTTCAGTGGATATTTTTTTTTTTTTGGGTTGAATTTGCTGCTTTTTTCTGCATCATTTAATGTTCCGTATTGTACTTCTTTTCTGCAGCTAGTTCACTTAAGTTAGACAATTCTGTAGGTGATGATGTTGACAAACTTGCCGTTAACGAACTCTTTGAGGTACTTGTTTGCTATGTACTTGCTGTCATATTTCTTGTATGTTGTATTATAAATGCTGAAGTGTCTCCTGTTTGTAGGTGGCATTGAATGAAAGCAAAAGCACCCCCTTAATATTGTTTGTGAAAGACATAGAAAAGTCCGTGGTTGGTAATGGTGATGCATATGCGGCTTTTAAGAGTAAGCTTGAAAATCTACCCAGCAACTTTATTGTGATTGGCTCCCATACACAATTGGACAATCGCAAGGAGAAGGTGATAAGACATCTATTGTTGTTACATTACATAATTCATCGCTAGATTGTAATTGAAATTCATTCATGATTCTCTTTTTGGCTTATTGAATCATTGTTAACTATCTGAGTAATCTTTTTTATTTTTTCTTTTTCAGTCTCACCCTGGTGGTCTTTTATTTACAAAGTTTGGAAGCAATCAAACAGCTCTACTTGATCTTGCTTTTCCGGTATGCTAAGCTCTCATTTTTGCTTTTCTAACACCGTTTCCTATTTTTATATTCCGCAGGTGTATAACTGAAAATGAGATTTTCTTTTATGTTCGTTAATGCACATCAACTGCTTTTTGCTTGCTATCTTTCTAGGTTATGAACTTACTATTGTTTGAGTTTTGTATTGCCATTTATTTGTGTTCGATATTGTCCATGATGAGCAAGTTAATAAATTGCTTTAATTTTTGTGAATAGAGATGTTTGCATTTGTGCATGCGATATATAAATGATTTTATGTTTCTATTTGCTAATTCTCTTGAGAAACTGCATCTTTTTACCTTGGTTTGAGTGTCCTTCAGGTCCAGTTAGCTGTTCACTAATCAACTATTATCTATGGAATATGGATTACATCATTATGGTTTCATCCTGGGTTTAATTTAGCTTATCCTGAATTGATTTATTATTCCGGGACTAGGCTTTATAAGTTATGTGTTAGCTAAGATGCAATGATGCTGGTTACTTATGCTGTGCTGATTTTGTTCAGTTAACAAATTGAAATATATTTTTTTTTGTATTTCTTGCCATCAGGATAACTTTGGTAGACTACATGATAGAAGCAAAGAAGCACCCAAAGCGTTTAAGCAAGTCTCTCGACTTTTCCCTAACAAAGTGACAATACAGCTTCCTCAGGTACTGAGCACCTTATCTGTTTCTGACCAGTATTGCTCTTTGATTCCCTGAATGTATCATTTAATATTCTGAGAATTCTGGCAGGATGAAGCCTTACTTTTGGACTGGAAGCAGCAGTTAGAGCGTGATACTGAAACTCTGAAAGTGCAGTCAAATGTTGTTAGCATACGCTCGGTGAGTATTATTACCTAATGATGGTGTTTGGTTATTTTTATTTCAACTCACCTGACATGCGGGTCAATGCTTTTCTGTCTGCTGCTTAGTTCTTTCCGCAAAACCTTAGCAATGCACATAGTTCTAATGTTTTGTTTTTTTGGTTGTGATGTGGGAAATACTTTTTAATTTTTTTATATATTAATGGATCAGTTTGGCTGGATCTGAAGATGTATTAGATTCCTTTTCTTGGTGGTTAGTTGTGGGTTTCTATTTGTAAGAATGCTAATAGCAAAAGATCTGTTTTGGTAGAATCATAATGTATGCATAAATCTCTCTATTGCCGTACCCCATATATATACACTCTTGCATAATGGCTTCAACACAGAACTCGTATCCTATAGTTAGGTCATGTGACCACCTTTTCCTATGCTCCCATCCTAGCTGTAGATTATTTCATTTTTAGGTTTGTGAACAAATATTAAAAAAAAAAATATGAAATAGAACATTTGTTTGAAGATGTGAATTGTTTGAAGATGTGAATAGCGATACACCTTTAATTTTCTTATTCAACCTTTTGTTGTTCAAGGATATAAATAATGATAAAATTACTGATTTTGACTTTTATCTTAGTTTTTTGGAATTTACTTGTCATTTCTTGTATGCAGGTCCTCAACCGAAATGGTTTGGATTGCCCTGAACTTGAAAGTTTGTGCATTAAAGATCAATCCCTTACATCTGAAAGTTTGTATTCTTTAACCCTTTCTTGTACTGTTAAATCTTTCTATGTTCTACTGTTCATTTATATTCATTAATGTTATAATAATCTTTTTTGCAGGTGTCGAGAAAATAGTAGGCTGGGCATTAAGTCACCACTTCATGCATTCTTCAGAAGTTCCAGAAAAAGATGACAAACTTAAGTTATCTGCTGAAAGGTTATTATGTTCATTCGTCTTCTATATTGTATTGTCAAAATGAAATTAATGAACTTAATTTACTTACTTTTCACATGTTAATTAATTTACTTGACGGTCTATGTTGCAGCATTATGTATGGGTTGAACATTCTTCAGGGCATTCAAAGTGAAAGCAAAAGCTTGAAGAAATCGCTCAAGGTGAAGTTAATAGCTGTCTCTGGTTACTATTATTAACTCATACTGCTTTCTCATCCCTCCCAATTGGAAGGCAAACTCCCAAAATTTGCATATCTTCTTGGACTGTAATTACATTTTGTTTTGACTTTCTTTCAGGATGTTGTCACTGAGAATGAATTTGAGAAGAAGCTTCTTGCAGACGTTATTCCACCAACTGATATTGGTGTTACATTTGATGACATTGGAGCCTTAGAAAACGTGAAGGATACCTTGAAGGAATTGGTGATGCTTCCTCTTCAAAGGCCTGAATTGTTTTGTAAAGGACAGCTGACAAAGGTTTATTGCTGTATACCATATATTTTTTGACCGCCCACACACAAATATAGACACTTAGAGTCGCATATATTTATTGCTATATATCATATACAGTTTACTGAATAAGCTCTCTTTCTCAGCCATGCAAGGGAATTTTGCTCTTTGGCCCCCCTGGTACAGGGAAAACAATGCTTGCGAAGGCTGTTGCAACTGAAGCTGGTGCTAACTTTATCAACATATCCATGTCTAGTATTACTTCAAAGGTGTGTTTACGTGCTTATAATCTGTCAGCTTTCTGTTCTGAGCTTGTGTTGACATCTTATAACATCTCTATATCACTTGCACTTGCAGTGGTTTGGTGAAGGAGAAAAGTATGTCAAAGCTGTCTTCTCTCTGGCAAGTAAGATTGCTCCTAGCGTTGTTTTTGTTGATGAGGTCAGTCTATCAAATTACTACTACTACTACTACTATTATCGTTTTATTTGTTTCGTTGACTCAGTTAGATTCCTCCTGCTGCTAATCCAGTAATCCTATCCTAAGAATTCCTCCCACCTTGGAATTGCAGTTTCTATTTTCTTACTTTAGTGGTTGTTTTAGGTTGATAGCATGTTAGGAAGACGTGAAAATCCAGGAGAGCATGAGGCTATGCGTAAGATGAAGAATGAATTCATGGTTAATTGGGATGGTCTGCGCACAAAGGATAGAGAGCGAGTACTGGTACTTGCTGCTACCAACAGGCCTTTTGACCTTGACGAGGCTGTTGTTAGGAGGCTTCCAAGGAGGTAAGCATCTTATGTTAGTTTCTCAGAATCTTTTTTTTTTTAATTATTATTTTAATTATTATGGCAAGAAAGGGCTATAACTGATGTCCTTGAATGTATTTGTATTGCAGATTGATGGTTAACTTGCCGGATGTGGCAAACAGAGAAAAGATTCTGAGAGTTATATTAGCCAAAGAGGAATTGGTACCTGATGTTGATTTGGAAGCAGTTGCAAATATGACTGATGGCTACTCTGGGAGTGACCTAAAGGTTGACTATCCACTTTTTCCCTGTATGCTCCATATTTTGAAAATATAACTTTTTGCTTAAACTTGGTTCCACTAATATTTTTCCTGTTTTGCAGAACCTTTGTGTGACTGCTGCACATTGTCCTATACGAGAAATTTTGGAGAAGGAAAAGAAGGTTGGTTTGGTGTTGTCTTTATGATTTATTGACGTTAGTTGCAACCAATTGTCACTTGTTCATAGTGTTTGAATACTTGCGCTATGTTCTCTCTGTTCAAAATGAACCATAACGCCTGCAATTATGTGCCTCTGCTTCCAATAGCCGTATCATGTTCACAGTGTATGTAAACTTATGTTGGCCCATCCCGGCAAATCTTTACTTGAATGCCATCTCACTGAAGCGCAGAAATGGATTAAATAATAATGGCGCTAGGGAAGCTGCAAATGCATTTATGATTTCAGTTATCTATCTTTCATTTAATATTGTTAATGGTTGAGATTCTGTACTTGATCCTCAGACCTTACCATCACTTTAATTGGTGAAATTTGATATACTCCATCGTGGAACTCAGAAAGGCATTCTTCTTATGTTTTTCTGTTCAATTTTGTTCTTGTGTAATAGTGATTTGCATGTTGTTTGTTACTGATATAGGTTAATTTTAGGATTCAAGTATGGTGTAAAATGTATTTGATATATTGCTCAAATTCCAGGAGAAAGTTTCAGCGTTGGCTGAGAATAGACCTCTACCGACATTGTATTGCAGTGCTGATGTTCGTCCTCTGAAGATGGATGATTTTAAATATGCACATGAGCAGGTATATGCTTGCTATATTTGTTGTTAGTAGTAATAATTTCTATTCTCCGAGTAGTGAGGTTCTTTTGTGTGTATGTATGTTGAAGTCATCAAGGTTATAGCTCAATATCTGTGGATGCAGTCAAACGTTTTTGTACCTTTTCTTTTCTAATTCTTTTACTTTGAAGTGAAAAAGAGTATACATCCTCAGCTGAATCTGGAAAAGAAAGGGATAGGAAAAAAAGAAACTTTGAGTTATAGTAACAAATTTCGGTATATCAAGGCACATGGATTCCTCAAAACAATTACTACAATGATGACCATATTGGAATGATTATGTTGATTAATGCAGATTGTTGTGTAGGACATAGTTTTACGAGATGCTAAAGAATTAAGTTGTTCCCAGGAGATTGGCTCCGAATTCAGTTGCCTGAATTATTTGCTAACATCCACAATATGTTGTATTTACTTGTTTGATGTTATTTGGGGACACATTTTACATATATATATATATATATATATATATGTATATGTATATATAATAGTTTATTTTGAATTTTACCAAAATTCTTGATTGATTATAATGTAGGTATGTGCAAGCGTGTCGTCGGAGTCTTCAAACATGAATGAGCTGCTTCAATGGAATGAACTATATGGAGAAGGTGGATCTAGAAAAAAGAAGTCTCTCAGCTACTTTATGTAGAAGAGGAAGAGGAAGAGGAAGAGGAAGTATCTTTGTGTATAGCATTCTTGTGTAGTTTTTCTTCTTCTTTGTCACTGTAAAAGGTGTTCAAGATGAGGGACAGGGACCTGTAATTTAATGGAAAAAATCCCCATTAGCTGGTCCCCACCTCCATTGTATTATATATAGGTTTTTGGAAATTTTTTATGATTACTCCCCTTTTTGTTAGGAAAATTTACAAATATTTTTCTCAAGAAGATGGTAACTGGAACTTGGATTAAACGAAAAAGCATCGTCTTTTTTTCTTGATTAATTTGTTGAATCATTTTCATTTCTACCTGTGTAGTGTGTACATACTAATTTTTCAAAGAAGCAAAGAAAGTCGTCCGGATATTTTGATACAAGCAAGTAATTGCTCGAAGAAAAGAAAAAGTCAGCTTTGCAATCAATATAAAGCATTGAGTGGAAGAAAGCGACCTATCGTCGTCTTCTAAGGTCCAGCTAATGGGAGACATTAATGAAATAAATTATTAATCTCTTTTGAAATATTAAAATATTGGGATGATTCCCTGAAAGAAGGAAGATAGTCAAACACTCAAACGTATATAATCATATATTTGTTTTATTTTATTGAGGTCAGATTTGTCGTTGGTTCAAGGAGGAAGTGTTAATAGTGATGGAGGTAATGACCCATTCTTCTAGCTTCCTCCTCCCCTCAACTCACGCCGACCATCGTCCTTGTCTAACGTACGCACTTGTCCTTCTCAACCAACGCCTCCCCAGATTCACTCTTCAGCTTTGGAATCACGGTACTTGTCCGTATCTTCTTCTGTTTTTTTTTTATTATTTGTTTTTGATGGTTTAGTTTTATCCTGTTTCATCAGCACAAGTACGTTTGTGTGCTGATGGAGGCGCCAATCGCGTGTTCGATGAATTGCCTGAGTTGTTTCCACATGAAGATGCTGTTGAAGTTCGTAAAAGGTTTGCATACTCGTTTTTTTTATTGAATGATTTTAAGTTTTCCAGCACTTTATATTCGTTTTGTCTTTTAGATTGGATTAACATTAAACTTACGTAGTGCCAAAGAGCAGAGAAAATTTTCACTTTGATGTGTTTGATTTGTACTGTGATTTTGTTTTACAAGTATACAAGTTTCAGTAGTTTGGGAAATTATTTAGATGGCCAAAAGAACAACTAGGACTGCTAATGCTGCTTTGAATTTGGTTAAAAGCTCAAGAATGTCAACGGATTTGTTGGGAATTAGGACTACTGTAATTGTTTTTACTTGAAAGCTAATAACCATTAAAAGCATGCAATCAACTTCAAAAGCCAACAAAGCAGAAATTATACACATACTATAAAGATATCCCTTTAATCACCACCTTTTCTGCTTTGGGCCCCTCGATTATTTCCTTCTAGCCTCCCAAACTCAACCAAATCAAAAGTTCTAGCACCCTTGGTGGACACCCCATATCCTTGCCAGAATGAAATTGCACAGATGTTTTATTTTTCGTTTTACGAAAACAAAATAAAAATAAATTATTTATCCGAAGAATAATTTGCCAATAATGTTGGGATGAGCTGAAGACTAGAATGATATACATCCCATTTTTTTTATTAAATACAGTACTAATGAGATTTGTTTATTATGTCTATTAATGTTTTAAAAAAGTATTACATTAACTCTAGAAAAAATTTATAATTTGAACAAAATTTAACTTTTACTTTTTCTATATCCAGAACGTTGGCATGATTGTATAGATTTGTATTCCTTCAGCATCAAACAATACTAGAGCCTGAACCAACTGGATTAGACTCAACATTATAGGGTTTTTGGTGTTTCTTTTATTAGCTTAGTTTGTAATCTTGTAGGGATTTGAGTGGTCTTGGTCAGATATTGACTGAATATTTGTTTAACTGATGCTTCTTGTGTAAAGCAGATCATGTTGTAACACTAACTGTTAGATTTCTGCTAGGTACAAGCCAGATTTGATAAAAGGAGACATGGATTCAATCCGAGCAGAAGTGTTGGAATTTTATTCTAACTTGGTATGGCAACCTAGCTATTTCCTTTCTACAGAATATTTATATTTTCCTTAAAAATTTTGAAGTACTGATTTGTTTCTAGGGTATTCAAACATAGACATAATATAAATAATTGTATACCCAGAATTATGTAATGATTCTGATGTCTCACTGATATGGCGTGGGTTTTTCTTTCTCATTGTATTTCAATTTGGTTTTGGTATTATGGTTTTTATATATATGATGCTTTGGGACTATTCTTAGAAGTCAATGCTTGCTTGCTTAATTCAGGGAACCAAGGTAGTGGATGAATCTCATGATCAGGACACCACAGATCTACATAAATGTGTAGCATACATTCATGACTTCACACCACACGTGGAGAAGTCTAATGTAAGTAACCTTCATTGGCCTTTTAGTTCCTTTTGGGTGATAATCTGTATTGTGCAAGCTTTAAGACCGTATAAATTCACCTAGGAGGGGAATGTGTATTAGTCACCAAAGTCACAACATCATTTTACCTTGTATTTGTGATTAAAATACTTGTGTAACAAAATGCATTAGATCACTGATTTGTGTGCTTGGATTAGATGGGATTGTGATTGGTTTGTGTTCCTGATTTAATGTCAGCTTTGCATTCTTGTTGCTGGAGCACTTGGTGGACGGTTTGACCATGAGGCTGGAAACATCAATGTTCTATATAAGTTCTCAACCATCCGAATCATCCTTTTATCTGATGATTGCCTTATCCATCTTCTTCCAAAGACTCACCACCATGAGATCTATATTGAGTCTTCTGTTGTGGGCCCACATTGTGGACTCATCCCCATTGGCATGCCATCTGGGAGTACTTCAACAACCGGCCTACAGTGGGATCTAAGTAAGTATATGGAGTCACATTACTTATGCTAATGATTGCTATTTTATTCTGGGATCAAACAGCAACAGCTCCTTTTGTTGGCTCTTATTTAACTTTGTCATAGATTATTGCATGACACACTTAGTTAATCAATTTTCTTTACAAATTTTGACTGTGAACCCACGTATCCCTGTTCACACTGGATTTAAGCGGTCATGCTTGGGTTGGGATGATAGTTATAGTAGCAATGGTATTTTTAACTCTCTTTTTTGTGTGTTAGTGGAAGCTGATGTTTTATAACTTTTGGATTTGAACATTTCAGATGACACAGAGATGAGTTTTGGTGGTCTGTTAAGTACATCAAATATTGTTAAAGCTGATAAAATAACAGTGCGATCTGACTCTGATCTGCTTTGGACGATATCCATAAAAAAAATATAAAGGTCATGCTTTCAAGAATAGGAGAAAATCTGTGAGTTCACAGCCTTCCTTGATCTACATTGCCTTGTGCAATAGAAAAATTTACAGGTTATTTGTGTATAATATATTTGGAACATTCTTCTGTTTTTATTGAAATTTTATTTCTCTACTGTATTTTATCATTTATGTCAAGTGGGGGTTGGGACTTTGGAGATGTACATTTCATTTTAACGTTATTTTGAGAGCTACATGCTCAAATACATCCAAATTTGTCAGAAGTATTGTATTGGGGTTTTATGTCAGTGTAGTATTATAGCATTTTAAGTTCGGACTTATTTTTTAATCACTTAATTGTCATTATTATTATTCAAGGTTTTTTCTTGCCAATAATCAAAAAATTAAAATATATGAAAATTAATAGGTGATTATGAAATAGTTTTATCATCTGGTTAAGTTCTCCAAGCCTCTTTTTCTCTCGCATGCAAGTCAAAATTGACAACTAAAACACCAAATTCAATTATCTAAATTTTTTGTTGCACTTGTTTTATGATGCAATTATGAGTACACATATTTTATTAAGTGAATTTTCTTTATAACAATTTGTTTATAGAAAAAAAAAAGAGAGAAATAAGTGGGTTTAAATTACTGACAATTACACCACAGAAAACTACATTTAATTGTAAGAAACTTATTGGGCAGACTTTAAATTCGTCATGATTTTTCTCATTGACATGATTTTTCTTTTATAGATTAAAAAGATGATCCTTAAGTTACTGTGTTCACGTTAGGAGAGTGTTGCTATTATACTTTTTGTTAAGGGTACAATATATTTAATGGCTTTTTTTTTTCTTTTTTAAAGAGATGATATATTTTCATTTTCTTAAAATAAACTTATAACTTTTTTGAACCTTTGAATTAGAATCTAATGAAATATTTTTTTTTCTTTTTAACAAGAGGTTCAATATCCCACTTTACTTATAAAATATAGAAAATTTATTATCTATGTAAAAAATATTATCGTTCATGGAAATAGTTATTTTCTCATTTGTAAGTCAATATCCAAGTTAATTCATTGTTATAGATATTTGATTTAGAAAGATCCTTGACTTTTTATCAGCTATTAAAAAAAAGTAAAACTATACTAATTGCTAGTAACTTTACCAATAGAGTAATTCTAGACTTTCTAACTTTTGTTCATAAATTCCTTTCTAAATGATATGGTAGATGGGTTTTATATCTACAATAATTAGTGGTTAAAATAATTATAAAAAAATTAAAAATTAAAGAGGAAACAAATGGTAAATACGCAAAATTCAGGGGCCACGGCGTAAAAAGTAAAAAATCCATCAGACATTCACACTCTTGATAGTGAAAAGCCGGTATCAGATTATAAGCAAGTTCACTGCTTTTCGCTTCAATTTTTGGCGGCAAAAGCTGTCGGGTTCTCTTTCTCTCTCTCTCTCTCTCTCTCTCTCTCTCTCTCGCGCCAAACCCTAACCTTATCGATCACTTCCAATCGAAGACTAACATCCAAGTTCTCTTAATCTTCGATTCACAGTCTGTGACAGTGATGATATTCATCTAATTAGGGCTTTAATGGAAGAAGCAACCCCTACTATTAATTCTCCCACCATTAGGCCTATAAACAGAGGCGTCGTTCACAAAATTTGTGCCGGTCAGGTCATTTTGGACCTCCAATCAGCGGTTAAGGAGTTGGTTGAAAATAGCTTGGACGCGGGCGCTACCACCATCGAAATCGCATTGAAAGAGTACGGTGAGGAGTGGTTCCAGGTCATCGATAATGGCTGCGGCATCTCTCCCAACAATTTCAAGGTACATGTATATCTAATTATTGAACTATCGCCGCGTAATTCTTTTTCTGTTTTTGTTTCAATTAAAATATATACAATCACTCTCAATCAGTATAACATCTATATGAATTTGAGTATTGTTTATTCAGTTCTAAGTATAGTTGTGCAGCATTGTACATTAGCGACTGTGTTCATTGTATTTATTCATTGCAGGTTCTTGCGCTGAAGCACCACACTTCTAAATTGGCAGATTTTCCTGACCTTCAGTCTCTGACCACATTTGGTTTTAGAGGGGAGGCATTGAGTTCGCTTTGTGCATTAGGAAATTTGACTGTTGAAACGAGAACGAGATATGAGACGGTTGCTACACACTTGACTTTTGACCATTCGGGTTTGCTAACAGATGAAAAGAAAACGGCGCGTCAAATTGGTACCACTGTAACTGTGAAGAAATTGTTCTCCAATTTACCCGTGCGAAGCAAAGAATTTAAGCGCAACATACGTAAGGAATACGGAAAGCTAATTTCTTTATTGCACGTAAGTTCATCTTTCTTATGGAAACTCTAGCAGGTCTTCTCTCGAATAATCTGGATATTTTTTAACTTCAGTGTAAAGTAGAATATGGTTGGTGATATGTGAGGTTGAAAATTTGGAGTGGAATGATAACTGTGTTTGAGATGAGGGCATGCTAGTTAAAGAGTGGTGAAGGCTGACCTGTTGTGGATAGCTTTCCGTGTGAATTTATGGTTCTTGGAGCGTTTTTAGAAGATATCTTGCTGCATCATCATTTGAATAGAGATGGCAACGGGGCGGGTCGGGGTAGGGGAATGCTTTTCCATCCCCATCCCCGCCCCTCAAAACTGTCCCCATCCCCGTCCCCTTCCCCGCATTAAGAGAAGCGGGCCGGGGGTCGGGGATTCCCCGTTGGAGATGCCTTTCCCATACCCGCCCCATTCCCCGTTAAAGGTTCCATAAAACAACCAACTTCTAAAATTTAGAATCTAAACATACGTAAACATAGTCGGGAAATGAATAATTTTTTTTTTAGTTAAAAAAAACTATTTATGTTTAAACAATTAATATTAAATAATTTTAAAAATCTAAATATTATATATTATATTATAAATATATATATATATATATGTATATAATATTAATATATATATATATATATATCGGGGCGAAGTCGGGGCGGGGAGTGCTTCTCCTGTCCCCACCTTGCTTCACTTTCGGGGACAAGACTTTGTCCCTATCCTCGTCTCCGTCCCCGTCCCCGAATATTATCCCCCATACCCGTCCCAATTGAGGTGGGGCCCCGTGGGGCCCCGGCCCCACGTGGAATACTACCAACTCTACATTTGAATTATTGTTAATGTAAGATGCTTTGTTTTGTGGCATAAAACTGTGCATATAGATATGATATAAATATATGGGTTAGGCTAAACCAACTTAAATTTGTTACTTAAAATTTTGACTTCAACATCTCAACCACTCATATGTTCTTAATCCAAGAGTTGTTATTGCATTCAAATCTTAACCATTGGATTAAGAGTATATGAGTGGTTGAGATATTGAAGTCAAAATTTTAAATCACAAATTTAAGTTGATTTAGCTTGACCCGAAATAATTACATATATATATATATAGCTTTAGATCAATTTTATTGTTATAAAGTGGGTACAAAACCATGTTAGTCAGCCATACTAAGTTCATTAGGTCTATAAATCTACGAGGTCAATCCAATTTCCTTTTTTGATTTGCTCATCTAAACTTTAATGGTTTTTTTATGGTGTTTCTGACTTGAGGAGTTCTTCCATGACTTTCTTTGGGATGCATCTTATGTCATAGCTGCCCTCCTCGCATAACAGTCATAATGCTTTGTAGACATGTACCCTTTATGAAATCTCACTAATTTAGCAAGAGTGTATTTTTACTTGAGCGAGGGCTATATTATCTTCTATATGATGCTTTTACCTAATACCTCAATTATGGACCTATAGTATATTTTTTGTGAGTGATTTTTTTTCTTTGATTTTACTTTTAGGCCTATGCACTAATTGCAAAAGGAGTACGATTGGTCTGTAGCAACACAACTGGAAAAAATTTGAAGTCTGTGGTACTTAAAACGCAAGGGAGTGGTTCCCTTAAAGATAACATCATAACGGTCCTTGGAATAAACACTTTCAACTGTTTAGAGCCTGTGACTATTTGTCTATCAGACAGTTGCAAAGTTGAAGGTTTCATTTCCAAGTCTGGACAGGCTTGTGGACGCAATTTGGGAGATAGACAATATTTTTTTGTAAATGGTCGACCTGTAGATATGCCCAAAGTTGGCAAGCTAGTGAATGAGTTATATAAAGGTGCAAATTCACGACAATATCCCATTGCAATTATGAATTTTACCGTCCCAACTAGAGCATGTGATGTGAATGTAACTCCCGATAAAAGGAAAATATTCTTTTCTGATGAATGTTCTATATTGCAAGCTCTAAGGGACGGTTTACAGCAGATCTATTCCCCAAATAATGTCAGTTATTCTGTTAATGAAGTCGAGGAACAGTCTAGGGAAGCAGAGAACTCTGAGTTATGTTCTCCTCATGAGAAATCTCATGTGCCACCGAAACAATTACTTCCTGATGGCAGCATTTCTAACAAATTTCACCTTAAAAAGCATATTGCAGATGATGATACTTCTTCAGAAACAGCTGAACTCAGGGCTCTGCGCTCAAAGGTCATTGAAGGATTGATTGACAGTAGATATGAAAAATCAACGGGCAAGGACTTCACTCTCAGAGCACATGACAATAAGAAGGTTGATAGCTTTTCAAAGTTTAATTGTGGGAAGTTAATGACTTCCCCCAATATTCCAACTGAGAAAAATTCTCCATCCCCTTCAAGAGTGATCGAAAATAATATTGCTGAAAATAGGGAGTCAGATGATCGTTCAAGCTGTATTCAATCATCAATTGACAAATTTATAACCGTAAGCAAGAGAAAGTATGAACATATTGGTACAGTGTTATCTGAAGTGCCTCTCCTAAGAAATCAAAGCCTTAATTGTAAATTGAAGAAAAACAATTCTGAAACGCATGCTTTGATTACAAGATCCCCTGTAGAGCATACGGTTGATGATTCTGCTGCGATGAACAAATATGAGCCATCCGAGCTTCTTAGAGCAGAGAGGGTCTACAAGGAGATTGAAAATCCATTTTCTTCCGATAACAACACTACTGGAAGGCCAGAAGAGGTATGCATATGATTTTTTTTTCCTGAGCTTGCTTCCTTCCCATTTACTCAACTTGCTCAGCACAGTAAATAAAAAGTTCAATTATGTCTATTTCTCTGTTTAACTATCCATGTACAGGTCACTCAAGAAAAAGCCATGCCTCTTGTTAATGAGCCTCCAACTGGTTCATCTAGCAAGGATGTCCAACATATGTCAGAAAATCAATCTGTTGAACTTTCTCCTTTACATTTTTCTGGTTCATTGTTAGATGCACGAAAGCCTTCTTCTGGTCTAAAGATATGTTCCACCTTACAATTTAGTTTCCAGGACTTAAGGAGAAGGAGACAACAGAGGCTTTCCACAATGCAATCTAGCAGTTGTACATCTGGAAGTTTAAAGTTGAGAAGGTCTATAATGTTGCAGCTTTCTTTTAAAAGATAAAGTATTTATTTTGCTTCTATTTCTAACTTGGTTTCTTGTGTAGGTGCTATGCTGCTGCAACACTGGAGCTTTCACAACCAGAAAATGAGGAGCGTAAAGCAAGAGCTTTAGCTGCAGCTACTACTGAGTTGGAAAGACTCTTTAGAAAAGAAGACTTCGGTAGAATGAAGGTGAGTGTGTCATCATTTGTTTATACTCATCATGTGCTTGAAGCTTGAGTTTACTGATGTCAGGTTTGCTTGACAGGGAGACCTTATTTATTTATTTATTCTTGGAAACTGTTTCACTTTTTCCCTCGATGTGGAAGACCTATGCCCTGTGAAAAACATTTTGTTTGCTCCTTTTATGAACATACCCATATTAGGATGGAACAGCCTAAATTGACCTGACCCTGTTGACCTGCCTTAAATATGTAGATGCAGAGGGGATGATTGCTTCCTGAGTTCTTGGATGAGTTTTTAATGCAACTGAATTTGGTTTGGGTTAGGTTTGTGTAAGGAAAGGGTTTTCCAGTAGAAGGGTTTATAAGAGAAGATTCAAATACCAATCATTGCCCTCTAACCAATGGTCCTGAATTGGTCTGGTTGTTTATCCTGTCCTTCTCAATGTCCAAACCCATCGGTGATCATTTTTCATCATGCATTCCTTTATGGATGAAGTGTTAAGTAATTTATTGGTCACCAAAAGTGTTTTTATATTGTAGGTGATTGGGCAATTCAATCTTGGATTCATCATTGGGAAATTAGACCGAGATTTATTTATTGTGGATCAGGTAAGCTTCTGGATTACTTCTGTGTTCCAAAATTTACATGTTTGGCTGTTAATGTAGAAGAATAGGTCCAAAATATTGCTTCTCTGTTCATATTTCTGATATGAAATTACGTACATTTCCAGTGGTATTAGCATTTTGATGTAGTTTTCTCTATTTTCAGCATGCTGCTGATGAGAAATATAATTTTGAGCGCCTGGCTCAATCAACCATCTTGAACCAGCAACCTTTGCTACGGTGAGGAGTCTATCGTCTTTATATAATTTTAGTCATGTAATAGTTTCATGCTTATAGCTCCTGTTTACTCTCTAGATCCTGTTTACTCTCTAGTTGCCAATAATGTATTAAGAATTTTTATTTGTCTGTAAAATGATGTCTCTTCTGAAAAATTAAGAATCTAGTTTATGACTTAACTCAATACACTCACAAACACACACTGAACTGCAGCTTCATGTGTTGAAAGTAAATGATTGACTGGTCCACTTTTTTGGTACTGGTACTTCTGAATCTGTGGATTAAGCTTTCCTCTTTCCCTGGGATTAAGGCATAATCTTTAGAATTTATAAATTACATAGTTGTGTTAGTGGAAAGGTAGAGAAAACTGTTCGTTGTGGAATAGTATGTGTTTCTTCATAATCGCATGTTTGTAGCATTTTCAATTAGCAATTGACCACTTGAGCTACTTAATAGTTAAATACCTGCCTAGGTTTCCCCTGAAGTTTTTGGCAAGCAATAATTTCTAATGTTTCAGTGAAGGCAACATTCAATGAACATGCTGAATTCAATGAGCTGTTAGAGCTTTAGTATTAATTTGAAAGGAAAATATATCTACAATTCAATTGACTGTATCTTATCAGTGTTACTGGGTGTATAGACGATGATCAGTCTTATTATTATCCTTGTCACTGCTGTGAAGCATATTCATACTGACGGAGATATCACCATAGTCTTCAAAAAAAATTTGTGCAAATGTAGGTGTTAAATTTGGTACTAATATTCTCTTATAAAAAAAAAGTACTAATATACTTTTTGAGTAGTTGTTTTTTGCGGTAATTTTATTCTACATATTGTTTGTTTTATTTCTACTTGTGGAAACCATTCTTGTCTCTGACATCAATTTCCTAACCATGTCTCCCATTTTTCTATGTAGGCCGTTGATGTTGGAGTTGACTCCAGAAGAAGAAGTTGTTGCTTCAATGCATATAGACATCATTAGGTGCTCACTCAATCTGAAACTTTTTTCCTTCCTATCATTTAAAATAATTTAATGATTCTGTTGCCTTTGCCAAAAGCTTCAATGATATTATTAAGTTATAGCTGAAATCCTTAAAGTGAACCCCGTATCCATCACTCTTCTCTAATTTGTTTGTTAGTTGTAAGCCCTCATTGTTCTTTGAGTTTGATCCCTTTTGGAACAAATTATCTTAGGGAGAATTCCAAATACCCTTGTGAAGTTAGACCAAAATCAAAAAATAACCTTCTGATTTCGAAATTAGGTAAAAGTCTCTGCAGTTAACCAAAAACCTCCATAGTAGGAGGTTTTTTACCCAATTCCAACATCGCAAGGTTTTTCAAATTTAGATCAAACCTCAAGGTAATTCTTTCTACTTTTTATCATTTCTATTATTACTGGTAACAATACTATTAAAATTGATTTTTTGAGACAATGAGTTCACCTATGCTGATTTTGTTGTGTTCCCAGTATTGATTACACATTTTGTACTTTTTGATTATATTTGTCTGCAAGATTTGAACATTAAGTAGCAGCAATTTTTATGCGTTATTGGTTGTATTTGCTCTTCTTCGTGCCTTTCAAATTTTGCTTTCTTTAGTAAAATACAAGTCCTAACATTGCTTAATATTTAATGATGGTGACATGCATTCTGGTTTATTTAATTGCCAGGAAAAATGGATTTGCTCTGGAAGAGGACTTACATGCTCCACCTGGGCACCATTTTAAACTGAAAGCTGTTCCCTTCAGTAAAAACATAACTTTTGGAGTTGAAGGTGGTCATTATTTCCAGTTCTGTTTTTCTAATAAATATTTATTGGTCTTCTAATAAATCCTGGGTCTTCGTTGAAAGTCCCAAATTTTAATGGCTTACAGTATGCAATTTAGGACACTAGGTGGGAGTATTGCTCCTGCATATAGAGTTTATTTTTAAAATGTTTCTCAATCCTGGTTTGCTCTGAGCAGCCAAAGGCAAAATGCAAAATTCAACCTTAAGCTCGAATTGCTGAGTGAACAGATTTATAAAGTATCAAACAAGCCAAGTCAAAGCTCTTGTTCTTGAAATCTATTATTTGTTTTGGTATGTTGTCTAAGAGCCAATATTTGAAGTGGTTTCTTCAAGACGGGACCTAGACTTTGAACTATTAATAACATGCGTGTTTGTGTGAGCACCAAACTTGCTTTTGTGACTGAATGTGCAACATAATCACAATTGTCTCTGATCCAAGTAATCACTTGAAAATGAAATGGTGCTGCCAGGACATTAACCTGTGTCAATCTTTTAAACAGATGTTAAGGACCTGATTTCTGCTCTTGCTGATAGTCAAGGAGAATGCTCAATTATCAGTAGTTACAAATCGGGCACTCAAGATTCTGTCTGCCCATCTAGAGTTCGTGCAATGCTAGCATCACGTGCATGCAGGTCATCTGTTAGGATTGGAGATGCACTTGGAAGAAATGAGATGCAGAAGGTAACAACTTTAACATTTTTCTGTTAGATCTTCTATGAGAAAGTTGCTTTTGATAATTTGTGATTGCTTGGAGTGCGGGTATATTTGATCTTTTTATATATTAGTAAGTTATAAACCTCTGCTAGATATTTGAAACCATCTTTTGACTTATGAATACTTAGCACCAGCTTTTTCATTGTTGTTCAACCTAGCTTGAATATAGAAACAGACAACAGAGTTACAATTTTTGTTTTGCTCTTCAGATACTTGAGAATCTGGCAAACCTGAAGTCTCCTTGGAATTGTCCACATGGCCGGCCAACAATGCGTCATTTGGTTGACTTGACTACCATTCGCAAAAGTTTGGATGAAAATGATATAACCTGTTGATGAACTTATCAGTTGCTGTTTTGCTGCCAGGACTTTGTTTAACTTATTTTGGAGGAACCTTCCAATTTTGGGTACATATTTTGTAGGAATCTTACAAATTCATGTATCAATGATAATTAGCTCAATTTCAAATACGCAATGTAGATAACTTTCCTTTATGGTTACACTCGGATGTATATATTAAAGCTGAAGCAACTCGCGGCATGATAAACTTCCCATTTAAGCTGATGTTACTGGTCTTTCAGACATTGTTGTCGACTTGTAAACAGCCATCAGAGTTTTGGCATTTAACATTATTTACCGGAAGAGAGCTTCACATTTGAACTGAAACGATGTGGCCATTTGGAGCCTGTTTTTATTGCTTTTTTTAACGGCTCTCTCTCTCTATTGTATGTACAACATTTTGGTTGAACCATTGTCCGAGGTTTCTGATGACTTACGTTTAGTATATTTCTGGCATCACTTATATGATGGTATTATGGTAGAATATCACCGAATCCTAACTTTTTTGCGATAAGTTTTTACTATATTAATCACTTTAATCCTTTAATTGGTCAAAATTGATAGATCTAGGGGCCCGTTTGACAGGTAGGATAAGATATAATTCGGTTTAATTTTAGTCCGATTCCCACGTTTGGATGAACAGACCGGATTGGATAAAATGATCCTATCAACGTGATTTATTCCATTGTAATGGGATAAATTAGTCCCAAACAAATATATGAGATTAATTTCTTTCCCATCTTCTTAATTACGCAAACACCCCGTCACTGTAAAGCCAACATCATCGTCTTCTACGTCTTTCTTCGTTTCGACAGGTTGTGGAGCTAGATGCAAGAGCAGCATCATCATCTTCTTCTCATACTCCTCTTTCTCAACCATTTTTCTTGTTGTTTGGATTGCAAATATATATATATTTTTTAAATTGATTTGGGGTTTTGATTGAAGTAGAATATCTGGAACGTTGCAATTTATATGGGGTTTTTTTTTTTGAAATTGATTTGTTGTTATTTGCTGAAAAGAAAAAAAAATCTTGGTGATGATTTTTTGGTAATCAATGTATTGAATATTGATTTGATCAAATATGTAAATGGGTTTTTTTTTTGTAAATGGGTTTAATGTTGTTGTGACTTATAATTTATTGAGATGTATACATTTGAATTTGGTGTGTTTTCTTACATCCAGATCTGGAGCTGGAACATGAGGGCAGGCCATGGATGTGTCGGATATTATGTTGAATGGTGCTCTCCCCTGTTATGGAAACCAATTGCAAATATGCAGCCAATATGTCCAGACCTGGTGCAGCAATATCAAGTTTGAGGATGTTGAGGTTGATGGATTGAGAAAATGTGCAGTTGTATTAACAGTTTTGGTCTTGTATATAACTGCTCGAGTTAAGTACATATTTTGATCTTTCATGAAGAAATTTAATTTGGTTTTTTTATTTCTTTTTTTAATCAAGGTAAGGTTTTGTAATTTAACCTTCTATTTTTAATCATATCCAATGTTAAACCAAACACAAGAGAATATTAAAATTAATCCAGTCCTATCAAATTCAATCCAATCCTATCATATCCCATCAAAATAATCATATCCTATCTCATGTACCAAACGGGACCTAGGAGTATTTTAGTCTTCTTGCATCCACAAATATATTGACACTTGTAAAACAAATTTTTTTAAAAAGACATGTAAGAAATATACCTTAAAATAATTTTTATTTACAAAACCTTAAAATAATTATATTAATAAAATAATAATAATTAAATTGTGTAATAATAATAATAATAATAATAATAATAATAATTGTCTCTTAAAAAAACAATAATGAAAATTGTGTAAAAATAAATTAATAATAATAATAATGAGATGTTTATGAAATATTTTATTTTCAAAAAATTTTAAATAAAAAAATATTAAAAAAAGTAGATAAACCTGATTTTTTTAAATTGTTAATGGGTTTGTTGTTTGATTTTTTGTTTATTTAAGATTTTATTAAATAAGTTTACTTTTTTTATTTTATATGTTGACGGTGATTTTTAGGATTATGTAAATACAATCACACGTTACACAAAGTATGTTGAATTGATAATTGCGCGATGAATCAAAAAGAAATAATTGAGATCATACAAACATGATTTTACGTGGAAAATCCAGAAGGGAAAAAACCACAATTGCGGACGACGGCGAGAAAGTAATTCACTATGGATAAATTGTTACAACCTTAACCTCTCTCGCTCTCTTGAGTATCTAATGATTCGTTCAACCCCTTTTTGGGTGTTTTTAGGGTCTATTTATATATGCATAGAACCATAATTCTTGGAGTACAAGTAAAAGAAGAAGGTGGCAGCGGTTTAACGAAATTCTGACTTATTAGAGTCGTCTTATCTTATTTCCCGTTTTGCACTGTTTGTGTTTTAAACACATCGAGTCTTTTGCCTTTTCTGGACTCTGATATCTTTGAGGAAATTTGTTTCCTCATCAGAGTATTCTTTTAGACATCTTATGTGAGTAAGGTTCTTCCTCTACGTATTTGAGTCGTGATTGCATTGAATTCTACGTTATTGACGCGTCATAATTCTGAGCGTGTCTCAGAGTTGTCCACGCGTAGCTCAGCTGACCGTCTTCCAGACCTGACCGGATTTATTTTACCCCCGACCAAGGATTTAAACCCGATCGGGTAACTATAACCCGACCATTTTGGGTACCCCCGACCATCTTTTTTATTTTGATCAACACAATTACTTTGGCTATTTACTTTGGCTAAGTACTTTTATCTTGACCATCTTAGTAACCCTGACCAGATATTATGGGAGCCACATTATGGTCATCATAGGTTGGCTCGACCTAATTAACATTCATTGACATGTCATCATTTAATTTCCACGAATACGAAGTTTATGCTGACATGTCATCTTTTCGAATTTTACCAATAACAATACCCCTTAAACATTCAAACCGAGTATCTTACTCAACTTAGGGAACTCACTCGGTGAGATATGTTTAACCAGGGAGTCTTTTGTCTTGTAGCTCATTAATGCTTATTAATGCTTGACAGTTATTCTTTAAATTTTAACCGTAAACGTTTGATTTGCCTAGCTGATTTGACGTGTATGACGTAACTGACGACAGCGATTCAAATTTCAAATAGCGCGTGATCTCCAGGATTCGCACACCAACCACCACTCTCGCATGACGTCATTTTTGCCTATATATATTTTTTCAAAACCCTTTGTTTCCCTCTTACACAACCTTTTCTTCAAACTTGCTTCGAATTTTTCAGAACTCTTCATCTTCTCAAGTCTTTCTACTTTATCATCATCAACGCTTACATTTCGTCCGTTTCAAATCTTTAGGTATGGATCCTATTACCCATCATTGTTTTGTTGAAATGCTTATGAGGGCTGTTGAAACCGGCAATAAGGAAAACGATGATAGGATTGAGTTTATCTTGCGGGGTCGTTCTCAAAACCCCCACGTAACTCAACCCACAACTCTCAACGTTGATTATTCAACTACCCACCCAGAGTTTCAACCTTCATATTTTGATCCGGATATTGCTAACCCAAATGTTTCTTCTTTTAATACATGCCCAGATATGGCGAAGACAACATGATCCGGTCGTCGGAGCAGATCAAGCGATAGAGATTCTGTTGCAATCGACTTGAATATTCCCTCATAACTGTTAAAGATGGAGGATGTTCCCAAAAGGCGTCGAGCCCATCTACTGAAGTTCTCAGTTGAACACCCGAGTGCTTTTGACTCCGAGGTGAACGTGGTTGGTGAGCAGGAGATCATAAAGTACAGCGAGAGGTTTGATCTCCCTCGATCGGCTCAGCTCTTTATGAGCAGTGATAGTGCTATCTGGAATCCCCATCGGGGCGCTGTCGCCAATTACTTCGCCATGCTCACATCAGGGGTCACGCTGCCCATTCGACCTTTCATCGCTCGGTTCATAGCCGAAGCTGGAATCGCTCATGCACAACTCACCCCGAAATCCTATCGGGTATTGATCAGCCTATGGCATCTGTGGAAGCAGATTGGTGCCAAACACCCCCGACCCCCCAAGAGATTCACAATTTTAATACGTTGGGGCAGTGGGACAACATAGGTATTTTTCATCTTCAATCCAATTCTCCCAGCCACTGGATTCCCAGTGAGTTTGACCAGCAACCTACTCATGCCTCCAACAGAGACCTCAATGGTTTCATCTGGGACTTCCCTTCTGTTAGGATTATGCTCAATAGCAAGAGTGTAATGATGTATTTGACAATCTTTTCATATTAATAAAGCGATTTTTAGTTTAACAAATCTTATAGCATTTATAGTTTAATTATTATAATTGTCAAAAGTAAATAATCATAAGGTCAAAAGACTATGAGAGATGAAGGGTTGTTCATACATCTGGATATGTATGAGGTAGACACAATTCTCTAGTTAGTCTTGAACAATGTTCACAAGTTAAGATAAATGTTGGGGGCCTTTATCTTGTTAAAGTTGTAGATTCTTTTGCTAGCATTTGAGTGGGATCAATGTGTTATGATGAGTCTAAAATCATCAAAGTGTAGTGTCTTTGAACAAAAGAATTTAGTGCACCAGGTGCCTTGAATAGAATCACAGTGAAATACTTTATCCAGAACCGTCAATAGATAAAAGTTTTCACTTGAGGACAATCAGAGAGTCTATCTCAATCCTGAGATAAATGTTGTACTTATGGTTACAAGGGTTATCATTTGAGCTATCAATGAGTACGATTATATAACATAGTCTATCCTCGATAGTTTGGTGATATTCATTTGTTAATCGATAGAGGACTTCATTTATAGATATGGACATCGTGGCTCCATTTAATAAATGTGAGTAGAATATCATCATATGGATGTTTTGAGGTATTAGATATTAGATATTAAATCTTAACGTTAAGTTTTCAATAGTGTCTATTGAAACATGACTTCTAGACAAGTCAAAATATCCAAGTTCAAAATGTAGTCATATGAGTAAATATGGTAACTAGGGGAGCTATAGGCGGTCTATGAGCTCTTGGCGATTACTGATATTCTTTACGAGGATACACTATCTCCAATAAGATTGCCTAGGGTACGAATGAGAAATATTATCTTATTCTATCTTTATTTAAGAGTTCAATTTTAGCTCTTTAGTGGAATGAGCTAAAATTAATAGATCGGACCTAAGTGAATCATTTGTTGATTGTAATTAGGTTATGTCTATTGAAACTTAAATTAGATAGTTCGCCAAGATCCCCAATCCGTACTAACTTGCATGGATCACTTGATATATTCTACCGGACCAATTCTGGGTCTAAAATTATTTTTGGATTTCGGAATCCAAAGTTTTGGAGAGGTGCGGTCTTATGTGATCAAGACATGCGGTAACTCTTCAAAAAGGCCTGGAATAGGTGGCCAAGGATGTAGGAATCCTAGGGTGGCCCCAATGGGGTGCGTTCAGCATTCCATTAATACATTAAGAATATAATTTGCATATTTTAAATAAATGGGCAGCTAAATTATATTAATGTATTAATTTAAGGCATGTGGACTTATTTCTTTTATAGTAAGAATGGGTCTAGTTCACATGTGGACTTTTTATTAAAGTCCAATGTATTTAATAAAATGGAAAAATAATATTTTGCACAAGTATATACTTGGGCGGCAAGGCTAATTAATTAGTCTAATATATTGTTTTATTTTATTAATTAATCAAATGGAAATTAATTAATTAATTAATTAATTAATTATTTAATTAAATATTAAAATCTTTTTCTAACTAGGAGTAGGACTCTTAGTGTCATACTAATTTTGGTAGTATGGTAAATATCAAAGACTATATTTGATAAGTAGATAAATAAAAGTATTTTATTTATCTAGTCAAATTAGGAAGTTTTTGATTTAGTCACAATTTTAATATTCAATAATTTATTATTGGATAATCCACTCATGAGTTGGAATATGGTTAAAACTCAAAATTGATATGAGACTTGGAGAAGAAGTAATCCTACTTGTGTGAGGATTTGACTACAAGGTAGAAATCCTACTTGTGTGAGGATTTGACTACAAGGTAGAAATCCTACTTGAATGAGAATTTTGGCCACCATATATATATATTATTAAATTCGGAATTAATAGTGTGAGTTAAAAAAAAATTGAAAGAAAGAATTTTTATTATCTTTCTTTTGAATAAAAAAAACTTCCAACTCAAGAAAGAGGTGTAGAAATTCGGCCATAGAGAAGAAGAATAATGAGCGTTTTATTTTCGATAGTACATTAGAAGCTTTTACATCAAAAGGCTTAGTGTACAAGATCGAATTAGGGTTCACGAGAGTTTTCGATTAAAAGATTGAGAATT
This sequence comes from Dipteronia sinensis, assembly GCA_033220585.1. Taxonomy (NCBI): domain Eukaryota; kingdom Viridiplantae; phylum Streptophyta; class Magnoliopsida; order Sapindales; family Sapindaceae; genus Dipteronia; species Dipteronia sinensis. The sequence continues at coordinate 41,272,983 of CM065643.1, forward strand.
CACAAGTGATCAAACATTCTTTATTTTCTCTACGAGGATTATTGTGACTAACAAAAAGAAAAAGATTTTTGTTTCCATCCTCAGGTTTACAATTCAAAGAAAGGGAGCCCACACTCCTAGGTGATTCACGTTCATGATTGGATTGGAAGATCTTGCGGATTCAATTCGAAGCAAGTGGATTCAAATCGACGCAATATCAATCGTCACGTGAAAAAGGTACGATACTTTTAATTATATATCAATTAATCTAGGGTTAAGGTTCTTTCTTTTAAAGGAAATTTTTTAAAAATTTACCATCCAATTTTTCGCTTTCGCCGTGTGTTTTTCCCAACACCTTCGTCCAACAAATATTGGAAGAACAAATGGTTCTTCATTAGAGGCGAATGGGGCGAGGTTCGTGGTTGCCAACTCTTGCTAAGAATTGGCCAGAAACAGTGTTCCCAGGCATTTTTACAATCCGGACCTGTGGAACAAGACTCCAGCCTTGCTGAATGAAGAACAAGCTGGAAATGTAATTAAAACTGCTCAGACTTCTTGGGAAGTTAGAGATCGTCGGGTACTATTCATTGAGACAGAGCTTCGGAGACTGGGATTGTTCCCTGCCATTTCTAACCGGCGCAAGCGATGTGAGTTTTATCTTTCTCCCAATTTTAACTTACCCGGATTATACTTGTTTTGTATAACATTTTTTGTGTTGATCGTTCAGTTTATGAGATGGACATCATTGTTGGCGAGCAGGCAGAGAGGATCAAGAACCTTGACAAGGTTAGTTGAGCGGAGGCTGCTGCCCAATTGGCTTAGGAGATTGCTCCCCCTCAACAAAATATGGTTGAGCATACTTACGAGGCTGATCCTAATACTACCTATGGTACTTCTAATCGGTAATGAGAGAGAAGATCCTCCGATTGGGATAGCGAACAAAAGAGTCCTCCTAAGGGTTCTAAGAGGAGGCTTACCAAAGAAACGGCAGACTGAAAGGTGGCCACATCTTCTGAAAGGTCTCCAGTCAGCAAAATGGACAGGAAAATTGAAGGGTCATCCGCCTCTAAAGCTGCTCGTAAAAAGAATGAGGTTAAAATAGGAGAAGGTCCAGCGGCTCATTAGACTAGAGTCAAGCCGATTATTCTGGAGAAGGAAGATGAGGATCAAGAAACAGTGATTGAACTGATCCTAAAGAAGCAGCGATCAAAGAGGAAAACTGATCGCGTCTCTGCTACGTCTGCCTCTCACTAGTCTGATCAACCCAAAGTGGATGATCAAACTCCTGCTGGGGCTAACGAGCAGGCTATCCCTCAACAAACACAACCCCCAGCTCCATCTGAATCGGCTCCCGTCCAAACTGCCCGTCCAATGGACGAAGTCCCCACTGAGCCTCTTGTGCAGCATGCATGCAAGGCTCCGATGTAATTTTCGGTCAAATGTTAGATAGTCTTTTATAACGAGGGGCATACTAAACATGAAGGAGTAGCTGCTGACTCTTCTGCTCCTGAAACTGAAGATGATCTGGCTGATCAATGGGAAGACCATACTGACAAAATTACCTTACATCTAGGTCATTTCCCAAGGGCCTCGTCGAGCGTTGGAATGAACCCTCATGCAGGTGTCATCGAAGTGGGCTCATCTGGAGGCACTGATCAGGGGCAAACCACTGCTACACCTTTGGAAGCTACTCCTAAGGCCATCATATTTGCATCCATGACACCCCTGACCGTTTATCAGGCTCAGAGTCACTGGGCGATGGAAACACCTGTCATTAAGGGCCTTTCTGGATCAGAGAAGCGTCGGTCGACCCCCTTGACATGTTACAGACCATGTATGCTGGCAAAGGTTATGTTGGGGAAGGCTATTGAAAGGACTTTCGGAATGCCAACAACCATGAGCAGGTCCGCACAGTTTACAACAATGGCGTATATGTAAGCGTCTTTAGCTTTCTGATTGACCTCTTTCGCTTTCGGCCTATTATCATAACCTGTCTCTTTTCTTTTCAGGCTGTGGAGGAGCTGACCAGAGCCATGATTGCTTAAGAGAGGCAGGCTGCTGAGATCTCCCAACTGAAGAAAGAGCTTCATGGGAGGAAAAAGGCATTTGAGTTTGCTTCAGCCAGTAAGTCAAAACTGAAGAAATCATATGAAGAGAGGCTGAAGCAGCGTGACATGACTGAAGCGGTTTTGAGGAAGGTTGTGGCTACTGCTGAGATCCAAGTAAACAATGCCATAAATAACCTCACTGAACTCGCCAGGAAGAGTACCCAACTTGAAGCAAATCTGACCAAAGCCGAATAGCGGTGCACTGAACTGGAGCAAAAGCTAGTTCTGGCCGAACAAGCTGCTGCTAGTCAAGAGGCGGAAGCTAGAGCTGCCAAAGAGACTATGGCCACCTCCCAATACTCTATGCTTAAGGCTCAGTAGGGATCTGAGGAAGCTAAGCTGCGTTATGAAAGGCTAGCTAAAGATCTGAAGCAACAGAAGGTTAGCGTGGAGATGCTTTCATAGGAGGTCAAGCTAACTCTCGAAGTCCAGAGCGTTGACCGATATAAGAGGTCTCCTGCATCAAAGCAGTTATGCTAGAGAGCTAGAACGAGGGCTAGTCACTGCTAGAATGTTCTTCGGGGTTAAGGAAAAGTCATCTAGTGAAGCTCAATGTAAATAGGATCGGACGATCCAAAAGCATAAGGTTGAGTATCTGGATGCAATAAAGAATCAGCGAATAAGATGAAGGGCCAATTGTAAGTCGATCAGGAAGGATCCTCACATCATGCATCTGGAGCTCCCTTCCAAGTCTTCTCTGGTGACTTTCCATACAAATGAAGAGGGTGGCAAATCAACTAAGGGCATTGATATTGGTCCCTCACCTGAAATTGACTATTCACCCTTCATGACCAACGATCCAGAGGATGACATCCATTGGCTAGACTTTGGGGACCTGACCGAAGGCTATAAAGATGAGAGCAACACTCATTTTGGTTCTGGGCTTGGCGGTCCTTCAACCACTCCTAGCGCCTGACTTGGCTGAATCAAGTGTTGCCATCATTGTTGGTATCGTTCTTTCTTTTACGACACATACCTTGTAAATTTTTCTATATTATCATATGAACTATTATTTCATTTTAACTAATACATATCTTTATTTACTTATGTGAGCTATCATGCTTTAATTGATGATCGTTATAAACCTGCGGTTTTGCTTTGATCGGTCAACTAGTTATCCGACTGCTATTTACTTGGTCGGGTATCTTGTCACCCGACCGCTGCTAATCTGATCAATTATTTATTTAACTGATCAAACTCGATCTAACCAGTTTTGTATTTGGCCGAACATTTTTTATTTGTTAAGTTATCTCGTTAACTGCTCATTATCAACCCAACCAATTATCTCATCAATTGACTGAACTTGGCCTGGTCGGTATCTTTATCTACTGGCTTTTATCTGACCTGATCAATTATCTAGTCAACTGACCAAACTTGGTCTAATGTATGGATAATTTTAAATCTTGTTTGCTTGGGTTGCTTGCAGTAGCTTCTCAAGTAATGTTCTTTTATGGGCCATTAACATGGTATCTAATTTATAGACACTTGTCTTTTATCTGTCAACTAAGTCACTGAGATGTCTCCCAGTAGTCTGTTGCTCAAGATTCGTTGTAATGAGGATGACCTCCATCTCATTAACTTAACTTGTCTTAACCCGGTATCTGACTAACCGGTGTCCAAGTATGAGAATAAAGTTTTCACATCCAACTTTCTACGCATCCCATCAGGTATCTATGACCTGAAGGTGCTCTAACAGTGTTTATATACACCCAGTTAGTTTCGGTGAATGTGCATTACGACGCATGCTTTTGGCCCCATCACTGGGCCTCCCGAGCACCCATTTATCACTCATGATTTTAGGTGCTACGAGTTGCTTTTGTAAACGAAAGCAATATTAGAACCCTTTTTCCTTGAACTATTCTTTTCTTAAAAGGATTTTATTGATAACTTCAATCAAAACTATAGAAAGCAACAACTGGTCAAAAATAAACGAAAACGATAGTAATTATAGTCGTAACAAAATATCTAAATAAACTAAAAGAAAGATGAAAAAGAAACCCCTCAAGGGTAGAATATCTTCAAATATTGAGCATTGCAAAGCCAGGGAAATTCTCCCCATTTTGGTCGGGTTAAACAATATGTTCCGTGTCTAGCTAATCAGACAACTTGATAAGGTCCCTCCCACTTATTCGCCAGAGATCCAGCTGCCTTCTCCCTTGTGTTTGGGGATACTTTTCTGAGAACCAGATCTCCGAGCTGGAATTTTCTTATCCGGACATGCGAGTTGTAGTATCTAGCAATCCGTTGTTGATAGACTGCATTTCTCACTCTCGCCATGTCCCTTTTCTCTTCCAATTAATCAAGTTCTGTTTTAGAGTCCCTACATTTGCATCAGGCTGGTATAACTAAACTCTGGGGGAATCGTGGGTTATCTAAACCAGGATGACTGCTTCAGTCCGAATGCCAAGGAATGAGGTGTTTCTCCTGTTGACGTTCTTTGAGTTGTCCGATATGCCTAGAGCACCTCGTGCAAATTGTCTGCCCAGTTTCCTTTCTTGTCATCAATCTTCGCCTTCAAGGTGTGCTTGATGATCTTGTTAACAACTTCAGTCTGTCCATTGGTTTGGGGATGGGCCAGCATGGCATAATAGTTCTTGATATAGTACTTTTGGCACATCTCCTTGAAGTTGTCACTATCAAATTGGGTCCCGTTATCAGTGATGATTGTATCTGGGATTCCAAATCGGTAAATGATATTCTTCTTCACTAAGCTCGTAGTATTAGCCTCGGTTATGTGTACCAATGCTTCTGCTTCTGCCCATTTTGTGAAGTAGTCTACATCTACTATGGTATGCTTTGCACCTCTTTTAGTCACTGTCGGCATTGGGCCGATCAGATCCAGTCCCCACATTGCGAATGGCCAGGGTGAGGTCAGATTCTTCAAGTGCTTATGTGGCTGTTTGATGTCATTTGCAATCCTTTGACAAGTACCACACTTTTCAGCCACTGATTGTGCATCCTAGAACAGGGTTGGCCAATAAAAACCTTGTCTGAGGGTTTTATGTGCCAACTATTTCCCATCGTATGGTTCCTAGATACACCTATGTGTATGCTTGCTAGAATCTTATCTCTCTCATCCTGACTGACACATCTTTAGAGGGCCTTTGGAAATCTCTTTCTATAGAGTTCCCCTCCGATAATTGAATACCGAGCTGCCATGTACCTGATAAGTTTGCTTATACCGTATCTTCGGGGAGCTTGCCACCTTCTAGGTACTCTCTGATCGGTGTCATCTAGGCAATCTACCATTCTTCAACCATTTCGACTATTATCTTTTCCTCCTCTTTGGTACTAGGCTTTTTAAGATGGACCATTGGGATCGTTTTGGACCAGATACTAGTGGTTGCCGATGCCAATCTTGATAGAGCGTCAGCTTTCTCATTCCTCTCTCTAGGGATCTGAGTGATTCTGTAAGTTTTGAATCTCTCGAAAAGTGCCTTAGCTATTCCCAGGTAAGCTGCCATATTGTTGTCTTTTGCCTGGTACTCATCTAAAACCTGGTTAACTGCGACTTGTGAGTCACTGAATATCTCTACTTTATCTGCTCCCAATGTCGTGCAAACCCTGAGTCCTGCCAACAATGCCTCATATTCGGCCATGTTGTTGGTAGCTTTAAAGTCAAATCGCATGGCACATTCTACTTAGTCCCCTTCTGGGGTGGACACCACTATGTCTGCCTCACTGTCGTGCGTGTTTGTCGACCCATCAACTTGCAGTTTCCTACTAAAAATCCCCGTCTAGGGGTTTTGACAAGATCGGAGCCTTGCCTAGATACTCTTTAATCTTCTGAAAGGCTTGTTCACATTCTTTGTTCCATTCCACTTTTTTGCCCTTCCTTATTTCTCTGAAAAAGGGTTAGCACATATCAGTTGATTTACTAATGATTCGGTTTAACGAGGCCAGACAACCTGTTAACCTTTGAATGTCTTTCAGGATAACTAGGGACCACATCTTCTCTAGGGCCCTTATCTTCTCTAGAGCCCTTATCTTCTCAGGATTCACCTCGATCCCTCTCTGGTGTACTTGAAACCCAAGGAACTTTCCTAACGGTATCCCAAAAACACTCTTGTTAGGGTTGAGCTTCATCCCATACCTCCTCAGTATCCCAAACGTTTCTTCCAGATCGGTTGCATGCTTTTCTACTGTGTTACTTTTTGTTAGCATGTCATCTATATAGACCTCCATGTTTCTGCCGATTTGTCGGGTGAACATCTTTATTACCAATCTTTGGTAAGTTGTCTCAACATTTTTTTAGGCCAAAAGCTATTACTTTGTAACAGTAAAGCCCCTGATCTATTGTGAAGGCGGTCTTTTCTTCGTCCGAGCCAAATATCCTGATCTGGTTATAACCCGAATAAGCATCCATGAAACTCAGCAGTTCATGCCCTGCAGTTGCATCAACCAACTAGTCTATTCAAGGCAGATGGAAGCTGTCTTTTGAGCATGCTTTGTTTAGGTCCGTGAAGTCCTCACACATTCTCCACTGCTCATTCTTCTTCTTTACAAGTACAACATTGGCAACCCATTCGGGCTATTGCACTTCCCTGATCAATCATGCTTTCCAATATCTTATGGAATTCCTCTTTGATTGCTTAGCTTCTCTTGGGGTTGAATCGTCGTCTCTTCTAGATAACCGGCTTACGCTTGGGGTCAACTGCCAAAGCATGCGAAATTATTTTGGCATCGATCCTCGGCATATCTTCATGCTTCTAAGCAAACACGTTATTGTATTTTTTTAATAGGTTGACCAGCTTGTTTTATACCTGTTTTTTAAGTTGTGCCCCTAGCTTCACAGTCTGCTCGGGGTTTTTGTCATATATTGCCACATCATTAGTTGGGTCGCTTTCCTGGTCTTTCCCATCTTCCCGAGATATCTCCTTTGGGTCCAGGTCTAACCGAGTTGGCGTTTCAGCTTTCTCATTCTTCCTCATCCTCATTCAGGCAGTTCTCCCGCTCTGGAAGATCTATCTGCATTACATCCGGCTCTGCTTTTTCCATTAAGATCGTCAGATTGGCTTTCCTTGCCCATTCATGTGAGCCTTTCATGACCCCGACCCTAGCTTCGATCGGGAATTTGACGGTCAGGGCATAAGTGGTTGTGACTGCCTTTGTTGTGTTCAGGAATGGTATTCCTAATAAGGCATTGTAGGGCCAGTTCTCAGTGTTAACAACTACGAAGTCGAGTAACACCGTTATCTGACATGGGAAGCTTCTTATCTCAACCGGCAGTTTGACCGTCCCTAATGATCTTACTTCTGCCCCACCAAATCCTCTGAGCGGAATCATTAACGGTTGCAGATCCTTCTTTTGTAGCCCTATTTGATCGAATACCCCAATACTTAAGATGTCCGCCGAGCTTCCATTGTCGATCAGCACTTTCCTTACTTCTCTATGACCAGTGCAAACTGACACTACAATAGCGTCGTTCGGCCTTACTTTTAGTCCGTGCATATCTGCTTCTGAAAAAATGATCGGGTCCCAACCTTGCTTAAACTTCTTTTGGTCGGGACCTACTGAGTTTACTTCTAGGTTCTTCTGGCCATCTATTGCATCGCGGACTTCAGTCATTCTCTCCTTGCTACTTCTTCCTGTGCATGGCCCACCAAAAATGGTGTTGATAGCGCTAACATCTGGGTTTCCCCTAGGGCTCCCTCTTTTGTTTGGTTATTTTTCACAAGGTCATTCTGTCTATCATCACCTCTTTTGAGAACCACATCTTTCAGGTGCCCTTCCCTGATTAGTTTTTCTATGTAGTCCCTTAGTTGGTAACACTTGGAAGTCTCATGGCCATTCTCACGATGAAATCGGCAGTACTTGGAAGTGTTCCTTCTAGCAAAGTTTGACTGTTTTGAATGCTTTTTGTACAGGTTTTTATCCTCTATTACATTCAAGATTTCTTCCTGTTTCTGAGCCAGAGGGGTATAATTAGTGTAATACCTCTTGAAGGTCCTATTGCCCTTTTGATCATCGTCCTTCCCAGAATTATGCTTCTGGTCTCCTATAACGTTTCTCTTTGAACCATTATCTTTGGATTTTTGACCCTTTCCCGACCGGCCACTATGTATAAGTTCTCCTCCATGGGCTATCTGCTCATCTTCGGCCATGGCGTATCCTCTTACATCATCCACCAGACTTGCATACGTAGTAGGTCCCATTTGCCTTAGGCTGAGCGACAACTAGATGTGCTGCAAACTGTTTACAAATGCAGATACTACCGCGTCGTCATTGAGGTCCTGCACTTCCGAAACCTCTTGGTATCTTTTGGGGTCTTCTAGTAGATTGGGTTCCGTGTATTATTTTCTTTCTTAGTTCCTTTGTTCCCCACTCTCTCTGCGATCCTGGTCATCTTGGCGATCATTTCTCTTCTTGAAATGTTCCCTCTTGTCACGACGATCTGCCCTATCTGTACCAGATTTCTACGGTGCGCCTAGGGTCGGAACCACTATTTCAGACTGTTCCTTGGGATCTCGAGCTACCACCGATGTAGACAACCGGTAGGGTAAAGTCAGGTTGGCGGTAGCAGTTATATTGATTCTCTGTCTGGCGACGTCTTCGATGACTCTCCGTAGGGATTCCTGAACTTGCCGAAAAAGTCTGGGGAGATACTGGGAATAACATCTATAGGAGTCACAACATCTTGCCCGACGGAAGACAGAGTTTTGGAAGGTAAGTCTCCTCCGGCAATGCTGGTATTTATTATTCTAGTATCATCGATACCACGTGGGGTGTCATTCTCACGCTGGGATTGACTTCCGACTCTACTATTTGCCATGCTGATGTTATACAGATTTCCTAAGATTTTGAAAACACACACCCCCTCCTTCTAGCGCCAATTGTTGACGGTGATTTTTAGGATTATGTAAATTCAATCACACGTCACACAAAGTATGTTGAATTGATAATTGTGTAATGAATCAAAAAGAAATAATTGAGATCATGCAAACATGATTTTACGTGGAAAACCTAGAAGGGAAAAAACCACGGTTGCCGGTGAAGGCGAGAAAGTAATTCACTATGAATAAATTGTTACAACCTCAGCCTTTCTCGCTCTCTTGAGAATCTAATGATTCGTTCAACCCCTTTTTGGGTGTTTTTATGGTTTATTTATACATGCATAGAACCTTAATTCTTAGAGTACAAGTAAAAGAAGAAGATAGCAGAGGTTTAACTAAATTCTGACTTATTAGAGTCTTCTTATCTTATTTCTTGTTTTGCACTGTTTGTGTTTTAAACATATCGAGTCTTTTGCCTATTCTAGACTATGATATCTTTGAGGAAATTTGTTTCCTCACCAGAGTATGTTTCTAGACATCTTACGTGAGTAAGGTTCTTCCTCTACGTATTTGAGTCGCGATTACATTGAATTCCACGTTATTGACGCGTCATAATTCTGAGCGTGTCTTATGATTGTCCACGTGTCGCTCAGCTGACCGTCTGTCAGACCCGACAGGATTTTTTCCCCCCAACTAGGGATTTAAACCCGATCAGGTAACTATAACCCGACCATTTTGGGTACCCCAACCATTTTCTTTATTTTGATCAACACAATTACTTTGGCTAAGTACTTTTAATTTGACCATCTTAGTAACCCTGACCAGGTATTATGGGAGCCACATTATGGTCATCTTAGGTTGGCTCGACCTAATTAACATTCATTGACATGTTATCACTTAATTTCCACGAAATACAGCGTTTATGCTAACATGTCATCTTTTTGGATTTTACCAATAACATTATACGGTGCTAAAATTAGAATTTTAGCTAAATTAAATAAAAATAAGGATAAAAGTGTACTTTATCCTATTTTATTAAAGTTGACTATTAAATATTTGGTCAAATGAATTAAAGTGATAAGTTTTGGAAAAAAAAATGGACTAGAGAGATGAATATGATAAAGACATTTAAAATGATGACATATACAAAAATGTGACTTGTGTGAAATTTGCCCCTTATATGACAGATATATAATTCACTTTTACTTTTTGCATTTGGAATTAAAATTTTGTGGGAGATTCTTATTTATGATTCAGAAGTTAAGAGTATTGGAAGACTTGCAACTAATGTCATTTCCATTAATGGTGTAAAAACGGGTAGGCTCGGCACGTTTTGGGAAATCCGGCATGACACGGCCAGTAGGCAAGGCACAGGCATGCCGAGCCGTGCCGGTCAGCCGATCGGTCCCGGCGTGCCAAACGTAATTTAAAAATATTAAATTTTGTTAACGTAATTATTACGTTAATGTAATTGTGTCAAGTTATATAATATTGTTTTAACAATGTAATACTCTAATTTTGATTGCAATTTGTTTATCTTAATTATTATTTTAGTGTAATAAAAAATTGTTGGTAATAGATAGATTTATTATATTTGTTATTAAAGTAATTCAAAAAATGGATATAGATAAAGTATTAAAGAAAATAAAAAATTGATGAAGACATGATGTTATGAAAATATGAAATGAAGAAATATTTAATTATTTTTGACTTTCGGAATTAAGTATTACATATTTACAGAATTGCCTCATTAAAAACCTTACCAAGAAAAACCAAGTGAGATAAAAACTTGGTAAGGGAAAAAGAATGCAATCGTATTACAAGTAAATGTACATGTATAACCTAGTTCTGGGCCTAGTTACAACCAGAACTTTCATCAACAAATAAATAGGAGAAATTTTGAATAAATTCTTCGTCTACCGTTTCATTTTGCAACCTCTTTCGAGAATGCTCACAATCTTGAACGCATGTTAATACCTCCACCATCTCCGGAGTCAAACAACTTCTTCTTGGTTCAATAATTCGTCCGCTCGTGCTGAATGCTTGTTCTGAAGACAAAGTGGTCACGGGGATAACCAGTATGTCACGTGCTAGGTGTGACATAACCAGATACCTGTAGCTATAAGTCTTCCAAAATAACAACAAATCAAATTTCTCCATGTCTTCGCATGCATCGAACTGTGCATCAAGGTACCTAACCATTTCGGCTCCAGAAGATGCAACAGATCGTTGCGATGAAGAAGAAGAACTTGATGATTTTTTACGTCATTTTAGAATGCTCTAACTTGTCTGCATCAGTTGTGTCTCCGGTTCTACTGATGGCTGCGTGTTGACGCCACCAAACATGCGCTCATAAATACTAAAAACTTCGAACAACTTGTTTCGAATGTCAGTAATCTGTTCTGAATAATCTATTGACAAATTTGTTCCAATAAACTCAAGCAAATAGTTTAAACCAGACAATTTAACCCTAGGATCTACTATAAGACCTAAGGTATAAAGAAAAGGAATCGTAGACCAATATTTTTTAAACTTTGTCTCTATGGCAACAACTGCAGTGCCTAAAATGGTATCTATCCTATAAGTGTTTAACACTTCAGACATTTCCACTATCTGATGGATTACCTGGGAAGATGTGGGGTTATAGACCCCAGAAAGAGTTACAGTGACATTGTAAAAAATCTTTACAAATTCAACAAAAACCCTTGTCACATACCAATCGTCTGAGGTGAGTCCTTGTGCTTGTGCTTGTGAAGAACCAATTTCGACCAAGTTCATATTAAAAAAACCTTTAATAGTTGTATCATAGTCCAAACAATTTTGCAGCATTAAGTAAGTAGAGTTCCACCTTACCGGCATATCAGTTTGGAATCGTTGGGGTCGTATACCGTTTAATGTACAGTGTCTGCAGAATTCTCAAAATCTTATATTAAAGCTCCCAATCCAAGAAATGGCAGATCTGATGCAATCTATACGAGCACTTACTTCCTTCAAACCAGACTGTACAATTAAATTTATGATATGGCATGCACACTGTTGATGGAAGAAATAACCCCCAGCTTGCATGATATTTCTTTATGTAAACAAGGCAATAAAGCTAGTATTTGCATATGTATTATCTAATGTGATAGAAAAGATGCGATTAGTTATTCCATAAGTTTCTAAAACATCAATAATGACATTAAAAATATTTTCTGTGGTATATGCAAAATCGAAAACCAAGAATTTTTTTTGTTAACCTCCAATCAGAATCTAAATAGTGTCTCGTGACACATAAATAGTCATGTTTGGAACATGCGTTCCAAATATCAGAAGTTAATGCAATAGAGACACTTAGATGTTGTAATTCAGCCATCAATTCATCTCGTTATGTTTGAAACATTCTTATCAAATCGTTCATAGTGGTGGTTCTAGAAATAGTTTGAAATTTGGGGTTGAATGCATCATTAATAAAATCCTGAAAAAAAACATTGTCACCAAAATTAATTGGTTGATCAGTTTGTGCAATGTATCGTGCCAAGGAATTTCTAGCACGGTCGGGGTCGTAAATCCACGTCGTAACGGACCCGTATGGGTGTCGTTGTAGTTGTGTCTGGGTTGTAGTGTCTACATGTCCATGTGCAGGCATGCATTTCTCCATATGTCTTCTCAAATGACCAGTTCTCTGGCTACTAGTAGTATAGTCCTTAGGAAAAAACTTACATTTAGCTCTGGGGCCGGTCGTACTGTCTGGGAGTGTCATTTCTGCTATGTCAAAACACTGCCAGACATTTGATGTATACCTTTTGGGACGTGATGTCGGTGTAACCGCGGAACCGGAAGGTCCCGCTTCGGTTTCCGTCTGTCGGGAAAGATCCAAATCATCGTTCAGCATGTTCAAACCGTCCGGGAAAAAAAGGTGATTATGATCCATTTCTTAAAATACAAATATTAACTCATTAGTCATTAATAAATAAAAACTATATATAAAATACTTAATTTACTAACAAAATATATTTAAATTCACTACTACATATATAAATTATTAATTTACTAACAAAATATATTAAATTAAATACTACATATAAAAATTATTAATTTACTAACAAAATATATTTAAATTCACTACTACATATATAAATTATTAATTTACTAACAAAATATATTAAATTAAATACTACATATAAAAATTATTAATTTACTAACAAAATATATTTAAATTCACTACTACATATATAAATTATTAATTTACTAACAAAATATATTAAATTAAATATTACATATAAAAATTATTAATTTACTAAAAAAATATATTTAAATTCACTACTACATATATAAATTATTAATTTACTAACAAAATATATTTAATTAAATACTACATATAAAAATTATTAATTTACTAACTAAATATATGTAAACTCACTACTACATATAAAATGCTTAATTTACTAAAAAAAATATTTCAATTAACTAACAAAAAAATTTTAAATTAATTTACTAACTCAACAATAATATTAAAATTAATAACTAAGTATAAACATAAATTGAACAATTTAGTAACTAAACAAAAGCATTAAAATTAATAACTAAAGTCTAAACATAAAATTAAATAATAACATTTAAAGAAAAATGTACACTTGAACTTTGATGTTATGGTGGAAAATTTAGAGAATAATAGATAAATAATAGGAAATTATAACTAAGTATTAGAAAATGTGTAGAGGGAGAGAGTAAGAATGAAATTGTGTAGAGAATTGGAGAGATTGAGAGAAAGAGAGAAAGTGAATAAAATTTGGAATTGGTAGGAATATTTATAGGAAAAATTGAATTGTGGGTCAAAATATAAATTTTATTGTTTTAGGGATTAAATAGTAATTTTTTAAATCACCAATGGTTGATTTTTTAAAATTCAACTGTTGGGAATTGGTTGAAAAAAAAATAATTTTTTTTGCTGAGCCAACCGTTGGCTTGGCACGCCGGGGTAGGCAGGTCGTGCCGGGCCGGCACGGCGGATCGGCCTACTAAGGCCTGGCACGGAGCCCGCCTACGTGCCGGGCCAGGCACATCACGCCCACCTTTTGGGCCGTGCTTGGAACGGCCTGCCTTCCTTGGCAGGCCATGCGTGCCAGACCCTTTCGGCCCAGCCCATATTTACACCACTAATTTCCATATTAAGATGATCTTTGGCTGCTTTTGTTATCGGGGACTTTTCATTTGTCTGAAAGTCATAGCTTAATTCAGTTTAGTATATAAAAATAGCATTTCATTAACTATCTCTTCTATTTTATCTGTGGTTATTAAAAAAAGGTATATGGTGCGTTTGGTATGGGGATGCGACAGGACATGACGGGACGGGACAAAATAGAACGGGACAGAACAAGTTGTTATGTATTGTGTTTGGAATGCTTGGGACAGAATTATTAACTGTACTATTATGCGTTTGGTATGGCTAGGACATGACAGGACAAGAGGTTCAAATGACCAGAGTACCCCTATTAATTTTAGAGACTTTTAAAAAATTAAAGAAAAAAAAAATGTTTTGAAGGGGATATGGAACGTTCTAGGTCTCCAATGAACAAATTATGGTTCACAAATTATTTTAAAAAATTTGAAGGAAAAAAAAAAACATTATTTTTAAGATCTGGAATCTGGTACCATTTTCTTCATCTTCTCTCCATCGTCTATTTGTCTTCTTCAATCATTAACAATAACTTCATCATCAACAATTTTTCAATCATCGGTTAAAACAAAAATTAAAGAGATTTTTTTTTTGGAGAACACCCCATTATTTTCTTAATCATCGACTCATCATCAAAAATCAAGAATGTTTTTTCCATTCTCATTGATCATCAACAACAAAATCTCTGTTTCAATAAAAACAACAAAATTTCTCAATTAGAGATCTCCCACCAAAACCAACAAAAAAAAATCACAAACAAAAACTCATATCTCCACCCACCACACCCATCACCGCCGCCGCCTCCCTCCACACGGCACGCCGCCGACACCACCTTCACTCCATCTCCCGCGAAACCCAACAAACCCAATCGCCGAAAAACACCGGCCAACACTAAACCCAGCGCCAATTGAGTTCGATTTTTTCTCTTCTTTAATATTGGGTTTGATTTAGGTGTTTGTGGTGTTGGGTTTGATTTCGTGGGTGTTGGTGGTGCTGGGTTTGATCTCTAGAGAGAGAAAGAGAGATAGAGACATATGTGATTCAGGCTGTGTATATGTGTTTGTAATTTCTGCAAATTTTAAAGGGTACAAGAGTCATTTTCACACTTGTCCCATGCCATGGGACAAGTTGGCCGAGGGTTTAGGGTGGTACAGTTTTTTGGGATTTTTGTCCCACTTTGTCTCATTGAGTCCCACACCAAAGTCGTGCCAACGTGGGACAAGAACAAACTATCTCATATTGTCATGTCCCGTCCCACGTACCAAATGCACACATAGTGCATGGCTTTTATAAAAAAAGTAGAGGAAATTCCCTTCTTTAGCAAAAAAAAAAAATACATAGTTCACAAGCAAAGTCTAATGGTAATTTACCAAGGGTCCATTTCGGTTCACCACTAGGGTTCAAAATTTCAAATCCCAGGTATTGTAAATATATGTCCACATTTACCTATTAAACCGTAAAGTATAGGCATACCTCTCTTCTTAGGTGAGAGTTGAACATTTCGAACCATGCTTATAGAGATTACTTTTTACCAATTCCAGACAGACTCCTGACCTACAATGGTGTCTGCTTTTGAAAAAAAAATCTAATGATAATTAGACCCGTTATCTTGAGGTTACATATTTGAATCCCCTCTTTCGAATAATGAAAAAAAAAAAACTTTTTTTTCTTTGGAATTGTTACTACCGGTACCGTCTCGCATTAGTGATTTAGTGCGGGGTTGGCGGCACTTTTATTTATTTTGATTTTAAAAACAATAAAAAATAAAAAATAAAAATTGGAGGACATGTACATAATTAATGAAATCTGTTTAGCTACTGACCGACCCAGTGACTCAGTGAGTCAGTGATCAAAACCGCGGTCGATCTGTTTTTAAAAGAGAAAAGGGACACAGCGAAATAAGCTTGGAATTCCATTCAAATTTTTTCTTCAAGGTAATTTCTTAGGGTTTTATGCTCCTACTATCTCTCTACTTTCTCAATTATCAATTCTCATGTGTTAAGCTACTGTCGTCTGCTTTATCACAAGGCCATAGATTTTAGGGTTTCGTGCTCCTCTGATTTAGACTAAAGTTTTAAGGTCGGTTCGTTTTTCTCTTGTTATTGTTCTGACCTTTTACATGCTCGCAGGTCGCTTGTGTTTGCTCCGCTTTAGTATTTTTTTTTTCTGTGCTCTACAAAAAAACAATGGTAAGTTTACTCCCTTGATACTCTGTTTGCTTGGCTAGAAAATCATTGGAAAAAAGATTGCGCCTTCAATTTATTTTTCTGTGCTTACTTCTTACTTACACCGTTTTTCAAACTGCGAAATAAAATTACAATAGACAATTCTTGTTCGTTATGTTTATTTCAGTTGTTGTTAATGTGTTTTTAGAGATTTTTATTATTATGATCATTTCTTGTAAACAACTTGAATTTGTTCTTTCAGCTTCCTCTTTCTCTACTTAAAACCGCACAGGGCCATCCTATGGTAAGGGATTTATCTTTTGGTTTCAGACTTAAACTAAAAGATCTGTTTTGGCATACTTTCTTTATGAATATTGTCTCACGCTTTGCTTTTTTTTTTTTTTGTTGCTGCAATTTGTAATTTATAGTGGTTGCCTGTAACAGTTGGTGGAATTAAAAAATGGGGAGACTTACAATGGACATTTGGTCAATTGTGATACATGGATGAACATCCATCTTCGTGAAGTCATCTGTACCTCCAAGGTACTATATGTTTTTATTTAGCTTTTCGTTTATTTTCCTCACCTGTGTTTTCTATAATTCAATTATATTTTTTCTTTGTGGTCATCTAAAAGCTTGTTTACTCATTATATCATGGCCGGTTCTAATGGGAATGTTGATGTAGGATGGAGATAGATTTTGGAGAATGCCTGAATGCTACATCCGAGGGAATACAATCAAGTATCTTCGAGTTCCTGATGAGGTATTTGATCTGTACATAGTATTGTATTGTATTGTTTATCTTTACTTAGGTGTATCAGTTTCTCTTACTTCTAATTTTTTTGCATATAACAGGATTTTCTATTGGATTTAAGCTGCTTATTATAAGATAATTTCAAGTTGCCTAATCATGTTTGATAGAGCACCAACATAGTGTCTTTGACTTTATAGTATTTGATAGGGCTTCTTTTGTTGGAAGATGGTTGATTTTGTAGTGATCTATTGAAAATCAGATGCAGTGAAAATATAATTATTTGATTTAAAAAAAAAAAAAATAGGTTTATACATGATCTTTGTTTTCATGCTGTAATGGATTCCACCTGCCCAAAATGCCAGCATATATACTAATATACAAAAATACGAAAGAAGAAACCTGGTTGTCTCAACATTAGCAAACTACTACTTTCCAAAAAAAAAAAAAAAAAACATTAGCAAACTACTCGTTTAAATGGTGTACTTAAATAAGATCTGATCCTCTTTGGTAATAGTTTTCCCACTTCAAGATCTTTGAGACTTTGAGTCTGTAAAATTGGTTTCCCCTAAGCTTTTTGACTGAAAAGTGATATTTTTCTAATATTATGGACTTCTGTTTTTGTCTAAAGCTTTGTTTCGGTTTCTGTTAACTTTAAAAAGTATTAGTGGTAGTCTTAAAATGTGCTTGTTGTCTTTGCATTTCAGGTGATTGATAAAGTTCAGGAAGAATCCAAAAGTCGTACAGGTATGCCTTACTTTTCTTTTCTGGACAGGGTACCTGGTAATGTTCACTTTGATAGAATAGAGAAGAAAGGGAATGAAAAGAAGTATTAAAAACATGCATTACAGAACTTAATGAGGATTGGGTTGCTATTAGTTTTGCTTGACTGCTACAGTTGTGCATGGCTACTGTCTAGACTGGTGGGAACCACCATAAATGTTATGTTTGGACTTCAGTGATTTATGTTTCCTAGGTATTTGCTGAGGAAAGCACCCTTGCCAGCTTGCCCCTTTCTCATTTGTGTGTGTGTGTTTAGTTTACTCTACTTAGCACTTACTTTCCTTTGAGCTTTATATTTATAAAAAAGGTGGAACCCTAAACTTTGGTCCTTTTCAGATCGTAAGCCACCTGGTGTAGGGCGTGGCAGAGGAAGAGGTAGAGAGGATGGTGCTGGTGGAAGACAACCAAAAGGAATCGGGCGTGGACTAGATGATGGAGGTTCTAAGGGTGCAGGTGGCAGCCGAGGCAGAGGTGGACCTGGTGGAAAGCCCGGTGGTAACAGAGGTGAGACTTCACTTAAATAGTAGGAAATAGAGGAGTATAAAGATAAGACACTTGTTTCATAAATTGTGAATTTTATATGCAGGGACGGAATTTTAACATGGACATTGCTTTAATTTCATAGTTACACTTGATAAAAAGTATTTTAACCTGCGCTTGATACTAATTTCTCTTCATTCCGGAATCTCAACCAATGTTTGGAACTAATTTAGGATTCAGCATCTTCTATTTACACTCTGAAAGTCTGAGAATGCTAATACTGCATATTCTGATATAGTCATGATTTGTTCCTTGTTCAAGAACTGCTAATTTCACAATGATTTCATTAGTCATATTAATTATATTTTTATCTTCTTCATAGACAGCTTAATTTGCAACATATCTACAATTATTGATGACTTTGTGTTTTTGAATTTGGTGGCAGGTGGAGGGCGAGGCCGAGGTTGATATGTCTCGGAATGACTGAGGGCGAGTTTGCTATTTTTCAAGGCATTTTGTGCCCCATCTTCGAAGAAAGTTTTGTGGGTGATTTAATTCCCGAAATCTGTTTCCCTATAGGATAGTGATGTTGGAATGGTTAAATATGTGCAAAATGTACGTAGGTGGGTATCCCATAACTGGATTAAGCAGCTTGTATTGTGGTTTGTGGTT
Source organism: Dipteronia sinensis (assembly GCA_033220585.1). NCBI lineage: Eukaryota > Viridiplantae > Streptophyta > Magnoliopsida > Sapindales > Sapindaceae > Dipteronia > Dipteronia sinensis. Next base: position 41,291,852 of record CM065643.1, read on the forward strand.
TACCTTCTCTGCCCTTTTACACCATGGTGGTTCTATTTTATAAAGACAATTGAAGTTTTTCTCCACTATCATTTTAGTAACTGTACTTTCACCATTCTTGGTCTATCTTATCGGTTGGCATTTGGCAAGTAAATTTGTATTTCCAGATGGCTATGGCTACTCTTTTCATGAATCTGATGATATTAGCAGTTTTAGTTTTGTCAAGAAATGTATCACAACACACCAGCTGTTAAAATGTATCACAACACACCAGCTGTTACATGCTGTGCTCCCGAGCAGCAACTGAGACCTTAGATCCCATGCTGGAATTGGTTGATAATGGGATTCCTAGCAGTAGAGGAACTTTATCCTTGCATCAGTTAAAGAACCACACCAAATATAAATACAAGGCAAGTACAAACAAAACTGGAAAAATTCCCACATTAGAAACACATTTCAAGGCAAAAATTTGGCGCCTCAGTATGGATGATGTCTATTTTTCTTGCGAGTCTTTGGGGACTTAATAACCATTGCACTTGAAATCCAGGATCTATTAATCTCAGAAGACTCGTCAGACAACCAACAGCACAGGCGGCCATCCTCACCACCTGTCCAACCAAAAATGCCTTGGCTTTGGGTAGGTCTTCCTCCCATGCTTGACATGGGCAATATGCTCCGAACAACAGCTGTGTGGCCACCTCCGAGAACTGCTTCTGGAGATCCTATTGTTGCCGTTCCTTTATAATTTACAGGGAAATAACCCATCGTGCCAGCACCAGTGCCACCAATAACCCATAAGCTTTCACCTTCTTCATTGTAGAGACAATCAACAAAATAATCAACCTGCAATAAAAGGGATGGACAAATGGGTAAAAAGAATGTGATATCAGTGTAAAATCTTTTCACCTTATAGCAAAGTTAGTCACAACTCACTAGTTTTGGGTAGTTTACTCACCTATTATTATAAAGGAACTACATGAAATTAATCAAATATAAGTGTGAAAGAAAATGAAAAACACCGGAATTCTTCTAACTTTTACAATTCCACCTCAAGGGATAAACATATTCAAGTAACTGAACAACCACAAATCCTAGAAACAAAGCAAGTAATCCCAGGTAGCCAAAGTCAGCTACAATCTTGGGGGGGTGGGGTGGGGTGGGGTGGGGGGCGGCACCTTAGTTTCAAATAGAAGAATAATTAATTAAAGACTACCAGCTCCTTGGAGTGATCTGCAGACCTAGCAAATTGGCCTTCTTTTAAGACCAAGTGTTATAATATGAGCCTTGGTTTTGAATTTTCTATATGGTCTAGATCAGGGTTATTCTCCAAAGTTTGATTGTGTTTTTTTTAACACATCGTGGATGTAACAAAATAAGGAAAAACAGTGCACAAACAATAATACCTTTGCTGATCCAGTATGATGAGTATAACCTATTTAACAGACGACACTTACTTGGTCTAATGTCCAATTGTCAGAGGCCAACTGGCGAGCATTCTCAAAGTTAGCTTCATTCTGTCCGTCCTTCCAGTCCCAAATACTACAAACAGTGGAAGATTGGAGTTACATGTTGGCAACACTGAGGATGGAAAGATATTTGTATGAGTGTGCATGAGGTTGAATTTGCAGAAGCCTCTGAACTTTAAGGTGGTGAATGCAGGTCATGAAAGCACCGCTAGATTTTATGATTAGTAAACAAATAATGGAGTAAAAGTTCATTCCTACAAAATTTTGCAAATTTCAATAGTTGAGTGTCCTTTCAATCGGTTTATAGAATAGACTGATACCTTAAGGTTTCGATGTGAGTCAAACACCAGAGCTTTTGATAAGTTTCTCCGAAAAAACCCACTTTCCCTATCGAAGTTCCAACATTGATCACCTACAACATTGCTACAGTTAATCTAACTGAATTTCTATTATACAAACTTTTTTGTTAAAGAAAATTTTATTATACAACTTCTTAAACAGAGAAACTGAGAGCATTAGATATTATTATTTTTTCTTTAAAACAACGATTGTATACAGATTACAGAAAAAACAATTACTGCAAGAAGATGGATCAAATGATTTAGGTATATATACACAACAGCGGAATGTATTCGCACAAACTTACAACCTAGCTGTTCAATCTCAACATGCAACAAATCCTTCCAGACACTTCAAATAAACATGGATCAGTGAAATCATTAATGCTAACATATATCTTGTAGCTTACCTAACCTATCAAGGACCAGTGCACATAACACAATAAGAAAGACGGATTGCTTCAGGTCCCCATAAAGTGCCTTAAGATTGATCTTCAATGATGTGAAATTTTCCGGATTGTACCAAATAATAGTTAATTTGGCAGTCAATATACCATCAATGGAGTCAGCATAATCATTGTTTAAAGTGAACATAAATTTATTGGTATGACAAAATCAAATTTGTATTTACAAAAGATACAAAAACCGTGTTTCTCTTTTACTAACTGGTGTTTCTCTTTTAGTAGCAGTGTTCTAGTAGACGCTAGGCGCTAGTGGCCCAGTGCCTAGGCGGTCAAGCCGGTTTTTTTTTTTTTTTTGCCTTTCTGGAGAGGGGCTACTTTTGGCTTCATTAGATTGAAGCCAAAAACGACGTCATTTTTGAAAAATCGAACTTTAAAAAAATACTACCTAGGAGGAGTTTGACTCCACCTAGGCGTAGCCTTACACCGATTAGGCAGCAGGCCACCTAGGAAGGCCGATTTGGCCTAAATCGTGGTGGCCATGGCTGCCTACACCGATTTTTTGAACACTGAATAATAGAATACTAACCTCATGATACCATGAACCAAGAAAAATACCATATCAATATCATCCTATAGAGCACTTGTTTGTATATTATAACCGGCTAGTATACACTAGAATGTTCAGAAACAGGCAAACAGCTACTTATCTTTCCGTAGTTAATAAGAACCACTAAGAAAATTATCCATTATGCTCCCACAAACTTAACCAAACACCCAAATTTCAATTTAAACACCTCATACAAGAATACAGGTCTGCACTTACTGATTCCAGATTATCATCATCATTGATATCTCCACCAGTATCAAATGTACATATCAAGCCATCTACAGAAGCAGAAACAAGCTTGTTTTGATGGTCAGGAACAAAATGAACCTGTAAAAATTCATGGAGTAATCAATCAACCCAAAAACATGTTTCGACAATAAATTTCATGAAGCAAGAGATAATAATCCTGTTGTAATGCTAATTCAATAACAAATCAGATAAGCACCACTCAAGTAAATGATTTGACTGATCGAAAGTGAACTCAGCCTTTATATGTTTATTCCCTGCCAGTAGTTAGTAGTTGTGTTCCTCATATAACAGAGATTCAAAAATAAAATGTAAACAAACAGACAGCACATCAGACCTGAGTAACGTCATCAACATGAGACTCCTCCAAGCATGCAACTTGCTTCTTGTTCCTCCAATCCCAAAAGAGAATCTGTGTCAAATTAATCAACAAAAAACAACAAACTAACATGAATATGTGAAATCATAAACTTGGAAATAATTTTACCCCATTCCTCCATTCATCAAATAAAGGAGTAAAAAGGAGAATAATATAATCCCTAAACGCCAAAACAAATGTGCAATATCCATTCAATAGTCGGTTGCACCTTGTATATACATATAAAAAAGCACACTGTGATCAAGCAACAAAAATATTCAACTCAGGGTAAATTTCCAGACAATCAAACCTGTGAACCACATCCGGCAGCAAGAAGATTATCATTCGATCCTCCAAAAGAGAAGCTGAAGATCTCCTGGGAACCGGCACTCAAACTCGACACCTACAATTTTCCATAATTCAAGCCAGTAAATAAGTATAAAAGGAAACACTAATGGGGCTGCTTTAACCCAAAAAAAAAAAAAAAAAGACCACCAAACTATGAGATTAAAGACAGCATTTTGAGCACATAAATAAATTCACAGAGAGCTCTGACCTGCTGAAATGATCGAGTATCCCAGGCACTGATGGTACCATCAGAAGAGCATGAATGCAAAACATGCGGGGTTGACGGACCTGAGAAAGATATTTGATTTATAGTTGCAGAGTGACCCGTACACTCTCCACAGTACTGGCCAGTTACTGGTGAGTACAATTTCACAGCATTTGTTGATAGCGACACCCCCATTAAAGACCAATCCTCCCTACCATTTATAATCAAACCAAACTAAAAATCAACACCCAGTACATAAAATTTCAATACCCACCAAACAGACATTATTTGTCATCAGATACATTTTCAAGCATCAGCAAATTTAAAAGAAAGAAAGTGAACATAGTGGTGGGGAAAACAAGAGAAAGAGAAAGTACTTGGGGACGATTTGAAAAACGTAGTCATCGCCGAAGTTGGTTTGAATACAGTTTTTGAGTCCAAATCTCTTGATTGAATTGTCACTAGGAGACTCTTCCACTTCCATGTGGGTCTCTTCTTCCATGGCTCGTGGTAGTTATTTTGCGCAACCAATTACAATTACAAACAGCTCCCAATATATATCTGGGTTTTAGGGTTCAAAATCCTATGAACTGATGGTAACCTAACTCACTTGTGACCAACCAATCACTTTTTTGCCGTGTCACCACTCTTCAGTGTAATTTTTCAAAAGCAGACATTAGCACACCTTAACTATTTATACCCCGTTTTTTAAATTATTTAGTATTTTTTATTTTTCCTTTTATCACGTTACTTAAAGAAAAACACAATTTTAATTAAAAAAGATCCTATACAATATAAAACCCCACTTTCATTCTTTCAAAATTCTAATAATATAGATCATTTCAAATCACTTAATATTTACTATGTTTTTTATATTTTTTTTTTCAGAACTTGATCTTAGATTTCTTATGTTTAGTATTTATTGATTTTATTGTTTTATATTATTTTTTTTCAAATTTCAGATCCATGTTTGTTATTTTTTTCTCTAGTCTATTTTCTTTCGGATCTTCCAGGTATTTTATGATTTGTATCAATTTTTTTGTAGATTTTATTCTGAATCTTCCAAAGTTAGTTTAACGTTACTTACAAAAAAAAAAACAACAAAATCACACCAAAAATTGCAACCAAGAAAACATAATCTCTGACGAAACGAAACGACACCAAAACCCTAACTCAATTGCTCAAAAAAATCATCAGACGATCAATATTACACTCACAATCTACCACCAACGATCCTATCGACTATAGAAAATAAAAATCGCATCTAATAAGGATGGTTTCACCATGAAATAAGAAAAAACAAGTCTTGCGAGTGGATGTGAACTGTATATAAAGATTAGGGATGGCGTGTATTTTTATTTTTACTTTTGAAAAATATATATGTGTATTAAGTTTGAAAAATATGTAAAAGAGTAATCCTGGAAATAAATCAAAAAAATTAATAAAACCATTTAATTTTATATAACTAAATCAAAATTTTAAAAAGTATGGAATAAATAGTTAGTAGTTGGGGTGCCAATAACATCACTCTTAAAATATATATATCATAATAATCCGGGGTTTTTGAAAGGGGGGACATGGCTCGAACTATTGGACCAACCTCATCTTGTCACTCTTCAATGTAAATTTATGGCTATTTAAAAAAAAAAATTCTCTCATGGTTACACAATTTAGTAATATCCCAAATATATATTGGATAGTGTTAACTTATACCCTAAAGGCAAAGGACAAGACACTATAAAAGGAAAGGATAACACTGTATTTATTGTTTTTAATCACAAGGACAATTGCCAATTAGGTCCTGGATTTTTTTTTTAATTTCAAGTTGTTTGGGCATTTTACAAAAATGACTAAATTGGTCCTCAAATTTTTTCCAAATGCCAAATAACAGTTGACTTTAATATTTTTAGTTAAAATAAGTAAATACCATTTATTAGTCATATTATAGCAATATTGTTTTGTCTTTGTGCATTAAATTCACCATTATAATTACGACAAAATTCAAAAACATTATATGAATGAAATACCATTTATACCTTTTTTTTAAAATTAAAATTCTCTAAAAAAATCTTAAAATATTTTTATAAGATAATATCAATTATACTTTTATTTTTTAAATAAAGTTACCATTCATTTTCAATTTAGTCTTTTATCATTTTTATATAATATTGTTTTTTTGTTAATATTATACGAACACTGTTTTCAAAATTACTTAAAAATCAAAATGCACAAATAAAATAAATAAAAATATACATTTGTTAAAAACAAATGTGCATGTATTAATGTTATATTGTTTATAAGTATCGTATAATTTTATCTCTACACAGTTAAAGTTGACTGAAGGAACTTAGTTAGAGGGACTAATTTGGTACTTGGGAAAATGTAAGGACCAACTTGGTCACTTTTATAAAAGTCGCAAATAACTTGGAATTTTTTAAAAAAATCCGGAACCCAATCGGTAATCGTCCTAATCACAATAAATATATAAACAAGACAATAAATGCATTATGACTTTCCTTTCATAATGTTTTATCTTCCGCCCTTAAGGCACATATTAACACTACCCATATAAATGAGGGATTACAATTTAATCTTTAAATTTTAAGGAAACATTACTTTTTTGCTCGACTTATGTATATTATGGTGTTCGGTTCTCATCTTTTTGGAAATACATCAAAATGGTTTCTTGACCAAAAAGTTGAAGGTCAAACTTAACATATTTATTAAAAAGACTGTTTTACCTCTGCTTTTAAAAAAGCTTGACTTAAATAACAGTTTTGTCCCTTTGCTTTTTACACATTTACAAATGTACCATTGTGAAAAGGACTAGAATAACCCCATCAATAATTAAGTACAAAACTATCCATAAAATATTTTAAATTTATTAAATCAACAAAATATGACAATTACCATTAAAACCATTTAATAATTTGATATTCCAATTTTACCCTTCTATTATTTAATTTTTTTAAAAAAAATTGTTATTCCAAGTCATAAATTTTGTTATACAGGACGCTGATTCAGCTTCAGGAAAAAAAAAAGACTCAGATTCTTTTAGAGCAATTATTTGGCAAGAGCTTTAGAACTCTTGTTTTTCATTTATTTATTTATTTTCCAAATTTTCAATTTCGTATATTAATTATTTTCATTTTTTTTCCCTTTTCTTCCATATTGTATGGTAAATGAATGAATTTTCCTTAAAAAAAATCATTTTCATTACCACCAACTCTCTCCAACTATCTATCTATCTAAAGCATCCAAACACTCAAAATAAATCGGTGGAACGGATGATGAAACAATCAAATCCAATCGTGATTCGTGACCCTTCAGCTATCATCATGCGCACTTGGGATTTTGAGTTAGAAACTGAGAAAGAAATTCAGCATTCTTCAACAAATGAACAATCAAATGCAATGAAATCATGAATTGTTTTTTTGTCTGTCATCATCCAAAAATAAAATTGAAATTGGTACTTGATTAGCTTTCAAAACAATAGAAATACGCAAATACCATCTTCAATAACACTACACAAATTAATGCAAAAGTTCAACTACTTTTACAAGAATAGAATATCTGCAATCCAATGATTTCTTTTTAACTGTGAAGATGTTGAAGAGGAGCAACTTTGCCATCTGACTTTACGGTCATGAGGTTGAAACCAAAGAATAATCAAATATGTGCACAAACCAAATGTGTCCACAAACGCTACCAAGAAGAGGATATCCGTGCATGTTCTAGGTTTGCGAGAGAGGAGTCTGGATTTTTTCTGGATGGCGGCGCACATTATTGTTTGCGCGAAAACAAGAGGTTTGTGTGGTTATTGTTCGCGTGAAGGATCTGGGACCTCTGGGTTTGTGTGGTTCTGGTTTGCGGCGAAGAGAGGTCTGGGTTTGGGTGGTTTGTTGGCTGCACGATTGGAAGGAAAGGGTCTGGTAATAAGGTAAAGATGACTACGGTTCGGTTCCGGTTTCAAGGGGACCTGGAATCGGAACCGGAACCGTCTAGTAGGCGATTCCGGTTCTGGTTCCGATTCCACGGTTCCGGCAATTCCAGTTCCATTTTTTAAAAAAATATTACATACTAAGGGATCGTTTGTTTTTTTCACCTAAAACTTAATGAGTTTGAATCATAATTATTAAGTTATTTTGTTTGCTTTTTAAAATGGTCAAACAACTTAAAAATACCAAAAAAACAACTTAAAATAAAAATTAAAAAATAAAAAATAAAAAATAAAAAATCTTGACTTTTCACTTAATTGCAAATCACTGAATTGCATTAAATACAATCAAAAATCTTTTCTTCCTATACTATCCCCATATATAACATATATCTAGTTTCATCATAATTATATATGATATAGAAATCTTTATTTTAATATATTGGTTATTTTAAATATCTTTAAAAATAAAAAGAACTCTTATCACTTCTCATATTGTTTTTTAATATAAATATTTTATTATGATATTGGGGTGATGCATTTATATATTTTTTTTTGAGTGTTTTGTATGAGTTTTCTTATTACCACTTTTATTTTAAAAAAAAAACATTTTCTTTTCTTAATAAAAAGGAAGTTTATTTGTAATCGAATAAGAAGATCATGATCCTATGTGTTCATATATAATTATAATTTTTGGATTGTTTTTATTTCATATTATATGTATAATTGTTTAACATAGGTATAAATGTAAAATTATTTATTTTCAGACAATTTTACTTTTAAAAAACAAACATGTTGACAGTACATTCAGATGTGAGGAAAAAAAAAACATGTCATTTAAATTCAGATTTCAGTCTCTATTTAGTCTTTAGAAAAATTCAGGACTATTCAGTCTTCAGATAAAAAAACAAACGACCTCTAACTAAAAAATTATCAGACATGTAATGATGTAAAATTGTAAATGAAGTTGATTGGGTAAACCGAAATTAAAATAAAATAAATATAAAAAACTAAAAAAATAAATTGAAATAATACTAAAAAGTTTAAATTATATATAACTTATATATAATATAGGGTTTCATTTTTCTTGTGTCTTTATGGGCTTGGGCCTCTTCTTTTTGTTTTATTATTATCATTAATTTAGATCGGGCTTGAGTGAGAGTGACAGTCTAGGGATGGCAATGGGTCGGGTTCGGACGGGTTTTACGAAATCCACACCCGCACCCGCGAAAATTTACCTCACCCACGCCCGCCCGCGAACCCGCTTAGTTAAGCGGGTTCGGGTGCGGGTTTGCACCCGTGGGTTTAGACTGCACCCATACCCTCACCCGCGAACCCACGAACCAATGCGGGTTCGCGGGTGGATGCTTCACCCGCAGGATACCCGCGACCCGTGAACCCGCGACCCACGAACCCGAGATTTGTCACTTCTAAATTTCCACATGTAATCACTAATCACATGTTTTATACTTGATTAATTGAATTGAATTTCCATCTCTAATTCCCTACTTGATACATTTACAAAACAATAATAACCAAAAAAATAAATTGACCAAAAATAATTCAAAAGTCCATAATTTAAGAGTTCATACTTCTTAATCCATAAGTAGTTAAGTACATAATCTATAAGTCCATGAAAATATCAAAAGTACATAGAACACAAATAAATAACAAGACAAGTTCACAAATCACAACCACACCAAAGACAAGTTCACAAATCACAACCACACCAAACTTTTTGATTCATCATCTCATCCTCACTTCCAAGTTTCATCACCAAATTTATCACCAAGTTTTTCACAACCTTGTTATTCCTACAATATTAAATTAAAAATCAATTAGGTATACATTCAATTAAAATCAAATAGTTATAAACTCATTAATAACGAAATTATTTTACCTCATCAAATTCATTAATAACGACTGTACCTATAGCTAATATTATATGTACCTTTGTTTTCTTGTTGTTGCGTTTCTTGTTGTTGCGTTTTCTTGTGCTCTTTCTCCCTTGTTTTTTTTTTGCTTTTCTCTGCTTGGTCACCTAGCCTCCATGTTTGGCTCGGGGCTTCTTGCTCTGTTTTGTTTTGGGGTTCCTGCTCTGTCTTTAATACTAAAATAAAGAAAATGAAGAACAAATGTTGGCTCAAAATCGTAATATATCTACAACTCCACAATAATATTCTAATTTTTAAAAGGTCAACACTCCAAATAGAATGATTATTAACTACGTAATTAAACCTTGATTACTGAGTTATACATGTCAAGATTTACTTCACATACACACGATAATGGTGGTGACAATGATGACAACTAAGACAGCAAAAGTACATGACAATCAACCATAATTGGTAAACCACATAATCTCAATTTGTTCAATCTTTATCCAGCAAGGCAATAAGGATTATTACATATATAGCCGCTGGTGGTCTGTTTGGTGGACCGGTACATACAGTATGGTACTCTAGAAAGGCTGCCTTTTTCCACAAAAAATATCTCCGCATATACACAAATGAGATGCCAGCATCTATAAGACAATTCATAACCAAAAACAGGTTCTTCTTCTACTTATTTATTTTTTTTCCACATTTGTTTCCTTGCATCTTATATTGCTCTCCTAATCACCATGAACTGTAAAGATGTTGCAATGTGAAAAAACAAGTTAATAGTTTTTTTGTTTTTACCAATTCATGGTATCTAATATTTTAAAATGTTAATTTGAACAATATATAACTACCAAAAGCTATACTGTTTTCATTTTAATGGGTTTCATCGGTTTGACATCTTTTATCCTTGGGTTGTGGAAAAATAGATATTAATAAAGAGGAGGAGTTTGGGGTTAGCAATACAATTAGCTCACAGACCTCTTTTGGTGCAGTCACTGGTCTATATTGGAATGATAGAAATCATCTCAGATGACATTTTCATATTCATTCTTGCTATCTAACAGAAGCAACTGTTTTTATTGAGTTCTATAATTTTAGCACAAGTCAGGCAGAAACAATCAACCATAATTGGTAAACCTAAGTTCTTCCCCAAAGATTAGAATAATATCCCCCAACAAATAAATTGATTTCTTATAAAAAAAATGATAAATCAAATAGCAAGTAATAAGAAATCATGGGTCAAAGAAGCTCAAATTGGAAATTTTGATTAAATATTCAAAACTGGATCCGTGATGAATATGAAAAAAAAAAGTAAAAAATTGTTCACAAGATTTGAATCAAAGCCATTGTTGAAAAAGAAGGAAAGAGAGAGAGAGAGAGAGAGAGAGAGAGAGAGAAAGAGAGAGATGAGACCTTCAAAGCCATTGTTGAAGTTGTGATTTTTTGGTTGAAGTTGCTCTGTTGCTGTCCTGCTGGTGAGTGGTGAAGGCTGAAAAGTGATAACAGAATAAGAAACGGCTGAGTGTGAAAAGAATAGAAAATTTGGTAGGGTTTTATTACATTATATTTTATCATGCGGGTTCGCGGCTTCACCCGCGGGTCCTTTTTCCTCGCCCGCACCCGCACCCGCACCCGTCGGGTTTTTATTTAAACGGGTTCGCGGATTCGCGGGTCGTAAATTCTCCACCCAAACCCGACCCTCCAGGGTCGGATTCGGGCGGGTGCCCGCGGGTGCGGGTCAAATTGCCATCCCTAAGTGACACCCAACAATTACTTTACTTAATTTAACCCATTTTTATTTTTATTTGTTGAAGTGTTAATATGACATTATTACTACACATTTTTCTTCTTCTTTTTCAAAAAAATACAATACTCTGCCCTAAAAAATACAAAAACAAATGTTAAAAAAAAAATTAAAGAAAAAAATGGCTAGAACCGGCGGTTTCAAAACCGTAACCGAACTGCCGAATCTAGTCCAGTTTTTTTAATGGAACCGAAACCTTAAGGTTTACGGTTCCGGTCTGGTTTCGATTTTTTCCTATGGTTACGGTTCGGTTCTACGGTTTTGAACCGAACCGCTGTCATATTTATAATAAGGGTTTGGTTTGGGTCAATCAGTTTTGATTACGTTTTTTTTTTTTTTACCTCACCTTTTTTTTATAGTATCTATCTACTTAAGACCAGGTGAATTTTTTTATTTTTTTTTTTGCCTTTAGTAGGATTCGAGCCGCTGATTTGGGAGTTATTTGTTCAAGCTCGTACATCTACCAACTGAGTTACGTCTATGAGGCCACTTTTTTTCATTTAACTTTCACCTTTTTCATTTTTTAAAATTTTGAGTGGAAATGGTGATAAATGACACTTTTTTGGAGGTGTGTTGCACCAACGTCACTGCTTTAATAAGTTATGTTTAAAAGGCACCTATTATGGTGAACTACCAAAATTGCCCTTAAATAATCAATTTTTTATTCTGTTTGTACTTCTATCTCCACGCTTCAAACAATGAACTCAGTAACTCCTCTCTCTCTCTCTCTCTCTCTCTACAATAAACTTGTCTGAAAATTGAGTTGGTAAAATTTATGTATAAGATGATGAAGATCTGTGTCCAAGACTTTTAACACTGTGTCTGAACCTTTTGTAAAACTATCCCAGCCTTTTAAATTGTTGTCCGAGCTTTTTTCAAGGATATTAGTTTTGTCAATTTTGAATCTCCAAACATTTTTAATAAGTCTTCGAGCTTTTTCTTAAACTGCCCGAGTTTTTTCATGAATTGCCCTGCCCGAGCTTTTTGGATATGGCTCTGAGCTTTTTCCGAGCTTTTTCATGAACTGCCCGAGATTTTTCGTGAATTGCCCTGCCCGAGCTTTTTGCATAAGGCTCCGAGCTTTTTTATAAAAGCTCCGAGCTTTTTCATCCGAGCTTTTTCATGAACTGCCCGAGATTTTTCATGAATTGTTCTGCCCGAGCTTTTTGCAGAAGGCTCCGAGCTTTTTCCGAGCTTTTTCATAAAAGCTCCGAGCTTTTTCATCCCAGTTTTTTCATAAAAGCTCCGAGCTTTTTCATCCGAGCTTTTTCATGAATTGCTCTGTCCGAGCTTTTTGCATAATGCTCCGAGCTTTTTCCGAGCTTTTTCATAAAAGTGCCGAGCTTTTTCATGAACTGCCCAAGATTTTCATGAATTGCTCTGCCCGAGCTTTTTACATAATGCTCCGAGCTTTTTCCGAGCTTTTTCATAAAAGCTCCGAACTTTTTTATGAACTAAAAAAAAAGTTCAAGTGATTGCCTGAGTTTCAACCGGACTTTCTCTCTCTACTTCACAACTTTGTCACTGTAAACTGAATAAAAGAAAGCTGATGTGGAACAACAATTGGGGGTATTTTTGTCCGTTCACCATAATAGGTGTCTTTTAAACATAAGTTATTAAAGCAGTGACATTGTTGAAATACCACCTCCAAAAAGTGCTATTTATTTTTTGAGCCCAAATTTTGATTTCTAATTTTGACTATTTAATTTTTTTTATTTTAAAACATCTGCCACGTGTTACATATATGGAATGCAGAGTGAAAGTACCTAATTACCCACCTATCTGTTATTTTTGACTAATCGTTGACTGGTGGAAGGATCAATTTGATGTATTTCCAAAAAGACGAGGACCAAATACATTAATACACATAAGTGGAGTAAAAAAGTAAAATTTCATTCAAACATAGGGACCAAACTGTAATTCCCCTCATATAAATTAGTATGTTATATGTAGGTCTAAAATGTGTGCATATAACAGACTTGTCACATGCAAACCCCCTTACATAAATCCAATGTTCCAATCATTCATAACATAATGAATTTTAATGAGATACTGGGAAAATTTTCAAAATTTTTCGAATTCATAAACTATTTTTTCTAAGGGTTATGATAAACTAACATAAATTTGTGACTTAATGTTATAACTTCAACATTCAATCACTCATTTACTCATAATCCAAGAGTTCTAAACGCATTTTAATCTCAACCATTATATAAAGAGCATATGGATGATTAAGATATTGAAGTCAAAAAATCAAGTCACAAATTTAAGTTGATTTACCTTGATCTTTTTTCTAAATTTGTCTTATATTTTCCCACTTTTTAAATTTGTTTTGTTAAAAAAAAAATTAAAATTGAGGATCAGAAGAGATCAACAGCTATTAGCATAATCTAAAATACAACTCTCACCGAAGTTAGGATGGGCATTTCCCCCATGGGGATCCACTCCCATTTTGGGGCAAATTTTGCCTCCAAATAGGGTTTCAGGGTGGGTTTCGGGTGGGGGTGGGGGACCCTACTCCCGTCCCCCACTCCCACCCCTATTTCCCCATTTCTCTAAATGGGGTGGGAGTGACGCTCCATTTCCCTCTATATATATATATATATATATATATATATATTTATATTTATATTTATATATTTTTACTTTTATTTTCTTAAAAAAAATAACTTTAGCTTTAAATTTGTTTACACTTTTATGTGTAATACTATATTATTATAGTTATTTATATTAATTTTAGATTAAATTAAATCAATTATATATTCTAGATAATTTATTGGATTGGATATCGAAACATGATGAATTGAACGATTGGAATGATCGAATTTCAAATCTCAAATTATAAATTGAAAATTGAAAATTGAAAATGAGAGAAATGAAGGACGGGGTGGGGCAGGGGAACCTCCCCCAAACACCCCATCCCCACTTCCCCCAAATGAGGTTTGGAGGAGGGGGTAGAGGAGGTTTTAGGAATGGGGGTGGGGGTACACTCCCCCGCCCCAATGTCCATCCAGTTGAGGGTTTTCTATGTTTTGTGGTTATGTATCTCTTTACCAATTACATGTGTTTGTGTATCATTCGCCAATTAGCATATCATTTATTGTTTGTTCTTTTCAAATTTCCACATAATTGATTTTGTGTTTTATATTTCCTAAGCAAAGTACCGCATAATTGATTATGTGTATTTATGTGCCAGTTTGGTAAAATTTTTAAAAATAATTAATTGATAATCTATTAATTTTTTATAGTGAATTTAAAAAAAGTAAGTAAGAAAATACTAGGAAGATATTTTTTAAAAATAACAATAGAATAATCTATTTTAACATTTAATGAATTGTTTAAAATATCTTTCATATTCTTATAAAATCAAATTAAAATCATTTATATATTTCATTTTATTTTAAAATTAAATACTATGCACAATATTGTTCCTAGGGAGTTTTTTTTCTAATTTAAATATATTATCCTTAAATATTAATTTAATATATATAATTAATTAAAACAAATAAAATAAGGTTCTAATATCATATCTATTTTAAAGTTGAGCTAATCAAACATTTACTGATAAAAAAACTGACCTTATGTATCCTTAGCCAAATACCATAGATCCTTTGCCAAATACACTACCATAGGATGTCTAGTATTACTAATTTAGATGCTTAGGTTATAACTTACAAGCATGCTCAAATACCCTAAAAGACGAGAATCCACTACAAATTTCTTAATCATGTACAATTCAGTTCAAATTCCTTCCAAGTCACATTCATAAATGTATAGACCAGTTTAAAAAGTAATTTCCCAATCCACACAGAAGTAATCTCATAATCGCAATAATTTGTAACAAGGCTCTTGTCAAGTCTAAAATATCAAGTCGTGTAAAAATGTTTTGAAACACAATGCAGTATATAAAGAAGAGAGTGATAATTCCCATACTAGCACAAACTACATTCACAACACCCAAATTTCACCATATATGAACCTACAAGCTCAACAGGATATATTTAATTAAAATGATCAAACATATCGATTTAACAATAAAAATGTTTTCTGACTGTTTTGTAAGACAAACTAATGTCGCCGCCTGTCAACCATAAGACAACCAAGCCAACCTCAAGCGCTCACTTTTCAAAGTATCATCCAAGAAACAAACTACAGATACAACATCCTAATCCAAGTTAAAAAGACCTGTTATAAGACACAAAGCAATGCTGTGCCAATAATAAAAGCTTTAACTCCACTTGGTTAGGGAAAAAAACACATGCACTGATCCAATCATAGAGAATGAAAACTATATCCCATCATGCAACTACTGGTCTTGTCTAGCATTTGACATCTCTAACTACCACAATATCATGTATTCATGTGTTTGCGGCATCTTTTTTCAGTTATGCATTGCCACCTTCACTCTTATGAGCACCTTCCTCTTGTGGATTTGCTTCTGATGCTGCCTTACCAGTGTCTTGTTGCCCTGGATTTGCCGCTTCTGAATCCAGAGAGGAAAAGTTAGTATTTATCACCAACCAAAAATATATAATGAAACAAAATGCATTAAAAGCTGGGAAGAAATAGGTACGTCATTGCACATCAAGGAAGCAAAGTTGACTAAATGAAGCCATTGGCTATACAAGTATCTCTACAATTTTCAATATCATATGCATTAAACGATTATGTACCTTTCCTATCAACAAAACAATTATCTAACTTTCAACACATGATTTATTTTTAATAATAGAAGACAGATTGATGTTATACCAGATGTTTTGAAACACAGAATACAGTAAGACATCCCATTTTGGGAATAAGAATAGCACTAATCAGCTACAGAAGACTTGTGTCATTTTTACCTTCATCGTCACTGTCATCAAAGTCACCCATGGCATCACCGCCCATGCCGCCCATGCCGCCCAAGCCGCCCATGCCGCCCAAGCCTTCCAAGCCGCCCATGCCGCCCAAGCCGCCCAAGCCTTCCAAGCCTTCCAAGCCTCCCAAGCCACCCAAGCCTCCCATGCCTCCCATGCCTCCCATGCCTCCCATGCCTTCCAAGCCAGCCATGCCTCCCATGCCGCCCATGCCTCCCATGCCGCCCATGCCTCCCATGCCTCCCATGCCCTGCAAAATACATCAACAATTAGAGGAAGTTCTGAGAAAAAAAAATTGAAACACGACTGTCCATGAGCTGTTATAACCATACCGAAAAGTCCATCCCTCCAAGATCCAAGTCACCACCCGTACCTAATCAAAACAGGTGCTACATGAGTTTCTATAACATGAAATATAAGTATTAACATGCCTGAGCTACAAAAACTAAAGGAACAACATATATAGTTCGAAAAAAATGTATACCATTATCTTCATCTTCATCCACCCATTTGTCCCAATCAACTTTTATATAATGGGGAGTCTTGCCATCTCCACGCAATAGCTTCTTCCACCATCCTGTTTCTGCCTTTTCCAAGATACAGAATATACTTCTTACTCCAATATTAATTTTGCTTTCCTGAATCAATCAGTAATTAATGCATTAAGTGCAAGCCATAAGGATCAGAAAACTTGAAAACTGTTTTTCGAAAATAATTACGAGTCCAACCAGCAACATGTATGCCTGCACATACACAATGCTCAATACTTCACTCTCAGCAGCAAGAGGAAAATGAAACAAATTAACCAATTACCCAGGCCCAAGGACTAGATGCCAGTTCAAAATAACTATATAGCAGATACACCATTAGAGTGTGTTCATAGAATCTAGTCGCACTATTGCCTTGAGAGGCTAATCATTTCTACTCAATGCCAGATGAATGATACAGGACTAACCACTAGCATCGTAGTATCGTACAAACAATACCATGAAAAGAATGATGCTGCAACATCTTAATTCTTACCTCCACATTGACCTTATCAAAAAGATCCAACTTGAGCTCAAACTCGTGATTTTCTGCACCGGCACTAGCGGAGAAATTAAATACTCCCTCTGGCTCCAGATTGACCTTTGCATTTTTTGCATCAGGTAATAGCACAGTAATGAAAACCTTGTCCTGCCTCTGGGCCCACCTCACCTCAGGAACACGGCTACAAAATTTAAAGCATTCTAATCAAAAGCAAACTCAGACAAATATGAGATACAAAGAAACAACCATAACCTAAAGTAGACACCC
Source organism: Dipteronia sinensis (assembly GCA_033220585.1). Lineage (NCBI taxonomy): Eukaryota > Viridiplantae > Streptophyta > Magnoliopsida > Sapindales > Sapindaceae > Dipteronia > Dipteronia sinensis. Next base: position 41,309,582 of record CM065643.1, read on the forward strand.
CTATCAAAACCAATGCAAGAATCCAAACTTTTGGAATCCAAAATAATCAGATGAGCTACAGAGGACCAACCACAACAGATAAGAAATCAATTACATTAACATCCAACTTCATGCACAGTTGAAAAACTATGCGCAAAGTCAAAAGTTCCAATATATGGCTTGAACATTTCAAACAATCAAGGTTACATGCTTTATTAATAGCACAACTTTCATACAAAAATTATTTGCAGACAGAAATAACAGTTAATTAAGTGATTCTTCGAGTCAATTCCGGTCTCATGAGTCATGACCAGTAATTTATCCCTAATACAACAACAGTAAATAAATTTCCCTTATTGTTTATCCAAGTGACTATAAAAATCATTCCTTTTTCAATCCACAGGCTAAACATGAGTATTCACAAAAAGGAAAACTAACAAATGTTGATTTTAAATTAGTCACATTTCACAAATTGAAATATATATATATATAAAAAAAACTACAAAGCCCTATTCTCTGTCGTTCTCTAATATTCAATAAAAAAAATAATAAACATATCATTGTCACTGGAAAATAAAACCAAAACATCGAGAAGAAATTAAGTGATCATCGTACTTGGTAGACACATAAAGTAAGACTGCAAGGGCAGTCGCAGTAGCAGAACACATGTCAAACATAGATTTGAAGAAGACAAACAATGGAATAATCGTAAAAAAGCCGTCGAATCGAGGAGGCACAGAATCAAAAGCGGATAAAATCTAAGACAGTAGAGAAGGCTTACCTCATCTTGTCTAGAAATGGAAAATAAAACCGTCAAACCCTAGATTATCAGTTTTAAGAGAGTTGCTGCTGCTGCTGCTGCTGGGGACTGCTTATGATTTTATGGACTCGGCAGAAAACACACAATATAAGCGTACGCAGCGTCACTTCTAGTACTTCCACTACTTGTCTAGATATTTCCAACTATACCATGTGAACACTCACACGGTTGTTTGCGTTTGTTGTAGGGAACGTACGCGTTTGATTGGTTTATCACAACACGTGGTCGTTGATCTATTGAGAGTATTAAATCGGACGGTGCTGAATGTTTCGTGTATGGTAATTTTGGTGTGCGATTTAGGTTAAGTTGTATTAGATGGGCTTTTTTATAAATAGTTGGTAGATATTTAGGTCTCACTTTAATAAGAGAGACAACTGGGCCGACTATAGCTCGATAAAAGCCCAATTTGTTCTATTTTTGCTGATCACGTCTCTTTCTCTCTCTATATATATATTCTTTTTCTCTTCAATACGCACCGTTCTAAAATGCATCAGCGCATTGAATGTGAACCATAGATTATGGATAAACGCTGGGAAGTGCGTACAGACTGGATCAAAGCAATTGAATATAATGATCCAAATGCAACGCACTGATACATATTTATTAACCAGTCACACATTCATAGTGGGTCCACATCTTCACATTAACAACTACACACACAATATGAATGTGTGTCTACGGTTGAACGTCCAACTTATAATTTCAGGACATCCTTACCAGAGAACCACCATATATATATTAACCATATCTATATATCCATATATCTAAACCAGATACTTTTTTAAAACTTTTTATCATTGGTAAGATTCGAACCGCTAATTTGAAAGTCACTTGCCTAAACCCTAAAACTCGTACATCTACCAATAAAGTTACACTCTTAGGGACAATGGTTACAAATATATAGAACACGCTATCTATCATTTTTTTTAACAATATAGAATTCCATCATCAACTATATAAATTACATTGTAGGTGGTGATAATGCTAATAGAGAGATTTATACAAGAAGCTATAAGTATGTGTTTCTTTATAAGGGTTTTTTTTTGGGTTATGTGCAGTTTACATAATTATGTTATAGGCGAAAAAGGGAAAATAAATACATAACACACACTCAAACTTGGCCAATGTGTGTGCAGGATGCCAGGATTAATGCTGTAAATGTGGAGTGGCTCAACCCATTTTGGAATGGCCTGTCAGGCCCGTTTTCCAAAACAGGTTTGGCCTGGTACGTTTTGAAAAAATGTGGCCCGGCACGGCACGTGGGCACGGTATAGGCGTGCCATGCCGGAAGGCCAGCCAGTACCAGCGTGCCAAACAGGCATGTCCGATGAATTTTTTTTTAAAAAAAGAATTTTTAATAAAATTTAATTTTATGAATGTAATTGTGTCAAGTTATATAATATTATTTTAACAATGTAATAATCTAATTTTCATTGCAATTTGTTTATTTTAATTATAATTTTAGTGTAATAAAAATTTGTTGGTAATAGATAGATTTATTATGTTTGTTAATAAAATAATTCAAAAAATGAATATAGATAAAGTATTAAAGAAAATAAAAAATAGATGAAGACATGATGTTATGAAAATATGAAATGAAGAATTATTGAATTATTTTTGACTTTCGGAATTTAGTATTACATATTTACATGATTGCCTCATTAAAAACCTTACCAAGAAAAACACAATGGGATAAAAACTTGGTAAGGGAAAAAAGTGCAATCGTATTACAAAGTAAATGTACATGTATAACATAGTTCTGGACCTGGTTACTATCGGAAGTCTCATCAACAAATAAATTGGAGAAATTTTGAATAAATTCTTCGTCTATCGTTTCATTTGGCAACCTTTTTCGAGAATGCTCCCAATCCCGAACGCATGTTAATACCTCCACATCTCCGGAGTCAAACAACTTCTTATTTGTTCAATAATTCGTCCGCTCGTGTTGAATGCTTGTTCTGAAGACACAGTGGACACGGGGATAACCAGTACGTCACGTGCTAGGTGTGACAGGACCAAATACTTGTAGCTATAGGTCTTCCAACATAACAACAAATCAAATTTCTCCATGTCTTCGCATGCATCGAACTATGCTTCAAGGTACCTATTCAGTTCGGCTTTAGAAGATGCAGCAGATCGTTGCGCTGATGAAGAACTTAATGATTTGTCTTTTTTTTTGCTGTTTCAGAATGCTCCAACTTGTCTGCATCGGTTGTGTCTCTGGTTTTGTTGATGGTTGTGTGTCAACGCCGCCAAACCTGCGCTCATAAATACTAAAAACTTCGAACAACTTGTTTCGAATGTCAGTAATCTGTTATGAATAATCTATTATCAAATTAGTACCAATAAACTCAAGAAAAAATTCTAAACCAGATAATTTAACCATATGATCTACTATAAGACCCATGGCATAAAAGAAAGGAATCATAGACTAATATTTTTTCAACTTTGTCTCCATGGCAACAACTGCAGTGCCTAAAATGGTATATGTCATATAAGTGTTTAACACTTCAGATATTTCCACTATCTGATGGATTGCTTAGGAAGGTGTGGGGTAATAGACCCTGGAAGAGTTAAAGTGGCATTGTAAAAAATCTTTAAAAATTCAACAAAAACCCTTGTCAAATACCAATCGTCCGAGGTGAGTGCTTGTGATTGTGCTTGTGAATGACCAATTTCGGCCAATTTCATGTTAGAAAAACCTGTAATAGTTGTATTATAGTTCAAACAATTTTGCAGCATTAAGTAAGTAGAATTCCACCTTACCGGCATATCGGTTCGGAATTGTCTGGGTCGTAGACCGTTTAATGTACAGTGTCTACCGAATTCTCAAAATCATGGATTATAGCTCCAAATCCAAGAAATGGTGATAGCTCCATTTCTATACATAGTGCAACCCCAATTTCCTATCGATTTGTGTTCATTTCTCAGGTAATCCAAGTATTTAATCGTTTAGATTAGTTATTCAGGTAAAAGTTTGTTCTAGAGTCATTTTAGCGTGATTGGATGTGAATTGGAGCGAAACCGTACATTTTGAAGTTTATTGGTCTAAGAAGGGAAAAAGCGACATTCCATGCGACTTGAGAGAAATCACTTCCAAAGTCGCATCCCTTTCGACCAAATCAAGTGTTCAAGACCTGAGTATTATGCGACTTCAGAGGCGACTTTGAAGAAGTCGCTTAACAAGTCGCATTTGTCCCTGTTTTAGCATCTCAATTTCCAGATTGAAAAGCGACTTCAGAGGTGACTTCCTCAAAGTCTCTTTTCAAGTCACTCTTTGCCCAGATTTTAGGAAAATCCATTTTTTCCCTTGATCTATTTTGCTCCCCTTTTTGCTATGGCTAGAGTGCTTATTGATTCATATTTGGCTTGTATTTGTAATATGAACTAAAACATCATGAACTAAGGCCAGAATGAAACCGGATCCATGATTCTGTAATTGAAGACCACTATTTTTATCAATATTGTTGTGTTTTTGTATGATCATTTTATATGTCTAATGCTTTTGAATGTCTAGCTAACATTTGAATGATATCTTGTGGTTGTGTGATGGATTGAGAGATGAAGCACACCACATGTTCGATAAAATGATCAATACAAGTCTCGTAAGGTAGAGATACACGAGACTAGCTTGTAGGATTCATTTGTGTGCCACATTACTTAATGAATTTGTGTGTAGTTCCGATAACCATTGAGAAATAGATTGTTGGTGCTCATAAATATTGCCTTTATCGCTTGAGAGAGCTTAGAGACTAATTAAGGGATTTCACGAATCTACAACATTCACATTCATATATTTGGTTTAATTGGTAAGTCTAGAAATTAGTAGAGATCGGTTAGGTGGATTCAAAGCCTTAGCTATTTTCTCACATAAGTTATATTCACATTTCTTACCATTGTTTGTGTTAATTAATCTTGTGTACCAAATATAGTTGATTTAGTTATTGTATTCTCCAATCGAAAAATCATCAGTTCAATATTTGTCTAAATAGTAATCCGATCAATCAATTACGGTATTCAATACATTAATCCCCATGGAAACGAATCTTATTTATCATTGCACTACACCACAGCCTCGTACCATTGTGAGTGCCAGTTTCGGTGCGGTCACATATCTAAAGAAATGGGCTATCTGATGCGATTTATACGAGTATGGGTGTGCACGGTTCTGTTCGGTTCGGTTTTGGGCAAAACCGAACTGATATTTCGGTTTACCTAAAATTGAACCGGTTTAAACCGAATAAGAAATGGTAATCGAACTGAACCGAAATGATTTTAATCGGTTCGGTTCGGTTCAGTTCATTTTGGTTTTGAGCCTTATGGGCTTGATGGGTTCAATGAGTTTTTTTAATATATTTTTAAATTTGATGGGTTGTTGGATTCTAATTTTGGGCCAAAGTTTCATAAATTTTAATAGTCCAAGCCCAAAAAAACCCAAATCAAACATAACTAATAAATAATAATATTTAATGAAAGAAAATAAGTAGGTTAGGGTTTTTTTTTACTTATATAGGCGGTTTAATCGGTTCAAACCGGTTTTTGGGAAACCAAACCAAACCGGTTTGAACTGAAAATTTTTCGGTTTTCAACTTTTTAAACCGAATTCATTTTATGAACCGAACCGAACATCCTTTTTTTGGTTCGGTTTGGTTCGATTCGGTTCGGTTCAATTCGGTTCGGTTTGGTTCCGAACTTAGTGCCCACCCCTATATACAAGAGCTTACTTCCTTCAAACCAGACTGTACAACTAAATTTATGATATGACATGCACACTGTTGATGGAAGAAATAACCCCAAGTTTACGGGATATTTCTTTCAATAAACAATGCAATAGAGCTAGTATTTGCAGATACATTATCTAATGAGATAGAAATGATACGATTAGTTATTTCATAAGTTTCTAAAACAGAAAGAATGACATTAAAAATATTTTCTGCGGTATGTGCAAAATCCATACGACGAAAACCAAGAATTTTTTTTTGTTAACCTCCAATCAGAATTTAAATAGTATTCCGTGACACATAAATAGTCCTGTTTGGAACACGCATTCCAAATATCAGAAGTTAATGCAATAGATATACTTATATATTGTAATTCAGCCATCAATTCATCTTGTTGGGTTTGAAACAATCTTATCAAATCGTTCCTAGTGGTGGATCTAAAAACAGTTTGAAATTAGGGGTTGAATGCATCATTGATAAATTCCTGAAAAAAAACATTGTCACCAAAATTAATCAGTTGATCAGTTTGTGCAATGTATCGTGCCAACCAATCTCTAGCACGTTCGGAGTCATAAATCCACATCGTAACGGACCCGTCTGGGTGCCGTTGTAGTTGTGCATGGGTTGTAGTGTCTACCTGTCCGTATGCAGGCATGCATTTCTCCATATGTCTTCTCAAATGATCAGTTCCATGCCTACTACTAGAATAGTTCTTAGGACAAACTTACATTTAGCTCTGGGGCCGGACGTACCGTCTGGGAGTGTCATTTATACTACGTCAAAACATTACCAAACATTTGATGTAAACTTTTTGGGACGTTTGATGTCGGTGTAACCGCGGAACCGAAAGGCTCGGCTTGGGTTTCCGTCTGTCAGGAAAGATCTAAATCATCGTTGAGCATGTTCAAACAGTCCGGAAAATAAGGGTGGTTATGATCTATTTCCAAAAATACAAATATTAACTCATTAGTCATTAATAACTACACATAAAATTCTTAATTTACTAACAAAATATATTTAAATTAACTACTACATATTAAAATGATTAATTTACTAACAAAATATATTTAAATTCACTACTACACATAAAATGCTTAATTTACTAACAAAATATATTTAAATTAACTACTACATATAAAAATGCTTAATTTACTAACAAAATAATTTAAATTCACTGCTACACACAAAATGATTAATTTACTAACAAAATATATTGAAATTCACTGATACCCATAAAAATGATTAATTTACTAACAAAATATATTAAATTCACTACTACATATAAAAATGATTAATTTACTAACAAAATATATTTAAATTCACTACTACATATAAAAATGATTAATTTACTAACAAAATATATTTAAATTAACTACTACATATAAAAATGATTAATTTACTGACAAAATATATTTAAATTAACTACTACACATAAAATGATTAATTTACTAACAAAATATATTTAAATTAACTACTACATAAAAAATGATTAATTTACTAACCAAAAAATATTTAAATTAATTACTACACATTAAAATGATTAATTTACTAACTAAAAAATATTTAAATTAACTACTATACATAAAATGCTTAATTTACTAAAAAATATATTTAAATTAACTAACCAAAAAAATTAAATGAATTTACTAACTAAACAATAATATTAAAATTAATAACTAAGTATAAACATAAAATGAAAAATTTACTAACTAAACAAAAAAAAATTAATAACTAAAGTCTAAATATAAAATTATAAATTTACCAACCAAAATTTAAAAATTAAAACATAAAATTAAATAATAACATTTAAAGAGGAATGTACTCTTAAACTTTGGTGTATTGGTAGAAAACTTAAAGAATAATAGATAGATAATAGGAAATTAATAACTAAGTATTAGAAATTGTGTAGACAGAGAGAGTAAGAATGAAATTATGAAATTGTGTAGAGAATTGGAGAATGGAGAGATTGAGAGAATGAGAGAGTTAGAGAAAGTGAATAAAAATTGGAATTTCTGGGAATATTTATAGGAACATTTGAATTGTGGGTAAAAATATAATTTTTTTTTAGGGTTTAAATGGAATTTTTTTTCAACCAATGGTCGAATTTTGAAAATTCAACCGTCGGTTGAAAAAAAAATTGTTGTCGGGTCCAACGGTTGGCACGCCGTGCCAACCGTTGGTTTGGCATGCCGGCACGGCGAGCCCTTATTCTAAGGCCCAGCACGTGGCACGCATTCGTACCGGGCCAGGCAAGGCACGCACACCATGCAGACAGTGTCTGGCACGGCCTGCCTTCCTTGGCAGGCCAGACGTGCCATCCCTTTTCGGCCCGGTCCACTTTTACACCATTAGCCGGGATATATATAAGGTCATAATTAATTAATTATGTCAACTCCTATGAATGAAAATTCATATTTTTCCTGTCACCCAACTATTTGTTTAGTTATTATCTACGTATAAACTAGTTGCCGTATAGTTGTAGATATCATTTACTGTATGGTAAGTCATTCTGGATTTACTTTTTAGACTTTAGTTCATAAAAAATTATTGCATCTAGAAGTGAACTTTAGAAAGCATGTACTGACCAAGAAATTAAGTTATTGTTTGCAAATGGACAAACACAATAAATTGGAGAATAGTGGTACCAAATTGTGGGGACGATAAATCCCACAATGTTTGCCTAGGTGAATTGGTAGTTGGGCAATGTACGTGTTTGGAAAGTTCCATACATGAGCTTGCATTTTTTTTTTTTTTTTTGCTTTAAGTAAATCTATTTCATGTGTGGCCCCAAAGATTGTCAAAAAAAAAGTGTGGCCCCAAAGCTATAGTTTATAAAGTTGAATGGATTATTTCATACATAAGCTTGTATTAGTGCTCTCTGCATCAAGTGATTATATTAACGTATGAAGTGGTACAAAATTATGTTATTCCTCAAATAATTCTATATCTATTGCTTTTTTATGTCTAACATGATTTAAGTATCAGATGATATTTACAACTTTCAATGGGTCAATATCTCATAATTGTACGTATTTGTTCAATTGTATTTGTTCGATAAATAAAATTACTTGTTACTCGTTGTTAATATGTTCTTTTTTTTTTTGTATATATATATGTTTGAAATCTACTTGGATAGCTAAGTTTTCATGAACTTTTAGTTGTAGTCATCGGTTTCTTTTCTTTAATTCAAATAATCATTCGGTTATAAAGATTATGTAATGGGTAGCGACCGTAAAACCCTTACCATTTATTTTGTTTTTTATAACTTGCAATGCTGAAAATGACATGTGTAACACAATGTTAGCATCTTAACTAACCATACCAGAACTATTACTGCTCCTGCATTGTTTTATTTAACAATTTAACCCAGTAATTTCAAGTTTTTATAATTTTACCCCTCTAACTTCACACTACAAGTTCCAGCCCCGTGTGGACTAATGATACTATAACCATCTTTATTGATGTGATGATACTTGAATAATTATATGAACGGTTCAGAATTCATGGAAAATCCTTCAAATCGAGGTTGTAGTATTTGTTTAAAACATAAATTTCTTGGTCTAAAATCATATTCTAATTTAAGAAAATAAATTTGTTTATAAAAATTAAAATCAAAATCGAAATAAAAAACGTACAATTTCTTTTGTCGGCACAGGGCGGTGCACCTCATGCACTGGCATATGGCCGGCTCTGTACATGAAAGGTTAATGATTCTTATAAGTGGAAGAATCCTTCAAACTGAGGTTGCAGCATTTATATAATCCTGTAAAATAAGAGTTGCATAGGATTCAGTTACCCATTTTTGAATTTCTCCAAGCTTTCGGTCATAAGTGAATTAACTATTTTTTATTTATTTTTTTAATTTCTGCCACCATATTTTCTCATTCACCACACTTTAACGTAAATTAATGTCTTGTCCGTATTATATTGATAAATTCACTTGTTCTTTGACTTGATCCTGAGAAATCTTCAAGATAAAGCACTTCACCAACCAACAAAGATTTGATATTTTTTGTTTGATTTGATATCTGGAGAGGAGATGTTTTTTCTCTTCAAGAGATTTGATTTTTTTTTGGGGTGCAAATAGTATGTTATAGCTCGGAATTGAGGTAAATAATTTAGATATCATCTTAAAGGGAAAAAAATTAAAATTAAAATATATTTTTTCTTTTAAGAATTTTATTTGAATTAGCAAGATATAGTTACTCACAAATGCCAATTGTTTTATTGACTTAGCTGGATTATATCTAGGGGGCTTAGGATTATGTGATAGCAGTGATATTTTAGTGGGATAACAGTTTTACCCAAACCCACTGCCACCGACCTAAATCCAAACTGTGACATTCGGATATAAATTTTGATAAGCGGGTTCGTGGATAGGTTTAGATGTTAAGTTAAATCCAAAACGGGTTCAGGTTTAAGTTTGAGAAAAAAACAAAACCTGAACTCACTTTATTTTTCACTTTATTTAAAAAACAATATAATCAATATTATTTTTAAAGAAGTTCATACATTCAAAACGATATCGTGAACAAATTAGAAATAAGGTATTATCACTAAAGTCCCTATTTTTTTATGAATTATCACATTTTTAAACGTCTTTACCATAATAGTCATTTTAGTCCCTTATTTTTTCAAAATACATCACTTTAGTCAATTTGACCAAAAACTAAGGGTCAACTATAATATAATATATAAAAATACAATTTTACCCTTTATAGTATTTTTTAAAATTTTCTTTTTAATCCCTCTAGTTTCAATAATAGCCGGTCAATCCCTGAAAAAATAAAATGTTTTTATCAAAGATTGAACCTTCAACCTACTGATTAAAAGCAACTACATCTAACCAGTTGAGCTACTCTAGTTTATTGTTGAGGATTTGTTGATTTAAATGTATATATATCTAATCTGTTTATATAATTTAAAATAAACTTATATTTAATAATAATAATAATATATAAAAACATATTTATGAAAATAAAAATGAAAATAACAAAATAAAAGGAAATCCTAAAAAATCTAAAAAATCAAAACCTATAATTTTTTTTTTTTTTTTGGATTTTTTTTTTCAAAAAATATATTATTTAAATTTGATAAAAAAAAACCCAGAAAATCAAAGGCCCGTAAATTGAAAAGGGAAAAAAATCAACAACAGAGAAGACAAATAAATAAAAATTCCTTTCTTTCCTTTTTTTTACTTTTATTTTGTTATTTTCATTTTCATTTTCATAAATATGTTTTTATATATTATTATTATTAAATATAAGTTTATTTTAAATTATATAAACATATTTAAATTAGTTTAAACAAATTATATATATATATATATACATTTAAATCAACAAATTCTCAACAACAAACTAGAGTAGCTCAATTGGTTAGAGGTTGTGGCTTTTAATCACAAGGTTGAAGGTTCAATCATTGATAAAAGCATTTTATTTTTTCAGGGATTGATCAGCTATTACTGAAATTAGAGGGACTAAAATGAAAATTTTAAAAAATAACAATAAAGGGTAAAATTGTATTTTTATATATTATATTATAGTTGACCCTTAGTTTTTGGTCAAATGGACTTAAGTGATGTATTTTGAAAAAACAAGGGACTAAGGTGACTAGTATGGTAAAGACGTTTAAAAAGATGACAATTCATGAAAAAATAGGGACTTTAGTGATAATACCCCATTAGAAATCTAATCCCAAAACGACACGATATTAATTTAATAATATAATATTAGATATTGTTATTCTGTGTCTTAAGCTCCGGATTGGACAATTTATGTCTTAAATTTGATGGCATGTTGTACGATAAGATTTATAATCTCAACCAAAAATTAATCGGACATAATAAACTGACTAGAGATGCACATTTTATCCCGGATCCCTAAATTCCCACTTCTCCATCCCTATTTAGGGAAATTTTTTAGGGGGGAAATGAGGAATGAGGTGGGGATGTAGATGATTTTCATCCCTAAATTGAAATGGGGATGAGTCCCCCCATCCCCATTTCCTCATTTTCCCCATAAATATATTAAAATGGGTTTGGGAATGGGGGGACCTTCCCCAATCCCCATTTCTCCACTTCCCCCAAAACATATATAAATTAATATATATATATATATATTAAAAAAAATTATTCTTCAAAAGCCCTATCTATATAAACTCATTTACTCGCACTAACGGATTTTAGTTTGTATTTGTATTGAAATATATTTTTTTGTTCAATTTGTAATTTTTAGTCAAACATGGGATATAGGCAAACAGAAAAAATGAAAAAAAAAACGAGGGAAAATAGAAAACTAGGGTTAGGGATAGATATACCTCCTCCCAAAAATCACCATCCTCATTTTCCCCAAATAGGGAAATAGGAAGGGATGGTATAAGAATCTGGGAAGTGGAAGTGGAAGTGGAAGTGGGGATGAGGATAGAATGGGGATGGGGGACCTATATCCATCCTCATTTCCCTAATATGCATTTCTAAAACTGACCCACACCCACATTTAGTCATCATATAACTAATTTTTTGCGCAGACTGACTTGCATTTAATGAGGACTGACTTGCATTTTATGCACATCTACTTTTTTACATTCAACCCCTTCCCTCTCTCCTCAACATGACTTTTGTGCATTGTTTTATCGAAATTAAAATTTATTTCTAGTATATATATATAGAAAAATTAAAATAATAAAAAAATAAATAAATTAAAACCGTTTTATTTTGTTACTAAATAAATTATATTTAAATTTATTATAAAATAATATAAAACTAATTTTTTTATTAAAGTGAATTAATTCATTTATCAAAGAATTCATTTTATATTTGTATATTTTATATAATTTAATTATTTTTTAGATTTATACTAATAGAATAACATTTTATTTAAATTTTTATTAACATTTTATTTAATTTTTTATCTCTACTTTGGAAAGATATTATTATTAAATTAAAAATATTATTATATTTAATCAAATTTCATGTTTCACCAAACAAAACATAGTATTAATTCAAACTAGTCTTATGTTTATCCAAACATAGCATAATATTAATTTAGTCCAGTCCAAACCAGTATAATTTCATTTAATCCTAGTCTCATTTTAGTCCAATCCAATTTCGTACACCAAACGAGACCTAAAAGCACATGTTAACACTACATATAATATTATTTTCAGTCATTTTTATATAATTTCACAAGTTTTATCTTTCAGGCAAAGACCCGAGGATGGAACACTCACCACGAACCCACATAATTTTATAGGTTCGAGGTTAGGTATGGATGAAGCCAAAACCCGAGGATAGAAACCCGAACCCATACATATTTAATTTCACAGGTTTAGGTTTGGATTTAGCATAACTTGTTCGAACCTCGTCCATTGTCATACTTACACGTGACGCCCGATTCCCAAACAGTAGAAAAATTATCGGTGTTTAATATGTTAATGTGTTAATCAGTACACCGGTTTGTTTTTGCCAAGGGTAGAGCCATTAACGATAGGGAGTCCATAGTGTAACTTAACACTGAAGATGAGAGCACCAAATACATTTAATACAAACTTTGTTTTGAAAGGTGGGTGCAGTTAGAAAGATGTTTGAGTGTACTTAGTATCGCCCGCAGGCAGGTACATTAAACAGCTTTATTATATTTTTTCAATTTAACGAAATACAGAAAATAAAATAGAACGAAGTATCAATACTTCAATATAATAATTATTTTCTTTATATTTTTTATCCGACAAAAAAAACTCAGATAAATTTAATGCATCTAAGTTTTATTAGAATAGGTATTTAAAAATCAATAAAGTTTCATCAAGTAATGATTTGGGTTTTGGGATATCAAAAATATCCGCGGGATCCAAATCATTTGGGTCGGGTTGTGGCTTTCCTCCCGATCGGGGTGGGGATGGGATGGGATTGTATTGGTGTATTGCCTACTTCACAAGCCAGTGAGCCACAAAATATTTTATTTTCTAATTATGTTTTTATGTAATTATTTTTTTAAATGAAGAAGTGAAAGACTAATTTCATTCATATATGTTAACTTAGTATCATATAATATGAGAAAATATAATGCAAGTCAAATACTAATAAAATTAGATGTCTCAACTTTCAAATCAATTAAAACTATTTTTCTTTTTTGAAAGAATTAAATCTATTTTTTTATTACTTCAACAAGAATCATTTTCTAGTTGTTTTAAAAAAAAAGTTATTAAAGTAGCTGGATTTTTGTAAACAATTTGGTTTACAAGAATGTGGCCATCCGGCCCATCCCCTCCTCCAAATTGGGAATCCCAGCCCCGAATAAAGTAGTGGTGGATTTTTCTACTTTAATCCGAACAAGTTCAAATTCGCAACATCCCTACTATGACTTGTGACAATATACCACCCATGCTAGACAATCCAAAAATTTAGTCTAAATTTCAACCAAAATTATGTGACAAATAGTTTTTTTATTAGCCATATTATCCCATATTGTGTATGGTGATGACAACTCACTTACAATATCATTTGAGTTGAAATTTAGATTAATTATTTTTGTTATATAACATTACTTATAATATATATATAATAAACAATCGTTCAATGTTGCTTGGTGGTGAAAACCGCTTATTCAATACACTTACAATATCATTTGAGTTGAAATTTAGATTAATTATTTTAATTATATAACATTACTTATAATATATATATATATATAATAAACAATCGTTCAATGTTACTTGGCGGTGAAAACCGCTTATTCAATCCAATTATTTCTTATGTTTAAGTCATCATCAGAATAGTTACAATCATGTCAATTGAATAGAAGGGCCACCATGCAAATGATGCAAATATGCATTGCATCATTTGCATGGTGGCCCGTTCGATGATTAATGGTCCAACAACATATATAATTAATTTTTCACTGATTTGAACTAATAATATCATGTCATCAAGCCAGATACGGCCTATAATATTTCACTATATATGTATTGTATCATTTGCACAGTGATCCTTCAATGATTAATGGTCCAACGACATAGATAATTAATTTATGAGTAGTGTTAATTTATTCTCTGAGACCAAGTGATAATAACTATTTTATTTAATAAATAAATATAATATAATATTTATTATAATAAAATAATAATAAATAATGTTAAAGATACATGTTAAAAAATTTAAAAAAAAATATTAATATTATATTTATTATTTTTAATCATAATAAATATATAAATATTATAATAAATACATTTTAATTTTTTAAAGATAAATGTTACCACTATCTAATAATAAATATTATATTTTATTTCTTTTTATAATACGTGCATATAGGACACTATCTTACCCTTAATTTCTTACATATTTGAATTTCACTCGAGGAATTAATTATCATTTAATATCATGTCATCAAGAGCCTACACTAGTTCACTGGACTCGAGGAATTAATTATCATTTAGTGTACTGTGAAACACATAAAGTGCAGGTAAATGATAAGGTCGAAGATTTTTTTTAAAAAGCAACGTTAATATGTGTCCTTATGAAATAAGTTAGGATCCAAGTTAACATAATAAATATTATTATAAATAGAATTTAGATAATTAATTTAATTTCTGTATTTATTAAAATAAAATAATAAATATGTTACTGGTTTCTTTTTATAGTGTTAAGGTGTTAATACTATCCTTTTTTTAATTGAGAAGATTGACACTCATCAATTAGTGATTGTAATTTTTTTTAGAAGTGCATTAGTGATTGTAATTGGAATCATTAGTATGGATCAAATAAACACTAAAAAATGTCAGGTCAATATTGTTAATTAATGACTGAACAATAGGGTTAAGGGTACCTGCTTTCGGATAATGATATAATTAAGTATCATTTATGGACCAACTAAATATCAAATATTAGGTTACTATTAATGACTAAACATTAAAGATGCCTGGTTTTTGACATTAAGTACTTTTAAAGCCTCTATATTCTTTCTTTCCATCTGTCCCAAGTTCAAATTACTGAAATTGACATTTTTAAAGATCTAATGAGATAGACCGACTAATTTTTATTATTTACTACGTGACGATTTCCATTTAGATATTTACATCACATCACATGACATAAAATTACGTTTAATTTGTTTTTTACTCTATATTGACATGTCCACTCAGTTTTTTTGTTTTTTTTTTCTTCCTGTCGATTTGATGTCACTATTGATTCTTTATTTTCCAAGCATTCCATAATTTCCAAAATCAAATATAAATTTTGTGTTTGTCTTTGATAAAAAGGCCTATATGGACCACAAATTGACTAGTGAACTGCCCTTCAGAATTTCCTATAATGCAATAAAAGAAAAATTGATAGTTTGCTTTATGGCGGTAATTGTTTGTATGTACATGCCAAATAATGAATATGATTACAAATAAAATAAGATCCTCCCATCTCCACCCAAAAAAAAAATTACGTATACTTTAATCTTATGAATTATGATAGATTTGATAGATAGATAGGTGAGTTTGTATTGGTGGGGGCTTCGTGGTGGTGTTTTTTTTCTGCTGTTTTGTGATTGTTTTTAGTAGAATAGCGAGACATCAAAGTGTATACGTCTTTTTTTATTTTGTTTTATAACAATTATTATGTTAAGCATCTAAATTATGAAGTCGCGGCCAAATTGGATTCTGATTTCGGTCTCAGTCTGGTTTCTTGGTAACTTCATTTTTCGTATGACGTCATCTGTGACGACTTTAATGCTCTTTCAATGATGTTGAGATTTTCAATCTAATCTTTAGAATTTTAAATAGCAGCTAAGACTAGTTGTTCATATAATTGCATTCATATGATATGATATTTTGAAAGTATACGGACATCTTGTCGTTATCTGGTGAAGATTTTTTTTTTTAACATTTTTTAATGTATTGGGAATTTTTTGGAATAATAAATATATGTTATTAAAATAACAATAAAAAAAAAATTAAACACGAGATCTAGGAGTCCAGTACTATATTTGTGGTAGCTAGGAAGTCTATATTATTGCGGTGTAATTTTTTGTTATATTATTTAATAAATACGGTTTTTTTTTAATATTTTTAAAATTAAAGAATTATTTAATTTAGTGACATTTGAACATTTCACACATAAAGGATGGTATGAGATTTTGTGTGATTATGAGCGAAAAATTATTTATGCATGCAATTATATCAAATATTACAGATATTTATGCAAGTCGTAAAAATAAAAATTATTAACTTGTGTCTTAAGACTCCAAATCAAATTATAATAATTTAAATTTAAATAAAAAATTATATTTAGTTTTAAAAAATGTTCACATATGATTTCTTATTGAAAAATATTTGGTGATAATTTTTTTTAATAATATTTTAAAAGAATCATATCAAAAAAAAATTTAAAAATAATAAATATAAATTATTTACATATTTATTATAAATTAATTATCTAATATATTTATAAATAACTTTGATATTTTAAAAACCTATTTAATTTTTAATTTTTTATATTGTTTTCATAATTTCTTTTTATAAATTTTCCGATCTTGACAAATACGGGCAAGGAGTTGTAATTCATCAAAAAATAATAATTTATATTTATTATTTGAATATATTAATATAGAAATTATTTATTTATTTGATAAATATTAATATTTGCTGTAATAATTTCCCTTGAAAATGAAAAAGGGACAGTAAGTGAAAAGTTGTGTTTTCCAGCTGCAAGTAATGATGGTTGCCTTTCAGGAGATGGAAGAAATAAGAAGTTAGAAAAAAATGCTACAAATAGTTGACAAATGATTGTGGATTTTGAATATCAATCTTCAATGCACGTTATGGAAGTAGCAATTTCTATTTTATCATGTGACTCTAAATATAATTGTGATTCTCTTCATCTCCTGTCATAATGGCCGGAGATTTCAAAGTGCCCTCCTACAATCTAGATTTGGGATTTGTATTTCGGACCGATAATGACTAGTGTCGTTTAAAAAAAATATCATTATCTATTGGTTTGGGAATCCGTTCCGTTACGAGCCGATTTAATGCCCACCATTCATATTATAGTATATATTTGGTAATTTTTTTGAACTCTTATTTAATTTTAGAATAGTTTTGAGATTTTCGATCTCCACCCCGATGATCTATCCCCGTACCCGTTTGGATGAAGAAGATGAAGTTGGATAATATGTTTGAATGATGAGTTGATTCAACTGAAGATGGGTTTTTGAAAAATTTGGTGTTTGGAAGTGAAAAAATGAAAGAAAATCGGGAGGAAAGAATTTGGAAGCAAGAAGAAAATATGTGAATCGTTGGTTTTTTATTTTATTATTATTATAATAAATCCGTAAATTTTTATTTATTTAAAAATGATAATTTTAAGAGTGAAGGCTAATTAAGACTTTTTCAAACACTGTATAGGGGTATTTTTGACTTTTTGTTTCTGTCCAGTGCCCACGTCTAATCAATAGTTAAATGGGACAGAAGTCAACCGTAAAGAAAGGATCTGTTGCAATTAAAGGAACAAGTTGAATATTAAACCTTTTTTTAAAAAGAAATATTATAGTAATAATAATAGTAAAATAAAAAAGCTTAAAAAACAATAATTTATTTTCTCGATGTTAAGAAAGAAATAGATATGTATATTTTGAAATTACTGGTCTCTTGCTTACTTTATTCATTATAAAAAGAAAACAGATATTCAATATATATATATATATATATATTTAAAAAAGGAGCGCCGACTCCCACAAGTAGAAGAGTATAGAAGAGAAATCTTGGACACATAGTGATTAGTGATATATGTGTTTGATGAGATATAAATATCCACCACAAAAAAAATAAAAAGAGGTACCGACTTCACAGCATTGGAACAAATAAAAAAGAAGCACGTGAAAGGCATTTTAGGACCATGTACCTATTCCTCTACAGTCTATTCTATATTGGATTCTCGCAGAGACACAGAGTACACATAAGAGAGGAAGACCATCTCCATGATTCTTTAAAATGGAGATTTGATTTGGATATAGGGATCTCTAGATCCAAATCTCAATCTCTATTTTACTATTTATATTAAGTAATATTATTTTTTTTATCTATTTTTTATATTTTTAATTTAATATAATTTTTAATTTATAGATATAATCATTATAAAAATTATACCATTATATATATTTTGTTGAGATATTTTAATTTAGTATAATATTGACTATATTTTAATTATTTTTTATTTTTTTAATAATGAATTAATAAATATTTTAATTCAAAATAAATATTTTCAAATCATCAATTTTTATATGTAATTAACATATATCATAATAATTAACTTTAAATAATTCATTAAAACAAAATATTAAGATTAACATTTTCAATAGTGCAAATCTTTCTCTATAATTCTAGTCTTTTCTCGTTCTCGGTAAATAGGTGTAAAAATATAAATGTTAAAAAATTATTTCAAAATCATTACATCTACAAATAGTTAGGTGTGGATAATTATAAAAAAGATTAGAAAGATTTTGGTGTAATAAAGTGAGTAAATTATTCTCTAAAATAATAAAGAAAAAACAATTTTATTTAAAAAGTTTAAAAAATAATAATATTTTATTATTTAAAAATTGTAAAATGGATAATGATTGAAATAATAAATGTATAGAGATAGAATATTCTAAGAATATTTTATTTTCAGTCTTTTGAGATGCCCTAACATAGTATATAGTTGCGTATGGCTAAAAAAGTGATTGTATCCAAAAAAAAAAATAAAAAAGTACATACAATATGAAATTGCACTTTTTATGTACCTAGCGGTGCAAGTGAGACAAATGTATGCACTCACAAGTCACAATTCAGAAATCGCAAGGAAGTCATTTTCTTTTGCACAATTATTCCAACTATATATATGGAATTTAAGTGTATATATATATATATATATAAATATAGACGGTCTTTTTATTATCAGTTCAAACTGATATTAGATGTTTGATTTAAAAGATGTTTTGATAAGTGTATGTAATCAAATTAAAATATTTAAATCCAATGACCCATATATAAGGGATTGATATATCTTATATCTTATTATTAATAGAAAGACAGTGTGTATATATATATATATATATATATAACAATTCGAGTAGTACAATATCAACCCCAATGAGGACAATAGTGGATATCTATTCTAATTTCTAACTCATTGTAAACAACAAGAACTGGGTAAGTTTTAATATTATTTATGCGATTTTGTCCATTTTTATATATTTTATTATTATTGGCCATCATAAATTTTATGGACCGCATGTTAAATTGTGAATAGTATTTGGATCATGATTTTTTCTGGGTCTAATTTCGATGACGTTGAGAAGAAGTTTTAACACATTTTAATATATTATACATATATATATATATATATATATATATTTGTTATTGTCTTTTTAAGTAATATTAGGTACGTAACTCGATCAATACATGTCTCAATTTATATCATAATTATATATTTGGATACAAATTAGGTTATCTAACATTATTGATATTCTTTTTATCAAATTTAAATAACTTGTGTTTTTGTTAAAGAAGGAAAGAAAAGAAAAGAATTGAAATTAACTTGTCACTTGTGTGTTATTTATTTTAAAAGTATAGAAAAACATATCATAAACAAAAATGAAAACTGTTATGCATATGTATAGTATTTTTTATGATCCTTCTTTACCAATGCTTAACGTTTTGCGATGATAACAGTTAGCATCGTTCCAGATTCGAATCGTCACCATCATAAATGGTATATATAAAAAAAAAATGGATCCTTCCTTCATAGAGGACTTATTTAATATGTTTCATACTTTATATTTTTAAAGAGTTGCTATAAACCCAGCTGTCCGATTAATATAAAAGTGCTACGGGGCATGACGAGCATTTTATTACTTATATATATATTTAAAAGGGTTACAACAATACATGTGACAAGCATTAATTGATGTATACAGGAAACAACATAGTTTATGTAACATCATGTACATCTTGTGTCACAAATAAGGTAAAAAATTGAGTAGGGCACATATTACCATGGACACATAAAAAGTGATTTAAATGGTTGATATTAGGGCACATCCGCACATGTTATTATATCCTCTATATAATTTTTTATTTTTCTCAAATACCAGATACAACATGTAACTCGTACTAAATATTTTAATAAACGTTAATTACCACCTAATTACATTGACTGCGATGCCGCAACTCAAAACTTTAGAAATCGTCATGCTTAACCAGCATCATTTAGTATTACCACAAAATTTGGAAGTCGTTAATTGTTAATTATTTATTTAAATCAGAAACATGTGGCCTGGATAATCAAAAATGATTTCTGTAATTTAGAAGGTACGATGGATGTGGATGCACAACAGCCGTTAAAAGGTTTCACACAACGCAAATGAAGACAAGTTGGATCGTTTGTTTTGCCGTTTGTACAGTTGTACTCTATTTTCACAGTGAAGCATACTCACTCACGCGACCTGAGCGTGTGGGTATTGTGAGTCGGTCAACAATCAACAGTCAACAGTCAATCTGAAATCAACTTTGTTTGTTTTTTGTACAGTAATCAGTTTGGCTTACTTGCAGTCCTAGCTATTTTGACTAGTCTATAAAGTGTAAACTTGGGAAATAAGTTAATGCTTCTTTTTTTTCCAATTTCGGCTGCTATGGAATGGACTATACCAATTACTCTGCATTTTCCACCTTATAATTTGTTAGTCTTCCTAATTACATATGACCACCGATACTGTGACACGTGACATTTGTAAAAATAGTATGGATTTAAATGAGATCCGTGTTTGCATTTAATATAAATGTATTTTTTAAATGAGGACGAAGTTTCCATATGTAATTTAAAGATAAATTTAATTACTTTTCCATTGGCATGTGAAAATATTTGGTGGCTTCTTTTTTTGTTTTGTTTTTGGTTTATTTATTTATTTATACTATCTATTTATTCATCTACCTATCTAGATTATGTATTTTTTTTAAAGCTATTGTCATTAATTTGAGCCGCTGATTTATAAGTTTTTTATCCAAACCTCAAATCCGTCCATCTACCAGCTGAACTAACCTTATGGGCTATTTGGCGGCTTACTATACAACTTTCAATCATAAAAACCACATGAGACATTAGTTAATGTATAATATTATAAAGGGTAATGTAAATTTGTGCTCTCTAAAGTGACCAGTTAATAAGTATTTTTTTTTCCAAAAAGGAAACTATTAATTACATTTATTGTTTTAAATTTTTAATCAATGCAATAAATATAAATTTATAATAAATATTTTCTACTTTAGTAATTTTTAATTTAGGGTACATGTTACCACTCCCCTATTATAAATGAGTAATATTATAGAACCTAAATAATTAATCTAAATTTTTAATATAAATGACGTGATAAGTTAGTTGTTCTCACCACACAAATCATTTGTTAATAAACAAACCAATTGATACATCATTTGAGTTAATTTTGTTAGATCGTCTATCATCGATTATTATAACTCATGGGAGACTTGTATAGTTAGATGTTGAAATCACATGTTTTAAATTGAAATTTTAAAATCCATATACAGTACTATAATCTACTAGAACTAGGGGTGAACGTTTAATGGATCGGTTCATTTTTCAATAGAACTGATAAAAAACCGATAAAAAACCAATAAAGTTCGGTTTTTGAAAATATAAACCGATCCAATAAAATTTACAAATGTCAACCGATCAAAACCCGAACGAATTGGACCGGTTCGGTTTTTTTCGGTTTTAGTCCTACTGGACCAAATTATTGGGCTTTAATTATTACACATATTTTCATTTTAATCCTTGTGGGTCTTCGACCAAATTAAATTATGGTTTTGAATAAATTGAAAATACTAGTTTAAAATAATATTCATAAAAAAAATAAAGAAAAAAATATGATGTGACACACTTTCATAGTTTTATAGTTTTATGGACTATTAAATATTAAACTAAGGTTTATTTTTATTTTTATATACATATGTTGGATCTCGGTTGGGTTTTCCGGTTTAAGATAATGAACCGGAAAAAAACTGATGCAATTGGTTTTCGAAAAACTGAATCGAATTGTACCGGTTAACATAAGAAAACCGAAAAAAACCTATTGGATCGGTTCGGTTCACCAGTTTGGTTTGGTTTATTAGTTTTTTGTCCACCCCTAACTAGAACTATATAGCCTATTAAAATTGTAGTATGGGATGTAGATGAATACGTACAAGGTAAGGTAAGTACAAATAGGGGTGGGCACTAAGTTCAGAACCGAACCGAAAAAAGGGTGTTCGGTTCAGTTCGTATAATTAATTCGGTTTAAACCGGTTTAAAAATTGAAAACCGAAAAAGTTTTCGGTTCAAACCGGTTTTCTTTTCTGAAAACCGGTTTGAACCGATTAAACCCCCTAAAAAAAAACCCTAACATTTATAGTGTTCTTTCTCTTACACAACCACACAACATCTCAACTCTATTTATTTGTGGGGAGGTATTATTATGTAGTGTACTATTATTAACATATTTTGAACTTTTATTTACGAGTTCGGATTTTGGAATGTATTAGTATGTTTTTATATTTTGGAACGGATTTGTTATTAACTTATTATTATGTATTAGTATGTTTTGGAATGTATTAATATGTTTTTTATATTATGTAATATGTTGTTTTGGCTTTGGGTTATTCAAATGGCCAAAATTAGGCCCATTAAGCTATTCATTAATTTTAAAACAAATTAAAAAGACTCATTATGCTATCCGGCCCATTATGCCCAAAACCAAATTGAACCGAACCGAATCGAACCGATTAAAATTAGTTCAGTTCTGTTCCTATTTCTTATTCGGTTTAAACCGGTTTAATTTTGAATGAGCCGAAATATTTTCGGTTCAATTCGATTTTAACAAAAACCGAACCGAACCGAACCGTGCCCACCCTTAAGTACAAACCTATGGAGGGAAAGACGTACTAGACTCTGGAGAGTGGAGAGTGCTTTTCTCACGCGTGAAGTGAAGGCAAGTGGACATAGAATTTGAAAGACATACTTCACTTTTAATAATAAAAAAATGGACTAAAATAAGTATAAATAACAAAGAAAGAAGAGTTCAATTCTTAGAGAGAGAATATTAATCAATAATAAAAAAAAGAGCCACGGCTCTCTCATTAATTTATTGTCAGACAAAAAAATTTCCACGTTATATGCTTCAAAAAAATCCAGGCCAGCGAAACTACCATATTTATGAACTCCTCTCTCCACGTACACATTTCTATAAGTTGTTGTATTTAGTGGCCAAGACTCAAGAGTTGTTGTATTGCAGCACTCGGCAGGACTTGTTGCTTTCATATATGCTGTTGGTTTGAGTGTTTTTTTTAATATTTTTTTTATGGCATGAGTCTTCTCTGAGATTGAGAGCCAAAGAACCAGCAACAAAGCTCGTCGTTTTGGTTTGGGTCCTGCTTTCTTTCTGGTTCAGGTAAGTTAAGCGTTGGATTCTACTCCTTTTTCTCTTTTCCAGATTTTGTTTTTATTTTTCAAAAAGGTACACAGCTTTTTTTTTCATGCTTTTCGTCTAATCACTTATCTCTCCGTCGCAGCCTTTTCTGATATACTTTATTTCCAATAATATGTAATATTGGTAATTGGTTCTTGAAGTATTCAAAATAAATTAATATCCGACATCTGCACTATTGATTATATTACTCATATTCATTGACTTTGCAAATTGCAATCATATGCTTTTTTTTTTAATTTATTTTTGCTTTTTATCATTTTTTTTTTCCAGAACACTGAGCCTAGTCCATTGATATTTGCTTTTGATCTTTAAAATCTAACGTATTCCGAAATCTTGACTTTGAAACACTGGTACTGTTCAAGAACTTTATCGTTTTTTGCTTTTATTTTTGCGTGATTTCATTTCTAAATTATTGATATAGTTGGAAAAGTTTTAATATACATGCATTATTGCGTTTTTGTTTTGCAGCCTCGTGTCTGTTCTCTTGCTTTTACATGTGTTTTTCATTTTTGGATTAGTTTAAGAATTGTTTAAACGAGTGGTTCATGAGTTTTATATCACTGCACCATCAACCAACCATGCATTCCAGTTCATGATTTTGATCGAAGTACTCACACAGATCCATTTTCTGTTTACGTTTTTCCAGGTTGAGTGAGCGGAGATTTGTTTTTCTGAAAACATGTCTTCTGCATCTTGGATCACATCGCTTTCTTGTTCAAGCTCTGTGATTCAATCACCAGAAGACACCTCATCATCAGTTCCATTGATCTTTCAATGGCTAAGATTCATCTTCCTCTCTCCATGTCCTCAAAGAGCAGTGTTGTCTTTAGTTGATGTTCTGTTCTTGTTCACCCTCCTTGTATTTGCTGTTCTAAAGCTCTGTTCCAGGTCTAGAACCAGTGGACAACAACCCAGCTCTGAAATCAACAAGCCCCTTATAAGAAACATCAACAGAGCTTCTTCTATCAGAACTAATATATGGTTCAAACTGTGTCTTGGTGTGACTGCTTTGTTAGCATTTGGTTACACTGTTATTTGCATTCTAGCATTTAGTAGAAGCACCAACTGGCAATTGAAGCTAGTCGATGCTCTTTTCTGGTTGGTTCAAGCCATAACTCATGCACTGATTGCTATCTTAATCATTCATGAGAAGAGATTTGAAGCTCTTGCTCATCCAATTTCACTTAGAATTTATTGGGTTGCAAACTTTGTACTCGTTACATTGTTTTTGTCGTCTGGGGTGCTTCGTTTTGTCTCTTCCGGAGCAAACCAGGATCCATATTTGAGGTTGGATGATATAGTTTTTATAGTCTCTTTCCCTTTATCAATTGTCCTTGTGTTTGTTGCAATCAGAGGATCAACTGGGATTACAGTGACCAGAGATTCTGAGCCAGAAATGAATGGAGAAACCAAATTGTATGAACCCCTTTTGAGCAAATCCAATGTGACTGGATTTGCTTCGGCTTCCACTCTGTCGAAAACCTTTTGGATTTGGATGAATCCTCTGCTCAGCAAAGGCTACAAATCCCCTATAACAATGGATGAAGTTCCATCACTTTCGCCGGAACATAGAGCCGAGATAATGTCAGAGCTCTTCGAATCGAAGTGGCCTAAACCGGAGGAGAAATCGAATCACCCTGTTCGGACCACACTGTTGAGGTGCTTCTGGAAGGAAATTGCCTTCACTGCATCCCTTGCAATTGTGAGGCTTTGTGTAATGTATGTTGGACCTATTCTTATTCGAAGTTTCGTGGATTTCACTGCTGGTAAAGGGAGCTCTCCTTATGAAGGATACTACCTTGTATTGATTCTTCTTGTTGCAAAGTTTGTAGAAGTTTTATCCACCCACCAGTTCAACTTCAACTCTCAGAAACTTGGAATGCTTATTAGGTCCACCCTTATCACTTCCTTGTACAAGAAAGGCCTGAGATTAACTTGCTCTGCGCGGCAGGCTCATGGGGTGGGACAAATTGTGAATTATATGGCAGTTGATGCTCAACAGCTCTCTGATATGATGATACAGCTACATGCTATATGGTTGATGCCATTGCAAGTTGGTGTTGCTTTGGTCCTCCTATACAACTATCTTGGTGCCTGTGTCATCACCGCGGTCATTGGAATTGCTGGTGTACTCGTTTTTGTTGTTTTTGGCACACGAAGGAATAACAAGTTCCAATACAACGTGATGAAGAATCGTGATTCAAGAATGAAGGCTGTGAACGAGATGCTTAATTACATGAGAGTGATTAAGTTCCAGGCATGGGAAGAACATTTCAATAAGAGAATTCTGTCTTTCCGCGAAACAGAATTCGGATGGCTTTCCAAGTTCTTGTACTCAATAGCTGGGAATATCATTGTCATGTGGTGCACACCTTTGTTGATATCAACACTCACATTTGCTACTGCGGTTTTATTGGGTGTCCCACTTGATGCAGGAACAGTTTTTACAGCAACAACAATCTTTAAGATCTTGCAGGAGCCCATTAGGAACTTCCCACAATCTATGATCTCACTTTCGCAGGCAATGATATCACTAGGGAGGTTGGATAAGTACATGTTGAGTAGAGAATTGGCGAATGAGTCGGTGGAAAGAGCTGAGGGTTGTGATGGTAACATTGCTGTAAAGGTTGAAGATGGGGTGTTTGGTTGGGATGATGAAACTGGTGAGGAGGTGTTGAAAGGTATCAATTTGGAGGTCAAGAAAGGGGATCTTACTGCTATCGTGGGGACTGTTGGATCCGGAAAGTCTTCTCTCCTTGCCTCAATACTTGGTGAAATGCACAAAATATCGGGGAAGGTATGAATTGTGATGTAAAATTTGTTGAAGTTGCCTGAATCCTTTTCATAATTTAGCTACCGAGTAATAGTCTAGTAGGAAGATTATATCTGCATTAATATAATACATGGTTGTTTGATTGGTATATTGTATATGGTTCTTGTCTAACAGGTAAGAGTTTGTGGGACAACTGCCTATGTGGCTCAAACATCATGGATTCAAAATGGGACCATTCAAGAAAACATCCTCTTTAATTTGCCAATGAACAGGGAGAAATACAGAGAAGTTATAAAGGTTTGTTGCTTAGATAAAGATTTGGAAATGATGGAGTTCGGAGACCAGACTGAAATTGGAGAACGTGGCATCAATCTTAGTGGCGGACAGAAGCAACGGATACAACTTGCCAGAGCTGTGTATCAGGATTGTGATATCTACCTTCTCGATGATGTCTTTAGTGCTGTTGATGCTCATACTGGATCAGACATTTTTAAGGTAATTTAATCATTTACTTCCTTGCAAGTTTTGGACACTCCATTTATATGTCTGATTCATGTATGATTATATAGTAGATTAGTTGTCAAAAACATACTTTTATCATGGAAAACAGAGCCAGAATGTTGTTCACAAAGAGCTCTTAAGATGATAAATACAAAAATCAGATAATCTATCAGGATGTCAAATGTTCAAACATGTTAGGATGAAGTAAAAAATCTGTCAGGATCTCCTCTGCTTGATGCACTACGCAATACTTGGAGACTGAATCATAATTTGTTGAAATAATCTTTCATATGAAGTGCAAATCATGCTGCCACATTACTGCAGATAAATGTTCCATGTTTGAGAACAGGTGCTGCTCAGAGATGCATTTAAGCTGTTCAATAAATTTACTTATAAATAGCTTCTGTACTTTGTTATTATACTCTATTTGCTATAGACAGTGATACTTCTATACAATCTATGTATGGTTATGAAGTGAAATCAGTCTAAACCATTTTAATGCTTTTTTCCAGGAATGTGTGAGAAGGGCTCTCAAAGGCAAGACCATTTTACTTGTAACTCATCAAGTCGACTTCTTGCATAACGTTGATCTTATTTTGGTTAGTATAATGTTCGCATTTTAATTTTAATTTGATATTTGTTTGGTGAAGAAATGAACGCAAACAATCTACATACGAGCATGTGTATATATATGCAAATTTATGTTTGATTCCAGGTCATGAGAGATGGGATGATAGTGCAATCAGGAAAGTACGATGCTTTACTGGATTCTGGCCTGGATTTTGGAGCATTAGTAGCTGCCCATGAAACTTCCATGGAACTTGTAGATGCGGGCAAAACCATGCCTATTGGTAGTTCCCCGAAAGCCAAAAAATCACATCAACTCTCTTCCCATCTCGGGGAAGAAAATGGTGAAAATAAAGCTGCAGACCAATCAAATTCTGAAAATGGAACTTCCAAGCTTATCAAAGATGAGGAAAGAGAAACCGGTAAAGTTGGATTGAAGGTTTATATAATGTACATCACAGAGGCATATGGATGGTGGGGTGTAATAGCCGTGTTGCTGTTGTCTCTGACATGGCAAGGGTCTCAAATGGCTGGTGATTATTGGCTTTCATATGAAACTGCAGCGGATCGTGCTATGTCATTCAACCCATCTCTTTTCATTAATGTTTATGCAATAATTGCAGCTCTGTCATTTGTACTGTTATCGATCAGAGCCTTGTTTGTTACGCTTATGGGGCTTAAAACCGCCCAAACTTTTTTTAACCAAATCCTTCACAGTATCCTGCATGCCCCCATGTCCTTTTTCGATACAACACCTTCAGGAAGAATTTTAAGTCGGGTAAGAACTCAGAAACATAGAGTTCATCATAGTTTCTACGTTATTTCATTTTAGTGGATGAAAAGTTAAAATTTATAATCTTCTTGCTATATTGTCTACTAACATATGAACGTGAAGAAAAACTACTATTAAAGTAGATAGCTGATGGTGTTTAAGCTGGTGGATTGAATGAATTCTATTTCTCTTTTCAGGCATCTACTGATCAAACCAACATTGACATCTTCCTCCCATTTTTTATGGGCATTACCGTTTCCATGTACATCACGGTACTGAGTATCTTCATCATCACATGTCAATATGCTTGGCCAACGGTATTCTTATTAATTCCACTTGCCTGGGCAAACTACTGGTACCGGGTATGAACTATGAACTATCTCATTTCATTAGAATTCCCATTCAAGAAGTTATGAAATTATATCAAACCTATATCTGATATTTTTATCTCTCTTCTCTTGTGTTTCAGGGATACTATCTTTCATCATCACGAGAATTAACTCGCCTGGACTCAATCACCAAAGCACCTGTTATCCATCACTTTTCAGAAAGCATCTCTGGGGTTATGACAATCCGCTCTTTCGGAAAGCAGAACAGATTTTCTCAGGAAAATGTTTACCGAGTTAATGCCAATTTGCGTATGGATTTCCACAACAATGGATCCAATGAATGGTTGGGTTTCCGTCTGGAATTGTTGGGGAGTGTCACTTTCTGCGTTGCCACCTTGTTTATGATCATGTTACCTAGCAGCATTATAAAACCAGGTAATTAATTGTATATGCTGACATTCTATTTCAATTGAATGATATGAATTGTTTAGACTCAACTGTTTAAAGAGTACTTGGTAAAGATTCTCACAGTTGAAATCTATAGAGCATATTCATGCAACATCTATCCTTGTTATCTAACTACAAATTCACGAGAATGCTGATGTTCTGTTTTATAATCTGGTTAAATAAAGAATATGAAGTTTCAACTCTATTTTCAACTTATTTGGTCATGTTAAGAACATAACAATAAGACCCTGACTAATTCTATATATTGTAGAGAACGTCGGTTTGTCTCTTTCGTATGGGTTGTCCCTCAATGCTGTGCTGTTCTGGGCCATATATATGAGTTGCTTTGTGGAAAATCGGATGGTTTCTGTTGAGAGGATAAAGCAGTTTACAAACATTCCATCAGAATCAGCATGGGAGATCAAAGATCGTCTTCCTCCTCCAAATTGGCCTGCACAGGGCAATGTTGACCTCAAAGACTTACAGGTAACTTTGGCCTTAATTTAATTTCAATTAAATTTTATTGAAGATTAATTGTCTTCGGCAGTAGTTTCATAAGGTGCAATACATAGCTAATATAGCTTATCATAATGATTCTTCCATAGTCGGTGCAAATTAACATATGATTATTTATCGAATTACACATCTTTGTTGATTTTGCTTGGGACACATAAATGTATTTTAAATATGACACGAGATATAAACTTTGATAAACAGGTTAGATATCGTCCCAACACTCCTCTGGTTCTCAAAGGCCTTACTCTTAGCATTCGTGGGGGAGAGAAGATTGGTGTTGTTGGTCGTACGGGAAGTGGGAAGTCAACTTTGATCCAAGTTTTGTTTAGGCTGGTGGAACCTTCAGGAGGGAAAATAATCATAGATGGTATCGACATTTCCATGCTGGGGCTTCATGATCTCAGGTCACGCTTTGGGATCATTCCTCAAGAGCCTGTCCTTTTTGAAGGGACTGTGAGAAGCAACATTGATCCAATTGGTCTGTATTCAGATGATGAAATATGGAAGGTAAACATGCTCACTCCTATTCTTGATTTTACATAACCATGTCTGTGATCAAACATTCTGGTTCGAGTTGTCGCATTAACTCATATAATGTGATTCTTGTAGGGTCTTGAGCGTTGCCAACTCAAAGATGTCGTGGCTTCAAAACCAGATAAACTTGATTCATTAGGTAATTGACTGACGCTTTTGCTTCAGTTTTCTCTCGTGTATGTTATTCAGCAGCTGAAACTTATTCTAAAATGTTGCAGTGGTTGACAGTGGAGAAAACTGGAGTGTGGGACAAAGGCAGCTTCTCTGTCTAGGCAGGGTTATGCTAAAGCACAGCCGCCTTTTGTTCATGGACGAGGCCACTGCCTCTGTTGATTCACAAACCGATGCTGTGATTCAAAAGATCATCCGAGAGGATTTTGCAGCCTGTACAATCATCAGCATTGCTCACAGAATACCAACAGTCATGGATTGTGATAGGGTCTTAGTTATAGATGCAGGTGGGTGTGCTTCATTTTCATTTTACTCCTATTGGGATTGCTTGACACACAAGTAACAAGTTTATAGATGATTAGTAACACTAACTTAATATTTTTCTCCTTGATAACAGGATGGGCTAAAGAATTTGACAAGCCATCTCATTTGCTAGAGAGGCAATCACTATTTGGAGCATTGGTTCAGGAGTACGCGACTCGATCAGCCGGACTGTAGAACTTGGAACTATACATTTTGTAGTTGGCAGATGAAGCATAGCTGCGTAGGAGTTTTATTTTTTAAGAAATAAATAAATAAATGTTAGGAACTTCCAATCTTCTGTAATTTGAACTTGGAACTAATTTTTCAGTTTTCCTGGAAACACCGCAAACTGTAACCAAGTGTTGCTATATATATATATATATATATATATATATATATATATATATTTACATAGTTTAACATGAGTTTAGAGTAGCAGAACATATTGCACTTCGATAGGCACCTGCAATTTATATTATTATTATCATTTGTCATATGTCGTATAGGACTCTGTTAACCTATCATCTATTCATATTATTATCTTTTGTCGCATATCATATAGAATATATAATTGTAACGGGTTGTCGATTGAAGATGGAATCCCTTACATTATTCATGTTTCCATTGAGGAAAATTTATCTTCTGTTCTTTCTTGCATTAATGATCAGATTCACTGTGTTGATTGGCTAATACGAAAGCAGTAAATTTAGAAGAAAAATTTCTATGGATCACGCATCTGATTGTTGAGTTCACCACTACACCTATTAATTAAATTTAAAAATAACAAAATAAATTTTACTATGTACACTTCTTATACTTCAATTAAAAAAAAAAGTCACCAAAATCACATCAACCAAGCTTCAAATTATCATATCTACAACTATAGTAGCCATATTTTGTTTCCAGAGCTAGTAAAGAAATACAAATATGGCTACATTAAGGCACTAGATAAAGATTTTTTTTATATTTTATATAGAGATATTACACTATTATATAAATTTGGGGGGTTTTTTGGGTAGGGATTGAGAAATGACTCGAATCCGTAATTTCGTGGTGCAGGTGTGGGGGGTTTACCACCGGACCAACCACGTCTTGTCCACTGGATAAAGATTTAAAAATTTAAAAATAAATAGTTTATATTTATAACTTTTATTCATTTTATCAAACTAAATATTGGTATATATGGTCTCAAATTGTCTGAGCGAGGGAAGAGTTTGTCTGAAACATGTGCTCGTTTATTTTCCGAAAGGACTCAAATCAGCCATATAAAAATGGTGTTTAATTTGTGCTTAACTAATCAAATTGGAACATGTGTCTCACCGTCTAAAAATTGTGTCTCAATTTATATCTAACCAACCAAATTTAGACACTATTTCTAGACAACTGATTTGAATCATTTTCAAAAATTGATAGAAAATTGAATAATAAAATAATAAAATTCATGTTTCACGCTTTGTTATTAGTTATTACAAGGTATAATATAAAAAGACAACAGAGAAAAAACCAAAAACTAACAAGAAAGAACCAGCGAACGGTTTCTCAGATAGTCCGATAGGTAAAACTAAAACCGGTGAAACAAGTTGTCAAACGTGAGAAACAAAGCAAAGAGTGAGAAAAAGGCAATTTATTAATCTGATATTATTATTTTGGAACAACATTCTAGATAACATAACTCAAATTTGTAATTTAGCTGTATAAGACTATCTCCGTTGCATATGTATACTAATATCAAATTTGGTACAAAAAATATTAATATGTTATATTGATATATTATTTTAAAATTATACTATAATATAAAATTCTATTTGATATGCTATTTTTTATTATTTAAAATTATAAAAGTCAACAAATATAACCGATATATTCATTGAATGCATTGAATAATTTTTTTTTTAGAATTGTTTCAATCTCAATTTTCCCTACCAAATTTGTTAAATTTTTATTATTTAAAATTTCAAAAATCAACAAATACGGTTGTATTTATTGTTTTGTCAAATTTAGTATATGCTATATACTATGCCAAATTTGACACAACTTTGAGCATTGTCATTGAAAAATGTTTTTTTTTAATATTTTTTTTACTTTGTGTTAAATTATAGCATTGCCACAATGATTTAGCATTGCATTAGAGGTGCTCTAAGAGTACCGAGTAAAATGTATTGGTTTAACATAACTCAAGTTGACAACGTATTGCCGCTGACTTGAGAGTTATTATCCAAGTCTCAAGCTCGTTAAGATCAGATATTTTTTTTTTAAAACTTTTGTTATTGGTAGAATTTGAACGTTAATTTATGAGTCATTTACCTAAGCTCTAAACTCGTCCATCTATCTAGATGAGCTATGTCCAGAAGACATATAATAAGTGATTTTGTACATAATTATAAATTATGACCAGTATTGATATGACGGATTTGCAGCTCATAATTTTTAGAGTATATGAATGCTAAAGTTATAAAATAATAAACATGCGGCCGTTGCCATCCAGAGTCCAGACTCCAGACCCACTGTAAAAGAATTGGAAAGGAGAAATTTTACAATAAAGACCCAACTTAATTCCAAAGATTTCTCTCCAGCCGTTTAAGTTTTTATGGTTTTAAATTTGAGCGACAATATTTACGTATTTATAAAATTATAGGAATATTATTAAAAACGTTCATCTAGTTTGAGGTTTTAACAATTTTGATGCCTTTAGTTTGAAAAATAGCTATTTTGGTTTAGACTAATAGAGCATCTCCAATGTAAACGTGGTTTGTAAAAAAAAGAGATGTTACGTAGGATAAATAGACATTCTATAAATAATTGTTTCTCTAATGCAACAGTGCATATCCAACCTCAAGCTGACGTGATAAAAAAAATAATAGACATTGTCAACATGACCGTCCACTTTCAGACGGTCTGTTGCACAACCCTTTTTTGGGTTGACTCAGCAAACATTTAAAATTGATATTAATTTTTCATCTATTTTTGGTAGGGAAATAAAATAAAAAAGGAAATAAGAAATAAAATTGGACACGTCATTAAAAACAAAGTGTGTTTTAAACGGACGCATTGAAGACCAAATTTTAAGTTGATTGTCTATCAAGTCCTATATTTATGCCACATAGGAAGCAAGTCTCTTGACTTGTTGCCATGTCAACAATTATTCATATGCAAGTCATATTTGTATCGGAGATACTCTTAAAATTAATAGTCATTTTGATTCCTACAATCAAGTTCTGTTAATATATACCTTTTTAAATTAAGCTTTCTAAAAACTATTTTTTTCAATAATAAATGTGAGTAAAATATTTGTGAATAAGATTTCTGTACAAGAATCTAATACAATAAAATTTAATAAATAATTTTTATAGTAAGTGATTTGTAATTTCAAATAGTTTTTTTTTAAAAAACAAGAAAAAGAAAAATGGAGTGTACTTGCAAAAAAGTGATGCACAATCGATTTATAAAGAAGTATTAAAACAATGGTACGGATATTGACACCCATAAAACTTATTAGTACATCTATATTTTATTAAAAAATTTAATTACAAAAACATCTTAATAGAAATTTACCAATAAGGATAAATTACTTAAATTCAAAAATAAACCAAATACTATATACACTCATTAATTACACCTATATTTCTTTATTAAAAAAAACTTAACTTTAAAAAAATTATGATAAACCCTAATTAAATTTTAATTTTATTTCTAGTATCAAACTTTTTCAATAATACATGATTATCATATTGTTTTTGTTTTTCTTTTATATATAGGTATGAACTTTATCAATAAACAAAATATATTTTTTAACGATAGCTATAGATATCAACAATTTTTTTTAAGATAACCGTAGATATCAATAAGTTTAAAAAAGAAGAAGAGATAGCTGTATAAATAAGAGAATTCTAGATTGAAAATCTCTTGATCCCATATACAATTCCACATATTCCCTTTTATAAGGCTTCTACATTCGAGATATTTCTAAAAGTAAATTGGACAATCATTAAAAGATGATTTGATTCTAAAAATAATATGATTTTTTTTTTATAAATTGGGTGTGATAATAATTTAGGAGTGTTTATAAATAATATGTATTAAAATGAATATATTTATTTCAATGAGGATACTATTAGCATTAAGATGAGTGTTTATAGTAATATTTATTTTTTAAATTTTAGACATGAGTGTGCTTATAGAAATGCGTGTACTAATAACTTTTATGGATGTCAATATCCACACTCTTGAAATATCCCTTGTCTTCAGATTTTGCACTTTGCTGTACTAAGCAGAGCAGTAAATTCCTGCACACGCTAATATTTTAAATTTTGATCTCTTCAAAGGGATTATAACTATGTTTGAGGTTGCTTTTATTTAAGAAATAATCACTTATTTCTCAAGTTTTAGGTTTTGTTTGGTAAGAGGGAGGGATGGAGGGAGGGAGAGGGTTGGAGGTAAAGGCGTGGGAGAAGAGCTTCAATCTCTTGTTTGGTTGGAGAGATAAGAGAGAGGAGAGGAGAGGAGAAGAGGAGGGATCTCTCCTCCTTCCAGGCCCATCAAAAGCAATCCTCCCATCATTAGGCGGATGAAAAAGGAGGGTATAATGGGAGGGAAATGATAATAATACCCTCCAATTTTTTATAACCCTTCAATTTATGAAAGAGTAATATAATATAAATTTACAAATTATATACCAATCCATCAATTCAACTTTCTTTTCAATACCAAACAACATGAATGATAGATGTTATCCTCTCCATCCCTCATACTCTTTTCTCTCCCTCTTAATTCATCCATCCCTCCTACTCTCTCTCCCTTCTACCAAACATATTCTTAAGCAAATGTGTGTTTGATAAACTTTCAAAAAACAGCTTATTTTATAATTATATTCCTCCAATAATCAGTTTTTGAGAAGTTGGGTGGAGATTACTTTTCGAATATGATTATTAGAGAAGATGGCTCATTGTTCTTGAACTGTCTATAATAGCCTTACTATTTTAATATAAAGACAATAACACCATTATATTTAATAATGATATATTTTTTTGAATTAATAATATTTTTAAAACTGAAAACTGAAGAATGATAAATTAATTTTTTTTAAGAATCGTACCGTGGCGGCTGGCCACTGTTGGCAGGTGGTGGCCACCACCGACGATGGAGGCCGGAGGACAACCGCCTACCTCTGATGACGTCGAAGTCGTTGGAGGAAGCTGGTCCTCCTTCGGCAGTGGAGGTGGCAAATACCTCCTTTGTTTCGCGATTCCATCAGGAATACGGAAGAGGTTTCCTCCTCCATGATGCAATGAATCCATGAGGGATTCTCAAGATTTCAAATAGTTGTGCTTTCCACGGAACCAGAACCAAATAGTGGGCACCTAAGGGTGGAGAGAGAGGGGGGATGGTAGGGGCCCTATGGCCACCCCTCCCTCAAACAAATCTCTAAAGTTAATATTAAAAAAATTATAAAATAGTTATATAATTTGAACTTATTTTCAATTTGGTCCGCTAATTTTTTTGTTTTTGTATACTGGCCTATCCAATCTTGAATTTCTAGGCTTCGCCCCTGGTGGACACCACTAGTTTCAAGTATTTGCATTTGATCTTGCTTCTTTACAAAGGTTATAGTGTACCCCATCTTTTACATTAGTGGTGGGTTTTTAAATTATACTATACATATTTTACAAACATACATGAGAGATTGTCTTCCCCATATAAGAGTATATATCGATCTGTATCAGCAATTCATACATATAGTTTTGATTTCGGTAAATACAAAATTTATTATAATACTTACAAAAAAGAAGAAGACAATAAATAGTAGTGGAAATGGTGAGAAATGTCACTTTTTTAGAGGTGCGATGCACTCACGTCTCTGCTTTAATAAGTTATGTTTAAAAGACACCTATTATGGTGAACTACCAAAATTGCCCTTAAATAGTCAGTTTTTTATTCTATTTGTACTTCCATCTCCACACTTCGAACACTAAACTCAGTAACTCTTCTCTCTTTCTCTCTCTCTACGATAAACTTGTTTGAAAATTGAGTTGTGTATAAGACGATAAAGATCTGAGTTTTCGAGACTTTTAACACTGTGTCCGAGCCTTTTGTAAAACTATCCAAGTTTTTTCATGAACTGTCCGAACTTTTTGCATAAGGCTCCGAGCTTTTTCATGAAGGCTTCGAGCTTTTTTATGAACTGCCCGAGCTTTTTGCATAAGGCTCCGAGCTTTTTTCATGAAGGCTTCGAGCTTTTTCATGAACTGCCCGAGCTTTTTGTATAAGACTCCGAGCTTTTTTTATGAAGGCTTCGAGCTTTTTCATGAACTGCCCGAGCTTTTTGTATAAGACTCCGAGCTTTTGCATGAAGACTCTGAGCCTTTTGCATGAACTGTAAGAGCCTTTTGCGTAAGGCTCCTAGCTTTTTCATGAACTGCCCGAGCTTTAAATTGAAAAAAAAGCTCTAGAGGCGCTGAACCCTGCCCCTCCCTCAGTGAGCTGATCGGGCAGCTCGACCACCGCGAGCTCGACTCCCGAATGCGTCTGCGTAACGCCACTCCGTCACCGTTCGAGTGATTGCCTGAATTTCTACTGGACTTTCTCTCTCTACTTCACAACTTTGTCACTATAAGCTAAATGAAAGAAATCTGATGTGGAACAACTGTTGTAGGTATTTTTGTTCGTTCACCATAATATGTGTCTTTTAAACATAAGTTATTAAAGCAGTGACAATATTGAAATGCCACATACAAAAATTGCTATTTATTTTTTAAGCCCATAAATAGTACGTCCTATAAATAAGTAAACAGTACTAGTGGAGTAAAAGGGGGCCGGCTCGGCCCACTTCAACATGGCCCACCGAGCCTGTTTAGGAAAACGGGTCGTGCCTGTCACGGCACTGTCACTTTGGCCTGCAATGCCAGGCATCGGACCCGTTTTCCTAAATGGGGGCCTGATAGGGCCCCTCCGTGCCGTGCCGGGCCGGTCAGTGGGCTTAATTAGGAGGGCCTAAAGGGGCCGGCCCATGCTCATACCCATTTTTTTTTACATATTTTAATTTAATTGTCATAACTATTATATTGTTTTAACAAATTAACTTATGTATTTCTAATTGTAATTCGTTTATCTTAATTATTATTTTAGTATAATAAAAAAATGTTTATAATAATAGATTATAGATACATTTATTATTTTATTTAATGAATTAATTCAAAGAATAAATAAAGATAAAACATGAAAGAAAATAAAAGTAGATAAAAATATGAAATGAAGAATTCTTTATTTATTTCGAACTTTCAGTATTACATATTTATATGATTGCCTCATTAAAAACCTTACCAAGAAAACCCAGTGGGAAAAAGAGTGCAATCGTATTACAAGTAAATGTACATGTACAACCTAGTTCTGGACCTGGTTACTGCCGGAACCCTCATCGACATATAAATTGGAGAAATTTTGAATAAATTGTTCATCTACCGTTTCATTTTGCATCCTCTTTCGAGCATGCTCTCAATCCCGAACGCATATTAATACCTCCACCATCTCTGGAGTCAAACAACTTCTTCTTGGTTCAATAATTCGTCCACTCGTGCTGTATACCTGTTCTGAAGACACAATGGACACGGGGATAACCAGTATGTCACGTGTTAAGTGTGACAAGACCGGATACCTGTAGCTATATGTCTTCCACCATAACAACAGATCAAAATTCTCCGTGTTTTCGTCGGCATCGAACTGTGCTTCAAGGAACCTATTCAGTTCGGCACCAAAAGATGCAGCAGATCATGTAGTTGAAGAAGAAGAACTTGCTGATTTGTCTTTTTTCCGGCGTTTGAGAATGCTCTAACTTGTCGGCAACGGTTGTGTGTCCGGTTCTGGTGATGGTTTCGTGTCAACGCCGCCAAACCTGTGCTCATAAATACTAAAAACTTCGAACAACTTGTTTCGAATATCAGTAATCTGGTCGAAATAATCTACTGACAATTTATTACCAATAAACTCAAGCAAATATTCTAAACCAGCTAATTTAATTCTAGGATCTACTATAACACCTAAGGCATAAAGGAAAGACATTTCAGACCAGTATTTTTTAAACTTGGTCTCCATGGCAACAACTGCAGGGCCAAGCATGTCATCTTCCCTATAAGTGTTTAACAGGTCAGACATTTCCACAGTCTGATGGATTGCCTGGGAAGATGTGGGGTAATAGACCCTATAAAGAGTTACAGTGACATTGTAAAAAACCTTTAAAAATTCAACAAAAATCCTTTGCCACATACCAATTCGTATGGTGTCAGTGATTGAGCAGATGGACAACAACTTTCGGCCAATTTCGTGTTATAAAAACCTGAAATAGCTGTATCATATTCCAAACAATTTTTCAGCATTAAGTAAGTAGAGTTCCACCTTACCGGCATATCAGTTTGGAATCGTCGAGGTCGTATACCGTTTAATGTACATTGTCTGCCAAATTCTTGAAATCTTGGATTAGAGCTACCGATCTAAGAACTGGCATCTCTGATGCGTTCTATACGATCGCTTACTTCCTTCAAACCAGACTGTACAACTAAATTTATGATATGACATGCAAATCGTTGATGGAAGAAATAACCCCCAGCTTGCGGGATGTTTCTTTCAGTAAACAATGCAATAAACCTAGTATTTGCCGATGCATTATTAATGTGATAGAGAGGATGCGATGAGTTATGCCATCAGTTTCTAAAACAGAAAGAATGACAGCAAAAATATTGTCTGGCGGTATGTGAAAAATCCATAGGACGAAAACCAAGATTTTTTTTTTTGTATCCTACATTCAAAGTCTAAATAGTGTCCTGTGACACATAAATAGTCATGTTTGGAACATGCGTTTCAAATATCTGAAGTTAATGCAATTGAGACAGTTAGATGCTGTAATTCAGCCGTCAATTCATCTCGTTGGGTTTTAAACATTCTTATCAAATCGTTCCTAGTGGTGGTTCTAGAAACAATTTGCATTTGGGGATTGTATGCAGATGTGATAAATTCTTAAAAAAAAACACAGTCACATGAAATTAATAGGTTGATCAGTTGTGCAATGTACCGAGCCAAGCATTCACTAGCATGCGCGGCGTCGTAATGCCATAGTCGTAACGGATCCGTCTGGGTGCCGTTGTAGTTGTGTCCGGGTTGTAGTGGGTACATGTACGTGTTTGGGCATGCATTTTTCCATATGCCTTCTCAAATGACCGGTTCCACCCTTATTAGTGGTATAGTTCTTAGGACAAAACTTACATTTGGCTCTGGGGCTGACCGTACCGTCTGGGAGTGTCATTTCTACTACGCCAAAACACTGTCATACGTCTGATGTTAACCTCTTAGATTTGGTACGTGATGTCGGTGTGGCGTCGGAACCAGAAGGTCCCGCTACGGTTTCTGCCAGTCCGGAGAGATCAAAATCATCGTTCAACATGTTTTAACCGTCTGGAAAATAAGGATGGTTAGGATCCATTTCCTAGAAAAAAAAATATCAGGTTATTAGTCATTAATAAATATTAAAATTAAAATGATTATTTTACAAACAAAAATTATTAAAATTAACTCACACACATAAAAATGATTATTTTATTAATAAAAAAATATTAAAATTAACTCCTACACATAAAATGATTATTTTACTAACAAAAAATATTAAAATTAACTCACACACATAAAAATGATTATTTTACTAACAAAATATATTAAAATTAACTCCTACACATAAAATGATTATTTTACTAACAAAAAATATTAAAATTAACTCACACACATAAAAATGATTATTTTACTAACAAAATATATTAAAATTAACTCCTACACATAAAATGATTATTTTACTAACAAAATATATTAAAATTAACTCCTACACATAAAATGATTATTTTACTAACAAAAATTAATAAAATTAACTCCTACACATAAAATGATTATTTTACTAACAAAAATTATTAAAATTAACTCCTATACATAAACTGATTATTTTACTAACAAAAATTATTAAAATTAACTCCTACACATAAAATGATTATTTTACTAACATTAATTATTAAAATGAACTCCTACACATAAAATGATTATTTTACTAATAAAAATTATTAAAATTAACTCCTACACATAAAATGATTATTTTACTAATAAAATATATTAAAATTAACTCCTACACATAAAATGATTATTTTACTAACAAAAAAATATTAAAATTAACTCACACACATAAAAATGATTATTTTACTAACAAAATATATTAAAATTAACTCCTACACATAAAAATGCTTAATTTACTAATTTTTTTTAATAAAAATTAACTACTAAAAATAAATTGTTTAATTTACTAAAAACAAAAATTAAAATTAACCCCTACACATAAAAATGATAAATTTACTAACTAAATAAAATTAATAACTGAAGTATAAACATAAAATGATAAATTTACTAGCTAAACAAACATATTATATTTAAAACATAAAATTAAAT
The DNA here is from genome assembly GCA_033220585.1 of Dipteronia sinensis. NCBI lineage: Eukaryota > Viridiplantae > Streptophyta > Magnoliopsida > Sapindales > Sapindaceae > Dipteronia > Dipteronia sinensis. The sequence goes on from CM065643.1 coordinate 41,350,982, forward strand.
AATAACACTTAAAGAAAAATGTACCTTTGAAGTTTGAACTTTAGTGTATTGGTGGAGATATTAGAGAATAATAGTTATATAATAGTAAATTACTAATAAAATATTATAATAGTATATTAGTAGTGTAGAATAGTAGAGAGAGAGAGAGAGAGTAAGAATGAAATTAAGAATAATTGAAATTGTATAGAGAGTTTGAGAATGGAGAGATTGAGAGAATTAGAGAAAGTGAATGAAAAATGGAATGGGTAGGAGCATTTATAGAAAAATTAGAAAAGTTGGTAAAAATATAACAGACAAGAGTTAAGGGAGCAAAATGCAATTGTTACAGTTTAAAAAAAAAATATCCGTTAGATTAAAAAAAAAAACCTTCAGAGGGCCTAACGGTCGGCACACTTGCCGACGACTGTTGGGCCTGGCACGCCATGATGCCGTGCCGTGCCGGGCGGCACGCAGTGCCTGGAACCACGACCCGGAACGTGCTAAGGAATGAGGGTCATGCCATGGCACGGCCTGCCATCCTTGGCAAACCGGCCGTACCGGGCTCTCCAGACCCGACCCATATTTACACCACAAAACAGTACTGATCATGCATCTAGAAGCACATGTATTCTAATTGAATTATAATTAAATGCGAGATTTAAAATAATGGAGTCTAGTTTTATATTTTACTGACAGTTTATCTACTTCAATTCCGCTGTACTATGAAAAATCCCATGTCAAATCATAGTTGAAAGATTCCAATGCGTGATTGTATCGATTCACTGAATAATTAACTTCAGATATGCGAATGCTATGTACTATATATATATATATATATATATATATATATATATATATTTATGAACAAAGTTTGATTGAGATAATTAAATAATTTGTAATAATCTAATGTATAAAATAATTAGCTGCATATTATGCTTGTTTATTGAAAAATTGTAATAATCTAATGTATAAAATAATTAGCTGCATAGTATGCTTGTCTATTGAAAAAAATAAAATAATTGACAATATTATTTCAAATTTAATAATTATTGATATTTATTTTAACATATATATATATATATATATGTATATATAACACATAAATTCAACAATCTTTCATTTGATTTGCATTGTATTATATATTTGTGCCAAAAAAAATAAAATAAAACTATCCCCTCCTAATAAAAATGACGGTTTTGACTACTTTTACAAAATTGAAGAAAATTTCCCATATATATATTTAGGGCGAATTGTACAAACTTTCCATGAGTTTAGCCAATATTGCACTCAGATACAACTTTTATAAAAATTACACAGACTTCCACTATCTTTTCATTGAGTAATTGTTTGACTAGCCTTAAAATTTAAAATAACTAAATTACCCATGAATTAATTATTTTATTATAATAATTATTATATTTGAGGATTTTATTACAATAAAATTAATTAACTAACATTTTTTTTATTTAAACGGTTATGAATTTAATTACAAATTGAACATAATTAAGTAACTAGCCAATTTTCTATTAAAAAAACATATTTATCATTTTGTTCTTATTTTTCTTAAAAAAGTGATTTTGAAATAAATAAATGGTTAGTTAATTAATTCGGTTCTATTTGTAATAACATCTCTAACCGTTTAAATAAAAAAAATTGTTAGTTAATTAATTTTATTATAATAAATCTTTAAATATAATAATTATTATAATAAAATAATTAATTCTTAGGTAATTTAGTCATTTCAAATTTTAAAGTTAGTAAAACAATTAGTCAATAAAAAACAGAGGAAATATGTGCAATTTTAGTAAAAGTTACATTTGAGTGCAATATTGGTTAAATTCATAAGAAGTTTGTACAATTTTAATTTCCCATATATTTATAAATATGAGACCAAATGACATGTACACATTTGCATGTGATCTTAGTTTGGTAGATTTGGTTAAGTACTTAAATTGTTATTAGTTAGTTATCAGAATAAATTAATCAGTGCATTAATGAGTATATTGTGCCCTTGTTTTGCGATAATCATGCAATTGTGTGCATGAGTTCAGCAGTGTGTTTCTTTCCCTTATTTCCTGTTGTTTCAGTTAATTTATTTCCCTCGTTCGGATTGTATAGCCTATAAAAAGGCAAGCAGTGGATTGTATGAGATATTCAGAATATTATATTACTTTCCAACCTTCGATCTCATCTCTTCTCTCCTTAATAAGTCTGTTCTTCCTCGGTTTATTTGCCTCTCTCTAAATTCAACCATATCATCTAAATATTGTACTATATTATTTTAAACTTTTTATACTTTATTATCAGACGGTTACTAAACGTATGAAAATGAAAAACAAGTTCGGTTAATCGAATTGAAAATCTGTGTTGTAACATTATAAGTGATTATCAGATTAGATAATGACTTAATTTTCAGTGAAGTTAGTCTTGGGAACATATCAATTTGATATAAAATGCTACCTTGGAAGTTGGAAGTAAACACTTTGACATCCCAACGCCCTTGAGAAAAGTGCTTCTGTCTTCTTTGTTCTTCCTTTCATCTTCTAGTAATGTAATGTACTACTACTATCTAGTACCTATCACATTCATTCAACCGGTCATCACTTGCCCAGTTGTCCACCGATACATTTTCTATTGCTTAATTAATATATGATATGGAGCAACCAATTATACGACCACTTTTTTTTTTTTAAATCTTTTTTTTTTGTTAGCAATATTGTTTATCTAAATTTACTGATATATATTAAATACTACAAACACAGTTCATATGTGTACTTCTATAATCATAAAAAATCAGATCTGAATATTGAGAGAAGTACTCTCCTCATAATTATTATGGTTTTATAGACAATAAAAGACAATATATAATGTTTGAACCTTAGCGGATCGGTGAGGATTGTAAAGCAATCTAGCCACGAGAATAGGCCTTTGGCAATTAAGCATTGCTTTTATATATTTGGTATAGAGAAAGTGGCCAAATATCTAAAAGAAAAAATAAAATAAAAAATAGTGACCACCTCCTCTAATGAGAAAATATTTGGCGTACCCATGTACTGCTAATCCAGTAGTGTATTGGACCACTTAGTCACAAAATATGGGGCAAGAAAATCACATATATAATATAGATAGTCATATGTCTTATTCTCAATGGACAGATGCACATGATATTTTCTGCTTGTAACAGGGATGGGATTGGATTAGGTCTACAGAAAGTCGGCATGGGACGAAATATTAACTCTTTTGACTCTAAAAAAACGACAACTTTCATATATATATATATATATATATATATATATATATAGTCTTTTCTACTGTCAGTTCGTCCTGATATAAAATATATCAAGATAAAGAATGTAGACCTCATATTATAGATAAGTTTTGACAAGTACATACACTTGGAGTTAAAGTATATAAATCTAATAGTCCACATTTTTCGTCCTGATATATCAGGACGACCTGACAATAGAAAAATTATATATATATATATATATATATTTATGTAAAGGAGTGGAAACACCAAAAGATATGTTTTCTCATTTTGCGCCACTCTTTCTCTAAAGCTAACAAGATATGGGGTAGAGCCCAGAGGAGTTCAACTTTTTTTTTTTGGTTAAAGAAAAAAGGTTTTGATTAAAGCAAATTCTTAATTATTGAAATGCATTTTCAACCTAAATATCAGCTTTCCCACCACCATACCTCTTGCAATATTCATTGTTGATGGTTTAATATTCAACCATGCTTCCCATGCTCTTTTGTTTTCTTTTTCTTTTTCATACTCTATTGTTGTTGTGTTTGCATATAAATTTTAATTGACCAATTAGTTTTTTTTTTTTTTTTTAAAGTGTTACATTGTCCAATTAGTTGATAGTGCTCAATATATATATATATATATATATATATATATATTACTTTTTCTGAAAGAAAGAAGCTTCCATACAAGTTACAAGAGAAGATGTTGAAATTACACACACAAATTAAATGATTATTAATACTTTTGAATTTAGATACAAATTCTCCGGTAGAAAGGTTTTTAATAAGTAAATAGGTGATTTTATTATTTTATTATTTTTTTAAAAATATAATATAATAATATTATTTTATCTAAATTTGATATCTAAATAAGATGTCCATACTCTAATCCATTTTTGTTTTTTGATAAAACTGAATCAAGAAATACCAAACAAACAAATACAGAATTCAATCTATTGAATGAATAAATTATAATATTGAGAAACCATTCGGATAACATAGTCCGATAAAGCAGCATTATCTAAAACAAAAAGCTCAAATTTGAAGACGGTTCTTACTTTTTGCAAATATCAAAAACCCAAGTCTCCATGCACGTGCTCGGCGGCGACTGCAGTATTTACGGAAGCGAATGAACGAGAGTGTTAAATCATTCAACTTCTCTCTCTGCATGGACTGGATGATCAGTTTAAGATTAAAAATATATCTACGTCCTTTACTGTTTAAACTTTAATTTTCCTGAATTAAGTATTAATTTTTGATGGTGAATAATTAAAATATTATGAATATGCGGACCGCATTGCACAATTTTTAATCGTTTCCACAACATGGACAACTCGCTATTATGTGACCTGAATGATCGTATAAAATTAGGTTATGAGTGTTTACACTTTATAAATACTTTTATTATGGATTGATGTTCATATGATTTTCATTTAAATATTATTAAACGTAATCTTAAAACTTTTTTTTATACACAATTACAACTGTGACCTAACGAGATTGGACTTTACAAGTACAGTCCGGAATACTACTTCCACTATCGGGGAGATGTTACAACTGGACTACAACTCTCACAATCAACTGAAAAGAGAGCTTCCCACACTTTAGGATTTAATAGCCAAATGTGAGACAATCAATCTTAAAACTTTTTATTGAATTCTTTCGATATTTATATATAGTGAATCTATCATGATAGATCTCTTATTTTAATTTCGGTAAGAACCATGATGAAAACACATCGATTTTAATGGATTTTAATATAATTTTTTTATGGATGATGAGTTCAATAAAATCTACATATGAACAAATTTTAAGAATTTTTTGAACACTTGAATTATTTATCCAAATTTTATTAAATATGATGATATCGAAAAATCAATGAAATACAGGAAAATTCATGGTTACATATACGTCACTTTTGTGCACTTTTACAGTTTGACTACATAAGAGCAGATAACATTTTGACTCTTTGATTGTTTTCAATTTGCTCAAGTTCCGAGAGACACAACTCTGGCACTAGCAATCTGCTCTTTCACTGTTGCCTCCGGTTTACCCAGTCTTGTCAATGTTGTTGTAATTACCCAGTTTTGTCAATGTTATTATTACAATTTTTCTTGTTTTTATCTCAATGATTTTTAGTTAATAAAGACCTAAAAGTTAGAGCCCCAACAAGAATCTCTATATTTTCCTTATATTTATGGAGTCATCGTACTTTTTATAAATAAGGAACCATATAAGGAGTTAACACATCAGTAAATCTCCCTACAAATGGTTTAGAGTGAAAAATGGCTCCTTATATTTTCCTTACATTGAATTTAGACCATTGAATATTAAAGATGTTGACTCATTTTGACCACTCATTTACTCATTTTAATTTAGAAGTGAAAAAAAGGGATATGAAGGAAACCTCTCTCCTTACATTTGGGGAGGCTTTGCTGGAATAAAATTTAAAGAGTGAGATATTGAGGCTATTGAAGCAAATTTCGGTCTAACCTCCCTATTTATAGTTAGACATGCAGTTTTGGGGATGCTCTTAAATTGTTCAAAAGATGATTTTTAATAGATATGTGTGGTATATTATTTCCTTTATCTCTGTTTATTATGTACAAGTATTATCTCTAAGATTTGAGATATCTGTAACTATAGTTTATCGGCTTATCGCTCATTCTTAAGCCTACAAATAGGTTACTTATTGTAAATCAAATTATTCAATAAACTTTCTTTGTTCAGTTCTTCTTTCATTATTTTATCTTGGTATCAGAGCAGTGATTTTTTTAGGCTGATTTAAATTCTGATTTTCTCCTCTTTTAGTTTTTGTCTTGTTTTATTTTTTTTCCTAAGATGTCTATGGACGACAATGACAAACCAGAGAACCTATCTCTCCAACTCCAAACACTGCTTCATCTTCAATGATTATGAAAGTTTTGATTTTTCTAGCCCTTATTACCTTCACCACTAAGATAATCCAGACATTACACTTGTTTCCAAACCATTAACTGGAGACAACTATCCTACTTGGAGTCGTGCAATGCGTATGACACTTAGTGCTAAAAATAAAATAGAATTTGTGGTTGGGTCTATCACCAAGCCATCTTCAAACTCTTCTAACTATTTTTAATGGACACGTTGCAATGATATGGTTTTATCATGGATTCTCAATTCCATTGAAAGTGATCTTGCAAATAATGTTATTTATGCCGCTTCTGCTTCTGAAGTCTGGAAGGATCTTAAAGAGCGTTTTTCTCAAAGCAATGCTCCAAGAATCTTTCAAATTCAAAGAGCTATTGCATCCCATTTACAAAATCAAATGTCAATTGCAAGCTATTTAATAAAGTTGAAAGGATTTTGGGATGGGCTTGCTTCCTACAATAATTTTCCTTTTTGTACTTATGGAGCTGTGAAAATTACTCATTTATTGTAGCTATTTCCTTTTATTTTGAACCTAAAACATTTGCCCAAGCTGAGCAGGACATTAATTGGCGCAATGCCATGGCTAGTGAAATTCATGCTTTAGAACAGAATAATACTTGGTCACTTGTGGCTTTGCCGAATGGGAAGAAGCCAATCGGTTGCAAATAGGTATATAAAATTAAATACAAATCGAATGGTACCATTGAACGGTATAAAGCCCGTATTGTAACTAAATGATACACTCAAACTGAGGGTGTTGATTACCATAAAACATTTGCTCCGGTTGCCAAGCTTGTTAATGTTCGTTGTCTCTTTACAGTAGCTGCTGCCAGTAATTAGTCTCTCCACCAATTAGATGTTAATAATGCGTTCCTTCATGGAGATGTTGATGAAGAAATGTACATGCTTCCTCCTCCTGGATACATTTGTAAAGAGGAGACACGTGTTTGTCTGTTTAATAAATCTTTGCATGGTTTGAAGCAAGCTTCACGTAATTGGTTTGCTAAGTTCTCTAGAGCAATACAAGATGCATGTTTTCATTAATCTAAAGCTGACTATTCCTTATTTATCCGTAATTTGGGATCATCTTTTACAACTATATTGATATATGTGGATGACGTTATCATCACTGGAAATGACCCATCTACTATTGCTTCACTAAAGACTTTCTTGCATAAACCTTTTCATTTCAAGGATCTTGGCCCTCTAAAGTATTTCTTGGGCATTGAAGTTGCTTCTTCCAGACAAGGTATTTGTATTTCTCAAAGAAAATATACCTTGGATATTTTAGATGACATGGGTTTATTAGGAGCTCGTCCTAGTGGATACTTCAATGGAGCAACATTTAAAATTAAATTCTACTGGTGGTGATATTTTAAAGGATCCATCTTTTTATCGCCGACTTATTTATCTTACTATTACGAGACCCGATATTGCTTACTCGTTCCACATTTTGAGTCAATTTATGCACCATCCAAGGACACCTCACCATGCTCCAGCTCTATGCGTCCGTAGATATTTAAAAGGTACACAGGGGCAAGGATTATTGTTTTCTTCTCATAACTCTCTTTAGTTGAAAGCATTTTGTGACTCTAACTGGGCTGGTTGCTCCATGACTCGACGTTCCATTACTGGTTTTTACACTTTCCTTAGCGATTCTCTCATTTCATGGAAAACAAAAAAGCAGTCAGCGGTTGCTCGCTCTTCTACCGAAGTAGAATATCACTCCATGACATTAACCTAGTTGTGAGCTCACTTGGCTACTTTATTTATTGCATGACTTAAGAGTTTCTCATTCAACACCAACTTAATTATTAAATGAATAATTTATTAATTTATCAATAAATGGATATTTATTAATTTAAAAAGAGTTCTCTCATTGTGACTGTGTCAAAAATGATACGATCACATTAAAATTTATCTTGTTTTGACTAGATTACATGCAATCATATGTAAACAATAATCGGTGTACAATAAAATGCTCTTATTATTGTATTATTTTTATCAAGATACATGTATGACTTTGAAATTTGTTTGATATTGAACACCTTTTGCTACAATGGATGGTAATAAACATATATACAATAATAATAATAAACAATGGATGATGTCAAATTTTAAAATTTGTTGGATGTTGAGCACTTTTTGAATTATCCTAGTGAGAATGACACGATGATAAAATTGTATATTATTTAAGGGGTAATGAATACGTCTGCCGATTATTATCATGATCTAGATGTCAATTGTATTTTACCAAAGGTTTCTCCAAAAGAAGTCTTTCAAGCAGTAATAACCTTAAATAACTACTTGTTACAAAATGAAAAAAATAATTCAAATGTGGTGTATGCATTGCAAAAGATTAAGGATGATGTTTAGTTCAGTTTAGGTATAGAGAAAATATAAATGACTTTAGATGTATTTTTTGAGATGAGCTGAATTGAGAAAAGATAAGTTAGAAGCAAAAAGTTCATTAATATATATTATGAATTTTTATGTGCTATTTATTCTGTATAATTAACCAATTATTAATTAATATATTCGTTGGGTCTTAAAGGATTTTTTTTAAAATTATTATCTTATGTATTTATCGAGCTTATTATTTTAGTCCATTGGCCCAAATTGGGACCAGAAGATTTTATTATTTAAATAAAGTTATTAATTTATCGAATAATAATTTATCGATGATTTACTATATATAGAAGCATTTTTGAATTCTTAAAAATTGATATGGAAACCGAACACATTACCATTTTAAGTGTGGGATCCCATATTCCGTTTTCCGTTTGAACCTAATAATTATATTATAAACTCAGATGCCGATTATAAAAGCTTGTCGGAACTTGGCAAATTTGGATTTTTAAGATTGGTCTAGAATATAAGTAATAGATCTAACACTAGAAACTCGCGCTTTGCTGCGGGAGTATTATTCAATTTTAATAAATTTCATTTATCTAAATTATGACACATAAAAAATTAAAATGAGTGAATATTAATATGTGAAAATATGAATTTATTTAATTTTACTGTTCAATGTCATTTTTGTAGATAAATAGAAATCTATCCAATTTCACTGTTCATATGAACAATTCAATAGCTAAACAGAAATCTATTCAATTTACTGTTTAATGTCATTTTTATAGATAAATAGAAATCTATTTAATTTTACTGTTCATGTGAACAGTTCAATTTATAATATTCAATGACATTTTTATAAATAAACCGAAATCTAATCAATTTCATTGTTCATATGAACAGTAAACTTGAAAGTTGTGTTTTAGTTTAATGAACAGTTCAATAGGTAAATAAAAATCTATTCAATTTACTATTTAATGACATTTTTGTAGATAAATAGAAATCTATCCAATTTCACTGTTCGTATGAACAATTCAATAGCTAAATAGAAATCTATTCAATTTACTGTTTAATGTCATTTTTGTAGATAAATAGAAATCTATTTAATTTTACTGTTCAATGGCATTTTTATAGATAAGTAGAAATCTATTCAATTTCACTGTTCATGTGAACAGTTCAATTTATAATATTCAATGACATTTTTGTAAATAAACCGAAATATATTTAATTTAATTGTTCATATGAACAGTAAACTTAAGAGTTGTGTTTTAGTTTAATGAACAGTTCAATAGTTAAATAGAAATCTATTCAATTTACTATTTAATGACATTTTTATAGATAAATAGAAATATATTTAATTTTACTGTTCAACGGCGTTTTTGTAGATAAGTAAAAATCCATTCAATTTCACTGTTCATGTGAACAATTCAATTTATAATAGACATGACGCCGGTTCGAACCCGAATCGGCGAACCGAACGGGAACCGGCGGAGGAAAACCGGAACCGGAACCGGAACCGGAACCGATTTTTCTTGTTCCGGTTTCGAAACCGGTATTGGGATGGTTCCGATTCCGGTTCTTTTTTTGGAGGAACCGCCCGGTTCGAACCGGACTGAACCGGTGGTTCTATTCCGGTTCGAACCGGGCGGATCCAACTTTAATTTTTTTTTTAAAAAAATTGATTGAACCAATAAAATAATTTATTTACTTTATTTTATTTTGTGGGTGACCCAATAAGATGCATTTACAAATTATAATTTTACATATCTAATTTTTGTATGAAATAAGATTAAATTAAAAAAAAAGAGGAACAGGAACCGCTGGAACCGGACCGGAACCGGTGTCATGCCTAATTTATAATATTCAATTGTATTTTTATAAATATTAACATAAATTATTTAATTATTTAGTATATATATTAATTAATATATTATTAATATTAATATGATAATAATAATAATATTATTATATATTCAATGGTATTTTTGTAAATAAACCGCAATGACATTTTTTTAAATAAATCAAAATTCAATTCAATTTCATTGTTTGAAATTGAAAGTCTTGTTTTAGATAAATAGAAATCTATTTAATTTTATTGTTCAATGAAATTTTTGTAGATAAGTAGAAATCCATTCAATTTCACTGTTCATGTGAACAGTTCAATTTATAATAGACTATGACACCGGTTCGGTTCGAATCGGTAAACCGGGGAACCGAACCGGAACTTGCGGTTCGGTTCCGGTTCGAATCGGGCTGGTCCAACTTAATTTTTTATTTTTTAAAAAAAATTTGATTGAACCAATAAAATACATTTATTTACTTTATTTTATTTTGTGGGTGACCCAATAAGATGCATTTACAAATTACAATTTTACATATCTAATTTTTTTTATAAAATAAGATTAAATAAAAATTAAAAAAAGAGAGGAAAAGGAACCGCCGGAATCGGTGTCATGCATAATTTATAATATTCAATTGTATTTTTGTTAATATTATATAATAATAATTCAATGGTATTTTTATAAATAAACCGCAATAACATTTTTATAAATAAATCAAAATTAATTTAATGACATTTTTATAAATAAACCGTAATAGTATTTTTATAATTAAATCAAAATTAACTTCAATTATACTGTTTAAAATTGAAATTGAGTTTTAGTATATATAATAATACTATAAGTCTATAACACCTTGGATGTAGCTCGGTGTTAAGTTTTGAGCTGCATTGTTTATGTTCGAATTCTAGAATTTCATATTAAAAGATAATAATAATAAATCTAACATAATTTTTTTTAAATAATAACAAATCTAACATAATAGGGTTAGCTAGGTAATTGATTATATTACTTTAAATTAAAAGAATATATATTAAAAATGAAATGAAAAAGCCTAATACACTAATAAAGTAGTAAAATACAAAGAAAGAAAAAAAAAACTCTTGTGTGGTCCATCTCCATCTGGATTCACATTGATTATTGAACCCTTTTTATAAGTTTTTTTTTTTTTATGTTAAAGCTCTGTGATCCTTTCCATGCATGGACACTCATTTCACTTTTAACTCCCTTTATATAGTCAATGATTTAACATAATCTCCATTACAGCAATCAGTATCAATTGAAGCTGATAATACTCTTTTTTTTTTCTTTCTCATTTCTCTGCCTCTGATCGACGAACAGAGGCTCTAGAGTGACTCAAAAATGGGTCAAGAAGGCAACATAAATGAACCCCTTTTGATGAAATCAGAGGTTAGTGGATATGCAACAGCTTCACTATTCTCAAAGGCGTTTTGGTGTTGGATGAATCCTGTGTTGACTAAAGGCTACAAATCACCACTCAAGATTGAAGAAGTCCCATCAATTTCACCTGAACACAAAGCAGAGAGATTGTCACAGCTCTTTGAATCAAAATGGCCGAAACCAGAAGAAAACTGCAAACACCCAGTTCGAACCACCTTGCTGAGATGCTTTTGGAAGGACATTGCTTTCACTGCTTTTCTTGCTGTCATCAGACTTGCTGCAACTTATGTTGGACCTGTTCTTATAAACTCTTTTGTCAATTTCACTGCTGGAAAAGGAAGGTCTCCTAATGAAGGATATTACCTTCTATTGGTTTTACTTGTCTCCAAGTTTGTTGAAGTTTTCTCGTCTCACCACTTCAACTTCGGCTCCCAGAAACTTGGAATGAAAATCAAAGCCGCACTTATCACAAGCTTGTACAAGAAGAGCTTGAAGCTGTCTTGCTCTGCGAGACAGGCTCATGGGGTTGGACCAATTGTGAGTTACATGGCGGTTGATGCACAGCAACTCTCTGATATGATACCACAACTCCATTCTATTTGGTTGATGCCACTGCAAGTTGGTGTTGCTTTGACTCTGCTATATTACTATCTTGGTGTCTCTGCTCTTGTTGCGTTGGTTGTGGTTGTTTTGATGCTCCTTTTCGCTTTATATGTTACCAAGAAGAACAACATAAACCAATACTTTGTGATGAGAAATCGCGATGAGAGACTTAAGGCGACTAGCGAGGTGCTTAACAACATGAGAGTGATCAAATTCCAGGCATGGGAAGATCATTTCAACAAGAGAATTCAATCTTGTCGTGACATGGAATTCAAATGGCTATCTAGGTTCTGGTACTGGATATCTGGGAATATGGTTGTGTTGTGGTCCACATCATTGGTGATATCAACTGCTACATTTGCTGTTTCAATTCTAATGGGTGTCAAATTGGATGCAGCTACAGTTTTCACTGCAACAACAACTATTAGGACCTTGCAGGAGCCATTGAGGTCCTTTCCTCAAGCTCTGATCTCGTTTTCACAAGCTGTAATATCACTTGGGAGATTGGATACTTACATGACTAGTAAGGAATTGGATACCAAGTCTGTGGAAAGAGTTGAGGGTTGTGATGGTAACATAGCTGTGAAAGTTCAAGATGGTATTTTTGGTTGGGATGATGAGAACACAGAGTCAGTTTTGAAAAATATTAATTTGGAGGTCAAGAAAGGTGAGATTACTGCAATTGTTGGGACTGTAGGCTCTGGCAAGTCTTCTCTGTTGGCTTCAATCATGGGTGAGATGCACAAGATTTCAGGGAAGGTATGAATTTCTATGTACAATTTGATCATTAGAATGCAATAGTATTTGATTGATTGATATACAGGCTTTTAATTAGTATGCAACAATGTTTGATTGTTTTGATTGATATACAAATAGGTAAGAGTGTGTGGGACAACTGGGTATGTGGCCCAAACGGCGTGGATTCAAAACGGGACTATTGAAGAGAACATCCTCTTTGGTTTGGCAATGAACAGGGAGAGATACATGGAAGCTATCAGGGTTTGTTGTTTAGAGAAAGACTTGGAAATGCTACAGTTCGGTGATCAGACCGAAATTGGAGAGCGTGGCATCAATCTTAGTGGCGGACAAAAGCAACGAATACAACTTGCCAGAGCTGTTTATCAGGATTGTGATATCTACCTTCTTGATGATATCTTCAGTGCTGTTGATGCTCAAACGGGATCAGATTTGTTTAAGGTAATGTAATTATCCACTGCAAATAAATTCAGCTGCTAATCTAATTTGTTATTATGCTTGCTTTTATTGTAAGTTGTAACTAGCTATATATAAGTAAATCTTGTACAATGACAATGAAGCAAGTTATGGAATCTATCTAAACCTTTTCGATTCTCTGCTCTAGGACTGTGTCAGGGGAGCTCTCAGAGGCAAGACCATTTTACTTGTAACTCACCAAGTCGACTTCTTGCATAATGTTGATCTTATATTTGTAAGTACCACGGTGCTCATTCAATTTGATGTTATTGCTTTTCTGCTGAAAATTAAATTGATGTATAAGTTTGTGTTGGGTGTACCAGGTCATGCGAGATGGGATGATTGTGCAATCAGGAAAATACAATGCTTTACTGAGTTCTGGCTTGGATTTTGGAGCATTAGTAGCTGCCCATGAAACATCCATGGAACTTGTAGAAGTTGGCGAAACAACGACTGGCGGAAATTCCCCCAAAAATTCCCCCAAAACGCCAACATCTCCTCAAGGCTCTTTCCATCTCAGGGAAGAAAAAGGTGAAAATAAGTCGTTAGAACAATCAAGTTCTGATCCAGGAACTTCTAAGATCATCAAAGATGAGGAAAGAGAGGTGGGTAAAGTTAGCTTGCAAGTATATATACAATACTGCACACGGGCATTTGGATGGTCGGGTGTAATAGCAGTGGTGATATTGTCTCTGATATGGCAAGCAGTGGCAATGTGTACCGATTTTTGGCTTCAATATGAAACTTCAGACGTTCGTGCTGCATCATTTGAGCCTTCTTTGTTTATTGGTGTCTATGCAATTATTGGAGTTGCGTCAACGCTGATGGTAGTGATAAGAACCTTATTTGTTACGATTATGGGACTTAAAACCGCCCAGATTTATTTCAGCCAACTTCTTGGCAGTCTCTTGCATGCCCCCATCTCATTTTTTGATACAACACCTTCGGGAAGAATTCTAAGTCGGGTAAGAAGTAAAAATCAAAGCAGGACCCCTATTTTCTCCATGTTAGTTACATTTTAGCACATAAGTTATATGGCTGATGATTTCTTTTTTCCTTCTCAGGCATCATCCGATCAAACAAACATCGATATCACCCTCCCATTGTTTATGGGCATGTCCATCACCGTGTACATGACTTTACTGAGCGTACTCGTCATTGTATGTCTGCATGCTTGGCCAACGACATTCTTATTAATTCCACTTGCTTGGGCCAACTACTGGTACCGGGTATGAGCTTCATTTTTAACCTTTTTCCTTGATAGATTTCCCACTGAAAAAAAAGAAGAACAAATCCTGAAAATCCTCAAGGTTTCAAACAATGTTTAGACCTCAAATGATGACAATCAGATTCCCTAATGGATACATTAATTATTTTAGTAGCATAGTAACTGTTTCGTTGATCTGACCAACTGAACCTTCTAAGAATGAAAAACTTGACATGTTTGTCAGAAATGAGATTATGTTGAACTCATGTTGGAGATGTTTTCTCTTCTAAATTTCAGGGATACTATATCTCATCATCGCGGGAATTAACTCGCCTTGACCAAATTACCAAAGCGCCTGTTATCCATCACTTTTCAGAGAGCATCTACGGGTTTATGACTATCCGTTCTTTCCGAAAGCAGAATCTATTTTGTGAGGAAAATCTTAGCCGAGTTAATTCCAATTTGCGAATGTCTTTCCACAACTATGGATCCAGTGAATGGTTGGGTTTCCGTCTAGAGTTGCTGGGGAGTTTATTTTTCTGCACTGCTACAATGTTCATGATTTTGTTACCTAGCAGCATTATAGATCCAGGTAAGATTATAGGCATATGCTGACATGTTATTTTAATGGAAATGCTATCTTAAACACTTGATTGATTATCTCTTGATGATGTGAGTTGTTCAGACTTATTCTGCAGAAGAGTATATAATAATAAATCATTTTAGAATAAGTTTACTGATGCTATATAACATCATCGAAGTTTCTACATATTTGTATTTCGGATATCTGACTAAATTCTACATAATGTAGCGGGCGTTGGTTTGTCTCTCTCATACGGAATGGCCCTCGATTCTGTGCTGTTCTTTGTCGTATATATTAGTTGCTTGTTGGAGAATCAGATGGTCTCTGTTGAGAGGGTAGAGCAGTTTACAAAAATTCCATCAGAAGCAGCATGGGAGGTTGAAGATCGTCACCCCCCTCCAAATTGGCCTGACCAGGGCAATGTTGACATCAAAGATTTGCAGGTAACTGGACTTAGAATCTGACAGTTATAACTGAAATTTAAAGGAGAACCAAAATGCCTGCAACCACCCTGAGCTAATTAAGATATGATTACCGTTGAACTTGGCATCATTGTGAATGTTTCCTGGGATAGATAACTTTATTTAATTTTGGCAAACAGGTTAGATATCGTCCCAACACTCCTCTAATTCTCAAAGGCATAACTCTTAGCATTCGTGGGGGAGAGAAGATCGGTATTGTTGGTCGTACAGGAAGTGGGAAGTCAACTTTGATCCAAGTTTTCTTTAGGCTCATTGAACCTTCAGGTGGGAGAATAATTGTTGATGGTTTCGATATTTCCTTGCTGGGGCTGCATGATGTTAGATCTCGCTTTGGGATCATTCCTCAAGAACCTGTCCTTTTTGAAGGAACTGTGAGAAGCAACATTGATCCAACTGGTCAGTACACCGACGATGAAATATGGAAGGTAAGCAAACATGTATTCCTGTTTCCTGATTTTACTCACCTCATCTATGTTCAAACATTTTGGATTTAGTTGTCACTTTAGCTGAAGTATTATGATTTACGCAGAGCCTCGAGCGTTGCCAACTTAAAGATGCGGTGACTGCTAAACCTGATAAACTCGATTCCTTAGGTAAACTGAATTCCACCTCTTTCCTTCTCTTCTCCCATAGATTCCAGTTTCTTGTCATATATATCTTTTACAAGCTGAAACTTACCATAACACTTCAATTTAATAGTGACTGATCAAGGAGACAACTGGAGTGTGGGACAAAAACAGCTCCTCTGCTTGGGGAGGGTTATGTTAAAGCGCAGCCGGCTTTTATTTATGGATGAGGCTACTGCCTCTGTCGATTCGCAAACTGACGCTGTAATTCAAAAGATCATCCGAGAGGATTTTGCAGCCTGTACAATTATCAGCATTGCTCACAGAATACCCACAGTCATGGATTGTGATATGGTTTTGGTTATCGATGCAGGTGCGTGCTCCTTTATGTTCCTTTTTCACTAACAGGTTATCGTGCCTAATAGTATCATATCTCACATCATTAGCGAGTGATGTCTAAAAGACTATTATAAGAGTCTTGAACTCCCTTTAACTAAGTAGAGAAGCCTTTTTAGCTTACGGGTGAAGGACATTTACTTGAAGCCTGTGGCTCAAAAAAATAAATCTATGAGGGTAAAGGATGCTTGCATTAAGCTTAAATCGGACAGTATGTAGATCTGGGCTGTTATATATAAACACACTTCGTTAGTGTTCTTTGCATTGGTTATCACTTGGAGTTTTTAGACAATTAGTAATGCTATCTCTTTTCTTGTACATAACAGGATGGGCAAGAGAATTCGACAAGCCATCTAGGTTGCTTGAAAGGCCAACAATTTTCGCGTCATTAGTTCAAGAATATTCCAATCGATCAGAAGAACTTTAAGCATCACTGGGGGCATGATATCAGGAGCATACCAGTTGATCTTCAGGACTTGACGAAACAAACCTGTAACATTTGCTTGTTGGCAGACAAGATCATTTTCCCCATCGATGATTTAGTAGTTGACAGATGAAGAACAGAAAAAGAAAAAAATTATGGTTTTAGGAGCGGGTAAACACAATGGTGCTGATGCAGAGAATAAGATCTCAGGGTATTTGAAATATTTGTTCCATTAGAACTTATAGTTTTTGATTAGTTTGATCTGATTTGGTCTATGTTGCCTATACTTAGCCACTTAGGCATTTTGCTATTTGATTTGGAGAGACATGAATTGAAATTTTGAATTATGAATTGATTTTGCGGAACTCTATTCTCACCTCTGTTCCCTAGTGTTTTTCTATTTACCATTTAATTTTCTTGTAACGCATCAACCTTTCTCAGCTATAATCTGAGTCTGAGGTTACAATTCCCAGAATATTTTTCAGATAATGATTTTCTTGTCAGGACATGACTGATTTAACAAAAACATGAACAAATTTATTTGATCAAACTTTACTATTTTCATGGTCTTGATCATGATATGAATGGTCAAGACCATAATAAAATATTCGATCAAAGCATTTACATACTCAGATAGTTTTAATCATTAATAGATATCGTCTAAATGAATAACAATTTGCTAGTCAAGATGGTCTTGAATATTTTTCATGACCTTTGTTTTGTAAGGTTACAAAACTTAAATTTTCAAGACCAACTATAGTCTGCTCTAAACCATAAATAGAAAACAAGATTGGATATATATATATATATATATATATATATATATATATATATATATATATAGTCATTTTCTTCTCAGTGCGCACTGACATGACTTATATTAGTATGTTGTATGTGAACCACTAATTATAGAGAAGTTTTGACAAGTGCATACATTTTGAGTCAAAGTATGTAAATCTAATGGTCCACAGCACTGATGAAGTTATATCAGTGCGTACTGACTTGAAAATTTCTGTATATATAGTCATTTTCTCCTCGGTGCGTACTGATATAACTTATATCAGTGCGTTGTATGTAGACCATTGATTATGGAGAAAGTTTTGACAAGTGCATACACTTTGAGTCAAAATATGTAAATCTAATGGTCAACATCCAACGCACTGATAAAGTTATATCAGTGCGTACTGACTTGAATACATATATATATATATATATATATATATATTTATACACATATAGTATTTCTATTGTTTCTTACATATGGACCATTGGATTTAAAAGATGCTTTGATAAGTTCATGCAGCTAAGCCAAAACCTTTAAATCCAATGACTCACATGCAATGAACTGATATATCTTATATCAGTTCGAACTGAAAGTAAAAAAATTAATTATATATATATAGGGTCAAGCTAAATCAACTTAAATTTGTAACTTAAAATTTTGACTTCAATATCTCAACCACTCATATGCTTTTAATCCAATGGTTGATATTTAAATGCGTTTACAACTTTTGGATTAAGAGCACATGGGTGGTTGAGATTCTAAAGTCAAAATTTAAAGCCACAAATTTAAGTTAGTTTAGCTTAACCCATACACACACACACAAATATATATATATATATATATATATATATATATATATACAGTCTTTCAATTGTCATTTCGAACTGATATAAGATATATCGGTTCCTTGCATGTGGGTCATGGGATTTAAAAGATGTTTTAACAAGTGCATGCAGTCAAGTCAAAATATTTAAATCCAATGGCACAAATGTAAGGAATTGATATATCTTATATCAGTTCGAACTGACAATAGAAAAATTGTATATATATATATATATACAGTCTTTCTACTGTCAGTTCGTCCTTATATAAAATATATCAGGACGAAGAATGTTGATCACAAATTATGGAGAAGTTTTGACAAGTGCATACACTTTGAGTCAAAGTATGTAAATCTAATGGTCCACATTCTTCATCCTGATATATTTTATATCATGACGAACTGACAATATAAAAATTGTATATATATATATATATATATATAATAGATATAGTAATTTTCCAATAATGACTTTTACAGTATACACTTTAAGCATATTTGATAAAATTGTATGTAATCAAATGTTTTTCGAAAAGATTTTTTGTATGCATCCTAAGAAAATTAAAATATATATTTGGTAAAAATTTGGAATTTTTTTGGATTTGAGAACTATTTTTTTCTTATATTTCCATATTTTAAAATGTTTTATCTTCAAAAAAATCAGAAAAATTAATTCTTGCACCCGATTTTTTTTAATTCTTTTTTCATAAATCTATTTTAATGTTTTCACTATCCATACAAAAAATCAAATCAAGATTCAATAAATTTCATTAAATTTCATTAAATTTCATGCAATTTCATCAAAGGTGATTAAAGTGTGCATTCTAAAAAGTCCTCATTGGAAAATTATTATATATATGAAAATTTTCTCCTCAGTGCACATTGATAAATATTTATCAGTGCATTGCATGTGGACCATTAGATTTCAATTGCTTTAACCCAATCTGTATGCACTTGTCAGTGCTTATCCATAATCTATGACCCACATGCAATGCACTGATGAATTTTATATCACTAGCGCACTGAGGAGAAAATAACTGTATATATATAGTATTACACTATTAATAAATTTGGGGTTTTCTAGAAAGGGGAGAACTCTAACCCGCAATCTCATAGTACATGTGTGTGGGGGGTTTTACTATCGGACTAACTTCATATCACTACAAAATTGGATATCTAAATCTAGTTAGGGTGATCATGAAAATGTATTATTATAAACCATAAATAGAAAACAAAATTGGATATACTAAACCTAGTTTTGTAAAGTTACAGAATATTTAGGACCATTGTGA
Organism: Dipteronia sinensis; assembly: GCA_033220585.1. Taxonomy (NCBI): domain Eukaryota; kingdom Viridiplantae; phylum Streptophyta; class Magnoliopsida; order Sapindales; family Sapindaceae; genus Dipteronia; species Dipteronia sinensis. The sequence continues at coordinate 41,371,080 of CM065643.1, forward strand.
TGAGAAACACCCTCTAAACCAATAGTCACAAGGGAAGTTTGTGACTTTTTTAGACTTTTTCACCTTTAACCATTGATTGTCTGGAGTTAATGGACCCCAACTAAAGGAAGGGGATGTCTATGCAATATTTTTCAAAGTTCGTGGGAAGTTTGAGAGCGTATGCTAGGGGTGGGCGTTTAATGGAATGGTTCACTTTTCGAGTGAACCGATAAAAAAACCGATAATGTTCGGTTTTTGAAAAAGTGAACCGATCCGATCAACTTAACAATTGTGAACCGATCAAAAATCGATTGAATTGAACCGGTTCGATTCAGTTCGATTTTTTCGGTTTTAGGCCAACTGGGCCAAATTCTTGGACTTTAATTATTATACATATTTTCATATTTTAATCATTTTGGGCCTTGGACCAAATTAAATTATGGTCTTGAACAAATTGAAAATACTAGTTTAAAATAATATTCACAAAAAAACACTAAGAAAAAAAATATATGATGTGACACACTTTCATAGTTCTATAGTTTCATGGACTATAAAACATTAAATTATGATTTTTTTTATATATGTTGGATTTCGGTTCGATTTTCCGGTTTGGGATAACGAACCGGAAAAAAAACCGATCCAATCGGTTTTCAAAAAAATAAATCGAACTGAACCGATCAACATAAGAAATCCGAAAAAAAACTGATTGGATCGGTTCGGTTCATCGGTTCGGTTCGGTTTATTGGTTTTTTGCCCACCTCTAGCGTATGCTATATCCGTATAATTTTGTCAAACCTAGGGTTGTTTGTGCAATTAGCCCCAGGATTAGTGTTGCTTTATGATGCTCTTTCGTATAAAACGCACGACTCTTTCACCGTTTAATGTCTGCTCGGCTAATACGACACAAACCGGCACCGTTTCAACTTTTTATGTCGTCAAAACCCCAAAAAACCTCTGCCAAAACCCTAGAAATCAGAGAGAGAAAAATCAGAGATGGGAAGGTCAAGAAGGAAGTACAAGCAATCGAGAACTAAGGTTCGAGTGGCGCTTCCAAAGAAGAAGCCACACGTGTTCAAGCCAGCCTTCACTCTCCCTCCCAAGCTTCGCTCTCTCGTCGACGAGCTTCCACAATGGGACGACCAAGGCACCGTCATTCGAAACTATAAGTCCTTTGGCTTCGTTTCAAACCCCAACTTCCTCGGCGTCCGTTCTCGCACTTCTCACGTCGTCGAAAGCGATTCCCTCCAGCTGCCTCCTCCGTCCGAAGAGCCCGCCTCTGAATTCGATCCCATCGATTCCGGCAGCGACCTTGAAGAAGACGGTCAGTTCTCTCTCTGTATTCAAACTTCAAATCTTATGTTTTATTTTGATTTAGATTTTATTACTCTATACATTATTGTGTATATATGAAGACATGATTGTGATTTGTGATTATAACTATATATGTTTTTAGGTACTAGCTTTTAGGATTGCTTTGCTTGTTTTTAGATTGTAACTGAGATGATAAAACATTGCACACTCTAGGCTTGTTAATTTGTGTTCTCCATTTAGAGGCTTGATCATTTTTGCAAATTCTATTATTTCTGCACAATAGAGGGTGAGGATTTAATACTTTAAAAGTGTCAAAGCGGTCGTAGATATACAGTTTTTGCTGGGTAATGCTTATTTTCCTCAATTTTCTGCTTCTCTTGAGTAATTACTTTTTTACGGTTGAAGCAATTCTCACCGGTTGATGTAGGAAATCGTGTGTATCAGTCGTTCCTTTGGATGTGAATGCAACCTTGTTGAAGGTGTATTTCTGTCGGTAGTGAATTAGGCTCAGGCTCGTTTGTTTTTCTGATTCGGTATTGATTTTTTTTCCTTCCATTGCTGGTATTCTTTGTTTTAGTGTTCAGGGAATTAAAATAAGTAAAACTTGTTTATACATTATAATGTTTAAGTTTATCTGAAGTCTGAACGTAACTTGTGTGATCCTGGTGGTTCTATTATGATGATTTTTTTTTTTTTGATAATATGCCTTTCTTTGGCCAAGTAGACGTGAAGTCAGCTCTTGGAAAGAAGCGAAAAGATGGGAAGGTTGCACCTTTGCAGCCATTGACCACTATGCAACGAGTCCATATTGGTCGGCTGATAGAGAGATATGGAGACAACTACCAGGTGCAATACAGCTTATTTCCATTTCTTTGGGCAGTAATACTCAAAATTTTTGTTGCAGTTGTCTTACCTAGCTCTACTTTCTTGGCAGGCAATGTTCATGGATACAAAACTAAACGCAATGCAACATTCAATCGTCAATTTGGAGAAATTATGCAAGAGATATCACATGTGTAAAGATAAAAACCCTTTGATATTGTCCAGTTGAGAATGTTCTCAGCTCTGCTTTGAACATCCATGTTTACTATTTTTCTTCTGTTTATCGCAATGAATGTTCGTATGGATAATCAAATGATTTCCCTATTTGCTTTTATATCATATTTTGCCGACAGACAAAATACTATGAAGAGAAAACAAACGCAGTGTTTTTGGTGTTGCTAATCACAGAATCAATGATTAATGTTATAAATAATAACATAATTTGGTATATGTGTGCGGTAGAGTAATGTCTGTATTATAGGGATGGGAGCGGGGGCCAATGGACCCCCCACCCCCACCACCTCCCCCAAAACCCATTTGGGGGGACTGGGGTGGGGGCGTTTTGGGGTGAGGTTCACCCTCCCCCACCCCCAAACCTCATTTTACTAATGAGTGGTGCTATTAGCATACCCCCTATTGATCTATTCATGCACCACTTTATAAATTATAGAATATTTTTTTTTCCTTTATCAAAATTACTTAAAGAGACATACAATTGAGGAAAGAAATCTTCTACAAAGTAAATATATTAAAATTTTATATTTCTTTAAAAAAAAAAACCCAATAATCTGTTTCTTCTTCAAAAAAAAAATTTTAATTCTTAAACCCGTAATCTGTTTCTTCTTCAAAAAAAAAAAATTTAATTCTTAAACCATAAAATCTGTTTCTTACATACATCTAAAATATTATGAAAGAGTTTGAGAACGATATCAAGAATATGGAAGAATTGTTTAAGAACGATATCAAACATCTTGAAGAATTGTATGAGAATGACATAAAGCAAGAATTGTCTGACAATGATAGTAAGCATCTGGAAACAATTCATTCTCTAGAAATAAGTTTGAAATTTATTTTTTCTTTAGAATGATATCAAGCTGTCGTTGTGTTGAAGTACCCTGTTATTTTTTATTTTTTTCGTTTCTATCATGAAATAAGAAGAAAAAAAAACTAAAAAAAAAGAAATAAGAAGAAAAAAAATAAATCAATCAATGAAGGTGAGAGAGAAGTATACAGATACAAGGATACAGAGATAAGAGATAGATAGATCATATATGATATGTATTAAGTTTGAAAAATAAGTAAAATGGGTAGTTTTGGAAATAAAACAAAAAATTTAATAAAAACATTTAATTTTATTTAATTAAATCAAAATTTTAAAAAGTGGGGTATGAATAGATCAGTAGGGGGTGTGCCAATAGCACCACTCTTTACTAATTTATTTTCATTTATAATTCTAAATTTTAATGGGTAGTGTTAACCCTAAGGGCATATGTTAACACTACCTATTTTTAGTTCTTAATATGAAAATCGGAATTCGAAATTTGGAATCCGGTCATTCCAATATTTAGTTGACTCAGTTAAAATATTTAATTCAAAAAGTAATCAAAACATTCGTTCTAAAATATATAATTGGATTAAAGAAATCCAAAATAAATACAAATACTTCTAATAGAGTATTACATAACAAATCAAATTTAAAGTTTATATATTCGATCAATACTTATATACTAAGTACTAACTAGTAACTACTAATTCTGGTTAATATTATAATATATATATATATATATTTTTTTTAATTGTTAAAACTTTAGATATAAATAAAAATAAAAATAATATATATACAACTTTTCTATTGTCAGTTCGTTATGATATAAAATATATCAGGACGAAGAATGTTGACCATTAGATTTACATACTTTAACTCAAATGTATGCATTTGTCAAAACTTCTCCATAATATGTGGTCCACATTTTTCGTCCTGATATATTTTATATCAGAACGAACTGATAGTAGAAAGACTATATATATATATATATATATATATATATTTGGGGAAATGGGGGAACGGGTTTGGGGGTGGGTCCCCCCACTATCTATCCCATTTATAAAATGGGGGCCAAGTTTGCCCCCACCCCCCAAAACCTCATAGTGGCCCCATGTGGAAACACCCATCCCTAGTCTATGCACCTAAATTTGCTAAACAACTTTATGTTAATTAGTTTTTGCATACGGACATCATCAACCTAATAAACTATAAGAACTTCGATTGAAAAATGCGTATGCAAAAACATGTCCCTGGCAGGATATCATCAACATGTCCTCCTATAAGGTAATTGTCGAAATCACCTTAAAGTTGGCCAGTCAACCGTGCCAGAAATGAAAATGACACAAAATTCAGCAATTCAACAATTGAGTATAGAATCAAAACAATGATCAGATAGCATATATGATCAATCTAAGTAATGCATTTTATCATTTGGATATTTTATCAGAGTTTATAGGGAAAGTATAATTTCCCCCATGACCTTTTCCATATTGTTAAGACAATGATAGGTTTTCGCCATATTGGCCGTTTTCCCTCCAAAAATAAATAAACGTTAAAAATGCCCCTTCTGTCACACTCTCCATCCATTTGGCCATTTGGGGCGTTGACCGTTAAATGGAAAGGATATTAACGTAATTGACATTGTGGGGCAAAATCTTGAAGGTTAATTCAGACATTTCTAAATTTGAATTAAATAGTATAACTAATTAAAAAAAAACAAGTGGAGGGGATGATACCACCTCATTGTTCCACCTACCAAACACTTACTTTGCCCACTATATATATATATATGTCGTGGACCCAAAGCAAATATCAGAGAGCAATAACCAAAACCCTCGTTGACAGTCTTCTTCTCACAGTCCATTTCGTGCCAAAACCAACCCTACAATCACCATAACCTCTTGAAGACTTTGATTTCTTGATTGTAGTAGTGTTTCCTTTATGTTTAGTTTAGTTATAGTGTCAGTAGTGATAAAGGGTTGTTGAAAGCAAGAAGATTTGAGAAGCAAACTGGTTGTTTTGGTTGCAAAGGTATGTTCAAACTTCTATTTCTTGTTTTGATTATTCTGGAAGAATTTGGATATATGGTTGTGTTTTGATGTGTTCGTTTTTGTTAGACTTAACAAATTTGTGTATTATGAAATTTGGGGGGTTTTTGATTTGGTGATGTTGCATGTCAAATTGATGGTTTAATTGATGTTTTGGTGATTGTTAAACTTGAAAAGCTTAATTTTTTGTTGTTAATATGTTGTTTTGGTTGTGTTCTCAATAATTTAAGGTTTGGTCGAAATTGAATGTTATGATTTAAAAGTTTTTTATTTTTTGCATGAAAGGTTTATCAATTTTTTTTTAAAAATTATTGTTTGTGATACGTATGATTCATGGCATGATATGTGTTGTTATAATGTTTATGTTTTCTTTCACTGATTACTTGATGATTAACATTAAAAACGCTAAAAATGAGGGTGAATATGGAGGAAATAAGGGGTTTTGTCATTTTTTTTTGAGTTGGTGTTTCAAAACTATCACCACTTTAATAACTTATATCTTAAAGGCACCAAAGTAAGTGATTTCTAAAAATACTCTTAGTTTTAGTATTTTTTTTATTATATATCTGACTTTAACTTAAAGTTAAAGTGTTGTCTAAAATCTACTTCTCTCTCTAACTTTAAATTCTCTATAAGATCCAAGTTCATCTTCTTCTCCAACTCGTGGTCGCTGTTCATCTCCTTCTCCAACTCGTGGTTTTTTTCTCCTATTTGTCTACAAATCACGCTAAGGCAATCCCTTTTTTGTGTTTTTCTTTTTGGGTTTTGAATTTTCCATTTGTAAAGCTGTTTGAGGTACGTAGGTTTAGTTGCACAGTCTGTGAAACTTCAAATTTCAGAAGTCTTGGATATAAGTCTTGGAACGTACTTAAACCAGGTCTCGGAACATGTAATAGCTGGTTCCAAAGTCTCAGACAGTTTTTCCAAAGTCTCGGAACATGTATAAAAGTCTCGGAAACGAATACATGCTATTTGAAAGTCTCTGAGACTTTTATTAATGCTCTGAGACTTTTTAATGTAATGTTCGAGACCTATTAACCATGTTCCTAGGATTTTCATTTAAATGTTCCGAGACTTTTTTATTATATGTCTGAGACTTTTCAAACAGCTCTGAGACTTTGGTTTAATATGTTTCGAGACTTTTGAATCGGCTATAATTTTCCGAGACTTTAATCTTCTTTGGTTGCCTATATCAGTTTCCAATGCACCTCTCATTGTGTGAATTTTTTTATTCACTAACCGATAAGATGAGTGAACTTAGAGAATGTATAACAATTCTCTAAGTTCGCTTATCTTGTCGGTTTGTGAATGTATAACACAATTCATTCAAATTTCTGAGATAACAACTTTGTGAATGTATAACAACTTAGAGAGTATTTAACAAAATTCACACAATGAGAGGCAACCAAACCAAAGAAGCCTAAGATAACAAGTTTTTCAAAGGTCCAGGATAGTGTTACAAAAGTCTCGAACATATAACAGAAAAGTCTCGAACATTGTTTTCGAAAGTCTCAGACATTGTTTTCAGAAGTCTCAGAAAGCTTGATCCTCCGAGACTTTTGTCTCATCCTCCAAGACTTTTGGTGGTGTTATAAAAAGTCTCGGACTTCTTGTCTTTTGGCATACATGATCCTGGGTTGCTAAGTACTAAGTATATTGAAATATTTCAAGCATAAATACTTAGCAATCTAGGATCCATGCATGTCAAATGACAAAATATCCGAGACATTTTATAATAGTGAAAACCCATTGGCTCATAAAAGTCTCGGAGACTTATTATCAATTTTCCGAGACTTATTACGAATATTCTGAGACTTATTAACAATTTTCCGAGACTTATTAAGAATTTTCGAGACTTACTACGAATTTTCGGAGACTTATTACGAATTTTCCGAAACTTATTAAGAATTTTCTGAGATTTATTGCATGACCAACTTTAAGTTTTTATTCATTTTTATTGTATAATCCCCATTTTTATTTTACAGGAAAATGGATCGGGTTAGAATAGTTATATTCTATAACGGTCGATGAGAGCAACCTAGCAAACGGAAGCCAGAGGTTTGTTGGCTTTGATAATCAGGGGTTATACGTGTCCAAAATATGACTTTTGAAGAGCTGTTGGCGTGTGTGCAATCCATTGTGAAATATGATCCAAACAAATATAATATTGATCTACAGTCAATATCAATTGTTCCTGGCACTACATGTCGCACATTTATAAGAAACAACGATTCTGTTCAGTTTATGCTAGGGGAAGATATGGTGATTCCTCAAGTATGTGTTAGCCTAATTGAAAGGAGATGTGGAGTTGAGGTGAGTGATGCCATCCCTCTTCATGGAAATCCCTAACATTATTCATCTGTCAGCTGGTAATAACCAAATGTTCACACAACAGAGTGAGACTTACAATGATGGAAATCTCTAAGGTCAAGAAAACATTTGCAGTGTCATGCTTCCAGCATTTGACCTTGCATGTGGAGTTGAACCTAATTTTGATGATTACTTTATGCATCAAATTGAGGCGAATGTATAGCCCAATATAGAGCCCAATTATCATCATGTAGGTGACCAAGTAAGACGTGTACATGGTGACCATCCCTGTGGTAGTGCACCGGATATGCCGGGGACATGCAATATCCCAAAAAATGTTAATCTCTCAGCTTCCGATAACCAGTCAACTAGGGTTATTCCCGGATCCGAAGCGTATTCATTTGGTCAAGTGAACAACACCATGGGATCACGTGAACCTAACACTTTGATTACAAAAGGTCAATTTTTTTCCAAAAAAAAAAAAGCAATTTAAAAAAGTTAATAGGCCTTCATGCAATGAGGATGAATTTTGAATGGAAGGTGAAAAGGTCTAATAAGTCAGTTCTACATTTGGTGTGTAAGATTTACAGGAAATTAAGAGCGGTGAGGAAAGATGAAGGCACATTCTTTCAAGTAAGAAGTTTTGAAAGTGAACACAGTTGTCCCTTGGAAGAGGTCTACCGGCGCCACCGACAGGCTAGTGCAGTCATAATTGGTGCAGTAATAGCCCCTAAACTCCAACATCACGATGGTCGTCTAATGCGACCTAAAGACATAATTTCCAATATGAAAATAATGTTTGGCATCCAAGCTATGTACAGTAAGGCTCACCAAGCCTTGGATTATGCATTGGTATTGACTTATGGATCGCATGAAGAAACGTTCCAACTACTATCATCTTTTGGTTATGTTCTGGAACAACAAAATCCGGGCACAATCACATATTTACAGTGCACGGAGGACAATAAATTTTTATATTTTTTCATGCAGATTGAGGCTTCAATTAGAGGTTTCTGACAGGTGTATGCGTCCTGTGATTGCCGTTGATGGTACCTTTCTAAAAAGGAGATGTAGGGGGTACAATATTTATGGCAACAACACAAGATGACAATGAACAAGCATATCCAATAGATTTTAGTTATGGGGATTCATAAAATAATGCTTCTTGGGAGTAGTTTTTGGATTGCTTGAAGGGTGCCTTCGGTCATATTGAAGATTTGGTTTTCCTTTCCGATCTACATGCAATCATAAAGGCTGGGATAGCTAGCGTCTTCCCATATGCAACCCATACACTATGTGCTTGGCATTTTTCTGAAAATATAAGGAAACATTTCCATAGAAAGGATTTAGCACAAATAATGTTTGCAGCAGCAAAATCATATCGAGAATTGCAATATAACCAGCATATGGAGGAGTTACGTAAGCTATCACAGAATACCTACGATTATGTTATCAATGCCGGGCCAGAAAAGTGGTCTCGTGTCCATTGTCCCCAACGAAGGTATAGGTTGATTACAACTGTAAGGATCTCTATTTATGATTGGCTTATTTCATGACAAACCACATTGAGATTATTTGTATTTGGTAGCTTATGTCTCCAATTGTGATTGTTCATTAACAAGCTTCCAAGATCCCAAAGAGCTTCAAAAGAGGTAGTTCACTTGTTTTTAACCTCTTGAAGAGATTAGTTCTACACACACACACACACACACACACACACACACACACACACACACACACACACACACACACACACACAAACACTTGTATGCGTATTTACTTATCTTGCATTTGTGTATCATTGTTATGTGCATATATGTATTTCATCACACTTCACACTTGCATAACATTCATATATGTTAGGTGTGTTTGAATGCCTGGAAAAGAGATTTTATCTCTTCACCGCTGTACAGGTCGCTGTCCATGCACCTTTCTAAACCGTGGTCCCAACTGCGATTGGTTCCAAAATGTTTCCAACAGAGGGTACTGGGTTGGTACACTTGCCTGCACAACGGTTCTTACCGCTATTTTCTCTAGAGAGTCTCCCGCTGATTGTACCGCGGCTGGTGCCATTACCTGACCAACGGTCACCATGAACGTTTCTAGAATTGGTCACCTCATGTGTACTACAGTTTGGACACTTACCTGTACCGCGGTACACACCGCGGCCTGACGCGTTTTTATAATAGCTTCGATAAAACGACGTCTTTTTGTTTAGGGCTTTATGTATATTTCTACTCTTTCTTTTGGTCGTTTTTAGAGCTTCAAGAACCCATTTTTAGAGAGATGAAGAATCCCTTTAAAAAGAGAAGCTCCAAGATTCATTCTTTAACTCTCCAAACCCAAAAACCCATCATCTTCATACATCATTGAGCATTTTTAAGCATGGGTCTTCATCATTGAGTTGACTTGGTAAGTTGAACAAAAAAAAACTCATCTTTGCTAATTGTTCATACTTTCCAGGATTGTGTTTTTATTGTATTTATTAGTTGATTAAATGCTAGGACTATATTTATTGCATCCTTTTATGAGTTCCTTTGTATGATTAAGTTTGTATTGTGATAGCTTACAATTAGGACATATTTGCCCTCTAGCTAAGTCTCTATACCTTACATTTAGACATTTTTGATTATGACTCATTGATTGCATTCATTAATTGCATATTTAATGTCTTTACCATATTGTGTGACAACTTATGTTGATTTGACTATGTTTGATGACTAGATTTTAGACTTGTTATCTTCATCTAGTTAGGTTTTTATGAACATTCATATAAACATATTGATATCTAGGATAGTTTGATTGTAATCATTGAATTCCTAGATAAGCATTTAGTGTTGTCTAGTATTAATTACATATAGAATATTTTCATATATTCACATAGGTTGTTTATCTCTTCATTGAGTGTTAAGTCATGTGACTACATTGGTAGTAGTAGTGAGCTAATGACCGAGAATGGTGTGACTAGAGATCAACCTAGGTTGTAAACATCATTACATATAGTGGATTAAAGGACTGTGTATGGCTAGAAGGATAACCCGTGAGTTTTGCCCAGTTAGAGGGTTTCTCACGTAAATCAATCGACGTGTTATTTATTATTTTTTGCACTTTAAATTATCGATTGATTGCTTGTTTTAATTGGGTAGTTTTTAATATTGACTAATCAAGAAAAATTGGTAATTAACTTGATTAAAATATATTTACCCTCTCTCCCCCTCTAGGTTAGTTTAGACACACTTAGTGTAATTTCAACAACCAATATTGCTGAGTGCCTGAACTCATGCTTGAGATTTGCACGAAAACTGCCAATGTTGACTTTCGCTGAGTTCATAAGGGATATGTTGCAACATTGGTATTACAACCGTCATCGAGCTGCACAGTCCATGTGTCACCAACTAACTGACGCTGCACAATTGAAAATCTCGAAACGTAATGAGAAATGTATTTACATGACCATAACACATGTTGATCGGAACATATTCTTGGTTAAATTGAAAGGAGATCAGTGGACGGCTAACTTGTTGCAAAAGACTTGCACATGCAACAAATTCCAAATGGATTACATACCATGCACTTTCAGCGGTTACGTAAGTTGGATTCTGTCAACTATTTTTAAGTTTTGGATATGTTATTATTCATTTAACATGTTTTGTTCCATTATTTCGTTCCATTATTTCAGGAAGTGAAACTTGTATTACACTTCCCTATGTGTAGCCTACTACAAGAGGGAAACACTTGTGGACGCATATTCAGTGCCTATCATGCCATTGTGGCATCCTAGTACTTGGGTAGTGCCTGAAGACATAAGACACTGTGTGGTATTACCTCCAAAATCAAAAAAGGACAAAGAACAAGCTGGTCTGGGTCTCCCGTAAGAGAATCGATTTCCCTCCATATCAAAGAGGACATCCACACAAAAGTCTAGAAGATGTGGACAAACCGAACACAATAGTATGCGCTGTACTCACCCTCTGACACCTCCAGACAGCAGTAGCCAACCTGTCCCAGACCAATATCGTCGTAAATGTAGCGTGTGCCACAAAGTCGGGCACAACAAACAAACATGTCAGACCAAGGAGACCGAAATCCAAGTACCTAGTAATCCAGAATGAATAAAGACCTTTATCTTGAGATTTGTAACTGCACTTTTAAAAATGCTGTAACTTTATTTACATGTACTTGGTTAATATGTTCCGAGACTTTTATTTTACATGTGCAAGACTTTGTTTACATATTCCGAGACTTTTGATATGTTTGAGACTATTGTTTATAAGTTCTAAGACTTTTGATTTACATATTCTGAGACTTTTTATTTATATGTCCAAGACTTTTGTTTATACGTTCTGAGACTTTCGATTTATATGTCCGAGACTTTTGTACCAACAGTACATTGTACATCCACAAATTATTTATATCAATAGTACACAGTACATCCAAAAAATTATACCAACAGTATCTGTAAATCCAAAAAAATAAATAAAATACCAACGGTATGTACATCCAAAAAAATATACATGTACATCCAAAAAAATATATCACAACACATACTTGTATGTACATCCAAAAAATACAACAACAAGTGTTCACTTAAAAGCCTTGGAGTTACAAATAACTTCAACGTCCATCTTTAAGCGTAGTGCCTCGATCTGATTATCTTTCTACTCAAACTTCTTCTTTCGTGCCACTGTGTGCTCTATCAACAACAGCATATGGGGACAACCGTTACCTTTATTAAGAAAACACAATAAATTCAATTTCAACTAAATCAACAATGTGATTTCAATTACATGAAAAATGTGATTTCACTTTTAACTTACCCCCTTGATTGTTGTGACACATTAGATGTCACGATTATGGTCATATGTATCTGAGCGGCCTCCACCCTGTAGGGCGGTTGGCCACTCCTTCTGTTCTTATAAACTCTGGCCGATGCCGGTATTGATGGTAAAATCCATCGTAAGCAGGCGACCTGCTTGTTCTTATGCTCAAATGGAATGTGCTGCATAAAGGGATCATAAAGGTGGATCGAGCGCTTAACGCAATCAATATTGGCCATAATCCAACGATACCCTCCGACTTTACACGACACCAAAAGCTATAATGCAATATAAAGTAATGTAAGATACATTGAAATATAAAATCGAATTTCCAGTTTTATTTCCAATACACTCACCATGTCAACCTCGTGCCATGGCTGACATCTAGGTTTTCTGAGTCCGCGGGCCCAAAAAAGAGCGTCCTCGGGCCAAGTGTGAGTCAGTACGGCCCACGGGTCAGTTGCTGTATCGATATCACCGAACATATTTACCCACTGGTGTACATAAATGTCTGTTTTGTAACCATAAAACAATTAACAGTATAAACATCCGAGACTTTTGTAACCATATACCAATTAACAAAAAACTTACATAGAATTGTGTATCAATGATCTCTACGTGATGACTGTAGACATCATGATAAGCACGTTGACGCTTCTGCACGATCTACAAATATGCATCCATATGCTGACAGAAGGAACCAAAATTAACGTTAAAATACATTCCGACAAAAAAATGAGCCAATGTATAAATACATACCGTGTCTTCCAACTCCATATGGTTGGTTTCGAAATCTACTAACCAAGAGACTCCGACCTCAGAATCCACATCCACATCCACATCACGCTTATATCATTGAAGAAGAATACACGTTAAAATTAAAAAGTCATTATCAAAAATCTAGGAAAATATTTCTAAAAAATTAGTATGTTATACATTGTCGTACTGTCTTTCTTGAACCGCATGTATGCATTCAGTTGATCCGAGTCAACTGGTTTAGCAGGGTGAAATTTATTGGCCATAACCTTAGACCTCTTCCTCCTACATAGGTCAGTGTACGGAGTAGTCATTTGCCAACCGTGTTTGTGCACCGGCAATTGTAGGTCAACCTGCAAACTAGGGTCTGCTGGTCCCCCACTGCCTGAAGCCTCATGTGACATGGGTGTAGTCTCTAAAATGACAATAGCAAGGACAGGAACTTGTGGAGCATCTGGACCAACTAAGATCTGGCTTCTTAAACCCCCCTTAGACATAACTGTAGATACTGTTAGGGCTATAAATACTGTAGGGACAAGGTCCTACTGCTGAGCAATACCTGAAGGTGCATCAGTTGGCAATGCTGCATGGTCATGCGTAGTACTATCAACAGCTGTAATGTCTTGTTGACTCTGTGCACCAACATCTGGCATGCCTGCATCAACATCTTGCTGACTAGTCTCAGTAACTAGGGGTGGGCGCGGTTCGGTTCGGTTCGGTTTTGGCTAAAACCGTATTGAACCGAGTTCTATTCGGTTTTTAAAATGTGAACCGGTTCGAACCGTATTGAACCCAAAACCGAACCGAACCGAATACCTTTATCTCGGTTCGGTTCGGTTCAATTCGGTTTTGGGCCTATTGGGCTTTGAGGTTTTTTAATATATTTTTTTCAATTTTTTATCCTTTAACAGCCCAAAATAAAATAATCCAACATAGTAACATACAATCCATAATAAAATTAAACTTAAAATACAATCCATAATATAATAAAACATAACAAAATATTTAAAATGTTATCATGTATTTCTTCCACTTCAAATCTTCACAGACTTCACCTGTACAAAAGAAAAATAAATTAACTAATAGGAACAAAACACATAATTATAAATAGAGAAAATGCAATACTAAAGCAAATACCAAATTAAATTCTTACCTTCATTTCTTCTCAATGAGTCATGGCCCATCCATTGTTATATTTGTCAATCCACTTTCATGCTCTAAATGAATAAGACAACAAAAAAATAATTAGCTAACTTAATAAATAGTAATTTATATATATATGAATAAAAAACAACAAACTTGATAATTTATTATGATTACTTACCAGTTTCAACATTGGTATAATATTATAACAACTGAATGGATGTATCATCATCTTTAGCATGCTCTTCTGCAACACACGGTTCAGCAATAGGGCAAGATGCCGACAACCAATTTCCAGTCAAAATTAAGCCCTCAACTATTTTAGGAGTCAATGAACTCCTAAATGGATCAAGTATACGCCCTCCTGTGCTAAATGCGGACTCAGAAGCCACAGTTGAAATCGGCATTGAAAAAACGTCTCTTGCAATCATTGACAAAATAGGAAATTTTACTGAACAATTCTTCCACCAAGCCAAAAGATCAAACTTATCATTCAGTTTCTCACAAGCCTCCAACAAATACAACTCCACCTCACTTTTCCCTATACTAACATCTTCTTCTTGTTGTTTTTGGCCCCACAAACTATCTTCTTTAAACTTCTCTTTTTCATAAAAAGTTTCAGGCACACCACTCTTTCCAAAGGACATATCATCATTTGACTTTACATTCACACTACCATATTGTGTAACATAATACTCATACAAATCTATCAACACTTCTTTCAAACTACAAATCATCGAATGAGATTGTGTTACACCATAAAATGCATCAAAACGCCACTTCACATAACCAAATTTGTACCTTGGGTCAAGAACAACCGCAATGATCAACAAGTTGTTAGTTTTATCTAAACCCTTCCAATACTTGTCAAATTTTTGTTTCATACTCACAGCCATTCTACTCACAAGCGGATCCCTCTCAGTGCTAAGAGATGTTAATTGATTAAAAATAGTGCACCAACTCTTAAAATAAATATTAGATGTCACATGCAATGAAGCACTGAAATCCAAGGTAATATCGTAAAAAGTTGATAAAAACCGAATAAATACCTTAGCATTCTCCCAATCATTTAAAAGAGGTGGACCAATCCGCTTCTCATTATCACTCTCCTTGAAGTAGTTGACATAGTGACCATCTTCCTCTTCCATTCGCTCAAATGCTTTTCTAAGTTTCACCGCACTTTCCAACATCAAGTAAGTAGAATTCCACCGTGTTGGAACATCTAACACCACGAAACCATTATTTCCCAACTTCTCATGCTCAACAGCTCTTTTAAATCTATCTAGCCTACTAGGAGAAGATTTCACATATTTGACCGCATTGCGAATGGCTACAACCGATTCATGCAAATCTTTCAACCCATCACTCACTATTAAATTTAGGATGTGTGCACAACATCGTAAATGCATGTACTTACCCCCCAAAGTTGTTCCATCCTCACGCCAACTATTTAGTTTTCTATTCATATAACTAATAGCATTTGCATTTGCGGTTGCATTATCCACGGTTATTGTGAATATTTTATCAATACTCCACTCCAGTAAAACTTTCTCAATACACCTTCCAATCGAATCCCCAGTATGATCAGTTATTTGACTAAAACTCAAGATCCTCTTCTGCAGCCGCCAATCATAGTCAATAAAATGAGCCGTCACAACCATATAGTTTATATTTTGGATCGATGTCCATGTGTCCGTGGTTAGACAAACCCTTACTTGACTAGATTTAAAGTACTTCTTCAACTTCATTCTCTCTTCAACATATAACTTATACAGATCTCTAACAATCGTTCTCCTAGATGGAACATCAAATCTAGGATTCATCGCAAAACAAAACTTATGGAATCCCCGATTCTCAACAAATCTAAATGGCAATTCATCTAGAATTAACATCTCTGCCAATGCCCTTCTACATTCTTCGGCACTAAATCTAGAGGCACCTAAGGTACTACCGACACCCTCCACATTTGGTTGCTTAACCAAAAATGTTTGTCTTGAATCAGTAATGGGTGGCCGATATTTTTTGCACCTTTTACGAATATGCGTATTCATGTTTGTCGTTCCATTAGAACCCGACCCACATGCATACGTATCACCACAATATTTACACCTAGATCTCTTTTTTCCATCTTTTGTTTGGTATTCTTGAAAATGCACCCAACATTCATATTTTTTTTTTACCTTTCCTATTGCCTACCCGTACACCTCTCTTTCCACTCTTTTCTTTTGCGATAGAGCTAGAATCCTCTAATTCATCGTCAGATTGCGAACCTGATTTTTCCTCCGATGAATAGGTATGCGGGTCGATCTCCATCCTTTAAAATCAAAGTAAATAATAAAACTATATATTGACATTCCAAATAAATAAAAAGGCAAGAAAAAAATAAATTAAACAACAACACATCACACATTCATCACCCAAACAGTACTGCATGTTCATATTTTGTATTTTTTTCATAATGGATTTTGTAAATCCAATGAAGCATGAAGAACCCACAAATGATACAAACAAAATAATAATTCTATTAATTAAATCCAGACAACAAAAATCTTAAGAAAACAGAACATCCAAATACATTATTCAAATTAAAGACTAAAAAATTAAATTATACATATATATATATATATAAATTAAATCTAGGACTACATTCTGCTGTTGGAAAACTGTTTCAAGCTGTTTTAAACTCGAAAACAAGCTTGAAACAGTTTCTATCCTTGTAAATAAGATGTATAATAAGCTCTTTATATTTAGAAAACACTTTTTTAATTAACTACAAATCAATATATATTATAGATCTAAAAATATATAAATAAATATTTAATTATATGTATATCACAACATATTCGACATTCACCATAAAACCCTGAAAATTGGGCAAGGACATATAAGGATGTTTAGCTTTAATATGGACCTTCTCAAATTGCAATTAAGATAATGGTATATTTGTTTCACATACACTGTTTCTACAGCCTCTTTATCAAATGCACAAAACATTTTTGGCATCACTTTATAAAAAATGTCTAATTTTTTTTTTGAAATAGTAATATAGTTCTCCAGAATGTAGTTAATATCACTTCCCTTTTAAAACTTAGAAAAGAAAAGGTTTCCCTAACAACCCAAAACACAATTTTGAAAGACGTGAATTTATTTTCTGCAATAATGGGGTTATTGTTTCATCCTCAAAGAAAAGTAATGGCAATGCGTAATTGGATAAAAACTCAAAATAACTAAAGGGTATTCTATTCGATCTAGACCCCAAGCACAGAGTCAACCGATGGTGTTTAAAATTCATGAACAGATTGGTACAACCCCTAATGGAAAGAAATCATTTAGGCTAATCTGACAATAGCTAACATGCAGGAAGAAAGTTGTTATATGTAAATCAAACAAACTTTCCAGCAACATATGAACATAACCAAGAGAAATTCTGCAGATGATTTGTTCTTCTCCTAGATGGTAGGCAGAAACTAAAGGTTATCATTGGATGAACATATGACAGTTCAGTTTAACAAATATATCATGAGGAACTCACAGAGAGAGGATTGAAGGGAGAGGATTGAAGGCGGAGGATTGAAGGCGGAAGTCGGAACCGTGGAGGAGAGACGATCGCAGGCGGAAGAGAGATTTCTGGTGGTTGTTGGTTGAAGATGCTGCAGAATAGAGACACCCACATGCGGCGGAAAGAAGAGATAGGTCTGATTGTTTAGACTTTAGAGAAAATGAGAAATGTAGGGTTTTTTTTTATATATACCTCGGTTCATACGGGTCGGTTCGGTTTTGAAGACCCAAAACCGAAACCGAACCGACTTGAATTCGGTTCATTCTGTTCGAACCGAATTGAACCGAATTCAAGTGTAAAACCGAACCAAACACCTAAAATTGGTTCGGTTCGGATCGGTTCGGTTCGGTTCACACAACCGTGCCCACTCCTATCAGTAACGGACAAAGTTGCAGCCTCCTGAAGAGCTGTCTCCATGGTCTCATGATCAGCTCTCTCAGTAGTTTCCTGATCAGATGCAGTGGCTCACTGTATGGCTATCTTTTACTCAGCAACTCTCGACTCATCCGTATGCACCTCACTAGATGTCCCGTGAAGTTTACATATCATATCGACCAACTCCTGGTGTTACTTCAGTTTGTCTTTGTCATTCTTACAGACCTCCTATCGTAATGCGTTTACGGCACTGACGACTTTGGCAAACCGATGTTCCCAATGGTCTGTTACTACCTGAAGGAGAAATTCAAGTGTCAGAGTTCTAATTCAAATTCATATCTCAAATTGACCTCAATAACAATTTATGTACCTCTCGTTCAGGAGATCGTCGGTCCGTATGACTTGCGGTGCCTCCACGTGCATCAAGACCCACCGTCTGAGTACCTAGCACAAATTTGACACGGATATGCCTGGTAGCTGTATCAGGGACAGTAGTCGGTGCAGCAACATCAGTACCCTGCTGCTCGGATGCAAGGGATCTAGATCCTGTCGGTGTGCCTATGTCTATGTTTGACTCTCTCAACTTCCCAACATGTTCGGAAAACGGTGACAGATCACTTCATAGGCAAAAACCCATAACAAATCTAACAAAAATATGATTGGTTATTTGAAACATATAACAACTCAATAATTAAATTATTAGTGGTATTTAAGATTCAAAGGCTCACCTGTAGCACGTATGCCAATCCAAAAATATTGTATCTCGACGGCCTTTTGAGAATTACCTTTTTGAACCAGAGAATGGTGTATTTGTACACATGCGAACCCCACAAGAACGCATTGAACACCTCCAAGTTATCAACAAGGCGCAACTACCATATAGGGACTGAAGCCCTTTCTTCCGCTCTGATCAAAACACAATTCAACATGTACATGAGACATAGCTTAACTGCATCGAACTGCTCTTGCCACTGACCCTGTTCAATCCTTGCTTCAATTTCAGCAAAAGTGACCATATCTCGACCACTGAAGTACTTATGGTGTATGCCATTCGGGACATCCTCGTATAGCTCGGTGTTTAGGATGGCTCCGAACTTCAACCCGGTGATCAAACAAAACTCCACCCTGGAAAACCGGATGCTACACAGACCCAATATAAACCTTATCTCATCACTGGGTCTGTTATGGTGTAGCTCACTCAGTAGCAACCGATGTACAATACTACCGAAAAACTTCATTCCTTACTGCATATGTTGAAAATGGCCAAAACATGACTGGTTATACATATCTCGCTTTGTAGCTGTATTTTCCAATACTCCATCAAGTGCCTCATCGATTACTTGCGGGCTTTCCATGTGATTGTGGTGAGTAATCTTAGCGTCATACCAGTCAGCCTGGGGAGTTTCTAAACTAGCTCTTAAATTCCTCATCTACAATTTACAACCATAAAAAATTTAGGTCATGAAATTTTTCCCAGTAAGTCTCGGAACAATATAAATCTCGAAAGAAATATAAAGTCTCGGACAGTATTATAAACGTCTCAGAAAAAAGTCATAAAAGTCTTGGACAGAGTTATAGAAATCTCGAACAGTGTCACAGAAGTCTTGGACAGTGTCACAAAAGTGTCGGACGGTGTCACAAAAGTCTCGTATAGTATCACAAAAGCATTAATGATCTAAGACTTTTGTGACACTGTCCGAGACTTTTGTAATACTGTCTGAGACTTTTAATAACCTATTTTTTGTCCATCCTCTTCCCCAATCTAACCATAGAAACCAGAAATCGGATCTAAAACTAAAATCCTAGATACCACATTATACATACAAAATCGAATGAATAACCCAACAAAACACAATCAAATCGGTATTCAGAATCAAATCGTTCAAGTTACATACCTTCAACATCACCGATATAGAAATCGAAATTGAAATACTTAAGAAATTGTCGTCGTCTACTGTCGAAAACTGGTTGCTTGGATGCTCTAAACCGTCACGTAACTTCTCTCTCTACTCTTTCCGGTAAATGAAAAGTAAAAATAAAAATGAAACATAATGAGTTTTCAAAATAGCTGACGTGGAAGTACTTTTGGGGGCATTTTTTGTCCGTTCACCATAATAGGTGTCTTTAAACATGAGTTATTAAAATAGAGTCAGTGTTGAAAAACCACCTCGAAAAAGTGACATTTAATTTTTAGACTCGGTGAATATGTTGTTTTGGTTTTGTTCTCAGTAAATTAGGCTTTTGTTTACATTGAATGATATGTTTTATAGGTTTTAAATGTTTTACATTCAATGATTGTGGTATGTTTTTTTGCCTTTGGTCATTGATATTTATTCATGATGCTTGCTAGTGTTTAAATGGAGGATATATTCGACATATATGTCACTATAGACACTAGGGTTGTACACCTTGGTAGTTTTGATTCCAATTTTTCTCTTGTAGGCATATAACTGTGAGCATACTTATAGCACACTTATCCACCTCATCAATTTTTGTCATGTAAGCATTATTTGACCAAATTGCATTGCTTTTATGACAAAAATTGAGGAGATGGATAAATGTGTTATAAGTATGCTCACAGTTATGTGCCTACCAGAGAAAAACTCGTTGTGATGTTGAGCACATAAGTATGATAGTCCTCTTGCATACTTTATCAGAAAAAGAAACTGGTAGTGAGAAGATGCATATTGATGAGTACTGTGTGTAGGTTTATTTGCCTTGGTCAGTTGAGAAGAAGGAGGTGACTAGTGATAATGAGATTTTAAAAGTGTTTAGGAGTTTTAGTGAGCACAAAGAATCAAAAATTATGTTTGAAATAGAAAAGATGCAATATATCCCAGTTCCATCTGCAGCCTCATCTTCTGACATTGCCAACCCACAGCTTAGGTTCATGACAAACCTGAATGATGTCGATTTTAGTGGTTTAAAGGAAAATATTTTTGATTCTGATGGAGATAATGAGCATGTTGGTGCATATGGGTGATGGTGTAAAATCGTGTTATAAAATACTCACTCGCAAGTGCACGAATCGTGAAGATTAGTACAACGGCAAATAAGGATCGTTCTCACGAGGAAAAGAGATTTATTAATTAAAACTAATTCTAATTAAAGTTAAATTAAAGTAACCAAAGATTTGTTGATGATTTAATTAAACTAAAACTAAATTAAATTAAGTTAAGAAAACCATTAAAGAAAATATGGTTGTGATCAAAAGATAGAAAGCACTAGGTTATCAATGATCCTCAATTATGAACACTCGATATATGGAATTAATTTGTAAACAAGATTCAATCAATTCTAGGGTTCATTCTTTGTCTTTAATGTGACTATTACCGTATGGTCATGGGATGAGTCACGTGCTCCCAACCACTATTCACCCTTGGTCTATGGTGTAAACAGTGATCGAAAACCCTTTAAGCGCAAGAATTAAGAACCAAATTCTATACTTTGCTTGGCCTATGCTAAAGATAAAATTCATTCATTCAAAAGAGCATTAATCAAGATTAGGTTTGGTCTATACTCTAACCCAAATTCTCAGATAGTCTTAACCCTAAAATCATGCCAAATAGTTATTCACCCTTGGTCTATGGTGTGAATAAATATTAAAACTAATGAGGATCAAGCAATTAAGAACAATGAATAAATCAAGAATTTTAATTGATGAAATAATAATTAATCCATATATGAGCATTCACAAAAGGTTCACATTGATTCCCTAGTTATGGGATTAGTTACACATCATGGAAAAATAAAGAAAAGAGATTGAGTAGAGAAAACCCGAGATGATCATCAAAGAGCTCCTCCAATTCTTCTTCGCCTTCTTCTGCAATGGATGGATGGGTCTTGAGGTGATTTGTGGTGATGGAGTGATGGGGGACGGCTCCCTTGGTGCCTTGGGACCTCCCTTCACTTCCTTCTCGAAATTAGGGTTCACAAGGGTTTAAATAGGCTTTAAATAGGCTTTAGATGATAAGCCAAATCCTTAAACAACAAGGAAATTGGTTCCCTTTTGGAACTCTACCTTTTTGGGATTTAATTCTTTCCTAATCCACTCAAATTGATTACTTATTGAAGGATGATAAGGATTAGGTGTCAACTTGCTTTCCAAAACTCACACTCATGTCCAAGAAGGTAATATTTCCCGTTCCGACAACTTGCAAAATAAATCCCGTCACTATTTGAGGAATTATGACTGATCTGACCATCGGATACTAAAACGGGCATAACTTCTTCTAGGAATATCAGAATTGAGATCCGTAAAGTGCACCGGAAACAAGACTTCCGGGGCTTTCCAACCATAGGTGGTAGGACACACAATTCAATTGGAGCTAAGAGATATGGCCCCCTGCAATCTGGCTGTTCTGCACTGGCTGAATCAGCCTTTCCCGGAATGATGTGCGGCATAGACCGCGGTTGAGGTTGATGCCTGGGAAGCGGTATGAACCGTGGAAAAGAACAGAAAGCCTACTAAAATGTACCGTTGGACGTGCCGCAGTGGAGGTCGTGCATGAAGAGCGACCTACACAGCGGTGGATGACAGCTTTGCTCTTTTTCTTCACATTTAAGCTCTTTTCCTTGAAAATACTTTCAAACACTTCATCTAAGGAATGTGACCTACACATGCTCAAAAAACACATAAAATACCTAATTTCACCCAAAAACAAAGCACAAATAATAGGAAATGGGGACCTAAAATATGTATAGAAATAAACCGATCAATGGGTTATGTGATCAGACTTATGCAGTGGGTTTAGGTGCAGATGGGTTAGGTGATCAGACTGATATAGTGGGTTAAGGTGCTGATTTTGGTGCAGATGGTTTAGGTCATAAAACTAATGAAATGGGTGGGGTTCTTGGTTTGAGGGAATTAGCAATGATACCTAAGGTTCCTGAAGCCATGGGTGAGATTCCAGATGAAATTCGTAATAATGATTTGTTTGAAGGATACCAATCCAAGAGTGATGATGAGTTCTTTAGTGACTTTGATGATGAAGGAGATGATTCTAAACTTGCAACAGTGATGGATAACAACCTTTTTAAGAAACTTGTAGGCTGTCCAATTAGGTTTGAGGTAGGGCAAACACATGACAGTGTGTGTACATTGAGGGGGTTGTTGACAGATCATGCAATTCACGAGGGTTTTAATTTCAAGAAGATAAAGAATGATAAGAATAGGCTCACTTGGGCATACCTTGTTGAAAATTTTCCATGGAGGTTGCATGCTTCCATTGATTGTGATGAGACAACAATGCAAGCGAAGATTTACAGTAATGACCATACCTGTCATCGAATTTATAAAAGTCAAGAGGCAAAGGCAAAGTGGATTGCAAGTAAGTTTGAGATTCTTGTGAAGAACAATCCTAGCATTCAATGTGGGGTGATCTCTGATCTGTTGAGAGATCAATTCAATGTTAGTATTGACCCTCAGAGGTTGTACAAGGCAAGAAAGAGGGCTTTGGAGGTGTTGCTTAAAGAGCATACATAGTGTTTTTCCCAGTTAAAGGGGTATGCAATCATGGTGCAACAATGCAACCCTGGTTCAACTACCTATATTCATCTTCAAATAGACACCACCATATTCCATTGTTGTTACTTTTGAAGCTCAGAAGAAGGGATTTCTAAAGGGTTGCAGGCCTTTCATTAGCATTGATGGATGCCATTTGAAAATGCCTTATGGAGGAGTTCTTCCTTCAGCAATTGCATTATATGCAAACTCTGGAATGTACCTTATAGCTTATTGCATTTGTGAAGGTGAAACAATACTAAGTTGGTCCTGGTTTTCACAGCGGCTGCGTTGTTTCTTGAACTACCCAGAATATAGACCTATCTGTTTCATTAGTGACATGCAAATGGATGTAATATGGACTTTGAATATGTACTGGCCAAAGGCAAGCATAAGGTATTGAAATGCTTATATTTTTTTCAATAACTTGCTAATTTTAGAGTTTTTTTTAACTCATATATCAATTTCACTTTTCATGTTTGACACAAGTTCTGTGCAAAGCATATTTATCCCAATTTCAATAATAAATACAATGGACAAGAGATGATGAATCTCTTCTGGAAAGCTAGTAAAACTGGTGACAAGCATGAGTTCAAGAAGTGTTTGCAAGATATATGTAGTATAAACCCTCAAGCTATGGCTTATTTAGCTGCCATTTAACCTTGTCACTGGTCAAGGCATGCATTTGACAACTCAATCAAATTTGACCACGTTACTAACAATATAACAGAAGCTTTCAATAGCATGCTTAAAGATTTTAGGTCTATGACTTATTTAGGCTTGAAGGAGTACATAAGAAGAATAGTGATGAGTAGGTTTCAACTGAGGCAAGAGGAGTGTAGTAGATGGGGCAATGGCATACCACCGGCAGTGAACAAGAAAATTAAGGATAATACTGTGAAGTGTAGAATTCTTCGAACTTTGCATTCATGTAAAGGGAAGTATGAGATGTTGGGTCTGAATAGGGTATACACTGCCAACTTGAATGAAAAAACATGTGAGTGTGGCCAACGACATGTTAGTGGGGTGTCATGCTGTCATGCGTTGGTTGGTATTAGACACCATTTTGGTGTTTATGGTAATCAGAACAACATTGAAGAATTTATTGACCCTGCATTGTCCAAGTCTGCTTATCTTAGAACCTATAATTACATGATCTATCATATTCCAGATATGTGTGTATGGGGTGATCATGAAGGAGCTCATATTGAACCACCACCCCTAAAGAGAAAACCAAGAAGGCCAAAACTGCTAAGGAAGAGGGAATGAGATGAGAAACCTAAAGCTGCTATGAGTGGTTTTGTTGTCTGTGGAAAGTGTAGACAACCTGTGCATAATTCTAGGACTTGTAAAACTGAAGACAGTCTTGTAGAAACCAAGGTAATCAGTTATGAATTATTTGATTTGTTTTGTTTTGAATTTAATTGAGTTGGTTTTATTTCTAATTTTTGCTATTCCTATCTTGTACAAAAACAGAAGGCTTCAAAAAACACAACCAACTGTAAGTGAAGACCAAGGTGTTGCATCCTCTTCAAAGCCTTCCAAAAAGGTGATGCTTCATGCTTCCTTATCTTTCTAATTTGTTTCCTTCCTTCTTAATGTGTTCATTGTAATTAATTTTTGTTTTATGTTTGTACAGAGATAGAGGGCTTCCGCAAAACATGTAGATGTTAGTGACAAGTCTTAACAGCCTACCACACAGGTTCAGACTCGACCAACCTCTCAAGTGACTCAGTTGGAATGATTTAGTGGTTTTGTAGTTGAACTTTTAATAGGTTATGGAGTTGAACTAAGATGCTTACCTTTTGTATTGCTTAGGTTGTCATTAAGGTACTATTTTTTGTAGCTAGCACTGTGAAGCATTTGCAATGCTTAGCTTTTATTCATACTGCCCAAGGCTGATATTGTCAACTTTAGTTGGAATTTGTTAGCATTGAACTATTAGTGCTTATATTAGTACTTATACTTATGCATATATATATATATATATATATATATATTAGTTTTTGCATTTTTGTATTTAGCAATTTCAATTTTTCATCAATTTCATCCCTATTCATTTCTTCAATACCTTGCATACTTCCCAACAATTCTGTTGCATCTGGCTCCCACCATGAAAAAAATTTGCATTGCTTTTTTTCACAAAAATAAAACAACTTCCATGGATTATCAAACGACTCTGAGATTTTCACACCAACCTTCTTACCACATCTGCATGTTTTGTTTTTGAATACTAGCACTCCACTATTGATGTTGCTTCCTATACTCCTTGTATTTGAACTTTCTTCCATGGTTGTTCACTGACAAATCAATTGTGAATGTGGGTGAATATAGTTAGAAGTGTTTGAATGTGTTTTTTTGGTGATGAAATAGATGAAAAAATATTGGCAGGTGATTAAATGTGTGAAGATTGGTAGGTGATTCAATGTGTTTGAATGTGTTTTTTGGAGATGAAATAGATGAAGATGAATGAATATTGGTTGACATGTAAGTGAATGTGTTTGAATATTTTTGGTGTAAAATGATGAATGAAATGTATGAAATCACTAAGCAGGTATATATAAGGCCACATATAGCTTAACAGATTGATTCAAAGGGCACTTTTGTAATTTTATTAATTAAATCACGTGCTGGAAGCTATTGAAAGGAGTTCAATGGCATTCAAGGGTATTATTGTATTTTTGTACTCTGCAACTTGTCAGAGTTACCTTTTCTATTGAAAAAGGTGACAGAAGAGGCATTTTTAATATTTCTTTGTTTTTGGGGGGTACGGCCAATATGGTGAAAACTTTTCCTCGTCTTAACAATATGGCAAATGTAAGTTCCTCATATTTTGATTGACTTATTTCGTTGACAAACCACATTGGGGATTAATTTTGTAAGGGTAAAATTAGGCATCATTGGGTGTGATCAAGCTTCAAAGGGCATCATCTTTCTCAAGAGCACTTCAAAGGTATATCACATGCTTAATTCTCTTTGAAGAGGTTTTAGTTGCACACACTCACATTCTATGCATTTGTATTGACATGCATGTATGGTTGCACACACACACTTCTTGCATTTTGGAGTTGATGGGCGGCACAGTGTGTTAGGCGACATGCAAGGCCACTTGTGAATATCGTCTGACAAATCGCCTTAGACTTAGGTTTTTCCCACAGTATGTTAGGCGACATGCAAGGCCACTTGTGCATGTCGCCTCCAATGTCGCCTTAGTCATGTATGTTTCCTTCAGTGTGTAAGGCGACTTTATAGGCAACTTGGGAATGTCGCCTTAGTCCCTATAAATACATCTTCTTCTCCACCATTTAGACCTAGAGCTCTGAAAATATATCCCTAAGTGAGAGAAAGTAAATCCAAGAGAGAGAGAGCTCCAAGAAATCCTTTTTACTCAACCAAACTCATACCCATGTGCATCTAAGCTCCTTTCTTGCATCTATTCTTCATGGGTCTTCATGCTCTTCTTGACTAGGTAATCAAACAAGT
This sequence comes from Dipteronia sinensis, assembly GCA_033220585.1. NCBI lineage: Eukaryota > Viridiplantae > Streptophyta > Magnoliopsida > Sapindales > Sapindaceae > Dipteronia > Dipteronia sinensis. The sequence goes on from CM065643.1 coordinate 41,398,231, forward strand.
TTTAGAACTTCCTTTTCATCTCTATGTTCTTGTTTACCTAGGGTTAGCAATTATTTGTTAATTAATTGCATGTTTATTTGGTTTAACATGATTTGAGTATGTTTGTGATTATGTTTGTTGGTTGAGATTGTATGTTCATTGATAGCTAGCATTTAGGACGATTTTACCCTTCTAGCTAAATCTTTATGCATTTGCATTTAGATATTGATATCTAGGATTTACACTCATTGACATCTTTAAATCCTTAGATAAGCATTTAGTGTTGCCTAGCATTAATTGCATGTTAGAATATTTTTACATATTCACATAGGCTGTTTAACCTCTTCATTGATTGTTTAACATCTTCATTGATTGTTAAGCTTTGTGACTAAGTGGATTAGTGCACAAGCTTGTGGTCTAGAATCACTATTAAAGGCCAGTTGAGTAGAGTGAAAGGGTTAGTGACCAAGTAGGTGTGACTTGAGGTCAACCTAGGTTGTAAACTTTCATTCAAATAGTGGATTTGAGAATCGTATGTGGCTAGAAGGATAGCCCGTGAGTTTTGCCCAGTTGGAGGGTTTCTCATGTAAATCAATCATTGTGTTTTTATTGTTTTCCGCATGTTTATGTTATGATTGGTTGATTGCTAATATGGGGTAAGACTATTAAAATTGATTAAGTTGAAAAGTTAGCAATAAATCAACTAAAACCTATTCACCCTCCCTCTAGGTTAGTAGACACACGCTATATAGTATTTTCAGCAAAAGTCAGGAGGGAAAATGATACTTTCCCGAGTTTATATTGTATCATCAATTCACGCTTGTGTGATTCTAGTTGAACCACTAAAATCTCAACGAGTATGATATAAATTAAACTTGTAAAGTTGTGAAAGCACAAGAGAAAAAGAGAAGAAGAAGGCTGAAAAAACACAAGAGAAAAATACCCATGAAAACACAGTTGGTCTGGGTTTGGTCTAGGTTAGATGAAAATTCAAAATGATACAATATCTCTCACATGTATTTTATCAAACACCTAGCACACACCATGCCAATTTACACAATCAAACACATTTCAAACATATCTGTAGGTAGAACTAGAAGGAAAATTAGCAACAAAATTAACAACAAAATCCTACAAATACATAATTCAAAATTATTCAAACCTTATTTTGGTGATTTGTGACTTTCGGTTGGTGATTGAAGAACTAGCCGAAGGAAATCGAATGTGAAATGATAAGTTGTAGATCATATATGGAGGAGAAACTCAATCCGGTCTTGGATCGGTTGATCTACAAGAGCAATCTCTGTTTTTCAAAAAAATAATTACTTTTTCTTCTATCTCAAATTGTCGGGATTTTTTAGAATAAGAAAACAAAAAATTGTCAAGTTGAGTCCAATTTGGAGTCCAGATAGTACTAATTTAGTATTGTCCGGTCCCTTTATCCCGTCCAGTACGGCATAACAAACATGCCTTTACAGTTTTAAAAACAAATATTTTATTAAAAATTGAGGAAAAGAAAAAATATAATGAATAGGGTTTTATTAATCATGAAATTCAAGTACAAGTGCCCAACATATGGTTGAATACTTGAATCTTATATCATAAAATAACCAAAGCAATAAGAACTTCGATTGAACAAGAAAGACAACAAACACAAATCAAATTCAATATTAAATCTTGATTAATGAAATAAAAGAATTATTACCGTAATGATAAAAGAATAGAGGAATTTTAGATGGCTCCGACGTTGTCAATTAAACAGAACCAAAAATAAATTGAAAGTTTACACTGTATGTTGATTCAAACACAATAAAAAAATCAATTTTTTTTGAATAGATTGAAAATCGATGAATGTGTGTTTGGATCTCGATTGTTTTTTCTGGGTTTTTTTAATTGATTGAAAAATTGGATGGGATTCATTTTTGGTTGGGACTAATTTATCCCACATCAGTGGGATAAAATATTCAGATGGGACTAATTTCTCGATTGCTTTTTGTTTTTGGAAAGTTTTTCATAGAAGGGATTCTAATTGGCTTAAATATCTTATGTAACAAGTAACAACATCCTATCACACATAGATATCAATTGCATAGTTCCATTACATAATATGTATATTTCTTGCATGTTTTTTTTTCATCTACACGTATGAAATCTTTTTTTTTTCAACTTAATTTTTTATTTTATTTTTTAATTGTGAAGTTGATATAGATATTAGAACATATCTCAACCATCCATTTGCTTATGTACTTTGTAAGAATCATGTGAAGTTATCTCAAATCAAAGAAAAATAAATTTCTGCTCAATAGAATACTAAGCTCTTTCAAGTGTATAGCACCTTCTGAAATCAAAATAATCTTGATTTTTTTTTTGTTAAAGAAAAAAGAGAGCTAAAAGTCGATTTAGGTTATAATAGTAGCATGTACACTATCGCAACATGGACAATGTAAATAAGGATGGCAACGGGCCGAGTTAGCATACCCTAAACCCAAAACTTGATTTTAATAAGTTGACTCAAATCTGACCCGTGACCCGAATGGGTTTTTGATTTCCAAACCAAACCTGACCCGAATGAGGCAGCGGTGCTCCAAACCGGATCCGAACTAATCCGTTTCATTTAAATAAAAAAAGTTCAAACAATTAAATAAAAATTTTACTATACATTTGAATTTTAGGATAGTAAACTTAAATTTTAACATTCAATCAAACTAAAAAATACACTTAAATTGAAAAATATATTTAAATTTTCAATTTAAACATACACAACAAATAAATATCAAAATTTAAAATTCAGCGAACCCTTAAAATTCAAATATAAACTTAAATTTAATAGAATATAACATCTAAATTATATAAACCTTGAATTATAACTTAAAATACAATTAGGTAATTAAAGAGATAAAAAGGTTAGAGTTTTTATTTCCTTTTATATTTTTAATAGATTAAACAATAATTATATAAAAATCGGGTCAATCGTGGCGGGTCGGATTATAGTGGTTTGACCCATACCCGACCGGGTTACAAACCGGATCGACAACGTTTGACCCATACTCAACCCGAGCCCGGTTTTAAGTGTTCTAAACGGATCAAATCTCCACCGGTTTGGGGCTGGTCATGGATTTTTGCCATCCCTAAATGTAATCTTGAAGTGCTAAGACCAATCACACATGATTGCAATCCATTTTTTTCCTGCTTTTCTAAAATAATATAATAATAAAAAATTCTAAATGCATTTCATTTTGTTCCAAATAACTTTTTTTATTTTTTTATACTCCTTTTATATTAACATTTCATTTTTAAATTTTAATCGGAAATGATGGTTAAGAAAACACTTTATTTCTAAAGATTTTTCTATTTAAAAAAAAAATAGTAAACTCATTTTCTAGAAGCTTTGGATTTATGAATTCTAAAGATTTGAGTCTAAGTTTATTTAGATTTTTTTATCTTACTTAATAATTTTAATTATGAATTAAATTGTCATTAATAAAAGAATATTCATTAACAATTGGCTAACTCGATGATTCTCTGGAATACAGCAAACAAAAAGATTGAATAACTTGGAAATTTTATTCTCAACTCTAGTCTCTGCTCTACCATCAAATGGCTACAAAACTTCAATTTATTGGAGCAGAGAAAACAAATCAAAACTACAATCGAATCACCCAAAAATATGCGTTCATCATCTCTACAATGGATCAAATCACACAAATCAAGCTTCGTCTTCTCCCAAGTTTTCAGAGAAATAGAAGCCTAAAGAATATTTATGATTCAATAGCTTGCCTCTTGTCATTTCCGACATTGAGATTTTCAAAACCTGATGTGAACTATAGAAAATGAGGTCTCAATACTCAATATATGTTTACTTGATTATTTTTTTTCTCTAGTAAATATTTGTAAAAATTTATATAATAACCCAAACTCAAGATTATAATACAATAAAATAGCAAATAAAAAGTTACCAAAATAAAATTTTCATAATTACATCGAAGAATATATCATTTAAATTTTAAACATTACCCGTCTCACATTTTTAGCAGTAAAAATATTAATTAAGCTTACATAAGGAAAAAAAAGAGGGTTTTCTAAAAAAAAAGAAAAAAGAAAAAAAATGTATTGATTTAACTACCTTCGAAACATGAATTTTCGTATCAAGAGGAGTTTTGAAGAATCCTAATTTGATTTTTGATTTGTATGTGGTTGTTTTTTTAGAGATATAAAAGAGGATTCTTTATTCCATTATTACATTCTGCTGTAGCACATTGGAAAAAAAAAAACACTCCATTATTACATCTTTTGATGTGTTTTAGTGTCGTTATAAATGGGTTTCCATTGGTGGGCCTATTTTTTAAAAAATTACGTGTATGGTGGGTCATTTTATAAAGTCATTTATGAGCCTATTTTATTTAAAATCATATACAAACTATATTTTGAAATCAAATATTTTTTAAAAAAACTCCAAATTGGGGCCCCTTTAGAATCGGAAGCCCTAGGGGAAGCCCAGTAAGCCTTAGGCGGTTGCCTCATTGAGCTTCCCCTAGGGCCGGGCCTGCCTCTCATTTCTACATAAAATTTAAAGCAACTTGATCTCCATAAATCACCCACCTAATTTATAAATAATGTAATAATGTTTATGATGATACGAAGACATAGATCACCCATGCACGGTCCAAATGTATACATAAACTAGTACAATAAGGATACGTTTGGTATGCGGGATATGATTGGACTATTATTCAAAGATGATATTAGATTGAATTGGATTGGATAAGATAAGATTGGATTAATTATAGTGATTCCCCTGTTTGGTGCAACATGAGATTGAATTAAAAATAGTGATATACAAACTTTAGGGGTCTGAATGAGTTTTTTCTTTTACTATAAGAACTTCAAATTTGTTTTTTACTTTTTTATAAAAGAAATATATCATAAGAATTTGAGAAAAAGAAAAAAAATAATAATAACTATAAGGAAAAGGGTTAGTAAAGGTATTAATGCTATTCAAGAATAAGGGGTCGTTTGTTTTTTTGTCTGAACACTGAACAGTCCTGAATTTTTCTGAAGACTGAATAGGGACTGAAATCTGAATCTGAATGACATGTTTGTTTTTTTTTTCCTCACATCTGAATGTGCTGTTAACATGTTTGTTTTTTAAAAATAAAACTGTCTGAAAATATGTAATTGTACATTTATACTCATACTAATTAAAAGAAGTAATTTAACATGCACCATTCTTTATAACATTTTGTATGGTTCTTTTTTTTTTTTTGCAAACAAAGTTTAATTTAACAAAATAAAAAGTTAAACAAAGAATATAATTTTGCATGTTCTGCAAACAAAGTTTAAGTTAAATTTATTGTCAAAAAAAAAGTTCAAATTCAAGTTCAATTTTATACGTTGTCCACGTTTCCGATGAATATAATTCATGAAACCTTTTTTGTTTTTTTTTTGTTTCCTGGATCATATGCACCGGAAACCAAATAAAAAAAAGGTTCTTGAATTTTTATATACAATAATTTTATAACATTTTCGAGCCACGAAATCTACTTAATATGATAGACAACTTTATTGAGCACTATACTAATAGTTAGATAAAAATAAATAAATAAATAAAGAGTTCTTACCGGGATTTGGCAGGAGAGAAATTCAATTGTTCAATCTCTGAAAAATTTCATTATGAAAAGTATTTAGGTTTTTTTTTTCTTTTCTAAAACATGTTTAAAATAAGAAATATGTTAAAAGAAATTTTTTTATACTATATTAAATTAATATAAATTTGGAAATATATCTTTTTTTGGAGGATAGAATTGGAATAGAATATTTTAATTGTAATCCAGTGATTTGGAATTAAGTTAAAAGTCAGGATTTCTTACTTTTTATTTTAAGTTGTTTTTTGATATTTTTAAGTTGTTTGACCACTTAAAAAAACAAACAAAACAACTTAATGAGTTCAATTCAGACCCATTAAGTCTTAAGTGAAAAAAACAAACAACCCCTACGTGTCCAACAAACAGTTGAAAGTGGAAATTTGAAACAAATGCAAGAAGAACATGGATTAAACAAGAAAGACAACAAACACAAATCAACTTCAAGATTAAATCTTGATTAATGAAATAAAAGAATTATAACAGTAATGATAAAAGAATGGAGGAATTTCACATGGCTCCGACGTTGTCAATTAAACAGAACCAAAAATAAATTGAAAGTTTACACTGTATGATGATTCAAACACCAGCTATAGATTCTACACCATGATCGAACTGAAGTTTCAACACACTGCGTGCGTCTTCAATCTAATAATGCGTCGTCTTCTTGGCGATCTTGAGTAACTGCTCGAAGGTGTGAGTTGGGCATGCAAGCGTAATCGGCCCGTCAATTTTAACATCAAAAACATCTTCTTGTGAAGCGTTGATGAGTTGTTGAAAGTTTGACAATGAGAGATAAATGAGTGGAACTTGGTATCTCTTACGCTCTTGGCCGACGTAAATGGCTACGCAGCCTCTTGCAAGATCAAGCTTTTCAAATTTCTTCTCATCAGCAGCAGCAGCATTCACCAACCTTTTGTACGAGTTGTTGGAATCGCTGGCACTCAACTTCTTCATGAGTCTTCGAAGGGATCTTGTGGAGACCATCGTGATTTACTGATTTAGAAGAAAAACTAGTAAAAGAAATTACAAAGCACATAGTGAGGGTTTGTTTTGTAAACACGATGAATATATAGAGGCAACAATAATACGACTCCTGGTTTGATTAGGATTCCTAATCCTATATTTTTTGTATCCTAAATTATCTAATTAAATCCTATTATATAATTTTTTTAATAAAATAGTTATGGATTTCTTTCTTTCTTTTTTTCTTTTTTTGATAATAAATAGTATGGATTTCACTTTTTCACAACATCCTGTCACACATAGATATCAATTCGATTACATAAATATGTATATTTCCTACATGTTTTTTTTTCATCTACACGTATGAAATCATTTTTTTTCAAGTTAATTTTTTTATTTTATTTTTAATTGTGAAGTTGAAATAGACATTATAACATATCTCAACCATCAATTTGCTCATGTACTTTTTAATCCAATGGTTGAGAAATTGAAGTCAAAAATTTGAGTTAAAAATTTGAGTTAATATAGCATGACCCTATATACATATATATATATATATAGAGAGAGAGAGAGAGAGGGAGAGAGGGAGAGAGAGAGAGAGAGAAATTTTCCAATGAGGATTTTTTACGATAAACACTTTAAGCACCTTTGGTGAAATTTAATGGAATTTATTGAATTTTGATTTGATTTTTTGTATGGATGGTAAAAAGAATGAAATACATTTGTAGAAAAAAAATTGAAATTTTTTTGGGTACAAGAACTAATTTTTTCCAACTTTTTTAAAGATAAAACATTTATAAAAAAAAAAAAGAAATATCAGAAAAAATAGTTATCGATTCCAAAAAAAATTCAATTTTTTACCAAATATGTATTTTAATTTTCTCATGATGCATACAAAAAATCTCATTGAAACACATTCAATTGCTTGCGATCTTATCAAAATAAGAGGCTGTTGATAGAAAAAGTTCTCATATAATATGTGTGCGATGTTATCAAAATAAGGGGGTGCTGATAGGAAATGTTCTCATATAGTGTGTGTGTGTGTTTTTTTTTTCTCTCAGGATGCATACAAAAAATCTCATCAAAACACATTCAATCGCATGTGATTTTATCAAAATAAGGGGGTGCTAATAGGAAAAGTTCTCATATAATATATATGTGAATTTTCTCAGGATGCATACAAAAAATCTCATCGAAACACATTTAATTGCATGTGATTTTATCAAATAAGGGAGTACTGATAGGAAAAGTTCTAATATAATATATGTGTGTATTTTAATTTTCTCATGATGCATACAAAAAATCTCATCGAAACACATTCAATTGCATGTGATTTTATCAAAATAAGAAGGTGCTGATAGGAAAAGTTCTTATATAATATATATGTGAATTTTCTCAGGATGCATATAAAAAATCTTATCGAAACACATTCAATTGCATGCGATTTTATCAAAATAAGGGGGTGCTGAAAGGAAACATTCTCATATAATATGTGTGTGTGATCGAAACACTTTCAAGTGTATGCGATTTTATCAAAATAAGAATGTGCTGTTAGGAAAAGTTCTTATATAATATATATGTGAATTTTCTTAGGATGCATTTTAAAAATCTCATTGAAACACATTCAGTTGCATGCGATTTTATCAAAATAAGGGGGTGCTGACAGGAAAAGTTCTCATATAATATGTTTGTGTGTGTGTGTGTGTGTGTGTGTGTGTGTGTGTGTGTGTGTGGATTTGGATCCTCTCCTAACCTAAATTTTTCCTAAGCTTTCAAGCTTTCAAGTATCTATTGACATGTGGCAATTGTATATTTCAATGGACAAGATTTATTCTATGTATTTGTAAATAATATTTAGACAAGGCAAAGCATTTTATTTGTACTTTTGTTTTGAAGTATTACAAGAACTATTACAATAGGACTGTCGAGACTTGTCGAGATCAAACAATACATGTGCGGCCCGGATATCAACTCACATAACAAAAGATAACTACTCCCATAACACGGAAAGAAAACTCATCACACATACTTGTAAAATGCGCATGGTGGGATTTGAACCCCTCATCACTTATGTGGAAGGGAGATGCACTACCTTCCACATAGCTGGAGTTGAATACCTTCCACATTTTTTTTCTGATCCTTCGATAAAAAGATTCATTCTCTTCATAAAAAATAGGAGGTATAACCAATAAAGATTTCTTTTTCGATTCATCCCTGGAGTTGAATACCCTATTCTTGTAAAATGTGCATGATATATTTTTGGTCCCATAATCCCCCACTACTATATGTATCATGACATGTCAGATTTTTGTTCATTTTGTTTAGTTATCAATCCAGATTTTTTTGAGTACACCATATTTTCTTCAAATTCTTCATATAAGGATATATCTTTCAAAACAATAGTTATATGATAAGTCGGTCTTTTTATCAGATAATTGTGCCCTCGAGCTCAAGGTTTTGATATTTTCACAGCAGTACCCTCGTTTACTTCGACTTTACTAACGACTAAATTTGCTTCTTTCAAACTCATATTGTGACCAGCATTTGCTACTGCCGAATAAACCAATTTTAAAATGGGATAACACGCTCGATAAGGCATCAGTTCTAGTATCATAGACTTTCCTCATAAGAATGTCCACAAATCTGATCAATTACCCTTCGGGCTTTGTGAGCAGACATACATATAAGTTAACCTAAAGCGTATACTTCAATATATAGGTTCTTATTTCTCTTCTTTATCATAAGGTTCACCTCTTACCAATGAATCTATATATTCACTTTATTAACGACGGGATCTATTATCTTTTTTTGCATGTCCACGGAAATTTATAGTCGGCACCAATTCTCCCAATTTATGTCCTACCATACGTCTGTTATATAAATAGGCAAATGTTCCTTTCCATTATGTATAACGATAGTATGGCCAATCATTGTAGGTATAGTGGAAGATGCCCGGGACCAAGTTATTATTATATCTTTTTCCACTTTTGTATTAAGTTTATCGATTTTTCTTAATCAATGATTCGCTACAAAAGGGTTTTTTTAGTGAACGTATCACAATTAATTAACTCCTATTTATTTCTTTTGTAAATTGTAAAACCGAAGAAAGAATTTTGATTTTCTCTTCTATTTACTACGGCGGCAAAGAATCAAATTTTCACTATGTTTATTCTTTTTTCTACTACTTCTTCCAAGTGTAGGATAACCCGAAGGGGTTGCGGTTCTTTTTTCTACCAATTGTAGCCCCTCATTCACCACCCCCACGGGGGTGGTTTACAGGGTTCATAACTACTCATCTTACTACATGACGCTTACCTAGCCAACATTTCGATTTGGCTCTACCCAAACTTTTCTGGTTCACCCCAACATTTCCTACTTGTTCGATTGTTGTTAAGCAGTTTTTGGATATCAAATGTACCTCCCCAGAAGGTAATTATAATGTGGCCAATTTACCCTCTTTTGCAATCAGTTTCGCTGCAGCACCTGCAGCTCTAGCTAATTTTCCACCCTTTCCAAGTGTGCTTTTTATGTTATGTATGGCTATGCCTAAGGGCATATCGGTTGAAGTAGATTCATCTTTTCGATCAATCAAACCCTTCCCAAATTGTACAAGCTTCTTCCAAAGCATACGGTTTTCTAGATGTAGATTATGATATCTATATAGATGGATCTTCTATATATATCATATAATAAAGTACCACATGAGTGGATATATAGAATCCAAATCTGCCAAATCACTTATGTTTTGATCTTCTACATCCTAGGTCTTCATGTTCCGTCACCTGGCTTATGTTCTTCATGTAGCATTCAGACCGAATGACTCTATGAAATTACGTTGATACTTCCATATATTACAGGTAACGTAGGAAACGTCTCTATTTTCCCCCCTTAAAATCTTTAGAATTACCAGTGCTTAGCTTTCAATTTGCCTCTGACCATCAAATCAAATGTGAATAACATGTCTTCCTCTCTTTGAAACAAATGGCGCTTCTGGTTCTGCCGGCGATTGAAACAATTTTGTCTTCCCCATATTACTATATCTCTAGAGTCAATAATTTTGTATGAGGAACTGCTAAACTCAATCGATCACTTGATGTTGTTACTCTTCGGTTTTCTATAGAGGTCTATTCTGTAGAGGTACTCAAATTGGATCAGTGATCGATTTCTAGGTGTCATTGTAAACCTAATTGGTTACTTCCAATTACGTAAATCAATAGTTCAAATCGCATTCAAAAGTAGGGCATTTCCCATTTTTATAGGATCTTATGTACCAGAAACAACGGTATCTCCAATTATAGCCCCTCTGGGATGTAAAATATATCTCTTCTCACCATCCCTATAGTATATAGGACAAATGTATGCATTTCGATTAGGATCGTATTCTATGGTTATGATTCTACCATATATGACTTTTTTATTCCATCAAAAATCGATTTTACGGTATAGACACTTATGACCTCCCCCTATGTGCACTGCTTTTAATGATTCATCTGGCATTACTACCTTTACCACAACAATGTTGTTTATAGATCAATTTTTTTTCATGGATTGGATTTCGCTTGACTGTCTAAGGCTCCATTGCGTGTGCTCAGCTTAGAATATTTGTATAAATGTATCACCATGCTCTTAAGTATTTTGATTTAAGTTCTTTTCTTTCTAAGAGGTGGAATAGAATAACTCGGTTGAAGCGTAATGATCATACATTTGTAATGCATTGTATGTCTCATGATGAGTCTCATTCTTCTACCATTTTGAGGGAGTTGATGACTATTAGGGATGAGCGTAGAGGCCTATTACTGTGGGGGAGGGTCCCCCACCCCCCACACCATTCCTAAAACCTCCCCTCACCCACCCCCTAAACCCCATTTGGGAGAAGTGGAGATGGGGGTGTTTGGGGGGAGGTTCCCCCACCCTCATCCCGCCCCCCATTTTCCTTATTACTAATCCTAATGTTTTCCAAGTCGAAATCTAGAATTTAGAATTTGGAAATCAGAATTCGGTCATCTCAATCTTTTGATTCCCTCTATTTCAATATCCAATCAAATAAATAATTAAAATATCTAATCTAAAATATTTAACTGGTTTAATTTAATCCAAAAGTAATACAAATATTTATAGTAATATAGATGGGTTATGGGGTTAGTGACTTAGTGATGGTAAGGGGGTTAGCGTGTGACCGTGGTTGACCATGAGTCAGTGTTAAATTTTTTTAAAAAGAAATAAAATTAAAATACATGTGTGTGTATGGGGAAATCGGGCCTCACCCACCACTATATACCCCATTTAGGAAATGGGGGAATGAGGGGAGGTTCCCCCACTCCCATTTAGGATTTTGAGGCAAAAATTGCCCTTACCCCCACCCATAAACCCCATTTGGAGGCAAATATTGCACCCCAAATGAGGTGGAGGCCCATGGGGGAAATGCTCATCCCTAATAACTATTCATAGCTATTACCTTGACACCAAAGAAGAGTTCGACTCAATGCTTTATTTATATATTAGTTTGTCCTAATTTGACCTTAGAAGTATATTGATTTTTCCCCAATAAACAAATACTTTTCTCTGTAAATACTGCATATTTGATTCCATCCATAACTCTATTTTCTTCCCTAAGAGTTCGAGTCTCAATAAGAATGCTAGTTCTTACTGTTCATATGTTATGATATGAATATACCACACCAATTTGTTATGTGCATATGATGAGATTCCATTGATACAGAGCCAATTCCAATAGACTTATTGGATTGTCCCATTGGCGTGCATCCAGTAGGAATTGAACCTACAAATTCACCAATTATGAGTTGGGCGCTTTAACCATTCAACCATGGATGCTTAGTAGAGATCCTCGTACATGGTGAATGATCACATCATATATATAGAGCCCACATTTCCTATATTTTGAGTTTGTTTCTCAGGTAAAACTGGGTATTTAATGGTTTAAATAAGTGTTTCAAGTGATTTTGGTAATTCAAAAGAGTAGGTGTAATTTTGTATAAATCAAGGGTGAAAACAAAAAGAGTCAAGCAAAGACCGAAGGTTTTGTGATTTTAGAAGAATACAAAGGCCTTTACATAATTTTCCATACATATCAAGCCACATTTCTAGTGAACTTCGCGGTCTTGCTTTTGCTGTCCAGTTGGACCGCGAAATCCAAGACCACGAAATTATGGTTAGAACCTCTAAGGGAATTTTTGTATTTGTCCAGTTTCGAGCCTTAATTTTGTGGACACTATTTATACCCCCTTTTCGAGCCCTCTTTCACCACCAAGCAGCCAAGGGTGGCTCCCAAGCCACCCAACACCACCTCTCAACAACAAACACCTAAAATCCCGATCTTTAACCTTCCATTCAATATAAGAACTCATATTTACACCATCACTTTACCAAATCCACCCACTTCTTGGAGATCATTGAAGATACAAGCGGAGATTCTACTTGGCCAAGTGGATTTCAAGAGCTATAAGGACCAAGGAGAAGCTTGTGATGACCAATATGGGTTTTCTCTTCAACTTTACTTTCTTTCTTTGTTTTTCAATGATGTGTAACTAAACCCCTTGCTAGGGAATTGGTGTGACCCTATTTGACTATCCACTGTAATTAATTAGTCTATATTTCTTATACTCAATCCATATTTAGTTTCCTATAGTCATTGCTTTGCATGTTGCTTTTCTACTCTTCCATGCTATTTTGTGACTTCAACTTGACATGGTTTTTAGATCAGTTCGCATGAGAGATTGAGATTTGTGTTTGTATGACTTTTCAACATACTTCTTAATCTTAAGCTTTAATCAATGGGAAAGTTGATTTTATATATGATTTTATTTACTAGAAAAACTTGACTTTGAGTTCTTGCGAAAAAGGGTTCGGTTATTATTTATTGTATGACCATTCGTGAGTAGTAGTTGAATTACCTAGTTCGTAAACTTTAATTAAACTAAAGAACAAGTCCTAAATTTGGATTGACGAGCTTAATGAGACTAATTAAATGCAATGGGTACTCTTAGATGGTCTCATCAATTCCTTAGTGCTTCTTACCGTATCTCTACACTTTCTTGTTACTTGATTTAATTTCCAATCTTTAATTTACTTAAATACTTTGTTAGGTTTGTGCTTCACAAACTCTCAAACCAATCTTGATTTATATTTTCTGCACATAGTTTTAGTTTTGATTCTAGTTAACTAGTTTTATCCATTTAGTTTCCCTTTCCCTATGGAATGTTACCCTTACTTGTGCCGATATACGAGTCGAACAACTCGTGCACTTGCGAAGGGAGAAATCACTCGCAGGCTTTGTATACTTATTTTAGAAAACCAACCAAAATCATATCAATCAGTGAATAACCAAATTCCAATTGAAACGAAAACTTTAGGATAAATCAATGCAATTTAGGAGGAATCAATGAAAGGAAATCAATTCAAATCTTGTATTTTCGAATTGAGAGAGGTCAAGAATTCTCTCTATTTCTTATATGCATGGACCCAATTCAATTCAGTGGGATCTTGCATTCACATTTTTTCCACCAAGAACGTTTTATACAACTCTTGGACCCATAAATTTGGAGTATCCTACTTTCACGCAATTCACATGGTTCAACAAGCAATAGATATTTCACGATCAAGGGTGTAGTACTATTTGTAGTAGAGATCCTTATATATCGTATTAACAATCGAAATATGGTCGCAAGAAAAAAATCTCTATTTGACGGGGCTTCTTCCTATACACGTGGACTCCACTGAACCCAGAAATGATACTTTAGAAAAAAAAAATTTGAGTATTCCAATATCAATAGGTTGATTGTTTCGCTCATGATTCTTCCAAAAGGAAAAAAGATCTCAAAGATCTTTTTCTTGGATCTGAAAGAGAGTACTTGGGTTCTCCCATAACTAAAAAGTGTATCATACCTGAATCTAACTAGGGTTTGCGGTGGTGGAGGAACTAACTAGGAAAAAAAGTGGGATTCTGGTAGTAAGATATCTAATGTAACTGTCCTTGGAATTGAGATCTCATTCAAAGAGAAAGATATCAAATATCTGGACTTTCCTTTTATATATTATATGGATGATCCGATCCGCAAGGACCATGGTTGGAAATTGTTTGATCGTCTTTCTCTAAGTAAGAGACAAAACATAATCAACTTGAATTCGAGACAGTCATTCAAAATCTTAGTGAAAGACTTGATTTGTTATCTCATGTTTGCTTTTCATGAAAAAAATACCAGTTTCAGTGGAGGGTTTCTTCAAACAACAAGGAGCTAGATCAGCTATTCAATCAAATGATATTAAGCATTTTGCCCATCTATTCTCGAGAAACAAGTGGGCTATTTCTTGGTAAAGTTGTGCTCAATTTCAAATGTGGCAATTCCACCAAGATCTTTTCATTAGTTGGGGGAAGAATCTATACGAATCGGGTTTTTTGAGGAAGATATCGAGAGAGAATTGGATTTGCTTAGACAATGTGTGGTTATAAACAAGGATCGGTTTTTTAGCAAGGTATAGAATGTATCGCCAAATATTCAAAATGATTCCATAAGATCTAGTTTCGTTCAAGTAACAGATTCTAGCCAATTGAAAAGATTGTCTTATCAATCCTGAGAGCATTTAGATTCATTTAGTAATAAGGATTCGGAATATCACACATTGATCAATCAAAGAGAGATTCAACAACTAAAAGAAAGATCGATTCTTTAGGATCCTTCCTTTCTGAATAGAGATAGAATCAGACTGGTTCCCTAAATGCATTTCTGAATATTCCTCAATGTCCCGGCTATTCAAGGAATTTGAAAGGTAGATGAATAAGCATCTGCTTCCGAAGAAATCGAAGAATTTCTTGGGAATCCGACAGGATCCATCTGTTCTTTTTTCTCTGACAAATGGTTAGAACTTCATCTGGGGTCAAATCCTAATGAGAGGTCCACTAGAGATAAAAAAAATTATTGAAGAAAGAACAATATGTTTCTTTTGTCCCTTCCAGGCGATCGGAAAATAAAGAAATAGTTATTATATTCAAGATAATTACATATTTACAGAATACCGTCTCAATTCATGATATATCATCAGATCCGGGAAGTGATATGGTTCTGAAGAATGAACTGGATATGGAAAGTTCCAATAAGATTTAATTCTTAAACAAAAACCATTTATTTCATCTATTCCATGACCAGAACATGGGGAATACACATTACACCATGATTTTGAATCAGAAGAGAGATTTCAAGAAATGGCAGATCTATTCACTTTATCAATAACCGAGCCGGATTTGGTGTGTCATAAGGGATTTTCCTTTTCTATTGATTCCTATGGATTGGATCAAATATTACTCTTGAATGAGGTATTCAACTCCATAGATGAATCGAAAAAGAAATCTTTATTGGTCTACCTCATATTTTTTATGAAGAGAATGAATCGTTTTATCGATGGATCAAAAGAAAAAAAAATGGGGAAAGTATTAAACTCCAGCTATGTGGAAGGTAGTGCACCTCTCTTCTATATAAGTGGTATGGGGTTCAAATCCCACCATACATATTTTACAAGCATGTGTGAGGAGTTTTCTTTCCGGGTTGTAGGAGTAGTTATCTCTCATTATGTGAGTAGATATCTGAGCCGTATATGTATTGTTTGATCTTGACAGATCACGACAGTCCTGCAAATGTATTTCATTATTTTTATCATCTACACAAAAAATCACATCAAAATTCAATAAATTCCATTAAACCTCACCAAAGGTGCTTAAAGTGTTCATCGTAAAAAGTCCTTATTGAAAAATTTCTCTGTCTATATATAGGATCATGCTATATTAACTTAAATTTCTAACTCAGTTTTTTTACTTCACTCTCTTAACCATTGGATGAAAAAACACATGAGCAAATGAATGGTTGAGATATGTTCTAATATCTCTTTCAACTTCACAATTAAAAAATAAAATAAAATAATTAACTTGAAAAAAAAGGATTTCATACGTGTAGATGAAAAAACAAACATGCAGGAAATATACATATTTATGTAATGGAATTGATATCTATGTGTGATAGGATGTTGTTACTTGTTACATAAGATATTTAAGCAAATTAGAATCCATTCTATGAAAAACTTTCAAAAACAAAAAGTGAAATCCATACTATTTATTATCAAAAAAAAAAAAAAAGGAAATCCATTAATTTATTAAAAATTATTATACAATAGGATTTAATTAGATAATTTAGGATACAAAAAATAATAGGATTAGGAATCCTAATCAAACCAGGAGTACTCGTATTGTTGTTGCCTCTATATATTCATCGTGTTTACAAAACAAACCCTCACTCTGTGCTTTGTAATTTCTTTTACTAGTTTTTCTTCTAAATCAGTAAATCACGATGATCTCCACAAGATCCCTTCGAAGACTCATGAAGAAGTTGAGTGCCAGCGATTCCAACAACTCGTACAAAAGGTTGGTGAATGCTGCTGCTGCTGATGAGAAGAAATCTGAAAAGCTTGATCTTGCAAGAGGCTGCGTAGCCATTTACGTCGGCCAAGAGCGTAAGAGATACCAAGTTCCGCTCATTTATCTCTCATTGCCAAACTTTCAACAACTCATCAACGCTTCACAAGAAGATGTTTTTGATGTTAAAATTGACGGGCCGATTACGCTTGCATGCCCAACTCACACCTTCGAGCAGTTACTCAAGATCGCCAAGAAGACGACGCATTATTAGATTGAAGACGCGCGCAGTGTGTTGAAACTTCAGTTCGATCATGGTGTAGAATCTATAGATGGTGTTTGAATCATCATACAGTCTAAACTTTCAATTTATTTTTGGTTCTGGTTAATTGACAACGTCGGAGCCATGTAAAATTCCTCTATTCGTTTATCATTACTGTAATAATTCTTTTATTTCATTAATCAAGATTTAATCTTGAATTTGATTTGTGTTTGTTGTCTTTCTTGTTTAATCCAAGTTCTTATTGCTTTGGTTTTAAGTTTCCACTTTCAACTGTTTGTTGGACACGTATTCTTGATTAACACTAGTACATTACTAACCCATTTCCTTATGGTTTTTGTTATTATTTTTTTCTTTTTCTCAAATTCTTATGATATATTTCTTTTATAAAAAAGTAAAAAACAAATTCGAAGTTCTTATAGTTAAAGAAAAATTGCATTCACACCCCTAAAGTGTTGCGTTACGGTGAAGTCGTGAAGAGTACTATTGTGAAATTTTTGATTGGTGGGTTTTGTTATTGTGGATGTTTTGCATTTGAAATGATTTTTTTACAACAAAAAAAAAAAAAGAGTTTTCCGTCTGTGTAATTTGTGGGTTTTGACATTGTCGAGGTGGAGGTTTTGCATTTGAAATGAGTTTTAGATTTGGGTTTAAATTAAATCATTTAGTTGTTTAATTTTGAAAGAGTTTTCATATAGTTAATTTATTAAAAAATACATAAGATGTAGGGTTGAATAAGTTTAATAAGGTTTTTGAATCGCCATATATGAAATTGAGCACAATTTTGTAAAGAAATAACCCACTTGTTTCTCGAGAATAGATGGGCAAAACGCTCAATATCATTTGATTAATTGTTGACTCAGCTCCTTGTTGTTTGAAGAAACCCTCCACTTCAATTGGTATTTTTTTATGAAAAGCAAACATGAGATAACAAATCAAGTCTTTCACTAAGATTTCGAATAGCATAGATCACCATGCACGGTCCAAACATATACATAAACTAATTGTACAATTTGTGTATGTTTGGAAGAACTTGTTTACCGGATTCAAGCTCTTTCTTTTTTAGGGTTTTTTTAGTCAAAACCATCCCCAATATATTTTATTAATTACATTATATTCTCCAAGATCTCTTCATTAGTTGGGGGAAGAATCCACACGAATCGGATTTTTTAAGGAAGATATCGAGAGAGAATTGAATTTGCTTAGACAATGTATGGTTGGTAAACAAGGATCGATTTTTTAGCAAGGTACGGAATGTATCGTCAAATATTCAATATGATTCTACAAGATCTAGTTTCGTTCAAGTAATGGATTCTAGCCAATTGAAAGGATCTTCTTATCAATCCAGAGATCATTTCTATTCAATTCGATTTATTTAGTAATGAGGATTCGGAATATCATACATTGATCAATCAAAGAGAGATTCAACAACTAAAAGAAAGATCGATTCTTTGGGATCCTTCATTTCTTCAAAAGAAACGAACAGAGATAGAATCGGATCGATTCCCTAAATTCCTTTCTAAATATTCCTCAATGTCCAGGCTATTCACGGAATGTGAAAGGCTAATGAATAAGCATTTGCTTCCGAAAGAAATCAAAGAATTTCTTAGGAATCCTACAAGATCCATTCTTTTTTTTTTCCTCTGACAGATGGTCTGAACTTCATATGGGTTCAAATCCTACTGAAAGGTCCACTAGAGATCATAAATTGCTGAAGAAAGAACAAGATGTTTTTTTTGTCCCTTCCAGGCGATCGGAAAATAAGAAATAGTTAATATATTCAGGATAATTACATATTTACAAAATAACGCCTCAATTCATCATATTTCACCAAATCTGGGATGTGATATGGTTCCGAAAGATGAATTGGATATGGAAAGTTCCAATAAGATTTCATTATTAAACAAAATTCATTAATTTCATCTATTCCATGACTGAAATAGGGGGAATACACGTTACACAACAATTTTGAATCAGAAGAGAGATTTCAAGAAATGGCAGATTTATTCACTCTATCAATAATCGTGCCGGATCCGGTGTATCATAAGGGATTTTCCTTTTCTATTGATTTCTATGGATTGGATCAAAACTTATTCTTGAATGAGGTATTCAACTCCAGGGATGAATTGAAAAAGAAATCTTTATTAGTCTACCTCCTATTTTTTTATGAAGAGAATGAATATTTTTATCGAAGGATCAGAAAAAAAAATTGGGACAACTCCAGCTATATGGAAGGTAGTGTACCTCTCTTCCATATAAGTAGTGAAGGGTTCAAACCCCATCATATGCATTTTACAAGCATGTGTGAGGAGTTTTCTTTTCGGCTTGTGAGAGTAGTTATCTCTCCTTATGGGAGTAGATATCTGGGCCGCACATGTATTGTTTCATCTCGGCATGTCCCGATAGTCCGATTGTAATAGTTCTTGTAATACTTCAAAAAAAAGTACAAATAAAATGCTTTCACTCGTCTAACTATTATTTACAAATACATAAATAAATCTTGTACATTGAAATATACAATTGCCACATGTCAATAGATACTTGAAAACTTGAAAGCTAAGGAAAAGTTTAAGTTAGGAGAGGATCCAAATCCACACACACACACACACACACATCGATAATAATCTTTATAGAGCTTTTTTATTAATAATAAAAAAATAATAATAATAATAATAAAGGAAAAGAAAAACGAAAGCAGAGGGGTGCACAGACCCTAATACACAATAATTTAAAAAGGCACGCGGGCCTTAACAAAAAAAAACATGAACCTAATAAATCAGACCGACAGTCATTCCTTTTTGCTTCAACCTGTGTGGCCCAATTAGCAACAAGACTTAATTTGTTTGGGCCGCTGAAGCCGCAGAATCAGTACGAATCTTAGTCTCAACTACATAGAGGCGATTAGAACTTCCCTTACTTATTTGAGACTTGGAACTAGATAAAATCTTAAAAGTTGGCTTCACTTTTCTTTTTGATTTGGTTACCATAAGAATCCAATTATTGTCAAACACAGGATCTTCTTGACCATGATTGTCTTCTGATAAATTCTCCAAATTAATCTTTCCTATTTTATCTCTTGATATCAGATCCAAAACTTGTTGATCACTTCTAATCCTTGGATTGTCAAGAATCACTCTGTTATTAAAGCAAATATTCTCAATAGAACATTGAGGCTCATTATTATCTTCCAAATTTAAGTAGTTGGTATTCAAATCATCTGAGATATTAACATTAATTCCCGCTTCTTGATTAGGAAATTGTTCAGCTGTTTGAATTTGAATTGGAGAAAAACTTGTAAGTTCCTCATTTTTGATTGGCTTATTTCGTTGACAAACCACAATTGGGGTTTAAATGTGTAAGGGTAGATTAGGCCACCAAGCTGAAGAGCTCATCAAAGGTATATCACATGTGCTTACTTCCTTGAAGAGATCTAGTTGCACACACACACTCTTGCATACTTTGTTCTTATTTACATTTGTGCTCATTGTTTTTGTGTGTTTTTCTCTTCACACTTCACACTTGCACTTGTGTGTTTTTGGGTCTTGTTGAGTAAGTGTGCGGGTCCTCTTACGCTGGCCTAGCCAGCGCACTGCGCTGGTGGTGCGCCTATCTACCAGCGCAACTGCACACGCGCAACATGGGCAGTAGGTGTGCGCTGGTAGTGCGCCTGTCGACGAGCGTAACTTCACCCGCACAACATGTGCAGTAGGTGTGCGCGGGTGGTGCGCATGTCGACCAGCGCACTGACAACCATGCACAATGCATATTTTCTGGGCGTGTTTTTGCCAAAACGATGCGGTTTTGATTAGACCTATTATATATGTTCTCCCTTTCTCTTCATCATCTATTGCTTCCTTACTCTTGAGAGAAGATGCAAAGGCAATAAAGTTTGCCACATGGTCCTCATCATCCGAGGATTCTTCTTCTTCTTCTTCTAACTCATCACAATCGCTCCACGTGGCGGCTATAGCCTTTCCTTTCTTCTTGTTTTTTAAATTGCCACAATCCGTGGAGATGTGTCTGAAGCCTCCACATTCAAAGCATTGAATCCCTTTTCTTGTGGGCTTGTCTTCACTTGACTCAAACTTCTTGAAAGGAGTCTTCTTCTTCATTTCATTTCCTTTGGATCCAAATCCCTTATTCTCAAACTTGATGAACTTCTTGAATCTTTTCACCATGAGGGCCATCTCCTCATCCGAGTCATCTTCCTCATTCTTTACTTTGGAAGTCTTCAGGGCTATTCTATTTTGCTTCTTATGTGGTGAGGGTGTAAGCCCCTTTCTTGACTCATAGGCTAGAAGCCTTCCAATTACTTCACTTGGCTTCTTGTTCTTGAAGTCACTATTTTCTTCAAGTGCTGTCACCTTAGATTCGAATCTTTCGGGAAGCAACCTCATGATTTTTTGCTTAATCCTTCTATCCGAGTAAGGATCACCTAGTTGATGGCTTTGATTGATGATGTCCATCAACTTCACTTGAAAATCATTGAAACACTTATGATCCTCCATTCTAATTTGCTTGAATTGTGTTTGGAGGACTTGAAGCTTGGAGTCCTTAACCACCTCGGTTCCTTCATGGGCTGTCTCTAAGATCTCCCATGCCTCTTTTGCAATTCTAGTTGTTTGGATCAATTCGTATTGATTGTCATCCATTGCACAAAGAATGGCATGCATAGCTTTGTTGTTCCACTTGGATGCTTCGAATTCTTGAGTTGACCATTCCGACTTTGGCTTGGAAACTACACTTTCGTCTACAAGAGTCTTCCCCGGAGGAGTGTAGCCATCTTCAATTGCCATCCATGCTCGGTCATTTATTTGGCAAATGTAAGATTCCATTTTGCCCTTCCAATAGGCATGGTTTACTCTGGTGAACAAAGGGGGTCTTGTGCTAGAAGCTCCCTCGTTTCCACCTCTGTTCCCACTCATAGTGTTTGGGTATGAATGAGATGAATGTTAATGTATGCAACAAATTACAAACAAAATGCAAGATGCAAGACACACAAAGAGCAAAGATCACCTAAGTATATCTAGGAACCCGCTCTGATACCAATTGAAAATACTATTAAGCGTGTGTCTATCAACCTAGAGAGGGAGTGAATAGGTTTTAGTTGATTTATTACCAACTTTTCGACTTAATCTATTTTAATAATGCTACCCCATATTAGCAATCATTCAATCCAAAATAAACATGCGGAAAACAATAAAACACAAGGATTGATTTACGTGAGAAACCCTCCAACTGGGAAAAACTCACGGGTTATCCTTCTAGCCACACACGGTCCTCAAATCCACTATTTGAATGAAAGTTTACAACCTAGGTTGACCTCAAGTCACATCATACTTGGTCACTAACCCTTTCACTCTACCCGACGGGCCTTTAATAGTGATCCTAGACCAACAAGCTTGTGCACTAATCCACTTAGTCACAAAGCTTAACAAACAATGAAAAGATTAAGCAACCTATATGAATATATATATATATATATGAATATTCTAATGTGCAATTAATGCTAGGCTACACTAAATGCTTATCTAGGAATTAAAGATGACAATAAGTACAAATCCTAGATATCATTATCTAAATGTAAGGCAAGAAGATTTAGCTAGAAGGGTAAAATCGTCCTAAATGCTAGCTATCAATAATCAATGTTCTCAACCAACAAACAACAACTCAATCATGTTATAAATGCCATTAAACATAAAGACATGCATTAAATTCACATAAAAGAGCTAAACCTAGGCAAACAAGAACATAAAAGATGCAATGGAGATTTAGGGTATGTTCATATTACCTAGTCAACAAAAGCAAGAAGAATCCATGATGAGATGATGCTTGGAAGATGTTAAATGCACATGGATTGATGTTTGGTTGAGTAAAGGTGGGTTCTTGGGAGTTTCTCTCTCTTAAGGAAGCTTGGTTTCTCCAAAAATGGCTTATTGAACTCACAAAAACGAGCAAGGAAGAAGAGAGAACATATATAATAGGTCTAATCAAAACTGCATCGTTTTGGCAAAAACACGCCCAGAAAATAGTGCATTGTGCGCTGTTGTCAGTGCGCTGGTCGACAGACGCACCACCCGCGCACACCTACTGCACATGTTGCGCGGGTGCAGTTGCGCTGGTCGACAGGCGCACCACCAGTGCACACCTACTGCCCATGTTGCGCATGTGCAGTTGCGCTGGTCGATAGGCGCACCACCAACGCAGTGCATGGGTTAGGCCCGGGTAAAAGGACCCACACACTTACACAACAAGACCCAAAAACACACAAGTGCAAGTGTGAAGTGAAAAATGGTGAAACTTCAATTGATGTGAAGTCAAGTCTTGATGAAGAGGTTATTCAACCTCTTGATAGAGATCCATCTTTGGATTCTAAAGAACCCGCTCCATGGGTTAGACATCTCCACAACAAGAATGACATTCTTGGAGATGTGAATGAGGGTGTTAGGACTAGGCGTCAAATAGCTAATCAAATTAGCTATACTTGTTACACCTCTCAAATTGAACCCAAAAAGGTTGATGAAGCCTTGAATGATAAGTTTTGGTTTCTTGCCATGCAAGAAGAGCTAAACCAATTTGAAAGAAATAAGGTTTGGACTCTAGTTCCTAGACCCCAGGACACTAATGTCATTGGCACCAAATGGGTGTATAGGAACAAGTCGGATGAGGATGGCAACATTGTGCGCAACAAGGCTAGACTTGTGGCACAAGGATACTCTCAAATTGATGGTATTGACTTTGAGGAGACTTTTGCTCCAGTTTCCCGTCTTGAGTCCATAAGGCTTCTATTATCTGTATCATGTGTGCACAAGTTCAAATTGTATCAAATGGATGTTAAGAGTGCATTCCTCAATGGTTTCTTGCATGAGGAAGTGTTTGTTGAGCAACCCAAAGGGTTTGTGGATCCACACCACCTCAACCATGTCTAACGCCTCAAAAAGGCTCTATATGGGTTAAAACAAGCACCGAGGGCTTGGTATGAGCGCATCACTCTCTATCTTGTTGACAATAGCTACTCAAGAGGTAGTGTTGACAAGACTTTGTTCATCAAGGGCAACAAAGATAAGCTTTTCATAGCTCAAATATATGTTGATGATATTATTTTTGGCTCTACCAACAAATCCAAAGTCCAACAATTTGTGGATGTCATGTCTCATGAGTTTGAGATGAGTCTTGTTGGGGAGCTCAATTACTTCCTAGGTTTGCAAATCAAGTAATTGCATGATGGGATTTTCATATCCCAAGCTAAGTATGCTAAAAACCTAGTGAAGAAGTTTGGCCTTGAGAATGCCAAACATTGTGACACACCCATGAGTACCACCTTGAAACTAAGCAAGGATGCTAGTGGCAAGAGTGTGGACCAAAGTCTTTATCGTGGCATGATTGGTAGCTTGCTTTACTTGACCGCAAGTAGGCCCGATATAGCCTTTAGTGTGGGAGTGTGTGCTAGGTACCAAGCGGATCCCAAGGAATCTCATCTCTCCTCTTTGAAGAGAATCATTCGATATGTGAATGGGACATCCAACTATGGGATATGGTACTCTTTTGACACTAATGCTAGTTTAGTTGGCTTTAGTGATGCAGATTGGTCAGGAAATTGTGATGATATGAAGAGTACATCTGGCGATTGCTTTTCATAGGCAACAACTTGATCTCATGGTTTTGCAAGAAGCAAAATTACATCTCTCTATCCACAGCTGAAGTAGAATACATAGCCGCCGGGAGTGCTTGCACACAACTCCTTTGGATGACGCAAATGCTTGTGAACTATGGCTTTGATCAAGGTACTCTAACCCTTTATTGTGATAATATGAGTGCAATTAACATTTCAAAGAATCCGGTTTAGCACTCTAGGACAAAGCATATAGACATTAGGCATCATTTCATTAGAGAACTAGTTGAAAACAAATGCATTACACTTGAGCATGTGGGCATTAATGATCAACTAGCGGATTTATTTACAAAGCCCTTAGACTCAACTAGGTTCAATTCACTTAGTAGATCTATTGGGATTTGTCATATGCCTTGATGTGTTTTTGGTGATTGACCCCATATGGGAGCTCAAGCAAAAAGAGCAACCTTGCATAGTTGAAATAAGCAAAAATTTGATCAACTTTATGCTTCTTCATTAATTGCTTGAGTATTTTGATTTTGCTTATATATTATTATATAGCCTTTTATTCAATAAGTGTGTCCTTGCTTTGTTTGTAATCCATGTCACCTCTATGTTCAAACATGCATTTTTGGACTAGGAGAATTGACTAGGAAGTACATTTGAATGACCTATAATTTATTTCCATGACATGTGAACTTGATTATGACATGATCAAAATGATATGCATGAACTGGCTTTTGATTGCTTTAATGCAAATATGTGTGGATGCAAATGAGAAGACTAATCAATAAGCATCTTGTATCCATGCAATCAATAAGGACTTTATATCCAAATTAGTCTTCTCTCTCTTCTTAATGGTTAAACAAGACTACTATCATACAGATATTTATTCGAAAAATCTAATAGGATCTCTTGATCCAATGTCCTGGTTGGCCTTTAAGGATTGATATGGTTATCTGTGTGTTGAAAATTCTTCGAAAAACTATATCTTGCTTATTTATGACAAAAGGGTATAAATTGATTTGAATTCCCTTGGAAACCTTTTGATGTTCACTTTGCCAAATACCATTTGCTTGATCTATGATGTTACATGTCTTACACCCGAAGCAACTAAGTCACACATTTTTTTTAAATAAACCTCATTGAATATCTCTCTATTAATTAAGTTGCATAAGGTTGTTGTATATGATTATGCATTTATCTTGCAAATAGCTCTCTTTGCTAAAGTGACCCGATTGGGGAATACTCATTTGCCTATCTCATGACAAAAAGGGGGAGTAGTGTGTTGTTTTGATGAGTTGCATATTAGGGAAGATTATCTAGTTGAGAGGGAGTAACCCATTTAGGGGAAGCATTTGCATTGCACTTCATTGCATGGTTTATTATGTCCGTTAATGCAAACGCTTGTTTTTTATGTTTTCACTTGATCACCTCACATACACTTGTCTTAGAAAGTGTAGTCTCACTGTTTTGTAGGGATGGCTATTCTACAAGAGCTTGAAGTTTTGAAGACCTAGTATCTAGGTATCAATTTGTAATGTAGAATATCTTTTTGTTGACCTCTTGTTTTGTTTTTTATTTGTGAGTGGTGGTTTTGTCACGAAATAGCCAAAGGATTGATTGTAAGTTCCTCATTTTTGATTGGCTTATTTCGTTGACAAACCACAATTGAGGTTTAAATGTGTAAAGGTAGATTAGGCCACCAAGCTGAAGAGTTCATCAAAGGTATATCACATGTGCTTACTTCCATAAAGAGATCTAGTTGCACACACACACTCTTGCATACTTTGTTCTTATTTGCATTTGTGCTCATTGTTTTTGTGTGTTTTTCTCTTCACACTTCACACTTGCACTTGTGTGTTTTTGGGTTTTGTTGAGTAAGTGTGCGGGTCCTCTTACCCGCGCCTAACCCACGCACTGCGCTGGTGGTGCGCCTATCGACTAGCGCAACTGTACACACGCAACATGGGCAGTGGGTGTGCGCTGGTGGTGCGCATGTCGACCAGCGCAACTGCACCCGCACAACATGTGCAGTAGGTGTGCGCGGGTGGTGCGCCTGTCGACCAGTGCACTGACAACCGCACACAATGCATATTTTCTGGGCGTGTTTTTGCCAAAACGATGCAGTTTTGATTAGACCTATTATATATGTTCTTTCTTCTTCCTTGCTCATTTTTGTGAGTTCAAGAAGCCATTTTTGGAGAAACCAAGCTTCCTTAAGAGAGAGAAACTCCCAAGAACCCACCTTTACTCAACCAAACATCAATCCATGTGCATTTAACATCTTCCAAGCATCATCTCATCATGGATTCTTCTTGCTTTTGTTCACTAGGTAATATGAACATGCCGTAAATCTCTATTGCATCTTTTATGTTCTTGTTTGCCTAGGTTTAGCTCTTTTATGTGAATTTAATGCATGTCTTTATGTTTAATGGCATTTATAACATGATTGAGTTGTTGTTTGTTGGTTGAGAACATTGATTATTGATAGCTAGCATTTAGGACGATTTTACCCTTCTAGCTAAATCTTCTTGCCTTGCATTTAGATAATGATATCTAGGATTTGCACTTATTGTCATCTTTAATTCCTAGATAAGCATTTAGTGTAGCCTAGCATTAATTGCACATTAGAATATTCATATATATTCATATAGGTTGCTTAATCTCTTCATTGTTTGTTAAGCTTTGTGACTAAGTGGATTAGTGCACAAGCTTGTTAGTCTAGGATCACTATTAAAGGCCCGCTGGGTAGAGTGAAAGGGTTAGTGACCAAGTATGGTATGACTTGAGGTCAACCTAGGTTGTAAAATTTTATTCAAATTGTGGATTTGAGGACCGTGTGTGGCTGGAAGGATAGCCCGTGAGTTTTGCCCAGTTGGAGGGTTTCTCACATAAATCAATCCTTGTGTTTTATTGTTTTCCGCTGTGTTTATTTTTGAATTGAATGATTGCTAATATGGGGTAGCATTATTAAAATTGATTAAGTCAAAAAGTTGGTAATAAATCAACTAAACATATTCACCCCCCCCCCCCCCCCCCCTAGGTTGATAGACACACGCTTAATAGTATTTTCAAAACTCTTAATTAGATCATGATCTTCTGCAAGTGCATTAAATGTGTTGGTCGCCACCGGAAACTGCCCTTCACGGATTGGGTCAACTTCTTGAAACCCAAATTTGTCAACTTCAATATTGGCTATTGTTTCCCTGATTCACTTCTTGAGTATCAATCACATTTAATTCAAATAAATGTGGAGATAATTAGATGCTACTATTTTTGTCTTCACATTAATTACGGGATTTTTAAAATTATGAATATGCACAATTTCCATTTCCTCTATCGTTTCCTAATTTTGTGGGATTGTTTTGAAAGATTGTTCCTGCATGGTAACTTGCCCATTATGGTGGCCTGAAAAAAGATTGTTTGCAACATCACATCTTTGATCTTAAATTTTGTATTCTATACCACTAGCCATACCAGTGGTGTTGGTTTTCATGATTGGCTGATAGGTTTGCCTTGGATTTCTTGATCGTGATCGACCTCTGTCAGAATTTATCTCCTTGTTCTTTTGGTAGCATCTAGCAGAGTCGTGACCAAAAGCTTTATACTTCGTACATCTCTCTGGAAGATTTTCATATATAACATCCACAGATCAACCTCTATGGTCATCTCTCTCCACATTCAGAAATGATGGCTAATTCGAGGTTAAATTCATGTCGACAAGAACTCGGGCATAAAACCTATATGCTTGATCCCTTATGGCTTGATCTAGTTGCAGAGGGATGCCAACTTCTCGTGCAATCTCCATGATTGTATTTGGATGCCACTATTCCGAGCACAGACCATAGAAGCTCACCCAAACTTGAGCATGCAATAGGTGTTGATTATATGGATTCAAATATGGTTGCCATTGAAAATTTTGAAATAAAACGTTTGAAATTGAGCAAGAACCTCCACTCCAAACCCTCTTTAAATCTTCTTCACTAGAAAAATGAATATCAAAATATCCTTTTGGAAACAGAGTAAGCTTCTGATCGGTCTACTTTTATATATGTTTTTCACCTCTATTTCCTATGTAATAAGCTTGTTTCTCAAGAATTTTAGGTATTTTTAAAAGGTTTTGTGAGTTGTGCAGGTTGTTATCTCTGTAGAATGTGCTTGGAAGCCTATATTGAGAAAAATGAGCGAAAACGAGAAGAAAAAGGCAAAAATGTCAAAAACCGCGATGTAGGTCGCTGTCCATGCAAGAGCCCCAACCGCGGTCTATCCAACGGTACATTCCAGACTATACCAGTCATTTTCCATGGTCCAAACCGCTGCACAGACATATGCTCCAACCGTGGTACATACCGCGAAGTTTCCAGACAATCTCCGATCGACAGAACTGTGGCCCATGCAAGTGTCTGGCCCGCGACATAGGTAGCGGTCGTGCGATTTCCCATTTTTCTCAAGAAAACATGAAGCCCTAATATGGTGGAAAAACATATAAATACTTCCTATTTTATTTTTAAAAGCCAAACCTCTACAGGAGATCTCAATCATAAACCCTACTTTGACAAAACAACCTCTATCACAATAATTCAATTCCATTCTACACACTCGACATCATAGGAGGAAGAAGACTTGAAGATTGAAGAATCTTTACCTGATCAACATGGATTCTTTCTTTATTATCTCTTCTTGTTTATTTCTTGTAGTCATGTGTAACTAAATCCCATTCTAGGGGATCAATGTGAGGATAGTATGAATATTCAGTGTTGTCAATGACTTATCTTTAAAATATTTATTCAAGTTAGTTTCATTCAAGTTTTAACTGTTTTCAATCTCAATTTGTTATTAAATTGAATGCCACGCTTTATTTCAAATTGGGTGAGACAATTATTTGAGGATTTAATTAAGTAAATGCCATGCTTTATTGAATCATGCTCTAATTGAATGGTAAAGATTTAATGAAGAGAATGCCACTCTAAATCGATTTTGTCCTTTATAAATCTTTGCGTTTAAAAAATGTATCTTTCCCAAAACTCTTACTAAATATCATAGAGAAGTTTAGGTTTAAGGTAATTGATTTCTATCATACTAAAGAAAAGGTTTGGTCCTAACTTGGATAATTAAGCATTAATGAGGTCAATAATTGATAATACTCAATTGTTCAACGCTTGACTCTATTGATTCCCTAGTCTCATCATCATCCATATTCACCTTCAATTGATTTTAGTTGTAGTTTGAGAAATAATTAGGAGATTTACTTGAAGATATTTTAATTTAGCAATCCAACATGAGAAACTTGATTCAGTTTAATTTTCATGCACTTAGATTAGATTTTACACTAGAGTAATTAGTTTTAACCAATAATCCATTCCAAGGAATTTAGAGTTGCCAAATCGATTGCGATACATATTTGAACTCACTAGGCTTCAAAGGTACAGAACATTTTCTTAAAAGCAAACGCTCGAAAAGATTTTTCTGACAGTATTTCAGTCTTTCTTGGACATATTTTTGGTTGATGCGAACACACGTGATGTCCCCTTTCACAACTGGAACCGGGAGAAGATTCGGTTGAATACGTGCTTCATCGATTTTGAACAGAGCTGTAAAAGATTTCGACTTTGATGATGGTTGTGGTAAAGTATAGGGAACATTTGAGAGAGGGGCAAGGAAATTCCACGGACATACTTTTGAAGGATCCATGGACAAAGCTACAAAAGTGAGAGAAAACTCAAGAGGGAGAGAAAGTCATCTATCACTAAAGAAAAATAATGTATCACAAAAGATCACATCTATACATATATATATATATATATATATAAGTTCCTTATATTTTGATTGGCTTATTTTGTTGACAAACAACATTGGGGTTTCATTTGTAAGGGTAGATTAGGCTCTTCATTGTTCATGATCAAGCTTCAATGACATTCTTAAGACCTCAAGCGTAAGAGTACTTCAAAGGTATATCTTTTTTCCTTCACTATTTGAGAGATCTAGTTGCACACACACATTATTCATGCATGTTATGTTCATCTTGCATTTGTGTTCAAACTGTTTATATATGTGTATCTTTTTCACATCTCACACTTGCACCTCATTGTTAGACTTAAATGTGATTTTGTGTTATGTAGTTCGTTTACAGTTGTGTATTCGAAAACGTTTGCGTTTCACGTTGGTGTGCTTGTCTATACTTGTTGATCAACTGGAATGGATTCCCCTTCTATTAAGAATCGGCGGTCTCTAATCTGCAGCTTGGGCCACCGTTTGAAACCAAAGGTTCTAGTTTCATTATACAGTTGGAGTTCGGCGGCGGAACCAAACCACCGTTTCACTTCAGTAGTTTCTAGATGCAATATGACGGTTTGCATTCGATAGTCCTTAACCGCTGAATGGTTCGATTTCTGGGTATTTTCGTCTTTTCTCACCAGCTCATTTTTTTCCCATTATTTAAACATCATTTTCTCCATTATGTACATGAAGAACCCTAGACCAAGAAATTGATCTTCCTAGAGAATGAGAGGCAAGGTTTCTAGAGAGAGAAAACTCCAAACTTCCATTGATTCACTCTTCTTTCATCTTCATGTGCATTTAATGTGTTCTTCTCCCATGGGTCTTCATCATTATGTAACTAGGTAAGTAAAACAAACATATTATTTTCATTTATTGTTCTATTTTATAAAGACTTGTCTTTGATTGGTTAGATTAGCAAATATTCACTCTTATTGCATATTTGTGAAGTTATGATATGATTGGGTTTTGTTTGTGATAGCTTGCATTTAGGACATTATTGCCCTCTAACTAAGTCTTTATGTCGTGCATCTAGATATTGATAATTAGGAATTTTAATTGCATATCTTCTTTCCTAATTAAGCATTTGATGTTTGCCTAGCATGAATTGCATTTAGAATATTTTCATATTCACATAGGTTGTTTTATCTCTTCTTAAGTCAGGTCTTATGACTAAGAGTGTTAGTGCACAAGCAATTGGTCTAGAATCAGTATAAAATGCCCTCGGGTAGTAGTGGTGCATTATGTTCCAAGAATGGTGTGACTAGAGGTCAACCTAGGTTGTAAATATCATTACATATAGTGGATTTGAGGACCGGAGTGGCTGGGTGGATAGCCTATGAGTTTTGCCCAGTTGGAGGGTTTCTCACATAAATCAAATTCAACGAGTTTTTATTGTTTTACACACTTTAATTTTGTTGATTGATTGTTTGTTATTATGGGGTAAATTTGTTATTCTTGAATAATCGAAAATTGGTAATTATTTTTAATTAAAACATATTCACCCACCCTCAAGGTTATTTTAGACACACTTAATTTATTTTCAATTTGTATCAGAACAGGTTCCTAGACATACTTAGGTAATCCTTGCTCTTGTCTTTTGTGTCTTGCATTTGTTTCTCTTACTTGCATACATTCATTTGCATACATTGACCTAACCACTATGAGTGAATTCGGGATGAGTAAAGAGGGAGCGCCGAGAGTGAGACGGTCATTGCTCAAGGGTGACAATTACTCTTCATGGAAGGGGAAGATGGAGTCCTTTATATCAACAATAGATGATAGGGTTTGGATGGTGATTGAAGATGGATACACACCACCCCCCATGACCGCCAAAGATGGAAGTAATATGCCCAAGTCCAAGGCTCAATGGAGTGCCCAAGAATTTGAAGCTTTGAAGTGGAACAACAAGGTAATGCATGCCTTGTTTTGTGCAATGGATGAGAACCAATATAAACTTATCCAAATCACCAAGAATGCACATGAAGCTTGGAAGATCTTAGAGACGGCGTATGAGGGAACCAAAGTGGTGAAAGACTCTAAGCTCCAAGTCCTCCAAACACAATTTGAGAAAATTAGGATTGAGGAGAACACATGCTTCAATGACTTTCAAGTGAAGTTGATGGACATAGTAAATCAAAGCCATCATCAATGTGACCGATATTCGGATAGGTGAATCAAGCAAAAGATCATGAGGTCACTTTCCGATAGATTCTAATCCAAAGTGACGGTACTTTAAGAAAATAGTGACTACAAGAAAATGAAGCCGAGTGAAGTAATTAAAAGGCTCCTAGCCTATAAGTCTAGAAAGATTCCCACATCTACACCTCCCAAGAAGTAAAAGGGAATAGCTTTGAAGACCTCAAAGGTTGAAAAGGAAGATGATGACTCGAATGAAGACATGACTCTAATGGTGAAAAGATTCAAGAAATTTATAAAGCTACAAAAGAATGGCTATAGCTCTAGGGGGAGTGACTTCAAGAAGAAGACCATGTTCAAGAAAAGCGAGCCAAACCAAGAGAAGACTTCAAGGAAAGGGATTCAATGTTTTGAATGTGGAGGATTTGGGCACATCTCCACAGATTGTGGCAACTTGAAGGACAATAAAAAGAAGAGGCGATGGTCACCTCATTGAGTGATAGTGAGAGTAAAGAAGAGGTGATAAAGACTTGGCACTTAACTTCACAGCCTTTGGAGCCTCCTATGTGGAAGTTGAAGAATAAGGCAAAAATGCCTTGAAGTATGACCTTGAAGAAGGAATATATGAAGAGGTAGCTAGATGTGTGATTGATGTAGGTACTCATATGGAAGTTGTTGGCATAATAACAAATAACCAAGGCAAAAGTCTTGATAAGGAAGTTGACTCGCTTGAAGAGAGGTAAAGTGTAGAAAATGACTCTAGTGATAAGAGTTCTTCATATCACTCTAAAGGAATTTGTGAAGTTATAAACCTTGAAGACTTCATCAAGTACTTTGAAGACTCTAGGTTGAAGAAGAAAATGAAGATTCAAAATTTGAAAGAGAAGAATCTCAGGCTTACAACCGAAGTAACTTACTTGAATGATGAAATGAGGAGAGTCAAAGAGATTGAAGACATGATGAAGAAAAAGCTTGAGGAAACTAAGGAGTTACATGCTAAAATGACCTCAGACATTGAAAAGCTTGACCAAATGTTGGAGCATGGGAAAAAGCCAAATGATAAAAGGGGTATTGGGTATGTTGATGACAAGGAAACCCCATTTTCGGACAATATGATTTTTTTCAAAGGAGTTGGCATCAAGGAAGCTTCTCCTCTATAAAATCCTAGAAGGATGATTAAATTTAGAGAGTCATTCAAAAGTGGCCAAGTGAAGATGTTAACAAAGAGTGGAGCTCAACATCAACATCCAAAGGCTCACACACAAGCTTTCCTCAACCAAGGTTTAACCAACCAAGAAAGCAAGCCAACTCGGTTCAACCAAGGAAGCATCTCAACCGATTCAACAACAAAGAATGAGAGAACCAGTTCAACACCAAAGGCTACATCAAATGCATAACAAGTCTCCAATGACCTCACAAGGATATGGTATGACTCCTCATTTTATACCTACTTGTCATTTTTGTAGTGTTGATAGGCATATTAGGCCAAATTGCTTTAGGTACATGCATGTTTTGTTCGACTTGCATTTGCATTTGTGTTCTAGTTGTTTATTGATCGGTTCAAAACTACACGTTATGACTCTCGCAATAGTACGAGGTCGGAATGTATTATAATGACTAGGGGTGGGCACGGTTCGGTTCAGCTCGGTTTTGGGTAAAACCGAATTGAACCGAAAATATTTCGGTTCATCCAAAATTAAACCGGTTTAAACCGAATAAGAAATGGGAACCGAACTGAATTGAACTAATTTTAATCGGTTCGGTTCAATTTGGTTTTGGGCCTAATGGGCCGGATATCATAATGAGTCTTTTTAATTTGTTTTAAAATTAATGAATAGCTTAATGGGCATAATTTTGGCCATTTGAATAACCCAAAGCCAAAACAACATATTACATAATATAAAAAACATATTAATACATTCCAAAACATACTAATACATAATAATAAGTTAATAACAAATCCGTTCCAAAATATAAAAACATACTAATACATTCCAAAATCCGAACTCGTAAATAAAAGTTCAAAATATGTTAATAATAGTACACTACATAATAATACCTCCCCACAAATAAATAGAATTGAGATGTTGTGTGGTTGTGTAAGAGAAAGAACACTATAAATGTTAGGGTTTTTTTTTTAGGGGGTTTAATCGGTTCAAACCGGTTTTCAGAAAAGAAAACCGGTTTGAACCGAAAACTTTTTCGATTTTCAATTTTTAAACCGAATTAATTATACGAACCGAACCGAAAACCCTTTTTTCGGTTCGGTTCGGTTCGATTCTGAACTTAGTGCCCACCCCTAATAATGACTGAGTAGGGATCGTTCCCACAGGGACTAAGGATTCGATTACTGGATTTTATCGGCCTATGTACTATTTGAACAATCAAACACTAAAATTTTCCAGATTTTCCCCCTAAAGTAATTAATTCTAAAGCAATTAAAAATACAATTCGCAATGAGGAATAAGGGTGATGATATAATAAAAGTGTGCTAGAACTCAAATCCACCTTACCCTTCTAATTGAACACTTGACTCTCTTAAATTCTCAATAGTGGAAGTATATATTATAGGTTCGTATTCCTTAAAATGATTTCTAACCTCTCTCGATATCTTAGAAATCATATCCACACATACAGAATATATATGGACTCATTACGAACTATGGAACACACACATGAACCCTATATGCTAGCCTAGTGATACTCTCACTTTCTAGTCAAATATAGTGAACATTTTGCATATCAAGTGATCATTCATGATGATGGCTAGTCAAGATAAAAGCATTAAGCATGCTAGACATTCATATAATTACACAACCACAAGTAGAGAAAATCAAAGAGTCATTTAAAGAGATCAAGGGTTCAGTTTCATTTTGATCTAGCACAAAAGAGCTTAGTTCATATCACACAAATGAGCCATATACATCGTCAAATAAGTACAGACCATGGCAAATACAAGAAGAGTAAAGATAAAGTTTAAGAAGTAAACTAAAGTGAAGATCTTCTTCTTGAAAAGCTTTGGCTCCAATTGTTTCCTTCTACCACACGGTTCCACTTCCTAGCTACTCCAAGCTTTCGTTTTGAGTCACTAAGGTTCAGAGAAAAGCTCTATCAGAGCCTTGGAGAAAAAGAGTGTATTTTCTTGTTGTAAAAACTGATCCCTCCTCACCCACACGGTTAGGTCCTCTTTTGTCTCCACACAACAATCAAAAACTAGTGGATGAGGGGACAAGACAGTAAAAATAAAGAAAAGAACATCCCCTCTCAGTTCCCAATAGAAGACAAGAAAACATAGCACATAATCCAGGACTTTGGGGGTCAGAAAAAGTGACTTTGGACACATTGACATCTGTTTCCACGGTACGTTTCCTCTGTACACTTAGACGAACGTACCGCGGAACTACTTCCTTGTTCCTACTGCCAACTTCCGCGGTACACTCCCGCGGTAGAACATTTTAACTGTCGCGGTCCAACGCCTACTGAATTCCTCGTTTCGCTCCGTAAATCCCCCGAATCCGCATTAAGACAGTCCTAGATTAAAAAGGACATGCACAAACTATTTGGACCATTAAAATAGGGTATTTACTTGAAAACCGAGAGCAAACTATAGGAAATGATGGGGCATGCAAAGCATAAATATGAACCTATCATTTACATATGTGCATCTTTTTCACAACTCACACTTCCACATCATTGTTAGACTTAAATGTGATTTTGTGTTGTGTAGTTTCGTTTCCAGTTGTGTGTTCAGAAACGTTCGCACTTACAAGCTGGTGTGTTTGTCTATGCGTGCTGATCAATCAGAATGGATTCCGCTTCTGTTGGGAATCAGCAGTCTCTGATCGGCGGCCTGGGCCGCCGTTTGAAACCAAATGTTCTGGTGTCATTATGCGGTTGTAGTTCGGCGGCCCCAACCGCCAAACCAACATGCCGTTTCACTTCAATAGTTTCTGGATTCAATTCGGCAATTTGCATTTGACGGTCCTGACCGCCGAATGGCCCGATTTCTAGGTATTTTCGTCTTTTCTCACAGCTCGTTTTTCCCCACTATTTAAACACCATTTTCTCCATTCTCTGCATGAAGACCCCTAGACCACGAAATTGATTTTCCTAGAGAGAGAGAAAACTCAAACTTCCATAGATTCACTCTTCATTCATCTTCATGTGCATTTAATGTGTTCTTCTCTCATTGGTCTTCATCATTGAGTAACTTGGTAAGTAGAACAGACATCTCATCTTCATTTATTGTTCTATTTCATCAAGACTTGTCTTTGATTGGTTAGATTAGCAAATATTCACTCTTATTGCATATTTTGTGAAGTTATGACATGATTGGGTTTTGTTTATGATAGCTTGCATTTAGGACATTATTGTCCTCTAGCTTAGTCTTTATGTCTTGCATCTAGATATTGATAATTATGAATTGTTAGTTGCATATCTTCTTTCCTAATTAAGCATTTAATGTCTGCCTAGCATTAATTGCATTTAGAATATTTCCATATTCACTTAGGTTGTTTTATCTCTTATTGAGTCAAGTTTTATGACTAAGAGTGTTAGTGCACAAGCAATTGGTCTAGAATCACTATAAAAAGACCTGCGGATAGTAGTGGTCTGTTATGTTTCGAGAATTGTGTAACTAGAGATCAACCTAGATTGTAAACATCATTACAAATAGTGGATTTTGGGACTGAAGTGCTAGGACAGCATTCATCATTAAAAAGTGAAATCCATTTATTTTATTAAAAAATTATTATATAATAGGATTTAATTAGATAATTTAGGATACAAAAAATAATAGGATTAGGAATCCTAATCAAACCAGGAGTACTCGTATTGTTGTTGCCTCTATATATTCATCGTGTTTACAAAACAAACCCTCACTCTGTGCTTTGTAATTTCTTTTACTAGTTTTTCTTCTAAATCAGTAAATCACGATGATCTCCACAAGATCCCTTCGAAGACTCATGAAGAAGTTGAGTGCCAGCGATTCCAACAACTCGTACAAAAGGTTGGTGAATGCTGCTGCTGCTGATGAGAAGAAATCTGAAAAGCTTGATCTTGCAAGAGGCTGCGTAGCCATTTACGTCGGCCAAGAGCGTAAGAGATACCAAGTTCCGCTCATTTATCTCTCATTGCCAAACTTTCAACAACTCATCAACGCTTCACAAGAAGATGTTTTTGATGTTAAAATTGACGGGCCGATTACGCTTGCATGCCCAACTCACACCTTCGAGCAGTTACTCAAGATCGCCAAGAAGACGACGCATTATTAGATTGAAGACGCACGCAGTGTGTTGAAACTTCAGTTCGATCATGGTGTCTGAATCATCATACAGTGTAAACTTTCAATTTATTTTTGATTCTGTTTAATTGACAACGTCGGAGCCATGTAAAATTCCTCTATTCTTTTATAATTACTGTAATAATTCTTTTATTTAATTAATCAAGATTTAATCTTGAAGTTGATTTGTGTTTGTTGTCTTTCTTGTTTAATCTAAGTTCTTCTTGCTTTTGTTTCAAGTTTCCACTTTCAACTGTATGTTGGACACTTATTCTTGAATAGCATTAGTACATTACTAACCCTTTTCCTTATAGTTATTATTATTATTCTTTTTCTTTTTCTCAAATTCTTATGATATAAAACAAATTTGAAGTTCTTATAGTTAAAGAAAAAATTCATTCACACCCCTAAAGTTTAGGGTTACGGTGAAGTCGTGAAGAGTACTATTGTGAAACTTATGATGTGGGTTTTGACATTGTGGAAGTTTTGCATTAGAAATGAGTTTTTTTCACCACAAAAAATGAGTTTTCATCTGTGTAATTTGTGGGTTTTGACATTGTGGAGGTGGAGGTTTTGCATTTGAAATGAGTTTTCGATTCATGTATAAATAAAATCATTTAGTTGTTTAATTTTTGAAGAGTTTTCATATTTTTAATTTATTAAAAAAAAACATAAGATTTAGGGTTGAATAAGTTTATTAAGTTTTTTATTTGAAAACAATATAATGTAATTAATAAAATATATTGGGGATGGTTTTGACTAAAAAAAACCCCTCAAAAAGAAAGAGCTTGAATCCGGAAAACAAGTTCTTCACTAATTGCATTAGTTTATGTATGCGTTTGGACCGTGCATGGGTGTGGAAATAGGAGGTTTTGGCACTCCTTTTATTTGGTGTTGTATAAGTGGCACCACTTTAATAACTTAAGTTTTAAAGGCACCAAAGTAAGTGAATTTCCAAAAATGCATTTACTTTAAATATAATTTTTTATTTATTTTTCAGTTTTTCATTTTTTGATTTAATTTTTTCATCTTCTTCATCGGCTTCCTTTAACAGACCTCCAATAGGGGTCGAAATCGACCTCCAATGGAGAAGTCGTTCAACTTCCAATGGAGGTAGAAGTCGGTTCGGTTCGACTTCTGTTGGAAGTCTGTTCGATCACTATGGAGGTCGAAATCAACCTTTAATGGAGGTCGATATTAACCTCCATTGGAGATCGATGAAGAAGAAGATGAAAAAAAATTTGGAAAACTTTTTTTTTGGTCCAATAAGTCTCGGAAATTTTCGAGACTTTTTATGTATTTCCGAGACTTTTCAGGTAATTTTCGATCTCCATGGAGGTCGATATTGACCTCCATTAGAGATCAATGAAGAAGAATATGAATAAAAAAATTGGAAAAAAAAATTGTCCAATAAGTCTCGGAAATTTTGAGACTTTTCAAGTATTTCCTAGACTTTTTATATTTTTCGAAGACTTTTCATATATTTCTGAGACTTTTCATGTATTTTTTAAGACTTTTCATATTTTTCTGAGACTTTTCAGGTATTTTTTGAAACTTTTCATATTTTTCCGAGACTTTTCATGTATTTTTCTAGACTTTTCATATTTTTTCGAGATTTTTTAGGTAATTTTCGAGACTTTTATGTATTTTCTAGACTTTTCAGGTAGTTTCCAGAACTTTTGGTAATTTCGGAAACTTTCTAAGTAAAAATGAAACTTTTCAAGACTTTTTGTTTATTTTCGAGACTTTTGGTAATTTCTGAGACTTTCGGTAATTTGCGAGACTTTCTGGATAAAAATGAAAGTTTTTAATTTTTTTTTTTGTCATCTTCTTCCTTAAAACCTCCATTGGAGGTCGATTTTGACCTCCATTGGAGATAGTTCGACCTGTTTTCACCTCCATTGATGAAAGATTTTGAAAAAAAAATTTAGTGAAGAGCCAAGATGGTTACTGTAGGGGTATTCTTGGAAAGAACTCATTTTAGATGTCATTTAAACTCAACTTATTAAAATGGTGATAGTCTTAATTTTCAAACTTAAGATGAAAATGCCACCTCAAAAAGGTGTCATTTAATTTTCGAACTTATGCATGGGTGATCTATACCATCGTATCATCATAAACATTATTTATACATTCTGTAGGTGATTGATGGAGATCAAGTTGCTTTAAATTTTATGGTGAAATGAGAGGCAAGTTATTGAATTATAAATGTATTTTAGGCTTCCAGTTCTCTGAAATTTTGGGAGAAGACGAAGCTTGATTTGTATGATTTGATCCGTAGTAGAGATGATGAAGGTATATTTTTGGGTGATTCAAATTGTATTTTTCAATTTTTTCCATTTTATTTGTTTTCTCTACTCCAATATATTGATTTTCAGTTATTCAATCTTTTTGTTTGCTCCATAGTTAGCAAATTGTTTTGAGTTCTGAGCATTTTTCGATTCAACAGGGATCGAACATTAAGGCACAGCATCAGTGATCTCATCATAATCATATAATTATATAGATAAGGTCCGGGTAATCTAATATATGAATGTGATGATACCAGACCATCATAAACACTATACGCCGTACATTTATACAATAATAACAGTTTAAACAGGATGAGAGTATACAATAATAACAGTTTAGACAGGATGAGAGTATGAGACTGGCATGATGGTTTACCCTTCACACCTACACTATGAGGGTTCAAATCTATTCCCCTTTCAAAATCCCAAATTATTATAATATTTCAAAAACTATATATATATCGACACGATAAAGTTGGTCATGTGGTTTAACACACACATCTACACTGCTATAGGTTTGAATCCTATCGTCTCTCCAAAAAAAAACCTAAATTGAAGTAATATTTCAAAAAATAAAAAAATAAAAAATAAAAACAGCTTTTTTTCTTTTAAATCTGACACCGAACGTAGTCTTCTTAGACCTTGATATGTACTCTCACGACACTAGATATTAAACTCTTGAAAGTTTTCATGGACTAACAATTTTATGTTCATTCATTTATTTGGTTGCTGTGTCACATATATGTGATTTGTTCAAACAGGGAAATCATAATCCATTCCAATAAACCAGAACATTCTGCATCAGTTCTACATGAATCATATATACAAAATTTATGCAAAAATCAAGCGTATGCTGGAAACAAAACATTACAGGGGACCAGGGAACCCACAGATTTCTGGGTTTTGACCTAAAAAAAAAACTAAAAATGGGAGAATTGCTTGTTTAAACACCAATGAATGTTCGACACTGGGATTCCCAATGCTCCTTTGCCTGCCGAACCCTCTCTACTTTTTCCGTCCGAAGACGCTCCCCCCAATACTCACGGCAGCTGTTCAAGTACGAACGGTAAATGTGAGAAATTTGCAAGTGGTGCATAGATAGGAACACATAAGTTCATTCATTTACCACTCTTTTTTCTCTACACTAATACACTCAGCTCCACCTTCCCATGAGCAAAATAAATAAGAAATTAAGAATTTCGTAGGGCAAGTATTATGATAGCTGGATGGGCAGAGACAAACCTTCGACTTAAAAGAATACTAAGCTCTTCCAAGTGCACAGCACCTTCATATACTCCTGCCTGAAATTAAATCGATATAAATTTTAAGACACAGAGTTAATTGATTATGGTTTGAACAACGTTTAACTGTAGAAAGGCAAAATACAATTGTTTTCCAGAATTCACTTTTCTTATCGTTTAAATTGTTAGAGTGAAAACAGTTTCCTCAATATTACGACAAGTCATATTGTAACTTATTGAAAGGGGACAACTAACACTAATGGTGAAGATCAACAGCATTTTATAATAATTACATGTCACATGTAAACCCTGACAACTTTAAACAAGACCAGCAATGCACATAGGAGTGGAATGGATACTACATAGATCAAGAAGAATTTTATTCATCATTAAGGAAAAAAAATATGAAATTAAAAACTTGAATTGGCAGTAGATCTAGAATAAGTCCAAATATTCTGAGAATGGATACTACTAAATTTCTGATGAAATATGAGGTATTTGGGTTCAATATTGGATAAAAACTCATCTAATGTCCTGATTATTAGAAAACAATTGAAATGAATCCTTAACATAGTAGATGTTCTGGCATATCATATTCTAGTATCTTATTAGTACAATTACATAATGGACATTCTAAATCCAGAAGTGATGAGATCAACCACCTATGACTACAAGCTTTATGAAAAAAATTACTGAATACATAAATGTTACCTCTCGGCACAGAGGGCATTTTTCTTTGGGTTCAGCTTCCTTTAGTCCATCGAACAATGTTCACTGATGCAGCAGAGCAAGCACACATGTAGCAGAATATGTGACCACATATCAGAGAAACCGGATCAAACACAGTGTCCTGTTACCAGAAGAAAATTTTACATAAGAATGAGAGATCATATGATGGTAAAGTTGACATTTTTCTGCCATTATGTCATTTAAGTTCAACAATATAGCTAGATTGCAAGGCCACAGCCCTCGGTTAGAAAAAAGACTTCATTTATTAATGCCTTGTAGAATTTGTAAATT
The DNA here is from genome assembly GCA_033220585.1 of Dipteronia sinensis. NCBI lineage: Eukaryota > Viridiplantae > Streptophyta > Magnoliopsida > Sapindales > Sapindaceae > Dipteronia > Dipteronia sinensis. The sequence continues at coordinate 41,440,874 of CM065643.1, forward strand.
GTAATATTCAAACTATTGAGAACAGCTATTTCACATTTACTTGATAATCTTTCGGTTTTCACTGTTAATAACATGATGACATGTATTAGACCTCGAACCATAACAAGATATATAACCAACAATGTTACACGCTTCGTGAAATTCCAGTAGTACACAGATTTTTTAATGTGATTGCTTAGGCCTTAGTGCATTATGTATGACGTCACATCTAAAAAAAATAAAATTAAGAACTTACCAAGCATATAGAACAAGTCAAATCAATATCAATCTGGACAGAATCATAAAGCTCACAAGAGAGTGATGGTTTGTCGTCATTGAATTTGAGAGAGCAACCCTCGAACAACGCAGGGGCCTTGCTTGAGTTGACTTTGGTTTCCCTCAAATTGATGTGGAAAGCCATAAGCTCACACAGCCAAGGTGACTGCAAAATCTCAATGTGCATACTTTGGGCTTGTGACTTGAAGACCTGCCCTTGCTTAGAATAATGAATCTGTGTGCCCCATAAAAAATAAAAGATTAAATATTGCCAAGTATCACAACAACCAAAAGCAGTATAAATTTGTACTAAATGCAATATAGAAATGAGTATAAACATACCTTATCATATTTCTTCAGTATTTTTCTAATCGCAATGGCGTTGATTAGTGCATAGGTGACCAAGTCCCTGCCTTCTTGAACTAAGGCAACATGGGTCCCTTTTATCTTGCCTTTAAACCAAATAAAGCACTTCCCTAACCCAGACGCCAGATGAATCTGAAGCAACTTCCGTGCACGCTCGTTAAAGCATCCTACTACAGCTGACATTTCATTCAGAAGAGAAGGGAAGAAGGTTCCATCGCACACTACAAAATGATTTCAATTAGCAAACCAGTAAATATTGACAAAATAACAAAATTTCCTCTCTTTTTCTCTTTTTCTTAAATTTTCTTTTATTCCTCTGCATCATAGTAGTGAGACAGATTTCAAACCAGAACTTCTTGTGATTGCACGAGAAATCTTACCGGCTAAACTAGCTAGTAACCACCACAAAATAACATAATAACAAAATTTCTTAAGTTACATAAACACATGTAAAAATATGCAGCTTCTCAGTGTATGGATGGAGGAATTTCAACAACTGTGGAATATGAATCAGATTACGCATTTTCTATGAACAGACAATGAAACAAATTTCCCCTTTTAACTTTTTCAATAAATATGCTTTAAACAGATCTGAATAGACCAGACAGAGTACTAGAACTTGAAGAGTTTGTATACTTGTTATTGTTGGTTCCACTTGAAAACCCAAAACCTTGTTAATTATGAGAGAATCCGACAAAAATACCAATAACAAAGTTTTGAATCAGAGTCAGAATCTAGATAAAAAAATAATGCAAAAGAAAGAAGAAAACAGAACAAATTAACCTCTGTTCATATCATCAAACACTTAATAGGCAAAATCCATTCTAGAATAGTAAGCATAAAGCGAAGAATACCAGGGCAGTGGTGAGGGCAGGGTTGGGTACTGTCAATGGCGTTATGGGTCTGGAAATCTCTGCTGCACTTCTTCAAAATCTTCTTGAGCTTCTTCAAACCAACAGCAGGTAGTTTTTTTTCCTCTTGTTCTTGCATGTACTCCTGATATTTCTTACAAAACTTCATTTTTCAAACATGTAATCAATCTTTCGTAGAATCCAACACCACACACAATGCTCTACTGATTCAACTCTTATAAACCAAATAAGAATAAACAGAATTAAATGATTTCTTCGATTCTAATCCTGCTAATCTTCTATTCGGTGATAAACATAAAACCCTTGTGTATTTTTTTATTTTTTATTTTTGTGCGCGTGAATGTTAACGTCTGTGTCTACAAGACTGCAACTGGCAGACGTATATCAAGGACAAAGTTGCGGGTTTACTTTTTGAGAAAATGTCAATTTCTCGGATACTTCTCGATAAACAATTTTAACGGACTTTACTGAGTAAGCGAGCGAGAAGATTTTTTTTTTTGCAAGGGAGATATTGAGTTACATGAGTGTTACATTATCATAGTTACCGATATTAATTTAAATTAGATTTTTCACAAAAACAAACTTAATTAGATTTCATTTTTTTTAACAGGAAATTTAAATTAGATTATTGTGACATCACAAAAATTATAATTAATTTTAATGTTATTAAAAAACATTGTGGATTAGGAAGTTGAGAGGATGGTTTTGTTGGAGTTCATGAAGGAAACCAGAAAGGGAAAGTACAAGGTGGTTTGAATAGTGATTTGGATGATTTTTTTTTTTTTTACAAAAACAGTATCAGAAAATAAATATTTCACAAATCTACTATTCTTGAGATTCCTAAGATGATGTGCATTATTTATGATCAAATATTTCACAAATATTTTACATAGACAAGAGACTTCTAGATCCATTTGATATGAATTTGAACCCACATATACACCGAGTGAGCGTCTTTAGCAAATATATATTCTTTTTAATTTTAAGAATTTCATTCTCTTGAAACAAAAATAAAAAAGAAAAAAATTTGTAATTTTCTTCTCTAATAAAAATACTCTTAAATCATAATCACAAAAATAAGTCTTGTGCTTTTTTTAAGATTTAGTTTTGGTGTTTCCGAAACTTATTTTGATATTTTCGAGACTTATTTTTAGCATTTTTGAGACATATTTTGTATTTTCGATGCTTACTTTGTTATTTCCGAAACTTAATGGATATTTTTATAAATTTCCTAAATCTAATGAGTAAAAAGAAAATTACTAGATTTTTTTTTCATCTTCTTCATCAACCTCCATAGAGATCGAATCCAATGGAGGTCATCGAACAGACTTCCATTGGAAGTCTTTACCTTCTTGGAGGTCTGTTCCACCTCCATTGATGGAGATCACCTCCACAAATGGACATTTTTGAAAGAAAAAAACAAGTAATAGAGAAAGTAATAAAAGGAAAAGATGGAAGTGTTTTTGTCCTTTAATGTTATTTAAACTTAAATTATACATCAAGTGTTATTCCCATTTCCCAAAAGTCAATATAGATTTGGTGTTACTTAAGCTTATTTCTTCTTATAACTTATTTGTCAATTTTAATTAGTAAATGGCTTTTAAAATATACAAGTTGAGATGGGTATAGTAGTTTGATGGGTATATCTATAATATAAGGTTGTGGGTCCCTCTCCCACATATCTTAAATTATTGTAACACTTACAAAATAATAAAATAATAAAATAATAAAAAACTTTTTAGTAACCCAATAATTTTTATTGATTTTTTATATATACAAAATACAGTGTGGTGAATGTCGAAGTTAAGTGACAGCCATTTATCAATAAGTCACATTTTAAGGTGGTAAGATGACCCAATAATTGCCATAAGGCGGTAACTTTAATGTCAATTTTAATAAGCAAAATCATGTGAATTTCTTGAAAAGTTAGATATATACGTCTTTCGACAATACTAATTAGATAGACCCGTGCTCTTCCTTTCAATTTCTTGAGCATTTTGAATAAATTATCTCGTTTTACACTAAAATCAAATATCTCACAATATAGGTTTGATGTTCAGGATAATACTTGAATGCTGACCGGACAACACTCAAAAATATTAATCCAACAATTGAAGTGTAGTATATTATCTTTTTTCTTTTACTTTTTATATTTATCTCATAGTACGTGATCTTTATTCTTTTACTTTTTATATTTATCCTATTACATTCTTCACAAATTGGATCATATGCTACACTACAATAGGTGAATCAATATTTTAGATGCTCACTGAGCAGCACCGAGCATTATCCTTGAAAAATATGCAAGAAAAAAACATACCAATTCATACACACTCACGTTTTTTTTTGGAGGATCTATCTATAAATTGCTAGTCCTTATTCTTTCATAGTTTTATAAATATATATATATATATATATATATATATATACACACTTCTAGAGTTAGATTACAAAAATACAACCCTATTTATTTATAGATTTCAGCAACTAACCTTATAACAATGAAAAATGAAAAAAATGATATGAGGTTGGTCTAATGGTATACTTGGTGTATTATACCCGGACTATAAAATTGTGAATTTAAGTCGTGTTTTTTTCCTTTAAACCCCTGAATTAACTGTAATAGCTAGCTACTAAGACCAATATAATTTAGATTTAAATTGAAATAATACCGGAAATCATACACTTTCCCTTATTATAATATTTTTAAGAAAATTAGGAAAATGAAAAATTAACGACCATAGTAATGGTTCTATCAGAAGAGGACCACAACCCTGGGCCAATATAAATGAATAGATATTCACACTTTTCCTCTCATCGATCGGTTTGATGTAATTGTTCTTATGTTTGATTGGTATTTTTGTTATATGTTTCAAGGCATACAAAATTTAAAAAAATTATTAAAAACATATTATACTTAATTTTTTGTTTTTTAAAAGAATAAATATAAATATATTATATTAAATTGAAATGCGTATATATATATATATAACTTTTTAAAATTATTAATCACATTTTGACACACACACACAAAAATAAAAATAAAAATCGATTGAGTGAGGATGGATTTTACATCACAACATAGTCACTCAAATTGCATCCAGAAGCCCACCGAATTTCAGTGGTCTTATCTTATCATATTATATTTTACTTTTTATATAAATACTGTGTAAACTATTCAAATTCTTCAAATTAAGATTTATTGTCGGCAAATCCGTTAAACTCAGAATCCAGTAAATGTTAACTTAAAATTAATCAAGATTTATTGTTCACATTTACTTGAAAGAAAATTCAAGATTGTGCATTTCATAATTATTATAATATATATATATATATATATATATTAAACTATATACGAAAGCTATTCAAATTAAGTTGTATTGTCTTCAGATCCAGTTAAACTCAAGATCTAGTAAATGTTAACTTAAAATAAATCAAGATTTATTATTCACGTTTTTTAAGAGATCTATTGTTCACATTTGAGAATATTCAAGGTTGTGCATTTCATAATTATTATATAATATATACTTTTTAAAAAGAAAATATTGAAGTGACTTGAATATTGTTATAACTTGTAAGAAATATATCGGGTGACAATTGATATACATGTATATATATATATATATAAATTTTTAAATCGGTGTGTATTGATATAACTTCATTAGTGTGTTGAATATAGACAATTAGATTTACATATTTAGACTCAAAGTGTAATGCACTTATCAAAATGTCAAAACTTCTCCGTAATCCGTAGACAACGTACTAATATAAGTTATATCAATAAAAAAGCGTATATAAATATATATATATATACACTAAATAAGGAAATAAATGTCTAGGGTGGTCCTGGACCCCACAATTAGTCATCTATCTGATCTACAAGTACAAAACATATTCTCTGTTGTGTTGAGTCCTTAATCCTTATCACTTGGCGAGACTAATAACCGAGAAATTAAGGCGATAAAGATAAGACCGACTAAAATATCGCCACGTGGAATCTTGTTGATGCCGCGTTTTGCTGTGGTTGTGTATGTGTAATGTGGTTGGTGATAGTTTTAACTTTTAAGTTTTCGTATGGTACACTACACAGCCAAAGCAATGGAATGGATAGATACCACTTAACACCCTCAATTTTGTATTAAATTACATGTCCTACTCTCCACTTATTTTTTGCCTTTCAAAATTCACGGTTTTACTCCGCTGTGGTGGGTATTCCTCACGTTATCGTAATAAAAGTTATTTGGATCACCCATATAATTATTAATCAAGAGAAATCTCTATTTTTTTTTTGAAGAATTATACCTTTACAATATATAGGACTGTCGGGATCTATCAATATCAAACAATACATGTACGGTCTGGATATCTACTCCTATAAATCAAAAAAAAAAAACCTTTTTATACATGCTTCTAAAATGCTCATACTCAAACTCAAACCTCTGATCACCATTGTGGAAGGGAGGCGCGTAATCTTTTATGCTAAAAGGTGATGTGCCAATAAACCTTTAATTTAGAGTGGGTGTCCACTGGCCTTCACCTAATATTTTATGAGTGGCGATAATGGTACCCTATAAAAACTGTTTGTACACCGCTTTTGTAATCACACCTATGAAAATTTAAAAAAAAATTCTAGTTTGCAAATAAACCATACTTAATGTCACAAATACCCTTTCTTTAATTATATTGTATTAATTTTTAATAAGTACACACCACTAACATCTATTATTATGTTATTTAATCAACTTTATTATTATTTAATTTTTTATTATCTTTAATTATATCATTGTTCTTTCTCTTCTATATTCTCTTCATAATCCTTTTTTTTTTCTCTCCTCATGTCAAGCAGCTCCCTCCATTTATTTTTGATTGTTTTCTGTCTATAAATCACTCTGATTTGAGGTTTTTTTGGCTGGAGATCCATTAAGTTATAGGGATGTAAAATTTTTCATATGTCCCAATTGATTATAAAGTAGAAAAAAATGTTTGATGAAATTGAAGAACAACTAATATCGATAACAAAAAAAAATCTAAAACGTGTTTGAAAGAAAAAAAATATATATATATATACATGCTTTTTTGTTTTATAAAAAATAGAGATATTATAGAGAAAAAAATGTATAATTATTTTGTTCTTCTATTAAAAATAATAAAATTAATTAAAACTTATTTTTTTCACAACCAACTTTGGATATTTGATTCATTCTCCATAATTAGTAATAAATTTATATTTCCTTAAAAGAAATTGAAAATATATTTTAAATTAGTATTTAAAGGAGAATTTAGAGTTTAAGAAAACTGAAAGAGTTTTTAATGATATATTAATATCAAATCATTAGTAAGAAACTTTTTTTCAACAAAAGATTAAAATATGAAACTAATTAATTATTATTAGTGAAGGTACTTACACACTATTTAGTCTTCTTTGTTATTTTACTATAATATTATTAGATTTTAAAAAACATATTAATTTAAGATGTATAAACATTTTTTAAAGAATATAAATATCATCACTCATATTTTAAAGCATTTTTAATTTCTACAGCCAACTTAATTATTTTCTTGTCGGCTGCTTTAGAATCGCCCACGGCTTTTGTAGGCCTCTGATTTTTGTAGGCCTCCAATGAGATTAAAAAAAAAAAAAAAATTGATGTTCTGCTCCCGATTTTGACCCATTTAGAAGTTAGAACTCAAAACCAGATCCACCGAAATAATTTATAGCAAAAAGAGAATTACAAACAAAATTTGAATTTAAATGTATTCATTTTGTATTTTTTATCAAATCATGAAAATTATTTCAACATAATTAAGTACCTAAAATATACTCCGATATTATTTTAGGTAATAGCCAATGATAGCTATAGATATTCAAATAATTAAATTAGACTATATTATAGTTTATTGTTGTGGTTGGTGATCTATGTAATGATATCACGATTCATACAAGTGTGATTTAACTTTTCGAAATTTGGTGAAAAAGCACTGAATTATTTTAACCTATAAACAGTTGTATAGCTCTATTTGTCTGGGTGGTTGTGAATCCGGTCAAAGAAATGAAATATCAAATAATAGTGATTCTTTTATAAAGTATCTATTATTTTAATTTTAGTAAGGATGTTGATAAAATTATATTGGTTTCAATTAATTTTGATTTGAATTTTTTTATGGATGATAAGTTTAATGAAATCCACTAATAAAGAAAATTTAAGAATTTTTCAAGTATTACAACTATTTATTTCGATTTTATTAAATATGAAATCATCGAAAAATTGGTGAAATATAGGAAAATTCAAGTAAAATAGTTATAGTGTCTGAAAAATTCTCAAATTTTATTTATAGATATATTTCATTAAACATATTTTTTTTAACGAAAAAAAATCAGATCAAAATTCATAAAAATAAATATAATTTCATCAAATTATTTACCAAAAATAAAATAAATGATTTTTTTATGAGAAAACCTATCTTCAAATAATATCTTATTGTGATTTTTGAACGGTCGTAAACAAAGACATTTTATGAGTGGAAGAACCACCATCCATTGTCAAACGAGCTCGTATTCTTTTTGCTTTCTATATGCACTACTTTTGGTTGGTGCCAAATATTTTACTGTTTAATTTTCACTTTTGAGGACCAATCCATTTAATTTAATCCAAGAACATCATTAGTTTTGAATTTCAATAATGAAATGAAAGGCAGTTGAAAATCGAACTTAAAAGCATGCCAAATTGCCAAGATAAGATTTGAGAGGAAGCGTAGAACTAGAATAGAAATTATATTCTTCCGTGTTCAAAGCCAAACAATACAACTGGTGTCTACCACACAACGCTTTAAATTCTCCTGGAAAGTACTACAGTACAATGAAGGAGGGGGTACTTACGTGGTGGTCTTGACCTTTGCTGTATAATTTATGATACAAATCGGATTACAGTAGGTCATGATCTAGTACGAAATCCAACGCTATAAAAGGGTCTCCTTACACTTTACTATCGATGAAAAATGTTAAGACTATTATTCTAAAAGTAGTTGTCAAATAGACATACATTTGACAATGCTTTGCAGAATTAATGATGGAAATTATGAATAAGCAATTGTTATACAGCTATGTAGATTAAAGGCATTAAATATGTGATTCATTTAATTTGTCATGGAAACCTACATTGATCAAGGTATTATTTGCATGATTTAAACTTACATATGCAATGCAAATAGAATGAATGACATTTATTTAAGCACAGAAGCACTTAATGTTTACTTATATCTATATAATATATAAACGTTGACCCTCATGGTGTCACGTGTCGCCATGAGAGAGAGTTTTGGTATTAAATTATATATTTATATCAATGAATTTTATTTCAATTAAATAACCATTAGTGATAATGGTTCTTATTATCTTTGGAAACCTCTTAGGTATCCAATGTCATTAAGAAGAATGATACGAGTGGTGTGGGGCATGTGTGGTGCAAGGCATGCATGCTACGTAGGGGAGGACTTGAAGTGCACGTGAGCCTTTCCTAGAAGGACCAAGTGTGCTGTGGTTGTTAGTATTGTTATCAGATTAAGTCAATAATCAGTTGTGGGTTGAGTTGGTGCTTGATTTGCTCCACTTCTTCGGTACACGTTCATTCTCTTGTTATTGTTATTTTATTTAATTGTTCACTTATCTTGTAAGGCCTATATAGGCCAGTGGTATTGAATAAAAAGGTTATCGAATATTAACCAAATTATCTTTCCTTCTTCTGAGCTCTCCCTTCTCAATTCTCTCCTCAATCCCTTTTCTCCTTCTTTACCTATTCCACAAATTAAATCATAACAAAGAAACTCTCAAGTATATCAAATACAACTAACAAACAAGACTCTTTTTATGTATTTTTCACATTTACTGCACCTATAACTTCTTTAGCTTGTCACCAGAAGAGTTTCTTTAACAAAACAAAACTATAATATAATTTATAATCATATCTCTTAATTTTATACATTAAACCTCTCCAGGTTCTCTACATTCTTCATAATTTAATTTTCTAAATACAAGAATTTAATTATTATTGATCTATCTAATGTCATTTCCAACGTATCTTTAATGAGATTAATTAGAGTATTTAATTATATTAATTTCTAGAATACATTCCATGATAATATAACATTTATAAGCCTCTTGAAAAAACAAATAAAATAAAAATAATGTAATCTATATCTATTTCTAAATTCTTATTCTTTCTATGAGTCCTTTTGTGTTATTTTTGTTTAATAAACTGGAAAATTCTATTAAAAAATAGTGATTGTTTTTAATACCATTGATTGAAAACTTTTCAGTGTCCCAGACCATTAAACCAATATGAATTCATTAATAATTATTTAAGAAGTTTAATTAGCTAGATTGACAAATACAATGTGGCTTTTGATATTATCCATACGATTCCTAATTTATATATATATATATATATATATATATATAAAGACCTGCATATAGAATGATTTCGTAGAGAAACAAAATGATATCCATTAGTATTCTCAGGCACCGAGGAGCAAGGTATGCAAAAAATTGTTATACGAATTAATTGATTGAACCTTGAAATGTTGATTGTATTGTTTTTTTAATTAAGATCTAATTTGAGAGGTGTTTTTGTTGATTGTTTTGAAAATTGATCTTTTTTTTTTGGATTCCAATCTCTGGCGATTAATCGATTGATTGAAATTTATTGAAAATTGATTGTTTTGCAACCAGAATTGTTGTGTACTAGCTCTGCAACCGCCAATGTAGAACCTGGAAAAATGGTGCCGAAAAGTAGCTCAAATGCTGATCATGAAGCAGGCGAAAAGTCGGGTGGTTTGAATCGAAGCAAAATCGATGGTGGAAATTCTGTTTGCAGTGGTTCGGATTCCTTGCATTGTCTATCACAGTTGCATGGAGTATGCTGTGGTGCTGTCATATATCTACAGCAACGTTCGTTGTTGCCGTATTTGGGGTTGTAGCAGGGATCTTTGGAATGAACTTCGAAATACCATTATTTGATGATGAAGGGGCATTTAAGTGGGTGCTCATAATTACTGGTATTATTGGATTCACCGTATTTTCTGCATTTGTATACGTGGTTCTTCAAGTACAGAAGACTCATGCCGCTATAGATGGAAATTATTGTCAAATATTAATAACCATGAAATGAAAATCAGAAAATGAATTGCCATTCAAAATATATATATATATATATATATATATATATATAATATCTTATTGAATTTCAAATTTCCCTTATCTTCTTAGTTGCCAATCAAGCATTACCAAAATGATACCCAATGAATGCATGGGTTTCAAGTCAAGAAACGGTTTACCCACTCTTTAATTTTTAAAATGTTCAAAGTTTAAGTCGTCGAATACTCATTCAGGTTGACAATATCTCAGGTGTATATATATATATATATAACATAATAAAATCATCAAAATCATGATTTTGCTATAAAAACATAAATTATATTTTTTTTTTGAGACAAAAACATAAATTATATATAAGTAATGTTAAGTTGTTCAAAAAAATTATTCAAATTGACATATAAATGATGTGACATAAGAGTCGTCAACATTCCATTACCTATCCCATAATCATATAAAATTATCGGATTTAAAATGTCACTGCAGTCTGCATAAACTTTTTAAGAAGATAAACTGAAAATAATGGGCCGGGCTCTGGTTACATTTTGGGGTCCAATAATAGATTAAAAATGTCTGGTGCGAAATTCATTGGGCCTTGGACTTGAAGACATATCATATCATGACTTATCTAGAAAGAATATAATTTTAAAAATTAAAAATTAAAATCCAATCATTATCAAATATCAAATTGGCGTTATCCAAACGACAACAACGTGCGCTTATAGTATTAGCGCCGCAAGGCACCACAATTTTCTCGTCGGGCCTCTATAAATACAAAACAAAATCCGAAAATCGTAATCAGTACACTTGATTCGAAACGTAAAAACTTAAAAACAAACTTGGCAACGTTTTCTAGCGAATTAAGCACAACAATGGCGTCAGAGAAACAAGTGATGGTAGTAGGGATCGACGACAGCGAGCACAGCGTGTACGCACTGGAGTGGACACTGGATCATTTCTTCACAAATTTCGCTTCCAATCCTCCTTTCAAGCTCATCGTCGTCCATGCCAAACCTTCTCCAGTTTCCGTTGTCGGTCTCGCTGGACCTGGTAAATTCGATTCTTGTTGTTGATGATTTGAGGAATTTTTCTTGTGATTGTCAGCTCTTTATAGTCTGATTAGATTTGTGAGTTTAATTATTAATTTATTTTTAAAGTAAAATTTTAAAAAGTGTATGTTGTTGTTGACGAGAAGTAGATTAGTATAATTTGCAGGAGCTGCCGAGGTTATGCCTTACGTTGACTCGGATTTGAAGAGGATTGCTGCCAGGGTTTTGGAAAAAGCTAAGGAAATTTGTGTTACTAAATTGGTAATGAATGTTGAATCTTGTTTGGTGCAAATAATGTTTTTATTTCCACTAAATAGAGGATTTAGCTATAATACAGGAATCGCATGATTGTTATTATCTGTTAATTTTTATTTTTTAAAAATTTTAAATCTTTGATTTTTATAAACCCTTGTATTGAAATCCAATAACTAGTTAATTACATAGTAATTAGTTACCAATATCACTTGCCTTAAAAGATTTGTCTAATTGAATAAAAATTTCAGAATCCCGTGGGATTTCATCTTATATCTACTGTCGTTATAAAGCCATATATCCCCTGCTCCCTTATTGAATTTAATTAAGTGTTAGTACAAATATATATATATATATATATATGCTTTCATTATAAAGGGAATTGAAAATGCTCATGACATTCTCAACTTTAAACAATCCATAATTGAGTGCAGAGGACCAAAATTCATAAATTTGCTTCTATTAATTATTGTCTATGGTTGAATATACTTATCCGGTAGCTTAATTTTCCGAACATTTGGATTGCATTCAGGTGAATGATGTAGTTTTTGAGGTGGTGGAAGGAGATGGTAGGAATGTTCTTTGCGAGGCTGTAGAGAAACACCACGCTTCCATATTGGTTGTGGGTAGTCATGGCTATGGAGCTATAAAGAGGTAAAAGCTCTGTTGCTCCTATTAGTGAACTTCTTTAGTTATTTTTCACATTCGCAGTGATATAGCATATTAATATCAAGGATCATATTTTCTAAGGAAATTATTGACTCAAAACTAGCATAGTAGCATGTGATCAAACTGTTAATTCTTTGAATGTCAAGGAAACTGCCATTTAGATATTAGAATGACATTGATAGGATGTTTCATCCTTCAATTAGAAAAGGACCGTCTGCAAACAACGCCTATATTACAATTAATGTGTTAAATGATATTATTACTGATTACCCTGATCTCTTCTATGTACGGAACACGAAACATAAATTGTACTTGTTCCTTGATTGGTTATCTTACAGGGCGGTTTTGGGGAGCGTAAGTGACTATTGTGCTCATCATGCTCACTGCACTGTGATGATTGTGAAGAAGCCTAAAATCAAACACTGAGCCACTCTACCTCCTGATAAATTAGCGATTACATATAATATGGTGGCATGATCTGAATAAGGATTCATCTTCCAAAACCAAAATTGATAATACAAACATGATATTTATTATTTTATCTATGTAGTTTTAAATGGTTTGAGGTATGTGGCATGTATCATTACATTGTTATTATAAATATCTTTGCATAAACAGACTCATCACATTAATAAAGGTTTATATGTTGTTTGGTCTACTTAATTGTAAATAATAATAATAATAATAATAAAATTGTATATCTAAATTCTGAAGCTCCTAAAAGAGCTGTGTTAAGGAGGCGACTGTCCTTAGCCGCTTTGCAAGTTAAAGTGGTTGAAGAAGAGCCATATGTTCAGAGCGTCCTTAGAGCAACTCCAATAAACACACCAAAACATTAATTAGGTGTAAAACCATATCTAAATTCTACAAAAACAAATTTGGTGTGTTATAGTAGTTAACATCAAAAGTTTTTTCTTTAATTTTTTAATTTTAAATGTCATTTCACTCTATTTATTTTTTAAAAAATTCTTAATTTAATCCCATACTTAACTATAACCATATATATTCAAAATATATATATACCATTAAAAAGATTTTATTGAGATCCGTAAAATAACACTGATATTAATATATATATATATATTAAATTTATTTATTAAATTAACATTTAACTAATATTAAACTTTATAATAAATTAAAGATTTATTAGAAAATTATTCTTTAAAATGCTTTTTAATGTAAAATTTGGAGTGAATTTTTTTTATGTGTAAACATATTCCCAACTTTCCAAAATGAAATATTTGGTAGCTAAGTGACTCACCATATTTGGCGTACTCAAACTATTTTTTTTATTTTTTATTTTTAAATGTCTTATCACTCTTTTTTATATTTTAAACTTACTAATTTAACCTCTTATAATTAATTATAACAATATATATTCTAAAAAAAATATTAAGATCTTTAAAATGATACTAATATTGATATATATATATTTAATTTAATTAATATACTTATTAATTATACATTTAACTAATTTAAAATTTTAGATGCTCTTTTGGTATAAAATTTGGTATTAAACATTGGAGTGGAAAATCAATTTGTGTAAACATATTTTTTCAAAATTCACTTTTAACACTAAATTAATTAATGTAAAATTTGGTGCAATACATAGAAGATGCTCTAGAAAATACTCATTTAACATCAAATTGGTGTAAAATTTAATATCCAAGGGTTGCTCTTTCAAAAAGTATGGCAAAATAGTAAATAAAATGAAGTTTGAAAACTTTAAGAACAAAAGAAAGTACAGGTGTTGAGGGTAGGGGCAGCGGCAGTCGTCCTTAGCACAGCTCATATCTACATTAGTTAGATGAGTTGATAACAGTGTCTGGTATTCCAAATTGAACTTGTTGGCAATTGCTTGCGGCTTGCAACTGGCAAAATCTAGGAATAGAGAATCAAAATCTAGCTTTCTCGTCAGTGCTTTGCAGCAGAGCAAAGCATATCTTTAGTCTTGACCATCTGTCACTACTGTTTAGAGAACAAGATTCATTCGTTCACGTATCCGCCATTTGATGACAAATCTCTTTTTTTCCTTTTCTTCGATTAGACTAATGTCTAATGAACACTTTCAATGTGCTTTGGCAATTGGCATCACATTACCTTTAACCTGTTTGAGTCTATGAGAAAATTATAAATCAATTTTCTTATGCATATAATATCTAAAATGATTACCTAGCCGGAGTTGTATTTTGGTTCTAGATCATATTTACACAGCCTAATAGCATATTAAAGGTATAAACAAATTTGGATCCTCAAAAGTTATCACCTTAGCATTTGATGATTGTTTTAAGGATTGTTAAATTTGATGATTGTGTAGTCCATAATGGTATAGACAATTAGTCCAACATATTGAATACAAAAAAAAAAAAAAACTATAAAAGACAAGAGAAAGTAAATGATATGGGTATTGATCCATTTATAATGAAGAGATGAATTTTACCTAATTGAAATTTTTAAGGTCGAAACAATTGTGAGATACATAGACAATAAGAGAAGAAAAAAGCCACAGATAAGAGAGAAAGAATAAAATTACAACAGTTATTTTGGGTTAAGTTTGCATTTGATGGTTGAAAGTCAATTTTCAAATTTGATTATTGAAGAGGCAATTTGATTATTGATTAGGCAATTTGATTATTGATTAAAGCTACTGCTAAATTTAAATGATTCTGTTGGACCTTGTTTTAGGGATAAATAATCAAATTTTGATTACTCTTCTACCTTTGAAAATACCATTGGAGATGCTCTAATCAATCTAGGTTTTACAAACGTACTCATGATCCATAATGGTGTCATATGACGGGTAATGTATGAAGGTAGATATACCACAAAATTATAAAGGGATAATTACTCCGGTGGCTATCAATTTCAGTCACCACTATCAAAATGGTCATTAGATGGGAAATTGGTTTCAAAATGACTATTTTTTGCAAACACTGTTACACCAATTGTCATTTCATCCAATGAGTGGCATTTTGGTAAATAAGATGATGTTATTAATTTATTTTAGATGTTTTTTGGAAATCATTTTTTTTAAACGGATAATTATATTTATTATGTGTATATACGTATAGCATATCTCAAACTTATATATATATATATAGTAATTTTCCAATGAGAATTTTTGTAATGCACACTTTAAGCACCTTTGATGAAGTTGTATGTAATCAAATGTTTTTCGATGAGATTTTTTGTATGCATCATAAGAAAATTAAAATACATGTTTGGTACAAATTTGGAAATTTTTTGGATTTGAAAACTATTTTTTCTTATATTTCCCAATTTTTAAATGCTTTATCTTCAAAAAAATCAGAAAAAATTAGTTCTTGCACCTGAGTTTTTTTTTAATTTTTTATTTTGTATCTCAATGTTCTCACCATCCATACAAAAAATCAAATCAAGATTCAATATATTCTATGCAATTTTATCAAATGTGCTTAAAGTGTGCATTGTAAAAGTGCTCATTGGAAAATTACTATATATATATATATATAGTAGAATCCCTATAAATTAATATCCTCTCTAAATTAATAAAAAAATACCGGTCCCGACTCGGGTCAGTGTAAACAATTAATAAACCTCTCTATCGTAATAATTAATAATTTTTTTTAAAAATCTAGTGTAAAGTTTCGGTTCCGACTATCGCATAAATTAACAATTTTATAAAAGTACAAAATATATGACATATTATTCAAGAACTAGAAAAGTATTTCAAGATACTGGTTTACATTATACCACCATGTTTGATATTTTGACTTCATTCTTTATTTTTTAAATTGTCTTCAATAAGCTATTGTGATCACCTTCTTGTTGTAACCAAAAGGTTTCAATTAAATTTAGCATTTCAACAGCCTTACTTGTAGAGATTTTGGATATCTCACGCCTATCGTCGTTGTCGTCATCATCTATCTCAAGTGCATCATCATATTCTGCCTTGTGATATTATTGACGATATCATCTTTAGTTGGAATGTAGCACACGTCTTCTTCAAATTTAGTGGCAGATAGTACACTATGGTGTTCATGAGTTGGATGTGATTATGTAGCTCTGTAAGTGGTACATGGACATTGCGATTGTAAAGGAGAATCAAAACCTTTCGATTTCCCATGGGCAGTGTCATTGTGATTAGAAATCCTTAAAAAAAAAAAAATTTCCCTAAAGAAGAAAACCGATTAAATGAGAAATCCCGAAAAGGAACATTTCCTAACACAAGAAAATCGACTCTCACACATTTTCTAAGATAAAATAACGCTTTACAAGATAAAAATCTTCAAATTAATAACCTCTCTAAATTAATATTCAAGGATGGGTCACAAGAATATTAATTTAGAAGGGTTCTACTGTATGTATATATTTCTTTTCAATTTGTCTCAAATATTTTTTTTAAATTTTTAGATTTTATAGCTTTAATTATCATTTTGAAAACAATTCCCTATTTAATAGTTATTTTGATAGTAATGATCCAAATTGATGGTCACCGGTAATTATCTCAATAATAAATAATCTGTTATTAACTATTTTTTTTTTTGACTAACACCTATCGGCAATGCTTTTCAGCTTTACGTAAGAATCTAACACTTCCAATTATATAAGTCTCCCTAAAATGATGTCTAGTTTACATCTTAATTGTCCTGTTAGTCATCTTTAGATATTTAAAATATTTTATATGTTGAATACATGTGGGCTGTATCAACAACCAATCCATACAAATCAAACAAAATCTGTGTGCCACTGATGATTCATTAATAAACTTGGAACTTGGTATGTACAGGGTATTGGACAAGTGGTTTTTTGCACGAGATTTCTCAAAGTTTGTCTAGGTTTTGTTCGAATTATTCTAGATTGGTTGTGCTTGCTGGTCGTAAAACAAAAATCAAAAGTTATAAATTATTCTTATTTCAGGATTTTTCAGGATTTTTTTTTAAATACCATCGACATACATAGCAACTCAAACCCGGATCATTACCGAATTGAATAAGTGATTTTTATTATCAAAATACATTAGACGATGGTCCATTTTCAGGATCATTCACTATTAATTTGTATTTAATGTGATTATGGGTATGGTGATATACTATGGTCCGAATGGACTATGCACACATGGTTGTCTAAGTAATACATCTCATAAATTATTCGCTTTCTTAGTATAATTTGTGTTTTTTTTAAAGAAAGTATAATTTGTTACTTGACTTTTGTTCCAGCATTACAATATTTCCTTATTTCTTAGTTAAACTTGTATCAAAATTACATCACCGAAGGATTTTAACTTTGTTTTTGTTCTTAAAGGCATCTCCAACTCAAATAGTATTTTAGGTGTAACTTCTGTACTATTTAATTATTCCATCCCCAATCAATTATACCAAATTTTATACTAAAAAAAATATTCCTATTAATATTCTCTTTCTTTCCTATTTTTTTTTCATATTTCTCAACAACAAAATAGTGTACTTATAAAAAAGGAAAACAATTAAAAAAAAAACACTTTTGCTCTAAATGATTTGGTGCAACACTGTTGATGGAGGTAAATTGGCGCTGATGTTTGGCGTAGGGTTGGAGAGCATAATTTGCTCTATTTTGCTGATTTCCTCCCTTTTGACTCGGGGTTGGAGATGGTTTAACAATATTATGAGATTATTTGTCAGCTTTTGGATCAAAATCTAAGGAATCTTGTATATTCTCTCTCCTAGCCCACCACTTAAATAAGATTCTTGGACTTTGATCCAAGATAAATATGTTTATATTAAGACGAACTGACAATAGAAAAATTGTATATATATATATATATATATATATATTAAAAAAATAAATGTCTTTAAAAGAAATAATATCAAAGTAAAATTGTAGGCTGCGTTTGACAACCTCCAATCTCGTCCCCATGTTTGATACCTACACCGGATTGGAGAATCAATCTGGTGGGACTCACCTCATATCCTAATTTGGCAGGACTAAATAGTCCCGCCACAAATGATGAGACTATTTCAGTCCCAATCTTTTATTTTATATTTTTGGAACCTAGCCTTTAGTTATTTTATATTTTTACTTTTTTGGTTGGGACTATTTGTTCTTTTTGAAAAAATATATATTATTTATATTAAAATATTAAATTTATTTAATTTGATTTAAAAATTAATTTAATATATGTTATTTTATTCTAATATTTTAATTCTTTTAAATTTCAATTAAAATTTAAATGTTATTTTATTTTAAATTAATTTTATTTATTTTTTAAAACAATTTATTTTTTTAAAATAATTTATTTTATTCAAAAAATAATTTAATAATTTTTTTACTAAATTTAATTTAAAACTATTTAATTTTATTTTTTTAAATCGATAAAAATAATTTTATTTATTTAATATAATTTTATACTTACCTCACATAAAAAAATAATAATTTTTAATTATTTTTTAACCAATTATATGTTATATAAAACAAGAGACATATATTATATTATCGTAAGTTGTACTATACCAAACACACCGTAGTGCTGATCGAGTCCGATTCAATCAAATTCCTTAAAAATTCTATAAAAATAGTTCAACAAATATCCGGTGCACCAAATTTGATCGAATTTTGAGAAAATAGTTTCATAAAACGAGGTCGTTTAAGTACTGACATGACATCACGCATTAGTTGCGTTTGGTGGGTCAATAATTTATCTTACAAAGCACAACAAAGTTAGTAAGTTACAATAAACACAATCCAACAAACACCGTCCATTTAGTCTGATGATGATGATGATGCGATGAGTCGATGACATTAAATTCAAAGACAGTCCGTGTAATGTCTTAACCACGTAATCTGACAGGTTGGAGAGAGAAAAGTTATATAGATAAATAGATAGATTTTGCCTTTCACGGAAGAGAAAGACAGAGATCGATAGAGACAATTTTTTTTTATTTATTTTTTTTCTTTTTCTTTTTCTTTTTTTCTCTCTAAGATTTGTCGCTTTGGATTGTTAACTTTGTTTTGGTTCTCATTGGTTGACGACGAGAACATGGTGGGCTCAAAAGCCACTGCTCATCATCATCATCATCATCATCCAATGGACGGTGGTGATGGTGATGATGACGTCGACGGAGGTATGGAGCCTTCCGCTTCTGCAGTTTCGTGCTCGATTTGCCTTGATGTGGTCTCTGATAATGGTGCCAGATCCAGAGCCAAACTCCATTGTGGCCATGAATTTCATCTGGGTATGATTATAAATTTATAATTCATCAATTTGTTTTCAATTTGGGTGTTGTGTTCGAGAAAACTGGGCGATTGTGTGCAAAACATGTATGGAAATTTATGTTTACTTATTTTTAACAATCTCTCGATTTCTGTACTTGTTGTTGTTGTTGCATGAATTCTAATTTTCTAAGTGAAATTAAAATTATCTCGTGTTGGCTCTTAATGTCGCTACATTTAAGGATAATCCATCATGGATTCATGGAAACTAGTGTCCGGCAAATATGAGTATAATTAGCCTAGCAGGTTACAAATAGGATCTCATGCCAATTAAGGTGTGAATTGATGGTAACACATCGACAGATATTGTAAGATTGGACAAGAAGTTTGTACTCAGAAGATAAAATAAGTGATTTTCAACATGTTAAACAGTCATGATACCTTGGATGACTGATGATCGAATGATGGTAGAATTCTGATTCATGGGTGTAGTGCGATGAGTGTACAAGTATCGGTTTAAATCTTATGGAGAAATTTTAATTCATGGAAATAGAGCTGGGTTATTTTAATTGCTATGCATGCCAAATGGTCAAGCAGAAACCGGTTTGAATAAGGATCCTAAAACTAATGAGTATATTGAGGTGGGGAAAGAAGAAAGACTAGGATTATATAGGTTCATCCGATCATGTGAAGTTTGAATTAATGTGCTGCAACATGACAGCAGAAAGTTAACTAGGAAAATTTTGTATATTCTGTGAAGACCGGTGTAATGTGCTGGTAAGTCTTGGATTGAAGGGTTGCGAGATAAGGGTGAAGAACTAGAAAACACTGTTGGAGAAGGAAATAGAGATGATATTATTGGTGAAAAACAATTCTTGTGACATTGTCGATTAATGGTGTTTCATTCATTGACATTGATACTTAAAAAAAATTTGGTTCAAAATCAATCACTTGTTATCAATTTGTGTTCTAATATTGAAATGGCTTGTTTTTGAGTGAACAATAGACATTATTTTTCTCAAACATTATAAATAGAGATTCTATCTGTGTTCTTGCTGGTTTTAAATGAAAGTGACAAAGTGTGATGCAGGTCTTAGGGTCTTATTGTATGAATTTGGATTAAAACTCAAAGTGGATGCATGTTCTATGCTCACACAAACACTACTTTGAGATTAAAGAAATATTTAACAATTCAACTTTGTTGTACTACACTACATATTATATTCCTTGACAGGAAAGTGTGAAAATGTGTTGACCATGCTGCTTTTTTTTTTTAAGGACACTGATGTAGTTGCAATTTAGATTGCATTAATGGTATTGACTTGCATGCACTCATATGATGTATCATAATCCTCTATGTATATGTGAATCATATTTCACATGTATTACCACTGGTTTTTATGAAGTATAATTATTGTTGTATGCTTTCTTCTATTCTGCAGATTGCATTGGTTCAGCCTTCAATATGAAGGGAGCTATGCAGTGCCCAAATTGTCGGAAGGTTGAGAAAGGTCAATGGCTATTTGCCAATGGCTCTACTCGTTCACTTCCCGAGTTAAGCATGGAGGACTGGATTCCTGATGAAGACTTCTATGATTTAAGTTATTCTGAAATGGTAAATACAATTAAGCATGTCTATTAATCTCTAGTAGTATTCTGTTCTATTTAAAACAAGACAATATTCTGCTTGTGCATTTAGTTAGGATTGATTATGAACCCTGAATTATAGTCTTTTCATTGACTTCTATGCTGTTAAAAGCTTGGTCAGTGTCGTTTATGACTCAACTAATTTTTTCTTCTATTTTTTTATTTTTATTTATCTTTTTACATCTATATATGCCCCATGCCCCTTCATTTTAGGATTTGAAAATCACAAAAAGAATATAAAATTCTTGAAGTCTGAGCAAATTGATTTATGAGGACTTTCTTCTTTTAGAAGTTTCTAAGACAGTGAGATATTGGTAAAGGATTTCTTTTAAAACTCTTGATGTCAAAGCCATTGTAGATAGTGGACCAAGCATCAAGGCAGATTTCTTGTCCAAAAAAGAAAAGTTGACCTTTTATATGAAGGACTTTAGCAGTTGGTTTTCTTTATAAGCTGCTTGTGTTCTTGTATCTTCAAATATCTCTTATGTTAGGTTCAGGTTTTATTTTCATTTGCACCTGAGTCAGGCAAGATCTATCTGCTCAGGTTGGTATTGATTCCATTAACATAATTCAGAACTGCATCTAAGGTTAGCATGTTATAAAAATTAATGAGTTTATTACCAATGGGTACATTGAGTGTTAAAAGACCTTTAATTTAACCGAGAGACCAGGGGTTCAAATCCCTTTGGGCTACCTACTTGGGATAAATAATATCACTTGGGTTTCCTTACTTCTAAGATTGTGAACTCCAACACCAGTTCCTAGTTTAGAGCTTTGTGGATAAAGAAAGGACGTGAGATTTTCGGGTATCAGAAACAAAATAATAATAAAAACAATAATTATAAATAACAAGTTTATTGATTTTGCTCCATCTAATAATGATTCAATTTATCCATGTTGAAATATCATCCAGAGTGGTTTGAGTCTCGAGCACTATTGAGCAGTTAATTACTTTCTTCAGTGGGAGGATATTCATTGAATGGTACATATTTATTTCCAGTTACCTCATTCTAACGACTCTATACAAGGCCTGACATGTTTTTCGGCTAAAGCAGGTCCAGTCTATATTTTGCTCCGATTACATATATGTAGTAGGCTTAGGCCTAGCTTCTTTTTATTTATTTATTTATTTATTTTATAAGAGGATAGGCCTAGCTTACTAGAACTGTATTCTGAATGATAAGATTAACCTTGTATGGGGGCTTTTTTTGCTCTGCTCAATATAAGACAATCATCGATCATTTCTTGTTACTTCTAAGGCATAGTGACGTACTGATAAAAACCCAGAACATAAATAATTATTTGACTGCTATTCATTAGATCAAGAATATCTTATAAGGGCCACATAGTGCAGCCTCCTACAGTAATAAAACTAGGCTAATTGAGGCCTGTGTAGTTGATGGTTGCTTTTGTGTTGCACATTCCAGATACAGATTTAGTGACGCGGACCCATTCTAATCTTGTAGACATGTTTTGAGGTCAGCCTGACTCCGGCTTTATCTGGGAGAGGGCCTAAGTTGGCACACAACTCTAACGTGAGATTGCTGTGACTAGCTTTGTAGGATAGAAAGCTAGCGCTTCAGCTCTTCAGTTAGTTATGCAATGGTTTGTTATGATGATTGATGATACCCAAAGCTTTTTTGCCTTTTTGGCTAATTTTAAGTTTGTGGAATAATTGCTCCCATGGTTTTGATTGATTACATTATTTTTGGTTGCATTCTTTTGTGATTTATGTAGAAGTTCCTGTATTGGAGTTGCAAAATTTTGCAAATTTTCTCATGTTATATGCGGTAAAAATTGTCTTACTTCGCCTCTATTTTGTTTTGGCAGCCATTTAGAGTTCACTGGTGCCCATTTGGTGAATTGGCACGAGTTGGTTCATCTTTTGAGTAAGCAAGACCTCACTTGTGTGTTTTTATTCATGTTATTATTTTTTTATTTATTGCTACAGCCGTTGAGTTGCATATATTGTTAGTTTCTAGAGATTTTTCAACTTTTAAGCATAAACCGGTTTAACTAGGCTAATATTAATATAGTAGGGAAAGAATTGTCAGATGCAGGATGTTATATTCACGTTTTCTACACTGGGATGTGGATGTATTTTGATTTTGGTAAATTCATTGTAAATTTTCTTTAGGATGATTCTTCATTGGGATTGTTTTTACCTCAAAGTTAATGTTTATTGTTATCTCCCCTTGAGTGAGAGCTACTTATTGTGCTTTCTTATGGAGTAGGATCTTTATAGTAATAGTGAAGCTGTAGAAACGTAGAAACTTGAAAGCACTTTACTTGTTTCAAGAATCTTCTTCATTTAGTTTTCCAAAAAAAATGTGAAAAAAATTCTGATTGTTTTACTTCCCACTAAAAAGGGCCCAGAGAAACTAATTCCTTTCATAAGAACATCAGTTGATGCTGTCTCTGACATGTTGATGCTTTATATCTTTCAGGGAAGTGGAGCCTCCATCAACCACATGTAAGCTTTTCCCTATTCAATTTCCTTGTTGATGAATTTTCTGACCCACCCAACGTAACACAAATGAATATATTATCCTTGTAGATCATGACCTACGGGGACCCCATGCCGTATTTACTGAACAATCATCTATGGGTCATTCATATGTCGCGTATGTAGGACCAGTTCCACCTGCAACCTCGAGATCTAACAATAACGTTGATGATCCTCATTTAAATCATCACTGGAATGGCCTGTCGGGACACAATGAGATCTTTACTCCCCATGCTTTTCCTGCCATTAATATCCAGTATCATAATTGGGGACGTCATTCGCCCCCTTTCTCCTTACCCAGTAACCATATAAATGGTGCAGATCCAGCTTCTGTTCCACCTGCAGCATTGAGATCTTCTCATGGTGAATCTGATGGTATAACAATGTCCAGATCTTTTCCACATCCATTTATGTTCGACCATGGGTAAGCTGTAAGCTATATTAAACAAATGTCTACCTTCTTATTCCTCTTTTCTGTACTTAAAAACCTTGAAATTACATATTCATCATGCCTATTTTGAGTGCTAGAAATAGACAAATAGTTAGTAACATATTTCTCTCTTTTTTTTTTTACAAACCAAAGCTTGATTAGCAAGCTGCAAATGTTGATTCTACTTTTTCAACTTGCACCCATTTAGGAATACTGCTATCTTTGTTCATGTATGTTTGATCATCAGATTACTAATTTTGCATGTCCTTGCTTTCTGTAGCTCCGGCCCTAGAGCTGGGAATTCATTCGTCTCCTCAGTTGTTCCTCGTCATCCTGGGAGCAGTGTTCCGACCCATGAAAGGATTCAGGTTTCTCATGCTTTCCATCAGCAGCCTTCTGGCAATTCACCAGGCTTGCCCACGCCTATAGTCCCTGGTGTAAGAAGATTTGACGGTCCAAGGAGTGTACTGCCCGGACCCCCACAACATGATCAAAATGGTGGCTTCTATATCTTTCCACCTAGTTCATCAGGCCAGAACCTACATGAAGCGGAAAATCCCCTGTCAGGTCGATATCATGTATGGGAGAGAGAGCGGTTATCTCGTTTCCCAGCCGTATCAAGAGATTCAAGTTGGGGTTCATTTCATCAAACTTCAGGTTCCTCCGACTCTGGCAACAGGTCAGCCAACTTTTGGCATAGGCACTCCTCCTCTTAAAGAGGTTTAGGTCAAAGTTGGAAACAAAAACTTATCGACCAGTTTTATCCTACTTGTCATAAAATTGAATGAATTGCATCTCAATTTATATGACTAGAACTTAAAGTGGCATATGTGAATTGGGGAACTCATTTTTGTAAATTTTGGCATGCTTGAGCTAAACTATGTTTATTTCTGTAAATCTTGGGAAAGTTGGCGTGTCCTCTGGCCCCCAAAACTGATTATTTGTCAATCATGTGACGGTGCAATGGTATTTGTTCTCATTATTAAAAACCTTGCCTTTGAAGAAATTATTTGCTTTCATTTATTTCCACTGCATTACACCGTTAAATTTGAAGCTTTTTGTTTAGGGTCAAGCTACATTAACTCAACATTTTAGCTTAAATTTGTTACACAATCTTTTTTTTATTTTTTTGATGTCTTGTTACACAAAATCTAATCTGGTTGGTGTGATTTTTCTTTTTCCATTTATATGTCATAGCCAAAGTAACCAGTCAATTACTAGAAAGTAAGAGATTTTATTAGTTTTACAGCTCCATAAGTTCACTGAGAAGCAACGTACTCTAATTCTATCACTTCATTTTGCAATTACATAGATATTAACCTACTGGACGCTGCGGCCATCAGAAGAAGATGATATCTTTTTCTCGAGTTTGAAGGCTCTGTTTGAATTGATACTTCTTCCCTTCAAAAACTGGGAATACCAATGTGCAGAGAGCTTAGGGTATTGTCCACATAGTACAGGCCATACCTTGATTCATAGCCATCCAACAATTCAAATACATCTAAGAAAGACCATGTGAAGTATCCTCTTACATCTGATCCATTTCTATCCAAATTTAAAAATTAAAAAAGAAAATAAAACAAAGTTAGATCATACACAAAACTGATGTAAATTCACATCTTTCAAGGAAAATAAGGGAAAAAAAAGGGAAGTAACATGAGTACGTTTGTTTGTACACGCACAATTCATATCATTTATCGCAATTCATTTGATATAGATATTTCGATGCACTAATGAATTATAGCATGAACATTACAGAAAGAATCTCTCATCCCAACTTATGGTGATTCCCAGGATTTCACTTTTCAGTTGAATTTCGGGTGACCATTTCTTAGCATTCGTCCATCTTGTTTTATGTATCATTATCACTATTGAATGGCTGTTGTTCTTTGAGTTCGAAGCAAAATAAGCATATACCTTATAGCATCAAGCACACCCCCAATGTATACATGTAGGTATTCCACCCTTGGCATGTCTTCCAATGAGGAATTGCGCGGCGTCCTCATACCTGGTAAAAGGCCATGGAAGTCCACTTGTTAGATGATAGCAGAAAATCAAGAGAAATTAAAAATTGCTAAATAGACTGCAAGAAGTCTTTTCGAAATAAGAACAACCAAGACACCACTAGAATAGAATTTTAGCATAGTAAGGTATGATTCTTGGTCATTTTCTTCCAAGGCAGAGCAACCCTGAAGTGAAAGGGTGTAGTCATTTGCAATTGGCCACTATCTTAACTTGTTGAGTGCTTCTATGGAAGATGTTCAATTTAAATGCTCTATTTATGAGATCCAATAAACGAGTTTCATCATTTCTCATTTTATCTATTTGTTTGTTTGATTATGTTTGACATATTTATATTCAGTTATAATTCAAACAAGACAATCTTAATATGGTATACTTTTCAAGTCATTTTTAAAATGCTTCTCAGAGCAAAGGCCTCTACAAACAGGCTCATTTACAAGTTACTTTTTCCTACATTCTAGAGTATTTTAATTATCTATGAAACAGTACGAACTTTTTAGAATTTAAAATTGACATCAATATTTTCAATCACGAAAATCATCACGATATAACAACAATCTAAAGATATATATTACATGAATGCTTGAAATTTTCATTGGTCATGCTATGGTACAACAAAAAAAATTCTCTAGCACTAGCTCAACATAAGAAAAAAAGGACGAGAATATTATGATAGGAAGGAGCAACCACCCGACGACGGACGTGTGTGTATGTGTTTGAAAGAGAGAGAGAGAGAGAGAGAGAGAGAGAGCATTTTCTTGAATGTATATAGGAGGATTGCCATAAACTTGCTTAAAATGCTCCAGCACTCCTTTCAGATCCCAGGGCCGTTTACGGAACTGAGTCAAACAAAGGCAATCAAGAATACAGTAAACAAACTCGAAAAAAATAAGCCAATGCTGTAATTATGCATTTCAACTCCTACCTCATATGGTGGTGCATTATCCTGGTAAAGTAGATCTGCCACAATCAATTAATTATTTCAGTTTCTAAATTAGCCAGAAAACAATCCAAAATGACCAACCTCCTAAGTAAAATGAGTTGATCTAGTCTGGAATTAATGAGTTAAAAGGACAAATACGTATCGAGTCGGTAAGTAATAAATGAAGACAACTATATGGAAATTGGAGATGAAATTAAGACATGTTTTGAGTCTGAGTTTGGAATCTTATTCTAACCACAGTTTTAACTTTATTAACCGTCATTCAGTTTGGTTGAGACCAATGAGATGTAAAGAACATACAGGTTATTGCCATGTCTGCATTAAAGTCTCTGAGGTCCTGTTTCGGACTGCTGGAGTTGTCTTTGACGTAAATTGTGGCGTAGTGTACAATTCCTAGAAAGTCAAATGAACCCTTAACCAGTTTGGATTCTCGGTTGCTGAAGACTGGAAGTCTTCAACCCACATTTTTCTTCATTGTGATGGGATAGTCTCCAAACACCAATGGATTTGCTGCCCTGCAATACGATACATGTGCAAATGTAACAAACAGATGATAACGATTTTCAACCGACTCCAAACTGAATTGAGAAATTAAACACCAACAGAAGACTCTATGAAAATTACAAGCAGTATAAAACTTTTTCATAAATGAAATGATAACCTCCAAAAATGAGAACAGTGCTTTGCATTTTTGGGACTAGCGGATGTAACATTATACAGAATAGCAGTAAAATAAAATTGACAGAGAATGCAAGGCATATAAATACAACTATATAAACAATGCATAGAGACATTAACTTACCAACCAATGAAAAAATCATAGGCTCTTTCACTTGCAATTACATCTTCTATAGTTTGTCAAGGGAACCAGTCCATTTGCAAAGAGGCTAACACCTATATAGCCATGTTGCTTGCCCTGCATCACCATGTCTTGTTATTGAAATCCATTTTTCTGAGATTTGGCAAAAATTGGAATCTAAAGAACTAAAGAATAGGCTCATAAGATTCAAGTTTAATTGCAGAAATAATTATAAAATTTGATGCAAGAGAAGAATTCTTCTTGTTAAACTTGACATAGATAACGTAAACATGGATGATCGAATGACTCGTACGTAAGAAAAGAAGACGAGGCACATTATATTAAATTGGATGTTACCTGATACTTATTCTTATACAGTCTTGCAGCTGATGCATGTGCCAACAATATATGGTGAAGCGCCATGTATGGCTCTGAGGAGGAGTTACCTCTGGAGCAGTTGATTCCAAAAGGAGGAGAACACCTCTTAGGTGGCGTAATTCCGGTGTCATAACCTCCAATTACTAAAATATTGGGCTCGTTAATAGTAGTCCAATATGAAACCCTATCACCAAATTCCCGAAAACATACATCTGCATAAGCTGTGAAGTCTTTCCTGCATTGACATATAGATAATTCAATCACAGTCATTTGTTTCTTTCATGCTTGGTCAAATTACCAAGCACGGTAAGTAACTAAAACCAACAAGAATAACAACAACAACAAAAAAATTACACAATTGTCCGATTGATCCATCTTCCATACTCATCTTCAAGTGCTTGGTGATGATCATAATTATACAACGTAACATGTGGTTGGATTCCTGCTAATCAAAACGCTGTCTGTTAGCATTTCTTTAACAATTTTAAGAGGATAAAGGTACCAACCCCAAAAATCAAGAAAATCATATTGTTCTCACTTATGATTAAAAGATGGTTCTAATTTCTAACCATGGCTGATAAGTTCATTGATGAGGTTGTTGTAATACTGTAAACCCTTAGGATTGACAGGTCCTCTACCATCTAAAAGAAATAAAAATCACTTAATTTTTGTTTGCTTGATGACAGCCACAATTTGAAAATCAGTCTTGACCATGAGATGGAAAATCTATAGGCATCTGAGCCTGTATCCACCATAAGTTGCACATGAGTGTCCCAAATGCTAGGAGTCCTTCTATCTTCATTTGCTGCTCCCTCCACCTAATCATGAGAATGTAGAGTTAATTAATCTGTTAACTTAAAACAAGTAGTGAGATAAGCTGAAGTGCCTGAACCAAAAATGAAGCCAGGTGGGAACTGGGAAGTCATATCTGCTGAAATTGTAATCACTGCCAAAGAAAGCAGATTTTATTAGCAAGAAAGAGAGCCTCCACATTCTTCACTGTACAAGCAATTCTTGGGTGGGTGCTGATACTGAATATTACTGGTTTATGAGTCAAATTATTATTAATACGGTCTTCGAATAGAGGCGTTGAGAGCACTTCGGTGGTGGATACTTCTGATTTAGACACTTAATATGTATGACCAGAGATAAGGTGCCAAATGGAGGAAACGATCATGTGTCTCATGTTAACGTAATAGCGTGTCATGTATGACACTGGTGGTACTTCGTGTACGTTCAGGTTCGATGCAATGCTTTGTAATTAGTATTGCACCCGACTACTCGGTCACTGAAAATTGAAGCATCAGTACGTCCATAGTCCGGAAGTGTTTCTTTTTTTTTTTTTTTAAATTCCAATTTTTATTTTTATTTTTTGTATTTCATTGCCTACTCCAATAAAGCTTTTGGATGATTAATTTATTAATTTCGCTGGGAAAAGCTCAAATAATTTATTAATTTTCATAACACCTTTTTAACTTAAAACTATAATAATCTATGTATGTATTCATTTCACCTTACACATTTTTTAATTAATTGCAATTATTTTCTTTTTAAAAAATGTATAATAAATAATATTTTATTACATATGCTATTTTTAATATTTTAATTTTTTTAAATATAATTTTATCATTTAAAAGAGCTTTTAAAATTAATATAACCAAAGTATCTAAATTTTTAAAAGAGTTGTTTTAATTAACAACCCAACCACCGATTTCTTTAAAATCTCTTCCAAATGAACCCTTTTAAGTCCCACAAAATTTATACAAATGTGTTCACAAAACACTTCAAAAATTCAAACAAATTTAAAGCATTTTAAAGGTGAAATTTTTACTTTCTAATAGATATTTGATTACTACACAAGGGTTTATAGGATTGATTCAAAAGTATTATCTGATAATTAAAATATAGATTGATAAATATTTTTATTGAAAAAAATTTCTTCTAAGAGAACTCTTTTTAGTATGAAGAAATTTGTAACTACAAATGTTTTTGAGCTCACTCCAAAATAAAAATGTTTAAAACGATTTCGAAAAGTACTTGAAACATTACAAACTATCAATGAGACCGAGAATATTTTATGTATATTCTTTTGAATACATTATATATAACGATTTTATATCATGATTCATGAAATATGGGTGACCTACTAACATTATATCATGTGATATGAGTATCTAGTATGACTGAATATTCACACAGGTGTGCAATAGATTAAATTATAGGATAAACTTTACAATCGGTGTCGACGATAGTAGTTATAGAATTTGATTCTCTCTTCTTCCCCAGAGAAAAAGTTGGTCCCTTATGAGTTTGTATTTTGTGCTTTATCAATTGTGACAACACACCGGTGTGGAATGTATGCATTTTGTGATAACTAGATGCTTATTTTATGGTCCAGAACACAAGAAAATCATCCGTCTCACCACCATCAGCTACAAGCTATCAACAAATCGAAAGGGAAATGATATCCAAAAAAAAAAAATATCGAGTCCCATAAAAATTGGAGCTCATCACTCCAAAACCGTTACAAACTGTGAATAATTAATGGTTCTCTTCTTTTTTTCTGGGCAACTATAACATTGAAACATTACGGTTCCGGAAATCGGTAAGCAGTACAGATTCAAAGAAAATCACTGTGCACGAATTCCATGCAGAAACTTAACAAATTTGATAATTAAGCATACCTGTGACTGTGACTTGAGAACCACTAGATTGATACTCGATCAGATAAGAAAGTAACATGAGTGAGCTTGCGTACACCACACTCGAAAGTCGAAACACTCTGTAGTGGTGTCCTGTTCAATAACATTTGGGAAGGTAAATTGGCTATGACATGATAACCTAACAGCAGTCTTTTGTGATAGAGGCAAATAGACGTTCAACATGTATACTTCATGACATACAAAATTTTTGTTAACACATTTCACAGAACCCAGATTTCATGACACATTGTTAAAACATTTACTTACAGGGTCAAACAAGTGCAGCTTTCTTCATGCAAAATCTTTCACAATGTTCTCTCATGCTTTGAACTCATTTCAAGATCATTCACTGAAAAAGCTTTTGAGCATAGGAAGCCCCCAACCAAATCATATGGTGAAGCAAGAGGGGCAGAGATACAAGCAACGGTTAATATATAGCTAAAGTCAAACACAACAAGAACTCATTCATCGCAATTGAATATAAATTAGTGCTTTGAGTTTCTTATGATACTTATTCAAATTTCTCTACACAATTCTTTATCTCAAGTTCAGATTATCTCCTGGCCTGGCCTTATCGTCATACTACAACTATTGAAAAATCATATATTTATTGCTTGTCAACATGTCCAACGGTCATATCCTATAAAGAGTAAAGACCACTAGTCATAAACTCTTAATTTGACCTATGTGCAAAAGGTTGGTTGTTTGGGAGCATTTCTTATCAAGATAGTATCCACTAAACCCCACCTGTTATTCCCTACACACTCTTTTCTTATTTTTCATGCTTGGTTCAATTGGAATTTTGAAACACCAAAGCGTGGAAATCCTATCAGCCATCTAAGTCAAACCGAAGAATCCTCAGCATTATGTATGCACAATCACATTAATGATCCCATGTCAAGTTGCAACTTATCCGTACTTCAATTCTCTTTTCTTCCACCAATCAGGAAAATATGAATAAAACATGAAGCTTGACAAATTCTGAACTTAAATCATTCAATATTAAAGCAAGACTCGAACAAAAATCTGATAAGATCAAATTTCTCCACTGATCAGCAATCTTATCATGTGATATAAACTCAGAACTTTTTCAGCAGCCACCGCCTGTGTATGTTCAATTTCCATTTGATTTTCAATTCCCATAAGCTAAGATAAATAGAAATCAAATGTTTAAGATCTGAAGCTAAGTAGATTGAACTGACTCTTTGACTACTTATAAGCAAAACACAGGAGGATACAAATAAAAACAAACTGAAGACGCATCAATCACATTTGGATTAAGCATCAAACTAAAATGTAATTAACCAATAATAATGCCTTATGAATATAAATACAATTGTTTAGCTTCCAAAACCTTCAGGCATGCCCTTTTTTTTTTTTTCTTATTGATTATTTGTCATCAACAACCTATACAGATCCCATCTTAAAATGAAAATCCAAATTCTGATTGAAGATGTTCAAAAAATTTATGATTAAATCTTTCAGTATGAATTTATCATCAGAACCTAGAAAAGTAACAGATACACGATATTCTTATAAGCTGTATGTTTACTTCACAAGATATCCCAGTCTTGTTGTCAAACAAGTTGATCAACAGTAAGGTATTCTTCAAATTCAAGTGACTTCTGATCTGAACACAACTGAACAAATCTTACACAAAGCAATCGGAATCCTAGGCAAAGATCTTCAGGTGAAAGTAGATTAACATATATTTCATAAATGCAAACGATTATCATTTATGTAAACATCAAATTTCAATATCTTCCTGCATCGACAGAGAGAGACACAAAGGTATATGAATCTTTCTCTTTTAAAGAACAAACGTGCCCCATATGCATGCAAGTTCAGCTGTGTTAAAAGTATAAGAATGGAATACTATATGGGGCAAAGTAGTTAACAAATTAAGCAAATTAGCCATCTCACACTCAAACGGTATTCAATGGAGACATCTCATCAGCAATGGAAAGAAAAAGCAATAAACAACATTACACTCCAATAGAAACTCAAACAACACATCTCTTTAGTAGAATTCAAGGGGAATTTTAACAAACAGATTATTGAAATTACAGTAACAACAACATAAGCAAGCAAAGAAACACAAACAAATACTCAAAACAATAGAGAATAAGAAACTAAAACAATACCAGAGGTCAAATTCAAAACAACATCATCAAGTGTACAAAGGCAAATCGGTCCAGGCTCCGGAAACGTGCCCATTTTCACAGACATAAGCTCTGACGACAGGCTCACCGTCCTCATGGTACCCAAAAATCCTTCTCAAACAAAACGCAGAATGCAAGTCCCAAGTCTCTTTACAGGAACAAAACGCGCAATGGAGATCAATCTTGCTCCGATTCCCATCGTTAATAGTCCTCCAAACACGGGACCGCTTGAAGTTCTTGAAAATCCCTCTAAAAAGCATGTAATTTCTCTTCTCTTCAATGTGAACACACCCTGGCCAATCACAAATGTACAAACAATCCCCTCGAAACCTACTCGCGAGCAATTTGTTACCTTGCTCGCGACACAGATTCCAAACCCCAGAGGCCAAATGCGACCTTAACGATCTGCATACCTTTCTCTTCTTATTACAAGAAGATTCACGGCCTATTTCAACCGCACAGTTCTCGACATCCTCGGCGGCGACTATGCCGCCGTCGTCTTGCGATTCTGACTTGTTGTAGACAGTATCGTAATACAGATCGTCAAAGAGTGACCAAGAACAATCGGACACAGGTTCCAGATTACTCGAGCAAGGCTCTGTTGATGAAGCCGTCGACTGGATCGAACTCGAGCTCCGGTAATTCGAATCCGGACCCAGTTCACGTTCGAGTCCGAAGTCGGAGTTTTCTAGCAAAACACCGGAGTGGAGGAGACCCGGACAGCAGACGGAGAGCTTTTGGAGGGAGGACCAGCCGCCGGGTGGGAGGCCGGAAGTCGGTGAGATGAGATCGGCAACGACGGCGGGGATGGTATGAGAGCACTTAGTCTTCCAGCATACGTTCCTGATAAGAGAAGAGAATTTGGTGCATACGCAGGCTAAGCGGGCCCAGTTTCGTGGGTCGTTTTCGAGTTTGGAGAAGATGTTGAGGACGACGTCGTCAGAGAGCTTCGTGAATGCAGTGTCTGTCATTTTTATTCAATAGAATTCGCAAAAAATATAGTTCTGTTATGTGTTGGATTTGTTTTTATTCTTTTGAGAGAGAGAGTTAGTGGTGGTTACAGTTCTGTTTGAATCTGGAGGCGGTGGGAGTCTCTGCTAGCTAACCTTTTTGTTTGGCTGATTATAGTAAAGTTAATCAACTTAATGACCTAATTTTGTTTTTTTAATGCAATCCAAGCTAGATCCTCAACCATTTTTTGTTTACTGGATAGGCATTTCCATTCTCTACTCTCTAGTGCCATTCAAGGAATCAACCACATGTGACGTGTACTCCTTTTTAGTCAGTCCTGACTCCAACATTGATTGAATATGCCAACTAGAATTTAAAACATATTTTTGATGGTGGCTGGTGGGTGGGTTGTGGTTTCAACAGTGATTTTACTAGGGCAACGAAACAAGCACTACTATATATCAATATATCCTACTCGTACACCACAGCTTGGATGTTTTGGTTCACTCATAGCCACCCATTTCATGTGCTTCACTTATCAGCTTGTCCCTTCTAAGATAAAAATGGACATTATCACTGACTGGTTTCATCATGCACACACAAGTTGTCAAGCCTACGCTATGTAAACCGACAGCTGCCTTTCCACTAATAAAAGGAGAGCCGTGTAATCTTTACTAACAAGTAACAATTTTCACTACAACCTACTAAATATGAAAGCGATAGCGAAATAGTTTACTTTTGCATTCACATGCGTCGCTTTATATTAACTAGATATTGACATCAACTTTATATCTAAAATTCGCTCCCAATTATATGCCATCAAAAAATGCATTCCACCAATCATCGGAGCTTAATATATAACGAGAAGGAAAGATATTTCAAGCATAAATAATACGAGAAATGGAAATATTTTGAAAAACAAAGCCTTCCTCTATCAGTAAGGGATATTTTTGTCCTGTTTTTAAAACCTATTAAGGATGTGAAATAAATTGAAATTTGTAGATAACACGTTTAAGCAAGTTGAAAACATTCAAGGAAATGCATGTCCATTTCTTGTTAAACAAATACAGAAAAACTATAATTACAAAGATCTACGCCATTTTCATAAACAAGTTAAAAGATTAAATAGATTTAACTTTGTAAATTGCATAATGCATATCCCTCATCTTCAATAACAATTTCAAGGATATAAATGTAATTTTCAACCATAACCAAATTCAAAGACAATCAAAATATCTGGGTTTACAATTCAACAGAGGCTGGTGGTTTTATATATATATACACAATCAGACCTAAGTGATTCCATTCAAGTCACGGGACATAAATGCAAATATAAGTAAATGTGATTGACGACTACCCATGAACCATAATGTGATTCGAATTAAAGAAACGCCAATAATGTGATTCTAAATTCTAATCAAAGATACGTCATATACCAAATGCACCCGACTCTTTCTCATCCAGAATCATCTATTCGGGACCCCAAACAACACAGACACCAAAATAATCAGAGAGTTGCCATGGGATATAGCAATTAACAAAACACCCAAAAAAAAAATATATGGGTCTAGATACCAGAATTGAGCTCAATTCAATCAAATTTTCAACATCCTCAGAAGTATGAAGGCACAAGCACCTAGAGAGTTAAAAATTAATTAAACACACAAACAACTGTAAGATCCATCAATCTTAACTCCAGTACTGATAAGTCTCATCTAACATGAATTGCAAATTCCAAATTCAAAACGGACAATATATTAGGCATAATGAAATTCCAACGTTGTTGCCAGCATCAAGCCACATGTCTCCAACAATCAAACCCTCATCTGCAAGAAAATTTGCAATCAGGATGCAATCATTATCAATTTCAGGCAAAGCGAAAAACAAATGGCACCACATTAACATTTTATTTTAGTAACTAAAGAATGAAATTATAGAGCAGCAGAATGAGACCGAGATAAACTCTTGCTTCTGCTTCTGCTTCGGCTTCCACTAGGACTTCTGCTGACACTGCGCTTTTTCGGACTCTTACTCTTGCTCTTACTCATTCGTTTCTGCACACCAAAGTACAAATATTTATAGCACAATAAATCATGATAATTAAAAGAGTAATACGAAATGTTATCTGACAGAAGAGAATGAATCTATTCCAAGTAGCTATGCCAAATCTCAGCTGCTGCCACGCCAGCCACAAAAGAAAAGAAAAGTGGCATAACAAATCAATTTAAAACCTTGAGTTCCATTTCATAACACATTCCGAAACAGTCGAAAATTAGTTCATTGTCAAAATGAATGTGGGATCGATACAGTTAACTGCCCCAAGCCTTCATCTTTATTTACATCAACAAACCGGTGAAAGAACTTTATCAGCATTGAATAATACAAGTTTAGGTTTTGTTTAATCTGAGAAATAACTTACAGCGGGTAGTGGAGATCTGGATCTTGATCGAGATCTGCAAAAGTTCCAGAAACAACCCAAGTTTAAAATCCACATGTTCCTTTAAAGAACTTTCATCCAAGAGCCGATTGCCTCTTCCACGCAAGTAACCACATTCAAAAAGGATAAAGAAAAAGCAAAAAAATATTTAGCAGTTTAACATAAATAAGAAAAGATCAGGCCCAATTCATAAATTCCACCCACAGATAATACCTAATTCAAGAAAGAAAAACCTTAATTAAGAATCATAATGAATTTTTAGGACACTAGTGGACAGGAAAGGACCATGCT
Organism: Dipteronia sinensis; assembly: GCA_033220585.1. NCBI lineage: Eukaryota > Viridiplantae > Streptophyta > Magnoliopsida > Sapindales > Sapindaceae > Dipteronia > Dipteronia sinensis. The sequence continues at coordinate 41,477,920 of CM065643.1, forward strand.
TCCTACTGTACCACCAAAAATCCAAGAGAATCCAGATTGCACGACCTAATAGCCTGGCAATTGTTGAAGCAGAAAATGACAATGATTATGTTTCTACCGCTCACTGATGGTGTGACTTCCAGATCCCAATGGCACTTAATTCACTGAAATCCAGCTTTATTATTGCAATCCATTGTCTCCTTGTTCCCAATCTAACATCCATTGACATTTGTGATGCTAAATACATTAGAACAGAGACACGATGAAGGCTCCAAAATTGCCCATCTGAATAAAGCATACCTCCACAACCAAAAGAGTTGCAGGCAATTGAACATATCCCATCAAGATCCTAAAATCCAATTTCCAGATCGCTGCACATATCCATTATCTAAAAAAAAAAAACAAGGCAATTTTCATACGATAAGGAGTGAAAAAGAAGATAGTTTGACACTGGAATTTCTTTCTTTGTTTACCCTTCGTTGAAGAATTAAGCATGGAAGTCAAAATTTAATTCCACACATGACAACAACGAGGTAACATAATAAGTCATCGATACCCAGGCAAATGTGCCCCCAATAAATGAAACAGTGCACAAGTATTTTTCACCACAGTATCAGAACCAGACATCATATAACTTAGCTAGACGTAAAGAGATTTCATAGTGTTACTTCTGGTTCTAGGAATGTTGGTATATGCTTATACTAATATGACCCAGACATTTTCTAAATGATACGGTAAATTAGAAGTGTCTTATTCAACCTTGAAAATGATAAACAATTTCACTCCAATTAAATGTTTGAGGAAATTACTTAAGTAGTTAAGTTCAAATCCAATGATGTCAAAGGACAAAGAAAGCATGCTTTGCAATCCCAATCACTCTGCAAAACCTAAAGCATATTATCAAACTCTGCTGGCTAGATACCCCAATGCACTATTTCACAAAAAGAACTACGAAGAACATTATATTAGCATGACAACAGCAATGTTATCTAACTAAATTAAAATTGCTCTCGAGTAAAAGATATTTATACATAAACACAAAAGCATACCTTGATAAAGAGCGGGGCTTTGATCCAGAACGAGAAGGAGAAGAAACTGATTTTGATCTAGATCTAGCAGGAGAGCGGCGTGAAGATTTAGCTTTTGGAGACTTGCTGCATTATTTTAACTTGGTTAACAAACAACTTCGAGGAATTATCAAATTGTCCTAAATTAAAAAACATGAACAAACCTTCTGCTCCTGCTTCTGCTCCTACTGTGACTTCTGCCACGACTGCGGCTGCGGCTGCAGCTTTCACTCCGACCTCTTGAATGAGATCGACCACGACTAGGACTTCGAGAGTTGTCTCGCTTGTGATCATACTCCCTCACCTAATCACCCACAAAACATTAAACAGAAGGCAACACAAAAACACTAAGAATTAAAACTCAGAACATTTTGTTGGAGGCTTACACGAACATAGGCCCGAGAAAATGCATTCCGAAACTCAGAGTCATTAAGCCTTTTGATCTGAAGATAAGAACCAGAATCATACAACTCCAATCATCAAAAACCATACATGATCCTCGTAGTCAGTTACTACACAAAGAAAGTTAACTTACTGCATGCTTCATATCATCATAGTTTGTATAGTCTACGATGCCAGTAGTGCCTTGAAAACAAAAAATATATATAATAATTAAACGCCATCAACAAATCATCTTTAAAATCATAAATAATAATCCAGCAACTAGCAGCTTCCAACGGTTTTATGTCCATAACTCCATGAGAGTTCAAATATGGTGATGGCAGCAACAAGCATACTAATTTGCACAAGGACTTATGACATTATAAGTTATAACATCTCTCATAACTGCATTGCATAAGGGCATAATAAGAGGACGAAATGGCCATAAAAGCCATTTCTAATTATGACACCTATGGCAATGAAAAAGACATCACAAGTGAAGAATGTTCTAATGTATCCTACCATTACCGTCACGGAAAACTTGGGAGAAACAGACATCTCCTGCCCGACGCATGTGATCCTGCATAACAATGAATGATATCAGGAGTTATTCTAATCAAAAGCTTACAATCCTTGAAGAAATGCATCAACATGCACACAGGCATGCAAAGTAACTGAAAAACAAGAAAAATAAAAGGGGGGAGGAGAGGAGGGAACAATGGAAAACTAAAACACAACCAATAGCAAATATAGGGGAAAAAAAGATAGTACGAAACCAAGCTCACCTTAAGATCCTGCCATGAAGCAGAAGAGGGCAACCCAGAGACTAACACTACACAATGGAAAATTTCAGTCATATCAGCATTTTAACATATAAAATTGAACATAAAACGAGTGATTGATTGGATTACACACCACGATATTCAGAGCGCCTTGATACTCCACGACTGCGACTGCTGGTGTGACTACTATGGCGATCCGATGATGAACGTCCACGCCCACCATGGGCAAGTTCCACCTGAAAAGTACACATAGTAGCACAATTAAATAGGAGTAAGTGATTGCATCAAAAAAAAAAGGTGAGTAACCACTAGTCAACACACACTACATACATGAACATTAAAGAGTAACTAACCCGTAATCGATGCCCATCAAAATCATAACCATCACGGCCACGAATAGCATCTTCAGCATCCCGAGCCTCTTCAAACTGTAATGAAAAATAATTCTTGAAATATATTCAATAGTTGTTAAACAAGGAGAATGCAAATAAAAACAGAGAGTATAGCGCCTCCACACCCACCTCAATAAATGCATAACCAGGGGGCCTTGGAGGGATCTTCAGGTCAATGTGAGCTATAGGTCCATACTGCAATCAGAATGGAAAGAAGAATAAGATTATAATATCCAGTAACAAAATATAAAGCATAGCATACACTTCTTTCGGGTTAGTCACAACTTGTGCATCAAGTGAAACAGGATACACAGAATGATTCCTTTCAGTTACTAACCCCAAATAGAACCAACATATTGCCATTCACAAAAATCAGACCTCCAACAAGTACATCACCTAATGAGCATACAAAATTTTTCCCAAAGTACCCAGCTAAAGATGTGTGTTTACAAGTATATAGGAAAAAGAAGTGGCATCTCCCTAATAACAAGAAAAAAAGTTCATTACACAAAGATGTTCACTGAAAACATTTAAATTTGCATGCTCTGTGCGTCACTCCAGTCAAATTTATACATAATTTGAATTAAAACAGAAAAAAAATATAGTGAAAAGAACAGAAATTCGTTTTTTTTTTAAGAAAAAAAGAAAAAAGAAAAGGGAAAGCTTTACTTTGTAAAACAAATCTTCCACTTCTCTCTCACGAATGTCACCAGGGAGATTCCCAACATACAGAGTTCTGCTCGCACGGCTGCTCATTGTTCCTGCGACGATCCAAAACCATTCAAAATCAAAATCACACAAAAAAAGAGCAAAGCTGGTGGTGACTGTGGACAGCGATGGGTAACGGAAACGATTTAATTCAAATAAAAGAAAAACTATGGTTTTTTTCAACTCAATTTGAAGTTCTGGTTCAAAAAAAAGATAAATTTGACATCATAGAACCATATCTTCGATTCCTTTTAAATTAATAAAGATAAAACATGTTTTGTAAAACAACCGCGCACTGCATATTATATATTAGGGTTTCAGAGGTTTGAATCGAGAGATAGAGAGCTAACCTGAGATGAAATCGACCACAGCCCCGGCGTAGATACAGAGAGTTTCGACGCTTAGGGTTTTTGAAATCCGGAGAGGTTAGGTTAGGGTCTGAATTATATTATCTGGATCTGATTCAGTGTTACTCCACTTACAATGTTATGTTGGGCACTGTACACTTGTACCAATCAAGCCTTGACTATATATGGGGCCCACACGCGGGACTACGTTGCTGACGTCAATATCATGGACCAGCATCTAATTTTAATTAAGATAAATGATTAAATTAGTGACTATCATATTGATGACACACTGTCAAAATGACTACTAAATTAAAAAGTTGTTCCCAAATGGCCATTTTAAACAAAAAATGTGACATTAATAGTCATTCTATCCAATGACTCAATGAATGGCATTTTGGTAAATAAGGGGATGATATTAATTTATTTAATTTTTTTTTAGAAATCAATTTTTATTTTATTTTTTGAAACGAATAATTATATTTAGTGTGTATATATATACATTTTTTTTTTCTTTTTTGAGAAAATTAAGATTACAAAATCAAAAAAAAAAGACAGATGTATTGATCTAAACCATTTCTTTTGTATTTTGAAAAGAATAATTATATTTAGTGTGTGTATATATACGTATAACATAACTCAAATATATAAATATATATATATATATATATATAAATATATATATATTTACACAAACTAAATATAATTATTTGTTTCAAAAAACAAAAGAAAAAATTGATTTCCAAAAATATCTAAAACAAATTAATGTCACCCACTTATTTACCAAAATGACACTCATTGAAAAAATTGATTTCTAAAAAACATCTAAAATAAATTATTGTCATCCCCTTATTTACTAAAATGTCACTCATTAGATCGAATTGAATGGAATGGTCAATAGTGTCACAAAGTTCTCCAAAAATGACCATTTTAGAACAACTTTCCAATCTAGTGGCCACTGTGATAGTGTGTCATCAATTTGATGGCCACCGGGTAATTATACTAAGGGATAATTACCCCGGTGGCTATCAAATTGATGACACACTATCAAAATGATCATTTTTGGTGAACTTTGTGACTCTAATGATCCTTCCATTCAATTTCATACAATTCCAATGAATGACATTTTAGCAAATAAAAGGATGACAATAATTTATTTTAGATGTTTTTTAGCAATCAATTTTTTCACTAAGTGGCATTTTGGTAAATAAGGGGATGACATTGATTTATTTTAGATGTTTTTTGAAAATCAATTTTTTCTTTTGTTTTTTGAAACGAATAATTATATTTAGTGTGTGTAAATATATATGTATATATATATATATATATATATATTTACACACACTAAATATAACTGTTCGTTTCAAAATACAAAAAAAACTGGTTTAGATCAATACACGTATCTCTTTTTGTTTTGTTTTTCATATTCTTTAGATTTTGTAGCCTTAATCTTCTCAAAAAATAAATATTATATATATATGAGATATGTTATGCATATATACACACACTAAATATAATTATTTGTTTCAAAAAATAACATAAAAAATTGATTTCCAAAAAAAATATCTTAAATAAATTAATGTTATCCATTTATTTACCAAAATGTCACTCATTGGATGAAATTTTATAGAATGGTCATTAGTGTCACACTTTTCGTCAAAAATGACCATTTTGGAACAACTTTCTAATTTAGTGATCATTTTGATAATGTGTCATCAATTTGAAGGTCACTAAGGTAAATATTCCTTTTTAATTTTATTTTATTTTTAAAGAATGGTTTTTTTAAGTCTTGCGCTTTATATAAATTAACGTTTTTTTAGGAAGGGAAATGATTCGAACCCGCAACCTCATGAGGGGTTTAACATCATATCAACTTCATCCTGTCACCTAATTTTTAATTGAAATAACCCAAACTGTAATAAAATAAAAAGTAAAAAAAATACACGAATTACTGTATGATCCTCAAGTTAAATAAATTTATTTTTACTTATATTTTATGGTTGTGTTTTCTAATAATTCCATCTTCCTAATTGTATCATTGATATTTGAGGAATGCCAATACACTTTCTCAATCCACTCTCCTTTTTTTCTTTGATAAGTGTCAATATTTTACTTTTTGATATGAAAGTTTAGCCATAATAAATTGTGTGTTTGCTCATATTATTTACAACTCAAACAAAACATTCTCTACCCAAATTGGCCTTTTACTTTTTACCAACTATAATTTATAATCTCTTTTATCTAATTAAAAAACATTTTAAAGTTTTTTTTACTCCTAAACATCATTTATATTCCTTAAAGAACATAATTTATACCAAATATAATTTGCAATCTATTTCATCCAATTCTCTATGAAATCCTTTTGAGTTTTTTTTTTACTTCTAAACATCATTTGTTCTCCCTAAAAAAACATAATTACTTAAAAAATAATAATTTATATTTCCATTTATTTCATTCAACATTTATTTATTGTGAAAAAAATTATTGTAAAAATCATTATACACATATACATACATACTTAAAAATGTTTTTTTTAAATTAGATAAAAGAGATTATAAATTATAGTTGGTAAAAAATAAAAGGGCAATTTGGGAAAAGAATGTTTCGTTTGAGTTGTAAATAATATGAGCAGACAAACCATTTATTATGGCTCAACTTTCATGTCAAATAGTAAAATATTGAATTGACACTTATCAAATAAAGAAAAGAGAGTGGATTGAGAGAATATATTGGGAGAGTGTATTTAGTATTCTTTTTGATAATTATACATCGATTTTGATCCAATGATGTAACATTCGTAGTAAGGTCCAAGTCGCAATATATATCAATTATAAAAAAAACGCATTGTATATATTTACACATTGTTATAGGAATATATACTATTTTGCTTATTTACAACACATTAGTTTAAAATTCTCGTCAATATTATAAACGTGGATATCTGAACCATGCATATAGCGTTTGATTTCATCGGATCCAATATATACGTGTTGATGTCGGATTTAAAAAAGAAAAAAGAAATTGTATCATTGATATTTCTTTTCAAAAAAACCGATAGATTTTAACACCACGTTAGTGAAAGCATGAAAAGTTACTGTTACATTTTCTTCCCTTCAATGTCAATAATTATACCACTCAATGTAAGTTGGTTGCATTGGTGTCATGTACTGTAATTGGTTAGTTCTTAAGAACTTTTGGGATATTTTGTATCCTATTGGTGGCTAAGGTCATATTCAACCTAAAAACTTATTTTGATGTAACTTTTGTACTAAATTTATGCAACTTTCACACTATTCAACTTTTCTATCTCCAACCCAATGCACCAAATGTTATACTAAAAATAATACTCATTTGAATATTCCTTTTCTTTCCTTTTTTTTTATTTCTCAACAATTAACATTTCACCCTATAATTAACATAATATTGCACTACGTTAAGAAATTATAAAATTAGTACATTAAGAAATGAAATTTAATTAACTAAAATATTGCATTGGATGACATAAATTAACTTAAACATTACATTTCATAAAATAAAAAAGAAAAAACATAAAAATAAAAGTACATATCGATCGTCATTTAATTATCTAAATTAGTATATCTATCCCACAAATGATCAATTAATGCATTTCAGAGAGCTATATGAGTCTCTTTATCCTTGATTTTTCTATGTCGAACTAAGAATTATTGAAATTGAGTATTTTCATCTACCACCATCTCAACTTCTGGAGTTGGCGCTTCCATATGATCCTCATTGTTGCATCAACATCATACTCATCCTCGATTATCATGTTATGCATAATAATGCACGCATTCATTATATCATGTAAAACATGTTTATGCCAAAACCATACTGGTCCTGCCACAATTGAAAACCGTGATTGAAGAACTCCAAATGCACATTCTACATCTTTTCTACAACATTCTTGTTTCCTTGCAATTTTTTTTCGACCAATTGGATCGTGAATAGTTTGTACAAGCGTAGACCATTTTGGGAATATACCATCAACTAAATAATAACTCATATTATATTCTTTTGCTTGAATGACATAATTAGCTGGAGGAGCAATATCTTGAGCAAGGTTGGCGAAAAGATGGCATGCCTCCAACACATTAATATTGTTGTTGGTACCCGTCAAACCAAAATATGCATGCCATATCCACAGATAATCATAAGCTACAACCTCTAGAATAATAGTCGGGGATCCACTACGACCTGCATATTGTCCTGCCCAAACCGTTTGACAATTTTTCCACTTCCAATGCATACAATCTAGACTACCTAGCATTCCGAAAAAATCACGATGTTTACCAATATGGAGTAGTCTGGCAACGTCATTAGAATTAGGTGATCTTAGATACTGCTCTGTAAATACTTCCACAACAGCACAACAAAATCTCTTCAAACTTTCAATTGTTGTAGACTCTCATATTTTAATATACTCGTCAGTAGAATCCGCTGGTAAACCATATCACTACAAGAATTTTTGACTTTCCCTACAAAACATTTTCGTGGGGAGAGGTCGAAATTTGTAGGCATATATATTAGGCGACGAAATAATTTCGTCGAAAAATTCTTGGGGACATCATGGTCGGCTAGGGTATTACTCGACGAAATTTTGAGTTTCGTCGGCACAAACCTGTACCGACGAACCTTTGGCGACCCAAACTATGCATCAGTTGTATGATGTCCCGACAAATGCATTCGTTGGCTAAAGCCATTTCTGTAGAACGAAAATGTTTTGTAGGCAGTGAGTATGCTTGTGCGACGAATTATTTTGTAGGCTAAAGAAAAAAATTTGTAGGCTAAGTGTTGCTTTTCCATACAAATAATAATCTGTCGGCTAAGTGTTGTTTTTCCACATTAATAATTATTCGTCGGCTAAGTGTTGCTTTTCCATACACAAAAATTCGTAGGCTAAGTATTACTTTTCCATACAAAAGTGTTTTATACGGTTTGTTCCAATGAAAGAATTTGTCGGGAAAAGTAAAAAAACAGAATTCTTTTTAATATTTTATTTTATTTATTATAGTATTTATTAAAATAAAATATGTAACCAATATGAACAATTGTAACCAAAATGTACTAAGATATAATAAAGACCATAGATTAAATATAATCATACTACAAACTTAGTCTGCTCATAATAAAAACATAGATTAAAACTAGTGCATATATAAGAAGATAAGTTAATATATATTTTTTAACAGTATTTTATAAAGAGACACTAAAGGCAAATTGGGAGCCAAACAAAACAAACAAAAAACAGAGTCTTGGCTAACAACAATATCCAGGCAACAGCAAAACAACTAAAGAAACAGAGCATGAGCCAAAAGTGATGAAAACAAAACCCCAAATCACAATGACAACAAAAGCCACGTGAGCGTGTATAGAAGTAAGAACAGTCTCCCTTGTAGGGGTAAGGCGAGTGGGATGAGTCGCAGTGGTCGAACGAGTCAATCGTGACGTCGTATGTGCAACAAAGATTGGTCGTTTCTTATGAGAAATCAGATTCATCTGCACAAGCTAACTTATAATCTACACAAGCTAAAATGTTTTGTAGGGGAAAGTCAAAAATTTCAACGTTCGAGTTGCAGCAGTTGCCATCCGAGCAGTGGGGTTATGAGCACAAGCATGAAGCAGCACAATTGCACCAAGTGGGGCAGAACCAAGGTCTTCCAATAGGCCTATTAGCCACAATAACAAAAATATCATGAAACAAAAGAACTGCAAAATGCACTTAAAACTTAAAAGGTAACAAGTATTGTAGTAGATATCTATGAGGAGAGCAACAAGCACTTTTGAAATGTACAAGGGTTAAAGTGAGAACTTAGAAAACATTCAGAAGTTGATCAATTGCTACATCATAAAAGAAAATATAGTCTTGTCAAAACAACTTCGATCCTATAGCTCAGACTTGACTATACAAAAGATGGCGGTCATTTGCAAAAATAATGAACTAGCTCGTATTGAGAATTGTTTCAACCTTGGAAGTTGAGCCCGTGTGTTGCAGGATCATAGTAACGGTAAGACTTAACAGACAATCCTACCAGGTTGAAAATTTTTGTGTGCCTTCCCCATGTTAGATAAGAAACAGCAGGCTAATTATTTGAATACTAAACAAATTACTTAAAACTCAATAGTATTAAACAAAGTAGTAAATGTAATCTTTAATATATAAGAAAATATAGTCACTCATACAGTCAACTGGACATACTGAGTAATAATTCATTTCGTGCACCCAATTAAGGTAGTCATTTCTCTAAGTGGACTCGAAACTGAACACAACTTTGTATACCAAAATAGGATATGGAAAATGCAACAGATCCTTAATGGCCATAGTCGGTCTTGACTTATCTGAGGCCCTAGATAAAAATGTAAAAAATAGGCCCCATGTGTAGCTGATGGTATGTAGTGCGGCCAGTGTTCTGCCAATCGGAAAAATCAGTCAATTAATGGCCGGAAAAAAGATTGTTTTTAGCTGATGTTTTTAGGCCAAGGCCGCCATGTCTGACATCTATAGCCGGTCCCGGGGCTTGAAACCAGATCTAATAAAGAAGATGAAGAGATAGAGAAACAAAATATATTAAACGAAGAAGATGAAGAGAGATGGAGAGAGAGAGAGAGAGAAGATGGATAGAGAGAGAAAGAGTTTCGGTGTTCATGCATTGAAAAGAAATGTTGAATTGTGGGAAATAGAAAAACTAAAAAAGAGAAGTGGCACAAATTATAAAAACAAAGATAAAAATAAAAAGAAAGGAGAAAAATAAATGAAAATAAAAAGTCACATGTGGACATGTGGTCATGTGGGTTCAGTATGATGATAGTGCATATGTGTTTGAGCTTTTAAATAATAAACAAATGTTTGGACCATTTTTCTCTGAATCTATTCAACACTAAACACATGAAACATAAAATAGTGGCCCCATTTTGAGCAATTTTTCCTTGGGCCCTGGGCGGGCTCCCCTGGTGCCCCGCCTCAGGAAATGACTAACCACAAAAACATACAAGCTCTTGTTAGAACGACACACGTATCTGTCAATGTATACGTTTGGAACAAAGAAGACAAATAGTAAAGCTTTCATCTTACCAATTTGAATATCATGACAGCTCTTGCATCAAGAACTTATAGTGTTAAGAACTTATAATAGTGCTAATTTTGTTTAAAAGCAAGAAAATAGTGCAGTATGTGATGCAGCATGCCATGCAATACGCCAAGATGTTGATAGGCCATGCAGTATGCCAGTGTTAAGAACTTATTTGGAGAAATATGATGGTACAACATGTAGAAACCCCGTTCACTGGTAACGCAGCGGAAATAGGTTTTAAAATTTTTATACAGATCATAAATGATCTAGGACCAGTGAACTTAGGATCGCAATTCTTTTTTCAGAACTAATACATACAATATGTAAACACAGGAAATTGTAATCAATATATAAATATAAAAAAATAAATTTAGAACCTTACCAACGTTTGGAGGCTCCTTCACTTTACGATATGCTCCTGGTCTGTACCACTGATCTTCCTAGCTATTCCCGAACTGGTAACTGCGTGTGGGCGCGTCACGTACTCAGGAACTCAGGAGGATGTAGAGAGAATGAAGAATAAACTTTTTCTTCCTATACACCGTACAACACTTGCAGCACACACACTACTAAAAAAAATTTTGATTTGCGTTGATCAATGTATATTTTTTCTGCACTTGATTTGTGTGGATTAATATATAAATCTCATGCACAATACCGATTGCAATCTCATGCAATTTGACTTCACAGATTAAAAAAAAATCAACCCTTTTTTTTGTCTCTTTGTGCGTAAAAAAATCTCTAGCAGGTTAGGTTTTTCAAAAAAAAAAATTAAAAACCCTTTTAAATCTTTTTCAAAAAAAAATAACCTATTGATTAATCCACCATAATATGTATCCCATACAAATTGAAATACTGGTCATGCGTGTGTGTTACTCTCTTACTTGTTGCATGTATCAAGTTCAACAAAAATAAATAACTTATTGCATTATCAGTTTATTTATTTATTTATTATCTAGTTATATTAAATATACCTCTATATATTTTTCAAACTAGACCATTATCTCTTTCCAAATATATCTTCATATATTCAAGATAATTATTATTTAAGTATTCTAGGTAGAGTAGGATTCTAACTCCCACATAACCCTAGTTAACTTAAACTTAAATACTATACCTAACTAAGAATAAAATAATCTAATTATTTTATGTCTCAGTTATGATTTGAACCTGCAACCTCCAATTAATAATTCATAATTATTAATTCATTAATTAAATAATCTAATTATTTAACTAATTTAATTATTAATATATTAATTAAATAATCTCATTATTCAATTAATCCCTGAATGAATACGTGTCACTTTCGTAACACAATTAATTGGACAATCCAATTAATTAATCGTGACCCTTGTTACCTAAATCGATCAGGCTAGCAAGGGGACCTAATGGACCTACAGTATTTTGAGCTCCAATAATCCCCGGAATTATTAATTAAACTCTTTAATTAATATTCCTTGATTATTAACTCCGGTGTTATTCCACTAAAAATCCGAAGCTGCACTCTCTCAACTGCAGGCGTTTTTACACAGACCGATACAACTTGGTGTCCATCGATATAGCTATTACACATGGTGTGATCCTCCACAGTAGTTCATAATTAAAGCTGGGTCATAATGTCCGTTATACCTCACTAATTGCATATATCCTTTAAGTACCATTGATTCTCTAATGAACAATAAATCATATTTCCTCACGGAATTAGGAGAGCGCTCATATTGTCCAAGCCCCGAATCAACCCTTAAGGGAACTACCATCTACTTCTCACAAGAAGGAGTGGATTCCACTATTGTGTACATACCTTCCCAGCCACAAGCCAAACCGCAATCCCAACATACAGAGTATATTGATCAGGAACTGCATCTGACCTCACCCATGGTATATCAAAAACCACGATCTAACCTGAAGGAGTCGATAAGACGCTCAGGATTAAGATCACCCACATATAGCCATCATTAGTTGATATATATGAATCTCATTAGTAAACGGATCTTGGTAAGAGATTCATATAGATCATGGCCCAATCCTATATGATCACATCATACAAGGTGCCTCCATTCCCATATCTCATATGAATGATTCAGGATAGAATCACCGTACATTACGGAATGGACCGCAACTATAGATTAACCACAAATAAAGTACCAAGCTTTATTTGCTATCTATGGACTCTTTAGATTGCACGCCTCTTACTGTATCCATCCGCATATGATACTCATATACACAGTTCGAGATTACATCCGGCAATCCAGGATGTTAATATATGCACAAGTTATAAAATAAACAACACAACAAGAATGAATTGAACTTTTCTTTTTATTTATTTCATAAATCCATTTACAAAATACATCTTTAGGGCATAAACCCCAACAATCTCCCACTTGCACTAAAGCATGTGAGGCATGTCTCATAACCCTAGACCATCTAGGTGACCAGAAAACACTTTAGCCGGTAAGGTCTTCGTAAATGGATCAGCATGATTGTCTTGTGAGGCTATCTTGGTGACGATCACATCTCATCTCTGCACTATCTCTCTAATGAGATGATACTTTCTCTCTATATGCTTCCCTCTCTTGTGGCTTCTTGGTTCTTTAAAATTAGCCACAGCACCACTGTTATCACAATAAAGTGTGATGGGCTTATCCAGATCTGGAACAACTTCCAGATCACTCAAGAACTTACGGAGCCAAACAACCTCTTTAGTAGCTTCACAAGCTGCTACATATTCGGCTTCCATGGTGGAGTCAGCAATGCAAGATTGCTTTATACTTCTCCACACAATGACTCCACCACCTAGGGTGAATACTGATCCAGACGTGGATTTTCTAGAATCCCTGTCTGACTGAAAATCAGAATCTGTGTATCCTAACGGAATCAAATCCTGTTCGGAATACACTAGCATATAGTTTCTCGTTCTCCGAAGATACTTGAGAATAGTCTTGACAGCAACCCAATGATCTAATCCTGGGTTGGACTGGTACCTGCTGACTACTCCCACTGCATAGCAGATGTCCGGTCTCGTGCATAACATAGCATACATGAGACTACCTACTGCTGATGCATATGGCACACGTCTCATATCCTCAACTTCTTGAGGTGTCTTAGGACACTGTTCCTTAGACAAGTGAACCCCATGTCTAGAAGGTAAATTACCTTTCTTGGAGTTCTGCATCGAAAATCGCATAAGAATCTTGTCGATAAATGATGTCTGAGACAATGCTATGAGTTTGTTCTTACGATCCCTTATAAGTTGGATCCCTAGAACATAACTCGCTTCTCCCAAATCTTTCATTTAGAATTGGCTAGCCCGCCAGCCCTTTACATCAGATAACACTCCCACTTCATTCCTAATGAGTAGGATGTCGTCCACGTATAGGACCAAGAAAACTACCTTTTTGTCAATAATGTGCTTGTAGACACAAGGCTCATCGACGTTCTGCTCAAAGCCATAGGTTTTGATCACATCATCAAACCTGATGTTCCAAGATCTAGATGCTTGCTTAAGTCCATAGATGGACCTTTGCAACTTGTAAACCTTTTGCTCTTGATCTGGAGACACGAATCCCTCTGGTTGCATCATATAGATGCTCTCGTCAAGATTGCCATTCAAGAATGCAGTCTTGACGTCCATTTGCCAAATTTCATAATCGAAATAGGCAGCAATGGATAAGAGAATCCTAATAGACTTAAACATGGCTACTGGCGAGAAGGTCTCTTCATAATCAACCCCCTCTTTCTGGGTATAACCCTTAGCCACTAGCCTTGCTTTGAAGGTCTCTCTACTTTCTCGTCTACTCCTCTCTTTCTCTTGTAGATCCACTTACATCCTATGGGTTTTACCCCATCCGGCAAGTCTACAAGATCCCAGACTGAGTTAGAGTACATGGACTCCATCTCGAGATTCATGGCTTTAAGTCATTCTTCTTTATCAGGATCTTCCATTGCATTCTTAAATGTCAATGGATCATCCACACTATCAGTAGAGACAACACTTTGTCCCTCATCTATACCTAAATAGCGTTCAGGTTGTCTTACAACCCTCCCACTACGTCTAGGTGATAGTGTATCCTGATCAGGCATCTGACTCTCAGATATTTGTGGATCAACAACTCTTGTTGATGAAGCACTAGTCTCACCAGACTCCAACTCATTCAATACAATCTTAGAATGAGGTTTATGGTCACTAATATAATTGTCCTCAAGAAACGTTGTATTTGTCGATAATAATACTTTGTTATCTTCAGGACTATAGAAGTGTCCACCTCTGGTCTCCTTGGAGTATCCTACAAACAGGCAGACCAGAGACTTGGAGTCTAACTTTCCACTTCTGTTTTTCAGCACGTGTGCTGGACACCCCCATACGCGGAAATGTCGCAAACTAGCTTTACGACCTTTCCACAACTCTAGGGGAGTCTTAGGAACAGATTTGGATGGCACTACATTCAAAATGTATGCCGCTATTTGTAACGCATATCCCCAGAAGGAATTTGGCAATGATGAGAAACTAATTATAGATCTCACCATTTCCATCAGGGTTCTATTTCTCCTCTCCGCTACACCATTTTGCTGAGGTGTACCAGGAGCTATGAGTTAGGAAACTATCCCATACTCGACCATGAAATCTTCAAACTCTTGGTCAAGGTACTCACCTCCACGATCTGATCGTAGTGACTTGATAGTCTTAACTAATTGATTCTCAACTTCAGCTCGGAATTCCTTGAACTTTTCAAATGTTTCCAACTTTCGTTGCATTAGGTAGACATATCCGTATCTTGAGTAGTCATCTATAAAGGTGACATAATACTCATAGCCGCCCCTAGCTCTAACATTCATCGGTCCACAGACGTCTGTATGTATGAGTTCTAGTGGCTCTATAGCTCTAAGCCCTTTTCCAGTAAAAGGTCTCTTAGTCATCTTACCTTCTAAACAGGATTCGCAGACAGGTAAGGTGTCAACCTTTAACTCACTTAAATGTCCACTTTTTACTAGTCTGTCTATCCAGTCAAGGTTGATATGACCAAGCCTTGATGCCAAAGATACGTGTCATTATCTGGAGAAATCTTATGTCGTTTAGTTTTAGGTTTTTCAACCTTAAACATTTCAGTGTTAAGCAGTGTAGTATGTATTAACGGTCTTAACACATACAAATTGTTTTCATTAATTCCTGAATAAATATTCAGACCATTCTTTCCAATAATAACAAACTTATTATTAAAAGAAACAGAATACAATTGTTCTAACAACTTAGAAACGGAAATCAAATTCCGTGTAAATCCAGGAATATAAAAAACATTGTTCAATAATAAAAAACTATTATTATTACAAAATTGTAATCTTATTGCTCCCACTGCTTTGGCCGACACGACATCCCCCGACCCCACACGCGTGGAGAAGGCTCCCTTCTCTAGCTGTGTCCAAGAATCAGTCCACTGCAAAGAAGAACAAACATGGTTAGTGGCCCTCGAATCAACAATCCAAGGTAAAGAATCATCTTCCACTAAACAAGATTCAAGAACAAGTAAATCATATTTACCTTTCTTCTTCTTCTTGGCTACCTCCTCCAGGTACTGAGGACAGTTCCTCTTCCAGTGCCCGACCTTGTTACAATGGAAACATTTTCCTTTGTCTTGGTTGGTGGAGGTGCCCTTCTTTTTGCTTTGGGCCTTCTTGGGTTTGGGCTTACCCTTCGCCTTTCCAGCAGACCTCTTCCTCTTCTTATTATTGGAGGAAGATGGTTCGGCAACATTTGCCTTACCGGTCTTACTTTTGCTGTCCTTGGTCAATGACTTAAAAGTAGCGAGCTCATTGAGCAACTGTGTGAGACTAAACCTTAACTTGTTCATCCCGTAGTTGTTCTTAAACTGATCGAAACTCTTCGGAAGAGTCGTCAGTATGATGCTCACTTGACTGGGTTCGTCAATGGCCCCGCCATTGACTTCTGCCGTGTTGAAGTAGGACATCATGCTCAGGACATGTTCCCGAACTGATGTACCTTCCTTCATGCGAGCGAGCATAGCGGAACGAACAACTTCGTGTCGCTTTTGCTCGGAGGGCTGCCCGAACATAGCTTGTAAGGACTCCATAATTTCGAATGCTGTAGTCATTGCTTCGTGCTTTGTGACAAGCACGTCTGTCATAGAAGCTAACAGATATGTTCGGGCCTTCTCATCAGATGAGACCCATCGCTGGTATGCCTCACGAACAGTTCGTGTGGCATTGGCAGTAGGCACCGGAGGACATTCCTCCGTAAGCACAAACTTGAGGTCTTTGGTGACCAGTATTGCATTAATATTAAGTTTCCACTTAGTGTAGTTATCACCAGCTAATTTGTCGTTTACGAGAATTTGAAGTAATGCAAAAGATATAATTGATGAAATAAATAAAACATTCATTCAGTCATTTATTAAAACAAGTACGAGTGCTTTGCCATAAATTTAAACATGATGCGTGAACATGTTTAACGAACTAGAAATACCCAAAAAACAGTTACTATATCACGACAATCCAACATACCACAAAGAAGTGCCGCCTTAGGGTCGATCAAGTCCTTGCATGTTGGACCGAGACATTCTCAATCAAATGATATTCTAGAATAACTCTTATTCCATATCATTCAACCATCGTTTATTCAGTCAGGTTTTTAATTAACAAAACTTAATCAAAACCTTCGTGAGTGTAACCCACCATTTCAGATCTCATGAGCTTAACTCGAGAATTGCCGCCTTAGGGTCGGTCAATCCCGAAATACCCTCAAAAATCCTATCCGTTAGGAAGTCAACCTTGGTATTGATCTTTGTAGAAACCCTCCTTAGGGAGGACGAAAGCAAAGCCGTCACGAGGCCCCACTCGGATCTCACAGTGTTGAACTAATAATGGAGACTGTGGGATATATATGTAATATATCCCTCTCCCACTCACTATTTAAACATTAAGGTTTTCTAATATCCGTTAATGCACCTACACTCTATAGGATCAAACGGCTAATTTTAATCAAGTTATCTAGCGCATTAACAAATTCATTATTAGAAATAAATTATAATTTAACTAATAAATTATTAATGATTTTTAACAATTAAAAATCTAATCTATTAATGAATAATCTAAATCTTTGTAAACTTTTTACTAAGGTCAGATTATTATGTAAGCGTTTACCAAGTTTTAACTATAAAAACTCTAACACTTTATGCAGTCCATTTATTATTAGGTTTTTAATCATATTAATCATAATTACAATAAATGACCCTATTAATCTAACTTATTAAACACTTTAATAACCAGATTAATATTAATGAGAATTAACAAGTTTTCTAACAATTAAAAAACTAATCTCATTTTCATAGCCAATAATGTATTTACTGATTTTAATCATATTAAAAAAATAATACATAAAAATTAGGCTATGATGCATGTATGACATATCAAATATATTTGTGTAGGCACATCTAATCTAAATGACATACGTATGTATGGCAATGCTTTTATCATCACATAATATAAAGCATACATGAATTGACAGAGTACTGTGGATTATTTAACCTAAAAAAATTGGAATCTAAAATTACAAAAATACGCCCAAGGCATTCATCGGTCTTCTTGTAATTTCCGAGTCTTCTAGTCTCTTCAGGTCACTCTGATTCATCTAATGAATCCAAAATAGAAAATCCGCACGGAACGCACTAGGCAACACTTGCTAACGGAACCGTGCAAGACGACATAAATAGTGCCCGACATGAACAGTACCGCGCATGAACAGTACGTGCATGAATAGTACCCAAATGACACATTACCATGCATGAACAGTATCGTGAACAGTACATGAATGCGTATTTCCGATTTCGCACTTCCGACTTCGCGATTTTTCTAGGTCTTCAATATAGGTTACATTTTTTTTACATTACAATAACAGAAAATAATAATAATAATAATAATAATAATAATAATAATAAAAAAAGTATAATATAACCCATATACCCTAAATCCACAGTACCATATAATTAACGATCAATCATATTTTTGTAAATTAACAAATTCAATATACATACAAAAACAACATACAGTCAATTTAAATAGTGCCTACACAATCATACATACAGGAGCATCGAAAACAATTTCCTGTTCCGAAAAAATTTTTTGGCTCTGATACCAATTGTAGGAACCCCGTTCACTGGTAACGCAGCGGGAATAGGTTTTTAAATTTTTATACAGATTATAAATGATCTAGGACCAGTGAACTTAGGATCGCAATTCTTTTTCCAGAACTAATACATACAATATGTAAACACAAGAAATTGTAATCAATATATAAATATAAAAAAATAAATTTAGAACCTTACCAACGTTTGGAGGCTCCTTCACTTTACGATATGCTCCTGGTTTGTACCACTGATCTTCCTAGCTATTCCCGAACTAGTAACTGCGTGTGGACGCGTCACGTACTCAGGAACTCAGGAGGATGTAGAGAGAATGAAGAAGAAACTTTTTCTTCCTATACACCGTACAACACTTGCAGCACACACACTACTAAATAAAAAAATTTGATTTGCGTTGATCAATGTATATTTTTTCTGCACTTGATTTGCGTGGATTAATATATAAATCTCATGCACAGTACCGATTGCAATCTCATGCAATTTGACTTCACATATTAAAAAAAATCAACCCTTTTTTTTGTCTCTTTATGCGTAAAAAATTCTCTAGTAGGTTAGGTTTTTCAAAAAAAAAATTAAAAACCCTTTTAAATCTTTTTCAAAAAAAAATAACCTATTGATTAATCCACCATAATATGTATCCCATACAAATTGAAATACTGGTCATGCGTGTGTGTTACTCTCTTACTTGTTGCATGTATCAAGTTTAACAAAAATAAATAACTGATTGCATTATCAGTTTATTTATTCATTTATTATCTAGTTATATTAAATATATCTCTATATATTTTTCAAACTAGACCATTATCTCTTTTCAAATATATCTCTATATATTCAAAGATAATTATTATTTAAATATTCTAGGTAGAGTAGGATTCTAACTCCCACATAACCCTAGTTAACTTAAACTTATATACTATACCTAACTAAGAATAAAATAATCTAATTATTTTATGTTTCAGTTATGATTTGAACTTGCAACCTCCAATTAATAATTCATAATTATTAATTCATTAATTAAATAATCTAATTATTTAATTAATTTAATTATTAATATATTAATTAAATAATCTCATTATTCAATTAATCTCTGAATGAATACGTGTCACTTTCGTAACACAATTAATTGGATAATCCAATTAATTAATCGTGACCCTTGTTACCTAAATCGATCGGGCTAACAAGGGGACCTAATGGACCTACAGTATTTTGAGCTCCAATAATCCTCGGAATTATTAATTAAACTCTTTAATTAATATTCTTTGATTATTAACTCCTGTGTTATTCCACTAAAAACCCGAAGATAGCACTCTCTCAACTGTAGACGTTTTTACACAGACCGATACAACTCGGTGTCCATCGATATAGCTATTACACATGGTGTGATCCTCCACAGTAGTTCATAATTAGAGCTGGGTCATAATGTCTGTTATACCCCTCTAATTGCATATACTCTTTAAGTACCATTGATTCTCTAAAGAACAATAAATCATATTTCCTCACGGAATTAGGAGAGCGCTCATATTGTCCAAGCCCCGAATCAACCCTTAAGGGAACTACCATCTACT
Organism: Dipteronia sinensis; assembly: GCA_033220585.1. Taxonomy (NCBI): domain Eukaryota; kingdom Viridiplantae; phylum Streptophyta; class Magnoliopsida; order Sapindales; family Sapindaceae; genus Dipteronia; species Dipteronia sinensis. Next base: position 41,498,379 of record CM065643.1, read on the forward strand.
TTTTACAAGAATGAGTGGATTCCACTATTGTGTACATACCTTCCCAGCCACAAGCCAAACCGCAATCCCAACATACGGAGTATATTGATCAGGAACTGCATCTGACCTCACCCATGGTATATCAAAGACCACGATCTAACCTGAAGGAGTCGATAAGACGCTCATGATTAAGATCACCCACATATAGCCATCATTAGTTGATATATATGAATTTCATCAGTAAACGGATCTTGGTGAGAGATTCATATAGATCATGGCCCAGTCCTATATGATCACATCATACAAGGTGCCTTCATTCCCATATCTCATATGAATGATTCAGGATAGAATCACCGTACATTACGGACTGGACCGCGCTATAAATTAACCACAAATAAAGTACCCAGCTTTATTTGCTATCTATGGACTCTTTAGATTGCACGCCTCTTACTGTATCCATCCGTATATGACACTCATATACACAGTTCGAGATTACATCCGGCAATCCAGGATGTTAATATATGCACAAGTTATAAAATAAACAACACAACAAGAATGAATTGAACTTTTCTTTTTATTTATTTCATAAATCCATTTACAAAATACATCTTTAGGGCATAAACCACAACAACACTGAATATAATAACCTACAGTATGCCATGCAATTTGTATGTCACTACAAAAAGAGTGCATAAAAATACCTGAACTGGTGGAAAACTAACTTTTCCAATATGGTCTTTACCAGTGAAACCAAATATGCCCACAACCTGAATATCAGCAGCTAACAATTAAATAACTAGAATAGCTCAAAAAATGAAATTAAGAAAAATGGACATATTGAAGAGAATATCTACTCAAGTAAGAGCACAATTTCTTTCTTAAGAGAAAACAAGTAAAAGCATTCTGAATCATCACCTTATTATATGTGACACACTTTGAAACCCTCACCATGTTCTTGTAAAAGGTATTGCACATGAAATTCTTAAATAAGATCAATTAGACAACATAAAAAAGTAAGTAAAATATGTGAGAGAGTATAACAGCAAGGTTTGAAAAAATGCTACAGAGTTGACACTATACAACACCAAATTCAGAACTAACGCACAACAACAACGGGCTTTGTATTTGATCACAAGTCACAACTAATAAGAATCTTTCCCCAATTAGGGTGTGTTTGTTACGCGGGACAGGACAGAACAAGGTGGGACAACTTGTTCTTGTCCCGCGTTTGGTGCGATTTTAGGGTGGGACTGGGCGGGACAAGATGGGACGAAAATCCCAAAAAACTGTCCCACCCTACACCCTCGGCCAAGTTGTCCATGGCCATGGGACAAGTCTGGAAAAGACTTCTTTGCCCTTGAAACTTTCAAAAAATTACATCTATATAAATTAAAATCCTATTTTTTCTCTCCTCTCTCCTCTCTCTCCTCTCTTCTCTCTTCTCTCTTCTCTCTTCTCTCTTCTCACCAACACCAAACCGATCGATGATCTTCTCTCCAAACCGCCGCAACGACGCCGACGACGGGAAGCGACGACGACGACGACGATCGGAAGCGACGACGAAGACGACGATCGGAAGCGAAGACGACGATCGGAAGCGACGACGACGACGCTCGCGTTGACCAGAAGCGACGACGACGACCGGAAGCGACGACGACGACCGGAAGCGCGATGACGACGACGACCGGAAGCGCGACGACGACGACGACGACCGGAAGCGCGATTGACGACGACCAGATCTATCTCTCTTCTTCTTCTTCTTTCTCGGCTTCGGGGTGGTTGATGGTGGTGGTTGGCAGCACGATTGATTGATGGTGGTGGTGAGATTGGTGGTGGTGGTGGTGGTGGTTGACAGTGTATGGATGTGGGTTTGATAATGAATTAGTTTAATTTTGGGTTGATGATAATGAATGATTTCTGGAAAATCATGAATGATTTCTGGAAAAAACAAAATAGGGTTGATGATAATGAATATTTCTGGAAAATCAGATGATGACGATGATTGTTGTGTAATTTTTTTTTTTTTCAAATTTTTTTCCAGATTTTTGATGAAATACGATTTTTGATTGTTAGGTTTTTTTTATTTGTTTTCAATTTTTTTTCCAGAAGTTTTGATTTGTTTTCAATTTTTTTTTCCAGAATTTTGGATGAAATCTGAATTTTTTATTGTTGGGTTTTTTGATTTGTTTTGTTTTTTGATTTGAAGATATCTGATTTTCCAGATTTTTTGATGGAATTTCCAGATTTAAGAATAAGAAAAAATGTTTCCAGATTAATTAAAATGTTTCCAGATTTAAGAACAAGAAAAAATGTTTCCAGATTAATTGAATGTTGGTGGAGACCAATCCCAGATTGGATCTCCACCGTTCATCAATCATTAATATCTGAAATAATTAATCAATCATGGTGGTGATTGATGGACGGTGGAGATTCAATCTGGAAAATAATAAATATCTGAAAATTTATTAAGTTAATCCCAACCATCCATCTTAAATAATCTTGTAAAATTATTAATTAAAATATTTTTCAATAACAATAAGGGCACTATGGTCATTTAAACCTCTTGTCTCGTCTTGTCCCGTTCTGTTCCAGTCATACCAAACGCATAACAGTACAGTCAACAGTTCTGTCCCAGGCATTCCAAACACAATATGGAACAACTGTCCAGTCCTGTCCAGTCCTGTCCTGTCCCGTCCCGTCCCGTCCCGTCCGCATACCAAACGCACCCTTAAAGATGCTAGGAGATAACTTAGTTCTCAAATCTCAATCCTGGAATATAATGTTCTGGTTACATTGTTAAATCATATAATCTCAATTACCATTCAAAATAGATTCTGGTGTAGTGATGTTAGTTATTGGTATATACCTATTATGTCAGGTAAATTAATGTAAACAATGTTGGCAGCAAATAAAATATATTAGTATTCAAGATTGTATCGTTCAACACACTCTAAATAAATAGATTACTAAAGTATTCTTATTCTTTAAAAAAAAATTGACAACTAAAGACCCAAATCAAAATAACCGAGAATTTGATTTCAAAACAGAAGCCAGTCCGTTAGAGAGACAAGAATCTCCACATGACAACTAAAGACCAAAACCTCAAATGCACAAAATCCATTTCAAGACAGAGAATGAACATAACCAATAAAATCAACCATAATATCGGATGAAGAAATCCACTCCCAGATGAATATTACACAATCCCTAATTTCCCAGTAGTAGCAACTTTCAATATAAACTTTTTGTTTTCAAAATCAGTTCTAAATGATTTCAAAATCAGTGAATCTCTAAGATTAGAAAACTCCTTTGTATTAAATTTATTGGTTTATATTTGTTTAAATAACAATTAACAAGTAAATGATAACAGTCAGAACCTTAATTAAACCTTCACGGCTTCACGGAAGTTCGACTAGAGACTGGAGAGATGAAAGAAAGGCGTCGGAGATGAAAGAGAGCTGAAGACTGAGGCGCAGCTAAGAAACTAAGACAAGAAGAAAACAAAAATGAACGAGACAAGCCTTCGATGTTGGTCAGAGATGAACGAGATCAAAAGACAAAACTCTAAGGCTACAATGGAAGGAAAAAAATAGACAAACAGTTACCTATTCTTGTGTTGATATAGGCTCTTGCCTATTGAGATTTGAATTTGTTATGATTTTAGGGTTTAGTTTGTGGGAAATTGGAGAGAGAGAGAGAGAGAGAGGGGAATATGAGAGAAAGAGAGAGAAGCTGGGTGTGAGAGATAAGCACAAGTGAGCAGAGGATTTGAGTGATCAGTTTTGAGAAGCTAAACGACGTAGTTTTACTTCGTTCAAAATTTTAATTATCTTTTCCCTTCAAATACAAAGTTTGCAGGGACAACAAACGAAAAAAAATTGGAAAAAATTCCCCCTAATCTTTAGCCTACAAACGGGTCAAATTTTTTCGTCGGCTAAAGCTACAACTTTCCCAACAAACCATATGTCGGGATGAATGCACCAGTTCGTCCGCACAACTCCTCCCGCCCATGGAATTTCTGACCGGTAGCTTATGCCTACGAAACTTCTTTGTTGTGTGGAAAGGTGAACTGCACCTGCAAATCCTGTTTTTTCTGCCAAAATTTTATGGGGAAAGAGTTAATTCTTGTAGTGTATGCCAACATCCAAAAAACTGATGTTATTTTTTAAAAACCAAACAAACCTAGTCTACCGAGCTCATCTCTTCGTTGCATAGAGTAGTTGTCACGAGCTTCCACAACATTAACAATATGAAGGAATAAACTTTTACTCATTCGAAAACGTCAACATAATATATGATCGTTATATCGTGGGTTCTCGGCAAAATAGTTGTTGAACAAACTACGATCAGTACTTTCCAGGTATCGATTGATCACTATTTAACCATAAATTGAGCCTCTACGGGTAACTTGGTTGTTTTGTTGATTGAGATACTGATCGATGTCCTATTGGATGTTAGCATGTTGTTTAATTATCGTTTCTTGTTTTGCATCAATCGCTTCAAGATCTGCCATAAGTTGTTATCATTGAAAGATGAAGATGTGAAATGAGATGGACCTCCGACATTGAAATTCATTTTTGCTTGGAGTTAAATTGAATTAGTTTTAACAGACTTTGGTGTAGGCTATTTATCATTGTTAAAGATAATATTCCAGACAAACCATTGGAATCTGTACTATTAAATCGTTACCATTGGATGGATTTCGTTACCATCAAAACTGTAGGTTTAATTTCCAAAATAATATCTTCGCTTTTTTCTAGAAATTTTATCTTAACTTTTTCCAAAATATGAGCTATTAAATGTCAGCCATTGGATGGATTTCATCACCATCTGAACCGTATGACACCTCTCTAAAATAATATCTTAATTTTTCCAGAAATCTGATCTTCACTTTTCCTAAAATCTAAAGATAAGAAATCTGAGCTAAAATGACTACCATTTGATGGATTTCATTACCATCTGAACCATAGGTCACCTCTCTAAAATAATATCTTAACTTTTCCAGAATTCTTATCTTCACTTTTCCCAAAATCTGAAGATAAAAAATCTGAGCTAAATGCCAACAATTGAATGGATTTCATCACCATCTGAACCGTAGAACACCTCTCCAAAATAATATCTTAACTTTTCCAGAATTCTTAACTTCACTTTTCTCAAAATCCGAAGATAAGAAATCTGATTTCAAATGTCAACCAATGGATATATTTCCTCACCATATGAACCGTAGGATTAAATCTCAAAAGAATACCTCATATTTTCTATAAATATCAACCCACACTAAATTAAACATATCCCTTCAAATATCTTATCCATTCGAATCACTTATCTCTTCAAATCACTTTTCATTTCAAATCACTTTTTCCAAAAAATGACTTCAAGTCACCGAAGCTCTTCAAATACAAATGAAGAAGACATACACCTTTGTCGTGTATATCTTGATAGATATAAACCAGTCAAAAGATATGTTCTGGTCTCGAGTTAAGATTGATTACAACAACACACAACCAGATATTATCACTCAACTTCGTGGCAAGAGATCTTTGCAGTGTCGAATGCAAATTATCCTTACTGCAGTTGGGAAATTACCGGGATGGCTACGACAAATCAAAAATCTGAATCCAAGCGGTGCTCCAAAAGCTGATATTGTGAGTATTTGTTACAATTAAAGTTTTAGAAATATTATATATAATATTGAATTTTAATAGTATATATTTGTATCATTTTACCGATAATTCGAGCCAAAATATTATTAACACAAGATAAGAATTACAAAAAAAGATTCAAATTTGATCATGTGTGGTTCATCCTTAAATATATTTAAAAATTTGCAGATAACAATAGTGCAATATCAGCCTTTCAAAAGCAAAGTGGTAATATTGTATCATCACAAGAAGACTCTCCAACTCCAGAGTCTCCCACATCGGCATCTACTGGACTATCTTCATTTTCTCTTAATATAACCAATGATGACGTTGGTGGTAGTTCATCTCAACGGCCTATTGGGGTGAAGAAAGCAAAATTAAAAAGGATGGCTGATGAACAAAGTTTAAAAATTCTTGACTCTATGAAAGAAGGAAGTCAACAACTCTTTGAAGTTTGTTTTTTTGTTTTTAAATGGTATGGATAGGCAAAAAAATTACGCAATCCAAGAGAGAAAATTGGATATAGTTGAATTTCAGGAGGAAAACAAAATTTTAATGCAATATTTGAATTCCATAACTAATCCAAACCTACGCGAGTTAATGCATCGTGAACAATTAAGAGTTAAGGAAAAAAAAAAGCTCAACAACAAGGTCAGGGATCTCAAATTACATCTAGGTCTATTCGCCAATTTTTCAATAATCTCGGAGGATCCAGAAATGATCTTCCAGACTACTAAATCGTTGTTATAATTTATGTTTTATTTTTCCTTAATGTTTAGTGTCTTCCAATTAATGGTAATTTATTTTATCATTATGAAATTTGTATGAAGTTTTTTAATGTTTTTATTAATTAATGCATTTTGCTTTAATTTTTGTATTTTCAATTCAGTGATTTATGTATAATTTTTTTTAAAAAAGATTTATATCATACACTTAATTTTAGTTTATTATAAATGTTAATATAAATAATAATTAAATTAAAACAAATATAAATTAAACAAAATCATTAAATAATAAATGGAACCAAATTGAAATAAATTTAATTAATTAAAGATAAAACTATGACCAGACAAAACCTTTAAATAAAAGATATAATCAGAATAGATTTTATTAAATGTGGTTTAAACTGTGATTAAATCAAACTTTAAGGATGAAAAAAAAAGGATTTTTACGCCATTTGAACAGTGTTGTGCCAGGGATTGCACAACACTGTTCGCTGAAATAAAAATGGTGCAGTGATTGGCGCCTGATTGGAGAT